>CM036545.1:22585916-23878416 GCA_020745685.1 Tautogolabrus adspersus
CACTTAATTCGTTGATGCATCTGGAAACAAGTATTGAATGTTAATTTTTGTGTATTTTCCTAATTATGTGTACAAGGACCGTAGTTCAGAAGCGGACAGTATATACATGTGACGTGTATGAGCATTGGTTCTATATGATTGCATGAAGGCCAATAGAGATTCAAGGTCCAGGCTTCATAGCTGAGCAGCAGCTGTGGCTTTGCAGAGAGCCTTCTCCAAACGAGCAGTAACTCCAGCCTCCAGGTTTCCCATCCTCTGGAAAAGCCGTCGGCTGCCTGTCCCGCTTACTTCCGACGGGGGCGGAGAGAAACTTTAAAGTAATACCTCACCGCCCTCTTAACAAGCCATCCATCCGTCCTGCATCCCAGAGTTCCCACCTCCATACGGCTCCATCCCTCCATGGACACATAGGACGAGGCCTCGTCAGGAGAGGAGGAGGAGGAGGAGGAGGAGGAGGAGGAGGAGGAGGAGGAGGAGGAGGACGGTGTCGAAAATGTTCCCTGTTTAACTTTTCTTTTGTCTTTTTCAGCGTGTCACATAATTGTTATAATCAGCATGGATATCAGGGCAGTCTGGACAGTAAACAACATATTCATGAGAAAAGATGTCTTTAGAGTTGAAATCATTTATTATTAAATGTAACAAATAGATATGTGATGCAGCTAGTACTATCATCGATAGTTGTGGTGATTTTGTACGATTTTGCATTTTCCGTTTATAAGCCCGTTCACGACAGGTAAAATGTATGAAGACATTCATAGCAGTTTGATCCTGTTATAAAGTTTCATCTTTCTCTGAGATTTTTAACTAAGGTATTTGATCACTTCCTGTAAATCTGGGAGAAAGGGGAAACTGTCCTTCTTTTGGACCAGATCAAGAAATGTTGAAAACAGTTTCAGTACATGATTCTGGATATGGACTGCACCATTGTTGTGTTGCAGATAAAAAACAAACAAATACTTAGTATCAGTGGAATGACAATGAAACGGAGGAAATGAAGATAAAAAGCTGACACTGATAACTACGAACTCAATGAGAAGTGTTGTTTAGAACTTATGGAAACAAAGGGGCCTAATGACTCGGCCGTCTATATAGACTTTTCCCAAAATCACATTTTCCTGAGAGGAGCACGTCATGGAGCAGAGTGAGTCATGCTAGAAAAGCTTTACCGACCCAAAATAGGCAAAGATTTATGTTCAAACACTTAAGTTGATTGATGCCTCAGCAGTCTGAAAGAAAAACACGAGGAACAAGAGAGTGATTACTGTGACTGCCTTACATTTTCCTTTATTGTGTGTATGTAATGACGCTACATTGTGTTGCTTATTCTTGTGCCTCTTATGTACAACGAGAAACAGACCACAGAGAAAAAAGTGAAAAGTTTGTCAGATAAAGTGTTGACATAAAGTGTTGGATCACATTTGATTACTGATTTATATTTGACTGTTTAAAAGTAAATCTAATGTTATGTTAAGAGCTCACATGAATGAGCCATGCTGTGCAAATAAAAGTTACCGATCAGTTCTTTTCACACATGTCCCTGTGTGATGTTTACAAAACATCCAAGATGAAGTAATAGTCCAATGCAATGATGAGGGGTAAGTGGACCTAGTTACAGTATAAAAAAGATGCTGCACTGATCCAGTCATACCTTCGCTAGCTGTGATAACATTACCTGAATTTACACATCAGCTCATCTTAACTCCATGCAGAAATTATAAGAGGCTGGCAGGAAGAATTCTGGGTAGGAAATTGACATTTTTTGTTTTTGTTTGTGTGGAAAGAGCTCTACTGATTTGCAGAGATGCATTCATTTATATGAAACATTTGAGATGTTGTTCAGCTTTTTTCATTTCTGCCTTTCTTTTGGTTTTATGTATATTTATAACGACATTGGCTCCTTTTCCCCAATCAATAAAAAACTAAGATTTCTACTCTGTAACCTTAGAGTGTGTTACATAAAGGTGAATCAAATCTTATTATAAGTGCTGTTCGTGCTGGGCAAATACCTGTGAAACCTTTCTATGATGCCATAACCTCTTAGAGAGGCAAATCACTGTGCTACTAGTTTAACCTGAACTGTACTGAAAGAAAGATCTCAATCTTGATAGACTTTACTCATTTGATAATGAACAAATAAAAACTTTCTTCAATCACTGAAAAATGTAGATGATGAAACATTTGTGTTTCCATTGTCAAACTGTACACGAGTATGAACACAGCTTGTCAATAAACATAAACAGATACATCTGCTGGAGCTGGACAGTAAGAGGTGAGTGCATAAATGCAAATTCACTAATTGTTTCCAGTGAATACTAAGACACTTTAGGACATTATGAGGCCTTAAAAGGGAATGACACTGCACAAAAAATTAGAAAAAGAAGAAGAGGATGATTTGTGAGTGTTGCATGCTGGGAAGGACAAATAGATGTCAAAACGTGGAGTGCAGAGGAAGGAGAGGAGACAAATATTACATTTTATTGATGTTCACTTAAAGGAGTGTACTGCACTAAGGTAGCAACTCACCCAGTATGAATGCAAACACACACACGCACATGCACTCACGCACGCACGCACGCACACACACACCCACACACAGGCAGACTATACAGAGACACAGTCACACAAACAGGGTCTGATGTTGTTCATTCACCGGCGAGGAATTCCAGCGTGAGTTTTTGCAGCGATAAGATTTCATGCCTTCGCCCTGAGGTCACTGTTTCTTTAGACGCGAGAGAGACCTGGTGAGTTAATGTGACGGTGTGTGTGTGTGCATGTGTGTGTTTAGCTGTGATTGGGAATTTCTCATGCCATTATTTCATACCCTTTCTGCTTGAGTCACATCCTCTTTTCCTCCAAACATTTAAGCAGAGAGACGTCAGGGACCGTATTGAACTTAAATTCTTAACTTTACAACTTTGAAACTTCAATAAAAATATTACTTCGATAACAAGTTGTTACTCAACATTTTTGAAAGATCATACCACCATATCGCACAGCAACATCAGGTGATGCTGAAAGTGACCCCATTGACCTCCAAAGGTGATGAAATTGTTGACAGAAACTGGTGATATGATGTCAAAGGTTTGGAAGTTAGTGGCAGCTCGACAAGCAGCCCCCTCACTAAATATCCTCTTCTGAAAAGCTTTAGAGAGTCACCGATTTCTTACCTGAAACTGCTTTATTTATTGTTTTTTTATGTCTTTAATGTCCTGATCTATTTCCCAAAAGAGGAGTTGAAGGATCTTAACCCCCAAACTGCTAGCTGAGATTCTGCATTTTTTCACTACAGTTCAACTTATTATTTCTTTAGAATTCATGAAAATATGTGGAATTTAAATACCAATAAAATGAGAGCGTTACCTAAAAACGTGTAAAGGAAGAGACCAGTAATGGTAAGAATGTTGAAGACAACAGGGTTAAGAAAATACAGATTATCATTGATTCGTGTAATAATCATAATTGCTTATAAATATGAGGAATGGAAAGCTAACAGAACAGAAAGTTTCATTGTCACACTCCTCCTCTACAGTCGATATCAGTCATATGGTGTTTGCAGATGCTAGAGACAAGGTCACCGAAGAGGCAGAGATGGATCCTTTGTGTGGGTGGGAGTGTGTGTGTGTGTGTGTGTGTGTGTGTGTGTGTGTGTGTGTGTGTGTGTGTGTGTGTGTGAGAGAGAGAGAAAGAGATAGAGAGAGAGAGAGCATCCTATGAGCTGATACTCTTTCATTATCTCGCTCAAGGACATTTCAACAAGGATGGGCTCGTCTTTCATTCAAAAAGCCGCCTACACACTCCAGGAACTACTACTGTTGCTGCACAGATTCATTCAGTGATTCAGCGCTCAGAGACAAATGATACTCAAGTGCTGGCACACACACACACACACACACACACACACACACACACACACACACACACACACACACACACACACACACACACACACACACACACACACACACACACACACACATTAACAAACATTCATGCACACATCTTGGTAAAGTTGTCTTCTTCTTCTACTCTTTTTTCACAGTGTAAACGCTACAAACGAAAATTGTGCTGTTCCTGATCACACTAGTTTGAATTAATTTGAGAGTATTCTGGTTGTACATATTCAGTATTTCATATAGTAAACTTCGACCTAAGAGTCCATGTCAAGTATAAACGTGTTCTGCAGCAGTAAATGTTAACAATCTCTGCAGGTAAATCAGCACTAAGGAAACATTTCATCCGGATATGTCATTTATCCACACTCATCAGCAGGTCTTGCTTTGTTGTGCATTTGCGTACAGTTACACAATTTCCATCAGTCGAAACACAATCTTGTCGGTCATGCTATAACATTCTTAACTTTTCAAAAGAGTAGTTAGCATTTAAAGTGTACAGCGCACATACTGTAACTTTTTAGATAATAACAAATATCACAAACCCAGTAGAAATTGTCAAATTTACCAAAAGAATAGCAGGAGATCAACCTGTTATTAAAACTATTGACAAGGGTTCCAGTGACAAATATATTTCATGGTAAACTGGTTTTTAGTCTACAGCCTTATTATAGTGCCTCGAGATAACACTTGCTATGAACTGGCGCTATACAAACGATGATTGATTGATTGATTGATTATAAACATGTCAATCCTCTTTAAGCACTCAGAATGTACTAACCTGTGTGACAGGCTATACGAACAAATCTTTTGGCTGATTTGAGATAAAATCATGTAATCATCCTATTTGTTTCTGCCTGTCCTGACTTTTTGTTTATATGCCTCTATACTATATATATGCCTCTATATATTTTGGTAAATTGAGCTGCTGTGGACGGCGGAAAAGTTCAAATAAATAATTGTTAATAAGGAGAACAAGTCTTCAGAAGGGGAGGATGTTTGTGGATGTGTCCTCCCCATAAGGCACAAATGTCTGTCTGCGTGTCTACACACGATTACAGTACGTATATTACAGGTTTGTATATGCATATGTGTGTGTGTGTGTGTGTGTGTGTGTGTGTGGTCGGTAATAACAGGAAGCTGGCTCTCCATGTTGACACAAACCTGTCCTAGTAATTGGCCTTTGGAAGTAAATAAACTACCAAACGAGTGTCCCACTCAACCCACAAGCAGAAGAGTTCTTTGGGAGACTAAAAATAAGAAACGCTGAGCGCTCCATGCCGTCAAACCCAAACAGGAACACCTGCAGTTCCCCTCTTAGCTCGACTCTGCATTGTGACACTCAATCTCACTGCATGCAAACAGTTCAGAGTACAGTTAAGAACGATGGGAGAGATTTACAGATGCCAGCTTGTGTAAAAACGGCTGATTAGGTGAACCTGAGCTGAAAATGAATATATGAAGATGACAGGTTAAAAATGTTGCCTAAGTTTGCAAAGGGATCACAGAGTTCATGTAGAGGAGAACGAGGGAGTAGCGATCATAAAAGTAGGAATTTAAAGGGTCAAAGAGAGAGACTCTGTTGGATCTGGTCTGAGCAGGAGCTGGTTCTGGTTTCAGAGTCAGTCAGCAGCTGAGATGCAACGAGGCCACAAAACTGATGAAAGGAACACATGTATTTATGAACACATCAAAATATTGATACACATTCTCACCTGACAAAAAGAATATTGAAGGGATGATTAATGCACATTTATTGAAGAGGATACACTCAAAGAGAAGCAGTGTGAATGTAAAGAATTTCAAGGAAAAAAAGTTGACTCCTGCATCATTTTTCCACATTATAAGAATATATTCAGTGTGTGCAGATGTTGGCATCATTGATCCTAATTATCATTAGATAAACCCTGCCCCTGCAGAGCAATAGTCCAGTCAAAGCTTTGCAACTGCTTATAGAGACAACGCCTGTTGACCCCCTGTGTGTGTCCCCCCCAGACACGATCACATTTCGCTTTAAACATGGTGTCAGCTGTAATATAGAATACAAACATTAATATACCAGGCAAATAAGTTTCGTACATCCAGGAATGTATGAATACACAAAGCGTGTTTTAGCTAACGTCATGATTCAGAATATTAGATTTATTTGTGAAGTTACATGATATATATATATATATATATATATATATATATATAAAAAAAAAACACATATCGAAGCATGTGTTCTAGATTTCAGATGCCGAGGTCAGGGTGAACTTCATGGCTTTGTCCTGCTCGTTGTTTGGGCGGAGGAAGTTAAAACTCCGGCGACCTCAGGCCTGCTTGAGGGTCATTATTAGCTCACGTTAGCTAGCGTCTAAAATCTGCTAGCTTCAGTTATGTTCCAAAACAAACCATGAAAAGCCAGCATTTTGTTCTTATAGTCAAACTTCTTGTTCTGAAGATCTTAAGATCATTTAAAAACGCTTGTTTACTTTTGATAGTTAAAGTTCACCTAAACAGTACTTTGATTAGCTTCCCTGTCAAAACATATTTCAAAGACAAAAGGAAAGGCAGGCGGAAGAACCAGTCACAGCAGGAACACTAAGTGAGTAATGATTGTTATAGCTGTCTGGTCATTTTTGACATGTTTTGTTAGACAGGAGCACACTATTATAGAGGCTGTGATGTAAAAGGCATCAACCCATTAATGACAGGGAAAACAATTAATTCATGAAGTACCCATTCATTGTGTGATATGTAAAAAGATACATGTGAAATTTTAGAGAATATTAAAGTACCCTATGTGCACACATTTAAAACAGATGATTGGTGAAAGGTATGTAATCTCAGACTTTTGCACCATTTGGTATTGCTTTGACTACAGATTACCAGTTATTCATTCTAAACATTTTACAACATTTTCCTTGACTCGGGGAAGGCTCGAAAGGTTTAATTTAGGATGTCTTGTCCTCTACTGTTAGGGGGATCTTCTGGGAGGTCAAAATGCAGCCCAAACAGCTGCAGCACCTGCTCATATTTCTCTCTAGGACAGTGTGATAAAACACAAGTCTCCCTTTATGCATAAAATAAAAAGGGAGGCTCACAACTCATGAGATGGCAGATGCATCTGGTGCACTTGTGTGTGTGTATGGGTGCTTGCAGTCAATCACACACAAGAAACATGAATGGGAATGTGTGTGTGTTCAATGGTGTAGAAGTGCCTTCCTGTGTTTGTGTATTTTCCATGAAGAACATATACTGTAAATATATGTGAGTGTTATTTACGTATCTCCTCGCTGTCTCTGTGTGTGTCTGCTCCAGATGTATCGGGGTCAGAGAGGGGCTGCCCTCCCTGGTCCCAGATGTGTCCAGGTGTGGCCTGCAGTGTCATACATGCATGCAGCCCAGACTCCTTGCACAGCCCTCAGGATCAGATACATTTTCCAGAATCTCCAAATGACTGAGAAGAACAAAATGTGAAGGAAAAACTAGCAACTGCACAAACTTCTCTAAGTCCAGTATGTTGATATGTCCTGTTGATGCACTGCACTGCACATCTCTTGCGTTAATAAACTCGTAAAGCGATTCATCTCTCTGTTACTTTCTTTGGCAGGATGTGTCTCTCTGTCCAGACAGGACATCTGTGTCCGTTGATATCTGTAGCAAGGAGAACAGGAGCGAGCTTAAGGACAGAAATCTGGCAATTTTACAAGAGGAAAAGGGCACTCAAGTCTTACATTTTCTGGCATAGAAAGAGTGACAGAGATATAGACAAATAGACAGACCTCTATGGATTGAAAAAAGGGGAAGGTTTGTTTTCAGTGAGAATTCGGGTTTTGGGGGCATTAGGAGTTTGTGAGCGAGGATCTCCGTGTTATCTAGCCTCACTGTTTACTCAGATTCCTGCTCACAGATAGCATCAGCAAATAAGCTGCGGCCAAGTCGACGTGCTGTTGGAACAAGCCAAAGCTGACCTTTTCCACACACACACACTCACACATAACATACACATACAATCCTGCTGTTCTCTACATTCTGCTTGCTTATAAACACTGAGTGTTGGTGGGACCAAAGACAAACACGAGCCTGGTTCTCAGTACATTAAGTTAAACTGAGGAACATAAACATAGACTTTTTTATTTGCTTTGTGAGGTCAAGCGTTAGGCATTAATCTTTATATATATTACAGCTTCTATAAGGGGAGGTTACAGTTTAATTAAGAGTATAGTTCACCAAAATAAAAAAAACGCATTTTCTTCAAAGTTTCTTGAACTTTGTGTTGACTGTGGATCAGGATGTGCAGCATGGACATCCATTGATTTAAAGATTCACTGGTCTTTCTCCAAAAGTGTCCTTGGGCACAGTGCTGAAACTGATTGATAGATGCTGGACAAGTTTAACTCTCTGGTCTTGATACAGCTGTCCTTTTCAACATTTTACATCAGTCTCGTATGATATGAAGTGAGAGATATTCCAAGGAATCATCTTTTCCACGTCATGTTGTCCATCCAATGGAGGTGAAAGTTGGTCTCCTTTTTTTCAAAAGATTTTTTTTGGAGCTTTATATGCCTTTATTTCAGAGCTAGGACAGTGGATAGAGTCAGAAACCGGGGAGAGAGAGTGTGGAGAATGGCATTCGGGAAAGGAGCCACAGGTCGAATTTGAACCCAGGCCGCCCGCTCCTGAGCTACAGCCTCTGTACAATGGGCACTAACCATTTAGGCTACCAGCGCCTCGAAAGTTGGTCTTCGTGTTTGAAAGGCAGCATGCAGAAATTCAGAAATAATAATAATCAATAATTTCCTTCAAATGTCTTCAAGCTAACGTAAAGAGCCAGCTTTGATTAAGCATACGTAATGAGTGTAAAGCAAAAATATTTGTGTTATAATGTTGAGGTAAAATTAAAATGTTGTAATAAAATCTACTAATGTAAAGTATCCAAAAAGTTCAACTGAAGAAAAGGAACTAAGCCCTCTACTTCTTTACTTTGCTCTTTACTTTCCACTTCTTGGAATCTACTTATTTAAATGTAGGTGAAGTGACCATCTAGTTAACTGTTGCGCTTTGTTCCTGGACCCTTACAGTGAAAATCATCGTGGTGAAACATCATGTTGCAGTAAATAATAAGAAAAATGTAAGGAGATGTAAGCTGCTCTTTCTGCGTACTTTCAGTCTCCACTGTTAATGCAGTCAATGAGTACATGTACTAATGGTACGACTAAATTATAACTCTACTAATGGCTGTTTAATAAGGACGGAAAAGGCTGCTGAGCCTTGATACCCCTATGAAGGCATATTACTGTATCTTTCACAAGTCCCTTACCCCACCATGTCCCTCATTCATATTCCACCTCTCCCTCTTTCTCTTTATTCCTCTCTTTGTGCGACAGAGTGATGTGACAGTAGAGAGCAGACAATGTCGGGTTACCCTGGTAATTTGGGAAGGAGGACGGAAGTATCCTAGTCGGGCAGACGGGCGGCGTCCCCTCCTCCCGGTGCGTCGCAAGTCCCACCGATGATTCACCAGCCTGCACGATGAAGGTTGACGACCCCAATTTGAGAAAGGCAGGAGGAGGAGGAGTGGGAGAAGAAGGCAGATGAGGAAGGGGAATAATAAGGAGGAGGGGATGGCGTTGCCTACGTCAGTGGCACTTGCTAATAGGCAGATGTCCTTGTCCCTGACACAAGTAAATCATGTCTCCTGGGGGAAGAATGAAAGAAAGAGAGAAGGAGAGGAAGGGAGGATACAAGTGAGGCAGAGATAGAGATTGGTGTCTGGACGTGAGTGCGTGTCTGAATGAAATTATAAGCAATTACTTCAGCCTTTGAGTCCACTGTTGAAATGCAGTTTTGATGAAGACAGAAAACAAGAAGGAGGGGGAAGCCGAGGAAGGTGAAGTGACTCAGTTAAAGTGTTTTAAGCTGTTTTGGGTGAGTGGGCCGGGCTGTTTGAGAACACAGAGCGAACAGGTGAGACACGGAGGAGTGGAAGCAGATAAAGAGGACAGTACATGATAAGACGAGGTTGAGACAGAAGGAGGAAGAGTGTTCATCTGTAGAGCAAAAAGTATTGAGGGAAAATAAATGCTTACCGACAAGTAACAGAGTCGGAGTAATCTGTTGAGGGATAAAAGTAGTAGCAGATTATCATCAGGAAGATGAACTTGGAAGATTTTGACTGGTTATGAAACAGCATCAGTTAAACGCTCATGTCTTCTAAATAAGCTGCACAAACAAAGAAGACCAACAGAGGGAGGAATGACTGTTTCTAGAATGTAACTCTCATTTTCTATCACTATTTTTATGGGATCAGAATCTAATGAAGCATGGGCTCTATTCACAATTGCACAAAACTCCTGAAAACTTCCTGGAATTTTCATGGTCTGCTGCATGTGTGAACCCGAACATCCCAATTTTACACTCAGACAAAAACATTTTTTTCTGCCAGCCCCTCCAAGTATCTGCATATGTAATAAAACAGCTCACCACAAGTCGCCTGCATGTTCTTCTTTGCCGTGAACCATAGCATCAAACTCTGTTGCCTCCATGTCCTAGTCATTTTTTTTACATCATAGCCTGCCTCCCGAGGCCCTTCCAGCTCAACAGGGATAGCCTCCTTCTGGGAGATGCATGTGTGAACAAACAACTCAGGAAGATTTCAGTGACAACTGGTCCGAAATTATCTAGAAATTTCAGGAGTGCATAATGTGAAAATGGCTATGAAGATGATAAGAGCCTTTGTTGAAATTTCCCACCTTTAAATTTTCACAGGGAGTTGCGATGTGAAACTGTTAACGGGTAGCAGACGATATTTTTCTTTGAAGATTACAACACATGCGAGTACAGGTTAGGGTCAGGAGATCAAGAACACAATATATGACCCTGAGAGTGATGGCCAACTTTGCAAGGCTTTTGGTGTCGCCAGTGGTTTTTCAATATTATTTGAAAACAACGGATCAAATGATGATTACTGTCAATTGTACGCTGCTAGTTGGCTGGCTAGTGAACTCGGTCATTGGATAGTCTAAGAGCTACAATGCATTTTGGGTCGGTTTAGTATGACCAGTGTGCTCAATATCCAATCTAGTATACATCTGGACGTTTCTCGTGTACTCAACATTGCATACTATGATTTTGGAATGTACTACATACTTGATGTGACATCATATTTAGTATGAATAGTATGAGAATCTGCAGTTTCAGACACAGCCTGAGACTAGATGAACAGATGAACGGGCGCTATTCTGGGCTGTTATGACAAAAGAGTTGTTGGCGTTTATGTTGTAGAGGTTAGGGCTAGATGGAAAAGGATGTCTTACCTGAAATTAGCGAAGTTGACATCTGTACCCAGATGCTTATATCGTCTATCAGACTAAGTTAAGTTACATGTGTGTATAACTGTCAGATAACTGTTGCGGCAATACAAGGAGACAATAAATTAAGATTTTAATAATACAAATTTTAAAAAACAATCTAAATGTGCTCAGTTTTATTCAACCACTGGTGTTCAGTAACATGCCTTCATCATTGTGGTAAGCATCTAGAGTTTGTTGCTGTTGCCCTGTCCCACAGAGTCAGCTAATGGCTACAGGAAGATAAACTTTCCAAAGTATGTGATCCTCCTCCTGATTAAATTGCTCTGTAGCAGCCCCCCACCCACCCACACACAGGGAAGCTTCCCCTGTACAAACACCATCATCCAGCCTCCCTCACAATCGCCATAACCACATATCATTAAAAGCAATGTAGTCATTTAAGGTCAGCATCAACATTTCTGCAGGAATGTGCACTCGCAGAGTACTAACATGTGTTTTCCCCACATCACATGCTGATAATAATAATACGATCTGTTTTGAGCGTGGGCACTCACAGCAGAAGTCAGGCTCAGTTCTGTGCCTGCAGCCGCTTCCAACGGGAAACCTGTGCAACCTGTGACTTCAATCATGTTTGAGAAGTGAGTAAGAAACTGATTTAATGTTGAAACTGCAGCCTGGTTATTCAAAGTATGAAGTAGGTTTACATGTTCCTGCCTCACTGCTCGACAAGAAATGAAAGTGGGATAAGTGTCAGAGAATGCTGCAGAAACAGCCTTGTTTTCGATTTAGATTTTGATGATCCATTTGACTGTTAAATGAAAGAAAATTGTGTTGCAAACCATAGATTAGTTGTAGGATATCTCAGTCTGAATAAGCGTTGGACCAAAAAACCAACTCACCTCATCTCAAGTTGCACTATTGGGATGGCTTTAAACCAGTCATGCATAGCTCTCTAGTTTGCATTGCATGTATAAACACACAAAACCTTAAAGATAAACATTTGAGTTCTCATAAGACTCACAACCCATCAGCAAAATGACTTCTCTCTACGGCCACTTCTCACAGAAGATGAATTTGTCCAATCAGAGCTGGTATCTGAGGGTCTTCGGCATCACAGACACTAATAAGCAGCATCTTCCTGTGTTTACTCCAGTGGGAAAGGGAGTGGACCTGGATGAAGTCTACCAACTTATAGATAAATACAGATAACTTTAATCTCATGCTAATTCTGAGCACTTCCCTTTCCTCCTCGTATGTCTTCCTGTCTAGACATATACAGTACAATTCATTTAATTCATCCAAGGTCATACTGTTTTGACTGGTGAAGAAACCAAAAAGAAGGGAAAAAACAGCACTATTTGCTGCTTGCAAAAAGCAAATCAGCTAAACATGCACATTATCCTTGCATTAAATTCTGATTATTTTCATAGTCCCAGTGTTTGTTTATGTTTGGGGGGAGGGCTGCAGCTGGCACGCTCCCCTGGAAGCCTCTTTATCTCCCTGACCACTTGAGTCGGGGAAGTGAGGCTGCCACACAGCGCCTGGTCCTCACAATTGCTGGAGCTGCTCCAACATTCCCCCGCGACACGACTCAAACAAACCAAACCTGGGGACTGACCATGACTCAGCCGTTCCCCTTGTGTGTCTGCCTGTCTGGCTGCTTCATCAACAGCTCTAGTGAGACCTTAACAGTAAATTTCCCCTTTTAGAGGTGCTTGGAGAAATGTTGTCATTTTGTTACAGTAGCAGCCTATGATCTCTTGCAAATGAAGTTTGTTCTCCATTAATGCGTGAAGCTTTAAATGGTAAATATGGTGTAATATGAGACGCAAACAAACCCTCATTTTAATGCATGGTCAGCTCCTAATGAGTAGATTTGCTTTTTGTATTAGATTTGGCATAATTCCTTTTACCATCTCTGAATAGAAACTCCACAATCAGAGCAGACGTCTTTGCAGATCGTGACAGCAGTGCTGCATGAAACTGCTTTGTCACCATGAAATCAAACAGAGGAATTTCTGATCTTTTCCAACACCCATGGCATGGGTATTTAAGGCTGTTATTCTAAATTATTCTGGGTCATTCAGAAAAACGTTGTCACTTTTAGTATCAGCTCTTGTTAAGCAAGGTGATACCAGAAGTACCAGGTACCAGGTACTGTAGCTTTCGCCAATGGACAGCCAAAAGACAACTGTTCCAAAAGACTGGTGCTGAGTCAAGCCAAGCCAAAGCAGTAGGGAAGAAACAAATGCATCTCAAATGAAGTTAATCGTTCTGTGTGGCAAAACAGGTTTTTATATGAAAATGGAGCGAGCAGAAAGGTCAGTGGTACACCATAGTAATCAGTATAGAGAACGTAAAATCCATGAAGTTCTGCAACATTTGTTGCCGATCTAAAAACATTTAGACATGCTGGTGGTGCAATGGGAAACTTAACCAAACTCAGACAAGCCATTGGCTAGACAAGACAAGAGAATTGATTTGGATTGGAGAGATGACTTTTCTACTGAGACTTCATATGGAAACCAGGAGGCAAGACATGATACATGTATTCACAGTATCAACAAACAGAAAACTCACACCTGTTGCTGAATTAAAACGTCATCAACCCCTCCTTCTGGCTCTCGCTGATTTTCCTGAATATTTCTTGCTGCTTCACACATCGGCTCAGCTCGACTTCACGCAGAACTTTTTATAGTATGAAAAAGCTGGGTTAATGCCGGGCATTAAAAATTCAACCATTTGCATTCAAAACTCACCACACAAATTTTGGGTAATTTTGTAGGGGTTCTGTGCATGTGTAAAAACAACATCACAGGGCTTTTCCTCCATACGCATCAATGTTATCTCCTGAATCATCATCATCATCTCTGAAATGTCTGTAACAAAACACGCTAAAAATACACAATTATGAGGTCACTGTCCAATTATTTTAGTCTCCTGGCAGGAGTTTTTGACTAAGAGGTGATTAAGTGGTTTTGTAAGTTATCAGACACTTAACAGGAAGAGAGAACGGGCCACAAACAGGACAGAGAGGAATGTGCTTCCTGTTAGCCGGCAGTGTTAAACAGGGCAGATACCACGTGCCATCATAACTGACGCACACATATACACACAAACACACTCACACATATGCTTGTACACTCGAATGCTAAGAGACAGGAATGTTTTTCTACTGAAATCAGGGAGAAGCAGACTGTCAGGAAAGACAAACAGTAAGAGTAGATAACTCTGAGACAGTGTGTCCGCGTGCAGAGGTTCGAATTAGAACGCATGAATCTAACTCCCGTTCTTGACAAGAGGGCATTCAATTTTCCAGACAAACATAAAAAAAGAGATTGGCAAACTCCAGTGTTGAAAAAAATAGCCCATTTACTGATCTTTAGATTTCATGTACCTGTACAGCCCATCAAGTCTTTCTTTTAGATACATCTTGTATAGTTTCTGTAGGTCACCTCTTATAATAAATGTACATTCTTCCTTGTGTAAAGTTTGTTCAATCGTTAGCAACCATAACTTAAGTCTAGGTGGATGTTGTTATTTCCATGTTCTTGTTATCTGCTTCAGGGCCGTCACGCAAAATATTAAAAAGAGTAATATCAGCAGCGTTTATTATCTCCGGTAAGTTGATGCCCAAATTTTCCACCTCTAAATGTGTTTTTAACTCAAAAATGAACATAAAAACTTTATGATAATAAAGGTGGACATTGAAAGAAAATATGTGCATAGTTTGTCTCTTCTTCCCCACACCCTCTCCAATAGTTTGAACCTGCAAGGGGGGAATATTTAGGGTGTTGGCATGGTGTGATTAAATATCTCATATTTACTTTACACGCACACTCCCTCCAGTATTTCGATTGCATTATTCTTAAATTTCTACTCAAGCTGTCCTTCCAGTCTTCTGCTGTGATATTGATTTCTAGTTCTTTTCCCCATCGTTCTTTTATTTTATAATCTGCAATAGTGTGCTTTTGCAGTATTTTATATATATTTGAAAACTTCCCTTTAGCTGTATTTTTATTTTGGAACAATTGCTGCACAAACTCATTTGTTAATGTATCCTCCTGTATATGCTTTGAAAGATACCTTCTCACTTGTAGATACTAAAAAAAATTATTTCTGATCCAACTCATATTTTGAAGCATATTTTGAAAACATGTGTTAATGTTGTGTGTGTGTGTGTGTGTGTGTGTGTGTGTGTTCCTACTGTTGTGAAGGATCATCACGGAGGTGAGTGAGAACTGAGGGATTTGAGGGCTGCTTGTCATAGAACAGCATGCCTGTGTTTATGAAATTAACATTGGTCGTCCTTGAGGCCTTCCTGATTGAATCACACAAGCTCGATGACGTCATGCAAGGTTTAAGTCATATTTTGGATTAGGGAGGGCAAGAGAGAGAGAGAGAGAGAGAGAGAGAGAGAGAGAGAGAGAGAGAGAGAGAGGATGAGTCACTGCCTCATTGATGACTGTCTCCACTGAGTGGTCAGATAATTCAGGTACAGAAGGAGACACAGGCACAGCACGACTGCCTAATGGCACTCAGATAAAATGACTTATTGAGAACTTGCAAAATACACCTTTTAAGAAGATTAAATGGTATTGATGACCCTGCCCGACCCGTCCCCATCCTGGATTATATTTATGACCAAGAATTGAAATAACAGGCAAACAACCTGTGCCACCATCAGACATGGGACTCAGAGTTAAGACTACTGAAAAGTTCAGAGAAATTATCTGTTGTGCACCGCACTGGACCTTTTCAAGTCTGGATAAAGTCATAAAAAGCAGACCATGAAAAGAAGCAAACAAAAGCAACGCAAGAGTCAAGAAATTTAAGACCAGAATGAGATCCAGAACAAACAAGATACAAAATGACAGAGGCACATATCAGTGGCTTCTTTTCCTTATTGCCTGGTCTGTTATTCATCATAAATACTAGCCACATTAATAAAGAGCACAATGTGACCTCATCAAATGATTTCCCCAACATATATTCAGTTGGATGCATGACCAAGAAAGACAGATCGGTCTTACATTTTGGAACCTAAAAGCATCTAAATTCAGGGATACAATCATCAGGGATACGAAAATACTAATTTCAGCTCATATTATTTTAATTCCTAGAAAATCTACAAGCTACTTTTCTAAAATGTTTAAGTCATTCTGTCTATTGAACACCACAAAACTCTGACAAAGTGCCATGTGCATTTCCTACAGCACATGATGTTCAACTGGTCTGAAACTCAGAGATTCAGTGTTCCTGTCAATCAATCCTGACAGTCGAGTGTTTCACATGTCATGTTTACAATGATTCACAAAGAATAGAAAATCAAATGTTTTTTCTTTATTTTCTGTTGAACAGCTCATCAACTAATTGTTGCGTCTACTTGTGAACCTGACAGGGTTGGATGGACATACACAGATGTGTTGACATATACCATCCTTCTGTTAGACTTAAAGATGACTATTGCCGTACATAGACAAAAAAAAGTGTCAGCAATCTGATGAGAATATTTTCAGTTATTATCCACAAAGCACACGTCTATTTGGAACAACGTCTTGGTATTTATCCAAACACAATTCAAAGAAACATTTTGATACAAAAGAAGTAAACTCAAAAGAACATGTAAAGTGCAATGTTCCTCTTTGATGGATTACAAAGGATATATAACCCGTCAACTCAAGCACCAGTACAGTGATATTCTCTTCATCAAATGTACTGAGGGAAAACAAAAACCGTGCTTATGAACTACAGAGAGTCTCGTGCTGCAGAGCAGAAACATACAACAGGACATATCTATTCTCTTGATTACATCATCTTATTATCATTCAATGTTTTAACCTCATTGACTGAATTGAATTTTAAACTGAAGGAAATAAACTGCAGACACCTCTTATTCTCTAAATATTTTTGTGGGAAGCTGTGTCTGAAAATAAAGTCACAAAATATTATTACATTACAAACAACTTGGTCAAAAGTGTTGATGTTTGAATCTGCTAACACGAGCAAAACACTGAACAAGCTCTCTCACCAGGCTTTGGCCTCTCTGTTGAAACAGGCAAAGGGCTCCCTCTTGTGCTGACATAGTGGGACTGCTTGTTGAATCTTTGAAAGCTTACAGAGTAGTGTGACCGACTGATCCACACTGCAAGGATAGAAAGCAGCAATGTACAACCACACAAATCACCCACAATATCGCCAATTCCACTAACAAGAGTGTTGAAACAAAGATCATTAGATCATATTCGATGTTCATACATCGTATGTGAATGAAATCACGTCATGGCTCCTAATCAGTGCCTCTTTTTGCACCCCGATCGGAGTGTGCAGGTCTGACACCTGAAAGTTCAGTACGTCGATGTCAGACGCTCCAAACGTGGCCTCCACCTTCACCTTCTCGTACATGTTAAACTGAACCTTCTTGTTGGTCATGGAGAGGAGACATCGGAGGAACGTCTCCCTCAGCACAGATCGTGCATGCTGCTCTTTCTGCAGCTGCTCCGGGTCAGTCTCTGATTCGGCAGATGTTGGAATGGAGGTGCGGCACAGAGCGATGAAGCGGGGGGATTTGGGGTCAAACCCGCGGCTATTGGGGTCCGGTCCTCTTGGCAGGCGGAGCACAGACACAGGTGTTGCCATGTCCAGTCACTAAGTCTTTCTTTCAAAACCTGTTAAATAAAAACCACACATATTAAAAGAAGCCATAAAAACCCCTCCAATAAGAAAGACATTTTAGTAAATTTTCATACAGATTACAAAGAAGTTTTAAGTGTAAACCTAACATTTTGTGTTTGTGCAATAAATTACAATTACGTAATATTATCCCTCAAAATATTTGAAAATATAATAGGAGATTGTAAACATCCTTAAGAAGATGTTGTCTACATTAATAAAATCAACTACCAGATTGTTTTTCAGGGGATATTTCTTTCAAGGATATTTGCAATTGCTTGGACCATGTTTATAATATGTTCAATCATGTTGAGTAGTATTAGCTTGATCTCAGATCCATATACTGTGTTTTGGAAAAGGTGGACTCCACAAACAGACTTTCTTCGTCACATGTTCAACATAACCAGATGAAGCTAAAAAAGGAGCAGCTATTCATTGTGCAGGAGCCTTTCATGCAACACAACGGATATCATGTTAGAATAAGCAAACACCTTGAAAAAGTCACATTGAAAACCCACAACTTCAATAAAAGGTTAGTTATTCAAGCCATTTATGAGAAAAGAAGCAAAACATACTAGCTTATTTTTAATTGAGATTCATATCTTGCTTTGTTTGTATTATTATAAACTGGACACATTTGGGTTTGACTTTTTTTTCAGACCAAACAAGCAATTTGAAAATGCAGCCCAGCAATCAGAGAAGTTTTGGGTGCTAAATGAAGTAGAGATAAGTCTGGAAAAAAAAAAGAAAAGATGAACCTATATTTCAAACATCATTGTGTGCAACAATATAATATAAAGTTAAAATGTATTAACATTACAGACATGTAAACCTTTGGCTGCGTCAGAAAACACCCAAACCACACCAGATTAGCTTTCATTTAATTTTGCATGTACTGACTTAACTTGTATTGTTTGGATGTTTTGATGCAATGCACAAGTAACAAATAGGATACACAAAGATACATGTGGTTAGTAAAATAACATTATAAGGTTTCCTTCAGTGGCTTGTGACTGTTGCAGCCTGTGGACACAAATAGCTAACTGACTACAGACAGTTTCAGGTAATGTTGTTTAAAAAACAACCAACAGATAAATAAAATAGGGAAGTTAATTACTAATGTCTCTTTCCAAAAGTTAGCAACTTGTAAATAGCGCGTGGCTATTCCTCAGACAGCGACGATTAAAGAAAACATGTCAGAACAAACTTTCTTCCTCACATTAGTCGCTAATATGGATTTACTTAAAATGCACGGATGTTTTATTGTATAAAATTACTGTTTATACACTTACTACCGTTTTGTTCCAGTTATTTTCATCTGCTGCAGCAACCAAGTGAAACGTTGTTGTTCCGTTTTCTTCTTCTTTGGATTTATTAGCAGTTTGTAAAGCAGAATCCTGTGGATATACCGCCGCCCAGCGGACTGCAATGTGTCGACAGGCTAAAAAGAATACACCTCTAATGGTTGAATATTAGTATCTTGATGGGCACTTAACTTACCAGTAAGCCTCTTTTCTGGCTTTTTTATTCAATGTATTTGTTTGTTTGTTTTTATTACATTTAGGACTTACCAGTTACTTTAAGAATTTATACTTTTCTTTTTGTTCCTTCTTTTTTTAAATTTTGATGTTTGGACTGCTGGTTGGAAAAAAAGTATTGTAACAGTCTCTCAAGTGGGCTCTGGGAAATCACAGCATAGTCACATGAACATTAAAAAATGTTTTGTTTATTAAAAGACTAAATACCTTCAGTTATCAGGCCCCTCTCCTTTGGAAGCATCTACCAGTCAGGGTCCAGGATGCAGACACACTCTGTGCTTTTAAGAGAAGACTTAAAACATTCCTTTTTGATAAAGCTTATAGTCAGCGCTGGCACAAGTATGGACCAGCTCCTATTTATGCTGCTATACTGTAGGCTAACTGCCGGGGGAACTGGCACCCTGAGCTCTCTCTCTCTGTGCATTCACATTATATAACTGTGAATGTCACTATCTGTAAATCTTCATGTACCCTGTAAGTTACTAACTACATATGTTCCTGGGAGCCCTTAGCTCTCTTGTCACGAAGTTCCTCTGGATCATCATTTATCATTTGCCTATGATTTTGGCCTCTTAAAAGGACGTTTTTTCTTGCCACTGTAACTGTGCGAAATGTTAAGTGCTGTGCTCATACAGTCTATGGTTGTGACCAGTAAATAAGGACCCAAATGCAGAACACAGAAACAGAGGGGTTGACTTGTAATGAGGTTTATTGCAGAGAAAGGGAGATGGAGATGGATTGATTATTCCGGAGGTTTGCAGAGTGAAGGGGAAGATGGCTGACGAGAGCAGATTAGGGGTGTAAGCGTGGCTGATGGAGTGGCTGTAAATCCAGAGGGCAGGTTGAGGCAGATGGCTGAGCAGAAAGGAAGGGGGGTGTTTGGTGATCCTGAAGCAAAACAGGGTGAGCAACAAAACAAAACTAGCACAAGAAACACTTTCAAAATCTTTACGAGAAGCGTGAGTTGCGTTCTACCACAGTTGCTGACACAACTTTCTGGCGATGAGTGGATGGAGTCCAGTAATGTTATATCCTGTTATCAGGTATGCAACCTGGTGGGCGCTGTTCAGACAGGAGGGAGCTGGGTAGAAAAGAGAGAGAGAGAGAGAGAGAGAGAGAGTGGGAGTGGGAGTGGGAGTGGGAAGCTGACTAAAAAGTTATGAGTAAGACCCGGAATGTGTTTGGACTAATTTATTCTTTTACATAAACCCACGTCGCTTACAATACTGCTGAGTTGCTGAGTTGATGGAGAACAGGTTTGGATGGAATGAACAGCAGGTGGGAGCCACAGAGTGTTTCTTGGAAAATCATGATCACACAAACAAAAACACAGAGGCAGACAGAGCCTTGACACATGGTGGATAAATGTAGGATCTTTGTAGATAATATAACAAAGAGTACGGCCTTTTACATGCTCTTTGTAAAGTGTCTTGAGATAACATTTGTCATGAATTGGCGCTCTACAAATAAAAGTTGATTGAATTATATTTTTTCCATTGTTGTTATATATTATATTATCTTGTATTATGGGCTGCATGACGGTCCAGTGGTTGGCACTGTTGCTTCACATCAAGAAGGTTCTTCGTTCTAATACCTGACTTGACATAGACCTCTCTGTGTTAAGTTCACATGTTCTCCCTTCTAGCAAAGGTTCCCTCCCTCAGGTGGCTCAGGCTTCTTCAGTCTATCATATTATATTATATTTGGGACTATTTGCTGTGCAGTAGTTGCCATAGAAAATTGATGCAAGAGACAGTTAATATATCAACAAAGTGTAAATATAAATATAACAATAATCCAACAATGCATTAAATATTGAACAGGTTAGCGGTCTATAACTTTAAATTGCATCAATATATGTATTACCAAATCTCAAGTGATACCACCGGGAGTCATTTTGGTTTAGTGATTTGCTGATGGACACTTTGACATGTAGACTGCATCAGCTGGGATCAAACTGCCAACCTTTATGTTCAAAAGACAACCGACTCCACCACTGAGCCACAGCAGCTCAGTAGCTCAACAGTTGGCAATCACTGATTTAACTAATATCAGAATCAGAATCAGAATCAGAATCAGATTTATTGGCCAGGTATGTTTAACACACAAGGAATTTGACTTTGGTAGACTGTGCTCTCTTTGTACAAAGGTAAAAAATTAAATATCACAATAAGCTAAGAAAAATAAACAATAATTAAAGACTAATATGTACAAGACTAAATAAGAAATAGTGCAGTGGTGAGTAGTGCAACAAAAATGCTGTAGTGAACATGAGGTAGATATTTTTACAGTATTTACATTAAAGAGTGTGTGCAGATGGTAATTTAAATAAAATAAAGATACTATATATTTGCATATATGTACATTCACAGTGACAGTTATGTTCCAGGGGTTATTTCACAGCAGCAGGTCTGACACTCTCTGACTGCTTAGCGTTCATCAGAGTGACAGCCTGGGGGAAGAAACTGTTCTTATGACGGGTTGTTTTGGCGTACAGTGATCTGTAACACCTGCCGGAGGGAAGGAGTTTGAAAAGTTTGTGTCCGGGGTGTGAGGGGTCTGCAGTGATGCTACCTGCCCGTTTCCTGGCCCTGGACCGGTATAAGTCCTGGATGGGGGGAAGGTTGACACCGATGATCTTTTCTGCAGTCCTGATTGTCCGTTGCAGTCTGTCCAGTTTGGTTGCAGATCCAAACCAGACAGTGATGGAGGTGCAGAGAACAGACTGGATGATGGAGGTGTAGAACATGATCAGCAGCTCCTGGGGCAGGTTGAACTTCCTGAGCTGACGCAGGAAGTACATCCTCTGCTGGGCCTTTTTCCTTAAAATGTCTATGTGGGAGGTCCACTTCAGGTCCCGTGAGATTGTGGATCCCAGGAACCTGAAAGAGTCCACAGTAGACACTGTGCTGTTCAGAATGGTGAGGGGGGGGAGTGAGGGGGGGCTTCTCCTGAAGTCCACTGTCATCTCCACAGTCTTGAGCGGGTTCAGCTCCAGATGGTTCTGACTGCACCAGAGAGCCAGCTGTTCCACCTCCCGTCTGTAGGCAGACTCGTCACCGTCCTGGATGAGACCGATGACGGTGGTGTCGTCTGCGAACTTCAGGAGTTTCACAGAAGGGTCCCCTGAGGTGCAGTCGTTGGTGTAGAGAGAGAAGAGCAGAGGGGAGAGAACACACCCCTGGGGGGCGCCAGTGCTGATTGTCCGGGTGCTGGATGTGATGCTCCCCAGCCTCACCTCCTGCCTTCTGTCAGTCAGGAAGTTGGTGATCCACTGACAGGTGGAGGCAGGCACAGTGAGCTGGGTGAGTTTACGGTGCAGGATATCCGGGATGATGGTGTTGAATGCCGAGCTGAAGTCCACAAACAGGATCCTAGCGTAGGTCCCTGGGGAGTCGAGGTGATGCAGGATGTAGTTCAGACCCATGTTGACTGCATCCTCCACCGACCTGTTTGCCCGATAGGCAAACTGCAGGGGGTCCAGCAGGGGGCCTGTGATGCCCTTCAGGTGGCTCAACACCAGTCTCTCAAAGGACTTCATGACCACCGACGTCAGGGCTACGGGCCTGTAGTCATTGAGTCCTGTGATGGCAGGTTTCTTTGGGACTGGGATGATGGTGGAGCTTTTGAAGCAGGAGGGCACTTCACACAGCTCCAGTGATGAGTTGAAGATCTGCATGAAGATGGGGGCCAGCTGCTCAGCACAGGCTCTCAGGCAGGAGGGGGACACGCCGTCTGGTCCTGGAGCCTTTCTGATCTTTTGTTTCTGGAAGAGCTGGCACACATCCTTTTCACAGATCGTCAGTGCAGGTGGGGAGTCAGAGGGGAGGGGGGTGGGGGTTGTGGGGGGAGCAGGTAGGGCAGAGTCTAAGTGTTGGGTAGATGTTGATGGGCTGGGGGGTGGGTGAGAAAATCTGCAGTAAAAGGTGTTGAGGTCGTCAGCCAGTCTTTTGTTACCTGCAGGGTGGGGTGAGGGTTTCCTGTAGTTGGTGACCTCTCGCAGGCCTTTCCAAACAGCTGAAGGGTCATTAGCTGAGAAGCTTTGTTTTAGCTTCTCAGTGTAGCTCCTCTTCGCCACTTTGATCGCCTTCGTCAGTTTGTTCCTGGCCTGCTTGAACAGGTCCCAATATGTTCAGTTACCCCCCACTCCTTTTGTCTGTGTTGCTGTTAAGTCTGATTGTTTGTTGTGTCTTCTGTCTGATAGATCTTTGTTTTATGTGCTGCAGAACAGGAACCTGCTGTAAACCAGTTTTAACAGAGTCAGTTTTAACTTTAATCTTTTCCTCTATAATAAATGATATGAAATAAAAAAAACCTTCATGTTGAAACACAACTCACCACTGAGCCACAGCTGCTCCGTACTGACAACAGCTCCCAGACGGATGATTTGTTTAATAAAGAGTGAAGACGAGTGTATGTGCATGCGTGCGTGTGTGTGTGTCTGTGTGTGTGTGTGTTTGTGTGTGTGTGTGTGTTTTTGTGTGTCTGTGTTGTGTGTGTGTGTTTGTGTGTGTTTTTGTGTGTGTGTTTGTGTTTGTGTGTGTTGTGTGTTTGTGTGTGTTGTTGTGTGTGTGTGTGTTTGTGTTTCGTGTGTGTGTGTGTGTTTGTGTGTGTGTGTTTTTGTGCGTGTGTGTGTTGTGTGTGTCTGTGTGTGTGCGTTTGTGTGTGTCTGTGTGTGTTTATGTGCGTGTGTGTGTTTGTGTATGTGTTTGTTGTGTGTGTGTGTTTGTGTGTGTGCTTTTGTGTGTTGTTGTGTGTGCGTGTGTTTGTGTGTGTGTTTCTTGAAGGTTTGTAAGTATGCAGACTCAGACTGCATTCTTACAATGCAGTCTGAGTCTGGCTGTAAGCGGTTAAGTGTCTTTGATTATTTGTCATTCTTAGGGGAAGATAAAGATTAAATAAATAGTTTGGAATTCTTTATCTGGCAATCAAAGCATCATTACAAGCTTCACTTGCAGAAATCATGTCTGCATTCTTCATTCAACAGAGAAGATCATAGACTTCTTCAGATATAATCATGGTCCACTCCAGAGGGTCACTACAGTTCTTATCGGAGGTTTGTTTGCCACAATCACATACTTCCCCAAACCTGAATGATGTTGAGACGTTGGTGACAGTAACAATGTGAAGAATGTGCACTGCAGACAACAGTCTTTTCAAAAGGATGTATAGTTTGTTGTAGACAGAGAGACTAAAAGCTGGCGCTAAAGACAATGGTCCTCACTTATCAAACATATGTACGACAGAAAAATGGGTGTACGGTCATTTCCACGCAAAGTACGGCACTTATCAATTTGGACGTGAGTGGAGGGTACGCTCAAATCCCACGCCAGGTCTCAGCTCGTGTACGCACGTGCAGCGAATCTGTCTGAGTCAGGAATCATTAGATCATACTGCAGTGCCTGTTAAGACAGACAGATAGAGGTTCACAGATTTATTCTTAGATAAGATATGGTATCTAAAATGTATTTGACATTACGCTCCACCTCAAACGATCTCTGTAGGATATATTGCTTTTTAAATATTGTTGAGCAGCGCGAGCTGTCAGGAGATTTCTTTAGTTGTGTGTTATATTTGATTAATTAATGTTTTTTAAATCGATTTATTTTAAGGATTAGAGAGGCTGCTTCAAACAGAAAAAAAAACTACAACAGTTTCTTTAAAAGGACAGAAAACCCTCCAGAGGAAACTAAATAAAACGTTAAGCCTCTGAAATAGGAAATATTTAAGAACATTACATCATAACTAATCGGTATGTCCGGAGATTTAAATAATCAATAATACACGGATGTGCCACATGCGTAATTGCGCACTGCAGACGCACTTAGGACAGACTACATGTGACATAAAGGAATCTTGGGGCTGAGATTTCCTTGCAGACTATTTCTTCTGACGCACTTTAATTCTACATTTCAGGCTGCCTAACAACACAAAGTTATTGCTCTTTACTTCTCTTTGTTCTGGTGTCACTCACTCACTTGTGGTGGTATTTAAATGACGATCGTTTCCAGCTGCCACACTTATCAACACCCGGTCATGCGTACGCTGTGATCAGCCAGATACGCACGTTTCATAGATCCCACGTGGACCCTGTCGTAGAATGATTTCTACACCCAAATCTGCGCTGGTTTCTACACCAGATTGATAAGTGAGGGCCAATATGTGTATTATAGCTCCAACTTGGTGGAGTGGTGTAATGTGGGACACTGAATAATGTGGGACACCTAAGCTTGAGTGCATTTATTTCTTTTCTACTAAATTCAAGTGAACATGATTGGTGTTTTACATTAAAGGGGGAAAATCCACTTTTACAGTGTTTTTGAACATACATGTAGGTAGCCTGGGCGTCTACCAACCCACAAGTGTGTAATAAACCCATCCAGTCCTTTGTTTATCGTCTGCATTAGTCTTACAACACAGAGAAAAATGTTTGCAGTTGTTTGCCATTTTTATTCTCAGACGCAAACAGAGAGACCTGCACACTCCATCCACCTTCACTGGCTCTCGGGTGAAGTCCTGCATCACATACATAATCCTCCTCCATCTCACCTACAATTCTCTGAATGACCTTTCCCACCCATACCTTCCTGACCTTTCCAACCCTTTCACTCCATCCCAGAACCCCCTGATCCTCGCTCACTGGTTTGCTCTCCATTACCCACACCAACATACAGACTTTCAGGGGCAGAGCCTTCAGTGTGGCAGCCCCCACCCCTCTGGAACCCTCTACCGGGAGTTATCTGTAAACATACATCCTTGGACATTTAAAAACTCTTGAAAACTCACCTGTTCAACTCATGGGCTTAGGTAACTGTGGGGTCCTTGTTTGTGTATGTTGATGTAAAGTGTCCTTGGGTCCCTTGAAAGGTGCTATATAAATTCAAGCTATTATTATTATGATTAACTAATTGATCAACTATTTCTGGTACACTCATACAACAGGCTATGGACGCCATGACTTCGGCAAGTTGCGGTCAGAGAAAGTGTTTCATATTCAGGTCTGCTTGGGCTGCTGCTTGCTTATGGTAGCATCTTAGCACGTTTCGCTTTGCTATCTCAACTGGTGAGATTCTTCCATCTATTGCATTACATTTCTTTTCTGCATAGCATAAAGACAGGCAGGCAGACTTTTGGAAAGTTTCTCTTCTTAATATAAGACAGACAGTAAATCGGAATCAGCCTTCTCTGCTAGAGACCTTGTACTGTGGAGCAGCCTGCCAGAAGAAATTAAGCTAGCAGAATCAGTTTCAGTTTTTAAATCACTATTGAGCATCTCTCACGTTGATCTTTTAATACTTTGTTTAAACAAATAAGGTTATTTCTTTGTAATATGTTGGCGCATCAGGTTTGCTTTTTTATACAATGTTAGGAGTATTACTTTATCTTCCCTTATACTTGTGGAATTGTGTGTATTTACCAGGTAACTTGAACAGAGCTGGGCCATGAGCTATCTGGGTGTTTTGGTATTAGTATCTCACTAGGACCAAATCCACAGAGATGCGACTCTGCTGAGCAAGCAGGGGTCGAAGAATCACAAAAATGTGAATAAATTGCCTGGTATGGTGGATGAAAGGTTTGTTATGTCTAGGGTTACTCCTACATAAATTCATAAGAGCAATTTGTAAGCACAAAAAGAGAGCAACTAGACATATGCACCTAACGGCAGAAGACATTCCCTATCAGACTACAGGGGGGTCTCAGTAAGCAGGACGAGACAAAAAGGACAACAAGTGCAACAATATTGCACCGGTTTCCCTCCGGTTGTGTGATGTAAGGAAAAGGATAAGGATAAACTTTCCCCCCAATGGGGGAAATTTAGTTGTTATTGCTCGCCGTACATTTTCCTGAATATTCCAAGACTGTACTTCCAAAAGTACACCAGCATGTTGACTTTCCTACAAAAGGAAACAACACTTAATTTACTCAGGAAGAAGGCTTCTCCTCTCCCCCACATGAGACTCTCTGACCACATCACTGTTATGCTAAAACCATGCCACCAGACCAAAAGTGAAACTCACCAAACCGGTTCAGAAGCAGACATCTGTGGTCAGAGGGCGCCTCCATGCACTCAGGGACTGACTGCTTTGACACCACAGACTGGGAGATGTTTGGTCAGTCAGCCACATACAACAATCAGACTAACATTGAGGAATACACTCACTGCTACTGGATACATCTGGAAATGCAATTGTGGATGTGACCCACACCAGAACCATCACCACCAGGGCTAACCAGAAGCCATGGCTGACAGGAGATGTCCACAAGCTACTGAGGGCCGGGAATTCCGCAGTCAGAGCCGTGGATGCAACTGGCCTGAGAACAGTGTTGGGGTTTAAGGAGCTAATACGAGGGCAACATTTCTGTTGGGTTTTGTATAGTAACATTTGGTTATCAAATTAACATTAATAATTATCCTTATTTAATTATTAATATAAATCAACAATATTATTAAACTGAGTTAATAAACCTATAGGGGGCACCACCCTGAAATCAGGGAACAACCAAATATTACGTGCCATGGAGGTGTCCAGCTGAATCCTCTGGTGCTTGAATCCATCACGTGAAGACTACAGAACCTGCAAAGTCACCTCACCCCTTGAGGTAAGCAGAGAGGAGGACATAAACAGGCATTAGCTATGCTTTGCTACTCAAGGTGCATTTTGTTTTAACAAAACCAATGAAACAAACAAGAAGAGGAGAGAAAGAGAAGAGTGTTAGGTGTAGATTTGTGGGCTAACTCCTAGACTGGGCAGGAGTAAGCCAGTGTCATGATGTGTGGCATATATGTGTGTAAATGTCCATGTACATTATGTGTTTTGCACAAATGTCAGGCCACAAAACAGAGACTAGGAGGCATTAATGTAGGCAGAGTGACTTTGGTGGGTTTTAAAGTGGAGCTACTCCCCCCTCCCCGATTTGGAGTCAGAATCGTGTTCTTTGTAAGGGCTGGATACCTTCCACTGTCTTACCACCTCTGTCACACACCTCCGAATCATGTTCTCCATCCCACTGTCAGAACCTGCTTTCTTAGGAAGCTCATGGGAACTCCGGTTATAATGTGCTTCTGGTGCAAGACACTAAAAGCACTTAAAAGGGCAGGTGCAGGGTCAATGTAGGTGGAATATTCCTCGCACAAAGCTGTGAGGGCACACTTTCTAGCTTCTCACTGGGCTGGTGATTGAATCACCTCAGTGCAGAGTCAGGTGTGTTGGTGGCTGATTGGCCTTGATTAAAACCAGGTGTGGGGAGCGTATATATACTGTTGGACTTCAGTGCTCTCTGCTGACTCATTGGCTACGTTTACATGCACACCATATTCCTGTATTAATCGGAATAATGACAATATTCCGATTGCGTAGCAGTCATGTAAACACCTTATTCCAATTGTCATAACCCGATTAAGCTCATATTCCGATTATTAAAAACCCGAATAAGACCCCTGGCATATGCCTGTATCAACCCGAATATTGGGCCATGTAAACGCCTTAGTCGGAATATGCTCCTGAATGTGCTGCTTCAAGGATTTTGTTATACAAGTAGCGTATGTCTGTCTGTGAAGGAGCTCATTGCGCATGTGTGCGGGTGGTGGAGCGAGTGAGGAGAGAGAGAAAACGAGGCGAGTGTGTGTGTTCTGCAGATGTGTGCGAGAGGCGCTTTATGATGCCGGGGACCGGAGCAGAATTAGGCAGAGAAACGTTAAGCTCAATGGTACTACAAGTTCTGTGTGTGCGAAATAAACGCCCCGACACCTTAAGCTACCAGCCGGACTCTCCGTGTAGCCTATGTTTTACCCCTGTAAAAGTGACGGGGGTTAGCCCCGAAGTTGAGAGATACTACGGCCCTGGAGCAGACAAATAAGTCTCCCCTGTGCGCTCTGACCACGGTCGGAACGCCGAAGCAGGACAGGTTAACAATTTGTTTACGCCCCTAGATGACGTCTTTTCATGACGCTACTACTACTACTACTACGGTTTATTCGGAATATGCTGATTAACATGTAAACAGGAATATTCCAGTAGCTCAGCACTCTACGGAGCATGTAAACACCTTTTTCGGAATATTGCCTTAACCAGAATATGGACCTTAATCGTAATATGGTGTGCATGTAAACGTAGCCATTATCTCACCTTCAGAGGAAGTGAAAGGTTCTCTCTGCGTTGTCTCTTGTTGCCTGTGTGTTCATAAACACAAACAAATAACTTTCTGTGTATTTGGGTCCATAGTCTCTCGGTAAATAGCTTGGGGTGCTGGGTAGTTTTGTTGACATACCCCAGCCTTTTGTGTTGAGTTTTAAGGCCTCCCTGGCAGCCTTTGCCTTTGTAATTTGTTTTCTGGGTCTCCTGGACAATTTAGTTTCGAGTCAGCTACTTGGCAGCAGTGGTTTAGTTAATCATTTTCGGTGCATTATTTAGTTCCTTTTTAGATCCTTCTTGGATTCAATCACCAGCCTCAGTGAGAAGCTAGAGAGTGTGCCCTCAGAAAAGCGTTGCAGAGTGCCGAGTACTGGTCTCTGATTTCAGGTTGGAGGGTAGTCATAAAGGCATGAACACTCCTGCAAGTTGTCTTCCAGATCAGCCTGAGTTTTTCTCGTGTGGATGCATGAGGTATGTCACGGAGGCACCGGTTGATCTCTCTGAGGTAATCATCGATGCTGAGGTTTTGGTTACCTGGATCAAACATCCTTCGCCAGAGATTCAATGAGCCTTGTGCGCATTCTTTGATCTCTTGGTGGACAGGAGCATGGCCGCGGGAAGTGGGGGTGCTGCAGCACCCCCTAGTGGTGAGAGGGAGATTTTTAAAAAATGTATTAAAAATATTTTTGCACGATTTATAAATTCCTTATGAATCTTTTGGGAAATGTTTTTGACACACGTAGGCTATTTTGTTTATTTGGGATTTTAATTAATTTTTTTTTAGGCATAATCAACACAGGTTCACGGAAGTTACCATGGCAACATCAGGCGGGCTAGTGGTCGCCGAGTAAAGTAAAAAGGTTTCCCGCTCGCTCCATGCAGCATACATTCATGGCAGCAGCAGGCCACTAGCAAATTTTAATGACAGAAACGAGGAGGAAATATGGCACAGAAACGCATTTCAGATTTTTTTGGAAAACCACCAGTGAAGAAGAACACTACTACTACCGCAACCACTACAACGGAGTGAGGAGACTGTCAACCCGCCTCTGCCTGCAGTTGCACCGGCAGGCCCAGCCCCAGCACCCGCAACCCAACCTAGCTTGATTGGATTAGACAAGCCCTTCCAGCCAACATCCAGTTTCAAATTTCCTGCACGGCGTTGTGGTAATGAAACGTTCTCACGTTCTGTGGCACCGGCTTGGTTTGCTAGATGGCAGTGGCTGCATTATGTGGAAGAGACTGATCAAATTGTGTGTTTTGTTTGCCTGAAAGCAGTCGGAAAAAAAGTCATACCTAGAGACAAATTTAAGAAAGACAACCCCTTCGTGAATGCCAGCTTTTCAAATTGGCGAAAAGCCACTGAAAAATTTAACGAGCATGAGAGATCAGAGTTGCACAGCGAGTCAATACAAAAGTTGGCTGCTTTGGATGACGTCCCCATAGATGCTCGCTTATCCAGCGCTCATGCCAGAAAGCAGGCTACTGCTCAACACTGTTTGGAGCTTCTCTTCAGGACCATCCGATTCCTTGGCAGCAAGGGAATTGCCTTCAGGGGTGACACAGCACGCGAAGGAATACTGTATGAATTGATGCTGGAGCGCACCTATGATCTCCCTGAAGAAAAATAGTGGATAGAAGGAAGAGACAACTGGATGTCGGACACTATACAAAATGAAATAATTGAAAAGTTTGCTCATGGTATCCAGAGGGAAATTGTTGCCCGTTCATCGCACTGCCGATTTTATGGCCTCACAGCTGACGGTACTACTGACATTAGCACCACTGAGCAGTTCTCGTGCAGTCTGAAATATGTTGACAGCAGCTTTGAGCCTCACACTGTGTTTTGGGGATTTTATAACGCCCGGGACAGCACTGGAGAAACTCTCTTCAATTGCATCAAGGATGTTTTTTTAAGACTAAACATCCCCATTGAACGCATTGCAGGATTTTGTTTTGATGGAGCAGCTAATATGTCAGGGTGTTTTTCAGGCGTGCAAGCTCGGCATAAAGAGTTAAACCCGCACTCACTTTATGTGCATTGCAGCAACCACTCACTGGATTTGATTCTCCAAGAAGCCGCGCGTGAAGTGAGTCTTGTGGCCGATACTTTGAACTTTGTTCAGGGTGTCTCATCTGTGATAAGAGAGTCATCAAAGCGAAAACAGCTCTACCAATCATGTTTTGGCTGTAATGAGGTTGCTGTCAACATCTTAGGCCTTTGCCCGACAAGGTGGTGTGTCCGTGAGTCCGTGAGTAAGTTTAAAGAAAAGGTGGGTTTTTATTTTACCCAAAAATAGAAAACCAAATTATAAGAACTAGGCATATAAAAGAGGTCAATTTAATATAACTTTAAATCAAGAAGGTGAAATCAAATTGAGAAACTGAATTCAGGTACCTGAAATCAATGCAGAACCTTGCTTCAGTCCGTCTTTGGTACGAGCACCACTGGGTTAAACCACTTGCTCTTTGAAGCCTCGATGATCCCCAGGGACAGCATCAGGTCAACCTCCCTCCTCAGTGAGGCCAGCAGGCGCTCAGGGATCCTGTAAGTTAATCTTCTCACCTCTCATCTTCGCACACTCTCTCACAACAATGTCATGTTCAACAATATTTGTTCTCCCAGGATTCTCCTGGAAAACTTCTGAATTACAGATTGATCTCACCTGAAGCCGTTGGCCATCTGAGATCATGGTCTACCAGGTCACTAGAGAGGTAAGTATTGCTCATCCTCTTCTTATTAGCATCACTTCTATCACTAGGTAGGAGCAGCAGCACTGTCTGTCCTGGGTCGAAGGTTCTCTGCCTGGCTGACTTGTCGTAACAGGACTTCTGTTGCTGCTGGGCGTCCGCCATGTGCGATTTGGCCAGCTCACCCATTCCACCCACTCCAGCCACTCTCTCATCTGGATGACATAGGATACAACATTAACAGATCCCACCCTCCCCTTGCCTCCCTCCTAGATCTCTCTCAATAGTGCAAATGGTCCCCAAACTTAATGTCCATACAAAATCAGAATCATGTTTATTGCTAAGTACATTTACACATACAAGGAATTTGTCTTGGTGTATTGGTGCAAAAAAACAGTTAACAGGGAAAAACAGCCAAAAAAAAGCAAGAACTTAAATAATATAAAAAATAAGAAATTTACCAATATAAACAATAGAATTTAAAAAATGTCAAAAAAATAAAGAATAATAATAAAAAATAACAAAATGCAATGGAGTGCATGTGAGAAAAAGAATGTAAAGTCCAGTGAGCGTTAATGTAACGCATAAAAACAGTTTCAGCCTTCACATTACTGTGATGTTTCTGACTTAGGGACATTGTTCATGAGGCTGACAGCAGAGGGGAAGAAACTGTTCTTGTGGCGAGAGGTTTTGGTCCTGATGGACCGCAGCCTCTTGCCAGAGGGGAGAGTCTCAAACAGTCCATGTGCGGGGTGAGAGGGGTCTCACTGTTTTTGAGTGAGACAAACAAAAGAAGAGACTGAGCTCTAAACAATGCCAGTCTGAGCCCTTACACTCTTTGATAAATTTTTGAAACTCACCCGCATACTCCAACCTCCAACTACCTAAAAGGCCCCCAATCTTCCTCTTATATAGGAGCTGGCACCTACCAAAAGGGGTTGGAAATCAATTTACTCTCAGGTGAGTTTTACCTGTTCTACAAACGACACATACTATCTGCAATAAGGCTAAAAGCCTATCAAAATACATTTCAGTTAAGTAAATACTTAAACAGCCTTAAAATAACATTTTTAATCTCAACAACTTAAACATCCCTCCACTTCTACCAAACATGGCACCTTCCACTTGACACACCCCCATATAAACCCAAGGCTGGGTTCAGCTCTGTTTGACACTTCCTGGTTGAGAAAGAGGAGTGCAGGTAAGGCTGTGGAGCAACAGGTGACTAAGAAGATATATTTGATGTGTAACAATTAATAAAATGTTTTAATGTAAAAATAGTCGATGTGTGTTTTCTTTTGGTTGAAAATACAATGTTTGAAGTCATTTGTCAATGAGTTATTCTTAAGATTTATCAGAAGTTATTCACACAAAGTACTCGTTGCTAGTCATGCTAAGCTAACATTAACACATGTCTCTCAAATTGTCAAAAATTCAAGTCTCGAGTCTGACTCGTCAAAGTAGAATCTGAGTCCTGAACTATTCTAATATAGGTGTTCTGTCCTGTGTTTGAACATTGCAATTACCATGTGCAATTGTAATGTGGTTAGCCTTTTGTCATTCTGTTAGCATGTAGTTGCAGTATTTATTGGAAGTATCAGTATGTACTTAAGTGACTATGTGCAGCATTAGCATTAGCCTTGGTATTATGTGTCATGGAATTCTTCTGAGCTTTTGATGTAGCATAGCATGTTGCTTAGCATTAGCATTAGCCTTGTTGTTATGTTTTATGTAATGCTTCTAAGGTAGCATAGCATTAGCATGTAGCATAGCATTAACATGTAGCTTAGCATTAGCGACAACGAAGCATTCTTTTTGTTATATGTTTGCAGTACGTCAGCATTGATCATTTAGTTAATCTTTTGTATTTCTTAAAATAGACCTTGGATATGACAGTAGGATAATCTGTGCATTTTGTCTTGTAGTTTTCACTCCTTATTCAATCTGGTGAATAAATCAAAGAGCAACTAACTACCTGACTCACTCATCCTTGAATGGAGTTTGGCTGACTGTCAAACTACGTATACATTAAACAAGTAGGAAGGACTGTTACAATAGGCTTCACTTCTCCACTTAAGCACATCAATTATATTAATTTATAATAATTAATTGCTCCAAGTGTAGGCTGTCTTTAATCTTAATGTTTATACTGTACTGTACCTATTTAAGGATGTGATATTATTGAAGCCCAGAGCCACATAAGGCTAGGCCTGTATGTTTTCCTCCCTTTGCCTCGACCTCTTTGTGCTAAATTACCGGGTTAACGAGTGTCGGTCCTCTGACCGTTATGCTGTATTAATTTTAACCTAAATACAACTAAAACTGCCCATAAGTCATATTTTTACACTATTTAAATCTAAGCCTCACTCATAAATGACATGTTAAAATCAATAGTGCTACTGAGGATCTGTTTGTATCAAACATCCTCTGCAATGTAAATGAGATATTAAAAAATAAAATAAGAGTTCAATAAGACCTACCGTCTAATTTGTAGTTTCAAAATCCGATAGGCCTACATGTTGATGAAGCAGGTCTCGATGTGTAGCACATGTCCTCCATATTGTGTGTCCGTCTCTGAAAACTGCTATTCAAATGATCCTCCAATAATTCTCTATTTAGGAGTTGATGGCTTTTGGTATTTTATAAAGAAAACTAACTGAGAAAAATAAGCAGTAGCATATTTTTAGAAACAAAAGACCTAACGTACCACATACTGACCGAACTCCAAGTTCTCCAGGCAACACCCACTTTTTCAAAAATACTGTAGTGTCCTGTAATTTAAAACATCATTATACTGTTTAGGGCCTTGGTCCTGTTGCTTTAAGGTGAGCATCCCACAATGCATTGCTAACTACAGTTCTTAACTGTTTAAGGTCAAAACAATATTTTAGTTTTGAAAATTGGCCGTAAATTAACACCAATTGCTTACAGTGCGTATATGCCTTTTTAAACGCACTCCCCAGACCAAACATTTTGGAAAATAATAAGTACTTTATTGGGAACCCTCACTATGGCAAAGGAACTCTAAGCTTCTCTGCTGTTTCTCGCTGTGGCATTTGTAAGGTTTTACCTGCTTTTCTATCCATTAATAATTAATTTAAGTAGTTTGTAATACAACCTTTCATGCTTCTCTTTTGGCGCCTCTGGTTTTTAATCCCAGATTTAAACGCTGATGTATTTTAAACGAGGAATTTTTTTTTTTTCCGTTTAATGTTACACGTCAGGGCGTTGAAGATGAGAGACTACAGGCTGTCAAAGCGCAGGGCTGTGCCTTGGGCTCATAAGAGATAGGGCGATACCATGCGGGCTGGCTGTAGATTGCCTACCTACCCAATCAGAATTCATTTTCCTTACAGGCCCCTGCACTGTCTCTGCTTTTTCCTAACTTTTGATTGGGTGGGTCAAGACGCAGTTTGAGAGCTAGACTACCTCTGATCTGTCCCGGTTTATGAGGCTGTCATGTGGTTGAGTCACCGTTTTGTTCGTTTTAGTGTTCTTCATTTTATTTTTTATTTATTCATTTTTGAAATAAAACAATTGCTACATTAATGGACTTACATGTAGGCTTTTAAGGCTATTACTTCACTGACCACTTTATTTGTCCTAACTGAGCTCTGGTCTCGGTCATCTGCTCATATAAAGTGCGTAGTCTGCGTGTTGAATCTTCAGAAAAATTTACACAACTCCTCAGATACATTAAGGAGTCTCATCTACGAGATAGTATTTAACTTTTACTTTTATCTTGACATTTTGAGTCTTTTTGTCCAGATGCCTCTAGTAAGATTGCAAATGTTTTTGTCTAAGTATAACAACAAAATGTATTATATTATTATAATACGACTTTAATATCGACGCCCCTCAAACTAATTCGAAACATCGAAACGAAATCAGTTTGAGGAAAAGTTAAGGAAAGCATCTAACGGTTTTTATCAACAACAGGCTAATAACACTCAGACAGGGCCGGCCCGTGGCATAGGCAGTAGGCCTATAGGCAAATGATAGAGGTGCCGAAATGAGTGAGGAAGAAAAGTTGAAGATAAGAAGAAGAAAGGGAAAAATGCGTTTAACCCTAGAACACTATCGCCGGGTGATTTTCACCCGAGCAAACGTATTTAGGCCTACATGATTTTCATTATGTTTTCAGTAATTTTGGAGCATTTTTATAGGGTCCCCCATGATACTTTTTTTCATTGTGTAAGCCATGGCACAGTTGAAAATAAAAGAACACTACTCTAATTTGTCATGTAGGCCTATTGTCATATTTTGATATATTTTGATGACAAGTAATTTCTATTGGGTATATTATAGCGGGTAAAAATCACCCGGCGTTAGTGATGGTGTTACTAATTTTAGCGATACTCTTCTAGGGTTAAATATCACTTAATATTATTTATCTAATATAATTGTCATGCTATTATTTAGTAATAATACAAAAGAAGCCATGAAAACACAACTACCTCACATATTTAAAAAGGCTCTATTTTCTTGCCCCCTGCTTGACCCGGTGCGTAAAAAACACAGCTGCTCGTCACATGCTCATTGTGGGGGAGAGGGGCAGATGAGTCATTAGAATCTTTCCGATTAATATCACGTAGGCCTAATGTAAAAAAAAAAAAAAAAACACAGCCCTCGGGAGCCCCAGGGCGAAGAAGAAGAATTGAGAGGAACATTTTGAAAAAGACAGAGGTAACAAGCTGTAGTTAAGCTAGCTTGTTATGGATCGTCTGTGTTTCCTAATTCCTAATCATTAGCTCAAGTTTACATCAATTATTTCTACTGTAGCCTACTTTCAAAAGGTAGGCTAAAGATTATTCAGGTAAAGAAAATAACCAGTGTTAGAAATACAGTCTTCTTATTTTGTTGTTTGGGACACAAAACCTACTTCTGTATTTATTGACATCTTTGTGTACTTAGTTAGCTTTCACCAATAGTCAATTAAAATGTTTATTTTCCACCTCCTGTTGTCATTAATCGTTTTAAGTTCTTTCCTTTAGAGTATGTCTAAGAGCATGAATGCATTTTGTACAGAAGTCCTCACTGATATATGTGTGCATGCAGGTCTGGATAAGGAAAACTTTTGGGCTCACCTAAAAAACTCTGCTGAGGTTTCTGTACTGCTCTGAAGAGAAAATAATACTTTGTTCACACCATATTATAAAATGCCAGTGCTTGTATTCTCTCTCCAGATGAAATTTGAAAACATTTAAAACCATCCCCTGCTGTCCCTGGGCCATCTGTGAACACTTCTGCTCCCTGCACCGGCTTGTTTGATATTGTTTGTTCTGTTACACTAGTTATTTGTATTTTTATTCATTTTGTTTTATATTTATTTATAAGAAATATTAGTGTTATAACCATTTTATTTGTTTGTTGAAAAGTATTTTTTATTTTAAAATAAAGAAATTATGTTAAATATAAAGCTGTATGCCACTTTCTAAAAGTGTATGAATATTGTCTTTAGTGGTCAAACTGGCTGCAATATAAGGGGCAACAGCTGAAATCCTGCCTAGGGCACTGAATTGGTTAGAGCCGGCTCTGCTCATAGAGGTAAATGGCATACAGTACTGTCCTGAAAGCCTATATCTATTGTTTCTATTGTTTCACTGGAGTATACGTTTTAAGCTGCAGGCCTTTAGCTAACAAAAATGTGTTTTTCTTCTTTACAGATGTAAAGAATTGAATTTCTTTCACCTGGACTTTCATCTTCATTGCAAAATTAAGGGACACTTTTAGCTCTATAGCTCCATGACATCAAAAATGTGTCAGCAGGAAAGGTCCGAACACAACGTTGATCTCACTATTAGAATCCAAGTGGAGTAAATGATAGCAAGTTTCGTGCTGGTGTGAGTGCGCCATGGAGAGAAGCGACAACTGTATTGATTCACAAAAAAACCCAGAGAAAAATAGCATGTTTAATAGATGACATGTCAGAATAGAAAATGCTATGAAACGTAGGACAAAGGCAAAGCAGCTGGTTTTGCTCATCTTTCGCCAGACCAATTCCTTTCTTTTTCTTTCATTCTCTCATTCTCACACTTTAGGGAGAGTAGCATGTATCTAACTTTAATGCTGCTGAAGTTTGTTGTTTACTTTGGAGCAAAACATTTAATACCAAAGAGGTGCACTTTCCAAATAAAACGTAAGTGGGATTGTCTTTATAAACTTATTACACTAATTAAATGTGTTACTGTTAAGCATTTTTGTTGGCACACGTTACATTTTGGGCGGTGCATGCATCGATCGATCACATTTGACAGCTAGGTTTGTGGGTGTCTATTTTAGGTGGTACCACGCTGGAGGAGGGGCTGATTAAAACTGTAGGCTACTTATCTCTGTATCTTTTGTTGATCACCTCACACTCCGCAGTTGTAACCACTGTATATCTGGTGCTTCAAGCAAGCTCAGGCATGTTCTCTCTGTCAGTGGCTCTCGGTTTGGGTAGGATACGGATACATCTTTGCACAAGTTTGTTTTAATTTCTGAAACTAACAGATTGTAACTACCTTTTAATTCTGTGTTTTGGTTCCAAAGTGTGGCTGACCTGTGGCATCATTGTGTGCGGTAAGTGGAGCTGATTAATTCATTTGGCTGTTTGTCTCCGCTTATGGCGTACGGTCATTTGATGAGTTGAATTCTACAGCTAATATAATAGAGCCTACTTGGACGCGCGTGTGTGTGTGTGTGTGTGTGTGTGTGTGTGTGTGTGTGTGTGTGTGTGTGTGTGTGTGTGTGTGTGTGTGTGTGTGTGTGTGTGTGTGTGTGTGTGTGTGTGTGTGTGTGTGTGTGTGTGTGGGGGGGGGGGTGTGTGTGTGTGTGTGGGGGGTGTGGGGGTGTGTGTGTTCAAGACGAAACAGAGTGTGGGTTAGATAGTGTGTGAGAAAATTGTTAGTGTGTGTGTAGCTCAAGTGGCTCTTGACTTTAATCTTAACACACTTTTCTTATTGGACATTAACATTCCTATGAGCCTTTGCTCCACAAACTGTCCGATCTCACCGCAACTATTCTTTTGGGGTCGTTATGATCCTATAATGCCATAAACAGCCCACTTGGATTGCCACTTTGCAAAACAAATATTCACTTATATGAAAGTAAGTCTGATTGGCCTTGCACTTTAACCTGATTTAAATGTGGTTTTCTTAATGGTTGAACATATTTGACCACTTCTTCTTACTTTCACCCCTATCACTTACAACTTTGATCTTGTGTTTATATTGACAGAGTCAGCCAAGGGTTCACATGCCTTTAAAATCGACTATTACAGGTTGGTATTCCCCTTCTTTCCAGTGTGGGTGTGGGAGGAAAAGTGTTTGGTACCATTGTGCAAAAGTACTAAAGTGTTGTTGTGACAGATAGAGAGGCATATAGGAAGCACTGATTGGCTGTTTGCTGATAAAGCCTGATATATCTCATATCTGATCATAGCACTTACCATAAAGATGTGCACCTGTGTAACTATTTAAACTGTTTTCACTACATTCCATAAGAGGGCAGCATTGCAAAGGATAAGATACCATGTGACACACATAACATGACAGGGAACACAACATTTATGTAAAAAAAGATTTTCTTTATATTTAAAGTGGTGTCTACTGACTGTAAGAGAATATATCTTTGTTTATGTTTTCCTTGATTGCAGAAAAACCTGTAAGGGTATAGAGTATGACATCCATGAGGCTGTGTGCTGTGAGAATAACCTCCATCCAGGAGCAGGACTTTCATGTTGTGGAAAAGAGTCCTTCAACTCAGCAGAGGCCACCTGTTGTAAAGAAGAACACAGACGAGAAGTAACAGGTAACTGCAGCACATTTGTGTCACAACCAGGTGAGGATGCTAGACACAGAGAAATTTGAGGAGGCAGCCTTCTAATCACGGAGCATGTTCATTTAAGTAGTTACAATATTGTTACACTGTTAGGATAGCTTAAACCCGTATGACTCGTGACTAACAAATCAAACAAAGCCAAAACAATTGATATACACTTTGTTTCAAAAGTCATTAACACTCATATGAATAACTTAACTCAGGTGTTTTAGCCACACCTATTGCTAGCATGTGAAGCAACTTACCAAAGGACACGCTGAGAAGTTCAAATAGGTTATTAGAGCTCAGAGAGCTTCAGCATGGTTTTTTCATAGGATGTCAGGAAGAGAAATTCCCTCCTTGCTAAGTCTTACCCTAGTCAAGTATAATTACAATTCATTTTGAATGGATGAACCTACTTGGAGTACTGAGCAGTTGAGTGTTGACGTGCTGTTGCATCACTTAGGAGCAGTAGTGCAAAACAGTGGCTGAGTTCAACATATGTCGTCATTTAGCCAATTGGGTGTTTACACAGTTTTGGCATCGCTTTGGGGGAAGGCCCTTTGCCATTCCAGCGCAGTTGCATATTTTCCTGGCTCTAAGCCAATTGCACATATTAAGGAGATATTACAATTCTATTTGCAAGAAATTTGTCTCCACAAACATCACGTGTGCTCCATTAGCTGGGAGTTCCCACCAACAGTACACTCCCGAAATTCTTCCCAGGAGAGTGGCAGCTGTGATAGCCATATACAGTATCAGCTGTACAGTTTATGGGGATCCAACTCCATTGGAGTGGCAATGAATGGGATGTCCAACAATAACTGTTAAGAATTTAGCAGTTAAAGATATAAAACTTGAACCAGACTTGTGTTTTCGACCATTGTCAAAGATATTCTTGTCTTATTATTTTCCCCGTTGTTTTGTACTTCAACATATAGCCTTAACTGTCATTTTTATGACAGTTTAGACTGCAAATCATGCAGTCTAAACTGTTTGTCTTTTCATTAAACTGGGAACTTCCAAATGCTTACAGAAGCACTTAGAGCTCTTAATGTGTTTCTGTGCCCTGTGATTCTTGACGTCACGTCTGTGTTTGCTGCTCATTTTACAGAGGGTTTGAGCCAGAGTGTGTCCTCTTGCTGTGGTCTGAAAGCCTACAACCCACTCAATGAAATATGCTGCAAGTCAACCGTCAAAGACAAGCCTGCAGCAAACTCACAGTGTTGTGGTGAAGGTTAGTAGAAGTGGACACGATTGTTGGGTTTAAAACCTTTTGAAAACACACTTTTCATTATACAAAACATTAGTATAGTTCCTATTTCAGTATTAACTTGTGTGATTTATACCATCTCAACAACATTTTCTTGATTCTGATTGACTGCTAAATGTACATTAGTAGTTTACCAAGCAGTATAATTCGACATTCAAGAGGGACATGTTTAGATGTGTTCAACTTTTCTTCCAGAGGAAGGCAACAGTGAAGCTCAGCTACAGAACCTGAAACCTTGGTATTTTGTTTCATCTCAAAATGATTACTCACAACTGTTCTGGTGTTCCCTACATGCAGATTTGATTTTCTGACAACGATTTCAAGACTTAAAAGATTCGTACCACTTTACACTGTAACAATGACGCATATTTTTTTCTTGTTCTGTGCAAAAGCTGGTGGTGTAAAGGATAGCCAGCAGGTATGTCTGAGATTAAAGCGATACATTTTAAAGAATCATTCCGATCTTCTCTACAGATGCTTTTGATGCAGACAACGAGTTGTGCTGTGATCCCCTTAATGAAAAGATGATCCTGTCAAAAATTTCCGGTCGACACCTGTGTTGCGGACTTGACCAGTATGACCCTGTGACTCAGCGCTGCTGCTGGATGGATGACGCTTTTGAGATACATCCTATTAACTCCAGCAATTGTAGAGAGGATTCAGGTGAGTCTCACCTTACCTTTTTTAAACACAGTTTTATGCAATGTCTCAGTCCACACAATAGAACGAGGGCCTCAGAACATACATGATTTTACAAATTAAGACGAAAGACAACAAGAGGCACAGTGGCAAGCTGAAAACAAACGAAGCTTCGCCCAGACTGTCAAGCTGGCCAAGATTTTTAAGGTGTCAGTAGACAGGTGCTCCCCTTCAGGGTTCACCAGCAGCAGCACAGCAGCACAGGTGAACTAAATCAGGCCAACACGCACGCACACATGCAAAACACAGGAGAGGGGGTGCGGCTGGAGCCTGAGGCGCTGCTTGTAAACAGGCAAGGCAGGCAACTGCTTAGGGCCCCAGACGAGTAGGGGGCCCCTGAGGGCTCACAAACTTAAACCAAAGCAGTGACCAAAATATGAAAATGTTGCAACGACAGTAGGAAACCTCCCTTAGGTGGCCCCATCTGACACAACTCACTCTTGTTGCCCTGCTAAGCATTGCATGCATTATTGCTGTAAAACTAAAGTTTGTCAATGAAATGTCACCAAAGAAAAATGAAGAGGAATTCTCTGTCTATAGGAGAGAAAAAAGAAACAGGGAAAAAAGAGGAAGAGGAGTAGACGTTGGGACTATGGCAGACATAATGGAATGGTGATGAACACTGGTTGGAGGGTCCAGTGGTTGATTTTTGCAGAGGGCCCCAACAGACTTGAGTATCGCCACTGGCTGGAGCCGTAACATAGGGCTACATTCAAAGTGTTTGGGGCCCACGTCGGCGCCCCCTAGAGCGTGGTGCTTTACTCGATTGACTATTTCACTGATGCCTAGAGGCGGCTCTGCTTTTAACACAAGCCAGTGTGGAATTTTCATGCGTATTGTACATCTATCGGTGCTAAAGGTCTTGCCTTGACCAGCACACTCTTTGTCATTTCAGACTTCATTTTGATTGGTTGGTCTTTAGATGGCATTATGATCATGTCTTCATTTATGTTGTTATGGCACAACATAAGATTTGTCAATGCATCTCTAATGAATGTTTATTATGGTCTGAAACTAAAAAACAGCCCTTCGCACAGGGACCTTCTCACATTACCCATTCCTGTAAAAATCTTTGAAATGGTATTGTATCTGAAGCATCAGGGGTGTGTGTAATGCCTGTATCTTGACTTAATCTTTGCCTTTACTATTCTGACCCTGCAAAATCTAAATGAAAACGTGTCAGCTCTCTGTGGACAGACGGCCTATGATGTACGCAACCAACTATGCTGTGAATTAACTCTAGTAGCCAAACCTACACCAGCTTCCAAATGCTGCGGTAAAGGTGAGTAGAGAAAACCCCAAAAAAGACAACATTTTAAATTAGACGGGAAAAAACTATTTAACAGAAGTATTTATAAAAACTTAACACACACTGACTTCATCAGGTACTACGATAATGGATGAGGTTAAAGTGATACTGAATGATCCTGATTCTTTCCACAGAGACATATAATGAACACAACGAGTTGTGTTGTGATCCCCTTAATGAAAAGAAGATCCTGTCGAGAAATTCCAGTCACCACGAGTGTTGTGGACACGAGGACCAGTACGACACAATGACTCAGCGCTGCTGCTGGATGGATGACGCTTTTGAGATACATCCTATTAACTCCAGCAATTGTAGAGAGGATTCAGGTGAGTCTCACCTTACCTTTTTTAAACACAGTTTTATGCAATGCATCGAATTCATAGTTTTTCCCTTTTGAGGGCAAAAGTGGGATAACATTTCTGTATACTTCTCAATACATTTAGGGTGTTACGACCTGCCCTGTGGGGGAAAAGTGAAGTAACATAAAAAACAGATTGTGTTGTTAAATTAAAGTGATTTATTACAAAAGAAGTGAAACTGTGACACAACAACAAAAAGGGTGAGGCTAATGGAAAGTGCAAACAAGTGCGGCTCAATTCAATAACAAAGTAAAGTGTGTGTGTGTGTGTGTTTACTTAACAAAACTAATACCTGTCTCAGTCCACACAATAGAACGAGGGCCTCAGAACATACATGATTTTACAAATTAAGACGAAAGACAACAAGAGGCACAGTGGCAAGCTGAAAACAAACGAAGCTTCGCCCAGACTGTCAAGCTGGCCAAGATTCTTAAGGTGTCAGTGGACAGGTGCTCCCCTTCAGGGTTCACCAGCAGCAGCACAGGTGAACTAAATCAGGCCAACACGCACGCACACATGCAAAACACAGGAGAGGGGGTGCGGCTGGAGCCTGAGGCGCTGCTTGTAAACAGGCAAAGCAGGCAACTGCTTAGGGCCCCAGACGAGTAGGGGGCCCCTGAGGGCTCACAAACTTAAACCAAAGCAGTGACCAAAATATGAAAATGTTGCAACGACAGTAGGAAACCTCCCTTAGGTGGCCCCATCTGACACAACTCACTCTTGTTGCCCTGCTAAGCATTGCATGCATTATTGCTGTAAAACTAAAGTTTGTCAATGAAATGTCACCAAAGAAAAATGAAGAGGAATTCTCTGTCTATAGGAGAGAAAAATGAAACAGGGAAAAAAGAGGAAGAGGAGTAGACGTCGGGACTATGGCAGACATAATGGAATGGTGATGAACACTGGTTGGAGGGTCCAGTGGTTGATTTTTGCCTAGGGCCCCAACAGACTTGAGTATCGCCACTGGCTGGAGCCGTAACATAGGGCTACATTCAAAGTGTTTGGGGCCCACGTCGGCGCCCCCTAGAGCGTGGTGCTTTACTCGATTGACTATTTCAGATGCCTAGAGGCGGCTCTGCTTTTAACACAAGCCAGTGTGGAATTTTCATGCGTATTGTACATCTATGGGTGCTAAAGGTCTTGCCTTGACCAGCACACTCTTTGTCATTTCAGACTTCATTTTGATTGGTTGGTCTTTAGATGGCATTATGATCATGTCTTCATTTATGTTGTTATGGCACAACATAAGATTTGTCAATGCATCTCTAATGAATGTTTATTATGGTCTGAAACTAAAAAACAGCCCTTTACACATGGGCCTTCTCACATTACCCATTCCTGTAAAAATCTTTGAAATGGTATTGTATCTGAAGCATCAGGGGTGTGTGTAATGCCTGTATCTTGACTTAATCTTTGCCTTTACTATTCTGACCCTGCAAAATCTAAATGAAAACGTGTCAGCTCTCTGTGGACAGACGGCCTATGATGTACGCAACCAACTATGCTGTGAATCAACTCTAGTAGCCAAACCTACACCAGCTTCCAAATGCTGCGGTAAAGGTGAGTAGAGAAAACCCCAAAAAAGACAACATTTTAAATTAGACGGGAAAAAACTATTTAACAGAAGTATTTATAAAAACTTAACACACACTGACTTCATCAGGTACTACGATAATGGATGAGGTTAAAGTGATACTGAATGATCCTGATTCTTTCCACAGAGACATATAATGAACACAACGAGTTGTGTTGTGATCCCCTTAATGAAAAGAAGATCCTGTCGAGAAATTCCAGTCACCATGAGTGTTGTGGACACGAGGACCAGTACAACACAATGACTCAGTGCTGCTGTTGGGTGGATGACGCTTTTGAGATACATCCTATTAACTCCAGATGCTGTGAAGTCGAGACAAGTGCGTATGAATAATCCCCTTAATTGCTTACACAGTTTCCACTAAGTCTATGAAATATTTTGTTTTAGTTCTTACTGCCTCTCAGTATCGTAGTGTTTTTATCATGTACACATTTTTTAAGTTCATCTTCTCAGTGCAGCCCGGTTATAAAAATTGTTACTTTGAATTATGACATAAACAGGGTGGTCAACAAAGGTCCTTGTAGATCATAATTGACTGTAAAGCTTCCTATTTCTGTTTTATAATTTAAGAGCAGTTGTCTCTAAGAACATGGTTAGTGGGACCTCCATGTTGGTTTAAAACCGTTCTATTGGCAGAGCACCCTTACTGGATTTATCCATGTCAGCCAGCTTGGTTTTATTTTATTTTTCAGACTGTACAGGGTCCTGAGAATAAGTGCAGTTGTATTATGCTGTGAAGAAGCATAGTAAGTGCTGTCATGAGCATGTACTAAAAACACGTTGTGCTTTATGTCCACAGGTGTGCAACATGAGGTAAGAAACATACTACTTAACACACTACTATCTTTAGTTTATCTTTCTGTTGTGAGTCATGATGACTGATCAGCTGTGCCAAAGCTGCCCAAAATTGCATGAACCATAATAGTAACCTCCAAAGTATATCTACAGATTGTAAAACAATCTAACCTACAGAGAGCGACATGTGTAGCTCCAATCCACTTGTTGAAAGTGTGTGTCGATGTAACAACTTTATCATTGAAGCCTTGGGAATGTTTTTCTGCTGGATTGCCATGTATTGATAAGTGAAGAAAAGGAACAAAGCAGTGAAGTATTGGTTTGCGCACTGAGATTTTTATATTTCTGTGTTTTTCCCCCCCCAATATATTTTTAGAAAGGAACTGAAGCCATCCGGTAAGTCAAGTTTCTAAGTCTTGTTCTGACACCAACGACAATTGTGTAATGATAATAATAATAAACTATAAATATTCTGACTAGTGCTTTGATACTACAAGTTCAGCTTTTACCTTCTAAACTAACACAACTTGTTGTACATACACCAAAGCGTTTGACATTTCAGAATTGCAAAGGACTTTTATGCACAAAAACTAGCAGTAAATCTGTATGTACTTAACTCATTTTATTTAATTCTTTCACTCTTCAAAGTGGATTGTTTAAAAAAAAAATCTTACGTCTTGTCTTAAAGAGTCATTCAAACTGGGCTCATCGCCACCAGAGAGGCACGCCCACTGTAGGATTTAGCGTGTACGTTTCGTGCTTGTATCTACACTGCAAGCTAGCTGAGATTATTTCAATAGTTTGGCACCTGCCTGTCCAACAGAAAGCAGACCAACTCCGCGTACGCTGGTGAAAGCCAACCCGAAATTCCCCCCTCGTTTTGGAACAATCTTTATCCGCGTGGCGTTTCGCCTCACTATTGTTATATTTTTCTCTATTTGCTGCTATGATAGGGTCTCTGCAAACACAGTAACCACCACACGTGTGGCAGCCCATAAATGATGACTGAGCAGCATCACTTATCTATAAGTCTGTACTTTATTTTTGAAGGGAAATGCTACTGATTCTATCTTTAAACTATTCCGTGTCAAGCAACCTAAACTTTTTCCTGCCATCTTGTTACTTTGTATGTGTCGACATATTTCAGCAGGCAACCTATTTTGTAGCTGTTAGTTTACCATTTATCGTGTGATCCGTGAAACACAGATGTGATTTGGCAGCTTGATCTATCTAGATTAAAAAAATCTGCTTAAATATTCAGTAACAGTGGCAGAGTGATAGTAGTGGAAAGTCACAGGGATGTTGCACTCTATATCATTGCTCATGGTATGCCTCTTGTCTAAACAGATCCCTTGGTTAAAACTGACTATTGTTTATTTTTGCTTATCTTTCGCTTCAACAGTCCTGAAACACACAATATTCCATGCGGGTCATCATGCTTCAGCGTGACTGAATACCTCTACTGTGAGAGAGACAAGACGCAGTCTTCAGGTATGACAGGTGTATGAAGTGAAGCCTACAGACTAGATTGTGTTTGATTGCAGCACAGATAAAACAACAGAAACCAAGCAGACAGAGCTGAGTGTGAACTTGTTTTGTCCTCTAGTCTAGAGAATACGCAAGTGGTATAATTATACTGTACGTCATGTTTTCAGCTTACAGCACACATTAGCTCATTGTAGCTACATCCAGGAACACCTGAGGGAACAACGGTGAAATGATAGACAAAGGAGTAAACATGCCACAGTTCAGGCCCACTAAGAAGACATTCTGCTTGAAGGGAAGTCAAACTGAATAGTCGAATATCTACTGTTGTGTAATACCTAACTGAAGTTTCAAACCTTTATCATTTAATGTTGGGGGAAGGAGGGTATTTATGCTTTTATTAAAGAGACAGGACAGTGGATAGCTTCAGAAATCAGGGTGATAGAGAGTGGGGAAATACATATGGTAAATGAGCCACAGGTTGGATTTGAACCCAGGCTGCCCGCTTGAGGACTGTAGCTTCTATACATGGGGCACTCAAACTAACCACTAGGCCACCAGCACCCCATCAGTGTGTACCCTAATAAAAAGCTACCATTTAACATCAATGCAACTTTTGAACAAGCTAACATTTACTAACCACAAGGACAGACTACAACATTTCATTTAACATATTAGGAGAACATAACAACTTTAAGTCTGTGAGCAAAGAGAGAGAGAAACCTTTGTTTGTTACAGCACAGGACTGTTTCTATACATACATCTTTTTGGCCAAGATCCTATAGGAAAGCTTCTTCCAAAATTACAACCACGCGTTTTTTTTTTTTGAAGTGGTTGTTGTTGAAACATGACAGATTGGAAAAAAAACGTACTTTCTGAGCTGACACCCTTACCTGCAGGACAGCAGAAAACTGTTACATTTAACAGTTTCACAACTCATTCATTGTCACTGCAATTGTTAAGATTAAGACATGTATTTAGTATGGTGTTAGTTAGGTTAGATGTTGTGTGTTTTCACGTTACTTCAACATATTTACCCCCGGCTGGAGTTGTATTTCCCATAGCTGTTAGATGTCAGGTTAATCTAAATGTAGGCTGATGAACTATGAAAAATACAGTTGTTTTGTTGTGAAGACATTAGGTTAAAAAATGATTTACTCTCTCAAAGCTATCAGAGAGGGCAGCAGCTAATTTGCACACTGAAGGAGGAGGAGCCGAGAACTCTGGAACATGGATCTGGAAAAAAAAGTGGAGACGTCCTTCTGTTCTTGGGTGTGTCAACTGAACTTTCATTTTGGAAGTATCAATGGAAACAAAAGGATAACACTGTCTGACGACTTTCCTGCCCACAGACTGATGCCAGCAGAATTTCCAACAGCAATTAAAGTCATGCATTCTTATTTTAGCATTTTGTATTTGCCAGATCTCAGGGAGTTGTTCAGTTGGACACGAACCATTTGAAATTGCATGAATATTTCAGACTGCAGGTCATGGAAACAGGGAACTCCTAATCATGTGTGTTGCCCCGAACTGGTGAGAACCAACATCAAGGGAGCCACAGCTCTTCCCTGAGGTGACTTGTCCCATCAGAAAGAGCTCAGTACTTCACCTGGTGCCTTGTAAAGCTGCTCTTTTCTCAGGACTGCAGATCAGCTCCTGTCTTTGTGTTGTTCAGATGTGGATGTTGAAACCCTTGGCAGCTGCTCGCACACAGTTTCCCAACACCCGCACCCTGGCAAGACATTGGCAGGACATTCGTGTTTATCAAAGAGGGTATTGCCTTGAGCGACAGCATTTAATATCATAAAACTGATATGTTAATCAAATTGGTTTGTCTAGGTCTGCCCCTCTGAATCATGTTCTTCATCCCCACACCCTCTGCACACTACTGTGTTTTTTCTGCTCTGATTGAATTGATCCATCTTGTATCAACACTCCTCTGTCTAGGTCAGGGTAATGTTAACCCCACTGTGAACAACCCACGTACACATGTCTTCTGTGCTGGCTGGATATCTGAGTGGAAGTCTTCGGATCAAGTAATGTACCACTGACCCTTTTTCTATCTTACGTGCTCAGCTGAGTGGAGAATTTTAACAGTTGTGCTGTGGGAACAAACACAAAAACACCCTGTCAAATAAGGTTTCCAGGCTTTGAAGCAAATGTTTCATGTCCCTTAAACATTATCTCTTAAACATGGTTAATGGAAAGTGTCATCCATATTTGAAAACTGTAAGCTATGCATTAACGTTGTTACTGTGAGGAAAAAAAAACAACTGCTGCCTCAGTACAGCTAAGCTGAAAAAGAGCTCGGAGCTCCTCCCAGCTTCTTTTATAGAGCGAGCGAGGATGTTTCGTGTCTATCGGACAAAAGCCCTGCCCTGTTAGTGTCATAAACATTAACTGCATTTGGATAAGGATGCTATAAAAACTCACTGGTAAGATTTTTTTTGCACAATTTTATTAGCGGTTATTAGGATTTGCAATGGCTTCATGTTGTTTTTCTCTTTTTTTTGTCACAATTAAGAGAAATATGCTTTTAAATGTTGCTTTTTTTACATTTGAGTGTGATTATGTCCGTGCCCCCTTGTTCCTTTTTTTCTGCACCGTTTCATTAAACAAAATTGCTCTCTCTCCTCCAGTGCTGCGGAGCGACACAGAACAGCTTGGCACAGCACAAAGTCCTCTGTTGTGATCAGGAAACAGATAGAAAGGATGGAGAGGAGTGTTCAGACACCAATGTTCCTTACCTCCAATCTAAAGGGACTATATGTTGTAATAAGTTTCATGGCTCACCAGGACAACACTGCTGTGGGACAGAACTCTACAAACCTCATAGCGAGATCTGCTGCAATGGACACAGGTAATTATGTGGCATCTGTGTTGATGTCTATCCATAAAACATACTGATGAAATTTAGTGAAATTGTACCCCTTTGTTTAATCAGCTTTGTTGGTGTATTTGTCGGGCTCTGTGTGCTGTGTTTTGGAATGTGTTTCAATAGCCAAGAAAAAAGGAAGTGCAGGATTTTTGGTGGAGTGCATGAGGGAATAGAGAATCTCAGACAAGGAGTGGCATGGAAAAAAATATACTAAGTGTCTGAGACAGGAATTACAGGCAATTCCCGGATTGATGTTTCCTTTTAACCTTTAAAATGCACCCAGCTAATGAGTCAGGGAATGTCTGTATGGCTGGGTCAGCTGTAGCTTTGTCGTCTTTTTTACATTTTTCTGGCTGACTGTATGTTGTCACATGTGCATGTTATGACTCCTCCTCGCACAAAGGTTAACCGTATATGGACGGGGCCCTTATATTTAAGTCATTATACATTTTGGTCTTGTTTTTGGAGTTAAGATGAATACTCTTTCCTAACAATGAAATGACTTTATAATATGAAAGTAGTCAATAGCTGTGATTAATTCATAGAAGTTATTACTACACCCAGTTGATTTTCAGCTTTGTTAGCTTTAGGTCACAGTTTTAGATTAAAGGTCAGCCCTGTATTGACTTAGTTTGTTGCATCTGAGCATCTCCCATCAAATCAGTTTCCAGCTACATTTGCCAGTTTTTTGTGGGTTTTTTCAAAATCTGTTCGGAGAGGAAAAACAACTCCTTGTTCAATATCCTGTTATATTTCTGGGAATTTGGTGGAGACCACACAAGTAGCAAGGAACCAATTAAGTGTTTGCTAACATGTTTTAGTTCAGGGGTGGTCAACCAGTCAGAGACAAAGAGCCACATTTTCCACTGTGTTACTTTGAAAAGCCACATCATACACAAAGGCACACATGAACATCCCCTTCCCCTCTCTTTTGTTCAATGCCTTTCTCTGTCCCTCCCGCACTCTCGTCCTCCTCCATGTTCATCTCTATTTCTCTCACACACAGATTTCAAATCTAAAAATTAACAATAGCCTTGACACTCACACACACACCCTCACACAGACAGACAGACAGACACACACACAGGCACGCACGCACGCACGCACGCACGCACACACACACACACACACACACACACACACACACACACACACCTCTGCACAGCCACATTTACTGTAAATGTCACACACCAACATGATAATGACCAAAAATAAACTTAAAACTAACTAAGACCCTGTGGTCTGTGCCAGTCATTGTCAACAATGAATATTGTGTGCACTGTCTCACACACAAAAACTCTCAGTTCAATCAAGTCCTAAACAAAAATATCACAATTTACAATAACATCCACTCCACACGAACAAAATGCGTGAAAATCATCGCGATTCCGTATATTGTGTTTTATTTTGAAATTGACCGGATGTTTTGTGCGTTTCGTTGTCTGACTTCCTGTCCGGGTTGTCATATTCTGTCCAATTTAACGCGTACCTGCAGCGTACTCCGTCGAAACTAGACTCGCAGCGTATTTGACACTGAGCAGGGCGCAGTGGCAGGCTCCGGAGACGGACCGCAGCGTTGACTGGAGTGGCAGCTAAGTACAGTACAGTGTATTGCGGGGCACTGATGGACCGCGGCGCGCACGGAGTATGTGTGAATTACTGACGCGCACGGGCAATGTTAAACACGAACACAAAAAAGATCACACAAAATTCGATATGAACTGAGGAGCCGCATGAAACCGGGCAAAGAGCCGCATGCGGCTCGAGAGCCGCGGGTTGACCACCCCTGTTTTAGTTGATAGTATTTCCAGGCTGTTCCGAGTCAGTTTGGTTTACATTTCTTCTTTTGCCTCCTTGTGACCAAGCATGACTTAAACATGCATCACGGGGTGCTTTTCAGCAGTGTTTTTAGTCATTTCTCTTTGATGCATGATTTTCTGTTGAAAAGATATTTTACTTTAATCAGTACATCTTCTAACACTAGCAACAAAGTATGCATTTTACTCAGATGTTTGTGTGTCAAGTCTCCCCCCGCCCCCTTCTATAATGGTCACTTCTGTGATTATACAGTACAGGGGTTGAACATATATGTAGACACTGTGCTGCAGAAGTCATTTCCCAATGTGACATCCATAGCCCCCCTTTTTGGATCATCTATCTTTAAATGATCACAATACAATAATAATACAATAATTTCTTTATCTCACTCCCCTGATGTGATATTCACTGCAAAACCTGTGTCCACCCAGACATCCCAAAGAAGAAAACAAGCGCTGCTGTGGGGTTCAAGCCTACAACATTAAGGACAAACAGATGAAGTGCTGCGCAGGGACACTGTACAGCCTGCCATCTCACATTTCGGCACATGAAGCACAATGCTGCGGATCCAGCTTGCAAAATTCATCAGTAGGTTTTCTGATAACATCCGTAGATATTGTCATCATTATGTATGTAACCTAATTTCAGAATGTCACAGGGCAAAGCCGTACCCTCCAGGGTAGTGGTTCTCAACTGGTGGGTCGTGACCTATGGGCCATTTTTAGTGGGTTGGGAATGTGTGCCTTAAAGAAAACTGTAACAAAAAGTCTATGACGTGCTCTTCAAAATGTTTTGTTTTGTTCCGTTTCTTTCTTCTGTCACCTGTGTTGTACAGTCTGAGGTCCAAACTGCACAATTTTTCATTACATAAATCTGATAGGTTGAAAAATATCTGAAATGTAGGTCTGATTTTCATGAAGGATTTGGTAGTGGGTCCTTGGGCTATACCAGTTGAGATCCCCTGCTCTGGAGTAAGGTACACACTTGCATTTGAAGTAAACATCAAAGCGGCTAAGAGGCCCGTGTTAATGTTAGATTAGCGTGACTAGCAACAAATAATCAGTGTGACTCGTGTTTTGTTACATAAAAACATGTTATTCTTTTTCCAAATATGTCATTGTTAGTCACTTGTTGCTCCACAGCCTTGCTTACAATCCACTTTCACATCCAGGAACTGTTAATCAGAACGTATGCCTGCCATTGGCTTATAAGGAGGTGTGCCAAGTATGGTAGAGGTGGAGGGGTGTTTAGCTTGCTGAGATTAAAAATTTTCTTTTAATGGCAGTTAAAGAATTGACTAACATGTTATGCAATCTGATATGTTTTTAGCCTTATTGCAGGTGCTTGTGTTGTTTGCAATTCGGTAATACTCTCATGAGAATTCATTGATTGTTAACAGTAAATAGGAGAGGAAGGGGAAAGGGCCTGGATTGTGTAGAGCTCCTTTGGTTTTCCCTTTTTTGCATTTCATTAGTTTCATTTTCTCCAGGCCTACACTCTACATATTGCTGACCTTTTTCACTGTAAATAAATTCACTGGGACTGCAGAGATACCATAGAAGCATAATCCTAACACTGACCCTGCCCTGACTATTATTCTAACCATCGTACTCTATATCCAGGACATTTGCTGCTCAAGTGAACACAAGGAGGTGCTCTACACTGCCAAGATGGGATTCAGATGCTGTGGTCACCGCTACTACAACCCTTCTCTGTGGTCATGCCACAACCCAGGACGGCATCAGAACGAGTCGATTAAAAGTGAGTTGTGCTTTTCTTGGACACCACTTTGACTTCTTGCCTTAAGAATTAGGCTTGATATTTGACATTTTAACTTGGTGTTTTTGTCACTATCTGGATCTAAAAAGATGTTTATAATGTTTCTTTTTCAGAACCCAGACTTGTATCGATGAGCAACCTGAATGAAAAAGATCTCTGCGAAGAAAGTAAGATATCACTTTCCTGTGAACTGGGAAACAGATACTGTTATAAATATATATAATAAATATAATGTATTTATGTTCCTGTTTAGTGCTTATCGGGACTGTGGACAGTGTGTCTCCGCACAGCATCGTGTTCAGCAGTGTGCTGAAAATCTTTGGAAGAAATGCCACTGTGAAACATCTGCCCTCGACTCACATCCTGAGAGCACCTGATCACTGCAGCTCCCCAAAACTGATCCTTGGGAAGACCTACTTTTTTGATCAACTTAATGTCTTCACTGATTTCACCCATGACTCTCTTCTCCAGTCCCTCCATTTTATTATTTCCAAATGTTATCGTCCTTAAGGGACCTTGAGTTAACCTGTTTTCGCAGACATTGTTAGTGTCAGGCGGTTAACTTGAAAAGCTTTCAGTCTCTTCTTACACAATGCAAAAGTACGTACACTACCTTACTAAGCAGTTTGAAGTTAAGCTACTCGTTACATTACTTATTGACGCTTCCTCTAATAGTTTGACAACTCCATAGCTATCAGCCTTTTAGGGCATAATTCATAGTTATTGAAGCATATGATCCTAAATAGAAGTATGAAAGTACTGATGATGATTTGGATGACTCAGGAACAGCCTAACATCCTTGCAAACCAGTAGTGCTCAGTGTTTACAGTCAAGAGATTTGGTTTACAGAGTCAGAACAAGTCACAGTTGAATTATCTGTGGAAACATAGTTTGGCTGACTGGTGGAAACCAAGATGAAAAGGGAGCTGAAAACATGGCTCTAAAGGGAAGAAGATTAAATGTAGCCTAACTAACACCATTTAATAAACTATAAACATGACATTACCGTATATATCGCTACTTAAAGGGACATTTTAATCGAATGTTAGAAATGAAAACAAATCATTTCCAACAAACTGACATACACTACAGGGAAAGCTGTTGTTTTTGCAAAATACCTTAGACTACATGTGGTTATTTTTATTCATATTCATTTCTATAGAAGCTTAACAGCTAAAAGCTAATACATTTGGTGTTTTGAAACAATATGCTAACCTTAAGTACTGTATAGGCTTAATTGTATTTATTCTCACACTCTAGCAAGAGGTGGCAAGTGTTTACACAATCCTTGCACTATTACAGACATGAATGTATCAGGGCTACAAATGTGCTATAATGACCTAACAGTAAATGCCTAATCACTGGAAGGTGCAATTGTGCCTTGAAAATACTTCGACATTACCATTTGGGTTTTCCTTCGTTGTCTTTCATGTGAATGTGTTTTTGTAGTGTGTCACACTGTTTTTGAAACAGAGTCTGTTGTGATATTTATCAGTACTGAACATTCTTCTGTACACTCTAAGTGTACTGTGTATTAGAATTAGAAGAATGAAGCACAAAAGCCAACGTTTTTAATTTCCATCAGTACACTTTCTTTTTAAAATGCATGTTTAAAATGATTGATTTATCACGTGTCTTAAAAACAACAGGATTTGGTGGTGCCTGACTCTGTTGTGTTTTTTTTACTGAATAAAAACAGCTATAATGACACCTTATGGGCCATGCTTGAGTTTTTGGAAAAAAATCTTTGTATTGTACCCACTGTATCCTCACTACAATCATTTATTGTTTGTATATGTCAAGTTTATTTCATTTTTAAATGAATTCACTTGATTCCTTATGCAAATCGAAAAAGTGCACTTGGATGGCACTTAGCAGTGCTTGCATTTCAGTTTACAGTTGCAAAATAAAACATTTGATACACATGCAAATAAGATGGTATATTACTTTAATTAATGGATTTAAGGGTGCTGGCGTTGCTCATTTGGTAGAGCACGTACCTCACAAAGAGTAAAGTCCTTGAAGCATTGGCCTCAGGCTCGACTCCCGCCCACTCCCTCCTCACAACATTTCCTGTCTCTCTTCAGCTCCCCTTAGTATGTTCAGTGTTCTTGTGAGAAAGGACATAATTCATCAGGGATACAATAAAGTGTGCTTCTTTCTTTAAGAAATACCAACCAAAAATCCTTGTATTTTTACTTTTCCAATACATGCACAATCCTGGTCAATACCAATACAAATCCACAGAAGCTTGCTTTCTTTGGATTTATTTGGCTTCTGGGTGAAAAAAAAGCCCAGGGATTGGGAATAAGAACAGTCTCACATAAAACATACCACATTCCCAGTTTAATCATGAATACCATGAGGCTGTTACTGCATGGTGTTAACAGTGTAGGATGAACAAGCGTTAAACCCCAGTCATTCATTTGATAAGGGAGCTTCAACATAGCCAATGCTTAAAACTGATGGAAGTTTACTGATGACCATAAGATCCCTGATGCATAATTTTCCAAGAGCTAGAGCTGAAAGTCGAGCCTTCCTGAGTTGTCGTGGGCCTAACGTGGGTCTGTTGAGGGGGGCACTGCTGTTTTGGTTGGGGTGGCCAGTGGCCACTAAAGGCCATTGGGGTATGTACTGTAACTTATCATTAGGGCAAAAGCATGGGGATGAAAGCGTCTGTATGGTTGGCGGGGGGAGGGGGTTCCTCACTGAGTGCTTATCCTTTTTATTTGGACACATATATTGTATGTTTATTGTAATGTAATCTACACAAGAGGTTAATAAAAACAGACAAATGTGTCATCATTGGATGATAAATAGTGTGCATATGTTTTTTTCTTTCTTTATATTGAAAAGTTAAACCATCTTTTATTCAAATGTGCACCTTAATGACATAAGTCGTCAAAATACAAAAGCTGTTCTCTAGTACTTTATTAATGTAATTCCAAAAGCATGACCTTTATAGCTTTTCTTTATACTGTAGATACTTTTCTTCCGAGGCTTTACTTAATGTCGGCTCTCTGTCGACAATTAAAATAAGGTTCACCGTATGAGTTTTTATGAGAACTCCACATTAGACACCTTAGGTAAAGACAGAAATAAAGAAAGCACACTACATGACAAGTAAAGTTATATGGTTCCCCCATTTCTTAACTTTTTCAGTGATTTAATATAAACTTACAAAATCCTGACCTGAAGGAGCGGTATGAAACTCTGACAAACAGCTTTTCAAATTGGTACTGCAGTCTAAATTTAAAACATTAGAGAGAGCTGTCTTAAAACCGCCCGCATTCTCTGGTCCAAACAAATACCATTCCAGTAATATAATGGAACGAAATGGGTAAGGTTTTAAATAGGCTCCCATCCCAGTCAGTTCATTTCCAGTCAGCCACAAATCCCTAATGGGACACGTTTTTGTGCAGCTGAATGGAAAGCACTGATAAAAGAGCTTTGCTCGTAAATGTAGAAATGCCAGACATATTTCATAACATATTGGCAGCTCTTAGGGAATCAACAACATACCAGACATGTCATGATGAAGATGGGACTTGAAAAGTAGCCATAACAAATGTGGTTACAGTATATTAGGGTTGTTGTTGGCTAACAAACACCTAACATTTGTGTATGTATGATATCCTTGGAAAGGTGATATTTATGATCAAATGTGTAACTTGCTTAAAACATGATCTGAGACATCAGTAGAAACAGTTTAACAGGCTGTTCCAGCTTTTATCATCAGGTTTGAGAGTTGTATTCCCTAACAGAGAGACAGGAGGCTTACAACATTTGATAAATAGATACATAAATAGTGAGGGTTAACCTCAGAAACATAAAGATCAGTATCTCTGTAAGAAACCCTTGTGGTAGACACACATTTTCTGTTTTATGCTAGTCTGCTTGTGTTGGCTGAAAGAGGCAATTGGCAAGAACAGTGAATATGTTTGTGGTTCATAAAAAAGTACAGATGGGTTATTGAGCTGGTGATAAGCAGTAGCCATACACAGATCATTTATGCCTCTGTCAAAGCTGCCTGCAGGCTCAGAAACAACAGTTGCCAACACAGGTTGGATGCTTTAACTACAGTTTTGTCAGTAGTGCTTATTCAACACATGAAGTGAATAAGATAGATTTACCTTGAAGACCAAGATAAAGACGGAGAGCAGCCAATCGGTCTCTCCTGTAGCACTTGACTAATGGTATCAGACATCTGAGCAAATATCATGAATCTTCTTGCTGTTGCTTAGCACAGTGATTGTTTTACAGCGTACACACACAGGGGGAAATCTGTTTGCAGCTTTTAACAAATGAGAATGAAGAAAGATTTCTCCTGCCCGTCCCTGATCCCCAGCAGGGAAACTGCTCGTTTCTACCTGCTTTTTGTTCTCATTGCTCTTTACATGCTGGCTGGTGCTGCCATCTTTTCGTCTTTGGAAAGGCCAGCGGAGCTTCAGGCCCACAAGCTTTGGGAAAGGAGGCTAAAGGTTTTCAGTCAGGATCATAACATCAGCTGTGAAGACTTGAAGTCTCTGTTGCGCCACTATGAGGAGGCGAGGACTTCAGGTATCCGGACGGAGCGAGGAAGAGCCCTATGGGACATTCCCGGCGCTTTCTATTTTGTGGGAACTGTTGTCTCCACCATTGGTGAGTCAAAACGAACTGCAGCTGGAAAACCTTGCAATTTCAACCATAAATACTATCATTTGTTAAATATAATACACTATTAGTTTCTTGATCGTCTTGCGTTTTATCGCAGATTTTTTTGTTGTTGTCATATGTTCTTCAAATTTTAACTCATTCCTTCGTGTGCTGAGCAGTTTCCTTTACTTGTAAATGGCCAGCCTGTTAACATGCAAGGAGTGATATAACAGTTATATTTTGACAGTTAAACGCTATGTAATGTGATCTAATATTAAATTTAAAATTTCAATTTCTAATGAGAATATTGTAAAACCTTTAAGATTTACTTTATTGATCCCCGCAAGGGGAAATTCTGTTTTTACACTGTTAAATCATGCAACACATACATAGGCTGATATATACACACATGCACAAACAGGATCCTATGGACATGCACTAATGGAGAGATGTCAGAGTGACGGAGTGGCCCACAGCAGGTGCTCCTGAGCTCTTGCTCAAGGGCACCTCGGCAGTGCTCAGGAAGTGGTCTGGCACCTCTCCAACTACCAGACCAATTTCCAGACCAATTTTCCAGATTTGGTCCGCACCCGGGACTTGAACCGGCGACCCTCTGGTTCCCAACCCAAGTCCCTACGGACTGAGCTTCTGCCACCCCCAGCTAGCTCAGTCAAGGTCAAAGGTGTTATCATTCTGATCGCCACAGCCAATATGTTATACAACCTAATAACAGATAGAAACTGATATGTCCTGATAACAAATTCAAACAAAGTCTATCAAAATCAATATTTTACCGGAACCTAAAGAGGACATCCATGTCTCAGAGATCAAAAAATAAACAAGTCTCATTTCTTAGAATCAATTGACAGCCTTCCAACTGTACCCGTTATCTTTAGTCACTCTCTGTCACTATGGAAACTCAAGGACAGACAGCACTGCACCTGGATCAATTTCCTTTTTAAAACAACTTCCGTATCTACCGACTGCAATCATCTCCTTATGTAACTACACCCTGTGGGCTTTGTGACACTAAAAGAAGATTTCCTAATTAACTAATTTTGTCTGGAAACGATGATTTGTTTTTCATGACTCATGAAAGCTCTTTGTTATTCCCACATTAATTTGTTGCCTTTCCTTCCTTAAATATAGTATGAATAATGTTTCCTCTTTTCTACCTCCTCTGATCTTGGCCTGTGTCCTCTGTGTACGTACATTATTTGGTGTGAATCACTGGTATGATGTGGAGGTGAACATGGGAACTTGATAACAATAATAATTATATTTTAATCCCCTGAACTGGGAGGACAGAGTTGGTGAAAGGACAGGGTCATAACAGAGAGTGTGTGGGTTGTATGTACAACAAAGGAAAGAAACAATGCATGTAAATGATAACAAAAGATTTAATAAAGGAAAAACTGACAGTGAGATCTGGAAATCTCATGTAGCCCTTTTTTTTTAAGTACAGCATAGATGTATGATGTAGCAGCTGCTGAAATGTTACTGGAGCAAAGGTCATAACTTACATGGATCATAAGCACATGTTCGGAAGACGGATGTGCTTACAAACTTACACAGAGATGTCGTCATTATTTATGAATCAAAGAAAGGGAGCCAAGCGGCAGTCTCCAATGTGGGAATGTTCCTTCCTCATCCTGTCGACTGCCCACACAAAGCGGTCAGCCCACACATCTCATGTCTGATCCGCTTCCCAGCAATAAACAAACATTCCTTAAATCAGGCCATAAAATATGTTCAGATCTTACTAACTCTGATGCTGTTTTTCCTACAGCTTAGTTTTGTCTGCATTCAACTCCTCTCAAGTGGGTCTTGTAATTTATAAAATCTTGTGTATCAATGCAGAAAGTACCTGCTCATTGTAGGTGGGGTTCTCAGCCGATGGCATCGCAAATTAGAAGTGCTGTGTGTCAACTTTTTACCTTATTCACATGGCAACCATTTTCCTCTAAGATCTCGCTTAGAGTGGGTATCATTGATGAATATCAAGACAATAATTTCAAGATTTAACAGGATATCTGATTCACTGCATTGTATTAAATGATCCTTAAAAGGTAAAGTGCAGGATTAATGCATTTATTCACTGCAAGTTGGTGTCAGTTTCACCTGTCATTCTCCTTACTCTCCTATCCCGCTGTCTTAATCTTTAGCACAATTAACTTGTGTTGACCTATTCATGTCATAAGCGCCACCAAGGAGTCATTAGGTTGTGAAGCGGTGAGTCAAATTGCCAAGGAAATCGGTCTTGTGCACCGTATATTTTTAAAGTAAAATATTAAAAGTTGGCACAAGCGATTTGATGATTTATAACCTGGATCATGATGACGATAACTTGCAGTATTCATATTTAGTCCCACCAATATGATCCTGGGTTGGGTATCATGTGGACCCCTTGTTCCAAGTCAGGTGGGCTTAAGTTGAGCCAAGTTATACCATTCAGCCGAAACAAGTTTTATACCATTTGATTTAAAATGGCTTTGATCTTTAATTAAAAGTGTTTTTCACAGGGTTTGGAACGACGGCTCCATCCACTGTGACAGGGAAGATCCTGCTTGTTTCCTATGGGTTGCTGGGGTGCTCCGCCGCCATACTCTTCTTTAATCTCTTCTTGGAAAGAGTCATAACGTTACTGAGCTTCCTGATATTCTGGTCACAAAGAAGGAGAAAAGGACATGAAGAACTGGAAGGCAGAGCCAGTGAAAGTATCAGTAGTGAGGAATGGAAACCATCTGTTTACCATGTTACCCTCATTCTTTTTGTTGCTGTCTTGCTGGTTGCATGTGGAGCTGCCTCCCTTTATTCAGCCATGGAGGGCTGGACCTACTTGGAGTCCCTCTACTTCTGCTTTGTGGCATTCAGCACAGTTGGTTTCGGTGACTTTGTTAGTGGCCAGAGAGAGCATCATAAGGATTCCCGGGTGTACCAGGTTGCAAACTGTCTCCTGATGCTCTTGGGAGTGTGCTGCACGTACTCCCTCTTCAACACAATCTCTGTGATCATCAAGCAGGGACTAAACTGGATGCTGAGGATACTGGCCTGGGTGTATAGTGTTATCCGCCACTATAGGCTGCAACTCAATGTGTGTTTTGACTCAGAAGCACCTGTATGTTATTTTGAAAACGACACCGAGCATAGACAACAGATAACAACAGTTTCCAGCTCAGGTCACAGCATGCTGTGGCGCTCCTGTGTTCCCAGTTCTATTGGTAAATGCCTGTGTGATGTAGCCCAAGATGAAACAGTGTGCAACAGAAACAGAGAAAGAAGAGCCTCTGTTGAACAAGAACAGGATAAAAGTTCTTATGGAAAGAATCATACTTGTGCCATGCCACTGCCCTCTGGGTCAAATTAATTAATTCCTGAGAGTCTGAAGTTTTTTTTGTGTTCAAAGGTTAAATGTTGCTAAAAATGTCTACTTCGATGTTTGAGCTAGAAGATGTGATATTTCTTCAAAAGTTTAGGTTCAGAATAAAATCGATAGAACTTAGATAGCCAAGTGTATTATTTTAATAGTTACAAGAAGGCAAACTACAACTGCAACTCACTAGAGGCAGGCAATAAAAATACAAATCACAGGAACACACTGACAACCAGGACACCATGATAACAATTTACTAGAGGTAAGAAGATAGAACTTTTGAAATGAAAAGTCTCAATTTTTATCAAGCCTTTATGAGAAACCTTACAACCATCTTTTAGGAATTGAAATAGGAAGTTCTAAGTTTGATAATGTACAGTTGTGCAATTTTTAATATTACACAGATATATGTTAACCCCTCGCTGTGTTTTCCTATTGGGTACTTTGTACCAACAGCATCAAGGCAAGGCAAGCTTATTTATATAGCACCTTTCATTCACCAGGCAATTCAAAGTGCTTTACACAGACACAAACATTTTGACATTTCACAAAATAATAATAAAACAATATACACAATTTAAGAAGCTAATACAAGTTGAGATAAAAACAGTAGGTAGAAAGGTGGTTTACTCAAATGCCATGTTGAAGAGAAATGTTTTGAGCCCGGTTGTAAAAGTGTCAACTGTTGTAGCACGCCTCAGACTCTCTGGCAGTCATCAGGACTGGAGTTAAACTCCAGGAAGTAAGTTATCAGGCAAGTTTTACTGGCTACACCTGATATGAAGCCTCATTATTAGACAAATTATTTGATGTGTGTCCTAATTGCTCTGTTGTCTCAACATTCCAAATGCATGAAAATGAGTGTCCTGGCCACCTTACATACAGGCCACAACACATTGTCATTCACCTGCTAACAAAGTACAAGATGATAGAGGAGACACCTGCTGCCAGGGAAGTAGCACTGCAGGACTGAAATTGGGGGTTGAATGTGTTACTTGCTGTGCTCTGAAAAAGGAATGAAGAAAATCCGTCATCTGTAGCAGTTGTAAGCCTGTAAAAACTTTGACCAATGTCTGCCATGAGGTACTAATTTGATGAACCAATCATGCCTCCCTGCTCGTTCTCTACCCCATGCGTGCACGAGCCCACACTCAAAGCATGAGCTGCGGTCCACTTCTGGACCAATGGCGCTTGTGAATGTAAGTGAGGGCTTTTGAGGGAGCACAGAGGGGAGGGGGTGGGTGCAGACGGCGCACTGACGGAATACTACTTTTTCAATCATGCTAGTTTTCGAAAATTACCAACCCTGCCTTTAACAATGCGCGGAGTAAGAACATTTCTACGCACATAGTCCCATTATATGTTCAGTCAATGTCAAGAAAAATCTCTTTAGAGCATATTGCAGTCCTCTATATAGCCTACTGCCCCCTTGTGGGTAAACTTTAAAAAAGGCAAGCTTACAGAAGCCTAAAGTTGCTTATAATGTCTCCATGAGAATACTATTTAAAAGACCTTGATGGACTGGTGCAAGTGAGCTATTTTGTAATGCAGGAGTTAACACTTTTCAGGCTCTTATGAGAAAATTGATGTACAAATGTATCTGCCTATTGAATGATTCTCAGAATTCCATCATTATGCTGTTTACAAATCCCAGTCTTAGTTCTGTGCGATACCAGTCATGCTTGTGGAGACACTGGTACAGCTGTCTTTTATAATATTGGTAATTTTTTGTTTGTTTGTCTTTTTACCTTGTGTTTTTATTTTGTTTGCTTTTTATATGTTTTCTAATGGACTCCTGAGTCTGGCAATAATAATGATGATGATCATGAAGCGTCTGGGGAAGAGATGGCCAGGGTTTTTGATCTATGATATCAACAGTGTTTATTTCACTTTCCCCTGATCACCAAGACAGGAGTTCCCATTTAGGAACCAAAATGTCATAGTCCTTGTTGTTTGACTTTTTTTTTCCAACATCTATCTGTACCCTTGGGGATAGATATTCTGATTATCCGGGTTGTCCTGAAAAAAGAAAAGATGTATTTCACATGGTTGTGCATTACTCTGGTGATATTATACATGCCTTTTTACAGAAGGAGACCAGGCGTTAAAAATGAGTGAAAAATGCCTTAGACCTCGGAGGCTTAAAGCCTAAAATTGATTTCCAGGTGAGTGAAAAATACAGATGTCTAGTCAATCATTGTCACTATTTTTTCCTCAAGCATTCTTATCAGCTCAACGTGAATGAAGAGACAAGTGTCATCTCCACAGTCAGCTATGTATGTATGTATGTATGTATGTATGTATGTATGTATGTATGTATGTGTATATATATATCCATATATGCTTATCAGCGTTACAATAATGAGGGGGTCCTTTCCTTGGAAAAATTTCTCACCTGAAAGGGGTCCATGTTCTAAAAAAGTTTGAGAACCCCTGGTCTAAGCAGATAGGCAAAGCCTGGGCAATATCTCCCTCTGCTGGGGGGGTGTATTTTAACTCACATGAAAGAAAAGTGTGAAGAGTGAAGTGAACTTTGAATGTAACTTCAAAACAAAGCAATACCCTTGTATTTTTAAAGCTATCAGGAAGGCAATTTCTCTCTGTTTTAAGAGATTATCTCCTCTTCATACAAATTGAATTTAAGCATTATGATCGCTTACATCTCATGCTAAGAAATAAGATAAGTATGATAAATACATAAACAAATAAATAATCGACAAATATATTTTTTTAATTAAATTAATATTTTCATATTATTTCTTAAGTATTTATAAGAAGTTATTATCTGGTTATTTCACATACTGTTTTAAAGTGTATGCTTCTAAGTGACATACAAACAGAACAATAGGCCTGTCAAAAGGATTTTAGAAATGGGGAACAGTGTTGAGTAGATAAGTGCTGTAATTGCTTTCTTAAAAGTGACTGGACTTGACAGGATGCTCTGGTATAATAGGAAAATTACAGAGAATTTACAGTGGCATTAATGAAACTCATGGATGTCGACTGCCGTAAATTTCCATAGAAGAAGAAGCGTTATTTTCTGTTAAGCTTTGCTTGGCTAACGTGAGAACCAACACTTGATTGATTGCAAAAGCAACTAGAATGGGCAAACACTTTTATCTTCAAAATGTTAAACATAGATGTAAAAATATAGAACTTCCAAATTGAATACAGTTTGCAGCACAGCAAACGATCAGTATAATCCAAGGAACACGCTGTGCAAATGTACTTTCCTAAGGCTAATGGTATATGAGTTATGAGCCTTGAACACAAAACTCTTGATGGCTGACCAGATGGTGGCGTTATAGGATCATTTATGAGTATATTGAGCGTTGTACAAAAAGTAACCATATGGCCACCTTTGAATAATATAGCACTTTTAGTTTTTGAGATATCATCTTTCAAGACCTGCTCCAATTGATATTTAATGTTTAAAATCAGTCAAACATTCTTGAAAAAAGCAAAGCCCTCACAATACACATGAACGTGAGTCTGCATGTTAGGGAGTAACTTGTGTGTTATCTCAGGAACTGAACCCTGTAGGCCCATCTCCAAATCAGGTGGACTTGCCAGGAGCCTAAAACCACTGCGCCACAGTGAATACAAGACTTGAGCCAGCACTTTATATGATGCAGTGACTTTAATAAACTTTAAATGCATCAAATTATCAAAATTTGATCATAAAATTCTGGAAAAAAAATCATACAATATCCTTATGCTTTCCTGGGGGCTGTTGACAAATTTGGCGAAGTTTGATCAAACATTTAGCGAAATAGAAAATGTTTTGCCTACAGTACTGCTTACAGAAACAAGTTTACTGTCTTTACGGGTACACCGTTTAACCGATCTTAACAAAATTGGATATTTGAGGTGTGGAGTATCTGACCAATGTCTGTGCCGATTTTGGTATGATTTGTGTAAAGGCTTTTTGAGTTACAGTAGTTAATTGTTTATGAATATTTTGAAAAATAGTGACGAACTTCTGAATTGACCCTAGGTTGCAGCACGGCAAACGATCAGTAGCATCCAAGGAACACACTGCGAATATTATTTTCCATCAGCTAACTGTTTGCGAGTTATTCGCATTGAAAGCAAAACGCTTAATATCTCACCACATGGTGGCGCTATAAGTATCACTTTTAGTATGTTAAACATTTTACCTTGAGGGACCATATTACAAAGTTTGAATACTTTAGCACTTTTAGTTTTCGAGTTATGAGCTTTAAAAAAAACGGAATAATACATAAATATAAAGAGCGTAGATAACGTAAGTGTGCACTATCTATTAATTTCCAACATGCCACAGGATTGCATTCAAGAATGTAAGTGATGTTAAGTAGCATGCTTCAGTTTCTGTCTACCTGTGGAGGGCAGTATTACGCGTGTACGCGTCTAAACTGCCGGAAAATCTAAACGAAGAAGAAGACGACGCGCTACTAGCGGAGGGATACTCTAATGCACACAGCACGTCGAAGCCGGGCAATTCTACATCATCGGAATACGTTCTCCACAATTTCTACCGAATTCAACATTTTAACAGATTTGGATATACATTGTAGTCCATTTGTAAAGTAGATCTCTCCTTTTAAAGAAAAAAGAAAACCGTACTGTGGGTGTTTTGTCATCTTTAGGGAGTTTGAAAAGTCTACAGGATGGTGAGTACAGCATGCTAACGTCGTGAACGTGACTACCGTTAGCAATGTTAGCTCATGCTAGCTAGTTACCGTTTACATCGAATACGCTGTTTAAACGGTCCTTAAATAAAAACAACCACATATGATCGTTGTTGCTTTAAAGTTTATAATCTGAAACGTAATTACATCAACTTCTTCCACCAAACGAGCAAGGACAACTTTCTTACGGATTTATTAGCTTAATGAGTAACAAATACTTACGTTGATTGAAATATGACGTAGCAAATATAACAATTTATCGAACATTTGGGCAGTGGTTTTGCTTTACCGATGACACAGGAGTAATGTATTTAATATCTTCAACTGCGCAGCATACACGACGTGACACAAGCGGAGACAGGTCGCCTGTTTCTTGCTTTAATGTAATATTACAGTGTTTGTAAATACGTTTTGATATCTCCATGCTCTCATCAAGGTTTACTATTTGCAGCGTTTTATCGGTTCTTTCACTCAACAGTGGGCGTGGTGGTGAAGGGGGTGCTGTGTTAAAAATAGACCCCCCCCCCCCAAGATTTTGAATCCCTCTCGTTAATCTTCACAGATTGATATCAAACCTCGTTCTAATTTACAACAAACCAACATTTTGACATCCAACTAGTTGCTGCAACATGGGCAGCACCTCTCCCAGGCAACCCAGTAGGATGATTTGACATGCGCAACAAGCGAATAATGGTTGCCCTCGCCATCAATTGCGATTACATAAAAGCAATGCCCAACGTTAGCAACAATTGTTCGCTATGGAGATTATTGCATCGTTTTGGACTGTTTGTTCTTGCAACACCACAATGACAGCATCTCTTCCGTTACGTATTGCGCCATAACGTTGCACCGCATTCTGCTCCTGCTGAATTCTCCTCTTTGCAACCCCTCCCTTCCCCCTGCATTAAACCAAACCGTGCTTGGTGCAATAGGCTGTCAAGACCTGCAGTGCACCCTCCAAAATGGTAACTTAAGTATTTCGGGGGGGGGGGGCGGGGGCGGCACACACTGCTTCTGTGTGCCATCTCTCATCATCTCAGTAGTGTCAAAGAACAGACACACATGGTCTGTGATAGAAAAAAATCCTCTTAAGTAAGAAAAGTTGGATCCTGGGTGCTACAATATCGTTTTCAATGCAGAGCTGGTTGAATGGAATTCTGTATCTTCACTATATTATCAAGCACATGTAGTTTTCTGTACTCATTACTCAATATGCGAATATTTGGTATAATCTCTTTTTTTACTGCTGAATCTGAAAGACTGTGTGGCTTACAAATCCTCTAACGCTCATCTGTGCTCTGATCCGCACACTGCTTGCTTCAGCACCACTGAATTGGTTGGCAGTACAGAGAATGGATACTCCGCAGTCTGTCCTGCTCTCTTTTTTTTTTTTTTACCCCCACCCCCACCCAGCCAGCACCACCACCAGCAGCAACCAGCATGGTGACTCATTGAAATTGACTCGAAGAACACATGGCATTGCTACCACCTCGAGCTACTGATGTTAGCTTTTATCTCTTTGGCTTTGAAACGCAAAGGTGTATGTATCGTTAAATTGTGGTGCAAGAGCATGAAGTAATACATCTGCAGCTACATGAGATTAACTGCCTTAGCTGCTTTATATACAGCTTTTTCTCTAATAAAAAGATTCCTTTGCTTCAGCAGTAGTGTAATCAGTTCTATAACATCAGAACCAATCTTTTGTAGGTTTTGTTTTATGCCAGCTCACGTTTCAGCTGATTGCCAGTTGTCTCAGAGACATCTTAGAATCACTTGCAGACATAATGAGGGAGCATGCTGGCACAAAGCAGCAATCAACAGTTTCCACAGAGGTTTGTCTATGATGATAAACTGAGTCTCACATCTGTTCATGAAAAAAGGCACAACGAGGTGCTTGCTCGTGGTGCTACTCAGTGTGCTACATTGGCGACCCTGTTCGTGTCTCACTAATTATAGCAGGCGTGCGTATTTTAGGCCGTAGAGTATTTTTACCCGTCCCTCATCATGCTTTCTCAGTCTGAAGTGGGCATGTTCACTGACTTAGAAAGGCCCGGTGAGACCTCATGTGGACGGCAGCATTCTGTCTCGGCTGACATTTGAAATGAATGGAGGGTGTGAGAATCAAATAATGGTAAAAAAAAAAAAAAAAAAAAGCAGGCTTCAGAGGAAAGCTTCCTCCTGTACTGCAACAAGTCTTACATTTGAGTAATACTGTGTGCCTGGGGCTTCTTTTTTGTTTGTTGCAGTGGTATCAAAGAAAGCAGGTATCAATGTTTTATTTTAACTAGCATTGAATCGAAATTCTAGTACCGTGATAACCCTAATTGAAAATATCAGCTTTATAAAGAAAGAATGTATTTTTCCAGCACTTTCATAATTTTCCAGAGATGTTTGAGATAGTTGTGATGTACTTTTGTGGCCAGAATATAAAAAACATGATCAAATCTATGTCCAGTTATGGTTTAAAGGTCACATATTATACTCTATTTCAACCAGTTTAAATAAGTCTCAGAGCTCCCCAAAACATGTCTGTGAAGTTTCTAGCTAAAAATCCACTCTCACCCTGTATTTGATCACGCCTTTAACCCCCTCTATTTCAGCCCTGCTCACAACAGGCTGTTTCTGTGTCTGTAGCTTTAAATGCAGCTGTGTTTGATCACGTCCCTCTCTAGAGGTCGATGTGGCACCGGCTTTCTTGCTCCATGCCCTGTTGTTTACGGTAAGAAGGTGGACTCAGAGGGCAGAACAAACACCTAGCCGTGGGCGTGTCGCCCACCTGGGGGAGGGGTTACTGCCTCTGTGATGTCACAAAGGGAAAATCTCCAAACGGCCTGTTTGAGCACACATGTTCTGAAAAAGTTGGAGCAGGCAAAAGATGGAGATGGATGGACAGACTTTTGTTATAATTGGGGGGATTTGTAGACAGACTAGGGACACATACTAGTGTTAGAAAAACATGATAAAGAGTATTTTGCATAATATGTGACCTTTAATCTATCTTGTTTTCATGATCTTGGGAAGCCAAAATTGATATTGAAACTCGATTACACTATAGGCACTGAAATGTGAGTGTTGAGAAAGTGTATATTTTCATCCCCGCATATGACCTATCCATGTGTACTTGTACCACCTTTACTCTATTTTTACATCAACCACCATAAGGGCAGTAGCTCAGTCTGTAGGGACTTCAGTTGAGAACTGGAGGGTCAGTGGTTCAAGTCCCATGGTAGAAATTGGGCTGGTAGCTGGAGGGGTGCTCCTTCCAGTGCCTATTTCACTGCCTGAGCACTGCAGAGGTGCCCTTGAGCAAGGTACTGAACCTCCAACTGCTCTGCGCTCTTTCATGTACAGACTGAGGCCATGTTTGAGCCGCTGGTACCTCCTGATCCTGAAAGGTGTTGCAGTTTTATGTTTTTACCAAGTGCCTCTCGTAGCTTTCTAGTTTGGTTGGCATAGGCTCAAAATTTACACACCTGCACCCCTAGGTAACTTAGGATCACTCCTGTGCTCCAGTTTGCACAGAAGCCCCCCCCTCACCATTTCCGACCTGTTGAGTCTCCGTATGCAGACATGTTTTCCCTCTATGTATCCAGTATGGTCCAGTATCCTCTTGTATACACATTAGTACGCAGCTTGTCAACAGCTGATCAGTACACTGCAGGCGGAAAAACATGTGTCGTATATATATTAATAAATCAAGACATGAGAAAATAAATATTAACATGAACAAAGATTCCCATAATCTGCGTTTTATCATGGACTACCTGTGTTTTATTAACGTCTTATTCTTTTTGACAGGCTGATCAGCTGACAGAGGAGCAAATTGCTGGTGAGTGCACCTTGTTTGTTTGTTTGTTAGGGTAGGGTGTCAGATGTCTCAGATAAGAGGAACAAGAGGGGCCCATGAGGTGTTGCTTCAGGTCTGGTCCTGTTCCTGGTACTGATTATGTTCCCATCCTGAAATCAGCCTGCAGTTCCACGTTGTGTCCTTTGTAGATTTGAAGTAGTTATTCACAGACACTGTCAATAATGAAATGTTAATTTATTCTTGAAATAATTGAAGTAGGGTGTCTGTATCAAGAACAATCTGCATTGGATACTAACAGTGTTATTTGTCGTATACAGAGTTCAAGGAGGCTTTCTCGCTGTTCGATAAGGATGGTGACGGTACGATCACCACCAAGGAACTTGGAACTGTGATGCGTTCTCTGGGTCAGAACCCCACTGAGGCGGAGCTGCAGGATATGATCAATGAGGTGGATGCTGATGGTGAGGATGACATTAAACTTACTGCAACATTTTATTTCTGCTCATCTGTATGTTTAATATTCCTCCTGCAGTAAGCGGTTATAGGGAGTCAGATTAGTACAGACGTTGGGTTTTTCTTCAGCTAACGTCTCACTCAAGCCAGCGTGAAGTCTCGTTTCCTTGGTTTATCTCCCTTCTCAAAGAGAAAAAGGGCTTTTGTGTATTAACAGACATCGTCACCTTGGTAGTGTATTTCCTGTCATCACACGGACGTGATCCATTTTCCAAATAATATCAATAAACCTTCTAGTTGTAATGTAGAAATGCTTTGCGCAAGTGCCATCCTTTCTAATGAACTTTGACCTGACCCCTCATCGTCTCAGGTCTCTACGGTGAATCTTCACAAGCTCTGGAGCGATTTATGACAGTTTGTACTGCAGTCTGATAATATTGTTTAGTTTTAACAACAGCTGAATGTGTACCTGGGGAAAAATGTATTCTATTAGTCAAAAAACATTTGGTAACCAGTATGTGTAATCGACATTGTCGGGGGAATGACTCTTCTTTTCTTTTCAGTCAAACGATGCAGTGACTCCAGTAACACAATAGTTCTAACCTCTTTGTATTCGTTGGCTGTGTAGGTAATGGCACAATTGACTTTCCTGAGTTTCTGACCATGATGGCCAGGAAGATGAAAGACACAGACAGTGAGGAGGAGATCCGAGAAGCCTTCAGAGTCTTTGACAAGGTACGTCGGGGCTCAGCGGTTTGAGAATGTAGGAAGTGACAACAAAGTGTCTTTTCAACCTTTTTTTTTTTTTTCTATTCTATCAAAACTAGTGTCACAGCCATTTGATCTCTGTCATAGCTAGCTACCCTTTTTTTTCTTACTATAAAACATGTTCAGACCCTTTCATGTAATAAAGGCTTCTATATGTAGAGGGAGATTTACACATAACACCCTGCTAGCCCATTTTGTTTTGCTGTGCTCCACTTTAAGGTATATTAATGGATTTGTGTTGCGGTCACTGCTAGCAGGATTATAATCCAGTGCATGCTCAGAGGCTCATGTGCAGCATTGAGCTGTAAATCCAGGTGAAGCTGAAGAAGTACAGTTTAAAAATATCAGGGATGTGATTCTTCTGGATTACTGCGTCTTTGTTTTTTTCTTTTTTTGCCAATAACATACCTGATGAATGCTATCAAATTTACAGACGTAAACACAGAAAACCAGTAAACTCTTATTTTTGTCACTGTATAAACCTCGAGATGACAAACGTTGACTTAACTGTCCTTGGACATAAAAGGGAATCTGAAATGAATGATAAGTGGTGCTCAGATGTAACTACAGTGTAAACAGGAAACAAACAAACACAGTAACAGCGCTTCTATGTTCATCTGCAGGATGGTAACGGCTACATCAGTGCAGCAGAGCTACGACACGTCATGACCAACTTAGGGGAGAAGCTCACTGATGAGGAGGTGGACGAAATGATCCGTGAAGCCGACATAGATGGTGACGGCCAGGTCAACTATGAGGGTGAGGTTACCGTTTTTTTTCTTCTTCTTGTTTCTTCAAAGAAAAAAGTGTTTCTTGACATGTTTGAGTTTGAACAAATGAAAAATGATGCACCACCACCACCCTGAAATAGGGCTGATCCTCGCCTAGTCATCGATTACTGAAACGATTAATCGAATTAACGGATAATAGCATTTACACCCAAAATATGACATTAAAAATCTGAATTCAGCCATATTTTTGACTTGGCTTTAACGTAACTAGTGTCAATGCAACACTTATCATTTTGTTTTAATCTGTAGCTTGGTTACAATAACAACAGGGTCAGAGTTTGCTCTGTAAAGAGAAAGGGATGAGGGGGAGAGAAAAAGGGGAAACATAGGGGAAAGGTTTGTAGGGGCGGGACTGAAAATGTAATTAGGAGAAAAATCACAGTGTGTCTGGAACTTTGGATTATGAATGTCAGAGATGATTTTAAAAGACAGACGTCCAGGGTGCTTTCTCTTCAAATACTCGCACATTACCAAGATGCTACGATGACAAGCAAGGTCCGCTTTATAGACCCTGCTGGGATCCTTTTCCTCTACGGGGGTAAATCATGTAGGTGTATATATGTATTTATATTCAAGTCACCAAAGGAGTCCAAGCAAACACTTGTTTTTAACTTCAGAATTGTCTAGATGTTAACCTTGCAAAATGTTATTAAAAAAAATACCAATGTGTGCACTGGTGGAGGTGAATGGGCTCATCTTTGTCTTCTGTTCTTTTCACAGAGTTCGTCCAGATGATGACTGCCAAGTGAAGAGAACAGTGATATTTCTCTCAGCGATGCTTGTCCTCCTAAGATACATGTCTTTAAGAACCAAAAAAGGAACAATTATCAAAATAGAAAAACCAAATCGCCCTTGAAAAAAAACCACTTCTCTGTCAAATTTTCCAATTTGTGCTTCAGTAAAGCCAACTACGTCTAAGGTATCTGTTTAGCAAACACCAACAGAACAACCCCTAGAGAAGCTAATGGACCGAGCTTTTAGATGGCTGAAGCCCCCGTACTTCAGACCAAGATTCTGCTGAGTCACCCTGCTCCTGATTAATTTAGAGGAAAGAGCAACACTGAAAAGGCAGCGGGATAGAAACCCCAAGCCACGGTTAGTACAAAGCAGTTGGCTGTTTAAATCATATTCGACATAACAAATGGACTCTCTTGCACCAGTGGTGACTCTTTAAATACTGAATTGAGTACTCTTCTTGCATGCACCCTTTCTTGTGGCGGTCTCTTGTCACAACAAGGAGGCTCTGATCCGGTCAGAGGTAGTGGTCAGATCGTGTACACACTGGAGGTATATACATTACTATATAGCTATATATCTGTAACATTTGTGTCACTATGATTATTGCAAGAGCAAATAGCTGCAACGTAGGGCGTTCATTGGTGCTCGGTTTGGAGATTAGCACCGAAGAGTTTGGACAAGAAAGAAAGACTGGAAATTGCTGATGTTTTTTTTTCCCCCTCGGGGATGTAATACTGTCTTGTTTTAGGGGGGTGGGCTGTATGTTGCCCACAGCACTGATTGGAGACAGCAGTATGTTGTCATGCTTCAGGGGGATGGTTGTGAAAACACACTCGAGGACTGCAGTTGAAACCTTTTGTTCTTCAAACAGATATCCTGATACTATATTGATGTAATGCTTTATATCTGTGTTCTCAAAAATTAATGTATTGATGACAAACTTTGGTCACAAAATATCTATCTATACTAGTGTGTCGTAAAGTTTGCATTGCCTATTGTTGTAGTAAATGACCTGTGACATGTTTTCTCTTGGTTTTGAAATGTGCCATAATACTCTTGAACGCCTCAACCTTCTTGCAAGACTTGTAGTTCATTAGAATATAATACATCTACTTAATATGATAACATATAAAAAACATGCAGTTGAACATATTTGCACTTTGGTATAAACCACGTGGATATAAAAAAAAAAAGGTTTGTTCTAGAAGAATAAAAGAAACCGAATGTCACTGCTGCTGCTATGACAACCACGTGTTCTACTCATTTGTCGTCCTTGTTGGTGTCTGATCTTCAATTTGTAGTCCGGTGATTCAAACTTCAACCTGCTTGCTGTTTTCTTGAACAGATTAAAAATGCTGTATATTAACGAACACAAACTTGTAGTGGAGGTGATGTGTTTCATTTGGGCTATTAGACCGGGACCTTCAGATACGGAGGGGGTGTAGCAAAGAATTCAGCTTTAAGGGGAGAGATTGGTTTCAGTGTTATGAAGAGGTTGGGTCAAAATTTAAGAAGCGGGTTATCAGAGGTATCGCATGATTCCCTCTAAAACATAATTAGATATCGCTTTATTGGAGGCGCTTTAATTGGTCATCTTTGATTCAGATGAATGGAAGTAAAAGGTAACTGGACTGTTAACTTCTGAAGGTGTCTCAAAAATGTAAAGATGTGAAATATTTTCCATAAACCAATAAACTGACTGAGCTTTAGTTGATCTGCATTTCACTGTCATGTTTATGGACTCTTAAACATCCGTTTTATATTGGTTACAAAATCTACTCTTCATTATAACAGTTGTGGCACTGACTCCTCTCCTTGCCTGTGTCCCCGTGCTAGAGAGAGGAGCTCTAATCCCAGACAGTCTCAGACTGGGTTGGGGCAGGTCACCCTGGCCCTTCACTGGAGAAACTAACCCAGGCACAGGCTATATTTAGCGGCTCATTACACTGCTCCAGGAGCCTGAGGTAATCCAGGTCAACCAGGGTCAAGACCCCTAACCCTCATACTCTAAATGCAAACAAGGAGCACTTGCTTTTTTTACTGACAGGCAGGTTCCAGAGCAAATGGGATGAGGCTTTATCTGGGGCAGGTAGATGTGATTGGCCACATGTTAGTCGTGTGGTTAAGTAGATAAGGTAAATAAGTACGTAAATGGAAAAGGCACACTCAGCAGAACGGTGATAACTGCAGGATCACAGGCAAGGGAGGTGTGATAATCTCTCTGTGTGGTTGTGTAACTGCAGAAGTTCACTGGTTTTTATCTCCCACTGTGTTGTGTAATAATTCTCACAGGGAGCAGTGAGGTTTTTTTCTTTGCTCCTTTATTTGAGTGTTTTATATATCTAAGTTTATCTGGTAACTGTAGATCTGAATGTTATGACAATACAACATGTTGCATAATACAGAATAACCTATCCATGAATGAATAAAGCTATTCAAATGATTGAGTATACTGCTTAGAGCTCCTGTGAGGAGGTTTTAGATAGTTGTGAAACAGAATTAAATTGACATTGATGCCTCTTTCAGGCAAAAGCCTTTATTACATTAACCATGAAATACCACTCTGTCCACCGGGGGCGCCAAATGAGCTTTAAATGATATCGCACTAGGGGTGGGCGATACTGCAAATTTTGGTATCGATCCGATACCAAGTAATTACAGGGCCAGTATTGCCGATACCGATACCGATACCGATACTTTTTGGGGAGCTCCCTCCTCCTCCCTCCGTTTGCTTTGCAGCTCAGCATTTATGTTTGGGTGTACAGCTTTTAAGTGCTTGTACAGGTTTGTAGTGTTACAGGTTCTTAAAGCTTTACTGCATATGTCACAGCTAGCAGTTTCTCTGTCTGACGCTGTAAAATATCTCCACACAGCACTCCTCATCCTCTCCGCCATCTCACCAGTCCGTCTCTGCTCTGACTGCCTGGCAGGCAGCGGGGGAGGGGGAGAGGAGGGGAGGGGAGGGGAGGGGCCTAGTGGACCTGAGTGAGCGAGCGGACTGAGAGAGAGGAGCGCTGCACATGAGGACTGAGAGAGACGCTGCGCTCACACAAACTCTGTGAAGAAATCTGAGTGATTTGCTGAACTTATAGAAGAGAAACTACAACAAAAAGTATCGATCTCATCACGCTAGTATCGATCCGATACCAATACTCACCTTGGTATCGATACTATCGATATTTGGATCGATCCGCCCACCACTATATCGCACTAATAATAACGACACTAACTGTTCATAGATAAGTAATGTAACAATAATGGGTTCACATCTTCACACAAACTTTGATGTTTAAAATTACGAGGGCTGGGAAAATGTGTCCTTACAGCAATACATCGTCTTTCTGACTCGTGTGCCACAATGATCAAACTGCTCGTGCCAAATGTCGATATTTTAATTTAAACACATTTCCAACACTTCCCATAATCATGTTCTGAGTACGACTAGGAACCACAGCTGTCAGAAATACATAAAAACATGGAAAATTCCATTTGAACCATAGTCAAGTAAAAATAGCAGCACAACACTTTGGCTGAACCCTCTACTATTACCTCAGAAGTGAATGAAATGTAGCATACCAAGTTACTTCACAGAACTTCCGGTCACAGGATATGTTTTTTTTTTCTACACTGTAATCTAAAACATGTTATTTTTGGCATATTAACTGAATTAACGTCAACAGACCAGATCCACAACATGAAATTGTAAAATGATTGACTCCAACACTAGGTGGTGCTGTTTCATCATCCACAAAACCAAACTAACGCTCTCTAAAGAAGGACAGCTGCAGCACACACAGTGTGGACAGGACAGGAGGAGAATAGGCAAATAACTGAAAGCAGCTGGAAGAAAACTCATTTACATTTAGGGACGTTTTTGATTATATGCAGCTTGTTTTGAGCTGCATGATTTTCTTAGAATGCAGACTGAGGTGTGTTTTTGTTTGTTCGAGTATGGGTGTGTGTTGAGTTATTAATATGCTTGCTTGGTGAGCACCACACCCTGTGCTCATAGTTGTGTCCAGGTTGCAATGTAACCTAATAACCCTTTTGCAAACAGGGTATTCCTTTCATGTCTCGTGCTTTGAGGAGGAGGTTGTGTAGTATTACAGTATGTCAATTTTACCAAACAATGCAACTGTTTATAGGAGTCACAGATATGTGCAGTGCATTTAATATATTTATAGATCTATGCATAATTCCTCCTCTTATAAAATTGTTGTTTGGAGGTTTTTGCTTTTTTGCAAATGACCCTTACTTTGCACGTCAAACAACATCAACATTGTGAACACGTTCACTTAGTTCTGCACACTCTTTCTTTTTCGCATCATTACAGTCACTGGTGTCCATGTTCTCTCTCTTACTGAGCAGAATGCAAAAACAGAATAAACAAAGACTAATAGATTTAGTACCTGTTTGTTAAGTGAGCTACAGTGAACAGATAGAAGTGGATCCACAGCATTGCTTCTGCTCATCATGTAAGTCATGATGAATCCAAAGTAGTTTGAAGGTGTGGGTGTGCCTTGATTACATGCTGGTTTCATGTACACTCAGTGTGTCAGGTCATGCATCTCTGCCCATCATGACGCATGACCACATTGTATAAAACTGTATTGTTTCCTTTAAGGATATCTTCCTGCATAGTGGCCTAAAAATGCAGATTTCCTTTATTCTCTGTTGTTTAGGCTTATTTTTTTGTGATTTCTATCTTCACAGGAAGGTTGAGAGGTTTAAAAGAGGCAGGGGTTTGACATTTAACACAGGTCCCTGGCTGAATCAAACCGGGGATTCCGTGGTTATGTGGTATCCTGCCACTGGGATTATTCTCCTGAATGACACACAACGTTACTGTCATTTACAGTATTCACCACTGCACTGGAAACAGATGTTCAAAATAATAAATTTCCCAGAGATTTCTTTTTTTTTTACTGAGTACATATTGAGTCATTTGCATTTGCATTTACTATGTCTACCTTTACAAATTATTAAAATGTCCAACTAAAAATTCGGTGAGCAGTCCACCCTTTGAAGTTGAGATAGCTTTTTAGGGCGTTGCATTTAAGAATTCAACAGAACTGTTTAGATAGTTCTTTATGTGCTTGAATCGTGTTTTTGAGGAAAAAAAACTCAAAGTATTCAAGTAACAACAAGACTGAGACATTGTATAACAGCCCATGTGTAATATGGTATCATATGCCATGATGTCACGATGGCCATTTGAACATGCTTCTATAACGACTTTCTCTTGCTCAACATTTCAGACATGTGTTATTCAGTCATGTGCTGCATTACTTTCTTGTGACTACATATATCACTACCACATAAAATGTTTAATGGACATCCTAAAAAAATCTGCTGAACAAAATAATCTCTTAGATTTAAAATCGTAAATAAGTCTGGGTTATAAAAACAATTTAGCCACTGTCTACAAAATGATGATGATAACGGACGAGTCACTCCTCGAAAACTTTAGAAACAAAGATTTAACGTGGGACACTCAAAAAAACAACTTTTACCTTTCAAGGTTGGTTCCCAGAACTTTATCATTCTATCAATGCAAAAAGGGAAGTGGGGCTTTAATTGGGAACCTCCCTCATGACACTTATTTGACTACAAATGATGTTACAACGACTTTCTGTTTTTTTCTTGACTTAACTTGATTTTTCTCCTAAATCAGCGCCACAATATCGTAAAATGATATGAAAAACAGACACTGAAAACTGCAGTTTTCAATGTTTTTGATGTTTGGTCTGTGTTTGTTTTGTTTGGTGCAGAACTCCTTAAAAACCTACTCTGAATGCATGCAGAAGTGAACTTCCAGCTGACAAAGTAATCTTAACTCAAGGTCCACTTACTTCATTGTTCTGGACCTTTTAACCACTCACAGTGTTTGTCAGAAGATGTAGTTAGAAGAAGGACACAAACTCTTAAAAGTTCTCAGCATATTTAAATATTATGTAAAAACTCCATAAGAGCCTCTCCTGCTGATGAACACAAAGAGGTAAGATCAGGCCAGGACAGATCCATTCACTCAGTTCCTGATCCTCACTGACTGTCAGATAAAGCAAAAGGGAAGTGAAAACATATTTCTTTCAACACATCTAGAAAGGGAAACTACAATAAATGTAATTTTTTCTCGCTGTGTTAAAGAGAAAGAAAGTGTCAAAATGGTATTTCACTTTGGTCGTGTTTCATTTTTCCCTTTGTGGAACTTCTACCAAAGAGTTCAGCAGATATCCTCCAAGTTGAATATTTTATTTCTTACTTAGTGATTTATAACCACATCAACATTCCCCTGGCGTTTTTTTGTTTTCCTTTGTGGTCTTCCAGTTAGAAGGTAATCAAAAGAGTGTGGTGAAACAGTACAACCTTTCAAACAATCATTTCATTAAAGCGTTCATAATGAGCATCTGTTTTATACACTCATACCGAGCAACATGAGATGTGATGAATGGGAAAAAAAAAAGGTCAACCCCTGCCTGTTTGCACACTGCAACACACCTATAGCTTCTCACTTCATGAAGTGGCTTCTTGATATTTCAAAATCAATTCGTCAGATTGCCCTCTGTTTCATTCTAAGGTGATGTTACATCCTGTAGTTGAATTGACAAAATCTTTAAAGCTCCTGGGATGAGTTTTTAGCTGGCTATGAGACATACTGGAATGAATGTTGATGCAAGTTTATCACCTTTAAAAGCAAACAGGACCACCAGAATAAAGAACGACTATTTCCATATGGTTAATTTAAACTTCAGAAGGCACTGCCGTGGGGTACGTGTCTGACAAAGATATTAACTGCCAAGAATCTCAATAAGAGACACATCTGTCTCTTAGCTGAGATTTTTTGTTCACCCCCCTCCCACACACACACACAACTTACACCTGTACTAAACAAGATCAGCAAATAAATTGGAGATACATTTGTGACCACAGGGGACGCCAGAACCGCCACAATTGAAAATTCCTCATAAGAGCTTTAAAGAGGCCCGGCACTTGCAAATATGACATCTTGAAAGTTTAGCTATAAGAACCAAGAATCGCCTAGTGCTCTGTATTTACTGTTATATGTTTCATTTAATTATTGTGCTCCCAAGAGAAACTGAGTCTGATGGTGATGCAATTCAGCATCATAAATGTGAGTCTGCAGGCAGAAAGCTGAGTCTGAGATGACGCCATGCCAGCTGAGGCCTGTTTAGACAGAGACCGCAGCAAGAAAAGCTTCTGTCATCAGAGAAACATCTACAGATTCCATTATGGTTGAACTGCATCAAACAAGGTAAGCTAAAGCAGGGCTGGCCCATTATTTTTGCATTATAGGTGTCTGTGTATCATCCAGCTCGTTAGGAAAACCTGATCTGTGTCAGTATCCACAGCACAATGACGCTGTGAAATCTTGAAGTGACTCTATAGTATATTATTTTTAAGTAAATGGTTCAGCCTTTGCACACTACTCCTTTATAAAGTATTGAAGTAAACAGGAGATTAATAGATGGGTGAGGACTTTTTTTATTGAATTTAATGAGTCTTGGATCATTTTTCTTGACAATTCAGTTCACAGAACTTACAGCTTCACTGATGTAGGTCAATAACATTTGAGGAAGTATCTATGGGAATACGTGTAGTGGGGGAAAAAAGCCTAATGTGGGGTTTTAGCTCATCACCCACTACCTCACTCCACTTTATGATTAGCATAACCAATGTTGGTACACATTTACTGCGCAACATCATTTCACTGTTGCAGACCTGAGACAGACAGAATTGCAACACTGCCACACCATAACTGATACTTTTACAATCCGCTCTTTTATTGATTTGTTTTGGCCTCATCTGTCTTTTTAAGTTGTTACTTTTCAATAGATGCTCATTTCAAAGGGCAACAAGGTATTGTTTTAATTGCTTACAACTGTTTCTTCTGCACAAGAAAAAGTCATTTTCTTGAATTTAAGCTATCCAGTTCTGTTGGAGCTCTTAATCTGTTTTTTATTAACACCACCAGTTGTTCTGAAGACGTCAAGCAGTTGAGCCTTATCTTAAAGATCAAACTGCAGGACTATACAAGTAAACACTGTTTATGGAAAGACTGAATACCATTGAAAATAACTTCCAGACTTCAATACAGACGATGACGCTTTTCATCACTAATCTCCAGGTAAATATAAAGCATGTTGTAACAATTAGAATTGTACGTAACCATTGTGTATTTGAAGGTCAAATCCACCCTAAATGATTTAATCAGTGTGTGTGAGTTTGTCCCTGTCCACCTACATTTTTTATATCAGCGCTGAAAACCTGTTTTTTCTTTGCTGGTTTTCTGTAAGTATTCTTTCAGAAAAATAACTTAAAGAACTTGGAAGTCCCTGAAGGTAAAAACCTCTCAGACTTCTCTATGTGCACGTCTAAAAAAAACATGCTGGCTATTTGAATGATTTGGTGATGACATTTCCAGGACTTACAGATCTGATAGTAACATTATCAATACATGTACATGTACTGTAAGAATTACAGAGGAAGTGCTTAATAAATAAATAAACATGCCACAGATTTAAAATAGACACAATGGGAAAAGGCTTCATGTTTTTTCTTCTTCTTACTCCATCTCTCACAACCTGTTTGCTGTTATCCAGTACTCAGGAGTAATGCGGTCTGTTACCAAAGAAAACACATTTGCTGAATGTTTGTAATGCAAGACCATTCTCACACATAATCGGTACATAACATACAGTACATACTGTACATCAAATGGACCTTTTTTATGATCAATGAATGCTTAATGCTGTGAAGGATTTTCAGATTTCCAAAGAGGTTCTTCTTTATACTCACATCACAGCCAGTTTCACTCTGCTTTCAAAAAGGAATGAATATCAAAAGTAGCCAAAACCGAATCTCCCTGGGCGCCATATGTTTCGAAATTGTGGTCAAGACAATGCAATGCGTTATAATCCCAGTGTCTTGAATTATGAGTTCTGATAAATGGAAAAGGTATTCAGGAGAGTCATCCATTTACATCAGTTACTTTTATTCTGCTATGTCAAGTGACTTTCATCAGTCATGTTCAGACAAGCATGCAAACACTGATGCTTTCCTGAAAACAAGCAAAACAAACAAACCAAAAAATCAGATTGAGATGTGACACCTTCTTATGTTTACAATAAGGGAATAAAAGCCTGGAGCTGGAAATCCCCTGAAGGACGAATTAGTACAAGACCAAACATATCCATGTTGTAAAACAAGTTCAACAAGTTCTGACCAAACCCACATACATAGTATGTATGTTTGTCTTACATACACACACCAGTACACACTTCTTGTTTCTTGCAATACTTTTGCAACTTGTCTATTTTCATGAAAAACAGCTGAATTCATCCGGGGTTTGGATTTTCAAATCATCTTCAAGGAAAGTGTGCATATAACCTAAGAGTCAGACAAATGAAATGTTTTCAATATTATAAAATAGGATATAATTTTTCATTCCAATGAAGCACACAATGTCACCACAAGTGTGTTTGATGTAGGATAAAAGCATTCTGTTGGTGTACTGTCACTTGTTTTTGCATTTTCTGTAATTTTTTGTTTCGGAAAGAAGCCTCATATAGTAATCAATATTAAAGAAACTCAAGACCTTCTTTCTTTTATCCCTACATATATCTGTTCAACTTTCTATCAACCCTTTTTTTTCTTCATCCAACTATTCATTTACGATCCATCCATATTTCTATTTCTTTGTTCACCTGTTCAACCATTGATGCACCAACCCTTTTTCTATCATCATCCACAAGACTTATCTTCCTTTTATCAATCATCCATATGTTCATTTATCAATTGTTTTGTCAAGCAATCAACTCATCATCCATGACACCAATTTATTACCCATCCATCCATCCATCCATCCATCCATCCATCCATCCATCCATCAACAATGTAATGGTTGATCCATCTGCACACCCGTCAATCCACCAATCAATCCATCCATCCATCCAATCGTCTGTCTGTCTGTCTGTCTGTCTGTCTGTCTGTCTGTCTGTCTGTCTGTCTGTCTGTCTGTCTGTCTGTCTGTCTGTCTGTCTGTCTGTCTGTCTGTCTGTCTGTCTGTCTGTCTGTCCCTCCTTTTACTCATCCTTCCATCCATGTATTAACTGCTTAGGTATCATAAAAGTGTTGTGAAGTTTGTGTCTAAGATGGTATGTTCACAAACTTTTGGAATTGTACAAATACATCTGCGTCTGTGTGTGCTGTTTATTTAAAGTTGCCAGCCTGCTTTGTTTTATTAGCAGGGCTTCTGTAAACACCCCACATGCCATCTTTGTCTCAAGGTGCCTTGTTGGTGTTCAAAGCAGAATAGATATTTGTTTTCCAGGGGAGGACTAGAGGCTGGATAGATTGAGTGAAACTGAAACAATTTGAAAAAACCCAAAACAAATATTTTCACGTATTTGTGTAATATAACAGCAGCTAGTGCCAGCAAACTACCATCCACTATCAGCTATGCGACTGTGAATCGACACTTTAATTTACAGTAAAACAAGGAGAAACCTGATCTGCAATACTCCATTGGACATAATTATATGCTGTCAATTACAGAAACAGGAAGCAAGCATGTGGAATAACTGAGAGTGGGTACTGAGCAAACAAATGTAATTACTATGTAATAGTATTCTGTTTAGAATTTTATTGGTGCTAAGTCTCATTTGAACTATCGTGAAATGAAACCATTAAGGACTCAGGAACTTCATTATTACATCCTGTGACTGTGGAAACGGTGATGTTTTCATAATGTGTGTTTGCAGTTTGCTGCAGTGTGTCTTCTAGTCGTACAAAAAAGGTTTTGAAGGTGCAATTTTGCATACAGATGGTTCACTTATTCAGCCAATAGCAATAAGCACCGATAACAATTATAGCTTTAAAATAAGGATAAAAGTATACGTTGTAATCTGCGCCACTGTACACAGAAAGGTTTCATCGGAGGAAGTAAGATGTGAGTCAGATATAGTTAACTTCAAAGTAACCTTGTTTGTTACTGTTGCTTTCGTCCTCAAATCAATTAAAACAAGCTTTAAAGAAATCAGTCCATGGTGTCTTAGTCATCACAGGTCACACGCGGGTGAACACATGAATGAGGTCATTCTCCAATGGGACTAAAAATTCAATTAGGGAATTGCAAAACAGCGGAACACCTTCCTTCGCAGTGTGATTATTCTATTTCCTTTCTATGGAAATTATTACCTGAACTACACAACATTTTAGAGGTAAACACAGTTTACATTTTAATAATACCTTTTTTTTTAATTGATCTGATGATCAATAATGATGAATGTGATGCACAGGTAAGATTTCATCAATAAATGCTCCACCTGCACCAGATGCAACATTAAAGTTCATGTTCTACATATTGATTCAAATGCTATTTATATAATCCTCCAAAATGGACCAATTTATGCTATGAGTATTGTGATTTGTATACTCAGTCTATGATAATAGTCATGCTGTACTTCTACTTTGGTCACTTTTTAAATGCAAGAGATGTACTTGTGAAATTTTAGTACTTTTTAATTCCAGCATTTACCTATATGTTTTTCTATAAGTGTGTCTAAGTGCTGTCACATGAGCACTAATTGTATTTTCTGAACAGCTCTTTCTCTGGTGCCCTTTGTTGGACTCTTCTCAAGAGGGTCAGACAATACTCTTGAACCCAAAGTGACAAATCAAGCAGGCAGTCTCCTCCAGAGTTGTTGCTCCACATTGTTGGAGGTTTTACCTCTGTCAGCAATCAGGGTTTTCACTCTGGGCTGCACAAAAAGTTAAGATTTGAGAAATATCAAATTAACTTATTGGTCAATGAAAAAATACAAAACAGGGAAAACTTTCTTTAAATGTGCAATAATATTCAGACAAAAGCCCTAAACTTAGGGCTATCAAATACATAGCTACATGCAATGAAAACTAAAAGAGGTTAATGCTATTCAAAACATATCTCATCTTAAACCAATGAGACTAGACGCTGTAGATCCAAATAAACATTTATGGATTACATTTTAACATTGTTTTTTACCTCACAATAAGCCAGTTCTAACCCAAATAGAGGCACGTTTGGGCTATTTCTTTTGAATATATTTAATTTAGAATTTTGTAAGAAAGCAAGGCGATTATTGGATCCTTTGTTTACATACAGTGCGTTCTTATCCACTTGCTCTTGTACGCAAAAAAATCTTTAAACAAGAAAGAAGAGAGAAAATAACTCGACGTTGGCACTACGGTCTATATCATTTTAAGTGAAAACATTTATACGGATGAATTTCGTTTTAATTTCCTCCCCATTTTCCTGACATTAGATTGTTTTTTAAAGTTGAGCGTCTTTCAGTGCACTAGTTCAGTAAAGTGGGCGGGACTTCACACAGACACTGGGAGGTGCAGTGACAGGAGGAGAATGTCAGCGGAGGAGACCCGGAGCTCGTGCAGTCTTTCTCTGTCGGTGGATGAGCGTGCATCAGCTACTAGTTACCGGCACTTTTAAACCTCACATCCGTGTTTCGGCTCAGACAAAGCTTGATATTTTACAAACGCAGAGTCTGAATCGTTCGAGAGAAGCAGCAGCAGCAGCAGAAAAAGAAGAAGTGTACAGTCAAGTGTTGCTGCCTCTCTACAGCCCCATTACAGGTGAGTGGTTATTGGTCATCATGAGAAAGGAGTTAAGTGATTGACTTTTAGCAGAATAGCTTCATCAGAAATGTTTTAACTCTGTTAAATAAGAGTTTTATGATTCTTAATTTTTTAAAGGGTCTAACTAAGCACAAAAAAAATATTTTCTTACTTGTTTTTCTTTGTTCCACAGGAAACATTCAAAACTTTGTGTAGTGAAAGAGACCCAGACAGAGAGTCTGACAATCATGTTTTAAGTCAATGCAGCAGGATGGGTCTCACCAATCCCTGCCTTCTCTGTGGTCACATAATGGTATCAAGAGGTCAGACTTCCCCTTTGTTGTCTGGGGATTCCTTGTTTATTCCACACTGAGCAGCCATACTTCATCTCAGTGAGTTAAACAAACATGAACATAAGCATGCTTCCAAAGGAATCATGCCATAACACCACCTGCAATGGCATTCTGACTGTTAACGGGGATGGCAAGCCGGCTATTAGCATCATCATGTTCTTGGCTGGCGTGGTTGGAAACCTCCTGGCTCTCTTCATCCTCGGCGTACACCAGAAAGAACATCGCTCCAGGTCCTCAGTCTTCTGCATACTAGTGACTGGCCTGGCCCTCACTGACCTGCTGGGCACCTGCCTCCTCAGCCCACCTGTGTTCATCTGCTACGCCCTCAACAGATCCCTGATCGGCATGGGTGATGAAATCCTGTGCAAACTCTTTGGCTTTGCTATGAGTTTCTTTGGCCTGGCACCCACTCTCATCCTGTGCGCCATGGCTGTGGAACGCTGTCTGGCCATTAGCCACCCTTACTTTTACTCTGTGCACATCCGCCGCAACTTTGCCAAATTCACTCTTTTCTTTATTTACCTCTTTTCTTTGGTCTTCTGCCTCCTGCCGTACGCAGGCTATGGCAAATTCAGACAGTACTGCCCCGGGACATGGTGCTTCATCGACATGGATGCAACAGGAGATGAGTGGGCCAACCTGGTGAGGGCCTTCTCTGTGTCCTACTCCTCCCTCATGGCTCTGCTGATCCTGGCTGTGTTTGTGTGCAACGGCTCAGTCATAGTCAGCCTATGCCAGATGCACCGGAACCAGATGATGCGGCGAGGCTCGGTGGGTCCAAATGTGAGAAAGCGGAGGCTGAGCCTGGCCTGGTTCGGACAGGGGGAAGAGGAGATGGACCACCTAGTGCTTCTGGCACTCATCACAGTCATCTTTGCTGTCTGCTCCCTGCCGCTCACGGTGAGTTCACTTTTGACATTCCCACAGTGTGTGATGATTTCCCTTTTTTTAATTTCCGCTCCATCTGTTACACTTTATGGCCTGTGCTCAGCACTCTTCAGATTTGAACTCTGAACCACAATATGTCAGCATCTTATGAACTAAATACACTGGAAAAGGAGGGAATAGCTGACACCCTGATGTGTCATGTAGTCAATTGTTGAAGTATCAACCAAACCTCCTCACAAATCAAAAACAGACAGTTTGCATTTAAAGGGGAACAGAAGATAGAATTTTTAACCATGTTTTTTGTTTTGTGCTCATTAGTCTCAGACTGTGTGTATGTTGCATACTGACAATGATGGCTTATGACTTTTTTTCTTCTAATACGGATACTGATACTTTAATTTGGGAATAGGCCAACGCTAGTACCGATCCCATACCAATACTTGACACTATCACACTGGAATGCAAATCTAAAGACAAGTTGAAATAGCAAATAAGCAAGGATAACATTAACTGTAGCTTCAAAGCTAACATGCTTTGTAAGCCATGGCTCCAGATAAACACAGATTTTTAACATGCACCGCTTTATTTAGAGTAGCTTCGTGAGAAATGTGACTTTTTTTGTTTTTATCACCTGGCTTTGAAACAGTAGTTACGTGTAGAAGTCAGAAAACCTCCATAGTGACAGTACAGTACATTATAGCTTGCCGTGTGGGATACTGTTTGGGAGCTGCAAAATTGAAATTAAATCAGTTTAAAATATTTGATTATTCAGGGGGCCTATAAATTAAAGTAGATGGGATCAGTGCACAGACTAGCGGATGCAGATCCCGCATTTTAGAAGGAGGCGTTTCTTAAACCACTTTTGGTATCCTGATCACTCTAGAAAATAATAGGTTTGTATAAGCCTTGAAGAGATTCACAACCTCTTAAGCTCATAAAAATAATTCCTTCCTTCTTCCAGTAATCATTATGTAAACAGAAAGCTCAGCTGGCATGGTGACGGTTGATGTTTTTGTCTGTATGCCTTGTTGGTGTCTTCTTAATGTTTGTGTTTGGCTCTAGCAATAAAAGGTGAGTGCAGCCTTTACCACACATGGCATGCTGTCACTGTGCGTGCGTGTGTCTGTGTAGTGCATTTGTCTTCTTAGCGCCATTAATGTGCCTATATGAGAAGAGTGTGCCAAACCTGGACAGGACTGGTCTGGCCCTGCCTTTCCCAGAGGACAAAGATCCTCTTGCAGTCAGCTTAGGTAAACCCTTCTCCTGTCTTTGCCCCCTCTCAACATTAAACATCAGCTGGAGGATGTGATTAATGCTAGTTATTTTATGAAGGCATCCTTGCTTTCTGTTGTTCTTGCCAGCCTTTTTTACAACATTCCTCTGATGATGAGCGTTAACAGGAAGCAATAAGAAGTGTTTGTTCACGCTCTCGCTCTTCACCAACTACTCATTGTCTGCATCTGGAAACTTTGTGGTAAAACTCTGCCTCAAGGTTTGACTAAGCTGCAGCGCATGCAGAGGTTGTGACTGAGAGGGCCCCGGGGGAATGAACAGTGATGAGGATATACACTTGTAAAAACTGTGTGAGTAAGATTTAAGGGAAATAAAATAAAGATTGAAACCCCAACGTCATCATTTGCAAATGGTATTGCACTCTAGCTATACAGATATATGAGTCGCATGTGTGCCAGTTTAAAAATGGAATGAGCAAATGTGCAGTTTAATAAGAAACAAGGTATTTAATAGGCAAAGTAAGTGGTGAACACACAGAAAAGGGTCCTTTTTTATTTAGCAACTTCAATTTTGCTCCTTTAAGACTCGGTTCCTTAACATTTATTTTATCTTCACAACCTCAATGTTAGACATTCTCATTAATTTTCATCAGTTAATCATCTTTACCAACCTGATCAGCAGTATATCACTGTGAGGAACTCAATACCCTATGATTAAGTAATTAGTGATTCATTCCTCATCTCAGCAGTCCTGTGGGTGTGTTCATGTGACCTTGTTTGCTGTGTCCATGTACAAGTACAAGTTTGTGGCTGGAACCGAAAGAAGTGAGACGATGATGAAGTGTGAGTGAGTGTCAGCAGACCTCCCATGTTTCCAGACAGATTGGGTCTTATGATTAACACCGGTTGGTTTGCCTGAAGCACAACAGATGTTAAAGACAAAAAACCGGATTCTTTTGTAGGGCAATGAAAATGTTTTTATTTGACATATTTAATGACAGCTGTTTTGAGTTTGGACACCTTTTAGATACACGGATACAAATTACATCGAGTGATTGTGTACACAAGAATGTGCCAACACAAAACATTTGTTCCAGCACCTGCCTGGGTTCTGCTTATCCCCTAAAGCTCATTTTGTAAGTGAATACACCTTGGAGAATAATGCTTTAAACTCTGCAGAGTTGGCTTTGTTAAATGTTTCCCTCATCAGCAGAGATGTAAAACAGGTACAAGAAAATAAATGATTCCTCTTTAAATGTATACCGGTAAAAATGGTGGACTCTCACATCTCATAGGAAAAGAATAACATCGCACATCTGTAGTCACAGATCAGGCAGCCAAATGTCATCTTTGCTAAGTGGCTTTTTTGCCAGATGAAAACATATGTGGATGTATACACTCTTTGTTAAGTAAGATTTTTCATCTTTAGACAACAGTTTGTGGTGGTGCTATCAGGGAAGTGTCGAAAGAGAATCATCAGATGTGTGGGAGTTTCTCAGAAAAACAAATGTTTTTTTTTAAGGTTGTGTTTGGTGTGTTGACCTGGTTTAAAGAGTCAAATTACTTGTGTGTAAATGTTTCACTGGTACGATTCACACCAGCCTTCCCTGGCTTGTCACGCTACAGCGTAAGGCCTTGGATGTTATATGTATCACCTCCTACTCATTTAAACCTGCAGTATTGTGGGTACGGTAGAAAGCTGGAAAAAGATATGGTACCATTAACCAGTTGATGTGATTAATTATATCCCTGCTGCTGTCCTGTGGGAGAACGCTTGATTTGTTTGATGTGGCGTGAAACATGCGAGTCCTTTTGGTTTGTTCTGGCAAGGACTGTTGACATTGTTAGGAAGTTGATGCCATATGGAATATTTGGTTTGGCTTGTTAAACACTTGAATATACAGCCACAAAAATCCATCTCGAGCCGTGGGATAGCACTCAAAGCCCCCTCATTGTTAGAGCTCCATTATGGGAGGTTACACCACTGAGTTAACAAAAAAAACATTCATGAATTAAGAATGAAAACAGTTTGGCTCGCTTGAAATAAGTGCAGAAACAGCAACTTGATTCAATGACAGTTGAGATTAGTTTTGCTAACTGCTTATTGCTAATCTTTTACTTGTTTAAGCTTCTCAAATGTGAAATTTGACAAATAAATGAAACAAAACATTGATCAATGATTCATGGTTTGAGAACATCATCCTTAGTGCAGTCCGTTAATGTGTTCTTTCTATTTCTAAGTACTTCTGGTCAGTATTTCATGCACCTTGATGGACGTTTTCCCTTTGAAAGGAAAATCAACATCAGTCCATTAGGCCTTTTATTTGCTTCTCTTTGTCCTGTACTCTTCACTTTATAAATGATTAAAACTATTTTCCCTTTGGGGAGGGCAGGTATGTGCTGATAGTGTATTTTGACAGTGACTAATCCCCCCAGGCCTCCCAGATGTTCCCATGGGAACCGCAGGAGGTGCTTGGGGCCCCATATGTTGCAGTTCGATACCTGGATCAATAAAGCACTGCACTCATATCACAAGCTATTGTTAAATTGGAAGTGATTTTATCGCTGATTTTCTCCTGTTGTTATATTGATCAGTAGTTAGATAAGTAAGAATGTGTTATGGGAAGTCCTTTAAAACCTTCCCGCAGCACGTTTTGTTATTTGGCAACTTTTGCAACTATAATTAGGAGCAGCTCTGTGGTACACATTTGAATCTCTTATAAAGGTTTCTTCTAGAGTAGATAAAGTTTGTCAGCACACTTATATTGACCCGTGTGTGTGTGTGTGTGTGTGTGTGTGTGTGTGTGTGTGTGTGTGTGTGTGTGCGTGTGTGTGTGTTTTAGTGTAAGTAAGGCAAGATGACAGAGAGTGTAACAAGGTAGCAGCTGATATGAGAGGATTTATTGATTTAAGTGTTCATAAAAAACTCAATCCTTGGATCAACAAAGTGAAGTCAAAAATAGTAGATTAGAGGTCTGGATGCTGGAAAGGAAATGAAGAATTAAAGAAACCCTGTGAAGTTGGTATAATAAACAAAGGTATGTTTACAGTCAGTGTTTTTCACTAATTCACTCGTGTGTCTACTTCAAAGCATCGCTTCTACATGCATGCACTTCCTTTGAAAATAGTTTTAAAGCCAAGTTTTAGAATCATGTGAAACTTTCATTGTTTATTTCCATTTGGTCTCCAGCTGTCTTCTACACATCCGTGCCAGACAAACAGCAAAGCGTAATTTTTAAAATAAACACACGATACTTGTGCCCTAATGAAAAGGATAAGCGCCAACACATCAATGTGGTCAATGACGCCTCAGAAAAGCTTGACAGTTAGCTCTGTGGTTATCTTTGTGAAATCGTTACAGTTGGGTCGAAGCACCAACAAAATTTGTTTAGCTATAGAAGACAGTTCATGGAGTATTGAGTTAAGACAATACTCTTGGAAAATCTGTTAATGAGCTCTTCTGTTACATTATGTAGCCTACAGATGAAGCCACCAAAAACTTCCCCTATTTCCGTGGTGGGACCTTGACCGTACCGTCACGGGTCCGTGCTAGGACCTGGCAGAATCTATGACTGTAATGAGATCCCCCATGGTGGCGTAGTCGATGGCTTAGTCAACGCGGGCGGACTTGTAACGCGCATAAGCGCAACTTGTGGAAACTAGTTGCAACTGTTAATCTATTCACCAGGAGGAGCAGTGATTATGGAAGCTAAAGTGATTACTGCATCTGAAAACAGCTGTGTGTAATACTTTTTGGGGCTTCATCTGTATGTACATTGATTCAAAGGAGTAACTTCTTGTACAAGGCGGTAATAAAATGTCTCTCCCGCTTCCCTGTGGCTTCCTAATAAAAACTGAAATGTGAATCCCAGGGTTTCACAAGAGCACGGCACACTTTGGGATTGGGAAAAGATAAAACGGAAACAACAAATCATTTCCAAATGCCAAAATGCCAGAACAAACTTGGAAAGGGGGATGATTGTCAGCAAGAAGATGAACAACATTTACAGTCACAGGAAATCATGCCTTCAGGAGATGATGTAGCACTTCATAAATCTGGGGTTGCGTATGTGACAGACTAGGCAGAAGGAAACCATTGTGACAGAATCGCACATGATTCAATTAAGTTTAAAAAACAATGTTGAACAGTAGTACAACACTTTTTTTCTTCTGAAATACAAAAACTCAATAGCTCATCTGTTATGAACTCTGGAAAGAAGAAGGAAACACTTATGTGTAGCTGTATAAACATTAACAACTAACACGTTGAGACATTAGTGGCTGTTTTATATCCTCAAAGGACTTTAACCCTAAGCACATAACTAAATCCACATTACAATAATTACATAACAGCCTTGAGCCCTTGAGTCCATCAACTTGCCCTGACTTGAATGCCATGAAAAATATGCAGAATGACAGGATGACAGCTTTTCATAGACACTCCCCATTGTTCACATCCAAGATCTAGTGAAGTAAATGTGGAAAATGGGGAAAGTCCCAAAACTCCAGACGCATCTAAGATGACTCAAAGCTGAAATCCCTGTAATACCTCCGAGAAGTGGGATCATCTGAGTCTGCTTCTGCAACAACTGGAAATGTTGAAATCATTTCTGAAGTTGGTCTTTGTGAAGTGAACGATGACCTTTGCACATGTTTCAGGTGACAGATGAGTCCACATAGCATGGGAGTGTTTCATTTTGACATGTAAAGACACAGGCCCGATAAGAGGCAGCTTTTGTTCCTCTAACTGTTATCGTGCCTGAGGTGCTGCAGGTGCTAATGGAAGATAAATGTCACTGCAAGCTTTCCAGGTTTCCATAAGGAAAGATGATGCTCTGCAATCAGCAGCTTGCTTTGTGTACCGAACAATAAGGACTCCCTTTGAATGCTTAATCCTTTATTTACATATACGCCATACACGCAAACTAGGATGATCATACATGCACACATGTACTCCTCTTACAGCAAACAAGGCTCCAGCTTTTCTTGTACGCACCTTTATTTATACCGTTTTTATCTTCTATATGGGATTTTATGTTGTTTAGAAAGTGGACAACACATGAAAGCAATAATCATCAAGTTAGGAAGGAAAAGATATTGAACCCATTTAATGTGTCATCTAAGTGACCTGAAGAAAATGGCTGAAGGCTTCAATCAGAGGGGAGCAGGTGCTTCAGAGGCTTGTAATGGCCGAGGCTCTGAGGATGATGAAAAAGAGGATAAAGACAGATGTGGAGAGCAGATTGGAGAGAGGAAACAGATCAGCAGAGGTTATTGTTCCAGGGTGTGTTTTTGGTTATCCAAATGAATGGCTATATACATGAGTCAATCTGTATGTGCTGACCTGAACAAAGCAGAATAGTTTGCCTCTGTTTTGTTGCTCAGATCAGACTACATCCTCTGTTGTCTCAGGGCAAATTAACCTTACTACCTTCACTGTAGATTTTAACCTAAATCTGTGTTCATTGAAATTTTTAGGAACACGAGGCCTGCAAACTCAAGCTGTAAATACTGAACATCAGCTTATACGTTTATACAGACTGATCCTTATTTACTCTCCAAGGAGACACAGCAAAATTAACAATCCCTTGGAGTCTTATTTATGGCCACTTGATTAATGCTGGTGCAATATTCACCCTCTTTTAGCTCATTATTTGGTCACCACCAGCTACTATGGGAAATACCTTGCTTCATAGCTGCTAAATGTTCTAAATTATTTACTAGCTGTTAGTATGACTTTTCATGAATTCAATCATCTTAGAAACTTTGTAAATGTACCATTTAAATCTGTCTACCATCTATGAGTAACTATTCTAGGTTTGAGTAGCTGTAACCATATCTATGTGAGACTTCTCGTATAGCAGCGGAGTTACATTTGGATTGGAGCCAAGTGTATGGCGTGAGCTGAGGTTTGCTAAGACTGAAACGTATATGTCTGACATTTACAAGTCAAGCTTATGTCTTCTTTCTAGCCTTTTAGAGATGTACCCAAGTGCGCAAGAATTTGTTGGCTGTACCTTCTAGCAGAATATAAGCAAGTTTGTTAACATGGAGACTTTCTCAGTACTGTGTCAACAATTGTCTGCGATTTGTGTTCTGTTGTTGTTGTCTGACCTCGGCCGAATAAACTCTAAAATAACCCACAGTCTGTTTCGCAATTTCATCATTTCACAATAATACAGAAACAACCCCAACCTAACACTAGCCAGTCCACACCTTTGACTTGAACTATTTTGTCGTGGCACAGTAAGGGAATGTTTGCAACTCTGAAAAAAGAGTTGTTTGGATACTTCAATGTTGTGGAAAAAGTTGCAGGCTGAAAAAACAAAATAATGAGCTAAAAGACATTCAAAACACATCAATCAATCTCTGTTTGTAGAGCGCAATTTCATCATAAATGTTATCTCAAGACACTTTACAACATAGAGAGTGAGAGGGGAAGCTGAGGGTGAAAATAATCGCTGGTTTCTTTAAAAAGGTCTGACCCTTTCATAATTATTGTGATAAAATATTCATTCTAAGCATATAGAAGCTGGAGTGCTCACTGTGTGTTGGGTTATGTTAATAACTTCGTCATACACGGTGCACTGTAGTAGGGACAAATTGCTAAAAGAACAACAGTGGACAAGCTTACCTCTGTTTGGTAGTGGAGTTGTCTCTGAAGCGGTTACAGGCACACGTGTGCTCTCTTTCATACCTTTCCACCTTAACCTCTCCCACACTCCACTACCAAACGGAGGTAAGCGTGTTCACTGTTGTTGTTTCAGTCATTCATTATAAGCATTTTGTTTTTTATCATTTTCCCCCCCAAACATAGGTTTTATAAGTCCTTCAGTTGCTATATTTTGTCTACCTGTTTGGATAGAGAAATTCTTCCTTGAAGCTTGCGGTAAACCTTATTGTTCAGAAACCAAAAATATTTTAAACTGCCATTGCAACAGTGAGCAACATCCTGTTTTGGTTTTCATTATGCGGCTCTTATTTTCAGTCTCTTAAATGATTTTTGTTTAGTATGTTCAGTATGACTGCTTACCACATTTTTCCTCTCATTGAAACCATTAGGCCTACTGGGGCTGTAAAATGGGGGGGGGGGGGGGGGGGTCATTTCTCATGCTTGGTGTTTCTGGTAAAGTTTTGTATTTTGTTCATTTCAGAGTTTAGATTTCCTTTCTTCTTGTAGTTTGTCTCATTCTTCCCTGGTGTGGCTTGTTTCCCATGTGTGTGTCTTTATTTTTAACGTTTCTTTGTTTAGTCTTTAGTGTTTCCTGTTTCATTTTGTCATTTCTTATCCTCCTGTTCTCTTTGTCCTAGTGTGTATTGTTACTGTTAAATTCTCTGTGTGTCTTCAGTGTTTCCTGTTTTACTTTGTAGTTCTTATCCCCAGTGTTTCTTGTCTTGTCTTACTTCCAACTTTTGTCTGGTTTCCCTCCATTTTTTGATTGCCTTGATTGTTTTCACCTGTGTCTTGTTAGTCTCACCTGCGTTTGATTAGCCCCTGTATTTAGTCTCTGGTTTACTTCCCTTTTGTTTCAGGTCATTGTCAGATTTTCCCCGTGTTCCTTTGATGAAGTTTCCTTGTGCCTTATCGTTTTCTTCATTTAGATTTCTGTTGTATTTTGGAAAAGTAAGCTATAGCTTTGCATTTTTGCCTTAAATAAATCAATAGTTTGAATCTGCACTTGGGTCTACTTTTTATATCGTTGACTCTTGTGACAGTATCTATAAGAGAGGTGTTTTGTTTTCATAAATAATTTACAGTCAAAATTGGAAGTTTTGCCTCAACAAGTACATTTTGAAGAATTGAAAAAACCTCAAACTCCTCCTAAACATTTAATCACAATATTTGTCTTCTACATGTATTCACACTCGGACAAATGTACCAAAGCCAAGCAGTGTTGGCAGCAAGTGAGCATTTTGCAGCAGGAGATGAACAAAACCTTTTCTTTGATTTGTGAGGTTTTCAAATGAGTGCAGAAGCTGTTCTTAACTCTTGGATTGACAAATGAAAAATGTATTTTTAGTGGAAATTGACACATAACCGTTGTCTGTATGCTGTTGGGCTTGTGTGCATCTGTGCAATATATTTCTATAGGTATGTTATTAACTTCCCCCTTTTGTGATTTATTTGTTGGGTACTTTGATTCATGTCAAGTTGAAGACAGTTAAAATGACTACAGGAGCATGAAACATGAGTGCCCATATTGTGCGTCATTATGTGACGACAAAGTGTTAGTATTTGATGACCAATAAGAAGATGCTGGTACAATCTACTCGTCCAGGGCCCTCATCAAACAGGTTATTAAATTGACCAAATAATCAAACGTATTGATCTTGGTAAATGTTATTACTTTTGGGCTTGGCTTGTGTCTAGGAGAAACAACGATGTCAGCATAGATCTGTCTTCTCTAATCGATAGCTGCCTCAGGCTCGACTGCTTGCTCACAGTAGAGACATTTGGTGGCCTTCCTTTAAATTATGTATAGATTACATCAGGCTCACTGATGTGATGGAGATAGTAGGCTATGTGTTGCTAAATTGCACAGCTTCTTTCTGTGGTATTACAAACGTACATTTTGATCGATTATAAAAGTGTCCATAAACGCATTCCTTCAGCTGAAGATATATAATGCCAGCAGAGAACATTTCCAGGTAATAATAAATACAAATACAACAGTTTACAGCCGATTTTACTCCAAACTCTTAACATAACCTGGTATCCACCAGGCTTGGAGTAAGTACTGTAACCATGGTGATCTAGCCAGGTTAAAAGAGAGTCAGCTGTGGAAACTTCTGACTTTAGGCTCAACAGACCTGGCTACCCTCTAGTCTTGTGACGGGGTACACCCCCCCATCTCATTTGTTTGAGGAAAAACTTAAGATTTGGATAGTTGCAGAAAGTCAAAATTTTAATTCTGGGCCGTAAGAAAGGTTGTGTTTTTCTTCGTAATTATCACGATTGATCATGGTTCATATCTTGTATGTAAAACCATCAACATTGGGATTATTTAGGATTTGAAAGAACACATCATGCCTCCTTGTTCTGAGCTGTAAATTGGCTTTCCTGCTGACATGAACTTGCAATGTTTTGCAAATGAAGCTTCAGTTGGTCTCTATCTTTGTATGCAAGGCCTTCCTCAGCATGGTTTTCATATAATGCTGTTAGCCTTTGAAGGGGCAGCATCTGGTACAACATTTGCCTTCGAGAAAGTGGTGTGCATGTGCAAAGACATTTGTTGTTTGTGTCTTTGTATCATTGCACATGTACAATACATTATTTAGATTTCTCTCTGTTTGTCCTTTTGTTTTTCTTGCGATGCATGTCCACAGTCAGACTTTTCCATCCATCAACACCTTCTTATGTTCAGACTGCATTGTGGGAAACGTGCTCCACACCCAAGCGTAGAGTTTCTCAATCTCATGGGGTCACTCCGATAATGCAGAGGCTCATATTTTGATATTCATTTTTTTTGTTCGAAAGATCAAAAACTGATATCGGCTTGGGGTATGTTTTAAAATCTATTTTGAGCTCCTTAGGGTGAGCACATGTGATAAAAGTGTACTATAGGTACTAGTTTTAACAACTATTTGAGAAATATTGGTCCAAAATTGATTCGTAAAACAAAAATTTAAAACTAAAGCTTGGCAAATACAGATATTCTGCGAACCATGAACAGGATCAAAGCTGTAATAGCCACCCTTCTCTGTGATAACTTAATAGTTAAATCTTCAGAGATTTAACTGACAGAGAAAACAATAAGATTCTTGTTTCATACCCCACCTTGCTTGCTGTCTCTGGAGATATATGACCTAATAAAACTAGGCTGGGCCACGGCAGTGAAAAACAACACCCTCACATCAAACAAAGTGTCAGTGGAGCAGAACACTGTGGACCTGCAGCACGACGTGTGAAAAAGGGAAACAGCTGACATATATAGTTCAATAAAAGTCTGATAACACAAAACACACAATACGACTAGAAATCAGTTGAGGAAGAGAAGTTTTTATAAAATGTTATCTTTTGTAGGAATTGTTTAAAGAAAGCCTTGGTGTTATTGGGTCCAGCCCTGAATCTTCCTCTTTGTTCCATGAAGTTGGTTATGATTCATGAAATTTGCACTGAAACACACATGGGCTGATCAATCGTGTGGTTTGAGGGCCTCGATGAGTGTTCATGTTTTTCACAGCTCGTAAAAAATCACAAACAAATCCCTGAGTGAGACAGCACACAATGAATCACTCTGCTTTCTTTTTTTCAACAATTAATCATTCCTGCAGGTTCAAACAACAGGACACACTCAGTTTTTTGTGGTTTGATTTAGACGAACCACTTTTTATTTATCACTTGACATGCTTCATGTTTTTTTTTCTTCTTCTTCTTTTTATATTCTGGGAACAGGCAATATGATGTTTTCTTTGTGATTTGTCCAAAATATCTTCTGATGCAAAAGAATGGAGATCGGCTTTCAGCTAGAAGTATGCAGTCTCTTTAAGGACAAAAAAACAACAAAGAGATAATTGTTACCAGACAGTCAGAGTGGATTCTGTGGTTCTGGGATTTTAGAGCTCATTGAATACAAGCTGATGTTTACAAGTGCACAGAACCTGAAAATATGTGATGGGAATAAGCCCCCTCACCTCCCCCAAGAATACACACTTCAATACTTCCAGGACTCCTACAAATACATACGGTGTCCCTCAATAATAGCTTGATGATAAGTAAGGGCTGGCCGATATGAACAAACATGTAATCACAATAAAAATGTTCATACCAGTCGATATCGATAATTATCACGATAAATGTCAAAGCGTTATTTCTTTCAGATTTACAGGCTGATTTTTGCTCCTGAGTCAAAGTTGAATAAACCAGATGGTTAATTGGGCTTTAATCATTCTTTATTGTTTGAACATGACAAACTGTACTTGAACAGAGGAACATTTCACAATCATAAGCACCATGCACGGTGCTGGAAAATGCTGAGAAAAGTCATACGCGATAATTGTGTTTTTTATCGTCCAGGCCTAATGATGAGCTTTTTTTTATAATGATACTAACAATGTTTGTCAGGACATTGACTTCTACAATTCTACAATTCACTTAGCAGACGCTTTTATCCAAAGCGACGTACTGTACATCAGAGAGTAAGTACAACACAAGCAAGGATCTAGAAAAAAGGAAACGATGTCAGTAAGTGCAAACGAACAGCTTTAAGTCCGATTGGACACACAGGTGCTGACAGGCAGTGCACAGAGGCAAAGCACAACATTGACGGCATGTTTTAATAGCTCTAACCAGTATAGAAACCATCTTAAAAAAAAAACTTGACTTACCCATAATAACATACTAAAACTTAATGTCTGTGTATGTAGCTTAAGTAACATATTGCATTAGATGGCTGTACAATCTATTTTAGATTCAATCTGTCTGTGAAGGAAGTCGGTGCCTTACGTGGCAATCCTTCTTAATATTCAAGAGATTACCTCAGATGCCCCTTGCTGATCTCCAGCTGACACCCACCCAGCAAATAGCCTTGCACAAACATTTATGGTCCCAGCAGCACAAAAATAAACTCTCACAGTTGGATGTTGGAAGGCTGGACAACAAATCTCGTGACAGAGAGATATTGTCGAGAAAAATAGGGAACTAGTCAACTTTCCCAGGACAATAAAAAGATGATAAAAAACATGCACTTCTAGCTGCACGTGTCATTTATTTTTCAGCGTTTACTTACACACTTTATGATTCTCATGAAGTACTTTGTTGTGTGTCTTGTTTCACATTGGCAGCATAAAGAGAATATTGATTTGTTGAACACAGTCTGAGTTTTGCATACATATAAAATATGAATGTATAGTGCATTGTGCAGGTTGTGTAACTGAAGCGAACCCTGAAGTCAGCCATGTGGTTTAGCCTGCATTTATCACATTGTGCTGAACTGAAAACAATGCAGTTATTTTGTTTTCTCAGCTAATTTTAGTTTGATGAAGAGTATCATATCCTTTTTGTTTTTGTAGGTCACAGACAACCGGAACTCTGATATAACATTTGTTTCTATCTTGTTGTTTCAGTAAACCACAGATTGGCAGCACATGTAAAGACTTGTTGTATGTGCTTTTACAGTATGCATTTAGACATGTGTACACACACGCCTGCTTTTTAATTTGTCTCTCAAATTTTAAAGTGACAGGTATTATTCAAACTGACTTTATTTGCATTGTTGTAAACACAGCCATCCATGAAGTAGACGATCTGTAACACATAATAAAAACATATAAGCAGCAAGTAGAGCCACAGTACACGTGCCAGTTTTAACATCTAACAATAATCCATCATGGGATGATACAAAACTGCTATTTTTTTACCCAAAAGGCTGTATTTGTTTTGTAGCTTTAACTGGCCAACATACATATCCAGGATATCAGTCAGATGGGGTAAGGAGTAAAACCAGTCGAACATAAAAAGATAATCACTGTTCAGCCACGTGCACCATTTCTTTTTTTGAGTTGCTCTGGTAGGAGTGTGAATTTCATTTTAAAAAGCTGCTTGTTTGTTCAAGTTTGACATACTACATGTTTTTTTTCCTATGCAGCGCACAAATGTGATTGGCATTGTGGTGAAATTTTCCACTTAAAATCAAGTGGTTTGAAAGTTTACAAAAGGAATTCCTTAAGTGCCTGTCTGGTAGTCTTTGCCATTTTATTGTCCATGAAACACAATAATGAAGATATTGGCATAACTGATAGGGACGTTGGATTTAACTACAATGACAGGACCCGGGTTTTAAGTCAGAATTATTGCAAGCTCAAGTTGTTCATGGCCGATCAAAAAAAAAATGAGACACAGTTCACGTAGGTCAGTTGAGCTGAAATGTTGGCAAATTAGTAGGGCCCGATCAATATAAGATTTTTGGGGCCGATACTGAAAACAATATCAGGGAGAGAAAAAATCAGATACATATATATTGGCCGATATCTTTCTCAGATCTATCTTCGCTCTTTAGAGATAGATAGAATATTGTCGCATATCAGAGATAAAATTAGCTGATGCTGATAGTTACTTGATATGCTAATATCAGCCGATATTATCTGCTTGCCGATTAATCGGTCGGGCTCTACAAAAAAGATGAGTAAGTGTACACACTACCGCTGGAATCAGAAAATAGGATGTGGCTGCGACAGGATGTGTAACTAACTTACATCAACGACAGAAACCAATCTGAATTTGCGTCTTTGGGTGTTTAGAAAAGCGCTATATAAAACCAATGCATTATTATTATTATTATCACTAGTGGAAGTAAACACAAGATTAGCTGAACAATAATTGCACAAATTCAAATGATGACCTACTTCTTTTTTTAAACATAACGGTTAACATCACAGTCTCCTCTTGTTTTTCATAATCTGCCACTATCTCAAAGCGCCAACATAGTGTCAAACTAGTCAACAGCCAGACACCAGTAACGTCACACAGTTAAAGTTTTGGCATTGGGTTTCTTATCGCTTAATCTCTGTTGAAGGGCTGCCGCGGTCAACGCCTGTTTAGTGTCTCAGTTGCAAAAGAAACAAGTTTTTGCGATATGATCATTGCCAACATATTCATCAGCCATCTTGATATTTCACTATCTGTAAGTGGGGTTTTTAACCTTACACAGCTGCTTCCACTTCCTCTAAAAGTGCTGTTTCTGTTTCCAGTTGTCAAGAGAACAGAAAGTCTTGTGTGTGTGATTGTGGTGTGTTTGAATTTGCTAATGATGACAGGCAGATAGACCTGAATTCTTCATTTTACAGTACTAATGAGAGAAAAAGGATGACACTTCTAGATTCTGTGCACATAGAGGCTGTTTTTCTTAAATGTAAATTATCCTATTTTTGCACAAATTAAAGACAAGCATGATTTGTAGCGGTGGAAAATGTATGAGTGCATATTTAAAAATCTGTCATCTTGCTCTTTGGTCATTTGTCTCCCCAGATAGTTGACTGGATTCAAACTCAGACTGACATTTGCTCTCTTGAATAGTTTTCTCACAGCAGTCCTTTTCTGCACAATGCTGGTTAAAGGTCTAATGGCTACAGGTAACTCACTGCAGCCTCAGGCACTTCTTCAAGAGGAAACTCACTAATGGACATTCAGACAGAAGTATTCCCCTGATGGAACACACTCTGTCTTCATTGCCTCGCTCTGCTGCCACTTATGAAAATTTGATGTTTTCTTTCTCCTGACACACAACACATTTACTTTTTTATCTTTATCATCAGCTTAATATCACTAGCTTGGAAGCCAGACATGGATCTTCTGACTAAACAAGGCCTAAGGAGAAACTTCACTAATGGACACATTGATTTCATGCACCAGATGCATGTAGGCGCCTACCCACTCATTCTTCCTCTCTGCATGTTTATCTGTTCCTCAGATTGCACAAATCAACTCTTTCACTAACTTCCTGCTGCCTGTGGAGCAAAGAAATTTCCCTTCAATGTAGAAACCCTCCTGACCTTTACATTAAAGTCTGCACCGTATGAGTCAAAGATGATGCATCTTCAGGTCCTGTAGGAACTAAATGTGGTTCAAAGATCAGCATGGACTGACAGCCTAGGGATTCTAATGTATATTTGATTCTCTGGCTCTGAATGGAGCTCAGGGCGCAAAAGCTTTGTCAAGAAATCACTTATTATTGGCAAGTCGTTGGTTAGAAGCAAAGATAATGGGAAAATTTGACTTGTTTGTGAGGATGCTGGATCTTTTCGTACGGAACATAAATTCCAGAGAGGATAAATGTTGGGTGAAAAGACCTTTGAATTTGTAATGAACTTATTTTGAACTCTTTCAAGAAATAAGAGGCAGTTAAGTGTCTTAGATTCGAAAGATAGTGCGGCAGTACACTGGAAAGACTGAGTAGGCAAAACGTTGTTAGGTGTGAAGATAACTGAGGCCTGAACTCAGGCGAAGAAAAGGAAACATTGCCAGTAACAGCAGTTTCATGTGAAACAGCAGCTTTGACCTTAATGTGACAAATGGTTGTCTAGCACTCAATGTTAAACTGCTGATCATTTGAAAGTAAAATTCTAATGTTCTTTAAAATATTCTCTTAATTTTTTGAGTGTGAAAAAAAACCAATTGTGTACCTTTGCTAAATATATCTTAAGCAATTGGGTAAAATGGCTAACCAGCAACACAAGCGATCACCAAATTGAATCAATTGAGACACAATTGTGGTTTGTGCTATTGGACAATCAAAATGGACTTGACCGTTTTCAGCGGTGTCAATGTCTGCAGGTGTTTCTCAGAGACTTGCTAGATCTTACACCTGCCGGCAAGAATTAGTAGTAGAATTGTAGTGCATTTTGTCTGTGAGGTGAAACACGGGGCAAAAAAAACTGGAAACAATAGAACATTGTGTTGATAGCTTCAAACAGGATAGAGATGTAATAACAGATATCCACCCTTTTGTCCAAATATGATCACTGTTTGTCCAAAAACTCAAACAACACGGCAGATATGTAGACGCGGAGGCTTCAAATTGGGGATTCACAAACCAACTGTTGTCATTTCATGGGTTGGACTCAATGTCAGTTGGCTAGGGTCACATTTTTATAGGTGTAATGGATGCTGATTGTTTTATTTCAATTATAAAACCCTGACTGTGAATTTCCTCTCTCCTAAAGCATATTGTTTTTTGTTTTTTTTTCAATTTAAAAAAACGCCCTGAAAATGCTTTTAAACACCACTTTTCCATCACCAGAAGGCAGAGTTGAACAAAGTAAGCCACTTGTTTTAAACACAGCTGAACATTTAGCGAGGCAACAATCAGATGTTTCCCTCAGAAGCTGGTTCAGACTAAAGGTTATCGGTCAGTATGAGTACATGTTTCTCAGGTCTACACAATCACAACTCTAAATAGATGCTTCTTGTGTGTGTTTAAATAAGAAACAGCTTGAAATAAAGTTTGCCATATCAACAGATGATAATATTTCAGTGTCGAGTTTTGCAGCTTTATTCAACAGCCCCCAAGACAACAAAAACATCTCTTATTGCTGATTTAACAAATAAAAGACTTTAATGTATATTCCTATAGTACTACTTTAATTTAAAGTACTACTTTGATTATTTCTGTAGCGCTGCAGCAGCAAGTGTTCCTCTCCCTGTGTGCACACTGCTGTGCATAAACAATCGTTTCTGAAAGGCGTGCTGTATTCCCCTCCCTGTTTGCTCTTAACCTCGTATACTGTAATGATCCTGCAGTGAAACAGGAGCAGGAAAAAAAAGGTTTGGGAAGAGTCCTCCAGGACCAACAAGATGGAAAATAATGAGCCGCAGAGTGTAGACATCCATTACGTGGGTTGTTTTCTGAAAGACACACCAGTCATCCGCCCTAAATAGGATCTCATGTGTCTCTGCCAGGATGTACCCATTTACGAGAGCTGCGTCCAGGTACATGAAGAGTCATCAAAATATCTCGAAGGTCTACATAAAGAGATTAAGACCTACTGTAATACGATTATAATTTATGAAGCCGTCATTTTACAGACCGAAAACAAATCTGTGTATTTTGATAACATAATTTTCCTGTGAGTCTAAACTGATATTTTCTAGTTTCAGCATCGAAAGTATGAGGATTCTCTGCTTTTCTTCACTTAATAGGGCGACACCGAAGACAACACATGCTATTTCATGAAATCACTTTTGTGATTATATATGTATGTAATTTCACATATAAAACAATAAATCTTAAATGAAAAAACTGCAGCTTAAAAAAAAAGAAGATTGCAGAACAGTAACTGGTGATGAACATGCTGCTGTTTATAGACGTACAGCCTCCTGTATGTGTGATGGACCGTTTACAGCTGTTTGTATAGAACATGAGCCCATTCGCCTTTGCTGGATTTATGTCTTTATAAGCAGACTGACAGCATCTTCTTTATATCTGTCTGCATTGACATGATTCTTTGTTCTTCTAAATGATCACCATTATCATTCGCTGCTGTGTACTGTCTCTGGATGTCTCTTTGAACACTAGACTACATGCTCCTGTTTAAGGAGACCCAGACACCTCATCAGTTTTTTGGCCAGGCAGCCTGGAGTGCTTGGAGAAGACAGTTTGTCTTAAGTGTCCTCTCTGCAGAGCTTCAGGTCTGCTGAGAGGACCATAAGAGGCAGGGTGGCATGCAGGCACAGAAGCTACGCTGATGGTGGTAGTGTGTAGGCGAGGATGGTGGCACTGTGTGATTCATGTTTGTTTGAAATGATTCTGGCAACACTGCATGATGGATAAAGTGTATATGTTAAGCACAAGAGACATTTGTCATTGTGTTTGTTGTTTTAGGCCAGTAACCGAAGCATTAGTCTCACTTAAAGTTGTATTTCCAGCAGAAGCATTTTCTGAGTCGTAGGCCTAAGCCAAGAAAGTTAATAGTATCAGGATTGTGGGCCAGAAAAAGTCATCTTTTATATTATTTCAAGAGTCTTTAACAGGCTAATGTCTTCTGCTGATAGCTTATAAATGCCCCATGGATACAGCGCCTATGTAGTTAAATACGTCATTTAAATAAGATACACAAACTACTACTTGTGCAAAGATATTTTGCCTTTTTACATTTATATTGCCAGGTGTTGATTGTGGGTCTAACTGTAACCAACTGAGCAAGCTAAGGTTGGCTGCTTATATCTTACACTTTTAATATAAGAAGTTACAGAGGTCATAAATGATGTAATATTGTAGACCTATGATAATATTACTTAGATTTTATGATACCTTTCACAAAAATACAACCATCAAATGAAAAGCCATAGGGCAATAACTTTAATAACACAACTTTATTTATTTGAAGTTACACAGCTTCTGATTCTAAAATAACTTCTAACTTGTAAAATAACAAACCTGTTTTTAATCAAGATTTTTATTTTTATTGGACAGTTCCAAAAACGTGCTGTACAAACGTATGTAGTAATTGTAACAAATAGTGGGAACATTTGAATACTTAATCACAGGCTTGAAATTAGCAACATCAACAACAACAACAACAACAACAACAACAACAACAACAAAAAAAGAAAAAAGGAAAGTAGTGTTGTGTGATCAACAATGGCGGGGGGGCTGGTAGCATAGTGGTTAAGTCGTGTGCTCCATGTACAGAGGCTGTATAGTCCTCTAAGCGGACGGCCCCGGCTCGAATTCGACCTTTGGCTCCTTTCTTGCATGTCATTCCCCATTCTCTCTCTTCCTGATTTCTGACTATTCTGTTCCCTGTCCTATCTCTACAATAAAGGCACAAAAAGCCCAAAAATACACCTACAAATAAATAAATAATAATAATGGTGAAAACCCGTCCTCAAAGTAAAAATACACAACTCAATTATGTGACCTTTTGGTTAAATTCCTGTCATTATACATATAGGTGGAGTGATTAACAGTGAAAACAGACTGACTGTTTTTCTAAAAAAAAGTGGCTTCAGGTCAAATGATGAAATATTTCCATAGTGTTTTGTGATTGTGTCACAATCAGCAGTAAAAAAAACAAACAACGCAAACAGGTTCATTGAAAACAAGCTGTAGCCTCACCTTCTCAAAATATGCTGATCCAGATTCTGACTGTGTGTGTGTGTGTGTGTGTGTGTGTGTGTGTGTGTGTGTGTGTGTGTGTGTGTGATTATAATCCATAAGCACTAAATGTATTAAAGCCTGTGAAATCAGTGAGCAGCCAACAGGGTTTGACAACATCGTTGTTGTGCAATTCAAGAAATTTCACACAACCCTGAATAACGTGGCTACTTCTTTAAAAGTCATGAACATCTGGTTGTGTTTTGTGGCACTCTGGACTGTAACCATTATTGACACATCCAAGATGACAATGCTGTTCCAGGGTTCTGAAGATTTCATGCCACTGAGCTCAACATCTTTTGAGAACATGATAATTGCTGTTGTTTTGTGTTTGCATATACTCCGCCTCTTACTTTCCCTTTCTCTGTCTTTACTGTTGGGTGTATCTGTGCATCATTAGTCTGTCAGAGGGACCACATCCTTGTTAGCTTAGTCAGTAAATGAGCACAGGGTAGACTTAGTCAGCTCTGTCTCGAGTCCCTCTGTAGTCTGGTTTTGCCTGGCTCTGGACCTGTTCTGTCTGTCAGCAGTCACTTCGTCTCCAGCTTATTAGTTTTCAGTCCAGGCCCTAGCAACAGGTAAACATTTACAGCAGTTCACATACTGTGGTACTCAATTAGCACAAGCTGTTAATGTGGTCACAGTTTGTTGGACATTTCATGGAGGAAATGGAGAACTGTTGATAGAGATGAAGAGCAAGGTGACCAAAAAGCTCCTCCGCTCCAGCTGCGTGATGAACAAGCGTCCAGCTGCTGCCGTCTGGACCAAATGTCTGCAGCCTGTCATACCTTTATGCACATAAAAGCTGTGGTTTCATCATGTAGTATTTCTACATCTGTTTTCAAGGCACTTTGTACTTCTGAAAAATAAATGCATGCTCACAGAGCCTGTTTTTTTTCTTTTTTGCTGTTTGTTTAAAGAGCCTGATGATGACATTTTATAAAGCATAACATAACAAGACGGACCACAGTCTCAACTGACTCTGAAACTAAACACACTGTCACATGTTCTCAGCTTGTTAAAACACCAAAGGGCCGACAAGTCCATCGTCTTCTGATCTTAGAGGCATGAGTCAGGTCAGCTTTAATTTGGCTCCAACCAGCAGACAAAATGTTTAATCTTGGGTAATGACGCTTTTACCAAAACACAGTCTAGTACACAAGCTTCCTTTTTTTTGGTTTAAATAAATATATCAGTTCTTTCAATGGTCATTTAATATTTCTGTCTGAAGAATGAAAAATGGTGTTCCCCATTTACAATAGCTCAATGCAGAGTCTTCAGTTGGCTCACAAACAAGAGTTCAAAGAGTCACCTTTTTTTACATGTTTGTAGATGTGTGGTTTAAAAATAGTAACTCATTATGAGGTTAATTATATTTCAGTAGAGTTTGTAGTTGAGCTGAACTTGTAAATCCACATAACTTTGGTCAGCTACAGTCCTGATTTGCTTATAATTAGCGAGCACAAACACGCCCAAAAGACAAAAATACCCAGCTCTTAAAGGGACAACTCCTATATTTAATGCTAAGCTCCCAAAGCCTTTGTGTATCTAATAAACAAATACAGTTATACTAAGTAACTCACATATAGGCAAACTAATACAAGTCCTGATCAGAGAAAGAAATCATTCAACTGACCAGCGTGAGATTGCAAAAATGCCCAAACTAGTGCAACACCTTGACAGGATTCTTTTGAACACATAGTAATGTACTATATAAATACTCAAGCAAAATCTAAGCTTAGCAACAACAAAAAACAAGAACGAAGAGAGTTTAGTAGTGTTCTACAGAAAGTTGTAAAAGACCTGATTTAAGAAGTAGGAGGGACGTGTAAATGAGTTGAAAAGGATTAAGACGGATGATGAAGAGGGGGTATTAATGTTGACACAAAGCTGTAGAGTGGTTACAAACAAAACAACATTACAATTATATTTCAGGGTGTGTGTCTATACTAGGCCATTCACCAAACCTGCTCTGGATATGTAAAGGTGAAAACCCTACAGCACCAGAATGTAACATATCTGACTGACAGTTCTGTGTGTAGAAAGCACAATTTTCTTGCTCTACAGTTTTAATAGTTCACTCTGTCTAATCTCTGATCTCTTTCTTTAGATTGCGGGCTTCATCAACGCCATTCAACCATATTGTGGTGACAGACAGAACCTGACTGCCTTCCGTTTCTACGCCCTCAACCCCATCGTGGATCCCTGGGTCTTCATCATCTGCCGCAAGTCTGTGTTTCGCCACCTTTGTTCTCTGCTCAGCTGCCGCTTCAGCGGACGAGCTGTGAAGAGGACAGCACACTGCGCTCTGTCTTTACCCCTGGACCATCACATACAGCATAATCCCCCTGATATAAAACCTCCACAGACCAACATATATCCCAATTTACCCCTGTGACCCAGCAGGGTCTGCTCTGCAGGGTGAGTGGAGGCCTGGAGGCTTTCATGTCCGATAAAACAAAGGAACAAAGATGTGAAATGAAACATTTGACTCCTCCACTCGACTCTCCTAGGCAAAAGACTATGACAAAGAAAATATGGAAATCATCTACTTGGGGCAGTTAGAGTTTCACTATGAACATCTTTTGAAAAATTGATCGCTCTAGGTCTTAAACTTCCAATGACTGATGGGCGCTGTTGTATAGTTGTGCTGTCAAACAATCAGCACTGTAACTCAGCACTATGGGAGAATCACACTGTATCATATACTGTAAATTCAGAATATATGCACTTGGATATAGCTATATTGTTAAACAATATGCATGAATGTATGCTGAATTCTTTTCTCTCTACCCTGTCTTTAGTGCACCTGTGAGTAACTTTGGGTTTGTGTTGATTTTGGTGCCCCCTGTTGACAAAGTGGTACGTCTTATCTCTTTGCTGATTGTGTAAGTCCTGTTTTCTGCTGAAAATATTATCCTGCTTTCTTTCACCTGTCAAATGTATCACTAGTTGTCAGGGAAAAAAAGGCAATTTCTGCTGCATCCTGCTATTTCACTCGTTTGACACCTACCCCCCGGCAGGGAATTCAGGCATTAAAATTACAATATAGAGATAATAAATCTTGTTGCCGATGGTCTCATTTGCTCTTGTAGGTCATGACGAGCTATCCATTGATATTTCATATTGTTTCATAACCAGCTTAAAACTTCTCACAGAAGCTTTAAGACACAGAAGAGTAGGTCTTGGTAATTGGATGGTCCACTTCTGAGTATATAACAATATCTACATGTAGATGACCTGCTTGTCAATTTCCCTGTCATTGCTAAATCAATTACATGTTAATAAATAGTACCGTGACTAAAGAATTAGAAGTGTAGTTGTGACAGGTGAGTGTGGTCTTTAAGAGCGACGTAGTTTATCCAAGTTAAGACAAGCAAATTAACAAAATTAAAACGTACAAGAAGCGACTTTCCTTTCCTAGATGATCCGTATTTTTGGTCACAATAGAAACAAAAAGCCTTCATCAGTTGATCATAACTGATCCAGAAGAAGAATCACCAGACAAACTGTTTTTAAGGCTACACTGTGGCGCAGCAATGCTAATGTCAGAACACAAACATACTCACAGTGACAATGCTAATGTGCAGATGTATTTTATATTGTTTTCACCATTAACATTTCCTATTAGCAATAGCAATAAACGCCTTATACTGTAGATTAGGTTTTAGTCATTTACTTTTGGTCGTACACCAATACATTTAACGGAATAAATATGATACCTCTAAATGGAAAGCTGAGGGCTCATAAAAGTAATTTTAATTCATCCTCTTGGTGCCATATGTAATTGAACCTAATATAAAAATCTATCCTTTAGCTGACAAGTCAAGACTGAACAGAAGAAGTAGACGTAGCATCCACGTCTGAAAAGTGACACCATGCAGAATGCCTTGAGGCTGCAATGGCGAGCAGGAAGTGGCTCCAAGTCAATTATGTAGAAGTCTATGAAAAAATTACCCATTTACTTACTTGTTTTTTTTCATTAGATTTTTTTTATTTTTTTTATTGATCGTTAATTTCAATTATTCGATACAACAAGGTAAAACAAATCTGTAAAGGGTAAAACACAAGATAAAGCATGGTTGGCTTAATGGTGTGGTAACTTTTTGATTGACAAGTTGCTACCATGGCAACCTCTCAACATTGATAAAGATGTAGCAGTGCATATCCTCCAGCTTGTCCAAGCACAGCAAGACAGCCAAATGCAGAACTCAAGGCCTCAAAGGTGTGGTCAACTAATTATTAGGTGATGTCATGTTGGCTACATCCACATCTTACATACCGTCCATGTTGTCCGGCCTTTATGCAGACAAGCAGAGCTAACATCAAGGATATTATCACCTCATTTTAAGAGAAAGGTAGCAGTTCACCGTAAGCTAGTAGGCTCCATCTTCTTGGAAAAATGAATCGCTGTACCAGATTTTATGGTCATCCATAGCTGTTGAGTTATGTCAGTCTGCATCATGACCTCTCTAGAGACAAAAAACAAAAACATGCTGTAGAGATGCTCAAGAATGGCTTAAAAAAAATCTGAACATTCATCTTGACTTTGGATGAGCTTGTGTATGACTGGATCTGAAGTCTGACTGAAAACACTGCCCCACCTAAAGTTCAGACAGCAAGTATTAAGAATCTTGAGACTGTTCATCTAATAGATAATAATCCTACATTTTCAGTTGTTTTGTGCAGTTTACATAAGGAACATGGAGACTCCCTGTCTTGACTTTAATCTTTTTTTATATCATGAAACATTTGTTTCCAACCCTACTTTACATTCTCACTGATATCTAAGCTACCTGATGATAACCTGTGAATCTTTTTAAGAATTCTTTTTTTTTAATGCTGCAAAATGCACTGTGAGAAATTGTCTTTTGTCATGAGGTTAATGCTGTAGCTGCATTGAAATGTAGTGTATTTATGCCTTTTACACTGTGCTATGATGTTGTTTATTTTAACAATTGTATTGGTTTGGTTCATGCAGTGGAGTGCAGAGATGTGGATTACAGATGTGGTGATTCAAGTGTTTTATTTTTTTCTGTGTTGCACATTCACTTTTTGCTTTGAAGTCTTTAAAGTCTTAGTCATGCATGACTCGAGGTTAGTCAGGCATGTTACGACTCGCACATATGGTCTTTGAGGATATAAATATTTGAATTGAAATAAAAAATAAAAACAATTTAAGGGAAAACATGTATTCACTGTACGGTACACAGTTTGTTCATGCAGAATAAAATACTGATATGCGAAAAATAACTGTCTTTCATCGTATGGCTATGTATGTTCCCAAAGAGAAACTGAGATTTAGAAAATGTTCACAGTGACTTTGTGATGTTTAACAGTCCTACCTATCAAAACACTGTTCTCTGTGTTGTTTCTGACCGCCATGAGACCCAAGCATGTTTGCTAGACGTTTATAGTACATGAAAAAGAAGCAATGACAAGATAAACTGAGGAGGATAGTGTTTAAGTTTCGATTGTCATTTGTTTTGGACTTGTTACAACCCTAACATATGCTTTGAATACAGGGGAAAATGTATATAAACATTATACACTACTGTATTCACCAGGTAGTGACAACTGTTACATTCATTCATTAAAAATGACATGCCTAAAGATGATTTTTCAGAAAAGAGGAAGTGTCACCGTGTACATTTATTCACATTATTGTTTGTTGAGCTTCTTTAAAATGTAGCAGCATCTACTTTCCTGCTAGATTGTTTTCTTCCTCTTACATTCACCAACATGGATGAAATTCAGTAAGACATTTGGACATTTGTTGCATGAAGAACTTGTATTTGTTTCAGGGAAATGATTTTTATTCTAATAAATTCATGTACAGCAGAAGCACATTGCATTCACTACAGAAAAATACAAAATGGGGTCCCTTATCGTGTAATTCTGAGTTAATGACGTCATTCTTATATCTTTTCTTCTAATTACAAGATCAGGAAATGATGAAAAAATATCTTGTTATGAGATCCTTATCTCATAATAACAGCATAAGGTATCCAATTTGTTTTATTGGGTGGATGCAAGTGAACCCTCTGTTGGTTTTGATTTTTTGGCAGCTAAAGTTGGAGCTTTAACAGCTTTAGAATCAGCTTGAGGGAACTGTCTTTTATGTATGATCAGTTTGTCATTAGAAACAATTGATTTTAATATTTACCCAAAAGGCTCAATTTTATTTTGAAAGCTAAGGAGAGTAGTGATGGTACTGTAGCACCACTATGTGGTTATTTGTGTGCACTTCGACACCTGAAAGTGCATCTCAAAGTCACAACCTCTCTTCAGTGACGGCACAGCAGCAGAACAGATTGAATTCATATGCTGAAAAACCAATACAGCTGCAAACCTTCATTTACTATCCAGACGTGTGTTGCTCAACAAAAGATTGCCCACAGGGCTCAATGACTAAGAACACATACAGGAATTATTGTGGCACACATTGTGGTTATTTTCATCAGCAGATCAGACAAGTGATTGATTATTGGCTAAACCACTGCAGCTGTTTCTTTGTCCATGAACCAAGCCAAATGTTGCAAGGAAATACTGAAGAATTAACTGTGATATTTCTAAACTATTTGGTGTGATAAGAAAAATAAACACTCATGCAAAGTGTTTTGTTTCCACTCCAAAATTGACTCATTTTTTTTAAAGGAAACAAAAATAATGAAAAATGACCCATATATGCCTGGCAATGGTTGAAAACATGACCTACTGTTTTGTTCAGGGTGTTTCCACATGATGAAGTTATTATGGGTAAGAATTGCTCATTGTAATCACTGATGCATAGACAGACTCCATACAGTTTAAGAGTTCACTTCTTTTATTGACATATGAAGCCTCCACACGGCTGACCACAGAGAGGCTCTACGAGTAACTTCCCGACTCAAACAGTTTGATGACGATGGCTTCATGGGGTTGCAGTTCCAGCGAATCCAGAGCGGTCGGTCCCAAACGGTCCATTTCTGTGCTGGCAATGAAAACTCCGGCTTTGGGCAGCCTCGGTGCCCAGGCTGGATCCAGGGCATGAGGCTCAGACCCGACGTTAAGCAGGACAAGGAAGTGGACACAACCCCATGAGCGCTGGAAAGCCAGGATAGGAGGAGGTGAAGGAGAAGTAGAAGAGGAGTTGGAGGAGGAGGCGTTGGTGGTGGAATTGAAGGGGAGGAAAGTGAAGCTGCCATACAGGAGGGCTTCTTCTCTGGCTCTGGAGTGACTGAGGGAGCTGAAGAGAGCTACAGCTATACGCTTCTTCTTCTCTTTGTCCTGAGGGAAGGATGATAGAAAGAAAGATATTTCAATTTGACACACGACTTGATTTGATGAAAAAAGAGATTCACTGTAACTCACTGTATGACTGTCTGATGGCGTGTTTTCTCCAGGTGGAGAGACGACTCTCACAGACACATTCTGTTGACAACAAACTTTTATTTGGCAAAGTCCGATTTTAAAATGGATAATGATTGGATTCAAAGTCTGAAGCTGAAACTCACTTGTCTTTGGTCAAGGTCTTCATCATACTGAACCGCAGGTGATCCGGGCAGTGTCATCATCAGCACCAAGAGTAATTTCTTCAGGTCAGGAGATGCTTTACCTCCAACCTGCAGAACGACATGAGTTTTATTTTAACACCCTTCCACACAAGTGCTATAAAGCTACATCGCAAATTACTCATGCCATGCAGTTAAAGCTAAAACATTTAGTTATGAGAAGAAACTTGTTTTGCTCGTTTGTGAATAGTTTAAATTCACTTTAATCAAAAACTACCAACGTCTTTTGTTTCCCTTATGTGAGGGTATGACCCAGTTTACTTTCACTTTGTTTGTCATATTACAGGTTAGCCAATTGATCCTCTTTGGACCGTTATGGGGCAACACAAGATATCTGAAGAATCCCGTTGGGCAATAGGATTGATTGGCATGTCTCACTTTTCTTCATTTGAGACAAAGTTTCATTTTAAATGAATCACAAGAATGTAGCCGGAAAAGACTTGGGGTGCGTTCGAATTGTCTTTTTTGCTTAGGAAGGTTCCTAACTGAGTGAAATGACCCGGAAGCGTTGAAGCCATGATAAGAGCCGTTCGACTAACCACTAACCTTCGCCGGCGTCGCATTATTACGTCGCCTAGTGGAAATGCGGTCAGATTGTCAAAACAACACCATCGCCTTTCCCTAAGTCCTTTATGAATTCTCCTAACACCTTTCCTTAACCCCATGACGTTTTCCACGGGGTTAAGGTAAAGAAGATAGGGAAAGGAGATAGGAGGGACAATTCGAACGCACCCTTGGTTCCATGCACTGATCTGATATTAAAGAAGTCTGAAAAGTATTAGGTATGCTTTGCACATTTAAACTTCAGTGTATGCTAATAAATAAGATATAAATAAGGATAGTACTATGTATTTTAATTGAAAATGTGTCTTGAAAAGGATTGATTTACCACAATAAACAAAAACGACATGAACAGAACCTCATTTTAAATTTAATTCTGTTTGCTGTATTCCCTATATGCATGTGTCTTACTGTCCAGCTGGGCCATGTGTCTTCTTCTTTTCTTTGCAGGTCTTTCTCTATAGCATCAGCAACGTCATTAGTAGACATGAGGAGATTTGAACGAGGCAGAATTGACCTCATGACCACATCCACAAGTGTAGCGTTGTTTAGAGGAGGCAGAACGTCTCTGGTCTGTTTTACCACAACAATCCTGAAGAGACACAAGAGCAAGAACAGGCACACTTTAACAAGCTTTGAAACTAGTTTTAAATATATAAAAAACATCCACATGTATAAAGATACCTTTCCTCCTCCTGTGTGTTGAATTCTGTGAAGACGGCCCTCCACTCCAGCAGGGTCTGAAACGGAAATATTTCATGAGGTTGTGAAAACTCTGCTTGCTTAAGAAATAATAAATTCTTCAGTATCGATTTACCTTCTCTGAATACGCTGCATCTGTGTCACAGATGGTGAAGCCTGCCACACCCTGCTGTAACCAGAACCGGAGTCCCTGCTGTAGAAAAAGTCAAGTTGTTAGGAAATCCAACATTGTTGGGAAAAGTTCAACATCTTGAAAAGAGTATAGGTTCTTACATGTACTGGGGCTGACATATTTGAAGGCTTGTCTGCATTTCCTGCTACATCCTGAGTACCCACGAGATCCACTTCACAAAAGTCTAACACGACTTTGAGACCTGCAGGACCAAGAAAAACCTAATTAAAACGAGTCTGCCTGTGCAGGCTGTTTGACTCAAATAATTCCTTTAGTCACCTGCTTTGTTGCTCTCGGTGATCAGATGCTCGATCTGAGGCAAAGTCCCCAATCTTACACCAGCCACTGTGACGTTTAGAGGAGATGCCCCCTTATCAAACAGTCCTTCCAGAATAAGAGCCCCTATACCCAGTGACCTGAGGTAGGGAATCTGCTCACAAAGCGCTGGAGAGAAACAGAGTCTGTATAATTTCTCATCCATGTCATTATGTTGAAATGCTTCATCGCTACACTGCGTTTTCCCTATTATGTCTTTCTAAAGTTACTATCTATGTTTAAAGCTATGTTTTTGTTTTGTTTACATGCTTATTTTTCATGTATGAGATGCTCATAAATAAGGGGTAGAAATCGCAAAGGGAACTCACAATACAACACATGATACATGGCCCAGGATAACGATATCACAATTTCACCTGGTTATCACTCAGGACTTTTTTTTAAAGTGAAATAAAAGACAAACATTTGAGCCATAGAGCTGCACGTCCTTAAGGCTCAAGAAGTAAAATAATATGTTTACAGAGTCTCAAAGTTGTCTACAAGCTGCTTGCAGCTTCAGATCACAAAAGGCTGAAATAAATTGATACAACTTTTCACCACCAACTGAAAACATGTTGCCTTCCCCTCATGAATAGACAGCGTCCTACATGTGTAAATTTGTAAGCGTGTTCAATTAAATATGTCAGGAAATTGCAAAAAATAAATAAAACAGTATTTACTGACGAGAGCCTTAGAGTATGTTTTGTTTTACATGAGCCTGAAGCCCTGTTGTTAAGAGGGTCCCTGTATCAAATTTACTTTAAAGCTAATCTGGGACTAAATAGCCCTCTATGTTGTTACACAGTACAGTGTGGGAGCCCATAAGTACACATCAAGGCTTATCACTGTCAGCATTTTCTTGCCATGACATTTTTTTTCAAATATGATGTGGGTCAATCTGACCACCAGGGGGCAGATAATAAACTTAGATTGCTTAGATTAATAAACTTAGATGCTACACACTGTGTGTGTTTGTTATAATATCTGATCTGTCTTTCCACAAGTGAAAGTGTACATAGTGTTTATGCCTAGTATTATTTAATTCTATTGTATTTTTACTTCCTTTATTTAATTCGTGTAAACATGCTCATAGCTGTTTTTTTCTTAAACTTTTTGCTATTGATGCTGTTTATATTCCTGTTTTTGAGCTGCTGCAACAACTAAATTTCCCCCATTGGGGGATCAATAAAGTTTATCCTTATCCTTTATCCTAGATTGTATTTTTTTATTACAGAAATCTTGTGGCAGATTATGATATTTGCATATTATAAGTATTTTTAAGTTTTTTAACCTAAAGACAAACACCCATTAAAAATATAATGTATTTTGTTAAGATATGGATATTTCCTCACCATTGATGCCCTCTGACCCCTCGGCCTGCTCGTCCGTCAACAGGTCTGGCTGCAGCTGATAAAACAGCGACCTCTGCCACCACCTTAACTGCGTAGGGACCGGCCGGGGGCTCATCACTATGATGGCGATAGAGGTGGCGAGCATGGCCACCCAGGCCAGCCAGAACAACACCACCAGGTAACAGCGCACCTTCCTCCACCCAGGGCCCCCCGCGACCGCCTCCAGCTCCTCCTTAGACATGGGCTGCCATTTCTGGACCGGCTCCGGTTCTTCTTCAGGAATGAGCAGCGGGGCTGACTCCGAGTCCCCCACACTGCCCACCAGCCCGGGGCCTGCCACGCTGCCGTACCCGGTGTCTCCTGCGTTCAGCGGCATCCTGCCCGGCTACAGGTGGGTGATATTAGTTATGAGAGTTAGTTTAAAGTAGTTTAGCAAGTAAACACTCAAGTTGTAACTTTCAGAAGTTAGCTGACCGCCATTGGGTTAAAGTTTTATCTGCACATGTTTGTTTGGTCTGTTAGCATACCTTGCTAACTGTCTCCTCGGCCTGTGTATGTGTTTGTTCCATGTGAAACAAAAAGAACTACAAATAATAACACCAAAGGACTTCACGTTTCTACACAAAAATGCAAAGACATTCAGCGTTCAGCACCGCCATGTCGTGCACCCAACTTTCCCTCGCTAGTAGCTTACCTGTATCACTCAGGTGTGTCAGCCAATTAATTAGCTGCGTTGGCTTGCTGCAGGTCACGTTGCACAAAAGCCATCACTGGTATGTGATTGACAAATCTGAAGCCCCCCGCACAGATGTCACTATAATTATTAAAGGCCCTTAGCTGTTTGTGCAATGAGGAATTTCACAACAAAACAGATTCACTTTTATTTAACATATTTCTAAAGGAATTAACTTATTAACCTTATTGTATTCATTTTGTTTTTGGGAGGGGATTTTGGTATTGACTATTTATGATCTTGTCACTTATTTTGTCCATCAAATGAAAGAAAATCCTACACATGGACAGTTGCCTGTTCAGCCTGAGCAGCCACTGAATCATTAGGCTAAAAGATCATATTTAAAGACTGCAAGCCCATATGTTTACTTCTTGTGACTTTAGACAAAAAAGGGCTTTAATTTTCACTGTTTAGATAAATGCAACGGTAAAAACTCGAAACTCTAAAATTCCCTTTCTTACAAAATATGCGTTGAATCCTATGCTGATCTGCATATTGACTGCTGTTACAATATTATTCTGATTTTGATGTCATTGATCACATCCCTCCTGTTGATGATTCATCTCTTTCTTCACATTTGTTGTGTTGTTTTTTTTTAATCTCTGAGGTCGTTTGTCTATTCGTACTAGTCTTTTCGTTTGTTAGGCGTATTTTAGTTTGTCCATTTTGAATCATTAGACTCACAAAACTCCTCCAAGGAATGATCTGGTTTTAAGCTCCTTTTAAAAGTTTGCATTTTGCACATACAAGCTTTACTTGACAGCAGCTGCTCAAAGGGCCTTTAGGTGGCCATTACACTGTAAACGGCAGCATTGTTCACTAATATGTCATGGGTCTGTGTGAGAAATCAGAGCACCTTGCAGAAACTCAAAATGCCACCCCAAATGAATCATTACTCACATCTTCTGTCTGATGTTTCTGGGCTTTCTCTCAGATCCTTTTCTTCTTTTTCCAACTTGTCGTTCCTCTTTTTCTTTGTCCACAAGTGATCCAAGCTGAGCTGTGCTGTCCTGACTTGAATTTCTGAGTCTGACTTGTCAGGAGTGAGGTGGGAAAAAAAGAAGCTCTACACAGTCAATTAATACTGAGGTGCCGAGCCTCGCCACACCCTCGCAGCACATTCTGAAGAACCCATGACCGCTGAGGGGAGCCATCTAAAGACCCTCATGATGGAGTCACTTTGACTCTGAATTGAACTACCTGGAATAGGCTACGCAGGCTGTGAATAGGCTACGTGGAGAATTGTCTCATGTGCTAACAGAATTTGTCTTTAACTCGTGTTTAGTCTTTAGGTTGTGACCTGAATATCAAGAAAATCAATGCAGGATCGTAAATTCAAAACCCGACATTAAAAGGTCAAGAAGAAAAGATTTTAATTGGAGATAGCTGAAATTAGTGATCGAAAATGATTACCTATTTAATAAATCTGTTAACAATATTAGAAACTTTTTGAGCAAAAATGCAAAGTACTTTTGGTTATGGCTTCAAAAAGGGAGATGTCACATTGGGATTGGGATTTTGTATTTTCTTTTAATTCTGAAATGTTGTAGACTAAATTAAAGAAGCCCTATAGATCAAAACATGTCAACGTTTTCAGAAAACCAACAATATATTTTACAAAATACATCAATATCTCAAAAAGCACATCATTTCACAAAAAAACAATGTTTCCGAAAAATTACAAAATGAAAAAAGATGTTGTCCTCTTGTGTAAAATGTTGTGAAATATTGTGTTTTATAAAATGTGTAAGTATTTGTGTTTTTTGTGAATCGTGAATTGTATTTGTGTTTTATTGAAATGTCAGTGTGTATCAAATGGCTTTACTGTGAGAGGTCTTTGTGTTTTGTGATTTGCTGGTTTAGATAAAAAGAAACGCTTCCATAAAGTTGGGGGCTTAAACTGTTTATGCCATCAAAGTATACGATAAGAAGTGAAATGGAAAATGTTTAAAAATCCCAAACAACTATTCCTTCATTTAAATGTATTATCATAGAACTGTCTTTACTGTCAGTGAGCTAAATCCGTCCACACTAATCTGCTTCCTAAGAAAAGATGGCTTTTAAATAACCCGGTGACATCACACATGACACGTCCACTCTAAAGTCCCACAAAGGTTCAAGTTTAATGAGGTATGTGTGCTAATTCCTGGGAACATCTCATCCTCCTTCCAAGTACAGACCCCCCCCCCCCCCCCCCCTTCTCCAGCTCTCTCTCTCCTGCTTTCTTTATCCTGTCTTCTCCCTCCCTCCAGCTTCCCTCTCATATGCCATATGTTTATGTTTTTACTTTAAGAAGTCATTGCTATCCATGACAACTTTAGTACCTGACAGCATTGTGAAAACTAATTACTTACTGAGGGGCACTGCATACTGCAGTGGTTTACAAGAGGCTCTAACATGCATGAAGCCCATGTGTGCCTGTAAACATGTTGTTTGAAATGTGGAATTACATTTTGAATGTGTGACCAGCTTCTTAAGAATAAGCAGCAGTATCATTAGTTTTCTGCATGTACAGTTTGGCCACCGTATAAACACTCTCATGTAAACTGAGCTGCTTTATATAAGGCCGGTATGTGCAGACAAACAGTGGCCCATGGCAATGTATAGATAATTATTACTAACAAATAATTAAAGTGCCAATATTACAGAAATGCATTCTAGATATTGAATTAAACTTCACTTTATTTGACCACAAATCAAATCTTGAAGAGAGCATGTTACACGCAGAATCAACCTCATTTCATAGCTCATCTAAAAAGTCAAGCTTCTTGTTGAAGGTGGTTCCCACGGAGACCATGATGATGATGATGCAGGTGAGGATTCTGTTGTCATGGTAATAGCTTTAGTTTGACTCCTCAGACGATCCTTCAGTGTCCTGAAATGCCACATAACACAACGATGCTAACATCTACATTACGTTCACAATTTTAGTTCATAATAAGCAGCAACATACATGTATGTTATCATATGTACACGAGTGAACTTTTGTTTCTAACATCTTCAGTCTCAGTGCTCTTATACAAATATTTTCATCATAGAATTTTTGGTCTGGCTGATTTAAGTAATTTATTTGAGATTTGCCTTCTATTGGATAAAGCAAGATATTCACATTTTATTGAAGATTTCTTTTCTGTTTTCCAATGTTTTATTGAGCAGACGAAAAATAATTTAAGTGAAAAAAGGATAACTGTAATGAAACGTATCGTTTATTGTGGTATTTTGTGTCTTACCATGGGCTCCTGAGATCTGAGAGCCATGACATGTTTCTGATACGCAGAGATGATGCAGTCTCGCCTGGGAAGAGAAAAAGTGGTTTTATGTCAGAAGGATTTAATTTTTAAATTCCCTCATAAGACTGGAGTTTCACTTAGGAGGATAAAATGCTCACTCACTTGCTAGTGATGCCGCCTCCTGGTGGCAGCCCTGGAATCTCTTCTGCAGCCAAGGATTTCATCACATACAAAAGGTCAGGGTCCTCTTCTCTAGACCTCATCGCCTGGACTATTTCTGTGGAGGAGCGAGGAAGATAGTCAAAACCTTGAGATTAAATTAAGAAGGCTTAGAGTAGGCCTAGTTTAAAATGTAGAGTGTGTTCTTGTTGTTGTTTGGTTTTAAAGGTAACAGCAGGAAATCACCTTCCACTTTGATATCGATCATTTGCTCCATCTTTGCCTCCTGCTGCAGTGCCTCTTGTGACACCTGGGGGGAGCCAGGGAAGCAGATTATGATGATGCTGATGTTATCCAAGCTGCCCTGCAGGGGGAGACAGAGTGCAGAATGATATGATGGGCAGTAAGACTGCAGTTTTGAGTCAAGGTGACAATGAAAAAGGCAGTATTTGGAGGTAACAGTGCATTAACATTTTGAGGGAACTTTATTTGAGTATTTCCATTCATTCTTCTTATATTTTAGACTTTTACTCAAACAATCTTCAGAAAGACGTATTTATTTCTCTCAATTTGTTTGACAGTAATTCTTAATGTTCATTACTGTATAGTTATCCTGCAGGACACAAAAATGTTACATAAATGACACATTATGCCTCTCTTTCCTGCAAATTTTGTGAAACAAAAATACAATCCTCCTCAAGCAGGTATTAGACAAAACTGCTATGTATGAGTTGAATCAGTCATTTTCAGGAAACTTGTCATGGACACTTCTGTGTGCAGAATAACTACTTTTGCTTTAGCTCTTTTCCTTGACCAAGTTTTTTTACACTAGAAATGGTAGTTTTACTTCAGCGAAGGATTTTAATAATTCTCTCCCCTCTTACGGAAACAATTTTCTTATAACAGACCTGTTGATAAAGAAAATAGAAGGGGACTAACAATAAGTCAAACGATAAAGTTGTGACTTTCCTGATTCTCAAACATCCCTGGCTTAAAAAATGCACACAACTTCATCTTATTCATAATAAGAAAGTTCATCTTTTCTTCTTAGAACAACTACCATCCTTTGATATTTTGTCAGTGAATGTTTGATCCTCAGTTGGATATCAGTATTGGCCACATAAATCAAGTGTTGCTCAGCTTCATTGTGAATTCTCAGCAGGTGTCTACCATCAGCCTGCTGGTTATGACATCAGAGATGCAGCAGTGAGGCTCAGTGTGTACTGGTACATACAGTCTTTTAACTGCAAGCCTTTTTTAGGTGAAATAAATAGCCGCGCATCTTGGCCAGGATAAAGCCTCTGAGCTGGTATGGACTGGTAATACTGGACTGCCACATTCAGAGGTAATCCGAGCCATGTGTAGCATTTCTCCCCTGCTATCCCATATCCCTGCATGCCTTAATACATCTATTTATAGGGCGTGCTCGTCACTGTTCAAACACGCAGTTACTAACAAGCATTAAGACGACCTGCAGGACAAATCTGCTTGCATAACAACAGCAGCGTAATAATTCCTCCAAGAAAAGACCCTGCCCACAGTTTACACCTGCCCACAACACTCGGCCTAATCTAAAGCTTCCCATTCATAAATCCACCTGCTCTAACACTGTTTGCCCTGGAATAATCCTGAGTGTGGACAAATGGATGTTGGGTGATAAACAACATGTACACAGGTTGTGGGTAATTGGGTAAATCAATCTAAATGTTTCCATGATATTCTTGAGTTACTGACTTCTGTTGGGGCTGTCAGTAAAGCACAAATATAAGCCAGGAAACAGATAAGACCAAAATTAAGAATTGAACCAGTATTTGGAGCAGCTGATAACTGATATAAAAAGTGCTTGTGGAGACATGTGCCTTGTTTGTATTCTGTTGTGAACAGCTCACCTTATAGAGACAAAGGTCAATGACCTGAGTACAGATCTCTCTCAGGTCATCGCACACCTGCAGACGGCTGCGCACAAAGGCACACAGTTCCTCATTACCAATGGCGTCCCACACGCCATCGCATGCTAGAATGAGGAACTCATCTTCAGGCGTCCTCTCCATCTCGTACACCTCTGGCTCTGGCGACACCAGCTGCTCTGTTGGAGGCCTCCAGTCCACCTCCTTGAAGTCAAAGTCCCCCAGCGCCCTGGAAACAGCCAGTGAGCCGTTGACTCTCTGCAGGGTCACGGAGCCTCCAGCATTCTGGATGCGCTCCTTTTCTCTGGGGTTGAACGGTTTGTGGTCCTCGGTGTAGAAGACTACCTGGCCGTTACGGCAGAGCAGAGTGCGTGAGTCCCCACAGTTGATAAAGTAAATGTGACGCGGTGAGATCATGACAGATGCTGCGGTGGTGCCACTGCGGTCCCAGTTGTCCTGGCGAGCCAATTTGTGCATGTGGCAATCAATGTCCAGGAAGCCTTCACGGATCCCCTCCTTCACCTGTTCGGGTTCCTCACTGGCTTTGATAGCACCTGTTGGAAATGAGGGGGAAACATTTGTTTTTCACACAATTATTTATGATTTCAGCACTGACATAGAGGACAACAAACATTCACCCAAGTTCCATATAAATTAGTATCCGTGTTTTACATGTGAAAAATCTGGCTCTAAAGCATCACCTGCATTTTTGTAATAATATGTTGGCAAAAAATTGGCCCACACAATGGCACTGATTGTAAGGTTTGAAAACAATGCAAGAGCTGTTTGTTTGTAAACTTTTATATTGGAAGAAAGAAAGCCTACAAAAAAAACTTGACTGAAACAGAAAAGGCTTCAACAATTTTTACAGAATGGCCCTCGAATTTAACACGTGTTTTATTGTCACTCTGTATTGCTCTTCACTTTGAGTAAAATACAATAAACTCCTCTTTAATGCACAACATTTTTTTGGTTTTGTTAATGTTTTTTTTTTGTAAATAACTTCCCCCAGTCCAAAACTACTTACTGTAAGTCCAGTTAAGCTGAAAAAGAGCTAAACGTCCTTAAGCAATAGGACGTACATCCCTTCCAAACAAACAATTAAAAGGGCTATCGGAAGAAATTCAATTATCCTTATTAATGAGATGAATCTTATTAGTTCATTAATTGTTCCGTACCGGTTGCCAGGATGTGATCCAGCAGGTTTCTGGAGCAGTACTGTGCCACTGTGGTGCCTGCATGTCCATCAAAAACAGCAAAGTATGCCCACTCTTTTAGCTCTCCTCTCAGATGGGGCATGCAGGCGTGGGCATCCTCCATCTGAGCCCTCCAGCCCTGCATGCTTGCCACCGCGTAGTTTAAGCCCGACTGAGACCCCCCCTCGGATACATGTTTCTCCAGGATGGGACGGTCCAGGTACGGGCTAGGCATGGAGTTGTCCTCATCAAAATTGTCCTCCTCTTCATTCTCTCTTTCCCTAGGTCCCCCTTTGAAGAAGAAGGTGACCACCTTCTCTGTCTCTTTGACCAGCTGACGGAGGAAGGAAGGCACCTCCACATTGCTGGCACGCCTGGCCGTCCTCATCACACCACGGAGCCTGTTCTCGAGCTTCCTCTCTGGCCTGGCAGCAGCACGTCTCCTCCTGGTGCCCCTCCTCCGGCCCTGTGTTTTCCGCAGCAGGTCCAGGGCAACAGTTAGGCTGTAGCTCCCCCAAGCAGGTAAACAAAAAGGTAACTTAAAATAAGGATTATCCTCTCAAATGAAAAACTGAGTAGTTTTTTTGTTTAAAATTATCAGGGGCATCTTTATATCCCTTATCCTGCGGGTAGAGTCCCAGAATCCTTCTTCTGTCCTTTTTTATTTTACAATAGGACCATAGAGTGTCTTCCTCTTTGCGTCTGTCTGTTTCTGTGTCTGTTTCTCCCTCCTTCTCTTCTTTACCCATCCAGTATTAGCCCTGCACTTCTATTGGCTTGTCTATTTTTGTTGATTTATCCCTCTGCCCTCCCTCCCTCCCTCTGTCTGTGTAACCCTGCTTGATAATCACCTAGCCTACAAGGCAGCCACATGACATGGGTCTGCACTCATGCATGGATTACGAGCACCTGTTTTACTCAACGAAGAGGAATGCTGTAATTAGTCCTGCATGTCTATATATGGATTGTATCTACAAGGCGAAACTTAAAAAAAACTTCTTGTGCGATAGTCATTCAGAATTTTGCAAAGAATTTGGGCAACCACAATAGACAAAGAAAACAATACTGGTCACTGCTACTGCATTGGTAGGGGCCTGTTTGGCAGTGTAAAATAAAACGATATATTGTTTTTAAAAATCCATTAAGAATTAAGGTCCCAAATTCATTCATGACATATGGAGAGTATAGGACCCAACAACCCAGGGACAAGGTCGATTTAATAGCTGCTCTGGCACACTCATTCATATTGCATGATCATCAGTTTTTGTCTTTTTATCCAGCACTTTTAACCAGTGTCATCCTTCCAGCTGTCTGAGTTTGTCTTACAAATCAATCACATTTACCTTGACACATATTCAAGGAACATTTTTGCTGTGTTCTGCCCCCTAGTTTTGACATTAATAAATAGCTGCACAGAAATGTATTTGTCCAAATTCATTTAAAAAATAAAAATAAAGCAATTTTGCAAACTCTTAAGCTAAAAAGCGTAACAAAAACAGGCTGAAATATGTTTGTCAACTGTAGGGCCATCTCCAAGTGACCATTTTTAGATATTTGCACAGTTTTCTTCACTGAGATCCCCAACAGTTGAACAGATCCAACACCTTGACAAATACCATTCTGATTTTAGAGCTTCCAAAAGAGAAAAAACTCCCAACCTTCAGGTACAACATTTTGGTGTTGCTCTTGCCATGAATGAATGAATGAGTCTTTCTGGCCGTTTTGTCTTAATTTGACATGGAAAGATTAAATGATACAGAAAATGTTGAGATAGAGCGGGAGACGCCATGCACCATATATTTGCGGCCAGGAGCCGTACCAGCTATCAGTGCGTCGCAGACTGTAGCCTCTGTACATGGGGCCTCCTCTTAAAACGCATGGAGAATAAAGTTGTTCTGCAGGACCGAAACTTAAAGGTTCTAATCTCACCTGAATGACAGAACCTACTCAGTTAGCACCGGAAACTGCTCATCATCAACTGCTCCAATTAAATATGGCATCCCTCAAGGCTCAACTGTAGGTCCACTATTATTACTGCTATTTTCATTATACTGTACATGCTCCACTCTAATTGTTATGGTTTTAGGCAAGGCAAGTTTAACGAAGGTTATTTATTAATCACCATTTATACATTTAAATTAAAAGTGCTTCAACAGAGTTAAAGAAAAGTAGCCTCTTCTATGACTCCAATGCCAGTGACACACAGTTTTATCTACCAGTTTTAACTGACAGTTACTTTTCATTGAACAAACTAATGATTCTTTAAATGACATAACTCAATGATGAGTTATTTCTTCAAACTGCATTTCAACAAATCCAGATTATTCATATTTGGCCATCCTAGCCCAGTCATCATGTAAAGAATTATACTTTGGCCTTCTTCTGAAGTTTTCGGATTTGGTCGAAATCTTAGTTTCAGACACTTTATTAGAATTTAATAAACAGGATAATTTGTAGTAAAGAGTAGCTTTTATCAGCCAAAAAAAATCAATATACAGTATAGTTCAGTGTTACATACATACAATATATATACATACAATGTTTAGAGTCAAAGACACTCTAACTTAAATAAGATTCATTTGTCCTATTTTTTTTCAAAACATACAACTTGTTGCTTCTCAAAGTTTGAGAGACATTTAACAACATTTAAATACAAATATAAAAACAAAGTTTAACGCCAATCTTTCTAAAGTTTTATGTTAACCACCTGACCAACTTCACCTTGTTCAGTTTGTGACCTGCTGATTCCTTGTTGTCCACCAATAACAGCTGCTGTCTTAATCTCATTAACTTCTAGGTATTTCGGAGTTCTTGGCCTGGTTTAGATGTAGGAACTCTTGAGGTTGTGATAACTATCCGGTTATAAGCAGAGCTAAACCCGTTAGCAGCTCATTTTGCTTTGTGTGGACAGTGTTTCGTGTGAAGTGTGTGTGTTTGTTTACCTTTCTTTATCCTCACAAGAAGGAGCACATACAGAGTTGACAGGATAACACTGAAAGACGGATTCTGTGTGACCTTTTTCATTTGTTATATAACTTACGGCTCAACATAAGTATCAAAGTGTTTTTTTGTCAGATATATTTGAATATACATAGCTGTTCTCAGGACAAAAATACATCAAAATGCTGTTTGTGACAATAATAACTTTCTTAACCTCTCAGGTGAGGTCATGAGGTAGCCACGTGTCAGCTATTTCAGAAACAAACATTTAAAGGCTAAACTTAGTTCAGAGTCATTAGCTCTGATCAGAGTTCTTCCCTCTCTTCCAGAGTTTAGGAATTTGATTTCGAGCCACTATGTCTCCAAGGCTTTGTTCAGACTGCAGCCAGAATCCGATTTTTCCCAAAATCCGATCAGAATCCGATCTAACTGACTGACTGTCCGCATTACAAATTGCAAGTGACCAGATCCGATCTGCCTGTCCGTATTGACATGGTCTGATCCACATTGATTTCTATGATAACAGGTTACACCCAGGAAATACAACTGCAAAATGGATGACAGAGAAGTGTGTCTATTTCTGACGCAAACAATCTTGTGGAGCAGTCCGTCCACGGGCTGTTGTTTTGCTCCATGTTTGTTTTTATTCTTGCTGTTTTCTTCCACCGAGCAAAGCTTAGACCAGTTTGTATAATGCGCCTTGAATTAACTTCCGGCTTGCAAGATCTACGTAGTTGTTGTTATTGTTGATGGTGTTGCGAGTGACACAGAAGACACATTGAAGCGACCGAGACGTTCAGATTGAATCAGATCTTTAGGAATCCGATTTGAATCACATTCGAAACCACCTCCGTATGTGGTTTGAATCAGATTTGGAAAAATCGGATCTCATGTGGCTTTTTGTGTCCAGACTGCCAAAAAAACAAACTACATACAAACTTGGATGTGGATAAAAATCAGATTTGGAGGTGCAATGTGAACAAGGCCCAATTGTAACTGTTTTGAATGGACCTCAGTGGTTTTTCACTGATTGAGTGTTTGTTGTGTTTTTTTGCTTGTTTTACTGTGCTTGTAATCTCGACGACATTGGAAATGAGGGAAACCTCAGTGTCCTTTTGAGAATAAATAAAGGTTTGAAATGAAAAATGAAATGAAATCTGAATTATATTAAAACAGTATTTTTCATTACTTCAAATGTATTTTATTGTTTTTTTACTTTAGGGCAACAATTTGAAATAACTAGTTTTATACTTTTTTTTGATAATGAATAAAATTGATTTATGAGTTTTATAACATAAAGCAGATGCCATAATTGAAATTGGCAGACATGCCTTTAAATTCAAAGCTCCTTCTGTTTTGAACAATTTGCCAGCGAATCTAAGAACAGCCAACTCATAAGGTCCCTGCAAACACTTGTTGTTATGCTTTCTTCAAACATCTTGATACTGCTTTTAATGGTAATGTCTTCCTGCCCCCTTATTATAAGGCTTCTGCCTGTTACCTTTGTCATCATCATTAGTATTACGATTACTATCACTCTTATCAGTGTCATTATGGCTGGTGTAATATATGTTTTGTTATGTCTAGTCCCTATTCACATTGTGTGGGTGTGGTGGTTTCATTGGATCAATGTGTGGGTAGTTTGATGAATGAGAGCCTCTACTGTATGTATGTTGAATATGTTTACACCACTTGTGTTCCATTGTTCGTTTCGTGTTGGACGTCCTCAGAGATGATTCATCTCGAGAGGCTATGCATCAGTATGTTTATAATATACAATAATTCCCAATGATGTGCTAGGGCTAACACATATATAGTAGCATGTGTACTCATTGGGCAAAATAAGACTCATAAGCATGAACATAATGTGATGCACTATGAAACCAGAGATAAAACCAGCTATGGTCCTAATGGTTGATGACAAGACTGATATTGACACGAGTGGCATTGCGGTAAAATGTCTCTTTTACCTTGAAAGTTAATTTAATGATTTTGTTGTGTTCAAATATTTTAGCATTTAATCATTTTAGCAGGCACATTGATGATTATTTAAAGGCACAGTGTCCATTTTTTTAGGATTTAACAGGAGCACTTCTAGACTACAGAATCAGCCTATATGTATTGGTAATACCAGACCACACGAGGCTTTAGCCGCCCTGATTGTATAAACTTGAATGTTAATCTGTATCAGTAACAGATGTTCTCTATTGTATCGAGACTATCTCTCCACTACAAATTCCATATGTATGGGGCTGGAGCGATAGTCTCTTCACTCAGAGAACCATGGTTACACCTTGTGATCTACGATTTCACCTTTGACTCTTGTGTTTTCATAGAACAGGTTTATTGTCTTGGAAAATTCTGCTTTGCTGCATGTTCAATTAATTTGATGTTTAATTTAAAATTAAATGTAAAGAATAAATCAAAACAAAAGACCTGACACATTGTCCTTCAAATCCTGCCTTTGCTTTTCTTTTCCAGAAACTATTTTTTGCATTAAACATGGCGCTTTATCACCTACAGCTGCACACTGCTGCCCCCTTCTTATACTGTACCACAGTGCTTTTATTCCCATTTTAGAAAAAGCTTGAAGTCTAACATGTGCACTTTATATTTTTTGTCTTGCATGATTAGTTTCTAAAATAACTGCAAATCAATTGTAAGTGATTACAATTAAGATTAGTAACACAAAAAAATGGTGTATATATAAACATTGTAAAGTCTGCAGAACATGCATGCTGCTATGCTTTAGACTTTAGCCAAGCTTTAGCATCTACTGCCCACTTTATGTTTGTATACGTTCAAGTTATTCATTATTTATGGCTTGTTACTCCCTCTCCTCCTGCCTGCCCCTATAGGATCCTGAGATGAAATCACATGACGAGGGAGGAAGAGAGACACCGGTGCTGTGAATGGGAGACGACAACAGGCTCAGACAGACGCAGGGACACACACTCATGCTTCTGTCGCTTTGCCGTATTACAACCCCTGCAGCCATGACTATGCCAGAGGAGATGAAGGGAGGAGGGAGGATGGTGGAGTGAGGCAGGCAGGGCGGGGTTGCTGAGTGACGGAGCCGGGAGAGAGAGGGCGCTGCTCAACAGAAGACCAAGAAACAGAAGGAGGAGGAGGAAGAGAGAGAGAGAGCGTATCAACAGGACGTGAGAGCCGGCAGCAGAGGAGGAAGCTGGGAGGGGGGGGGGCTTCCAGAGTGGATGGGCCCAGCGATGCCTTGATGGAGCATGGGCCAGGTTTTAGGATTCTCCCACTGCCGTGAGTCTGTGTTCTTTTGCTGTTTCCTCTCGCATTAGTTTATGTTCATAACATATTCAAGCTCAGCATCTTTGCTAGATAACTGCTGTAAGCATCGTATGTGTTAGCTCAGCCTCCCCTCCCCTTCCTGCCTACTCTCCATTCCTCTCTCCTGCTCCTACCTTCAATAAACACATGGCTGAGTGCATGAATGCAGTGAAGGAAGGGAGACCTATTCTGTTGTTTTTGCTCTTATTGATTTGCAGATGTTTGTGTCGTTGTGTGCAAGACTCTCTGCATTGTAAAGAATGGAAGTCATTTCTCCCTTAAAGCTTTTGTAGGCTTTCATAGCAGCCTTATTTATTTATTTTTCAGTATTCATCCTTCTGTGTTCTGTAACAGTAAACCAGAGTGGTTTACAGTTTAATTGTTATGTGTTAACACATATGCAGAATAGAGAATAATCTGAACTATTTGCTCCTTGGCAGATTTACTAGCTAATGTCATGCCTGCTATCTAACATAGTGAAGGCCTTTACTGCTGCCAGTTCAGCTCTGAAAGGAAATATGTCTGTAGTCACTGAGCGACGGTATGCAACTAAAGTGTCATCATATAGTGGTTTGGAATTGATATACAAAAAATATGATGTATCAGTTCAGAAAAATATGGAAACCCTGACTCGTGATACAGTTATCGATTAGCTGGTGCCAAATATTAATATTTGAATAAAAAAAACATACAGCTTGCTGAACTGATTTTCCTGATACTTTGACTCACCAAGTCACCACCTCATGACTCCAGACATTTGAGTCACACACATATCAACGTGCACCAAAGCCCATAAGTAAATCCTATCCCTTCCATGCACACATTCACATGAACAGGCAAGTGTATTAACATGTATTAAGCAGCTGTGATTTGTGATTCAAAAACAATAGATATGTTAATTAGGTAAGCAAATGCATCCATTGGAAGGACCAGTGAGGTATTGTGTGTGACTCTTACAACAGGAATGAGAGTAACATGAATGTTTGCTCAAAGAAAAAGTTGACAAGGGGATGAAAACAAAAGGAAGAAGTTAGAAAAGAAGTTAAGAGATGAAGCATGATAAGAAGTGAAACTGACACCTACTATCACGGTTTCAAAGTGGAATAAAACAGATATAGAATACAGATATAGCATAGTTCATTGTAATTACTTTTAAAAATGACTCATTGCATGATAGTGCGATCGTTTGTCAGGGCTTTAATACTATGAATCATGTTAGTTCATCTACGCTGAGTATTTTTTGAGGCATTGTAAGATTGATGGAAGGAATCTTTAGTTTTTTTGCCATTGAATGTTTACTCAGAGATTGATGTCGTATGTTGTTTTCTTTCAGAGGAATATGGCTCAGTGGCATCCACTCCTGACTCCACTCCGCCATGCACCGACGGTAATGAAGCATGTTCATCTACTGAGAAATTCTGTTGGGGAATACTTATGAAAACAAGAGATTCCTGCTCCCTGAAGTCTATCTTATGAACTTACCAACAGAAGAACACATCTGAGAGCCTCTCTAACCTTTCAAACACAAACAGTGATCAACGTTTAAACACAAGGGTGTATTTTTGGAAGGCGAGGTGTTTTTCCACTCATCAAAGATGGTTTCATTCACTTTAGATGTCACACTTCTTTTAAGCAGACATCAAGAGACACACCTGGCTGCTTTCATCTGACAAATCTATTTATGACGAGCTAAATAACTCTCCCTGTTTGACATTTTTCTAGGACACACACAGTTAGAGGTTAGAGTGTATCTCTATAATTTGGAGTTTTAAGGATGACAACGCTTCTTTGTTTTTTTGTCTCCATTCAGGTGGAAATGAAGAGTCGGAGCTGTTCGAGCTGCAAACAGCGAGGGAATGGTCCGACGATGACGACGGAGGAAGTGGAGATCCAGATGATGACGATGGATTGGCCTCATCTCCCTCCATCTGGGGCACGCCACGTCAGCACTCCTTCGAGCTGACTTTCTCTTACATTGCCATCGCAGAGGCAGAAGCGGTGGGATCCTCGCGACACCACCGGGACCGACGCAGGACCTACTCTCGGGGAAGTCGCACTCCTCTGATCCGCACAGACACCCTGGAAACATTGTTGGACTCCCCCGACGTGGAATGGGACCCTCAATCCTTCCTTAGCCGAGAGGAAGAAGAGGAAGCGTCCCTAAGGAGGGAACAGGAGAGGGCAGCATTACAGAGGGAGCAACACAGACAAATTGAGACTATTACAATCCAGCCCTCGCCCCAAAATCTGGACCAGGGAAATCAGGAGAGAGACGCAGAAACCCAAAGAGAGGAGCCACTGTGCAGTCAGACCCAGACTGTCCAGACTCCCTCTCGGTCTCTGTCTTCCCAGGATCAGAGTCCCTCACAGACACTACATGGTGAGAAACACGCAGAGGAGGTTATTTGATTATGTGTTGGGTGGCGTAGTGTCATAACTGAAGAGGCTATTTACTCAAGTAACACTTCAGTTCAAGCTGGCTGTAAAGCACAGTAAGCAAAAGACAGAAGTGTAAATCGACTAGACATCAACATAAAGTCTTCCTTTAATAAGCTGCATGAATATATCTCTAACCAGGCTGCCATTAGCTCTGTCTGCCCACATAGTCAAACATTAGTATCAAATATCTTACCTGATAACATTTGATAATATGAGTTATGGCTCATGTAACATGTTCTCATATAGTTTACATGACTGACAGATTTAGTGAGATTTAGTTTGTTCATATCTTCTTCTTGGCTAGCCATGACAAATCAAACATGTGAGATGAGCTTTTAGGTAATGTTCACATGTATAAGCAGCCCAGCAGTCACCACAGTCCTTACCTAGTTTTTTTTTTTTTTTTGTATTTCAGAGCAACAAAATATGTTGAGAAGACGTTATCAGATTCATGAAAAAATGTTTTAACTGTAACTTCAACAGTGCATTCATATTTATATATGAATTTTATTTATAAGCCCATTCAAGACTGCATAGTCCTTAGGATCTTGTGTAAGTTATTTCTGGACCTACATCTCACAGTCATATCAGACATGTTGCAGTCTAAATGTTCTGTCAAACTTTGTAAGACATTTGAGTTCAGGTTGAGGATGTGCAAACACTAAGTGATGACATCATCATGAACATGACATCATCTTTTTTTTTTCCCAGCAACGGCATCCTCCGAGCCAGAGTCTCCTGTCTCCAGGGAAACCATTTCAGTCAAGCTGCTCACATCTGTGCAACCTAGAGGCCCGGTGTCTTCATCGCAAGCTGCCATCGGTCGAAACTCTCAGGAACAGCTGGTCAGCGATCACTGGTTTTCAGCACTTAACCTATCAGAGGGCCCGACAGTATGCACGCAAATAGCAGGTACAACAGTCACATCAGTATCTTTCAGTGTTGTCCCTCTTCTGTCCTCTCACCTCCCTCTCCTCCCCTCTGTGTCTTTGTCTTTGTTGCTGAGTGAGAAGCTTCTACTCTGCTGGCTAATCGATGCTTTAAATAAAGAAAATATCAGATTTCGCTTTCAGGGCCTTCAAAGGCAGGCGGACAAAGATGGACCCTCCCATTCAGTCCTTGCTGTGCATTGTTACCCTCCCTCAGAATGTCAGGGATAGTTGTGCTTATTGTGGGGAAAACATTTCTGGCACTGACAGACTTTTTGGATTTGTACAACGTCACTTCTGATGTCGGAATGAATCACTGTTAGTGACAAGCAGAAAGACAGTCACATGTGTGTTTGGTTTCTCGACTGCGTGTGCAGGCTTCTGTGATTCTGTTTGTAACTTAAAAGTGATTTAAAAATGGAGATAGAGAGACGGAGAGATAACATCCTGGCCTCAAGCTTTCTGGTATTTTAAGTGGACATTCAGTCTTTAGACTGCTCAGTCTTATTTTAGTGGATGTGGGGGGCAGTAAACCTTCACACTGATGAATGTGTGGTCAGGCTGATGACAGAGTTTAGGGTGTCTTGAATAAATAGCACACATGCATCCATTGGAGCATCATGTTTCATCTGGTTTTATAACAAACTTTTAGGGGCTGCAGACTAAACCTTAATTCTTCATTGGTGACTGATGTGTGATTCTAGCACAGAGTTCAGGAAAATCCAAAACAACAAACTAAATACTACCTGTACAGTATACAGAGTAATGTAATGTATAAGGAAATCAGGAAAATAGTCATTCTATGCATTACCTCTTAACATTCAGATTTTCTCTTTCAGGTTTGTATGATGAAATAATCTTTATTTTAGCAGCTTAACTAGAAAACGTTCGTTATCCCCTGAGTCAAGCTCATCTTTGTATTGAATTGTAAGTTCTGGTTGCACTGTCACTTGTGGTGACATAACAGAAAATAGACCCTGGTTCTCCTGTTTCAAAAGTTGGACAGAACATGATGATGAACACAGCCCGAAATAACTCTTATCGGAGTTCAAAGGAATACAAAATATTTAGTCTGTTACAACGTGAACTTTTGCTTCAATAAAGATGAAGTCATTTTGTCAATGTTATGAATCTTCTTTTCTATCATCATCTCACTATGTGTGAAGCTCTTGGAGTCTTGCAGAGAGTGGTGGGCGGTGCTGCGAGCAAGATTATTTTGGGCCTTTGGACTGCTGAGCGAGCAGGGCCAAAAACAGCTCAGAGGGGCGAGGGGGAACTCAGCGGGACAGAAAGAGGTAGAGGGACAGAGGCTGTGAGGGGAAACACTGGGAGCTGAAATCAAAATGGCCAGTAAAGGTGAGACTTTGGACTTAAAGCGAAAACAAAACAGTTTGAAGTACCTATGCAGACAATATCTTGGTATTCACTTACAGTCCTCAGCTGGCTGCCAGCTACTGCAAAGAGCTGTGTTTCGAGTTCAGAGAGAAGAAAGGAGGCAGAGGAGAGCTTCTTATTCAAGTGTGAAGGGGAGGAAGACACTTGTAGTCTTTAGGAGTTGACTGTTGAGCTTCTTAACTTCGATGTTTTCTTGAGTAAGCAGGACTTTCAGGGGACTGCAGGTGGGAATTCACAGGATTTCTCTTCTCTCTGCTCTTTTACGTGTTTAGTCTCTGGATACAGCAGCTTCTGTCAGCGTAAGGAGAGCCTGGCTCTTAACTTAAGAGCTGTTCAGATGTAGCCGAGTAGACTTTGTATCAGACGCGTGTGTGAACTGTCCTGTTGTGGTGTGCTCATTGCAGATAGCTGTTATAGTGTGTAATAACTTTGGCGGCTGGCCGCTCTTACATTTCAGTGCTTCCTCTTCAGGCTGAAGAGCTGGCACGAGCAGAGACATTTCAGACTGGACTAAGAAAAGACTGTGACATACGTGATGCTGATGTTCAGGCTGGGTTGAAATGAAGTGTAAATGAGGCATGTGGTTAATGTACTTCTTGTTTAATTGATTGCTTATTTCAATTACCCTGTGGGCTCTTTGCTCATATATATTTATGTTAATGAGTTCAAATTGATCATAGGTGGTTATAGAAAGAAAAAAATGGGTTAGGGTTAACTTCTTAACTTAAGAAGAAGTTTGTCCAGAGGGTTTTTAACGGCTCCAATGTTTGTTAAAAGAGTTAAGAAGTACAGTTTATTTTTCTCCCTTAAGTTTTACAGATAATTCCTGTTTATGACACACATTTGAAATTGGCTTTAAGACTACTTTTTGTTGGCTCATTGACTTTCTTGCTTAAAGTTCGGTGAGAAGATTGATACCACTCTTACATGAACCTGGCAGTTAGCCTAGCTTAGCATAGAGATTAGAAAGCTAACCTGGCTCTGAGAAAGAAACAAATTCAACCCAAGACTTCTTATTGATAGAGCACACTAATAAACATGGAATTTGTACCTGTACTAAAAGTCTAATACGACTTGTTGAAAAGGGAACCAGTGGAGAGTGAAGGAAGTCACTGGGCAGAATAAGATAAAAATATAGTTTCACTTTAGTTTCATAATAGAATCGATCCATCCATCCATTGTGTATACTGCTTACCCTGTTCAGGGTCGCGGGGGGCTTTAGACAATCCCAGCTGTCAATGGGCGAGAGGTGGGGTACACACTGGACTGGACTGGTCACCAGTCAATTAGATGGCTGACATACAGAGACAAACAACCAGTCACACTCACATCCACTACTAAAGACAACTTAGAGTCCCCAAATAACCAACCAAACCAAATAATAACGAGCATCTCCTTTGACTGTGGGAGGAAGCCAGATTATCTGAAGTGAACTCATGCATGCATACTGGGAACATTGCAAACTTCAGACAGAAAGGCCTGTCTGACTGGGATTCAAATCAGGAACCTTCCTGCTGTGAAGCGACAGCAGAAAGCTTCACTGTGCAGCCCCTACAGATTATATAACAAACAGATATGTAGAAAGTTCAGTGTGCTAGTAGCAGGAGTTTGTTCCCTTTGGACAAAACCAAGCTAGCTTTTTTCCTGATGTTTCCTGAGTTAATGCTAAGCTAACAGCTGCTCTCTGTAGATGTATATTTAAACATACATACATACATATTAAAGAATGATGTCAATCTTTCTGTTTAACTCTGGGATGGACAGCAAATAGACTTCTAACCTTAATTATACACTTCTGAAATGTCTAATGATTCAAACCTTGGTAGATGTCTCACTACTTAAATGCCTCCTGCAGCACGACTACTACATGGTCGAGTATGAGTTCCAGATGAATGCAGGATGTGGGTCGTTTTACAATGAAGTACAGTGCCTGTGTTTCAAATATAGTAGCTGATCTATATTTCCATTTCGATTAATTCTGTCCCAGAATAAGAGCTGCACAAACAAACATGTTGGACAGGTGTGTTCCAGGCCAGGGGCATCATGGGTATTAATTGTGTGCAGTGATGCTTATAAATAATCCATCTGCTGTCAGTGCAAGCTTTTCAAAGAGGCTTCCCTTTATTGCTCAGGCTTAGCATTATACTGAACGGCACAAAGCTACAGAATGCACTGTCTGACAGTTCTGTACTGAAGACAACATCCCCTGTAATTACACAGAATCCATGCTTTCACTCTGGGCTGCATGCAGTTCTATTGAGTATTGTGGATGATTAGGAGTGCCTGAAGTTTTCATTCATAAATGTTTTGCATTATTAAAATAATCACTTTATTTATACTTTAATAATGTGACGCCTCAGTAACCATGGCAGTTGTTGCTGGGAAACCGTAAAGGACACCAATAGGGTGTGGAAAGGGGCCTGCTGACGGCCTGACGTGTACCAGCAGGTGCTGTGAAATGCTGCATTTAAATTCTCCTCGACCACTCTCCTCCCTCTTTCATCTGAGGGCTAAATTTAGCCCGAGCTGGAGCCTGACGTGTCCTCTTAGCTGCTGCTGTGTGTCCTCTCATGCTGGAGGCTGGAAATCCCTCTCTGCCTCATGTGTCATGTCCCTATCCCTAAGTCTGAACTACTGTATTTCCCCGTCGCTTTTCATAGCCGGAATCTGTCGTACAAATACGAAAGAATGTGTAGTTGCCAAAGATCTCCGCTCTGAGTGATGTTGCTGCAGCTGCTCTGTGAAAACGAGGAAGGATGCAGTAATGCTGTTTGAAGCAAGAAAACCTCCCATTTCAAAATATAAAGATATATATACCCCCCTCCCCCCTGTTTTTTTCTCCATACTATACACTACTTGTCCTTCATAATATCACCCTCTTCCTCTCTCGTCCTGTTCCACCTTCCTGTCTCACCCTTGTCTTTCCTTGTCCCCCAGTGATGGACCTGATCTACTGGAAGGACACGGAGCGAACAGGCATGGTGCTCACAGGGTTGGTGGTGGGCCTGCTGTCCCTGTTCCAGCTCAGCATCATCACTGTGGTCTCCACGGTCTCCCTGGCTGTCATGTGCTTCACCATCTCAGTGAGAATCTACTACCACATCCTCCACATCCTCAACTGTGGGGACGGAAAACACCCTTTCAAGTAAGAGGCTTTTCCTTTCATAGTTCTTCATTTAAATTCTTGATTCTTCTTCTGATTTTAATAAATACTGATCTCAGCACAGCCGCAGTGCAATATCACTGTTTGGTAATATTATCATTATTGTGGGCCACATATTGTGTAGTTTATTACCCTGCCATTCCCATCCCCTCTCACTGTTCTTACAACCAGTAGTAGAATCTATTTATGGCTGTGTGCTGGCGAGATGTTTCTATCAGCAAAGCTGGGGTTAAGTTTAGAGTCAAGTGGTTAAATCTTTGTAAACACAAGGCTTGTAGTGATGATTTTTTTTCTAAATTATTGAGTTGAGTTGTCTTTAATTAGAAAGTTCTGTCTGAATCTTTGATCGACAGTTCTCAGAGGGGGGTTATATTTGAGCATGAAGGATTTCTGCCACATGTATTACTGTGTCTTTAAAATCCCTATTTGATAAAAACTCAAGGGCAAATGAACCTCATGTCCTCTTTTCATTGCCTCATTTCTGCTCAGTTCATACTTGGACCTGGACATCAGTTTCAGCGGAGATGATGCTGACGGCTACATGCAGAAAGCCATCGTCATGGCTCTGTCTGCAGTGGACACGCTTAAGGGGCTTTTTTTTCGTTGGAAACCTCTTTGAGTCCCTCAAGGTGAGCTATAATTAAATGTGTCCATGTGGATTTGTGTGTGTGTGTGTGTGTGTGTGTGTGTGTGTGTGTGTGTGTGTGTGTGTGTGTGTGTGTGTGTGTGTGTGTGTGTGTGTGTGTGTGTGTGTGTGTGTGTGTGTGTGTGTGTGTGTGTGTGTGTGTGTGTGTGTGTGTGTGTGTGTGTGTGTGTGTGTGTGTGTGTGTGTGTGTGTGTGTGTGTGTGTGTGTGTGTGTGTGTGTGTGTGTGTGTGTGTGTGTGTGTGTGTGTGTGTGTGTGTGTGTGTGTGTGTGTGTGTGTGTGTGTGTGTGTGTGTGTGTGTGTGTGTGTGTGTGTGTGTGTGTGTGTGTGTGTGTGTGTGTGTGTGTGTGTGTGTGTGTGTGTACTGTCTTAACGACCTGCTCTCAAAGATTTGCCTCACCCTGTCCAGAACTCCTAATTAACCCAGGCATCAGACCGTCTGTACTTTCTTTCATTTTGCTCTTATACCCATAATCTTCCTCCTGTCATCACTGAAGATGACATCGCCATGTCAACTGTCTGTCAAATTATGCTAAAACCTGAAGACTGCTCCTAAATTGGGGCAAAATCACTGAAGGCAACTGTCAGCCTCAACGACGGTGTCTTTTTGTGATCAAGTGGAAAGCAATGACAAATACTCTGCAGTGAAATAGAACCCAGTCTACCCCTCGCCTTTATATGGTTTTTCTTTTCCCCAAAAAATCTATAACAACACAACATAAACACATTCCATATATTCTCTGAGTTTTAGCCATTTGTTTTTTATCAGGCCTCTTGGTATGCTGCTCATCATAACACAGCCAAACAGTTCTGAAGATATTTATCAAGTCAAAATCTATCAGTCTGTATCACATGTTATCATCTCACAAACATAAACACCAACGTTTCCATAGATAGATAGATAGATGATAGATAGATACTTTATTGATCCCGAGGGAAATTCAAGGCATCCAGTAGCAGTATACAAACATGTAAGACACATAGCAATTGTTACCATAAACACCCGCTGTCCCCCCTCCCATACATATATTAACCCGACAACAAAGATTTAAGGAGCCCCTATAAAATTAAACCTGTGCAATTAAAAATAGACCTATACAACTTATATAATGAAATGTACAAACCTGTGCAGGAATAGAAATATATGTGCAATTTAAAAGAAACCTATAAACAGTTAAAGAGCATCTGTAGTTAGACCTGTACATAAGAGATGGAGAGTGTTGACCTTCTGAGGGTATGTGTTACAGTAGTGTTTAAGATGGAGGTAGTGCAAGGAGTGTGAAAAACAGTCAGTGCAGACATTTAAGGTGCAAAAAAATAAATAAATAAAGTGATGGTCAAATGTGAAAAGCAAAAATATGTGAAAGCAGACATTAAACAGTTATTAAACAGTCAGTGCAAACATTAAAGTGATTGTCAGATGAGCATTAAAGTGTCCAACTAGAGGCTGACTCTTAGGACAGCAGTACAGATGAAAAAATGTGTCCATGAGTCACTGAGTGCTTTATCCTTGCCGTGACAGTGAGATGTTGTACAGTCTTATGGCCAGGGGGACAAAAGAGTTCTTAAGTCTGTCCGTGGAGCACGCTTGTGACAGCAGTCTGCCACTGAACATGCTCCTCTGCTTGGTGAAGGTGCTGTGCAGAGGGTGGTGGGTGTTGTCCATGATGGAGAGCATTTTGTCCAAAGACCTTCTCTCTGCCACCGTCACCAGAGAGTCCAGCTCTGTGCCCACCACAGAGCCAGCCTTCCTCACCAGTCTGTCCAGCCGTGCTGCATCTCTCTTCTTGCTGCTTCCTCCCCAGCACACCACAGCGTAGAAGAGGACACTGGCCACCACAGACTGGTAAAACATCTGCAGCAGCTTTTTGCAGATGTTGAAGGACCCCAGCCTTCTCAGGAAGTACAGACGGCTCTGTCCCTTCCTGCAGGTAGTGTCCATGTTTGGTGACCAGTCCAGTTTGTCATCCAACTGCAGCCCCAGATATCTGTAGGTCCTGACCACCTCCACGTCGACCCCCCCGATGGAAACAGGTTGCAGATGTGGCTTGTTCCTTCTGAAGTCCACCACCATCATATATCATATATATATATATATATATATATATCATATACAGCATACGTATATAGTCTTTGCTTTAAATTCTCTGGATTCCAATTCATAAGATACTGTTGTTGAAAATAGGCCCAAAAAAAGGATTTTTGTGCCTTTATTGTAGAGATAGGATAGTGGATAGAGTCGGAAATCAGGGAAAGAGAGTGGGGAATGGCGTGCAGGAAAGGAGCCACAGGTCAGATTGGAACCCAGGCCACCTGCTTGGAGGACTACAGCCTCCATACATGGGGCGCACACACTAACCACTGCACCCCAAGTTAATTTTAGTTAATTTAATTTTCTATATAGTGCCAGATCACAACTGAAGTCATTTAAGGATAACTTTCCGATAGAACAGGACAGCTGTCATTAAAAGAAACGCATGAACACCAAGATTCCTTTAAAAGCTGTAAACCTAGGGGAAACACTGAAGGGTCATGTCAAGTATTTTAAATGTTCTAAGTACAAGGAGGAAGTGTTTGCCTGAAAGTAATGTTGATATGTTAAAGTGGAGCAGTAAAAGCACACATACAATAAATGTAAGCACCACAGGGCTACTCGTGATGACATGATACCATAAGAGAGCATTAGATATGTGGCCCAGTATACCATAATATGAGGATGAATAGTTCAGTGACCCTACTCTTACCCTGATTTTATTTCAATGATTTGTGTTCCATTCCCTTGTTGACATACCTCTATCATTGTCAGCTGAAATGTCAAATGAGTTTTTTTTGTTTTCACATCAAATTATAAATCCAGTCGGCTCAATACATTTATGCCCATTCAGTGCTGAACAGTAGCAGTACGACAGCTCACAGACTCTTAACACATTTACAGTAAACGGTGAGTAAGTGTGAACTGACTGAGCCCCCTAAACCCCAGCGCCCCCCACTCTCAACCCTGACCTGGCCGGTATGTGACATGGCACACAGAGGGAGGTACGCAGAGACGCCCGGGATCAGCTGGAGTCTCTTTCCATCTGAGACAGGGGTGTCCCATATCAGAGCAACACTGGATCCCAGACCAGGAGTTGTGACTCTGTGGGGTATAAGGGGGAACACTTAAAACCATATTTGGAGTCTCAGACTGTTCGAGTTGTCTTCAAAGAAATCAAATCGATATGAGTCATGTCTCGTCTGTTGTTAACCTGCTTCTGTATCTCTTGGTCTTAGTTCCTGGTTCTGATGTACCTTGTGACGTACCTGGGAGAGCTGTGCAATGGCCTTACTCTGCTCATCATCAGTAAGAAGCTGTGTAAATACAGGATCTGCTAACACACTGCATGGCAGCCGCATGACCTTTTCTTCTTTTCTTCTTCAGGTTTGATTGCCGTCTTTTCTCTGCCACTTTTCTACAGACAGCGCCAGGTAATAACTCTCTTCATCATTCTTACTACTGCTCCTTTATTCCAGAATAAAATAAACATTTATTTTCCTTCTCTTGCAGGAGCAGGTGGACAGCTACATTGCAAAAATCCATGCCCACATTGACAACTACAAGGACACGTGAGTATGGCGCCATCTTCTGGCACAATGTTGCCATCAATTCAAATATGCTGAGTTGTTCAGTCAGTTGGTTAATCGAGCTCCCTGTAAACCCTGAACAGGATAAGTGACATAAAAAGGGATGGAGGGATAGTGAGTTTGGGTAATGCTTAAATGACGACACTTGGTGTAATGTGTGAGTAGTAAAATGGTAAAAAAAATGTAAAAAAAATCTTTTCTGTTCTCTCTTGATGTCAAGTAAAAGAGTCTATTTTCAAACAACCCTGTTTCTAAAACCTTTGGGACATTTTGTAAAACATAAATAAAAACAGAATGTGATGATTTCAAAACATTGAAACCCCAATGAAATGCAGGAAAAGAAATGTTTGCTGGTTCAAATTTTCTGTGGGCGACTCCCAGACCCCATCACCTAGTGGTGACAACTATTAGCCAGTAAATACTTCACTGTTTCATGCCGTTTACCAGAATGCCAAGCTAAACTTTGCCCTTCTAGTCAATATTTTGTTTGGGTTGAGGCAATCAGGGGGGCATAGGGGAAAAAGTTTGACAACCACTGAATTTAAGTTTCAGAATAAAAAGAAAGAATATGAAAGGTAACATGATAAAAGTGTTTTATTAAATTTCTTAAGCAGCATCTAAACTGGCTTTAAAGTATGAATGTAGGAGGCGCAGGCAGCCTGGGGGTTAGTGCGCGCATCCCATGTACGGCCCGGGTTCGAATCCGACCTGTGGCTGCTTTCCTGCATGCCATTCCCCACTCTCTCTCCCCAATTTCTGACTCACTGTCCTTTCTCTAAATAAAGGCATAAAAAGCCCCAAAATGAACCTTAAAAAAAGTCTTATAGACAAGAATCTTTCTTATGATGCCATTATTCCCAATTAAAGGTTATTTTGTACTTTTAGTACTCCCAGATTTGTCCTTGTTTTTTGCGGTTCATTGTTTGTCACAGGGTTATTACTGCCAGTCTTTTTGACCCCCCATCTCAACGTGTACAGAAATGCTGAAAACCACTCTGTCGGATTAGTGATGACATTTGTTGACCTGCATCAGCGCTGACTACTCTTATATTTCTCTTCCACAGCTTGCAAAGACTTGCCCAAGGTGGTGGCCCTCCTCCTGACCCAACTCCTGGTGGCGCTAAACCCAAAGCCCAGTAAACACTGATGGACAAGGACTTACAGAACAATCTCCCAGAGTTACAGGCTGTCACTCACATGTCTTACCCAGCAGTCTGCGCTCAGAGCTCCACAGAATGGAGCTCCAGAGACCGAGGAAGGGACGGGAGGTTACTTAAATGGACAATGATGAAGATGACGCATGGTACTTTATACTCTAACTGTATCTTAGTTAATGGATTGGAGGTTGGGGTGTGGGTTAAAAAATGATCAAGGTGTATGAATCCTGGATGAGACTCTTGCTGCTGACATCCGAGATGCAAAGACGCAGCCCGTCGTATTCTTTGAAATAATCGTTGTTTTTAATATGTTAATATGACTCAAGAAGTGTCTTAGACAGAGGAAAGCTGTAGTCCAAATGAGGTACTAAGACCAAGAATGGAAAGTTTCCACACCGACAGCTACTCACCTGAGAAAAAAAGAAGTGAGTTGCTAAGGTGACAAAAACAGGGGTAATCATTATTCATGGCGACTAAGGATGCATGTGTCACACTCTCATGACAGTTTATGTGTGTGTATGCAAGTGTGAGTGTGTCTGTGTTGTGCCTCACATACTGCTTGCATTATGAAAAACATACCTACAAGAAATTAAAGCCACATTTCTCTTTTATTATCCAACACTTTCTGAGTCTTCTCATCCACACAGCCATTCACCTTAGGCCACTCCATTGTTCATTATTTACATTTTTCCTGGTCATGTTGTATTTTGTCACTTCATCACTTTCACCACAAGGGGCAGCTTTCCTACACCCGTTTGAATAAATGGGAAGTGTAAACCTAACATTTATAAAGAGAGACAAAGAGATGTATTCCCTTGCTACAGCCTCAATAATCTAGATGTATCATAATGATAGTGAAATCACTTTTCAGTAAGTTCCCCTCTGATCCTCTCCGAGCTCTTTGTGAATATTTCCAGCCCTGTGAAGGAATGTGGGAGTGAAATACAGCAGGTGCCTTTCTAACTGCAGGTTATAGTGCATGATCAGATTCACAGTGCTCACGGCTGCTGACGACAGCTTACTTCTCCTCCCATCGCCTTCCTGAGAATGGTGTTATGTATGTGTATGATAACTGTGTGATAGAACATGTGTGTCATGACAAGGTATCTTATACAGAGTTGTAAGTAGTTCAGTTTTAGGAATAATAAAAATAATTCAGGACACTCTGCGGTTCAGGTCCACATTTATCGCGCTTGCTTTTGTAGCCCTCGCTAAAAATGTGTTTATTCCTATGAAAGCCTTATTTTGGTCTGGTTAACACAGTTATGTTGGCAGACACGCTCCATAAAAAAAGTCTTCTTTGATAGTCTTCATGAACTGCTTTGCTCTGGACCTACACCTTCAAAATGTGTCTCTGATTTTCACCCAGAGGAACTTCAGCAAAGACTATACTGTAGCTACACAATGAATGTAAGGTCACTAGTTTCCTTGTTATATATTTATTAAAACCAAACTGCTGTTGGTCTAGTCATAGTCACTGTTTTGTAGCTCTGTCTCGATAAGTAGATTTTTTTTCTGCATGGCAGAAGAAAGAGAAACCAAATCCAAACAGTAAAGTAACTCTTAGTTTTATTCAAAATATAGTACACAGATTATTTAGTATAGTCTACTTAAAAACAACTAGAGTTTTAATCAGATTAAAGTAGTTTAACACACTCAAGAGAAAGCAATGTATAAGGTCTGAGTTTTTTTTTTTTTTAGACCAATAGATTCAGTAAAATAGACCTCAAGAATCATCAGTTTCACTTTGCAAAAGACCAAAAAGAAATAATAGCAATAAAGAAGGTACAGTAGTATATCTGGCCCCACAACTTTACACTAATTCTACCTTTATGGATTTCAGAAATGTCAGTAAAGGTTCAGGTCACTTTAGTCATCATCATAAACTGTAGGCCTACATAATTTGTAAGGACATAATATGATACCAAAAATTCAGATTATATGTAGGTTGGTTGTTTCTAGAACTTTTTTCTGTTTTTTTTTTTTTTGGTCAAGAGTATAATCAAGATTTATTTTATTATACACTGGAACATCAGATTAAAAGTCACGGAGATTAATTGTTTGTTAGAAAAAAAAACTTGTGAAACTTGGGTAAACGCTTGCCTTGTATGCATCTTGCAGGTCAGTTTTTCCAGCTTCCAACCACAAGGAGGCGCCAGAATTCAAAGCATTGCTTAAAAACAGTTTTAGGTAGAAAAGTCAGTGATCACCTCGGCTATAAGACTGAAACACTTCACACTGTGATTTTCTAACTTCTCTCATGTCTCATGAATGAGCCAATATAAAGTCATGTGTAGTTCTGTTGTAGCTACAGTCTTTTGATGACCTGCTCAGGGTCAAATTAAAGTGGGTCAGGGGGTCTGAGCTCAGAAGGTTTTATGTGTCGTTCTCAAAATGGAAAGCAAGGTTGACCGCCTCCTTTCACCGGTGAGAACAAGTCTGTACTTGCCTGCAAAGTCAAAGTCAAGGAGGACTGGGAAATGACACAGTTGTTAAATTGGAAGAGTTTCGGATTCCCAAATGAAAAAAAAACAACTAAGCGATGGAAACAAATATGTTCCATTGTAAAGTGATTCACAAAAAGTGAAGTAGGAGTTGTAGAACTTTTTTTAATTAAAAAAGGCTACATACATTTTCAGGTATAGGCTTCACTTTCATCAAACTGCTCAACCCTCCTCTGCACTGTGCAGGGAGGTGAGGTGGGCGGGGTTAGTCAAATTAATCTGAAGATACTCCATAGCCCCGCCCTCACATTGGAACTCAGTCTCAGTCTGTATCTCTCATAGTAATCTGCCACAGTGGATTTGGCAGGACCGCGCGCAGGACAAGAGGAGCGCTTTTCCGCACGAGCCTACTCGCCATCATATATAAGGATTAAGAACATTTATTTTTAAGAAGAAATCGTCTTCTCATGGTGGGTCCTTTATCTTCCCCGCCAAGGAGAGCGAGGCGAAAAGCTGACTGATTTAAATGTCACCTCCTGACACCATGGATTACAGCCGGACCACGGCGCCTCCGGTGCCCCCCCATAACCCCAAAATCGCCCGACCGGGGCAGGCGCAGGAGCGGCTGTTAAAGTGCATCCTGCTCGGTGACGGAGCAGTGGGCAAAACCAGCCTGGTGGTCAGCTATACGACTAATGGTTACCCGACAAGATACGTCCCTACTGCATTTGATGACTTCTCAGGTAAACAAAATACAAAATATATCAGTTTTACATTTGAAGCATTGTTCCTTATTCCTTTATAGCCTCAATCATGGGGTCTATTCAAGGCTTATTTGCCATGATTTTTCAGCATCAGAGGTTCTCACGGACCGCTTTGCAAAGTTGAAAAATTAAAGTATAACTTTACTCATTCTAATACAACCTATAGGCCTACAATAAAGTCTGGTAAATGAAACTCTATTGAAATGTGTTCCACTTTAGAAGTTAGTCTGTTTCTTTCTGTCTGGTCCATCTGCTTTTAATGTTCTCTAAAATCTTCATCAACTTCCAATTTTAAGCAATCTGTCAACCTGCCTGTTATTCTACTGGTGTGATAGATGTGTTTGTATTTCCTTTTATCTGTTCTCTAACTGTGTTAATGCATAGGCCTATGAGTTATCCTCCCAGATGGAGCAAGCAGGTTTTCATTTAGCTCAATTCCACCTTCCAAACTGTCTCACTTGTCCCTTCAAGTTTTGTTTACTGGGGGGAAAAGTAGAGAACATAAAACTTCAGAGGGGAAACTTGTTTTTAACTGATCAGTGTTGGCATGAAAATACACCTGTGACCCGCTGATCACCTTTATTGCGTAATGATTAGCCTACAACATAACACTGTCAATGCATGAGGACATCCAGTTTGATTCACAATTGTGTAAACATTCCAAAGGGAGAGCATTAATACATGAAATCACATGTTTAAAAGATCAAATGTTTTTTAGAAGAAGACTGAACACTTGGCGTTGTTTCCTGTAAACTGACGTGTCAAATTATACATTTTCATCATTAACCTCTGCAATTTTCTATCATTACGCTGATGAGCTGTAAAACTAACAACTTGGCCCAAAGAAATCCAATAAAACACTCTCTGAGAACACACACCGCCCTCAGACAAGCACTGGCTCAACCCTCCTGTACAGAGCAGAGAGCGTCTCTGGTTCAGGGGTTTTGGATTGCACAACTCTGCCTATTGTTGTCAGCCTTGACCCATGGAGCCCTCTCCTCTATACTGGAATGGGCACATCTGTTGCATCGGGTCAGAGGCAGAGATTGTCTTTCAGCCGGGACCTGACAGAGACTGATTGTGCAGTTCGGGGGCCCTTAGTAGTGATGTCATTTCTCGGTGCCTGGAATCAGAGCGTCCTCTTGAAAGCTGAGTTCTGGGCTGTTACGCAACGCCACAGGTGGTGGCAGAAAGGCAGAGGAGAGGGGACGATAAGGGCGAGTTTTGGGCTGGAAAATCAAAGAAGTATCATATGTCAGGGATTAAGAAATGATTACACAAGGGCAGCTCACTCTCTTTCTCTCCTTTCATCCTGCTTTCTCCTTGCTTTAGTTGAAACAGGGTTCTATGATGTCCTACTACTTGAGTAGTTCCAGCTAACTCTTTGATCAGGTGGCACGACCTACCACACACTCCAGGCGTATTGTAAATGTTTCCATGTGCCTGCTGCTCGGCATTGTGCTCGCTCTTCTGAAAAGAATAAATGGCCCCATAATGAAACTCTCTGTAAGATGACTCATCCACTTTTCCAATCCTGAAATGGGGCCTATTGGAGGAGAGTCACTGCGAGACCAACAATCTGCTCTGGTTTACCCCCCTATAAGACAACCTTTGAATGGCCTCTGTCAAAACACAAGAGAGTACAAAGCTCACAGAGAGGTCCCACAGACTGTAAAGTGTTATGGTCTCCGCAGTGACAGAGGCAGGGTGGGTGGGCAGGCGAGACAGAGAAGGCCGTCTGTGAGCTGGAAGAGCGAAGCAGGGGGTCTTTGTGTTTTCAACTGGCAGACTTTTGTTTATTCCAGAAAATATTCTGCTGGGCGGTTAAGTGTGTGTGTGTTAACTCTGTAAGTGTCAGGTGGGAACTTAACAGCATAGACAGCTTTATAGTGGTTACAACAGCTGTGTCTTATTTTCTCTGTCTGTCCTTTTCTGTCTCTACAGCTGTGGTTCAGGTGGATGGAAACCCAGTGAGACTCCAGCTTTGTGACACAGCAGGACAGGTGAGTTCTGTTCACACACACAAGCACATCGCTGCTTCACTGTATTATGCTGTGGCCTGCTATCAACGTCACAATAGTCCCTCATACATTCAGTTCAAGGCAGGATACCTACACCTCTATTCAATTCATCTGCAATGTAAATGTGCCATTAAAAGACAGCAGGATGTGATTTTTTTTGTCACAAATCCCTAGTACTTACACATGTACATGGCAAGATCAGCAAAGAGATAAGAGGTACTATTGTGTCCACAGGGGGTGCCAAAATCAATAACCAAAAGTCCCTCACAGGAGCTTTAATGACGAAATACCTACAATAATCATGAATGCCACAACGGCCTCAGCACTTAGTTTTATATTATTTGAATACAGAAAAGATTAAACTATCTTAACACCTGCGTTTTAGCGGTTTTTTTTATTATTAGGCCAAAGCACTACTGACTTTCCTGTTGACCTCAGCATTTTGTCTTTAATTCAAATTAGCAACCCTGCTAACATAATGCAGACATAATGAATGTCAACATAGCAAATGCTCTTACATCTGCAAGTTAGCCTTAACTTTCTGAGCGTGTTAGCATGCTGAGGTTAGCATTTTAGGTCAAAGCACTGTTGTTCAGCCTCACAGAGTTGCTGAACACTATCAGGCTAATTATAAAGCATTAATACCAAATGTGTAGCCTACCAGCTTCCTACATATTCTTCTCTTGAGAATGTGTAGGAAGCAACTTGCGCACATGAACAGATTGAACAAATGATTTATTACATGAAAAAAAAACAAGGTCCTTACATTCTTCATATGAGTCTTTGCCTGCTATTTCAGTGAGCTCATCCATATAGAAAATTCTTTGGCTCTGCCGTCAGTCTTAGATACAGGTAAAGGCTAGTCTTAGGTGTTGCATCAACAGGGTGCTTATGTAGAGGGAAAAGGTTGGACTGGGGTTAACACAGCAAAGACACATGACGATAATTCCTCTCTGCTGTGAACAACTCTGTGGTTCAGGGAGTGTGCCGGCAAAAGTTATTGACTCACTATTATGTTTGTACTGTGGGGCAATGTTGGTCAGTTCTGTTGTGAAAGTGTTTTTATTTTCTCTGGAGCATGTGTGGTTTTTTGTATAATCCAATTCCCCGGAGCCACGCCTGGGAGGGAGCAGAATATTTGACATTCACAAACGCTGCGAGGGCACTGCAGGTTCTACGCAAAATCAAAGACAACTTGGCTGTAAAGTGGAATGAAGCACACAAACAAGCCCAAATACATATAAAACCTCACAGCATGTTGCAAGCTGCACACAGTATCATAACTGCACGCACAGAGGCACACACACATGCAGACAAGCCTGGGCAAACACAGGGAGATAAAAGTCGGCAACTACCTTCAGTAGTTAAGCAGTTTCATAAGAGGGGAGCTTGGGCCAGAAACAGGTTAGGGTGTTCCAAAAAGAGAGATATAGAGAGAGGTAGAAAGTGAGTGAAGCAGAGAAAGAAACACTCCAGAGAAAAGAGATAACAGCTGCCGTCAGAGCTGATAAACAAACTGGCTCCTTCTCCTGAGATGTTGATATGTGTGTAATGTGTATAATCTGCAGATGGACTCACGTCATCAGATTGCAAAGTACAGCCAAAGCTTGTGTGGGATACGAGTTCATAAGTGCCCACTGTGTTTGTTGAACCTTAAATCCAGGTTTTAGAGTTTTTTGTACTTTTTTTTATATTTGAAAACCAGAGGGAGGTGGAAAAACAGGATTGTGCAAGCAAAGGAGAAGTTAGGAAATGAGTTGTGGAAAGGAAGAGGTTAAGGAAAGGAAGGAAAGCTTTGTGAAAAGTGTCTGCAAACCTTAATCTGTGTGCTCAAAGGTGTGGGAGGCCCCTTGTTAGTCAAAGCTCTGTGGCTCCAAAGTGTTAATTTAAGAAATTACTGTAGATTATATGAATTGGTAGGTAGGGCTTGTGTATACTGTTGAGCACAATATCAAATCCCTTGAGACAGTTTTTGTAATGAATGGTTATACGCATTATTCCCTTTCCTGTGATGGTATAACAAATCACTGAGCGCACATTAGAGCGAGTGAGGGAAAGTATCTCATCATAATGTAAAGATGTGGAACAACTTCAAAATGTTGCTGGATATTTCTGAAACTTGCACATTAGCACAGTGCTAACTATCTGTTTCCATCTCCATCAGGATGAATTTGACAAACTCCGCCATTTCTGCTACAGTCGCACCGACGCCCTGCTCCTCTGCTTCAGTGTGGTCAGCCCTGCCTCCTTTCAGAACGTCTGGGAGAAGTGGGTCCCCGAGATCCACCGCCGCTGCCCTCTCACGCCCATCCTCCTTGTGGGAACGCAGTGCGACCTGCGGCAGGACGTCAAGGTGCTGATCGAGCTGGCCAGGCGGAGGGAGACGCCCGTGCTGGAGGAGGATGCGAGAGCACTGTCTGAAAAAATCGGAGCGGTGACGTACATCGAGTGCTCAGCACTGACACAGAAAAACCTGAAGGAGGTGTTTGATGCTGCCATCGCTGTGGGGCTGCGGCACTCTGACAGGAGAGCTAGGAGGGAGAGGAAGGTCCGCAGCACGGCCGATAAGATGAAGATGCTCTCCAAGTCCTGGTGGAAGAAGTACGTGTGCGTCCAGTAAGGAGAAGGAAATAAATATCCTGTGCCTAATAATAACAGTGAAACTGCTGACTTATTTCGGGGACTGAGTTGGATGTAAGAACTATCTTTACGTTCTCTAGGATGACCCAAGATGTAGTGGTCAGAATGACTTTAATTCAGGGAAGCAAACCGCAGCAGAGTGTGTACCTGCCTGAGCTAAGTTGGGATCTTTTTCAGTTTGACCAGAATTGATTCCTTTGTTGATGCCTAAAAGATGGAGATTTTATGGCTGTAACCTTTGTCTAGTCCTCGAAGAGAGTCAGAACTCTTTAAATATGACTGTGACCAGCATTCAACCAAAAGAATTGAGCAAGTAAAGTTTGAAGATGCATGGACTGCAGATGAAACTGGACTTGTCCAAAGGAATGACATTAAGGGGAGGGGATGTTATTGTAGAAACAGTGAACTCCTCCTGTGTGTCTGATTCAATATAATTCATTAACAAAGGATATTATTTGATGTGGTCTACACTGTAAATCAGCCCCAACACTTTTGATCGATCATTTTTAATCTGTGAAATCAGAACATGATGTTTATATAAACTTCTGAACTTTAATCCCAAATAAGATAATTAATCATAATCTTCTTGTCAAAAGTCGTAATCAGTTGTGCACCTTGTTTTTGTTTTTTAAATCAGAAGCATCTACAACTTCAGGTTGATGTGTAGGTGATCACATTTCTTTGAACTCATTCTCTTTTGGATTACAATTAAATGTAAATGAGTATAAATTCTTTACAGTTCTTTTGGAGATGTGGTGTGAACATGTTTCTAGTTCATCCATTCAGGTTTGTATTTACTGAATGCTCCTGTAAGGATTTCTCAACACACAGCCTGTGTTTGTTGTTTGTGTTACATTTTGACTAGTTGATACAGCCGTCACATTGTGAGCCTACCACACAACTGGAGGTCTGTAAGCTTCCTGCCAATACACGCCTACTGCAAGAGATTAATGCAACAAAACATGGAAGGTTCGGAAATTCAGGCATTTATTTTTTTATGAAAGCTTCGCCTGAAAGACAGCCATTTTTGATGATAGAACTGTTACAAGATTACAGCAATAACCTGGGTTGTGCCACTGTACACTGCACTTATCAAACACAGTCTAAACACATCACTCAATTCCTGCCATACAATGGCCTTTGAACAAGTGACGTGAATAAGTTATAGAGCAGGAAAATGCAACCTTAGTGCTTGAGATGGAGGATGATTTAGAGGCATTGAAACCAAAGTGGTTCTTTCTTTGTCATCACAGTCCGGGCCTTAAACAGATAATAATACGTCTTTGTCGGTCAGTTGGAGCGCTCTCCTCTTTTGAATGATCTGGTAAATGAGGTGCAATCACCAAAGAGACTGATTTTATGTTTGCTTCTTATTTTTCAGAAGCCTGTCGGTCAGCTCTGTCTGTCTGGGCCAATAACTGATCAACAGCAATACAGAGCAGATATATGAAATATGTATGTCATTATGTATGTTACATAATAATCGATTTTGATGTTTGTAATGTCATCAGGATAAATCTGTGTGTACGTGTATAAGTGACTCAGTCATTGTCTAAATGGTACTTAACAGTATGAGTGTCTTTGTTGGTGTCTGAGAGCAGGTTGTTGAGCTGTACGAGCGGAACCAAATAAAATGTGAAATATTTAACCTGGTCTCTCTACTGCCTACTCTTCCATGGAGATATGCAATCTTGAGTGTCACACTGTACAGACATGTATGTAATGATAAGAGTGGAAAGTCAAAGGTCACCAGATTCTCAGTAGATCACACAGAAAACTGAACTTTGTCTACATTAAATACAAATTACATAAAAAATGTGGGTTAAAAGCAAAAGTTTACCCAAACCTTTACAAGGTATGAGGCTACCTTAAATAGAAAAACACATTCAGCCTTAGTGGGGAAAAAAGAACATCCAACTTAATGAATAAAAAGCTTGTTGAAAGTAGATCAAGTCATGTTATATTTAGTTAGTCAAACATTTCTAGAAAACAGTAAAGAATAGCTAAATCTTATTTCCAATCTGGTCCTTGTTCAAAAATAGACAAGCCTATAAAATCCACTGTATAGCGCTCTTGCTAGTTTTGTTGATTGAATGTCCATTAAGAATGATTAAACTCGATAAGTTGACTCCAAATGTTCAAATAATAGTGAAAAACTCATGTACAATCTTGCCAGTAACACATAAAGAGGTAAAACACACTTAATACATACACTCAACAACTGAGTAGTAGGTTGTTTTTATGTTTTTAAACAGCCTGTCTATAAAATCAAGTAAGAGCTACATATTTACAAAGTCCATGGAGAGTAAAATACAATATCAAAGATTTTGTCTCAAAGTTAGCTCAAGGACTTCTAACTATGCAGATTCAGATTGTTATAATTGCCTGAAATGGACTTTTTCTCCTATTCATAGCCTAGTGTCTGCACCACAGTAGACAAGAATGGGCAGACAACAACAGCTAGCTAGGTATCTTGTACTTGTTTGGAAGCGCTAATGACAGGCTAGGCTGCTAAAAGAGAGTTTGTGTCGTCTGGCAGGCTGCGGGTGAGTATTTTGTCCGGCCTCAGACTGGGTGAAATTAAGGTAGGAGTGTTGCCAACTGGTTTAATTATGATTGTCAGGATGGCTGCAATTTCCACACATATTATAGCAGGCATTGTTTTGTCCTTGCAAGGCAGCCATCTTGTGAAACATTTAGCATTGCGGTTTGTGTGTTTGACTGAACCTGTCCATTAGAAGTGCAGGTTGTTGTCTTAGAATATTTTTAGCTGTAAATCATGAAGCTAAAAGACAGGAAACACATCAGTGGTGACGTTTACATAATTCTCAAATAACAAAACTGCCCCAGAGGTAGAAAAGGGTTTGAAATCTCAGGAGACCTAAAACAGGAGAGCTGGTGTTACACAAATACATGTGGGTTTGTCTTTCCCCTCATATGTAAACGTAGAGCACACTCCTGAGCCAATAACAAACACTTTAAAGCTCATGTGGAACTGACCAAATATTATCTTTCTGTAGTTATCCATGCATTAGGTCTTGAAGGAAAAACAACATTTAAATGACCTTTGTTGCTCAACATGATGGCTTCCACTGTGGCAGATATAGAGTTCATTCCAACAGAGCCACTCAGAGGAACGGGAGCTTTAGTATCTGTCCTTGGTTTGGTCAACAACTGCTGAAGGGAAAGGGTCCAAAGTCAGGTTTGAAGAAATACTAAGGTCATGAGTACAAACTCTTGAGGGACAGTTTTTTAGCTGTCTCCACATCAAACTATAAAAATCTTTCATTATTCACTGAACTTTTTAAACATAGGCCTACTGTATTTTCTGTAAATTGTGTCAGATTATTGTTTAAAAAACTTAAAGATATTCTCTACAGTGCCTGTTGGAATTACATTAAATATGTCTTTTTTGTAAAAAAAAATAAACTAAAAGTCCAACCTGAACAAACAAACAACAAGTAAATTGATACAACTTTTTAAGCTCCATTTAAATAAAGCTGAAAAAGGCGTCTCGCCTTTTAGTTTAGTATAACATAACGTAGTTTAGCTTAGCATAAAGATCCAACACTGGATGAACTGGAAGTGCATAATATCTTTTCAATTTTAATTTGTATTTATTTTTATCAGCAGATTGTTTGTATAACAAACAAGATACTATCTGTTAGCTTGAGGACCATTGTTGGGGACTTACCTGAAGAGGGGGAACAGGTAACTGTTACAGTTTTTAAGCTAGTAGCTAGTTGCTTGTCACTGCTGGCTCAGCTTCATATGTAATGGCAGTTGTATCCATCTTCTCATCTACCTTTTGCAGTATTTGAGTTGAGTCTAAAAATGATTAGACAAAGCCTTAAATGAAACCATGCGTGACGTGTGCTTTTACAGCATGTAGTCTGTTCTTTTTAGATAAAATCCCCCAAGTTCTATTTCTGAAGTGTTAGTGGAAGCTATGGGTGTAATGGAAACTGTTTCAGATATCCCTTTTAAATTAATGGTGGTGAGATAATGGAGAAGCCCAGTCAGCTGTAGCTTGGTCCAGCTGTAAAAACTTTGATGGTCGTTGATCTCTTGAGACCTGTAATCCCACTTTCTTACATAACTTCAGAGAAACATTTAGGTAACAACTGAACTCTGACTCTACATGAAAGAGCAGCTCTGTAATCAGTTTTGATTTCTTAAAGTTGGTGAAAGATTTCTCTGGCACCTCTCAGATAATTGCCCGCATAATAACTGGAGCTCAGCCTATTGGCTGGGATTAGTGAGCAACATGTCTATCAGGTCTGCAGGGTGGGAAGGGATCAAACCGGTAGTATGTGGTCCACTTTGTACATTGTCTTAAGGATTAACCGTTGCTCAAGCTCTTGTAGTGTAATGCGATATGTCTGGGGCCCTGATTAAAAGACAGCCACACGTTGTCTTAACCAGCCATTGAGTACAGTTCATTATTCTTGACATAAATCGGTTTAATAGTACATTTAAGACTTCAATCTCCCTCATTTAACTCCTCTGTAACCGGTTATTCAAGTGTCTTTTTTCTAATGTTCTCATACTGTATGTTCACAGGGTTATTAGCATTCAGTGCTGGGTCTGAAATTGACATCAGGTTTATTTAGAGGTCAGATTGGTGTACATTGTTTAGTGTTCTTAAAATGTGGGCTATAAATCACCAAATGTTTAATATCAAGAAATAAACAGGAACTACTAATGGCTTATTCAGTCTAGATGCCAAAGTGTAAGAAATTAAAGTCCCAAACAGAGGCGTTAAAATGATAGCTCAGAGCTAACGTTAGCTAAAGCCTCCATAGCAACATTTGCTTACAGCCACCAAATAATGCATTATGGGAACTCTAGTTCCAGGAATAAGAGGCTGAAATCACAGTGTTGGTTCTAAAATTATAGATACGTTTAAATGAATTGGTCCAAAAAAAACATGACATGCCCTACATCATTTGTCCCTACTTCTTTGAACTAGTTGTGTCACTAACACTGTTTGAAATCAACCTCCAGTGTTGAAAAATGATGTCAATACAGAAATGCAAAAAAAAAAGAATTTTCAATTGAGACTGGCTGCAAAATCCACGTAAGTCACATACACATGTTGAAATGTCCATTTTGACAGCAGAAATAAAAATGTCTATCTGGTACAAAAAATAACAGTTTTGTTTAGAATAGTTTATGTCTTTATTGGCACACTGTACGAGGGTGAATTTTTCACAACTCATCTGTTTGTTCTGAAATGTTCAGCACCTCATTTGACACATTTAAAAGGGTCAGTAGTCACATGTTCATACCCACGTCCTTAGTAAAGTTATTATAGCTAATGTCAGCAGTCTGTCATTATTCCACACTCACTTTTCAACTCTGTCATTTTCTCTGTCTGCGCATGGTAAGAGGGGTGAAGAGAGGTCCTGACCACAGAGACGGCAGGGATGATTTCTCGGGTATGATTCATTTCCCCTGTTGGTTAGAGAGCAGTAGTGCTTAACTAAGGCTCCAAGTCAGAGGATACAATTTGTCCACTTTTCTCCTTGGCCTCAAACATTAGCATTGTACTGCACCTGCTTTGGGGGAACTGTGTGCATGCCATTCACAGTCAATGACACAGAAAAAGGTCACAAGCATAATGTGAATAGAGTACCTAAAAATAATATGTACAATCAACAGAGATTACTGAGAGATTACATCTGGTTTTGTATTAAAAGGGCAGAATCTGATGAAATGAAGTTGATCTATTCATAGATAGTAATATTTATCTTGAGCGTAGAGGACAAACCTGCTGTTAGCTAAGTCTTAGTGCAGGACTATAGCCTCTCTGACATGCTACAGTTCGGCGTTGCTAGCAGGATTATGTTTTAATAAGCTTATATAAACGCCCCCCCACAGTGTGGTCTCATTATGGGAAGCTAATTGAGTCGGTCTGTCCCGGGGTCAGAGGGGCCTCTTTGAACAGCTCCGTGTTTTGCTATAAAGAGGCCCATCCCTGCCTCCACAACATCTGTCCTGTGGTTTGGGAAACATGTGTCTTTTCTTCAGGCAAACTGTTCAGATGTGCACATTATTGTTTATATTTGCATTCACACATGTTCACTGTATTGATGTACAGGTGCTTCAGCTGTACCCTCTAGGTTTATTCATATGAAAGTACCTATAAACTACCTTACTGCTCAAGCAGATTCTTTGTGAAGTAATTTCACCATCTGTCAACCTGTACTGTAATAGTTCTTTATCATTGATTCACTCGAGAGTCTGAGTGCTGAGTTTCCTGGAGCCATGCTTGTCTGTATACTTTAATGATTTATTGTATTTCTTATTCTTATATAGCTGAGCACACAGCTGAAAAGATAATAAAGCAGTTTCAGAGACAATGACAGAAGTGGCTCCGCGTCAGCTCCTTATCTGCAGCTCTGCCACACAATAGAAACTCCTCACCATTCAGGATTGTAGTTAATAACTGACTAGAGTTATGTCACAATTTCACATGTTTATCTCTGAGGTTCAGCTGCTAACATTTTGGATTTATAATCTCTGCTGTGCTGACACAAAGCAGATGTTGTGACTTTCTTGATAAGGAGAACATCTGCTGTTTGCGGAACATCTCAAGTTGCCTCCACTAAGGTTTCAGTGTTAAGAGCCAAATTGTATCTGGGTCATGAAAATGACTCTTAAAAGTGAAATAGCCGATGGAAATGGAGCACACAAGTAAAGACGTTGGGGTCTGATTCAATGAGGTTTTGATTTCAAAGGGGAACCACCTTTTTCAATTTTTTTCCCTTTCTCTGGGAGATCATATTCCCTGGTTTGAATCCAACTGTTCGTCTGATGTCACCAACAGAGATGGTGATTGGCTGACACTTCGGCCCTCTTGGCTCATGTTATCTGATTGGCCTCCTGAGACTTACATTGTTTTCTGTGTAGAAATGGCTTATGGATGTTGTGACCTCATTTTCTCTGGGACATATGTGCATATTTTCTTCCTCGTTCTTTACACTCTCTCTCTCTACGTCCTTGGCTCTTGTTTATGCCTCTTCATCCTGTGCTTCCCCTCTCTCACTCTTTTTCAGTGTATTTTGTTGGTGTTCCCTCATTCTCTGTTTGACTGCTGACAACCTGTTGTGCTTTGATCTCCCATATGGGACAGATAAGAGTACAGGGTGTGGGTGTTTTTGTGTATCCATACATTCACTGGCCTTGATGTCATCCAATATTTACCACTGTTTGGACTGAAAATCCGATAACCTTCAGTTGGACTAAAGCACAAAGAAACCTCAGTTAACCCATGGGTGACTCACTGGCTTAAATATTGAGTGTTCCCCCTGACTGAGTGTTCACAAACATCAGTGCAGATTTGACGTTATCAACTAAAGTGGGATTTAATTCCTGGAGTAAACAAAAGCCAATGAAATAAGCACACAAGTTTAGTGGTCATTGATAATGTCAGAGGTGGAAGCTGATTATTTACTCCCCTCTGTGACTCATTAGAGGTCTGACCAGCTCAACAGCACAGAGGGAACAAAGTGTTCCTGGTTGCGAAAGTAAACAGATAATTTTGCTCCACACATGCAAGATTGACTGCACATGTGGTCATCAATTCCAAAGATAAATGCTGAGACTGTCCTTCAGCGACTTAATGATACCACCAGTCATTTAATCACAAGGGCTTATAGTGACAAAGACATACAGTGGCTGTCGCAATCAGACTCAGAAGGAAATAGTTTGATATTATTTTGGAGCCACAAAATCCGCAGAGGGAGGAGGTCAGGGTGATGGATGTGTCAACAAAATGTCTTTATTTGACATGAGAGGACAATGAACATTGTTTGTCTGTATTTAAACAGTGACCGCTATTGTTCCCTTACCTTAACCGAGGAGGTATTTTAAGCCTGCTGGAGGCAAAGCAATGGCTGCGATGTCAGGCAACGTTGGTTGGCTTGAATTTCCTTCGGGATCAATAAAGTATCTATCTATCATGTCTGTCTCAAGTCTAGACTGAAATGTCTCGACAACTATTTAACGATTGTCATAATGGTTTGTACAGAAATGCATTGTCCCAAGTGGATATAGACTTTCTTGTTCCCCTGACTTTTCCCCGAGTGCCAACATGAAGTTCGCATATTTGATTATGAGTTAAATATCTCTACAACTTTTGGATGGATTGCTGTAAAGTTGACTTCTGATAGGGCCTGTGTCCACTTATGGTGTTATTTGTGTGAAAGTTGTCTCTCAGCACTTTCACTTTCCTTAGTAGTGACCGTTGAGTCTGTTTTAAATTGCCCTGTTTGCTCAATATTTGCTTTTATTTAAGGGTTTCTTTAACAATACGTTAAACAATAGAAATGAATGGTGTCTTGGCATTAGCAGCAGCCTTTGACTTAGAAATTGTATCCTCTAAAAAAATGGTTTCTTCTGTGCCATTGTTGATGACAAAATTGATTTCGGATATTGATTGGTTGGTGATGAAGAAGTGACACTGAGGAGTCTCATCCTGACAGGACCCAGAACCTGTGACGGTCAAGGACTGTTCTCTCTGCTCTAAGGTACTTATTGAGAGACACATGAAATCTGGATCTGGACCCACCGAGGCTTTAGTGTTGAAAGCCCTAACCAGGCCGGCTGTTGGCAGTTACAGGGCCAGTTATGTAAGTATGTCCCTCTCTCACTATGAAGCCCGCCTCCTCCCAGCACGCCATGCTGGGCTTAAAGCTCTTTATCAGTCACTGAGATAACACCTGGAGAAGCGCTCCACTTCTCCCATGTCTTTACAGCTGGACGCAAAACAACAGGGTTCAACTTGTGCTTCTGATGTGCTTTTAGTTCCTTCACTATTTTTTTTTAAATTGTGTTTTGGATTGTGGTCTTCTGCACACTCTCTCTCACCCTTCTTATCTTCCTCCTTCTTGCTCTTGTCTTCTATTGTGTCTTCCATAACCACATTCACTTACATCCATCGAAATCCAATACAAAAAACAATGACCCATTCTTTAGACCCAGGCCAGCTGAATTGATCCTATTCACCAAGCAGCAACCGCCAGATTTGAAAAAAGTCAGAAGTGCAAAAACCTTCATTTCCAATTGAGGCTGGCTGAAAACTCCCTGGAAGTCATATACACACCCATTCAAAAATGTTGTTTTAACAGCAGACATAAACATGCTTACGGTCTGGTTAAAAAAATGGTATTGTTCTGATCTTTAGGGAGGTGAATTTTCTTTATAACTCATCTGTTTTAATGATATTAAGGCTAAGAGTTAATCATTATAAGTGGCGTTGCTGATCTGACTGATGGGCAGTCGTAAGGCCCGCCTCAGCCCCAGCTCTTTGCCTGTTACTAGGTTACCAGAAAGTTAGTTTGAGACAGCATTTCCAATATGGCGACTGCCACCGATCAGCTTCAAAATCCTACTGAAGAAATCATTGGGTGATGTCACACTACCTCGAAATTTCTCAAGCTCTCGTACTCATTCATTTTCTTCAAATTTTTTACGCTTCTATCGTCACACTTGCGCACACACTCATAAATGTGATAGACATTGTAGTATTTTAGTCCCAACAGTCAGTTCACACCAAGGCTGTGTTTGTCCACTGGAGTCAAAGCAATGCTGCCAACAATGAATAATTGCAAATCCCGCAGAAACAACACACTGAAACCACTGTTGCAGCCTGTGTGCAACACCTCCTTGTGCGTACAATACTCTTGTACTCCTTCCAACCCTGACTGCTCAGGTAACGAGAACTTGGTAACGAATCACGTGATTAGACGACAAAGCAGTTACCCTGACGATCATCACTGCCTCCCCTCTTTCACCACAGGATATGAATGCTTCCATTTTTAGTGTTTAATTGCGGAAACCATTACCGTCGTCCACAAAGACACAGCAGTCCTAAATAGAGTCAAACTACCCGCCGTGACCCTGCGACCGCGGCCCTGAGCGAGCTTTGAAACCTGAGAAAGCAGCCCTGACCTCTGACCTCCAGGCTATCACCTCCCACGGTAAAAGGAGCCTCCTTTTTCTCCCCCTTCGGACAGGATGTGACCCATGAGAGGAGCTCTGTAGGAGGGCCTTGACCCCAGACACTGTCCAGACTGCGTGTCTGGACCAGTCTGATCAGAGACTGGCAGGGTGCAGGCAACAAGATGACAGAGGTTAAGATAAGTGTTAAAAGAACTATCTGTGTTTGTATGGGTTTATAAACAGGTTATTCACAGGTTGTGGTTTATTTACTTTCTTTTGTATGTACTTGGAAATCCCTAATCCTCTTACAAACTATTTTTGTTCTTTTTCAAAACACAGAAAAAACATAAAACAGTGACAAAACATGGTGCAAACAAAAATGGATTTAGAGTAGAGACTAACTGTTGTGTTTCTGATTTCAAAGCTTTAACATAGACATTAATTTAGTCATCACATGACCCTATGTTTTGGTAGAAGTAATGCTATTGTTGCATGGTTGGACAGTTGAAAAAGATAAATCTGTAATCTCTGCACTCTACCAGTCAATGATAACATATCTTTGACAACAGAAACTCATGTTGTTAACTGTGATGGATTACTGATCTTAAACCTGTTTCAAGTGACGGCAAGTTTTTTTTTTTTATTATAATAAAATGAAGGTCATGGCTGCATGGCATTCAGGAGATGTGTATTCAGACTCTTCAAAGACTTGGGATGTAGGAAGTTGTTATAAAAAGAGTAATGGAGATTTCAGACTCTTTTATTTAACACAAGAGTTAGTATTTAGCTTTACAAAATGTTTGGAGAAATGTCGGGATGTAACATTTCTCCATGTCCTTCATTCTCTCCCTGACAGACTTTTATCCACTCTTTGTATTCAAACATAACTCACATCCTCACAGTTTTGTTCTGTTTGTTGTCACAGCCCACCCCCATCACCAACTTTATAAATCTATCCAGTCACTGCCGGTAAAGTTTACAAGAGCAAACGCTCTTTGTGATGCTCCTGGCTATTGTGAATCCACATCATCCATTTGCTTTTGTTTCTGTATTTAGCTAAGGCTTCTCTCAGAGTGCACCACTGGAAGGTAGTCAAAGCACTTTTAAGCCTCTCTATTCAATTCAGAAAATGTCTTTGATGCTTTTGGTTGGGGTGTTTTTGTCCGATTCCCTTTTCAGTTTGGACTGTTGATTGTTTTCTTTGTTGGTCTGCAGAGCGTCAGCCAACAAAACATCAGGAGGAGCTGAGTTGTTAAGAACAATTTGAGGGTTTGGACGTGTTGGGAAACGAGGTCATGACGTCTGGTGTGTGTCAGCAGCAAAGCAGCTTTCACCACCAGAAGAATGAGAACAAAGACTTGCTCTAGGATTTCACTAAGTCTAAGTACCAACAGTTTGATAACATGACGTGTTGTTCTGGTAAATGACAAATTACTGGTTGGATTTTTTGGTTTGATGCAACAGTTCTCGTACGAAACTTCCGCAGGGTACATTGTGGTCTGTAGTTCTCCTGTTTGCAGTTAGCATAAAATTCCCTTTTCAAATCCTGGCCAGGTAAGTACAGAAAATGTAATGATGAGCAATCGTGTTAATTAAAGCTCCTGTGAGGATCTTTAGCATGCTGTACATCTTCTCGTCACCTGTGGCAGCACAGGCATTAAATGTTTCTATATAAAAACTGTCTGTCTTGTCTTGGGTCTTGTTTGCTTTCATAAGTCATATAGAGGCATCACTATTATTTTCAATTTGTGTCATAAGCAGTTAAAAACCTTCTCACAGGAGCTTTAAGTTCTCCTAACTTCTTGTCTGTAACTTCTCTAACTTCTAACTCTCTAATTTTTACTCCATTACATAATTTGAAAGTTACATCTATACTGGGATCAGAAAAGGCAAAGGTGAATGGAACATTGTTCAATAAAGAATTCAGTATTAACGCCCTCGATGAGGGAAAGAGCCATCTTGAAATGGAACTGTAAACATGGCCGTTAAAAGCTGACATGAAAGGGACATGAAGAAGCTACAGGTTGGCATCAACTCTCGGTTTGTAAAACTGTCGACACAAGTGAGGACATTTTTTTAACTACTACTTAAAATAATTGTTATTACTTTTATATTAATATATGCACATTCATAGTGTGTGTGTGGATGGTTAACGTTTTGTGTGCATGTAGTGAATGTTATTTCTATTCTAACAAAGAGACAGCACATCTGTTGTACAATGTGCAACGCAAAATGAAGACTTTCTGTTCAATTATATCCATGTGACAAAGTGAATAAAATGATAATAACATCAAAAAATAGAAGTCTGGCTTGACTTCTTTCACTTCCCACAATGCAAAACAGACCCAACGTAAGTACTGCCTAAACCTCAATATATTTAAACACCAAATTGCCAGTTTGAGATGCTTATCTGGCTCTGTAACTGCTGTGTAAAATTGAAAAAAGGGTCCCTTTAAATGTTAATACTTAAGTTATCAGATATTCTTATGCGTAAATATGTAAATATCATTGCACACTGTCCCCTGATATGTACAATCAAATTAATGAAATGAAATAACACTGACACTGGCCATGAAACATAATCATACTTTAAGTACATTTTTCCCCTAGCTATTTTACATAATTTTAAGTTAAATACAATACTAATACATCTACTTTACATTTTTCTCCCAGCTGGGTGATTGAGGCATTTTGCAGAGGTTTATTGTCTCAGTCAAGGTTGAACAACACACACCGTCTTTTATGGACACATACCACGCTGCTATGGTGTGTGCGTGTTTGTGAGTGATTTCTCATATGGGACACTTGACTGATGGGAGTTAACCACAGAGAGACAAGACGGGAGGGAGGTAGGGACCGAATGAGATAGAGGAGGTTCAGGGAGAGACAGAGGGAGCAGAGCAGACAGACAGGGAGTGTGATGTGAGCCAAAATGAAAGGGCTGATCGAGAGCGGTGCCATGTTGCCCAGCTGTGGGAACAAAGTCACGTGACATATCCAGCCGACAGCCAAAGTCAAGTAGAAGCTGTATTTATTGTTTTTTAAGCTTTTCGTCAAAATGTGGATCATTTCCGAGGACAAAGTAAGGCCTTATTCCTGGTGGGATTTGAGAGAGAGGGATGGATACAGAGAGAAAGAGAGAGATTGAATACCTCCTTGCGGCAGCCTCCTAATTGGTCTCATTACTATGTAACTTCCCGGTGAATGCGGGCCGCTCTGACCTTGGCCTTTGAAAAATAGACCCATGGCGTCTCAGAGCTGCCGGCCGAGGGAGGAACAACCAGTCTCTCTGTCACACATGCATGCCTCTATGTGTGTGTGTGTTTATATTTGTGTGTGAATGAGCATAATGTGTGTGTTCATGGGCTGGATCATACATGGGAGCTTGTGGGGATCTGTGCAACACAAATCTGCTACTATGACAACAAATGTTGTTTCCTGCTGAAAGCATATTATGCTGGATTGGAGAGCCAGTAGTTATTAGTAACTTAATTTCCAAGATTGATTTACCTTGATGACTGTTGACACACTCTGTGCTTCGACCTGCATGTGCACGTTTTCCTGTAAAAAATAACTAACATAATACACATTCCTCCTCGCTTGTATTTTAAGTGTAGTGATTCGAGCTGGATCACTGTGTGCGTGGTACAGATTCAGTGTTTTTCTCTGCTGTCACACACAGTGAACAGCTTGTTGCATGCTTGACTGAATAGCAGAAAAAGTCCCTCAGGCCACTGAATGAACGAGCACTGCTCTGCAATAATGCACCATTCACTACATTCTCCCAGATCAAAAAATCCTTGCAAATTTCTCATCGTATCTTTCTTTATCTCTGGCTTTCCTTCTCATTGTTCTGACTTTTGGTATTTATTGTTTTTAATCTTTTCATAAACATTTGGCTCATTTCCTGGACAAAGGACAAAGCTGGGCTCTCCAATTTAATCATTCGTAATGTCGTTTGGTCCTTTTGTCCGTTTCATCCGCCTGCCCTTCAAGATCTGCAACACAAATCATGTGAAGCTGGTAGAGGCAACACTATGTATTTAGTTGTGTTTGGTGATAAGTAAACAAGTCACGTCTCATGCTTCAAATCTTTGTTTAATTTTCTGATATATGGCCAAGACCACAATATTGACCTTGCCTTGGCTAAGTGCTTTGGTTCTTTAGCATGCATTGATTTAAAAAAAAAAATAACATTAAAGAACGAACTATGGCATAGAAATTAAAGTACAAACATGGTGTGTCTTACATTTAAGCTCCTGTGAGGAGTTTTTAGCTGGTTATGTAACTGACTGAAATGAATACAGATTCCATGTGACCTACAAGGGGCGGCTGTGGCTCAGTTGGTAGAGACGGTCGTCTCTCAACCAGAAGATCCGGGGTTTGATCCCCAGCTCCTGCAGCCACATGTTCGATGTGTCCCTGTGCAAGACACTTAACCCCAAATTACTTTCGGTGCTTCGGTGTATGAATGTGTATGAATGGGATTAGTTACTTCTGATGGTCACTTTACAAAGCAGCCTTTGCCATCATTGTGTGAATGGGTAGGTGTGATCTGAGGTGTAAAAGCGCTTTGAGTAGTCAGAAGACTAGAAAATCACTATACAAGCTCAAGCACATTTAGCATTTACCATTAACAAAAGCAAACAAGACCATCAGTGACAAGAGGGATTATATTAATAAAGCAATATTTTATGCTTTTTTGCCACCGCGGCTGGGTAGGTGTCAGATGAAGGGATAAACAGCACGCTGCCTTTTGACATTTTCCACAGCAAAGATTCACACAGTGAGTGTAACATTTGACTATATGACGAGACAGCAGGATGAGATTATTCTTTAATAAAACACACCGCTTTAACAAAATCTGTAAAGAGATAAAGGGAAGTGTTCCACATTGTCCACAAGGCTCACCAAAACAAGTTCAAACTGAAAGTTCATCAGTGGCTTAACTCAAGTTCAAATTCATCCTGTTTCAAGGAGCTGGTTTCATGAGGACTGATTGATTTAGAATCAGCGACAGTGATTTAATGTTTGAGCATACATACATTAAACTTACATCTCTATGATGTAGTGCTAATTCCCAATGACAGGGTCCACTATTACTGTACTTGGATCGGCGCCAACAGCAACCACAAGCTGTTTCTCAGCAAGGTAACCTCTCTCCTCTGTTGTATTGTGTTCTGCCCCTGGAAAACTACTGGTGCAGTAAAACGAGTCGTATTAGTAAAAATAAATACATCTAAAGAGCTCTTCTGTAGTTCTATTTCATTTTGTTTTTTCAAGAATCTGCTCTGTGTGTTTTTTTTCTGTAATCCACATGTTCTTTTTTCAGAAATCCCAGGCATAATAACCTGAAATGTTTTTAGCCATAATGTTGATACAAAATTTCACTCGGCATTCTCATTCTCTTGAAATACTTACAAAGAGTATTTCTGTGATTGAAGGGGTCCTTCATCAGTGTGTCTGATCACTGCCCTGCCTCAACTCTTTTTGATTGAAGTAAATCAGAACTTTAGCAAAAATGTTAACAGACCTTCTGTAACTGTGAGCAGCCTTTCTGTTAGTTTAATTATTATGAATTATATAGTTTTCAGATCATACTCTTCCTTGTGACATTCCCCTTCTCTTGTCTGTTTGGTCTAACAGTGGGTTAGCTTTCTCCCTCTTTATCCCTAATCTTCCCTTTCATTCACTGTTTATTCCTTCTCTCTCTTATTCCGACCTGATGCCATCGCATGCAGCCGTCTGCTGCCTAAAATTAGCCTGATGACTGTGTCTGCCAGCTGCTGCAGATGTCTTAGCTTGCCTAAAGATAGAATCCTTTCAGACTGGGTCAGTCCAGTCTCCCTTCTTAATCCAGCTCATCTAAAAACACACACACACACGCACACACACATGCACTCACGCACACACACACGCAAGCAATCACACACGCACGAACGCACGCATGCACACACACTGCACACTTACATTTGATTACTCTTCTGGACAAAATGATGCATCATTCCAGCGTTTACTCTGTAGTTTATAAAATACCTGTCTCTTGTCGGTAATATCACATTGCCCTGGGTAACATAAGGCTGAGCTGGAGCTCTGTTAGCCATGGAAAACCTGAGCTCATGTGACACCTGACATCTGTTGAAACAGTGTTATCATCAGGATGTCTGTCTGCTGTTCCACTAGGATCTGTGTGAGTAACAATGTGTCTTTATTGCACCACTCTGATTCATTATCTCCTATCTCAAATGATGCAGGCCCCAGAGCAAGCAGCTGACTGTAGCAACAACAAGCTATAAGTTAGTGGAAAAGAAACCAAAGAAAAACAAAGCATGTTTTTTTAATGAAACATGGGAGGGAGGCTTATTATACGAAGAATTGTAGTTTTCTGAATGGATGTTTTGTTATGTCCAATGGAGGTGGGATGCAGGTGGGAGGGGTGTAGGGGTCCGAGGGTGGGAGTGAGCAGCAGGTCGACGACAGACCTAAATTGTATCTGTGTCTCTGTCAAAGGGGCTTATTGATGAGTGTAGACGCAGATACACAAGAGGTGCCATTCTCTCATCCTGACATGTCACAGCATGGAGAGAGATCATACTGTATGTCCGCCCTTATGCGTTACTCTGTTCTTCCATCAACCCACCCTCCTCTTACATAACCCACCCAAACCTCACTATAATGTACTGTTCATGAACACTCACACTGCATGAACAATAGGCCTACAGATAGACGCACATGCACACGACCCACACATTTTGCAGACAAAGCAGGCATGCCTTATTTGTGCATGCAAATGTCCTAATGTGTACTCCCTGTTTTACTGTTGAAATTTATTGAACAGATGCTGTTCAGACATTTATCCAACAGTGTACTTGCAGCCGCTTCAGACCCCTCGGAATGGGGAGCAGATGAGAAACTAGAAAGAGCCAGCAACATAAATATAGCAATATAAACAGACTGGGCAGGCTGCTGCATGAAGTTGCTGCATTATATAAAGCTGACTGCCTATTTAAGACATGCTGGCTAATGCAAATGCTGCCCCAATTCTACGTTTCAAAATAGACATGCAACTGCAGACACTTACAACTAGGGGAAAAAATAGAAAAGAGGTTAGAAAAACAAGCGAGCCACACTTTGTTGTGTATCTACAGCCTTATGGAAAATGGGCGGGTTCGGATGGGTGCTACTTTATGGCCTGTTGATTGACAAACGCCCCTTAGCTGTAGACAGAGGGTATATGACATAACAAGGGGATGTAGAAATAGTGAGTTATTGGCACAATGGTGCAAGACAACCCAGAGTTTGAGGGGAAGAAAAGAGGGGGTTTACAAAAAGAAGACAGGGGAGGAGAAGGAGACATGAGGCGGCAGAGCGAACAGATAAGAAAGTGGGAGGTGAGAGTTTTTTGTGTGGAAACTTTGTTGGAGAGTGTAACGAAGAAGAAAAAGAAGAGGAGGGGAATTTGCCTTTAAATCATGTGTGTGTGGAACAGATACAGGTCATAAAAAATGTCCCCAGAATGCATTGCTGTGAAATACACACTTCAGCCTTGTCAGTAACTCAGCAGCGTTGACGTCAGAGTGTCTCAGTAAGGGGGAGAAAAGTAAATATCAGCCTGCTTTTGAAAGAGGTTTGCAGGGATTAGACCTAACAAAGGACACCTGCTTGCCCGAAACGCTGTAAGGGCATTTACTGGAAGTGAAGCAAACACACGCACGCACGCACGCACACACACACACACACACACACACACACACACACACACACACACACACACACACACACACACACACACACACACACACACACACACACACACACACACACACACACACACCCACACACACACACACACACACATATAGGCTCTCTCTTTGAAGGGTTATTGTAGAGAAACTGGTGGACTTTGTTCTTCTATAGAACAGAGGGAGCCCTTTGCAGCAGTATAGATAAGAGCAGAGATCATGGGAGCGTGTAATAAAAACTGCTTTGGAATGCTGTCAGATGTCCATGTGTTTAATGCAGTGACACACACATAACAACACACCTGAGCTGCCACAGAGGATGCTCAGAGGGGGTGATGCAATCTAACCTGACCTGACCAGTGCACTCAGTTAACCTTGAGTGTAGAAATAATGATCATAATCCCAGTGAGCACTTGCTGGGATTTCATTGTTTATATTTTGTTAAAAAAACAAGGTGAAATCAGGTCTTAACGTCTGAGACCACTTCTCACCCATGGTGAACCATTTTACAGCCAGCTTACACTGATTATTATTTGATCAACTCATCATTAAACATGTATTTGTTTCAGAATTTACTCTTTTTTTTCCATTTTAGCTTAAAGCGTGATGAAAATTATGTTGGTAGTGGCATATCTCCCAAATCATTTTCGCAGCAGTGGGTGAAAGCCCCGTCTATGCACAGATTAAACCCATTTTATTTTCATACAAAAATCAAAAACACAGCGCTTTAATGGGCACAAAGGTTCAGAGACATTGTTAAGAGAACAGTTTTAAACATTCCCTACGGAAATAAGAACAAAACGAATGCATGGGCAGAGAGACCCCTGGGAGTTGCCGTAGTTGACCGATGACAGACAGGAAAAAGAACTGGAGAGAACATGGTGGCTCACAGTGGTGAGTCGGTGGACTTGCAAGTAGGTAATAGTGATCCTGTTCCACTCATTTAATCTTTGACTGTGACAAACTGCTCAGTAATTCAATCATTTTAGCCACTTTAATATGAGATGCACATGATATGATATAGATCTTTTAACAGCCAGTCACATCAGTCAATGTGAATCAGTTGCAGTAGAAAATGTAAACAAAGGCGGTTTCTGCAGGGTGCTGTAACTCACTTCTTCTGACACCTACCCACTGGCACTGGTTACGAGACTTAGATTGAACTATACAGAAGTTATCAATCTCTTCCCTGGTGGTCTTGTTTACTTCTAAAAGCTCATTAAGAGACATCAGTATTCATTTCAGTCTGTTTCATAACAAAGCTGAGTGTTAGTAAAAAGAGTGTATGCTGTTTTGTAATTCTGATTAAGAAGACTGAAAACATAAAAGTTCTTGTTTTCTTTCAGAAGCAGAAAATGACTGCTTGAAGAAGACTAGCAGCTATAATTTCTTTTTACCTTCAGATGTAGATTAACGGCAGGTGATCTGACTCTTTTGAAGTTTGTTGAGCCCTTGAGCCACCTAATTCTTGAAATGAAGTCAAATAGTGATGAACAGCAGGCGTTTTCATTAAGTTTCCACTGAAACTCCAAAACAGGAAGTATTAGCCAAATCCTACTTTATCCCATTATTACCAGTAATCAGCAATAACTAAACTTCCTTTCTGTTCCTGTTGTCAGGCAACTGACTGTACATCCAATAATAATCGATTGTAGCTGATAGATAACTCATGTCTTCATAACTGTTGGCTTTTCTTTACTTTTTAAAAACATATTTATTGATGTAAGTCTTTTACATTGATGTTTGGGGTCTTATATATTTTTGATTATGTGCTTTTATCTATTTATTTTATTATTCGTGTTTTTGCCTTCCCCATTTTGCGTTGTTTGAACTATAAAGCACATTATTTTTTTTATTTTTTTTCTCCATCAATAAATGAAACTACTGTATCACTGAATAGTAATCTGAGCTAAGTGAGTCTGTGGATGGACTTACACACTAACATTTAAAGACAGCACTCTTCAACATTTTGTCCCCCTACTCCCACCCAGGGGAGTATGGGCAAAGAGGGCTGCAGATAAGAGAGAGATTACACACCCCTGCCGGGCCAGTGAGGGCAAATAAGGGGCATGCCACAGTGCTGAGAGCAGAGCCCCTGTAAGCCCAATCTCAGGGTTTATCCCCCAGCTCAGGCCTTTAAACCACACATCTGCTCTAATGCCAAATATCAGATTTAAGGTGATACAGAGCGAACATATTACTGAGCACATTTTAAAAAATCAGTTCACTTTGTACTTATATCAGTACAAGTCTTCATGTCAAAATGGAAACTAAGCGAAGTCAACACATTTTCCACTTCTATCCAGAGTGATAAGAGCTTAAAGTGGTATCATGTTGCTGTTGTGTTTACTAAATAGTATCATTATAATACCCATCCGTGCCAAACACAGCTTTCGGTCTGGTGTTTGGCATAAACACAAACACGTGCCTGATATGAGTCAAAACAGTGTCTCTGTCAAAATATGGCTTGAGTTCACTGAATATCAACAGAAGACACATCAAACATGCTCTCAATCCCTGGAGAGACATGTTCAGCCTATAAAGGTTTCAGGATACAAGTTTTGAAAACATTTTGGGTCTTTTCCTGTTTTTTTTAATGCTCTGATACTCTGCCCCGCTTGTCTGTATCCTTTCAAAACAAATAATATCATCAGGCGAATTATTCGCTGTGTCGGCGGAGCACTGTTTGGAAAATAAAGATTGAGTTGGCACCTTCCTGTTTGCAACATGACCTCCTCCCTCAGGACACACACACAGTTTGTGGAGACACACAAACGCAGGCATGTGATGACAAACAGGGAGAGACAGGGAGAGACAGATGCAGGAGTGTAATTGAATGTTTGTTGTCAAGCGGTCTACTCCACACAGCATGAATCAGCAGTGTTGTTGTTGTGCAAGAAAACCACTTATAGCACTTCAGTGTATTATAAGAAGTATACCTTATTCATTCTATATCCTCAGTACTTCATCTTCCTTGACTCTCTCTCAGATATATTGTCATGTCATCCATCATTGGTTAGAAATCTCTGACTTTTGATTGGTGGTAACGAGACCCATGCATGGATTTTGCCCACTGCATCTGAGTCAAGGGGAGAAAGGTTTTAAACTGAAGTCCACTGCTCACATATTAAGCGTGGGAATCCCCTGACTGCGGGTTATTTCTGCTCCAGGCATTTGCCCTGTGCTAGTATCAGATGTCACCCATGTATGCAACATACTTAACATATGCACATATATGAAGCAACACACACATTCCCTGCCCCCCAGCTGCTGGGGGTCACTTTGTTTTTGTCACTGTGACCAACGTCTTCTGTCGCTGGGGAGAAACCAAAGCTGGTCTCAGGTTGCTCTCCAACATCTGCCATGTTTGATGCACATCATTCTGTTCTTTTTCCTCACCTCTCTCACGAACAAACATACACACACTTTTTTATTATCATTTTGTAACAGTCAGCTGTAAGAAACAGTCTCAGAACCTTTGGTGGAACAAACCTGCAGTGGTAATATGTTTTAAAGTAGTGAATTGAAAAATCATCCAAGTTAAAGCTCAGAAATACCCAGGAAACAGTCCAGAAGTAGCCCATCATTCTTGCCAGAGTGATAATCAAAATTATTAGACTCAATATTGAGATCACAATGATGAATCACAATTATTTACTGATTTTAGGGACACTTTTTTATTGTACTTCTAAATGTTTTAATATATACATGCTGTTTTCGAAACCGCCTACTACATACTACTATCAAACGTTGCAAGCAGTCTGTACTACATACTACATTTGACAGTAGTTTGTAGTATGACTGCCAGTCGGTGGTCATTTTGCAGTATGCCAGCTAAGCTAGTTTTGCATCTTGGAATGCAGAAGTAAACATCAGCTCACAGAAAACGCAGCTACAGTGAAGCATCTTGAATTTCCCTCGGGATCAATAAAGTATCTATCTATCTATCTATCTATCTATCTATCTATCTATCTATCTATCTATCTATCTATCTATCTATCTATCTATCTATCTATCTATCTATCTATCTATCTATCTATCTATCTATCTATCTATCTATCTATCTATCTATCTATCTATCTATCCAATTACAGTCTGTGAAAAGCTGACAAGTGATTCATTTTGATTTTCATAATTTTGAGAATATAAAAAGATCATTGGTGGTACCTTTGTGTGGTTTAGTGATTATTTCCACTGTTACGATAGCTGTGGCTGTCCATCATTTTGATCTCTGACCTGGCACTTTGAATTGTGGGAAACAGTACGCGAGAAGACTGGTCTGACGACATCCGGGTAGTTTTGGAATACTGTGGATCTTGCATTTGTTCGCATACTATAGTACATTTTGGCCAAATCAGTACATACTACTAGTATACTAGGCTTTTTTTAGAACAGCCACAGTTATAGTTTAAGGGAGCGCTTGATTTGATATGCAGCAAAGTTTCTTTAAGGCCGGAACACAGTTCTTTAATGTCAATATCGCAGTCAATCATGTTAATGAAAGTTGATTAAAATCCTGACATTGTACCTTTGATTGTTGAAAATGTAATTGTATTTGATATATGCTTATTGATATACTGATTTTTCCTACTAAAAAAAAGAGTTTGTACTAGACTGTGTTGCTCGGTTAAAGGGATTTGCTCCTTCACAGCAACAAAAGCACACATGTGGTCAACCACTTCTGTTTGACTTAAAGACCCGGCTCACAGTTTGTGCCAAAGGTGTTGGCTGAGTTTAAGGTCAGGTTTGTGTGTAGATCAGTGAACTTCCTCTTCACCAAAGTGGGATAAAAAACACTTTAATTATGGACTGGGCTTTGTGGACGGAAGCTTTGTCTTGCTGAACAGGAAAAGGACTTTATCGAAGGTTTGCCACATAATTGTGAACACACATTAGTCTGAGAGAATAATTACATGTGGAAGTGAGTGCTCAAAATGCATTGGCCAAACAGTATTTGACTTCAGAACTTTCAAGTTCTTCATTTACAGAAAGGCCACTTTACTTAAAAGGTTTTAGGACATTTTTGTGTTGCTTTATTGTTCGGAGCTGCTCTCATGTCTCTACAAAAAATATTATATAAACCTACTGTACTATAAAGCTACTACACTGTAAAACATAACAGTACATCTTACTAAAACAATTGAGTAGACATAACTTAAATCTCAAAAACTCAAATCTCAAAAATTGTTGGGGTTACTCATTCACCTGAATTAACTGAACTTAAAAATCAATAATTGATGTAATAACTCTTTTGTTTTGAGTGCTGCTCAAATATGAATCATTTTAAGTACAACTTATTTATTCCAGTGTGTTCCAGTGACTTATTTAATTTAAGTGTAGCTATAATTTTTTTTAGACTCTATAAGCTACACTTTCTGTAATTAGTTTTTATGGCTTTGTCTATTATTTATAATTATTTCTGTTGATTATGCAATGCCCAATTAAAACAAACAATTACTGTGACATAATTTTAATGATCACAGTGTAAAGATTTAAAGTTAATCACAGAAAATTGCCATGAATCAATAAGCTTCTGAAACACATTTTCGCTCAACTTGTTTTTTGTGTCTCAAACAGCCATCAAGTGTCCTGTTACCTCACTGTTAGTTTGTTAGTGCCACTGAGCCACTTCTCATAATAAGTGCAGTTGGTGGTGTTGTCATTTTGAAATGAGCACACAGACATGATTGTATTCTACGTTTATGCACAGCACTTTGTGATCCTCCCACAAGTTTGATACTATAAAGTCAACATTTGTTTCTACAAATCCAGAGAACAAGAGAATGAGTTCATACTAGTTTCATGTGATCAGAATCCTCTGTTAGAACCATAGACTGTAAATATTCATTATTATTAGAAGTGGCTCAATGGCAGTAACACACTAACAGCAGGAGAACAGGACACTTGATGATGTTGTGTGTTTGGGACAGTAATGGGTGGGCCATACTGATGAAAGTGGGCTGAAGTGGTTAAAGTACAATGTGCCAAGGTGCAACTGCTTTGGACTTTTTGCTTCATAATCTGAGTGACTTAGAAATGTTTGGCTCATTCAAACATACAGCACAGCGGTATGTGTGATCAATCTGTTAATGTGAAGAGGTCAGCTTGGAAGCTGTAAGAACTATCAGTGCACTAATGAAAGAAATGTTCGGGAACATTTACACTGCCATATGACTTGAAAGTCATTCCCATGAAATCAGCTGTGTTTGTCTTTTTTATAAGTCTCTATCTTCACTTCAGAATGGAATCACAATGGACCTGACTTGATGGAGAGTGCATACTGTGTTTGTAACAGGACTGTAGGACAGTGAGGTGTTTGGGAAAAGATGGAGTGAACGCTGGAGGGCCAAGGAGGTGTTTATTAGAGTGGATCATCATTTATCCACATGAGACATAGAAGCATCCCCACCCATCAACCCTCATTAGTCATCTGTAATCTTTAATTCACTTCCTGGATTGACTCAGTCCACAGCGACCATGGTCAGTACCCAAAGACATCTCCAGCATGTAGTATGGCAGCCTGTTGATCCTCGTCCTTCAGTGAAGAACTAGAGACAGAAATTAGCTTTCTAAACATGTTTCCTGTATGCCACCATGCAGTAAGAGAACTGTTCATGTTGTCATGAGGCGGTTCTGAGCGAGGTGTGTGCGGCATGTTGTACGGTGTCAAACTAACAACATAGACTTCAACACAAGCACGGAGCAACGAAGAGCTGTGTCAAGCAGAGGAGGAGGCTGCTCTAAACAGACCCCCATAAAGTCGTGTTACTGGTTACAGAATCAGTTCTGAATGTCCAGTTTGCACTTGTGTAAATCCTGCTGGAGACTCGAGTATGAAGCTCTGACAGGAAGTGGATCCTCTGACAGGAAGTGGATCCCATGCTGTGATGTTCTGATGGAAACTCCTTTCGGTCTGTAAGAGGATAGAAATGGATAAGTCAGTGTAACAGAAAAGTACACAAAGAACAGCTTGTTTTCATCTCAATACATTGCAGTGTTTTGTTCACCTCTGGGTTACTATATACTGACACTGTCATGCAGCATATACTACAAGTTCCCCTGAGCTTCCTGCTTCCTATTTGACTCAATGTGAGGAGCAACAAGATATTCAACACCTGTACTGGCTCTGTACTGCTTATTTCATCTTTCCATAGATGATAGGCTAACTGATGGAGATGTAAACTTTCCTTATTGTGACACAAATGACTCACAGAACATGAATTCATTGGCTGCACTTCCACAAACCTAACATTCTGTAACATAATGTAATCAAGTAGACAATGATCCAGCAGGTCTCAGTTGGAGCGGGGGTGGCCGTGTAAGATATCAGGTACTCTGTCAGTTCTCTGAAGGTATCAAGGAGTCACAGCTAGTGTGGTTGATGTACCACCTACAGTAAGCACAGACTGCTATCAGTCCTCTGTAGACCTCTTCTCTTCCTCTGACCATACTACTCATATCTCAGATATCATGTCTGCACTCTAACACTGTCCCTCTTCTGCACTGTATGTGAACTATGATGCAGGATGTGAACTCACCTGTTGACACTATTTGTACCTGACATGCAGCTTTCTTAACAGTTAGCATGCTGCACGTTGTTGTCCTGTTGTGACTAACATTAAAGTGTGTATGCTGTACAGACTTTTAATAGTGTGTTCTTCTGATTGTTGACTATGGTGGCCCTGAAGATCAACTGTCTAAATATTTCACTTGCTGCAAATATATTTCACCTGCTGCGAAATATATTTCATCTGCTGCGAAATGTATTTCACAAACCGTAAAGGGTATGCCCATACTACTTGTTTATGATCGAACTGAAGTCACGTCAGTACAAACATGTGACTCTCTTCTGCTAGTTTCTTAGACCGGCTGACCCGTGTTACTGTTGACAGGAGAGTGTTAAGTGTAGACCTGTCTTAAATTTTCATGAAAAAATGTAGAGCTGTCAAAAATTTTCAAGAAAAAATGCTGACCGTGGACCTATAAACATTTTTCAAGAAAAAATGCTAACCGTGGACCTGTCGAAATTTTTCAGGAAAAATGTTGACCGTGAACCTATCAAAAATGTTCAAGAAAAATTGCTGACTGTGGACCTGTCAAAAATTTTCATGGAAAAATGTTGACCGCGGACCTGTTTAAAATTTTAATGCATAAATATTAACTGCAGGCCTTTTTAAAATGTTCATGAAAAAATGTTGATCTGTCAAAAAATTTCAAGAAATAATATTAATTGCAGACCTGTTGAAAATTGTCATGAATAAAGGTTGACCGCGAACCTGTTGAAAATTTTCCTGAAAAGATGTGGACCTGACAAAAATGTTGAGTCAATCCAGGAAATAAATTAAAGATTACCCGTAACCATTGATGTCATAATATCAAATCATAATATCAATAATTCTTACTAATTGTAGTAATGAATATGGTGGCAATAATAATGGTGATATTGTGGACAAATATTAGTATCATTGCTATAAAAAGTAAAAAAAAACTTTAAATTTCAAAGATTAAGCCATGCAAGTCTAAGTACACACGGCCGGTACAGTGAAACTGCGAATGACTCATTAAATCAAATTTAAATTAAATTTTTTTTTCTGTTTATTTCTTTTTCTCTTTCATCACACTCAAACTTTTTTCTCGCGCGATCTCCCGCGAACCCGATCTGACTCCCAGTCTCCACCCGGAGGAGAGCAGGCGGGGAGCGAGAGGTCGCGCGATCTCCCGCGAACCCGATCTGACTCCCAGTCTCCACCCGGAGGAGAGCAGGCGGGGAGCGAGAGGTCGCGCGATCTCCCGCGAACCCGATCTGACTCCCAGTCTCCACCCGGAGGAGAGCAGGCGGGGAGCGAGAGGTCGCGCGATCTCCCGCGAACCCGATCTGACTCCCAGTCTCCACCCGGAGGAGAGCAGGCGGGGAGCGAGAGGTCGCGCGATCTCCCGCGAACCCGATCTGACTCCCAGTCTCCACCCGGAGGAGAGCAGGCGGGGAGCGAGAGGTCGCGCGATCTCCCGCGAACCCGATCTGACTCCCAGTCTCCACCCGGAGGAGAGCAGGCGGGGAGCGAGAGGTCGCGCGATCTCCCGCGAACCCGATCTGACTCCCAGTCTCCACCCGGAGGAGAGCAGGCGGGGAGCGAGAGGTCGCGCGATCTCCCGCGAACCCGATCTGACTCCCAGTCTCCACCCGGAGGAGAGCAGGCGGGGAGCGAGAGGTCGCGCGATCTCCCGCGAACCCGATCTGACTCCCAGTCTCCACCCGGAGGAGAGCAGGCGGGGAGCGAGAGGTCGCGCGATCTCCCGCGAACCCGATCTGACTCCCAGTCTCCACCCGGAGGAGAGCAGGCGGGGAGCGAGAGGTCGCGCGATCTCCCGCGAACCCGATCTGACTCCCAGTCTCCACCCGGAGGAGAGCAGGCGGGGAGCGAGAGGTCGCGCGATCTCCCGCGAACCCGATCTGACTCCCAGTCTCCACCCGGAGGAGAGCAGGCGGGGAGCGAGAGGTCGCGCGATCTCCCGCGAACCCGATCTGACTCCCAGTCTCCACCCGGAGGAGAGCAGGCGGGGAGCGAGAGGTCGCGCGATCTCCCGCGAACCCGATCTGACTCCCAGTCTCCACCCGGAGGAGAGCAGGCGGGGAGCGAGAGGTCGCGCGATCTCCCGCGAACCCGATCTGACTCCCAGTCTCCACCCGGAGGAGAGCAGGCGGGGAGCGAGAGGTCGCGCGATCTCCCGCGAACCCGATCTGACTCCCAGTCTCCACCCGGAGGAGAGCAGGCGGGGAGCGAGAGGTCGCGCGATCTCCCGCGAACCCGATCTGACTCCCAGTCTCCACCCGGAGGAGAGCAGGCGGGGAGCGAGAGGTCGCGCGATCTCCCGCGAACCCGATCTGACTCCCAGTCTCCACCCGGAGGAGAGCAGGCGGGGAGCGAGAGGTCGCGCGATCTCCCGCGAACCCGATCTGACTCCCAGTCTCCACCCGGAGGAGAGCAGGCGGGGAGCGAGAGGTCGCGCGATCTCCCGCGAACCCGATCTGACTCCCAGTCTCCACCCGGAGGAGAGCAGGCGGGGAGCGAGAGGTCGCGCGATCTCCCGCGAACCCGATCTGACTCCCAGTCTCCACCCGGAGGAGAGCAGGCGGGGAGCGAGAGGTCGCGCGATCTCCCGCGAACCCGATCTGACTCCCAGTCTCCACCCGGAGGAGAGCAGGCGGGGAGCGAGAGGTCGCGCGATCTCCCGCGAACCCGATCTGACTCCCAGTCTCCACCCGGAGGAGAGCAGGCGGGGAGCGAGAGGTCGCGCGATCTCCCGCGAACCCGATCTGACTCCCAGTCTCCACCCGGAGGAGAGCAGGCGGGGAGCGAGAGGTCGCGCGATCTCCCGCGAACCCGATCTGACTCCCAGTCTCCACCCGGAGGAGAGCAGGCGGGGAGCGAGAGGTCGCGCGATCTCCCGCGAACCCGATCTGACTCCCAGTCTCCACCCGGAGGAGAGCAGGCGGGGAGCGAGAGGTCGCGCGATCTCCCGCGAACCCGATCTGACTCCCAGTCTCCACCCGGAGGAGAGCAGGCGGGGAGCGAGAGGTCGCGCGATCTCCCGCGAACCCGATCTGACTCCCAGTCTCCACCCGGAGGAGAGCAGGCGGGGAGCGAGAGGTCGCGCGATCTCCCGCGAACCCGATCTGACTCCCAGTCTCCACCCGGAGGAGAGCAGGCGGGGAGCGAGAGGTCGCGCGATCTCCCGCGAACCCGATCTGACTCCCAGTCTCCACCCGGAGGAGAGCAGGCGGGGAGCGAGAGGTCGCGCGATCTCCCGCGAACCCGATCTGACTCCCAGTCTCCACCCGGAGGAGAGCAGGCGGGGAGCGAGAGGTCGCGCGATCTCCCGCGAACCCGATCTGACTCCCAGTCTCCACCCGGAGGAGAGCAGGCGGGGAGCGAGAGGTCGCGCGATCTCCCGCGAACCCGATCTGACTCCCAGTCTCCACCCGGAGGAGAGCAGGCGGGGAGCGAGAGGTCGCGCGATCTCCCGCGAACCCGATCTGACTCCCAGTCTCCACCCGGAGGAGAGCAGGCGGGGAGCGAGAGGTCGCGCGATCTCCCGCGAACCCGATCTGACTCCCAGTCTCCACCCGGAGGAGAGCAGGCGGGGAGCGAGAGGTCGCGCGATCTCCCGCGAACCCGATCTGACTCCCAGTCTCCACCCGGAGGAGAGCAGGCGGGGAGCGAGAGGTCGCGCGATCTCCCGCGAACCCGATCTGACTCCCAGTCTCCACCCGGAGGAGAGCAGGCGGGGAGCGAGAGGTCGCGCGATCTCCCGCGAACCCGATCTGACTCCCAGTCTCCACCCGGAGGAGAGCAGGCGGGGAGCGAGAGGTCGCGCGATCTCCCGCGAACCCGATCTGACTCCCAGTCTCCACCCGGAGGAGAGCAGGCGGGGAGCGAGAGGTCGCGCGATCTCCCGCGAACCCGATCTGACTCCCAGTCTCCACCCGGAGGAGAGCAGGCGGGGAGCGAGAGGTCGCGCGATCTCCCGCGAACCCGATCTGACTCCCAGTCTCCACCCGGAGGAGAGCAGGCGGGGAGCGAGAGGTCGCGCGATCTCCCGCGAACCCGATCTGACTCCCAGTCTCCACCCGGAGGAGAGCAGGCGGGGAGCGAGAGGTCGCGCGATCTCCCGCGAACCCGATCTGACTCCCAGTCTCCACCCGGAGGAGAGCAGGCGGGGAGCGAGAGGTCGCGCGATCTCCCGCGAACCCGATCTGACTCCCAGTCTCCACCCGGAGGAGAGCAGGCGGGGAGCGAGAGGTCGCGCGATCTCCCGCGAACCCGATCTGACTCCCAGTCTCCACCCGGAGGAGAGCAGGCGGGGAGCGAGAGGTCGCGCGATCTCCCGCGAACCCGATCTGACTCCCAGTCTCCACCCGGAGGAGAGCAGGCGGGGAGCGAGAGGTCGCGCGATCTCCCGCGAACCCGATCTGACTCCCAGTCTCCACCCGGAGGAGAGCAGGCGGGGAGCGAGAGGTCGCGCGATCTCCCGCGAACCCGATCTGACTCCCAGTCTCCACCCGGAGGAGAGCAGGCGGGGAGCGAGAGGTCGCGCGATCTCCCGCGAACCCGATCTGACTCCCAGTCTCCACCCGGAGGAGAGCAGGCGGGGAGCGAGAGGTCGCGCGATCTCCCGCGAACCCGATCTGACTCCCAGTCTCCACCCGGAGGAGAGCAGGCGGGGAGCGAGAGGTCGCGCGATCTCCCGCGAACCCGATCTGACTCCCAGTCTCCACCCGGAGGAGAGCAGGCGGGGAGCGAGAGGTCGCGCGATCTCCCGCGAACCCGATCTGACTCCCAGTCTCCACCCGGAGGAGAGCAGGCGGGGAGCGAGAGGTCGCGCGATCTCCCGCGAACCCGATCTGACTCCCAGTCTCCACCCGGATCTTTCCCTCTTTCCCTCTTTCCCTCTTTCCCTCTTTCCCTCTTTCCCTCTTTCCCTCTTTCCCTCTTTCCCTCTTTCCCTCTTTCCCTCTTTCCCTCTTTCCCTCTTTCCCTCTTTCCCTCTTTCCCTCTTTCCCTCTTTCCCTCTTTCCCTCTTTCCCTCTTTCCCTCTTTCCCTCTTTCCCTCTTTCCCTCTTTCCCTCTTTCCCTCTTTCCCTCTTTCCCTCTTTCCCTCTTTCCCTCTTTCCCTCTTTCCCTCTTTCCCTCTTTCCCTCTTTCCCTCTTTCCCTCTTTCCCTCTTTCCCTCTTTCCCTCTTTCCCTCTTTCCCTCTTTCCCTCTTTCCCTCTTTCCCTCTTTCCCTCTTTCCGACTCCCGGTTTAAAGGGAAAAATGAAAAAAAAATTGCTTTTGAAATATTTATACAAATATAAAGACATTTTAATTTATTTGTTTCTTCTTAACAGTTTAGATACTATGCCCATTTGGAAAAGTGTGTTCACACGCACAAGTGAATACACTTCCAACTGGGCATAATATCTAAACTGTTAAAAAAAAACAAGTAAAATAAAATGTCCTAAAGTAGGCCTACCTCTTGAATGGTAGTGGGAATGCAACCGTTGACAAAACACTGAAAATAATAGAAGCATTTTGTATTTTTCATTTAATCCGTTTATTGATACATGTATGATAGCCTTGCAAAGTAAATATGTTTTTAAAAAATGGAAGAAAGAAATGCATCCAAATAAAGTTACGTACCTGTTCTCATGCAAAGTCTCTCTGAAGCATCTGACGACAGACGAAATCTCCCTCATGCCTCCTTGAGAACCATAATTATCCTCCTTAAAAAGAACAACATTAAAACATAGGTCAGGGTAGGTAATAGAATGCCAAAATAACTGCACTTTCATCGTTATTCCAAAAAAAGGATTTGCAACAAACATCGCAATAGTCAGAATTCATCACAAACTAACAATTTTTGATAAGGACAAGCAATGCTTTCTCACTCAGCATGTTTACATACAGACTGTGCAGACTTCTTTACAAACACATTTCAAGAGGCTGAAAAGTCTTGCCATTACATTTGAGCTGAATTTAGAGTTAAATGTCTGACTGACTGTCCGCCTGTCTATCTCAGCCTTATTGTACACCAATAAAATATATATTAATGTGTGATTCTGGGAAGAGAGACATTTTAGGATTTGTATTCATTGAAACTTTATTTTGATCATTTTCTCCTGTTTTATATAGTATTAAATAGAACAAAAACAATTCAACAATGCTTTTGCATTTAGAAAGAAAACAAAACAGGATATAAATGTATATACTTTAGATATATAAAGCCTCTCTGAAGCATCTGACGACAGAAGAAATCGCCTCTCCTCGACTATCTGTTGAGAAACAAAAGAAAAACAAAGACCTTACTATTTTAAAACTTTTCTTTAGTAGTTATTGGGAGGGAAAGGAAGCAAAACATAACATAATAATAAATCCTTCAAACGGGAGCTTCTTGGTGTGCAGATCTTGTTTTGCTTTCCTTACCTATTTTTTATTTTGGATCCAGCACCCACTGAGGGATGTGTCTTTCTTGATTTTTCATCGTTATCAAGCAGCACATCAAAATAAAACATATCCTTCCTTTCTGGTTTCTCACAAATGCCTTCAACTAAATAAATGGTATCCTGAAATCAGAAAGAGTAAAATATGTTACTTAAATGTGCAGACATGTATTTATTTTATGCATGCAAGATCCATTTAGCACTGTAATAAGTGTTGATTGTTTACCATGTTTATTTTTGTCTGGACGAGACAGGAGACTGAAGATACATCCAGAGAGTACGGCCATCGAGGGCAGGAATTGTATTTGCAGTGAGTTGATCTGAAAAATCATTAAGCTTTATGTTGAATTCAGAACAGCCTAGTGAAAATCACATATCACAGTTCTTTAAAAGGATTTGTACAAATACCTGACATTAGTCTTGTTTGGTCAGTGTAATCATCTTCATGCTGCTTTTGTCTTGGCTGTGAAACAGATATTTCATCATTATTTGAGTCACATTCCTCTGTATAAATCACAGCTGTAGTATGTTTTAAAACACTGATACATACGCCACCATGGAGGCAGAGCCGCACTCATGTGGTGAGTTCAAAGTCATGAATGACCAGATCGGGCCAACCGTGAATCATGACAAGGAAGTGAAGGTCCCAAAGACTCAGGGTATCCTTACGCAGAAGAAAAGACAAAAAAAAAAAAAGGCTTATATACTTGTCCAGATGTGTATCACAGCTTCAAGTGAGAGCACAGAACTCACCTCACTGTCAGGAACATACAGGAGATTTTCCACCACCACTATCGTCCTCACTCCTTTAAAGCAAACATAGACAGGGACATTTTTCAACAATCGTGACACAATCTTTTCCATCATGCCTTTTAACTTTGTGCAACTGTTTCTATTTGTTTTACCTCTCTTTTACCCATTAGCTTTGTTTACAGAGCACTTACCAAAAACCAACGCTACAAAGTTCTTTACATAACGTACTAATCCTGACGATACACAAAAATAATGTCTCAATAAACCCGTCCATGTAAACCCAACTCCGACAACAGGACACTTGGGGTCATCTCACTCATTGTAGACAGTAATGACTCAGAGACATTTAAAGAGACTGATTTCTGCTGTATTTATGTGTGAAATGTTGCACTAGCTCCTTTATCAAAAAATGTTTTTTTAGTTTCAGTTGGCATACAAATTAATTTGGCTTAAATGTGTTGATTTGAGGAACTTATAAACAGTATATAATATGTTTATCAGAGACAATCATTGTAAGAAGAAGAAGATATAATTTATTAATCCCACAGGGGGAAATTACTTTTTCACTCCATTACTGAGACATGTTACACACACAGGCTGAAATGCACACACAACATGCACTAATAACACAGTAACTCACTTTTACCCAATGTCTCTTTCCCTCTTTCCCTCTTTCCCTCTTTCCCTCTTTCCCTCTTTCCCTCTTTCCCTCTTTCCGTTTAAAGGGAAAAATGAAAAAATAAAAACATTTGCTTTTTAAATATTTATACAAATACTACACCTTTTACTTTTTTCTTTTTAACAGTTTAGATATTATGCTCAGTTGGAAAAGTGTGTATTCACTGATGCTTGAACACACTTTTCCAACTGGGCATAATATCTAAACTGTTAAAAAGAAAAAAGTAAAATAAAATGTCCTAAAGTAGACCTACCTCTTGAATGGTAGTTGGATTGCAACCGTTGACAAAAAACTGAAAGTATTAGAAGCATTTTGTATTTTTTCTTTAATCCGTTTATTGAGACATGTATGATAGCATTGCAAAGTAAATATGTTTTTTTTTAAATGGAAGAAAGAAATGCATCCAAATAAAGTTACGTACCTGTTCTCATGCAAAGTCTCTCTGAAGCATCTGACGACGACAGAAGAAATCTCCCTCATGCCTCCTTGAGAACCATAATTATCCTCCTTAAAAAGAACAAAATTAAAACATAGGTCAGGGTAGGTAATAGGATGCCAAAATAACTGCAGTTTCATCGTTATTCCAATAAAAGGATTTGCAAAAAACATCACAATAGTCAGAATTTATCACAAACAGTAACAATTTTTGATAAGGACAAGCAATGCTTTCTCACTCAGCATGTTTACATACAGACTAAGCAGACTTCTTTACAAACACATTTCAAGAGGCTGAAAAGTCTTGCCATTACATTTGAGCTGAATTTAGAGTTAAGTGTCTGGATGACTGTCCGCCTGTCTATCTCAGCCTTATTGTACACTAATAAAATATATATTAATGTGTGATTCTGGGAAGAGAGACATTTTAGGATTTATATTTATTGAAACTTTATTTTGATCATTTTCTCCTGTTTTATATAGTATTAAATAGAACAAAAACAATTCAACAATGCTTTTGCATTTAAAAAGAACCCAAAACAGGACATACATGTATATAGATATATAAAGCCTCTCTGAAGCATCTGAAGACGACAGAAGAAATCGGCTCTCCTCGACTATCTGTTGAGAAACAAAAGAAAAACAAAGACCTTACTATTTTAAAACTTTTATCATTTTCTTGAGTAGTTATTGGGGGGGCAAGGAAGCAAAATGTAACATAACTTAATAAATCCTTCAAACGGGAGCTTCTTGGTGTGCAGATCTTGTTTTTCTTTCCTTACCTATTCTTTTTTTTGATCCAGCACCCACTGAGGGATGTGTGTCTTTCTTGATTTTTCATCGTTATCAAGCAGCACATCAAAATAAAACATATCCTTCCTTTCTGGTTTCTCACAAATGCTGTCAACTAAATAAATGGTATCTTGAAATCAGAAAGAGTAAAATATGTTACTTAAATGTGCAGACATGTATTTATTTTATGCATGCAAGATCCATTTAGCACTGTAATAAGTGTTGATTGTTTACCATGTTTATTTTTGTCTGGACGAGACAGGAGACTGAAGATACATCCAGAGAGTACGGCCATCGAGGGCAGGAATTGTATTTGCAGTGAGTTGGTCTGAAAAATCATAAAGCTTTATGTTGAGTTCAGAACAGCCTAGTGAAAATCACATATCACAGTTCTTTAAAAGGATTTGTACAAATACCTGACAGTTGTCTTGTTTGGTCGGTGTAATCATCTTCATGCTGCTTTTGTCTTGGCTGTGAAACAGATATTGTCATTATTTGAGTCCCATTCCTTTGCATGAAGTGAAGGTCCCAAAGACTCAGGGTATCCTTAAGCAGAAGAAAAGACAAAAAAAGGTTTATATACTTGTTCAGATGTGTATCACAGCTTCAAGTAAGAGCACAGAACTCACCTCACTGTCAGGAACATACAGGAGATTTTCCACCACCACTATCTTCCTCACTCCTTTAAAGCAAACTTTTCCAACAGGCCTTTTAACTTTGTGCAACTGTTTCATGTTGTGTTTCTATTTGTTTTACTTTATCTTTTACCCATTAGCTTTGTTTACAGAGCACCAAAAACCAACGCTACAAAGTTCTTTACATAAACATTATCGTGACAATACACAAAAATAAAAACTCAATAAAACCCTGAAACAAAAACAACAATGTAGCTATAAACACGATGACACAGGGCTTTCACACTTGAAGAAAAAAACCTGAAAAACTCCTATTTTGCCAGAGAAGCTGAATGTGTGAATGTAAAGGGCCACATTTTTCAGTCGGACTTCACCTGGAGTTTGTCCTGCCAGACCCCTTGTATTTTTTCCGCAGCAAGTCAGAGTGAGCAAATGTAAGATCGCAGCAGGATATTATCCGGAGAATTCACCTTGAATACTGTACTGTACTTGTAAAGAAGAGCTGACTGAAATTTAGCCATCGCTGACAGAGTGAGCGAGACGTATCTTGGCCTTATAAGGGTCCCTCATCCAGTGAGTCAGAACCTTCTTTATCACCCTGTGAAGAGAACAGTGTTACAAAAATCTACACAAAGAAATACAGGATGGTTTTCAATCTGTCCAACATTTCTAAGAAAGATTTTACTTAATTTAAGGAAGAATGTGTGACTTTTTGATCCAGTAGATGTCGCCCCCCTTGAGCACCAGCATTAAACCAAAACAAACAATCCTCCAAACCCCTCTCCACTCGCATTCACAAGAAGGAGTTATCAATTAAAACGCACCGTGATTAAGCACCATTTAGAGCAATTAGCGGACAAAATTGTCCTTTGATCGAGCAGCAATTGCCCATGGTCTGCATTGTTGTGTTAGCAGGCTAATGTTAGCACACTCTGTTAAGTCATAGCTTCACATTGAACATAAATTGACACAGAATGAGCATGATCTAAACACACTTACATAACATCTGAATAAGCAGTGAATATGTTCTTCTTCTTTTCTCTAGTCCCTTACTAAAACAACTTTATACACAAGGCCGCCCCGTCCATGTAAACGAGACTCCGACAACAGGACAGCTGGCGCTTCTCACTCATTGTAGACAGTCATGACTCAGAGACATATTAAGAGACTGGATTTCTGCTGTATTTATGTGTAAAATGTTGCACTAGCTCCTTTACCATGGATTTCATGGCCCAGACTGAACATCACTGCTGTACCGCAGCCCTCGTCGTGGTAATCCTTGGCTGAGCAGAAGTCTATCTTCATCTGAGACTGGAGCTGAGTGTGTCGAGAGGTGGAATTAAAATCCTGTTAATCAGAAAATAAAAATTAGCACTAACAAAAGATCTTAACTAACCTCTTTCAATGAGCCTAAATCCATTATTTATGCGGCTGCGATGACAAAAAGAGGATTCAATGTTTCATTTGGTCAACAATGAGGCTACGATAAAAATAAAAAATCTCTTTGATACCCGTCTCGATCTTTGCCAATGCAAGGTTTGAAATATGGAAAAACCCGCCCTTATGAGTACAAACGCATTGTATATTTACCTTCAGATCCCTCGTCTTTCTGTGTGAGGAGATAGCCGTACATTTTGTCGCCGCCACTGGATGGCTTCTCTACCAAAGCCTAAAAAAAGAAGAACCCACATCTTAATGTAGGTAATGAAATCCATTGGAATTATTACAACTGGTGACATTAATGAAGCAATAGGTGAAATCAGACAAACATTTCATGGCCAGACACAGGCCTTCACTTGTAGCGTGCCTTAAAAACCCTTACCCTGGTGAGAAGGATTCTCTTGCGGGGGCACAAGCAGTAAGGGACAAGACACAGGAGTAAGCTTGAAGAAAAGGTGGGTTTTTATTTTACCCAAAAATAGAAAGCCAAGTTTAAAATCCAAATTATAAGAACTAGGCATATAAAAGAGGTCAATTTAATATAACTTTAAATCAACAAGGTGAAATCAAATTGAGAAAGTGAATTCAGGTACCTGAAATCAATGCAGAACCTTGCTTCAGTCCTTCTTTGGTACGAGAACCACTGGGTTACACCACTCGCTCTTTAAAGCCTCGATGATCCCCAGGGACAGCATCAGGTCAACCTCCCTCCTCAGTCAGGCCAGCAGGCGCTCAGGGATCCTGTAACTTAATCTTCTCACCTCTCATCTTCGCACACTCTCTCACAACAATGTCATGTTCAACAATGTTTGTTCTGCCAGGATTCTCCTGGAAAACTTCTGAATTACAGATAGATCTCACCTGAAGCCGTTGGCCGTCTGAGATCATGGTCTACCAGGTCACTAGAGAGGTAAGTATTGCTCATCCACTTCTTATTAGCATCACTTCTATCACTAGGTAGGAGCACCAGCACTTTCTGTCCTGGGTCGAAGGTTCTCTGCCTGGCTGACTTGTCGTACCATGAATTCTGTTGCTGCTGGGCATCCGTCATGTGCGATTAGGCCAGCTCACCCATTTTCTCCAGCTGCTCTCTCATCTGGATGATAACATAAGATAAAATAAGATATCTTTATTGTCACTGTACAAGTACAATGAAACACTGTTGGAGCAAGCCTATAGATGCCTAATATCAAAAAATATACAAATATACAAAATACTAAAACCAAATTTACAAATAAGAAATATATATACAATATGCAACAAGTTGAATGCTGAATAAATGATGACATAGGATACAATGTTAACAGATCCCACCCTCCCCTTGCCTCTCTCAACAGTGCAAACGGGCCCCAAACTTCATGTCAATACAAAAGGAGAGAAACTAGTGGAGGATTGTGGTACTTCTCTGTATGCAAAGAGGAGGTAGGGCAGCCATTGATTGCAGTCTGTACCAGTGTTGTTTCCAAACTTTTGGAGCATCTGTTTCAGGGTCTGGTTAAAGTGCTCCGTTGGCCCATCTGTTTAAGGATGATATGGTGTGGTCCTGAGTCTCCTGATACCCAGTAACTGGTACACCTGTTTCAGCAGAGTTGACATAAAGTTAGTTCCCTGATCAGTTAATATTTCACAAGGGAAGCCCACCCTTGAAAAGAACTGTACCAAACAGAAAGCAACTGCTTTTGCCTTTATGGATTTTAGTGGAAAGACTTCTGGATACTTGGTAGAATAGTCTGTTATAACCAGCATTTAACGGTTTCCTGCTTTACTTCTCCCTACAGGACCAACAATGTCCATCCCAAGGCGCTCAAACGGGGTGCCAATAATGGGTAGTGGTTGAAGTGGAGCTCTTGGGGTGTTTTAGCAGATGTTATTTGGCACTGAGGGCAACTTTTACAAAACTGAGCAACATCTCTACGCAGCCCAATGGAAATGGTTTCTAATGCAAGCCGTGTTTTTGTGTTTGCCCAGGTGGCCAGCCCAGGGAACTGAGTGCCCCAAGGCAAGCATGGTGTTTCTAGCTGCTTGGGCAATCACTAGCTGCAACGCTGACTCTTGTTAACAATATAAGATGCCATTTTGCAGGATATACTCATCACTTACGATGTCCAACTCAGCTTCCGGCTCCTTCTCCTTTGCTTTCTGGAAAAGAGAGACCAAAGGTGGATCAGTTTTCTGCATATCACTTATATTACCTGGAACTTGAAACCCTAGTGGTAACTCTGGCTCAGTGCTGGTTGATGGTGTCACCGCTGTCTTTTGGAATCCATCCTGCCTTCTCCGTCTGCAGGTTTTCCGAGACTTCCCAGGTGTGGTCTCCAACTCCTCATTGAAAAAGGGCAAGGCACTGAGAATTGCGGAGGGCTCATTGGATTGCTTGGCCTGCATTCTGGTTACCACAGCATTACACTTTCTGCTTTGTTCCGGCTCCAACAAATCAAAAAGAACTGGTGGGTCTTTTTCTAGAACAGCATCAAAAGGCAGATTATCAGCAACCCCAATGTTCAAAAGGAAAGTTTGACCTTCTACCTAAATGTACATGTTAGCTGTTGGATAAGGCTTCTTGTCTCCATGAACACAACAGATAGGGATGGTTTCACTTTCAATGTTGGGTGGTACAAACTTCCTGTGTACCAGTGTCTGATCACCATTAACTTCAATGTTTTGCATTTTAATAGAACAGTCATTTTTATGTGAGGACGTGGTACAAAACACATTTGTGCAAGGCAAGTTAATTTATTTAGCACATTTCAACAACAAGGCAATTCAAAGTGCTTCACACAACATCAAAAGCATCATGACTGAGAGAAAAAGAAAAAAGAAATATTAAAATAGAACATTTAAAAATCACTAAAACAAAGAATTCACAATCACAGAGAAGAACCATTTGGACATTCCTTGGCATGTTTACTACCTCCTGCAGATCCCAGATTTGAAGGACTCACATGAGATTTTCCTGAATCCTATGACGCCAAACAATAAAACCAAATCATAATTCCAAATAATCATAAAAACCAAAAAAATTGTAGTCAATGCAGCCTCCAGATTTGATGAGTCAGAGTCTGAAAAATGAGGATCAGGTACTGGAGTTGTTCTGGCCTGAACTTCTAACTGCAGAAGCTTAAACTGATGGTGAAGTGCTTTAAAGCGCTGTTCTTGCCTTGCAGTTAGCTCATTATGTTTAGCCTCCTGGGCCTCTTGCTGACCCATGTGGGCCTGGAGAATGAACATCAGGTATGACAGAGTTGGCTCCTTACCTTCACCCTCAGTGCTTCAGTCCAAGAAGCTCCATTGTCTTCCTCTTCATTGCTGGCTTGCAGAGGTGTAAAGTAACGAATTACATTTACTCACGTTACTGTAATTGAGTAGTTTTTTGTGTACTTGTACTTTTTGAAGTAGTTTTTAAATCTGTACTTTCACTAGGTTTTCTGTTAACTATTGTAATTCGCTACATTTTAAATCTGAGTTACTGAGAAAAGAAAATATTCCTACTATGAATGATTTACGTCATCGCACCGGAGTAACGGTAATAAAAAAAGTTGGCTGTGGCTCTGACTCATGGGCAAAGAAGTGGCTGTGAATGCTCTTTCTCCCGACAGAATCACTGTTGCAGCTCCGCAAAAGCTCAGAGCGATAAACACATTTAATTCCGGAAAGTTTTCACAATAAAAGTCCCTTATTGACATATCTTTGATATGCTTTTATTTTGAAGCAGACGTATCAGAAAGTTGGGTGTTATAAGCTGCAGCAACTTAACACATCTCAGATGTGTGAAAATAAATACTTCAAACCAAACAGATTGCTAGAAGCTTCAACGTAGCCTGCTAAGAGGTGAACACACAGTTCATTTTAAAAGATCTAATACAAACTAAAATAGGCTAATTTTATAAACAATAAATGGATGATCTTTCATCTCAGGTTTAGTTGCAGCTAAATCAGCCTATGAGACTAAGCAGCCTCAGAATAATAAAACTAAAAACACTAAAATACTCTTTACACTGTTTTTGAGTGAGACAAATACCCTGTCAGTATTTTCTTAAATAGTTTAAACATCTCCCTTCATAAAACAGCCGATTACTTGAACATTGTAAGCCTTGATTATTAAATTATCCATCATTAAAACATACTGCCGGTTAAAAAAAAGGGGGGAAATCTTTTTTGTTGTCTATATTAAAATTGTCAATTAGCTCTTTTAATTTTTCTTGAGTACATTTTAAAACAGGTACTTTTACTTAAGTAACATGTTATTAAAGTAAAAGTACTTTTACTTCAGTAGGATATTTTAGTACTCTTTACACCTCTGCTGGCTTTCTTGGGTATCCACTGGGCCGGAAGGCCCTCCTTTCTTCCTTCAACTTTTCCCGCCACGATGCATTCAGCTTCCTTTCAAGGGGAACAGAGTAGAAACCAAAAAAATCCAAAAGTGGAAGAGAGAAAAAAAAAATCCTGTTTCTTTCACTGAATGATCCCATCACTGCCATCAATTGTTAGCATTAAAGCACGAGACGGTTTTTATTTTACCCAAAAATAGTAATCCAAGTTTTCAAACCAAATTATAAGAACTAGGCCTATAAAAGAGGTCAACTTTGTAAGGATGGCCTAGTGGCTTAGGCCCAAAGATGAGGGGAAATTCAAAAATGCAGTGAATTAATTTACAGTGAAATAAATCAAGTGCAGTAATATGTACAGTGCAGGCCTGGAGAAAATGTAAAAATGAAAAATAATACTTGCAAGAAAAAACAAAAAGATGCAAACAAAAGAAGAGACTGAGCTCTTAACAATGCCTGTCTGGGCCCTTGCAGCTTTGTACACTCTTTGATAAGTTGTTGAAACTCTCCAGCACTGTGCCACTGCAACTCCATCCTCCAACTACCAAAGAGGCCCCCAATCCTCCTCTTATATAGGAGCTGGCACCTACCAAAAGGGGTTGGAAATCAATTTACTCTCAGGTGAGTTTTACCTGTTCTACAAACAACACATACTATCTGCAATAAGGCTTAAAGCATATCAAAATACATTTCAGTTAAGTAAATACTTAAACAGCCTTTTAAATAACATTTTTAATCTCAACAACTTAAACATCCCTCCACTTCTACCAAACATGGCACCTTCCACTTGACACACCCCCATATAAACCCAAGGCTGGGTTCAGCTCTGTTTGACACTTCCTGGTTGAGAAACAGGAGTGCAGGTAAGGCTGTGGAGCAACAGGTGACTAACAAGATATGTTTGATGTGTAACAATGAATAAAATGTTTTAATGTAAAAATAGTCGATGTGTTTTTTCTTTTGGTTGAAAATACAATGTTTGAAGTTGTTTGTCAATGAGTTATTCTTAAGATTTATAAGAAGTTATTCACACAAAGTACTCGTTGCTAGTCATGCTAAGCTAACATTAACACATGCCTCTCAAATTGTCAAAAACTCAAGTCTCGAGTCCGACTCATCAAAGTAGAATCTGAGTCCCCAAAAGCTGAGTGTCTGAACTATTCTAATATAGGCTCCACTTCTCCACTTGAGCACGTCAATTATATTAATTTATAATAATTCATTGCTCCAAGCTCAGACTGTCTTTAACTCTTTGAGTCTTAATGTTTATACTGTACCTATTTCAGGATGTGATATTGTTAAAGCCCAGAGCCATATGATCATTACATTATTATAATAAGATGTGCAAGCTTGTCATCTAGTTAATTCATTGATTTGTATCGCTGTATGAAAGTCTTAACTTTAAAGATTAGAGAAGCTGATTACACAAACTGTAAAGGTTTGTTTGCAGTAATAGTGCAGCAAATAGGATTATATATTATACACATTTCACTGTATGGACCTTGTGTGGTACGTTGGAAAATTGACTTTAAGGCATCCTGTCTTCCCACACTAAAACTCTCCTGTCAACAGTCAACACCCGAAGCCGGTCTAAAACTAGCACAGACCGGAGACAGTACAGCAGAAGAGAGTCACATGTTTGTACTGACGTGACTTCAGACCAATCACAAACAAGTTGTATGGGTATACCCTTTCCGGTTTGTGAAATATATTTCGCAGCAGGTGAAATGTATTTAATATATATATTAAAGGAAAACCACATCAGTTCACGAAGTGCACCCTAGGCACAACTTCAGCAGAGACTAGTTATCACTGTTTATGTCCTTACAATCTTTAGGTCTGTGTTTTCATCAACCCTTTACGTTCCAGCTTTTGTTGGACTAGGAAAAAATTAATGTGTACAGTTGAACCATTTTAATGTTAGCAATCATGTTAACATTTTACACAACATTTCTGTGTGAAAGTGTGTGAAACTACTGCATTTAAAGTTGCAAAAATGAGTTCCATTGTGCACGTGTGTGATTCAGACTTGTGTGTGAGAAGCATGTCCCTCAACAGAGTAAACCAACATTTCCCTCAGAAATTAATAAAGTATATAACATTAAAAAAACTAATTTTATTTTTCACAAGTTTGCATGTTTACAGTCTATTCTTTTATAATGCCCATATGTCTAAATTTACACAAAGACTGGAAGTTGCCTGGATCATTCCTCTTGTCCACTCTTCCTCAAAATAATACTTTTCTTCACTTGCTTACCAATGAGGAATCTTTATCCTCTTATTTATTCTGTCTTCAGTGTTACATTCCAATGATCGGATTCAGAGAGGACTTGAAGGACTGAAATCGATGATGCTCTTCCTTTTCACGTTGGCTCTTGCTGCCTGCTTTAGTGTTGTTGGCATCTTCAGCTTTGTGCTTTTTTGCCATGGAAAAATGTGCTCGAAAAGCATTAAAAAAATATATTTCTTTGATCAATTTTCAGTGCATGAGCAAACAGCCCAAGGAAAAATCAAACTACTCATATCATTGCATTAAACCAGGTTTCATGGGGGGCGCCAATAGACTAGCAATTAAGTTGCTCCGTCAAAGTGGCTTTGGGTTTGGTTCCAACCTCGGCCCTTTGCTGCATGTCACCCCCCCCCCCCCCTGGTTTAAAAAAAAAAAAAAAAAAGTCATTTATTTTTGACAGCCATTTTAAAAAGGTTCTATGGGGCATATGGGCATGCCATCTGTCCCCCTGGTGGGTTATCTGTTTGCTGCATGTATCTGGTGGTATTCATCTGGTTTTTAAGAATACAAATTATCTCACTGATATTGTAAAACTTATATTTCAAAAATCGTTCACTTGGCATTACAGGGTTAAGATTAACCACTTGATTAGCATTACTGATGAATTCTTATCTGAAATGTAACATTGCAGTTTAATTTCACAGAAAAGAGGACATTGGATTTAGTCCTTAATTTCTTCCATCATAGTTGTGTGAAGTTATCTCTGCTTTATTTTAGACAGTAAGAATGGTTTCATTGTAGTGTACTTATTTGCCGTTTTATTTTTTTTATGTTGCTTCCCCTTGCATATTAAATTCTGGTAGAGGTTACACATGTATTAGTTTAGTTATTCTTAAATTCTTCCTCACACATACTAAATACATACTTCTTCCCCAGGACGAGTTTGAGGTGTCCCAAGAGGAAGCTGTGGATTTGGGGGCAGTGGTCGCTGAAGATGAGGTGCTGACAGGAGTTCCACACGCAGCATGTGTCCATCATCCTGGAAGGCCAGGTTGTGATGTATACATGGACTGACTCACTTGTTGTTTTGTTTGGTTTGATTTATGCTCTACATTTGAGCTATCCTGAAAAGCTAAGTGGCTTCTTTGAGTTCAGTAGGTTGCCCTCCTAAATCTTGATGAAGGGAGAAAGCAGCTCAAACCAAAGTTGCAGGCATTGAGAAATGAGCTGGAGTAAATGATCAAGATCTGTGTTGTTTTTCATTGTTCCTGATAATTAGTTCCTTGAAAAGAAAAAATCCTGCACACTACTCTTGCTAAGTATCACCAATTTATTAGAGAAAAATCACAAACTTTCGGTCAAGGTTCAGAGGGACTGAAGCTTTGTGATTTTTTTCTAATTGGTGATAGTAGAGTTTAGAGAGTAGAGACGACTCCAGCAGGTTATGGTAAATACTGAAATCCCAATCCTTGTCTGCATTCTTCAAATGATTTCATATAATAATCATTTTTGTGTCGTACATAAAAGTAACTGTTGTGTTTTCTTTTTGGTGCATGACCACTGGAGAGAGCATAACAGATAACACACACACACAAACACACACACACAGGGGAAAAAGAAAAAGGTAATAAAGGCAGAGTGACAGCGGAAACAGAGCAACAAAGAGTGTGGACACAAAGAGATTTGACAGGCCGCAGCAGGAATGTGCCGGCAGGTAGAAGGGGCCCAGGAAGCAGGGAGACATGGGAAAACATGGAAGGGGGAACAATAGTTGTGTGTGTGTGTGTGTGTGTTTGTGGTTTGGGTGCAGCAGCCTTGGGGTAGATCGATTTACCCAGCACCACTTACCTGCTCAGCAGCACTCATGATGCGAGCGGGCCTCAAAGGGAGACACATCAATAGCTGCTATACATGTGTGTGGTGTGTGTGTACATGTGTGTGCATGCCTGAGCTGTTGATTAATTAATGGTGAGATAAGGTGGGGAGGAAATGTTTCAGACATTTGTCAGTCTTAAATAAACACCAATGTTTGAATTGCCTGTGTGGTTTCTGTGTGAAGGTTTCAAAAACTGTGATTTCCGCTCTTCAATAACTCTCAAATGAGCTGCTCGCACCAAATCACAGAGCAGATTTAGACATTTTCTGGCACTGCTACAGAGAGAGGATCATTTAAGTATATGTTTTGTGAATTTTTTTTTTTTTACACACAAACATTTGGAAAAGCAAGTTTAAAGGATCATGTGCATGGATGAATAACTGACATGATGTGAATCCCCATGAGCAGAATCCTTAAGAGGAGAAGCAGGTTTGTTTTAATGAAACATTTTAATATAAAAAAGGGGGCTTGGTGACCGATCTGACAGCAGAGAGTTATTGAGTTTGTGTTAGTTTTTTGTTTTTTAAATGTAAGGGAAAGTCAACTTTAGATGTTTAGACTTTCGACCATGCAGTAGTGATGTAAATATCTGAGTAGAAATCCCCCAGAATAAAAGTTATTTGTCTCTCCGACTCACAAAAGACACGAGGGAGGGAAAGTACCAAAGACCACACTAAAGGAAAGTTCTGAGGAACTTCTAAGTATTTCTATTTAATGTTTCTTTAAACCTCTGCCTCAATTGTTCCATATTTTTTTATGAGCAGCTAAACCCACCTTGTCATCATCTTATAAAAATCTTTCATTGCTATAAATCAAGGGGGGTTTGCTCCATCTCTACCAGCTATATCATATGCTGCTTACACATTTATTTAGGTTCAGCAGTGCCCTGTTGAAATTCCAACACAACCTAATTATTACTTTGTGTGCACAGGGTACTACATGACAGCGTATGGAAGCCGAATTGAGGCAAAATCATAGTCAGTGTTGTTTGTTTGTTTCCCACCCACACCTGCTGCTCTAATAACTCACTGACACAGCTTCAGGTGTTGAACTTCTTTTACGTTAAACTTCATATTTGTGACTCATTGGAAGACTGACATCTGTAGCCTGAAACAACAACTTATGTCCTTAGAGCAGCTCCCCAGGTTGAGAAATGGTCTAACACATGTATCCCACACATCTCCAATAGTGCAATTTGCTGAAAACAAGGAGAATGTGAAATGATAATGGAGTCTGAACTTTTGCGTTCAGTCATTGGTGGGGATTTTGATGGATTTATTCCATTTAACAAAAGTGTACTCTTAACATTCGTGCCCTACATTACATTTTGTATTAGAATACAACATTCAGCAGCTTAAAGCTTTGAATATTTGAGATTTTTGAAAATTCTAATCAGTAGTTTAAGTTCAATACTGATGTCATGAAAAGAAATGACATCTCATGAAATCGTTTCTGTCTCTCAAATCTCAGATTCCAAGACATTTTTCTCACAACATTCCCAAAAACAAGAATCTCAGGAGAAATCAGGGATGAGATTGAACTGGCTGTTAGGACAGTATTCATCCAGTAACACCAGAGAGGCTCTACAGCCTGATGAAGTGTCAGGACAATGTAGCAGCTTTATTGGGGCGCCTTCCTGCCTGAGTGAACGCACTGGGAATATTATTTGGTTGGTGATAAAGAGAGATTTACAACCCAGGGACAGAAGTCTATCTTCAGTCCATCAGGCCTAAAGTTAATATCACGTAACCCTCTAGCACCAACATAATGACTTCAATCAGTGCAGATCTTCTTCTCTCAGATAACAGCGACAAAAATCACACAAATCTAAAGTGGCCTCAGGTAAGAGAGATACAAGCTTCAGGACAAGTTCTTTCCCAGATGTGATTGTTTAGTGTTTCTCTGTCTGCTCCTTGACTGAAGCACTTAGTGGCCCCCTTCATTCATTCACAAAGTTAAAGCCCCTTTCACCCCTCCTTTACTGTTTTCCCCCATCCTCACCAACACACTTCTCTGATCTTCCTCCTCTCCTCTTCTGTCCCCTGAAGTCTTAGCCCCACACCCCTCAGCAGTCCCATCCCCAGGGGGCCCCCTAAGAGCCTGACTGGGTGGTCCCCTCCTCCTTCTAAAACCAACCCAACCCCCCCTCTGCAGGGTCAGGAGTCAGAGGTGATCCCTGACAGTGTGTGGGAAACGTGCTGTGCCGTGTGCTGTGCCGGGAGGAGAGGAAGGAGTTGAGGCAGCCATATTTCCCCCTGCGGCTGGTTAATAGTGCTCTTAAGGTCAGCAGGACAGTGAAACACAGTTAGGTGGTGCTGGTGTTGGTTACAGTTTTGATTTATTGGACCAATTTGTTCCTCAAACGTGAGTTTGTTTGGGTTGCGAGGGAGGCAGAGCAGACTGGCTAAGACTGAGGGGATCAAGCTAGACGCCATGCACAATGATTGTGTGTGTACTTGTCTCTGTGTATAAATGTGTCTGATATGTGTGTGGCAGCCTATGATCCCTCGCTGAGTGTGTGTTAACTTCAATCATTTATTAGCAACTGTCTAGCCGGTGTGGTGTCAAAGGAGCTTAACGTGATTTATTTGGAAGGCCAAGGGAAGCCGGTTATTTTACAGGCAAATTGCTGAGTATTTTAGAAAAATGATGGCCTTGATTTTGTCCAGTTGGAGGATAACAAGCCTTGGCTCGCATACTGGCAATACTTGGGCTAAAATGGAAAATCTGTAATAATAACTTTAGACAGCTTAATGATGATATGAGGCCACCTATGAAATATTTCTGAAAACGCAAATAGACAGACTCAGAGCCATTAGTATAATGTTTATATATCCCACCCAAATTCACAGACACACTTCCCAATTCTCAAACCCAAGTGAGTTTTTATTTGTTCTTAACAATATCATTTTCACTGCTCACATTTTCTCTTTACTGCATTCATTAACCTTTGCATGCTTTTTTGGTCACAGCTTGCACATTCCTTTACAAAAAAATACAGCTCTATTCAAATGCCAAACATATTGTTTGTATTTCAAATAACATTATTTTATTTAACCCTGAGCACTACGATGATAGGGATTCTGTTCTTCAAAGGATCAGCATTAGAGCTTAACACATACGTCAAAAGTGGTGAACATTTCCATTTGACTTGGGTCACACATATGGATATTGCAAAAGTGATAAATAGCACCCCTCCTGCTCAAAACGTTGCATGGATGATGAGATTTCCAGTCGGAAGAAATCTATCATCTTTGATTATTGCAAAGTTCCACCTTGCTTGGACAGGAAATGTCATGCTACCTCCGCTGGGATTTTGAACAAATCCACACCAAATTAGTTAAGAAAAATGTAAGACCTTGATGAACTCTTCAGGTTAATCCTGCAAGTTATTGTTGAAGGGTGTTCCCATGGTGTACCATGGTAAAAATGTTACCTACTGTCAGTAGAAAGTTATACGCTTTTTAAAAAATGTACAGTAAATACAATTCCAAGCAGGTTGGCCACATCTGCCTATATATTGTATCAGTTACTGGCTGAAACATTTAAGACGTTAAAATAGATGGGTCTTGAGTTTTTCATATAACAATGCTGCTGTCATTGGCAACATATTGTTTGACATTAAACGCAAAGTTGTTGTTGAGAATTTTGTCATGCTTGAAAGTCAAGCAACCTGGTTCACAAGTCCTCTGCAGGAAATAATTGTGATTACAAAATGTCTATATCATTTCTAAGAGTTAGCGTCATCCAGTGTCCTTGTCATTTTATTTAGCGTACTGAAGACACCTTGTTGATTAAAAGTCTTCAAAGCCTCCATAAACTAAAGACCCAAACTCTAAATACACTGAAGGAATACAACATTGAAGACTGTAGTGATTATCCGATGTCCAAATTTCTAATCATACTTTTAGTCACTCCCATCGGTGTATGGAAAGGTCTTGACGTGTAACCAAAAAATAAACAAATGTCAAAAATGAAATTACTGTGTAAAAAACTCCCATGTATTGTTAAATATGAAGCAGACCAACCGTGATGATGACATAATGAATGATTGTTGCCGAGATTATAATTGTTTGTTGTCGTTTACGTTACGTATAGATCCGTATGTTCCCAAAACGTCCTGTTCACCTGTGACGTATAAACACTCAAACCTACCAGCTGACCAATTAACCCACACTATCAATTATCACCTGCTAGAGCCCAAAACATATCAACCAAAACCACTGAAAAACTATACATAAATACACACACTAAAATGGCTCCACATATATGTGATAATATTCAGTTACAGACATCGCTCTAGAGCCAGTGCTAACAGGAAATGTCACATTTTACACTTTGAGCTACTCCTGCAGGCCAGGGTTATATATCCACATTAAATACAGAAAAGCTTAAAGACCTTGATGATGCTTTACTGGACAGATTGGGAGTTTTCATCAAAGAGATATCCACAATTTCTCTTAACACAGGACGAAGTTGTTTAAATTCTCATAAACAATGTTACTTCTACCTCAAACTTCAGATGATCAGTCCCAGTCTAAACAGAGCTACATGCCTATGTTTGATCAAACTCATAGCACCACCTATTGGTAAGATGCAGTAAGTAATGCATGACAATCATCATCCAAATTACATGAAATTGACACTTCATGTCAGCAGGTAATGCTTGGCTGCATATGAACAGTTGCCCCTTCTTGCCACAGGATTTCACTTTAAATTTCTTTCTGCACCGTCTTAAACACATGCACAAAATATGGATATACTATATGACAGCCTAATGAAGACATCTCTGTTTAGAGCGTATTGTAGAGCTCTGTATACTGCACACATGTGGTTAAACAATAAGACTTACAGAGACTTTGAGTAGCTTATAATGCTGCTGTTATAATACTAATCTATCACTTTGTCAGGATGCACAAAGGTCTCAAGACTTCACGCAGACAGTAACATTGCTACCCTAGACATCATAGAATACAGCTTAAGCATGATCATTTTAATTTACGTATAGGCTACAGTCCTTCAAATATACAGCCAAATAAATCACACAAAGTAGAAACATATTGTGAGACGTGTAACGGTATACTTACAGAAACACAACTACTGGTTGTTCCTTATAACATGGAGCCACTTCTTCACTACTTGCCTTTATAGAAAGTGGTTGATAAGTAGCTCTGGAAAAATAGTATGTTTAAATTCAAACCCCAATTGAGATTTTGATATTACTTCAAACTATATTAGAGTCAAATGAAGACAAATGTGTATGGAAGAGTAGCCTATAGATGAGTAGGCCTAGAAGAAGTATTAGGATTTATATTCATTTAGAAATAGCAGAGCCTACTTGTCTAGTTTGAATAATTCTCTTAATATTTGCATCATAATAAATCTTTAAAGCGCTTTTTGGGTAACTGTGTTAAATATTCGTCATTAGCATTTAATAGCCTGTTGAGTTTTTTTTATCTCCATAATGCTCTTTGTCCAAAATGAGAGGTGTCTCTCTCATAGGCTATAGAAGAAAAACATTATCTACTGGGCCAATGTCGGACTGTAAGACGAGTTTTGACCATAGACTGTAAATAATAGGGTTGTGTGACATGCAGTGGAGCCACACTCATCTTTTTTGTACCCGGTAAATGTCTGTAAAGTTGCAAATAAGCTCAACACTGACATCTGCTGGGGTGCAATATTAATCGCAGCTCTTGGATGGGTTTAAAATAAAAAAGTAAGTGAAGCCCTGTGTTGTGCTTTCCAGGATCAGTCCCTCTAAATTATTAATTTACAGGTATTTTTCTTAGTAAAATGAACAGTACCGCAGAATAAAATAATTGACTCGTGCAATAAAACAATACCAAAACGTATGGCATTATTGTGTGAAAAGTACGGTTTTGAGTAGGCTATCTAAATGTCGAAGTATGAATCAGCCTACAATAGAAGTACTGCTAAGTAAATAAAAGTAAAAGTAACTTTAAGGATACTCAAGCCCAACCATGGATCTTGCATTTGTTCAGTTTGCCTCAACTTTCCTGAGAGAAAATGACTCATGAGATATCGAGAAAAAGAAGAAAACAGGTAGACATAAACATGAGACGAGTAAAAAAAAAGATACACTTCGTAAATAAAAAGTACTTCTTACTTATTATAAAATACTTCATTACGTATTTGTCATAGTCAGCTGTGCCTGAGAGACTGAGCAGAGGGCCAACAGTCTCCTGTTTCTCTTCCGTCAGCGATGACGTCATCATCACACTAGTGACTGCTGTTATCAAGATGGCGCTGCGGCCAGGATCTGGGGGAGGCAGCAGGTATTTTAGCCTTTTAAAATCGACTCTGTCGGTAAAAAACACAACATATTGTAAAATATCCGCCTCTTAGTTCCGCTTTAAAACACATGTATTACATCGTAGGGCCTCACAGACAGCAGTGAAGGCGGGTTTTGTTGTCGATGCTGGGTGATGAGATGGCTGGTTGTCAGGTGTCACAGCTAACGCTACGTTACTGTGGAAGCTAACGTTAGCTAGCTAGATGTGTGCTGTCTGTCAATGCTCAGAGTTGACCTAAAGTGACGCCAAAAGGTTTTTATAATAAAATATATCTTTGTAATGTCTTCGGTCATGTGAACTATGGCTGCAGCTCATGTTATCCAGTGATTAAAACACATTTATTTAAAAGAGACTACATTTTCCTCCTCTAGCATTGTAAGATCATAGCTTGTACCTGTGCTGTGCTGACAGGCCTGTTGACGCCTTATAGAAGTACAATCTGGTTGTATGTTAATTTATATTCAGACTATTTTATCATCTGCAATTAGTTCTTTTTAAATATAATGTCGGTACGTTTTTGAAAGTGGAAGAAGTGGAAGTAGCTGGGAAGGGAAGATATTTTAAGGAACTGCCAAATTAGTACTATTTTGTCTTCCAACACCAGCGAAAGATACTTTATATTTATCTTCTCATGGGGATTGTGACAGCCCTACTTCATTTATTCCTCTCTGAAATCCAGTAAATCCAGTCTCACGTCTATTATCCACAATGGATAGCAACACATGTTAAGTAAACATACAGGTATGTAAGTATTAGGGCAGTTTAGATGATGCTCTGCAGATGAGATGAAAACACCAGACTCATGACTCTTTCATACACCGAGCTCGAGCAGCTTGAATAATGAATATCCTCTGGTAGCAAGAATCTCGCTTTACCAGGTGATACTGATCAGACATGTGAAACCAAACCCCCCTTTAGTCTGTATGAATGAGTGGAGGCTCATGGAAACTAGATCTAATGTCAGGACCTGGAGGTGATCACAGCCATCACTATATGTTTTTATCTGATAGTTATTGATGAGTGTTATAATGGTCTGGGCTGAAGTCTGATTTGTTTACTTGAGCCATCTTTACCTGTTGCGCCTGTCATTAGTAGCATGATGCTAAATATAATGGTTACGAAAGAAGGAGTTCACTTTTGTAAAGCATCGATAGAGTAAACGTCAGGTGTGCAGGTGCCAGAGTGGAGAGCCAGGAGGTGGAGCAGTAGTGCAACTTACACAACTTATTTGACAGGTGAAGCACCCTTTGCAGGTGCTTGAGGTAAATGTATAAATACTGTATAATGATGCTAAGGTTTGTGTGAAAGTTTTCTGTAATTCCTGTATGGAGGCATCTACAATAATGCATGGCATCAATTCTTGAAGATGCTAATGCTTCCATGTGTCTTCAACAGACCCTGTGATGTCAGACATCAGATGGCGTCTCAATGTGATAACCCAATTATCAATGTGTTCTGTTATTACTTAAGAAGGTGGATTTTATAACTGTTGAAAAGTTTGAATTATAACAGGAGATCTTAAAGCTGTTCATCACAGGTTTTAGACGTGTGGTCAATAAGAAACAAGAGCAAAACATGGTTGGAGTAAATGTTGCTAATCTTGTTAATTGCACTCATTCAAGTTCAAAAAACATAAACTAAGATTATATGCTCTCGTTTCCCCCCAAACACAATCTTCAAATTGCTTGATCAATTATAAAAAGTTCAAAACCCAAATAAATGAAAAAAATGCCCATCAATTTATCAATTTTCAAAATATTTGCTGATGAAAGAACTGGTCACAATTCCTCAGTAACCTTGTAGTATTTTTATATCAATTATTTTTTGTCCAAAAATGACCCCTAGGTTAACAAGCTGGAAGTCAGTGGTTCAAATCAGTCAAGGTGTTAGGCCTAATTATGTTTTTATGCAGAGAGATAATGGATTCAGTAATATTAAGCAACCGTATCCTCTTCCTTTCCTCCAAGACTGTAATTCCTCATTTAAATTAGAGATTTACGTCTAATGCATGTTTCATTTTAATAGAAGCTTCAGAATAAGATCAAATCATTTCAGATTGTGCCTCTTCATTGATGATGACTTTGACTTACACTCCTGACCCTGCCATCAGTCTCCCAGCTTGAACAACAGTTTGATGATAGCTGTCGGATGATTACAGTCCTTTTACAAGGCAGCAGCCTGCTGGGCCACAGCTGCTCTTACTGCTTATCTCCTCCTGTGTTAATCTGCCCAGCCATGACCTGTTATTCACTGCAGGATGGTGGGCAGCAGGGCTGCCTGCAACGCTCCTATCCAGGCCTTTTAAGCTGCAAATCTTCCAGGGAGCAGATGTGAGAGTCTGAAGCATCATGAAGTCAGGCAGAACTATCACTGAAGATAAAACTGAGTCGTGTTTCATCAGCAGCCTCCTCTTCTCTCTGCTGAAAGGTTAAACGATTCGAAATGATCGATAAATAAACAAATCAATATATCCTCTGTAAAAAGACACTGTCACTATTTAACAGAAATAATCATTACACTACCTGTAATATATTGACCTGACATCTCATTAGCTGTAATTTACCACAAACGGGGAATACAAATTGTCATCAAAAGTCTGCTGTTCAGAAGCCGACAGGGCATGAAAAACATCAATACAAATCTCAAATTGTCCAAGTTTATTTTGGCCGATTGGGGGCAGCAGAAAACAAGCTCTAAACACAACATGGCCACATTATGACTTAATACAGCTAACAGTCACCTGTTTACCCATCCGGCAGTCATAGTTTAACATTAGTGTTCACCCTGAGTGTTTGTGTTCACCTGAAGATTGTAAGTGCAATATTCACTCCTCTTTTAGCTCTGTTTTTGGTCTCCACCTTCTGGGGAATACTCTATCATGTTCTTTAGCTGCTAGATGTTACAATGTCTGTCAGACTTGATCCACAGCAGAACGTCACAGGCTAAAAAACACATCAAATATAAGAAAGAAACAATAAAACCAGAGAGGAACTGCAGGGTTTTTGTTGACTCTTTGTGTTGTTGTAACTATGAGAGGCACATTTCACGTTGCAAAATGTCTATCCATCAATTGTTTCTTTTAAATGATTAATTAGAAGAACTATCTTGGAACATGTAATACAGCAAGTAAAGGTCACAGAAAATTAATGGAAAACAGTTTTTATGAAAAGCAGTGTAAAGGGATTCATTGATTAAAAAAATGATTATTTGCAGCCCAAGATTACAGTTTATAACACTTGGACTAAACACAAATGAAAATATTCCTTGTTATGGTGCTTTTAAAAAGCTTCCAGAAGTGAATGTAGCATGCAGAAGTCGAACCCAAGTCAAAATAATTCCTTATTTGCCATGGGGAGTTGGTAATTGCATTGGCAAATGCCTGAACTGTGTGACGATGAGCTCACTGGCTCCTTTTTGTTAGCACAGTTGTGTTGAACTAAAGTTATCAGTATGATAATGTGGCTCACCAGTTAGTTTAGTTAGATGCTCAGAGTCAGACGGGGAGGCAGAGATTCGGCTGGCTCTTTTTTCCGTCTCTGCGTCATCGGCGGCAGCCTGAAGAAACGTGCTGTAATGAGTTATAGACAAATAGCTGAAGGCCTCTGTGTGTTGGCTCGGCTGGCGAGAGACTTGGCGGCTTGCAGAGGCTTCCTCGGATTAGTTCTTAAAGGCTTGTTTCTCAGCAAGAAGCCAAGATGCCCGCGGACACTAAACTGCATCATTTAAGCTTTGTTTTGGCCTTGATGTTTAAATGAGAAAAGACATTTAACTTGTTTCTGGTTGACTGAATGTGCTGAAGTTCTATCTTATTGAAAGGTGACTAATCTGTCACTGCTGCTTTGTGTTCTTCATAAAGGATCTTTTCCCTGTTATTATATGTAGTGCTTGTAATGAAATCAGCTCCTTGGTGTTTAGAAAGCCTCAATAATTTAACAAAAAGTATTTCCCTGTGGCTTCTTAAAGTGATAGTTTATCAATGATGCAGAAGGTTTAAATAGGAATGGTTAATCAGGTTGTTCAGGGCTGCAGGGGACATTATTTTGTTCCAGTATCTCACTTAAAAATCTCACAGGTGTCCATTACGTGTGCATTCACTCTAGCTAAAGCTTCAATCTCATGACATGCATGTTGTTTTCTTCCTTTAGTTTTATGTATCCTGTTGGCGGAGGTCTGGGACCGCCACAAGGTGAGTCATTCTGTTTCAATATTTTCAATATCTAATAAACAAAGCTTCCCCCTCCCCCTGAGTTATAACGCTGACACAGGATTTTTAATTTCAAAGGGGGTCTCTGCATCACCTCTTTGGTCGTGTCAGCATATTTGAATTAGGAAATAAATCTGTATAAACCTTGTAGATAATTTCACCAACATTTCTGGATGATACTGCAATCTTTTTGCAATAAAACAAAATATTAAAAATATTTTTCCAAGCAACCTAACCTATTTCAAATACTAATAATTAATTTTTATCAGCCCACACCTGTGACATCACGTGTTGGCTTGAATCTCCAAGATTGTATTCACCAGCTTTCGGTCCTTGCTGCAGGTTAACTTGCATATATGCCAGTTTAACCTGAAACAGCCTACATGCATTTTTACCAATTTTCTAGATCAAAATACTGCCATAACACCCTGCTTTTACAAGATGCTATCGTACGCTGTGCTTGTTTACATTGGAGTAGTAGAGCTGGGAGAGCAGGCCTATTACCCAGAGCTACTGTCTGTCTAGTACCACAGCCTCAGCTCGTGGCAGGTGGCTGCATAACACACTTTGAGCATACCTCTTGACCAGCATCAAGTGGCAACATATAAAAATATAAATAATTTGTTTCACGGAATAGTGACACTGATGCCGACTAGGGAGGGTGATGGTGTACATCTCTAGAAGTAAGTAGCTTAGAAGCCTAGAAGTAGATTTTGCCACAGTGGAACTCCAACCTTTGTCCGAAGGTTACACAGAGTAATGCATCACTGGCCTCTGATGTATCATTTACTTGTGATTGCATGCCATATTTAGGCTGTTGACTCCCATTGGCTGCACCATTTTAGACAATGTAGATTGTGTACAGCTTCCTAAACAAGCCACTCATTCAGAGCAGCTGATTGCTAACACATTGAATCATCTGGCGGCTCCAGGAGGAGCTGGCTGCTCAGCTCTGGCTGCTCAGCTCACATAGCATCTGTGAAAACAAACAGACACTTTCACTCCTTTTCCTCACTCCTCTTGTTTTGTTCCAAGCTGTCACAGTCGTCACAAGAAAAACAGATTTGGTTGTTGCTGAGCCCACGCCTCCCCCAGCTGTCCAGGAAATTGATTTTCAATACTGAATCATGTCCAGACTCTAAAGGCCTCTTTTCAAACTGCAGAATTCTATTAAGTTTTCTTCAGTGTATTTTAAATTGTGCTGACTTTCATGCTTCAAATAAATAGTGATAGAATACACTATTCTTCTTCATGTCTATATTTCATCCTAACAGTGTTTGATGTTTGTTTTTTCAGGCATGGTTCCCATGCAGCAGCAGCAGCAGCAGCAACAGCAACAGCAACAGCACCAGCACCAGCACCAGCAGGGCTTCCCTATGGTTCCTGTCATGCAGGCCAACATGCAAGGCATGATGGGAATGAACTTCGGAGGACAGATGCCCCCCGGGGCCATGCCCATGCAGGTGAGCTTGTGTTCTGCTTCATGTTAGATTCATATTTAGATTAGTGTTTGTCCATTTGTTTTCCCAGTGTGCATTTTTCTTTGCAAACATAAGTAATTTAAACACTTTTACAAATGTGGACTCCGATATTTAAACACATAAAACCAAAATCACTGCTGTATGATTTAACTGATGTCATTCAATTTGAGGCGTACGTTTAGAGCTCCTCTTTTCCATATTTGCTTCCAAATCAGTCTAACCACAAACTGTTTTAATGTTTAAAACTTTAACAGGATATTAATGCAGCCTGTTGATTTTTAACAAGACTTCAGTCCATTAACGTCATGCTGAATTACATGGCTTTCCTTTGGTTGTAGCATTTAATATCACGTTAGAGGGAAGTTTAAGTAGAACTGCTAATGAGATGTCTGAGTTAAGGCTGGGAAATATATCGAGTTTCTAAGATACAGCGATGTATTTTCAGAGTTGCCAGTTTGCCTGTTTTTCCTCTCACTATCTCTCTTCACCGTGCTCCGCCTCTCTCCCTCTGAACTCAAAAACCACCTGTATAAAACAATACACAGCTGTGTCTATTTGGTTATGCAGGAATGGAAACTTTTTTATTCTTATTTAAGGTGCATTTTTTATTTAATATTGTTTTTGATTTCATGTACATGTTGTTAATGAAAGTGCCTGTGTGACATCTGGCATTTGCCCCATATAGATTTGACTTAGAACTGACTTTGTTTTTTACATTTCTTTACAGAAAAAAATATCCAGATATATATGGTGTATCGCCATTCAGCTAAGAAAAATATGGAGATATGATCTTTTGTCCTTTTTGCCCAGCCCTAGTCTGAGCTGCTGTTTGTGTTTGTTTGTGTCTATCAGGGGGGGATGGCGATGGGGATGCAGTCCCCTGGGATGCAGTTTTTGGGTCAGCCACAGTTTATGGGTATGAGACCAGCTGGACCCCAGTACACAGCTGACATGCAGAAACAAATGGCTGAGGAGCACCAGTAAGACTTCTTTACATTTATACCTTCTAATGTCAGAGCTCACATTGTACAATACAGCTACGACCGGCCGAGTGGTTCCAAGCTAGAGAAAAAGTGATCACATACAACTAAATCAACTTTGATTATCTAATCTTTTTTTATACCACTGTATTTGTAGGACAGTTAACATTTTTTTAAATAATCTTGTTATCTAGTGTTTCTTCTTTGGTAGACGAGGTTCTTTCATGCTGAGCAAAATAAATATTTAAACAAAACAACCTAAATAAGCTGGAAAATAATTATTCAAAACACTAAACACTGAGTCACTGTGTTCTCACATGACAGCAATGCTCATTTTTATTCCACTACTTTCACTTGTATAATGAGAAACTGTAACATATTCAAGAATATTAAGGTGTCTGCTCTCTTCTTGCCCTTCAGAAAACGTCTGGAGCAGCAACAGAAGATGCTGGAGGAGGACAGGAAAAGGAGACAATTTGAGGAGCAGAAACAGAAGCTGAGGCTGCTCAGCAGTGTCAAACCCAAGGTGAGTCTCTCTCCACATCCTGATTATTTTCCCACTCTTATTCTGGCCTGTCCAGAGCTCATCTTTGTAACCCCTCTGAACTCCTGATCCTCTATTGTTCTGTACTCAGACAGGGGAAAAGAGCCGTGATGACGCTTTGGAGGCAATCAAAGGCAACCTGGACGGCTTCAGCAGAGACGCTAAGATGCACCCAACTCAATCATCTCAGACCAAAAAGCCAGGTACCTCCACCACAAAGCTTTAACATGTAATCCCTGTTGTGTCTCTCGGTCAGCTGATCTTCTCTCTGCAGCTCTGACACTGCTACCTGACAATAGTAGCTGGATTAGAGGCAGGTTAGCATGATGAAGGCCCAGTTGGCAGCCAGACCAGCCAAAATATGGATTTTCTGTCTGAGCACATAATATGTAACATTGATTTTCTCTGTCCTTTTAATTTATTGTGTCCCCTCTCACACTTCATCTGCAAACCTGCCAGTGTTATTCATCATTTTCAGTAGTGTAGTGTTTTTTTGATATTTGCGTACAATACAGCATCCATGTATGAACCTCGCTGTTCATGTTTGGATCCTTTTTTTTTTTTTTTCCTCACTTAACCTATTTTTGTGTATTTCAAGAAACTGTAGTCATGCATCTCAAAACCACTGCCTGAAGTAAAGCTCTACAGACGAAGTTACCAACCTTTTAGAGAAGCAGAAGTAGTAGCAGTTTTTTTGGGGGGGCGGGGGGCAGCCTCTTGTGTTCACACATGCAGCTCACCCTGAAAAATGTTGGGATCATTTCAGGTTTTTTTTGTATGTGTGAAAAAGCCACCCCAGGTTCTTCTCCAAACTTGAACAGGCAACCTTAAGACTTTATGTAGAGTCCCTATACACTGGTTGGATAATAATTAGCAACTAGACATGCTAAAACAGTTCAGTATTTAGCAAGAACAGGGCATATGTTAAAGAAAGGTTTGAAAAAAGACCATAAGTGTATTAATAGAGAGGCTTTTTTATTTTTTTCCGTTACAATAATCATGTTGTAGTTTATCTCAAGTGCCATTGATGGGTCCCACCCTCCAGGCTGTGTCTGCTTCAAGGTCATTATCGTGACACTGGTTGCATCTGCAGGTCGATACTTTCTGGTTTTGCACTAAATAGTCTTGATCTCACTCTTCCAATGTGCAGCTTTTATACCATTCTCCATTGTTGTGTGTTTCTGTCGTGTTTTGTGCCATCATCATTATTTCTTCATTTTTTCAGACTCATCGCCATCACACCCGTCTGTCACCACTCACTCCCTCCCCCCCGCTGTGTCCGAGGACAATAACGAGTTTAGTGACTTTCAGGGGCCTGTAGAGACCCCCGCCTCCTTCCCACCGCCCTCCTCCACTTCCTCCGCCTTTGGCCTCTCCTCTCAGGCCTTCGTCCAGCCTTCATCCTCTGCCCCTAAGACAGGTTTCTCTCAGGACGATGATGAATTCAGCGACTTTGTTCAGGGTCCCGTAAACGCTCTCCCTTCCTCACAGGCCCAAGTCTTACCTTCGTCCCCTTCACTGAGGGCAGGTCTGTCCTCCTCCTCTTCCTCCCTTCCTCAGTCCCTCCCTGCCTCTGTGTCCATTCCCACTGTCACTCAACACTCTGCTGTCAACACCAGCTCCCAATCTACATTTCAAGGTAACTCTTCTTTTGCTTTGTTGACACCTCCCCTCCCATCCTCATAATTTGAACTCAACCATTTATACTCTAAATTATCCGGAGGATTTTTTTTTAAACTTGTAATGCTGCCTTGGTTGCTGATGCTAAACATTTTTTGCTTTGGTTTTGGCCTGTGATGCAGTGTGAGAGCATGCAGCCAGCACAGCAGATGGCCCGTCCTCATTACCTAAAACCTTTAAAGCTATCACACATTTCAAACAAACAAGGATGAAGAATGAATCAAAAACGGTGTCCCAGTAGTTATTACCATACAGTAGCTGTTTGCACCATTAATGCTGAATCCATGTTGAATGGTTTGCACACTGATTGAAGACTGTCACTTTCATGTATCATCCGGTGTCTAATCTCTGGGATGAGCTGCTGCTCTGTGACAGTTCTCTGGTCTATGAATGACGGGACAGAGATCAACTTGTGTCCAGTGAAACGCAACAGCCGGCCCTCCATCGGGTGTCATCCCCCAATCCTCTGAGACATTTCTGACCTAGTTGTTAAGCATCTGGAATAAGCAGATTAGAAGGCCTTTCGATCACTGCCTCTGATACAAGAGAAGACCTCAGGAGTATATTTCCCGCCTATTGCGGGATTTACAGGGGGGTTTTTTTGTGCCGATAATAATTGCACAAGAACTCAATATCTCCTTGAGTACTATAAAGGTGGTACACCTGAATACACACTTTGTGCATGCAGAAGTTTAACATGATCTCAATTATAGCTCAGAAAACACATTCTGTGTGACAGGAAACCAAAAATAAACACGCTAAGCACAATATTTATCAAGTCTGTTGAACAACTTTTGCCACAGTAATGCAGGATCTGAAAGAAATATGGGATGCAGATAACAGTGTTCACTATCACGATAACATTATAAAGTGCGATTAACAAAAATGAAGCACATTGTGTTGAACTCACAGCTTCTATCTCGATCTGCTGTCAATCCAAAAAGCATCCATCACTTAATATGCACCATTTAAAGTGAGGATAGCTGATGGCTCACTTAAGTTTAATCTGAAAAATGAACACAGGCTGATTTCTCATGTATTGTAATCAAATTCAGACTTTTCCCATTTGTTTGTTTATGTGAATACTCTCATCAAGATAACAGTGGTGTTGCGTTTCATTGGGCCGTCCTAGTATTTTTACTAATATCGTTTGATTTGACTTTTGTCAACTCAGGAAGAAGATAAAGCTTGAAATAAACCTAAAAATCTGATAAATACACTTTTACAATGGGAATAGACTTAGTACAAAAGTTAAAACTTAAATACCACATGCTACCTAAGTCTGTGCAGACAGTTGGGTCTTTATGACCACAGAACACCTGAGTCTTATTTGGAGACAATCTCAAAGCTGAGAGGCTGCTGACTCTGGAGCACGAGTCATACAATGTGTCCACGGTACACTTAGAAGCCCTGGGTAGTAGACATAAGAACTCCCTTTGTGGTTTGGGGGTCTCATGAGTGCCAAAAACATCAGTAACACATTAATTAAACTTCAGTTTACCGTGGTGTTTTCTATAGTAAACAAAGAAAAACAGAATTTGACTGTGACTGATAAGTTAATATCCCCTTAAATATGACAACAACAGACATTGCTGCTGAAGCTTCAAACTTAAACTGCTGTGTAGAGTCACCCAGAAACCTGTTCCTCATTCATTCCTCTAGGCCCGTCTCTGGAAGAGAAGCTTTTCTCCTCATGCGATCTCACTGCTGGTAAGACGGCCCAGTTTAGCTTTAAGTCCAAGCAGAGTTTGGCTGATATGGGTCCTAGAGCCAAAGTCTCAACCCAGTTTCAGTCCAGCACTAAAGCCAGGAACTGGGCTGAGGCCCCCAAGGACTTGAGTTCTGTCTTCATCTCAGAAAAAGTACCTGAGGCTCCGGTGTCAGCACCCAGCGTCCCCCCACCAGCTGCTGACTCATCAACTCACAGCAATAGTGACAGTGGTGAGAGAAGTGAATGTTTACTCGACTTCATAGCTTTTCTTCTCTCCCTCGCTTTGCTGCAGGATTACCACGCAATCACGGCAGTCTCTTCTTTCTGTCCACATTTTTTAACTCTCTCTCTCTTACTCTGACAAATGAATCAGTTACTTTTTCCTGCGGCTTAATCGGTCTCTATTTCTTTGGGTCTCAGTTGGTTTGTACCTGATTCCAGACCAGGCTTTAAACTATTTGTAGCTCTTGTGCTGTTTGATCAAATCCTGCTGACATTTTCTTCACCTTTGACATTATTACAGAGCGTGCTGTCTCCATGGTTTCCTCCCTGGTGTCATTACATCTTCTCCTGAGACAAGTCTCTGCCCTTCTTTCTGCCTGCTTCATATCTTTGTCACTTCAGGCCAAATCTCATTAGAAGGGCCCTCTCATGTTGGCGCTCTGTGCACACATAGTAGAAATGGACTGTTATACCTGCTGACTCAATAAGCTTCCATCTGTTCCCTCGCTGTGTAACACCCTCTGATAACAACCTCTGGCGCATGCTGACTGCTTTGGTTTAACAGGGATGTGCATGGATGGACCGTTGCCACCTGGGCCCAAATAATCCACGGCTGATTGTGCATGCCACTGGGCTTCTCCTATGTTTGTTTGTCTTTGTCCATGTCATGCGGGTCATCAAGGGGAGTATAAGGCTCATCATGGAGGCTGATTGAGGATTTTTAATATGATTAATGTAGTTGCCCTAGACAGATGGGAGGGAATATTATCTGCGCAGTGGCTGCTTGTACAAACAGGCGCCTTGTAGACAGAGTGTTGGTGAGTTCAAATAATCTATAGGTTCTTCTTCTGGAAACATTTGTTAGCCTTTATGTAGTAAAACTTTATTTAGTTTCATTGCAGCAGCTTAATTAGCTTCTCAGTTATTTTTTTTTACAAGGCAGTCTCGACTGTCTCCTCTATAAAAGCTTGAAAATGACTCACAGACTAATTTATGGGTGTCTGACGTGGCAGCACGCTTGTGATTCACTGCAGGAGAGTGTTGCATCTGCAGCAAGCCTCTTGGACATCAGGTGTATGATTTTGTTGAGTTGGATACCAGCAGGGCTCAGCTGCCAAGAGGCTTGGCAAATCGTAAGCCTGAACCAGGCTTTTTGCTAGAAGCACTAACTGTGTGTGTTTGATGTGTGTGTTTGTGTGTTTGTCTGCTTGTGGCAGCAGGTGTTGGCGTGTATCCACAACAAGAGCACATCCAGCCATTGCTGCCTGCCTGGCTTTACAACGACAGCCTCGTCCCAGGTAAACATTTATACACTGACACATCCAGTGCCGTGTTTCAGATATTCCTAATAATGATTTACTGTACCTCTGTTGCCTTAAAAAACTACACTACCAGTCTCCTGGTTAATTGGGATGTTAGTCGTTTACATCTCATTTTCTAGCACACATAATTATGTCTCTTGCTGTTTCCCTTTCTATAGAAATGTTCAAGAAGGTTCTTGAATTCACCATGACACCGGCAGGAATAGACACAGCCAAGCTCTACCCCATCCTGATGTCATCAGGTCTACCCAGGGAAGCTCTGGGGCAAATCTGGGCATCAGCCAACCGCACAACACCTGGCATGCTGACCAAGGAGGAGCTCTACACTGTACTGGCACTAATTGGTGTGGCACAGGTAAACGCCGGAGTCAAGATAAATTATCCACTTAGAGCGACTTCACTAATCATCCCTCCTGGCTGCAGCAGAGGCTCGCTACAAACCCTTCGCTGAAATCAGACAGGCTGAGCTAGAAATAGAGAGAAAGAGGCCGTGCTGTGAATCAGCCCGGGGCTCGCGAAGCATTGTAAGTCGCATATATGTCTGAGTCCCCATCAGCCGAGTTAGGCAGGAGGCTGCTTATCATCCTTAGCCCAAGCCTGTCACCACCTCCACCATGTCTGGGAGGATGCAAATCTGCAGGCAGCTCACGAAATACAGCATGCCTCTGCTTCCCCACAAAGAATAATAAGATAACTCTGGTGATGTAAATCTTCAGGAGCCTTAAAAAGAAAAATAAACAAGTTACTTTCTCAAGTGAGAGGGAAAAAGGTCTCAGTCTGCCTGTGACGTCCGTTCAAAGGGAACTTGTCTGTTGAATAATTTATAAGTAAACATCAGTCTTTCTTTTCTTAGTTCATTGAATACATGATGGCACCAAATGAAAAAGTTCAGAGTATAGTTATAACCTCTAATATAAGAACCAACCTCAATTTCTCTCTCTAAATATTTGCTTTTACGTCCCCTTGTCTTTTGCTTCTAGCTCCACTGAGTCACAAATGATTGAGTTTTTAGAAGCTATAGCTGTTTTTTTCACATATGCACTCCTTAAAACATCTAGATCGTTTAGGAGGACTGCTCTACTTAAACAGTAGAAGGTCATTGTTGTGTTGCATACTATTTAAGCAGCAGATCAAAAGTGTTTGCTGGTAAGTATTCCAGCAGCAGGAAGATTTAAATGCCAGTTTTGCACAACAGTTGAATCTGTGACACAGAGATGTAGTGTAGAGAATACTATGAGACTTTAAATGCAGTTGTTATACTTGCTAGTGACATCTGTTCATTGTTTTGAGAAAATATCCCGAGTTACAGTGAATAAAATCAATCCGTTCTCCATTTTTTCAGAGTGGCCTCCCTGCAATGAATGTGGAAATCCTCAGTCAGTTCCCTTCTGCCCCCGTGCCCAACCTGCCGGCCCTGGCTATGGCCATGGCCTCTCACATGCCCCAGCACCAGCAGCCCATGATGACCCAGCCTCCGGTCTCCATGGCAATTCCCACACCAGCACCTCCACCACCAGTCATGGCCATGACACCCGCAGCACCGGTTCAAGCCCCCACAAACACCAACTTCATTGCCAGTTTCCCCCCAGCACAGGTAACAAGCCCACACCTTGAGTTCTTTGTCTTCCTGTAGGGGATTTAGATCTCACTCACTAACATATCATTGGCTTAGGTCAACAAAACAGAGGATGACGACTTCCAGGACTTTCAGGAGGCCCCAAAGGCAGGAGCAGGAGACCCGGTCTTCACTGAGTTTAAAGGGGATTCAGGTGGAAATTTCCCCACAAGCATCGCACCTCAGCACCAAAACAGGTACAGAGCAGTGTAAATGCTGAGTAGGCAAAAACATGTTCTTATTTTTTAACCTGAACAGAGCAAGATTTGATATTCTAGCTTGGATAATTAGTGTGGTCTTAGAAAGCAGGAAGTTGTACTTTGTGATTTTCTCTGGCTTTAAATCGTCTTTATGCCTCATTATTTTGTGTCTGCTTTTGCCCTCTAACTAGTTCCACCTTTCTGAGGAAACGTTGGCAGTGACGAGGGTCTTATATTCAGCCTGTGTTGGTTATTTATAGCCAAGTTACTCTGCATAGTACTCGTGTCTGTCATTGTCTGTCTGAAAACCATAGAGTCAGACACATTGTCTTAATATCTCATAATAACCTCCCCAGACTAACAATGAGTGGGGGTCACCTCTTAATGAATTCCTTTCAATGGACAGTAGATAAGCGTATTTCTTTATATTACTTTCCATTCCTGTTTGGAGAGAACGTCTTTTCACGGAGAGGAAGCTGAAAAGCAATTATCCCGTTGAAAGACAAAGAGAAAGTCAAACCAACGTATCTCACATCTTAGAGGCAACTTTTAATAATCATTTCTACCAATTCCTCCCATGAAAACATCCACTCCTGACTCTTTCAGCTGTGTAACAAAAACACAGTCTGAGATCTTTGTCTTATTAAATAAGAGGCTGTGACGCTCATGTTGGGCTGCCAGCTTGAATTGGCAGGAAAAACTAAGTCAGATGACAAAGAAAGAAAAGAGCTTTGAGGAAACCTCACTCGAAAGTCAGCTTGATGATTTCCTGCAGTGCTTGACTGTAGTAAGTCATCAGATCAGCTACTTCTGACATATAAAGACTTTTATTCATATTCAATGTAAGTGGAGCAATTTGAGCACATCATTTGATTTCTTATGATGCATTACATAATATATAGAAAGCTGGAATGTGGATTGTTTCATATTGTTGTTGAACCTCTTTCCAGTCTTCTGCTACACTAAGCTAAATCATTTATCTGTATCTTTATATTTAAAGACAGACATTGGATTGCCGTCCAGTATCGCTCTATACATGAAAGTAATTAAGTGTGTTCCTTTAACCTTGAGATTCAACCAGGATCTATACTGAAGGCGTTTCAATTTGTAACACAAAACCATTTCAACATGTTTCTGTGTGTCCCTGTAGCGCTCCTGCCATGCTGACTCCGGTCTCTGGTTCTTCATCCGCCTCTGTCACGTCCTCTGATAAGTACGCTGTGTTTAAGCAGCTGTCTGTGGATCAGCCTGCAGAGCCCACACCTCCTGCATCAGGTACCCGCTACACCTCACACTTTGTGCACAATTTGTTAGGAACATGTTCTGCTCTCCATGAAATGCTCCAGACAAGTCAAACCCTCGGAAGAAACGATAGTAAAAGTATTTTATGGAGGGAAAACATTTAATCTTTACACCTCCAGCTCCTTTACCTCAATGTGTCATCACACATATGAGTTTCCACACATTTCAGCCATGACACAGCCAAGGAACTGTGCAACCAAGTATTATCCTTTTTTTTGATCTACGTAATGCAGAATTTAACTTAGTTTTTAACCTTATGTTGAACCCTGGAGTCATCCTTAAGTCAACTCAAATTGTTTCCATGCAGCTTCAATGAGGGCACCTTCAGGTTTATGAAAATGTTCCGAAGTTAAAACTTCTTTCATAGTCGCTGGTGCCTATGTTTTACTGCAGCAACCCATGCAGAAAGGATGGTGATGTCTGGAAACACAGATCTAATAACATCACCTGCAAATAAGAATGAATGCTGAGTGTCTGTCTTTAAGATCTGATTTCAGAAACAAATCTGATTTGCCTGAAGTCTGAACAAAGCTGCAGAGGGAACACATGTTTTGCCTGTATTTCCTGCTCATACTAAAGTCATTCTTTTACGTTTCTAATCCAGACGCCGGGGACAAATACAGTGTGTTCAGACAACTTGAGCCACCTGCTGACAAGAAACCAGTCGGTAAGAAACTCTGCAAGCCTTTTTTTTTACACACATTTTAAGTCATGCACACACTTGCATATGTAAAGCAGCAAATCTATAATTTTTTCTCTGATTCCTAAGTCAGAATCTTAGTTTTCTTTAGCAAACAACAAATACAACAGCATTGGTTCTAAGTTGGTCCCTGCAGGCAGGTTGCTAAAGGACCTTATAGAACAACCTCACGTCCTCCTTAGAGAACACATCTTTTGTCAGGAAGAGAGTGTTGGTGCTAGATTCCCTCTAATTAAACATTGTCTTGTATTTGAAGCTCTCAGGTCATTGCAATACAATATTTCCATTTTTGCACTGTATCTTGTTTAGTAAGCCCCCCACATTGTTGATATCCGTGTGTTTCCCGTCCCTGTTTCATTAGAACAGTTTCCGATGGGGACCGCTCTCACAACTCCAGTAAGTCGTGCTTTTGCGGTGACCTTTCCTTGGCATTGTCAGGCTCCGTCTCCTTAATGAGCCCATTAGTTATCTCTTTTCCTCCGCATACACCGACAGTGTGAACAGATTCTGTGTTTCAGTCCCTGCATATATTATATTATACCACAGTGGATTAACATCCATCTGAAACTAAAGAATGCCTTTTTACTTTTCTTTCTGTTTTTTTTTGTTTTCCAAGTGGAGTAGTCCAACATTTTTGAGTCTGTAGAATATCCTATACTGTTGTGTTTTCCCTGCCAGACCAGTGTTAGTGCTGGTTTTTAAAGACCACAGCTTAATTTAAACATATAATTCAGTTATATTTATAAAAAATTTAACAGATATAGCATGGGAAACATGTTGGCTACTACCTCACTGGGAAACTCTTTCACTCTGAAAGTTGAGGCGCTTTCAGACGTTAGGAGACAAAATAACTTGTTTGATGGACTTTTTTTTGCAGCTCTGCTCGATCATGTTCTGTTTAAGTTGGAAGAGGTCCGTGCATGGAAGTGCAGATTTATGTGTTTTGTGATGATGAAGCTTTTTTGTGCAGTGATGTGTGCTCTTCTTTGGACACTCTGGGGCCAAAAGTTCGTAGTGTGATTGTGAACCTAATCTATCTGCCTCTTTCCTTGTAGGACTGAAATAGACGGGATTATGGAGGGAGCAGCTGAGGCTTTATTGTCTCATGTCATGTTTCTAATCATGTCTCTGCCATGTTTAATATTTTTTAATGATCTCAAATTGTTCTCTTTGGTTTGCAGGGGAAGGATTTGCAGATTTCAAGTCTGTCAGCGCTGATGATGGCTTCACAGACTTTAAAACCGCCGACAGCGTCTCTCCACTAGACCCCTCAGAACAGGCCAAGATCTTTCAACCTGCCTTTCCTCCTGCTTTCCCAACCTCTCAGTCTCTACAACAGCTACCACAGCAGCAGCCAGCAGTTTCTCTATCTCAGCCCAAAAATCCTCTAAATATGGCCGACCTGGACCTTTTCTCTTCCATAGCTCCCTCTGTTCCCGCCTCCTCTGAGACAAAACCCACCACATTCCCCTCAGTGTCTGTGCCCCCCTCCCTAGTTCTCCTACCAGGTGGAGCAAAACCTCAAGGGGGAGGAGCAGACGATTTTGGTGACTTTACCCTCTTTGGCTCCTCCTCTGACGCTGCTCAGGCTTCAGCAGCAGGAGGAGCTGTGGCGGCCCCTCAGGATGACTTTGCGGACTTCATGGCGTTTGGCAGTTCTGGTGGGGAGCCTAAAGGTGAAAGCAGTGTGGGGGTCCAAGGGGAGACCTCAACTCAGCTGCGGCCTCAGCAGAGCTCAGACAAGTACGATGTATTCAAACAGCTGTCTCTGGAGGGGGGTCTGGCATACGACGATACTAAAGAGAGTGGAGGAGGATCCTTTTCTTCTCTTAGGAGCGATACAGATGACTTTGCCGACTTTCAGTCCTCGAAGTTCTGCACGGCGCTCGGGGCTTCAGAAAAGACCCTCGTAGACAAGGTGTCTGCTTTCAAACAGGGCAAAGAGGACTCTGCCTCCGTAAAGTCCCTGGACCTCCCATCTATCGGGGGGAGCAGTGTAGGAAAGGACGACTCCGAGGACGCTCTCTCGGTGCAGCTGGACATGAAGCTGTCGGACATGGGCGGAGACCTGAAGCACGTGATGTCAGACAGCTCTCTCGATTTGCCGGGTCTCTCGGCCCACCAGCCCCCCGCTACAGGTGAGGAACTAGTGCGATTGCTCTGGTGAGGGCCCCCCCCACCCCCCCCCCCCCTTGTCCATTCAAACACAGTATTGATTTCAAGGCCAGCAGTGGCCTCACATCCTCAGTGCCCAATGCTGACCACCAAACAAGGGGTCAAAGGGCAAGGTCCTTATTGAATTGAATAATCTCAAACACTGCAGACAGACACTGTATGAATAACATATCAGATTAGACCCATCTCCACTTCCATTCTACATTTCATTATTCATAACATCTTATTTATTTATTTATGTATTTATTCATATGATTTATTCCATCCTCTCCCACCTTTTTTATTTCCATATTTCTCCTACTCCCTCCCTTAATACAAAATGATTCTAATGACAGAGAGGTCTTGCCCTTATCTCTGTTAATCTACAAATGATGATGGATGTCTGGTTGACTTGTTGGCAGTCGTGTTTAGAGGGACTCGAATCAGCTCCATGTTCGTGAGGTTGACTCCCTTCAGTGTAGCTTTTGTCTCCACAGGCATGAATCTGTTTGTGCTTGTTGTTGACATGACATGTCGTTTAATAAACAAGAAGATTGAATTGAAAGATGAGTACAGAGGCCTGTACTACAAAGTGAGTTCAGCGTACCAAGCATATCTTTTGGTTATCTGGCTTCACCAACCCTAACAGAGGAGATCATTCTAAGCTTATAATCAACCTGATGAGTAAACCCAGAGTGCATTAACATGAAAGGGGCAGTGTTAGCAGCACAACTGTAAAGTATTAATCATATCTTTTACAATCATATTTTCTATATGAAAAATCATACGGTAAAGACAAAGTTATTTGTAGGTCTCTCGCCCTCCTCCCCTCTTTCAGCTCACAGACATCCGTGATCAAGAGATCTGATTGGTCTATAGGCGGAGTTTCAAACAGGTTGTGCTCTTATCCTGAACATTATCTGCTCTGGAGCATGTTAGGTGTTGTCCTCCTAAAGTTACCATGGCGATCTAACCCTGTATGAGGTGAACGACTTTGTAGAACTGAAAATCCAGAGTTAACCCCGATGTTTCCTCGCTAAGCAAAAATCCTGCTCGGTGCCACAGGCCTCAGGAGGAGTGTTCCAGTTGTGTCGTCTTGTTTATCCAAATCACAGGTTATTGCACAATAGCAAGTTAAACAAAGGCACAATCTCTGAGCTGTGTTTAAGCTTTTAAACTCTGGACTTTTGGTTTGTCAGTATCGGATTATATCTTTTTGTTCAGCTGTAAATGAACCCACATGTAGGACTTTTTACATGCACAACTGGGAACAGCTATTTGAATATGAAATCACAAAGCAGTTGAGATGTTTGAACACGTCAAAGATGGATGTATCTTCAGGCCAGAGTGTGTGAATGTGATGTGTGTGTATTAACCTGCACTAACTCAGACTCGCCATGCAGTATTATTTTAGAGAACGTCCGTCTGATTATGAGATTTTTCTATAAAAGCATCTTGCTTTGTCTCCCCTACCTCGCTTCCATACTATTAACTGCAGCTTGATTTTTTCTTGCTGTGTCATTTTGTCAGATTAAACAGTTAGTTGTGTAACTGATACGTTAATTGGCAATTACACAATTAACAAATATGTTGATGATCAAACTGTTTATGCCATAATCAAAGGAAAAAGGGCAAACAATTGTTCTTCTCTCCAGTATGAAGTTAGAATATGTTTGGCTTTCCCATCTCAAACACAAAAACAGGAGACGTATAGAGACGTCACCTTTGGCTCTGGGAGATGATCATATTATTATATTTAGATAGACAGATACATGGATGTATTTTATCGATTCCAAACTGGGAAATTGTTGTAAATTTATGGATCAAATTTTTAACAAAGACTTTTTAAAGACGATATTTGACAGATTCATAATGATTATTGTAGCACTCGTCATTGATTTAAAGAAAATCGACCCAGTTTCTGTATTAATACGAACGCCCCCGTCAGCGCTCCCTCTCCTCCCCTCTCTCGTGTGCTCATCATTTATTCATCGAGCGTCTCACCTTCATGTCATGGCTCATGTTACAAATGAAACATTCAAGACTTGTTTTGAATAAGACCTGAGAAAGACATCTAAATGTTGCCAGGTGAAAGCTTTGCAGCTGAAATATTAGATTTTGTCAGTTCAGATAATTATCCAGTTGGTTGAAACTGTTGAACATTTTACTGCTCTGCTCAACTCCACTCACTTTGGACTTTCTGTTTGATTTCTGATCAGTGCAGTTTCCAAGTGAACAAGCAGATAAGATTAAAGGTGGAGTGAAACAATGCAGAACCCTGATTGGTCAGAGGGAAAACCATGAGAAAGACCTGAAGAACAAGGTTGATAGCATGCACATATTTGTTAATGTAGTTTCTCTTTCAGAATCAGCAAACAATCACTTTCACGATATGATCCTTCGTCCTTGTTACATCTGTTCATGGACGGTTACTAAGTAATCAAGTTAATATCTTAATATCAATACAGTTATTTTCCGCACACAAGATAATAACTTGTGCATACAAGATTTTTTTTGTACTTTTTGGGACTTCAGGGGCTCCGTAGAAATGGAAACGAGCACACACATTTCATTAAACATACTTTTTTCACAGGTAAAATATACAACTTTAAGTACCTGCCTGTGTTTGAGTAGCATAGAAGACACGAGGGCTAGTTCTATGTGCACTAGAAACAAAGTAGTGTAGGTACCTGTGTAAAGCAAGTGGAGTTGAGAAACATTCAAAGTCTTCACCTGACAACACTGACATGCTGTCACTCATGCATTAAACTCTGCATGGATAGAAGTTGTTTCTAATCTATAAACATTTCAACAAATCAGTTAATTAATCACCCAACAACATGAACACACCATCATTTCATCCAAGGAAGAGTTGATTCAAAAGCATCAATGTAAACATCCATTGCCTTATTTCAGTCTGTGTACAGTGGTGACATAAACGCGGCTCCTCTGTACTGACCGAGTGGGATGATGTGTTCAAACCTACAGTCCATGGAGCTGCAGCGTAACAGTTACGCGGCTGACAGCGCCCAGTTTCACAGCGAATACATTCCTTTAAAGGTTTTTTCTGCTGCTGTAACAGCCGCTTCACATTTCTCCTCAAATTGTATCTATCTCATGTTCTTGGAGAGCTCTGGGACTCACCTGTTGGTAACGTGTAGCAGGCCGAGCAATCCCATCAGGCTTTGCACTGTGTTTCTGTAAACTTAAAGAGACAGTATTTCTTTCCTAAAGTTCCTTTTGAGTGTTTGAGCACAAAAGGAATCTGATTTTATGTATTCTCTTTGTATTTATTTTACCGTTATCTGTGATATCGCAGCATGAACTATCATGTGTGGCTCAACAGACTGGCTCTCTGAGAACATAATGACGTTAGTATTACCCTTCCTGCCTTGCTTTTTGCTGCAGTGTGCCTGCCTTTTCAATTTGTGAAATTGACAAGAACGTTATACAAAATACAGTTTTATGCAGACCAGTATTGCAAGTTGTTTTTATTGAAGGAACAAATGTATACATGCAGATTTAATAGTGTATTTTTATTACAGGAATATTAGCTACTTAAAGACTACTTGATCTTGATGTGATTCTCCTACGATGTAAATTAAGTGTAGCCTACAGTATAAAGTAAAGATTACGATGTTAATTCAATTCTTTTAGGTCCACATTCCAGACTACACATTGTTTCCTTGAGTAGTCATGATGTATCTCTGATTTCTAAGGGGATCATTCAAGTGTGTGCACATTAGCCTGCTTTGACAAACAATCACTGTAGCAACAAACAAAAAAAGGATACTGTCTCTTTAAATCTGTTTCTGCATCTGTGATTGGATGTAAATGAAGGCCCTGTCTGGGATGTCAGGTTTTAGGGTTGGCCCTCTTTGTTTTCTGTAACCCTTTGAGTGCTTGAATCGGGTTCACGTTGCGTTCACACGCCGATTATTGTGAGAATGATTGTTAATGGATAAAAAATGGTAGCCTCTTAACTTGTGGCTCTGAAGTCCTCACTGATCCTAAAGTGCAGTTTGTACACAGCCTTTCCAAACGAGCGTGAAGTGTTGGGATGCTGTACCCATCCCCCCCTCGTTCAGGTCCTCAAAGGGTTAATGCTTCCTGCCTTGGGCTTTTTTCTTTGAATTCTCTTTTCAACCTGGCTTTTCAAAGTGTTCTGTATTCTTTTCCAATATACCTGTTGCTTTACAACCTGATAGTAAAACAAAGTTTGTCATCTCCCCAGAGTTACTGATTCTAGTCTGTGAATGTGCCTTCTCATTCTGGTCTCTGCTTCTATTTCGTAGGATAATCTTTGTTTTACCTTCTCGCTGTTTTTCTTCTTTTCTCCTGACTCTGCATGCCCTTGTACTTGAAATGACTGAATCTAATTTTACAAGTGTTAGTTTGACAAACCTCTTGTAATGATAGACCTCTTTCACAGTACTTTGTGACCTCTCTCTTTCTCTCTACTCATGTTGTCGTAATAAATATTACTGTTGGTATTGCTGAAATGCGTACCGTCTTATTTTCTCCTTCCTTTCTCCTGAGAAGCTGTAAATTGATCTAATGACACGAAGCACATAGAACTGGGTCCTTGTCAATTTCACAAATTGCTTTTTGTATCTGACGGTTTTATCTGGTAAAATAGGAAGGGTTCAACAAGGTCGCTTTTTGTGTTTTTTGGGTGTGTGAGAGAGGGAGACCGGAATTTATGAGTATTGGCAAATTTGTGCGAGCTGCGCAGCGCTGTCGGCTCCTATTAGTCCTAAAGAAACTGATAACAAACTGTGTTCTGTCAACAAAACACAGTGACTGACACAGGCACAAACTGTAGTGAGAGGAAACATCTTTATTTATGTTGTCTAAGCAAAGCCTTTCAGGTTGCTTTTAGTATACAGAGATCAAGTCCAATTACTGTCAGAGGAGCTGTCATCAATGAAAACAGAGAGTGTTATTAAAGGGACAGAGTAGAAGAATTACCAACCACTCAAAAACTGTGTTCCTGTTCAATTCACTGAGTTTTAGTTAGATTATGGCAATGAGTATTTATTTTCTCTTCTACATGATTCAGCTCAGATATAAAAACAAAAACAAGAAAAATATACCGGTAGGTGCAATGATTTTAAACTCTAACAGAGACGATGTTACTGCTCTTACAACAACAAGACTCAGCAGATAACAGTAATCCTAAATGTGGATTATCATGCATGTGGTTGACTAGGGCTGGGAATCTTTGGGTGTCTCACGATTTGATTCAGAATCTATTTTCGATTCAAAACGGTTCTGGATTCATGGCTCCGTGGATTCAAGGTCTTTTTATGAATTAGTCCATACTTCAGGATCTACTCCAGTCATCTGTGAGACTAGCTGAATTTCTTGTTGATTCATTTGACATTCTTCTGACTTAAAGAGCTAGCCTTAGGACTTAGCATGGAGGGATTGATTTGCCAAAAATAAAATCTATTTTTGGAAGTTATGAATCTATATTACGATCTCGATTTTTACATAAAATGATTTTTTTTCCCACCCCTATGGTTGACGGTGTGTACAGAATCTGCTGGTGGAGGTCAATATACAATACGTATGACTCACATCTTGACACTATTGACTACAAAGCACGGGTAATGTCAGTAAAGTTAGGTCACTTCTCCAAAATAACAAAACATCCTTTTTAACGTACCTGTTTTATCTTTTCAACAGTTGAGGTTTTATTTTCTCGTCTTTTGAGATATCTTTAATATTTTATCCTCCATTAGGCCCAATGGAATTAAATGGAATTTTCTTTTTGGACTGGGTGATATTTTCTGAGTCAAATCCACATGGGCCGAATACCAGATGTGACACAGAAACTTTTATTAACAGCCAGCTGCAAAATGTCAACATGTACATGAAAAATAACAGAAATAAACTACCCGTTTGTGAAATAAATTACAAAAAATAAAGAAAAAAATGTGTTATAATAAGGATATTAATATCCTTAAATAAAATAAAATAAATGAATAAAGTTCCTTTCCTGCATAAGAAAACATACAGCTGTGTATTTTCTTACGCAGGCGTTTTTTTTAGTTTCGTTCAGAGAGTGAGAGAGGTGCAGCAGAGTGAAGAGGGACGGACAATGTGAGGAGAAATAGGCAAACTGGTGGCTCTACTGTATTTATTTTTAATTAATAATCCTCTTAGCAAACACCATGTAATACTTCTCCCTTGTATCGGTGTGGAGGCAGAACTTTAAACCCAGCTGCGTGGCTAGACACCACAAGAGGTAAATTAGACAATAGTTCCAGTAATTTAGCTGAAGTGATCCTTCAATATACATAAAATCCCTGGGTCAAGACCTTATTCTGTTAGAAGCATCTGATCTGTAGATAAGTGACGGTGTAAATCCATCAGTTCATCATCCAGGCTCCTTATTTTTCTGCCTTCATGGGAGATTTGTACTGTTTCTAGGAACCACTGGTATGTCTGTGTTGTCATTACAGAGGGAGACGACATGAAATTTGACCCCTTTGGGACGTCGGCCCTCAGCACCCTGTCCAGCTATGACTGGTCAGACCGTGAGGAATGTCTGCCCGGGGAGGTCAGAAAGTCGCAGGACATGGAAGGAGCTTCTCTTCCATCTTTAGCTCCAGCACAGAGGACGGAGTTGACCTTTGGCAGCTCTGAAAACATCACAGGCAGCTCTGCAGCAAAGATTTCTACCTCCTTCCCCGCAGACGACGGCTCCTCGACAGACGACAAATTCGAAGCCTTTGCTGATTTTGGCTCCAGTGACCATGGAGGTGTCGATGATGGAGACGACTTTGGGGACTTTGCCAGTACAATCTCGGAAAAGTCAGACTCACCCCCTGCCAGCACAGAGGCGGGCCCTGAGGGAAATCAAGGTGAGGCCTCTGACGAGTTCGGAGCCTTCCAAGGGGACAAGCCCAAGTTTGGCAAGTCTGACTTCCTGAAAGCAAGCGCTCAGCCCAAAGTCAAGTCCAGTGAGGAGATGATCAAGAACGAACTGGCAACATTTGACTTGTCTGTCCAAGGTGAGTTCCAATACCATTCTCCTGTTACATGTCAGAAATACAACATACTTTTATTAATCGACGTCGAATCAGTCACACAATAATTGAACTTGCAGACCTTCTGGTAATCAAAATAATCATTACTTGCAACCTCCAATCAGTTTGACTGAATATACATTTAGAAGAATGCTTTTGATTTTTAGAACAAAGAATAAAGATTTCAATTGGTGTATGAAATGTACCGCAAAAGGCAGCAAATAACCTTTCAGCAGCGTTGTCACGAGTGTTTGTCTGCTTGAAAAATGATTTTCCCCACTTCATTACTTAATGAACTGAATGCTTTCAGAGCTTAAATCAAAAGTAGCAAAAATTACACGTTTTTAATTCAGTCTGTGCAACTCTTGCCCTTGGCACTAAAATGGCCCTTCAACGCTGTCTTCAATCATCTTCCCTGATCCTGCCCTCACGTGAGGTCCATCAGACCCGTAATAAAGCTGTCAGACATTAGATGGCAGTGTTGAGATGACAGCCATGCTCTAATGGCAGTGACTCCTGAGAGATGGATTAGAGGAGACCAACAAATCCATGAGCAGAAATTAACCGTATCCACTGAAAGGCAGCTGGTTTTCAAATTGCTTTTTGCTGTCGTTGTGTTCCGCATATCTTTGATGATCGTTTCACTGCGCTGTGATTAAAGCCCATTTGACTCCCAGATTCGTCTTCTTACGCTGGATTTAATTTGTGTAAAGAAGAAGAGGGCTAACTTGGCTCATCTTCCCCCCCAGTGGAACAGTAATCCGATCATGGTGGGGATTCTGGTGTTGCTGGGAGGATGACGCATGTCTCTGTGGGGGGTGGAGTATATGGGGGGGGGGGGGTTGATTACCTGCGTCAGTACAACCCTCACACACACACACACACATGCACTGACTAGAAGCCCCATTGGAATAGTCTGAGGCTTAGCATGTGTTTGTTGTGATACCCTGCCAGGATCTGTCCGTCTGCGAGTTCCTTTGAATTATTCATACGTGCATATTTGTGCATCTATTTTGTACGTAATTATTGTTTGTCACAAATTAAGTATTTACTCATGCAGTCCTTGTCCAGGAGGAGTAATCTGCAACAGAACAGAGTGTAATGATTTTAAACAAACAGGTGCATCTATTGAAATAAGTAATTAACAGGGCTTGATGACATCATCATTGTTATAAGAATAAGTTTGCCTTTTCGCTTCTTGCTGACATTATTCATCGCCTCTCCTCTGTTCTCTCAACCTCAGGCTCCCACAAGCGCAGTCACAGTTTGGGTGACAAAGAGATTGGGCGTTCCCCCCCCCTCCCCTGCCCCCGAGCAGCCATTTAGAGACCGGTCCAACACCCTGAGCGAGAAGCCTGTCCTGCCCGTCATCAGGGACAAGTACAAGGACTTGACTGGGGAAGTGGAGGTGAGGAGGATCCGACTTTATCTGCAACACATGCCAGCTCTGTTAACCTCCACATGATCTGTCCTGAACACATTAATCATGACTATTGGAGGCTACAGAGCAGAGAAATGATCCTCTGTTTGCTGTCTTTGTGCCTGTTGTAAATAATGTTGTGCTTGTTGTTGAAGGAGAGCGAGCGCTACGCATACGAGTGGCAAAGGTGTCTGGAAAGCGCTCTAGAGGTTTGTACTTGTTTTTGTTCTGGCTTCAACCCTAGGTAAGAATAAATTATGAGCGTGACAATACAAATGTAGATTTATTTTGATCAACAGAAGGTGCTGGATTTTTTAAGCCAGTTGTAGCACTTCAAGGACATTTTCCTGATTTTGAAAATTCAGGGGTTACAGGCTAACACACCTAAAAATGAGAAAACACGGCAAACACTTTGGACAAACAAACAAGGATAGTTAAAAGCAGGAGTTGTAATTGTGATGAATGTACTTGTAAACTGTTGCATTATAATGGTGATGATGAGCAAAAATCAGATGCATAACCTGCCTGTCGTCCCACATTCAGGTCATCACCAAAGCAAACAACATCCTGAACGGCATCAGCAGCTCCTCTGTCTGCACCGAGGTCATCCAGTCTGCTCAGGGCATGGAGTACCTGCTGGGTGAGGGATCACAAACACACTCAGGCACACTTACACACGACACTGTACACAAGCATGGATAGTTGAAGAACCCTGTGTGTGGCCTTACACCCCACTGAAGGACAGGCAGTATAAGATTAGAACGAGCTTTGGTGGGTGATGGCTTATCTCTGCCTGGTCTGACAAGGTCCCTTATTGTGTTCCTCTGCTTTCAATGAGCTGTGAGTGGCAAACATGTCTCAATAAGGGCCTGGACACAGTTTGTCTCTTGAATATAAAACAAAGAGAAGCAACGAAACATGTTTTTGCTCTTCTTTATTTCTCTTCCAGGTGTGGTAGAAGTGTATCGCGTCACTAGGCGCGTGGAACTGGGCATAAAGGCGACGGCCGTGTGCTCTGAGAAGCTCCAACAGCTGCTGAAGGACATCAGCCGTGTGTGGAACAACCTCATAGGCTTCATGTCGCTCGCCAAGCTCGCTGTAAGTCACAGAGCACATGATGGAATTACAGTAAAAGTAATGGAAAGTATCAAACGTATTGGAAGTAGTGCCCAGGTATGAAAAGTTAAGCCAATATGGTAAGTGCCTTAAACCTGCATTCTTTACATAGTCATGGCCAACGGGGAATTCACCTCCTTTTTACTTGATTCATTACGTCATGTTTGTTTCTATCACTGTCGGCTCTTCATCTGACACACAGACACACACTTTCTGTTTTCTCTATCACTGTGGGGACTTTACTGTCACACTTCTTCTGGTTTTAATGTTTAGGCGTGGACCTTTCCTAACACACACTTTCTAGTTTTAGTACCTTTGCAGGGACTTTCATCGACCCTTTCTGGTTTTAATATCATTAAAGAGATTTTTTTGACAAGCTTTCTTGTTTTCCCAGATTGTGGGGTCTTCTTCAGACGCACACTTTCTTGTTTTCCTTCTGCTCTGGAAACTTGTCCCGACACACACTTTCTGGCTTTCATGTCAATGTGGGGACTTCTTCTGACTCACCTTTCTGGTGAAAATATTCTTATGGTCTTATTACTAAAAGGACCAGCTTATCAGGATGGAATCGAGCTGGCTAAAAGAAAATAACAAGATGGCCTATGTCTAAATGCCAAACTCAGTTTGTGAAGATGACAGACTAAAAACCAGTGGGGTTTACAGCAAACGCACTTACTTCTTATACACTGTCTTACAAATGTATGTATGCAGCTGCTTGTGCTGCATTTTCATTTCATCCAGACATGTTTAAGGAATACAAATATGCACGAGAATAGAGCATAGGGTTCTATTTGCGATAATAAAAGCTGCCAAAAGCATAATGAAATGTTAGTGAATCCAGTATTGTTGGTCCATTAGCTTAAAATCAATGATCTATCGATTTGGTAGCTGGAGCCTCTTTGGTAGGCCGTGTGTTCATGTCAACAGGGATGAAAAGGACTCTATAGATTTATTTATCCAGCTGGTTTCTGGAGCCTGTAAAGTAGAGACAGAGGAGCAAGGACGTCGTCGACAGCAAAACTGCTTTCTACACTGTGGAAGAACTTACACTGTGTCTTAAGAAGAGGGAGAAAACATATTCAATTGTTTCATTTAAGAGAGTAAGCTTTTTTTAAAGAAAGAAGAAGATGCTACTATTGTTTGTTCTGATTCCACGTAGTAAAAGTCAAGTAGAGCATTTATATGAAGTTGATGATGTTTGGAGATGTTTACTATAAGCAGACTTGTTTTTATTATAAGAACAGAAATGCTACATTTTCCCTACAGCAAGAAATACAATTATTTTCTGTGTGTGTTTGTGTCTGTGTGTGCAGCCTGATGAAAGCTCCCTGGATTTCTCCTCCTGTATTCTGAGACACGGCATCAAGAACGCCAAGGAGTTGGCTTGCGGGGTGTGTCTGCTTAACGTTGGCGCTCGCAGCAAGGTTTGTGTTCACGCACGCACACACTCACGTACATACACAGTGTTTGCGAAAGCATTTTTACATAAATATTGTTGTGCTCATCCACAGTGGATAACAATTGACATTTCTTTGACTTTGAAACGTTTTGCAGAACAAACAAGGAAGCACTATTGGACGTCTGTTTAAACGAGTATGAGACAGTAAACTGTCGCCCAAATCTCATTCCACTCTTCCCACTGGGGGCCTTGAGGGGGCCTATTCTTCTTTTTCAGACGATCCCGGCGGGGGGGTCAAAGTGACAGGTTCCACTGCTTCTCTCTCACATACAATCATCAGTTGTCCAAACAGACAAACTAACAAAAAGAATCTGAACAAAATCTCTCTTCCAAACTTTAACAGGTGGATCAATTTACTGCCGATCTCAGCTCCTATCTGTCAAGCCTTTTATTATTCTCTCAGAATTCACTTGAATTGTTGATAAAGTCAGGACATTTACATGCACAGTTACGTCTAGCTATGGTTGTAGCTCGATTAAGTAATTGAACTGGACTCCTGTTCTTGTCCCAGTATACAATCATGGGGGGTTAGCGATTTAATGATGGCAGTACTCTGCTAAGGTAGGTGGCGATATTCCCTCTTTTAGCTTGTTACTATCCGACCCTTTTTCCAGTTGACCTATTACGTCTCATACCATACAATCGCCATTCTGCGTTTTACTTCCATCAAATCCTTCAGCTGACACGTCACAGCCTGTGTCTTCTTGTCTCGTCCAAATATGCGCGTCACTCGCTCTAGCTGCATGTAATCAAACTGAGTATAACTCAGGTTTAAGACGGATCCAAAATCAAAACTTGCATTGCATTTCCAGCCACAACCACTAATGCAATATTTGGCTAAAACAACAACTGTTGTTGGCAAAATATATCCGCTGTAGCTAGCTAGCTCAGTAAGCCAGCACTGATTGTTGCAGAGATAACATATTATATATTTTCGGAGGCCAAAGGGAATGTTTCCATTTGTTTTTGAGAAATGCAGAAAATAATCTCTAGGTGCAGCAACATTTTTTGACCCTTGAACACAACTTTTACCATAACTGTTGAAGCATAAATGCAATCAGCAGGACTTAAAAGCTAACATTCTGTGATAAACACACTAACCTGAGGCCACATGAACTATTGACTGACTCATTCCTTCAGAAGTCTGCTTGTATTTCCAGTTAATTAAAAAGTTGACTCCAGCTGCCTCTTCATTTGTTTCCAACTCTAATGTTAAATTTCTTTGTAGAAGTAGTAACATGTGGCTTCCACTCTGTGTCTCCTAGTTAGCCTGACATGCTAATACCTTTAGTTAGAGCAGACCAACAAATCTTTAAATCAGAATCAAATGCACTAACCTCAATAATATGTAAATGTCAGTTGTAGCTGTTAAGAGCCCCAATGTGCACGATGCTTAGCGTGCCGTGTTACAGTTGCTAAGTCCTGAAAAGTTAATCACTGTTAAGTGGGGGAGGGGTTTCATGAACAGGCAGTAGTCTCCCAAAGTAAGAGCTGAGGCTGAACAAGATAGTAATGTGAACTCTTGAAATAAGTGAGAGAGGAGAGCTGTCACTGTGGCCCCTCAGGTGGGTTTTTTGCACTCTGGGATTGGTTCTTCAAGGTCACAAAGGTCGTCACTTGGTCTTGGAAGGGTTTCATTTTCGGTTCTGTCGCCTCTCTCACCTCACCACTCTCAGCTAACAGCACTTAGTTTTTTTTCTGATAACCGTTCAGTTATTAACTCTGACTGGGGCCCTATAAGCAGAATTGCTGTATGTCCAGCTCCTCGCCTACAGGGGCCGTGATTTTCATCAACGTGGGCCATTAATGGTATTCTTGAGCCCCGCTGTTTGGAGGGCAGGACGGTGGCCTTGATTGTTCCTCCCAGTCCCTCTGCTGCTCAGCCAGAGCCAGATGGATGGACTGGGCGAGATATAGCTGACTGAGAGGCATCCAGGAAGCCAGCAGATGTGGCTTCCACATTTGTCATAAGCAGGCAGTACAGCTGATAATAGACCTGCACATCCCTCCCTCACCTCACACTCTTGCGTTTGCAGAGGCAGGCTGAAAATTAATGCAGTTTTATTTTGCCACTAGCATGAGATTAGTAACACATCTTTTAATTACATTTTTGGCAGAGGCACACTGGTAGGAATGCACAAAAGCCATCCGTTCAGAGCGTAATGAAGTGAAAGCGCGACTTTGGCCACCACTGATTGTTGCATTGTCCTTTAGTGAAGAGCTAATGATTTGTTTTCAAGCAAAGGTACAGAAGGGTGGCGGTGTTAATGTGGCATCGAATAAATAAGAGACATGCTTGACAGCAGATGAACTCAATGGCTCCTGCTTAAATCATGCTCTGAATTTTAATGTTTGTAAAAATTCTTCAGAATTCCTATCAAATTTGTCAACACAAATTCAGCCAGAAAAAAATGGTCTTAAATCCAGGCAGAGCTGAAATCATCCACAGAGGTCTGTCTCATCTTGCTGCTTTTTGGATGAATCATTGTGGGATGCCACAATCGTGTCATCTCTTTCCCCCCCCCCTTCATACCAGGAGGTAGAGACGGGCAACCAGCAGCAGCTTCTTCAGTGCGTCAGTCAAAAGCTGAAGCAGTTCGATCAAAACGGCCACTTTTCAGCTAATGATTCTCGAGCACTTCTCTCCTGAACGATGGTTTGAGCAATCACAGAGGGAAGCACTAAAAATGATTTTAAGTCGAACAATTTAGCATTTATGGCTATTTATATAAATGCTGCTTTCTGGAGTGCAGGAGGATTTAGATTGATTACAGTGTGCAGCTTTTACTAAAGAAAGCATTGCAGCAGTGCTTTGAGAAGTTTGGATCCAGTTTTTTCTCTCAAACGTTCCATCACCTCAACATTTTGTCTTGAAAAGATGTGCTGTGGTTGGCCGTCTCTGTCAACTGCCACTTTATTCAGTCCCGGGTTAGCAGGGTTCTTATACAGGTTGATAAAGTCAGACACTTCTTACATTACACCGATAATAAACATGTAAGTGGTTTGAGAATTAGCAACATTCCTGTCTGAAACAGTTCAAACTAAAGAACCGAGAACAGAAATATTTCGACATGTTCTGGTTGTTTTCCATGAATAGAATATTTTCAGATGACTTGATGTTTTCAAGCTCTGCTGTCTCCATTACTGCTGTCGATCAGAACAAAGTGCACTGGCAGTGAGAGCACAGATGTTTTGGTTAATCACAGATGAAGGTATTCTGTGTGAATGTGAGAGTTATTCAGCGTAAAAGCACAAATCTGAGATTGGTTGTGACACAGTCTGAATGTGACAGTGCTTTGTGTGATGATATCAGCTTACTAAACCTATCAGGGATCCTCTCTGGCTTATAATTTCAATCAGCTTTGAACACCACTACAATCAGTGGAAAAGCACCGTTTTAAGAGAAGTGGTAACACCATTTACTGTGAAACTGCTTTGTTCCTCTACTGGCGAGTTATTCACAGTGTGCTTGATTGAAACTTAAGAATCAAATGGAAATGAATGAAAGTAGACAAATCCTCAAAAGTAGGCTCATGGCTGATCCCTTCAGTTAATCTAAAAAATCAGTTCACAGGCTTTTTATTGACATTACGTCTCAGAAAACTTGCCAAAGAACCAAAATTCAAGATGATTGCATTTTTGCAAATGATCAAAGAAAAGTTTGTATTTCAACCAAAGTTTCTGCTGTTGGAGCAGCTGATGAAGGCAGCTATGCCCAGAAAAGACGTTAAGCCAGCTGTTAAAAGTGAAATACAACTTTTTAAATCACTGTCTTTCTTTGGATTTGATGACCACAATTGAACGGATATGTTATACATGATCTGCTGGACAGGGTCTTGGCAGATGCATCTGAAAAAAAAGCAATTCAAGTGACTGAAATCTTCTATCATACCTTTGGATGATAGCAGAGTCTCTTGAATACTGTTAATGGAAATGTGTAGGAGCCCCGAGAGAGTAATAACTCAACTTCTTTCCTGTTTTGACCCACAAACTGGAGGGGAATGGGGAGCTCTGTCGTGGTGACACACAGCTGATCTGAATGTTTGCTTGCTGCTCTTCCTTTGTTTTGCTTCGCTCTGGGCATTGCATGAACATGCTGACTCCTCTTGTGCTTACAGGCTCTGACTAAAGACAATGACAGAAGGGTAAGGGTAATTACGCATCATTGATTTCCATGATATAAGAAATAGTGCAAAAAAAGGTTTGTATTTACTTGGGGTGGGTTTAAATGTTATTCAACCAGATGGAGCCCGGTTCTGAATCTCTCACCTTTACATTCAAAGGTCAGGTGAATGATTAGAGTCATTGTTTTATCTGAACAGCCACAGCTTGAAAGCATGACTTCTCTTCTTCTTGTTTCAACCTGTCTTGAAGACAAACAGTTTCTGTCCAGTCTAAATGGTCGTCTATTCACTGCCTTACAGGTGAAGTTGAAGGAAAAAGTTCAGGTTTGAGAGGGAAAGGCACTGCAGTGAAAGGAGGAGCTATTACAGTGCTTCTTTGTGCGATCGCCCTTTCATATAGCATCCTCTTCCTCCCAACGTTTTCCCAGCTCTGGCAGCTGTAAGTGCAGGTTTGTGGAAACAAGTAGGCCAGGGCACAAAAGAGCCTCGGAAAGGAAATCGCTCTGCCTGTGAAATGTGAGCGTGTGAGTAAAAGCAGAGAGTGCAAATGTGTCATTCAGTTTGCGTGAGAAAGCCCGTCATCCCGTGGAGCATCTGTGCTGCAGACTGCATCCGAGCAGGTGGAGATGTATCTGACTTCAGTGTTGTGTGTGCAAAGTTGCTACGTGTGTGTTTTATTTATTTGTAAGCAGTTGTTGCTTTCTGCATGCCTCTCTTGTCTGCGTGGGAGGCTGTGATTCACTGCACATGACTCATTCCTCTCTACGGCTTCAGCTCCCAGTGTTTCACCAGGGATGCAAACTCTTCGACTGCACATCGCACACATTAGCAGCTCCCTGTTGCACACACAGTGCTACAGTTGGACCCAGTGAAAATGTGCATCAGCAGCACTCCAGCCAGGGTCAGATCATGCAACATGTGGAAGAGTCCCTAAAGTAGAACAACATTTGAGGTTTGAAGCAACAGGTTCTCGTTTTCTGCTGCTACAGACCATGAGGGTCTTTAGATATGGCAGCGAGCCAGTTTTAGGATGAAAGCCGACCAGATATTAAACATTTGAGTCTCTTAGCTCTGACCAGAGGGTGAATAAAACATTGTCACAAAGGTGATCCCATCTCACATTCCTCACTCAACTCAGACTACATTTGTAAGTAAAGTCAACGTTTCTAAGTGACATATTTGACTGATGTGAAACAAAATAGTTTCTTAAAGCTCCTGTTTGGAGTTTTTAGCTGGTCATGAAGCAAACTGGTATCAATACTGATGCTATAAGCCGCACCAACATCCACACAAAGTTCCTCAAAGGGGCATTTAACACACGCACTATAACTGGATCTCGAGTGCATGTAGAATGTTTAAAGAGATGCACGATTGCTACATGCGAGGTCTCTTTGCGTCTCCCTCGATGTCATTAGGTGAATGTTTATTTCTTCCAGCACAGTCTCAGTGAGACTGTTCGCCCTTCACAAGTCTCAGTGAGAGTTTAAACGTGCCGCAGTATGCGTCACAGCATTCTTCACAAAAACTTGTTCATTCATTTATTTGGACTCTTTGGAATCTATGTACATGTATATTCAGAGTTGATCCATAAGATGTTCACAGTGTGTGTCTGTGGGCTCATGCATCACTATGTAAATACTGATTTGCACATTCCAGTTGTACCTATTCCAGGTTGCACATTATTTATATGCCGTGGAAGTGTTTTTTCCGACCGTCTGCATAAGAATTCAAAATATCTTTTATGCAGGCTATTTAAAACAAATGAGACAGTTCAAATCTTCCTGTGCAGGTATTTTATGCATGCAAATATGTATTATAAAATCTGTTTTTCTTGCCAGAGGCGGATTTACTTTCCCACAACTTGGCTGCAACATACAGCGGGGTCATGTACACAACAGCTGAGCTGTTTAGCACAGAGCTAATGTAGATCATATTCTGAATGATGACGTAGGACAGTTTTAGTATCGGCTCTTTAAATCTTGGGAAGGAGTGCACTTAGAACATGCTTTAATGCTTCACAAGATCAATCACCGTCGTGTGTTGTCCTTTTGTTCCTGCATATCTGTCGCTCTTCCTCCTGTGTGCACAGACACGTTTCATGTCTCAGTGTTGCAGGTTTGTAATATTTCAACCTTTCACTCTATCAGGCGTTCAACTCCGAGACGGACAACTTCAAGCTGTTGTATGGAGGCCACCAGTACCACGCCAGCTGTGCCAATTTCTGGATAAACTGCGTGGAGCCCAAACCCCCGGGCCTCATACTACCTGACCTGCTATGAGCTTTGGCCACCGCTGCCGTGGCAACGGGTCACAGAAAATGGTCATACAGGTTGACTGACGGCTCCCTCGCACTGCACGAGCTCTCACCTTGGACTGTGAGCGAGAGAAGGATGATAAAAACACTGGATCCCCTCTGTATTTATTCGCTTTTATCTGCATTCCCCCCTCTTTGTCACAGTTTTAATGAACTCAGCAGCTGCTCACGCTGAGTTTATGTTCACATCTGGATGTTAAAGCTTTTCTCCAAATGAGTACCATCTACACATCTGTTCTTCCACATGATTTACATACATCACCTGTATATAGCTTACGTTCAAATCAATCAATAGTTATGCTTTTAACATACATTTCACTGAAGAAAATGTTAATATATCTAAATAATATCTTATAAGTGGCTCATATTTATTACATTAGGTGTGCAATATCTTTGACTATACTGGCAGAAGTCTATCACCCTCTAAGTACAGCTTCTGTTTGAGAGGACTGATTCTTTATTCTTTTTGTTTCTAGTGAACCAGGTCTGTTGATCATAAGCCTCTTATTGTATTTGAATTATATTTGTCGGTCGGGTCTGAAATATGAAACTGTTTTATTATCTTTTTAAAATCTTGAACTTAAATCATTCTCGCTGAGGCAGGTGTCTACATTTTAATGAATTGTGTTCAGTTCTCTGCTTTGAATGTTTTTTTGCACTGTCGAGGAGATTCCCTCGCCTCTTGGGGTTTTTAAAATTGTGTATTTAACTGGGAACAAAAAGTTGAGATTTTTTCGGGGACTTGAAGGGAACCATGTAAACGGTTTAGTTTTGTCTGTCTTGGCGTTTTGTGCAACGTGAGCTGAAAGTCCAGAAGAAGATGACTGATTCTGAACTAAGACTGCAGCAGCACTTTTTGTATGTGACAGTGTCCTGCTCTAGAATTGTCATAAAGACTTACTGTAATGTGAATGTGATGTAAATAAATATACATACATCTTATTTAAAGGGTCACACGTTGTTCTATCGGTCTCCATTTAAAAATCTCACATGCAGTCGTATATTAAAATAATCGGTAAGGATTTTTTTTATGTGTATCTCAGCAACTGATTAGTTTGCATGGTGATATAATAACGCTGATTATTTTGTTTAAATTGATCTCTTTACAAAAAGAACAGACGTGTGAGAGAGGCTGCACATGTTACCTTCAGTCACAACATGGTCTCTGTTGTTCCTTAAAAAAAGGAAAGGGACTTTAAGCAGCTATAACATTATGTTGCCTCTAATTATAGGAACCAAAGTTAAGAGAATGAACTCTTTGAGGTGTGCCATTATATCCGAATGTAGAGTAACAAAGATGGCTCTGTCCTCTTTCTGTGGTTTAGAGAACTGCTGCCAACTAAAACTGCAAAAAAAGAAATAGTGTGAATGTTGCCACGTCTAATAATTACTCATCCTCAAATAACTTTCTTTTGAATAAATGATTGGACAATAAGAACAATTTATTTCTGGTATATCACAAAACCAAAGTTCAGTTCTGTCTTCAAACTTGTCACTTGTTGAAAACTGATTTTTTTTTTAATCATCCGAGGTTTTGATGACTTGCCTTGTATAGATAATATTATCAAACAAACCTTTGTGGGGAACTTTGCATATAAATACTAAGAAGGAGTAACACATGGAGAAACTACGGTGGCCCTGAAGGTCAACTGTCTAAATATTTCACCTGTTGCAAATATATTTCATTTTATATTTAGCAGATTTTATCAGCTAAATTGAGCTGATAAAATCTGCTAATTTTAACAGACAAAATCCACATTTGCTTTGTTTAAAAGAGAAGTGTGCAGTTTACAATTTATTAAACCACAACTAGTCATTTTTGACCTCTTTTTAAAAGATTAAACCAAAGCTACAATGTGTAGTAATTAGGGTTGCAAAATTCCGGGAATTTTCAAAGTTGGAAACTTTCCATGGGAATTAACGGGAATTTATGGGAAATTATGGGAATAAACGGGAATAAACTGGGAATTTACAAAATTGAAGGTTGGCCCTGAACAGGGAACTTAAATATAGTTGGGGAAAATTATTTTAGCATGATCTTGACTAAAACAACCAGATTTCATGCAAGTACACTTGAATATCTATCAATCACATGCACAGAGCACACTATGTGCATGTGATTGAGGGCTATTGAGGCCACGCCCCCTACATGCACTGTGCACTCCATCACATGCACAGATGATTTCTAGAACCCTGGACCACACTTTGAAGCCACACATTTTAGCCCGTGGACTACGTAAAGTGAAGTTAGTTTTGATGATATTATGGGCTAATATATTTAAAAAATGTGATGTAAATCTGTGGAAATGTCATGTTTTTTAATTGTATTATTTTGCATAGATGTCTGCTTAGGACAAAACAAAATGTTTATATTTATGCTTGGATATGATACAGTTCGATTAAATTACCCTTAATTTCCAGTTAATTCCCATAATTTCCCATAAATTCCCATAATTCCCATGAAAAGTTTCCAATTTGGAATATTTCCAAAATTCCCAAGCTTAACTTCCCATGGAAAGTTTCCGGAAATTTACCGGAAATTTACCAGAAACTTTCCACCCCTTTGCAACCCTAGTAGTAATACAAAGTAACTGGTGCAGCCTGATTTTCCTTGCTTCTTATTTGTAGTCTTTATGCAAAGCTAAGCTACCTTTTGGCTGCAGCTTTTACTGTAACTCTACCCAGGAGAGCAAATTAGTATTTTCTGGAAAAGATCTAAATCTTTCTTTTGTCACACTTTTGTAAATCAGCAGAGTTCCTTTTGTGTCGAGAGAAGTGTTTGGTTTCTAGGTCCGAGGGTATTACAGCTTTAAAATGAGATGATCATTTCATTCATGTGGACTTCGATGTTATTTGTCCTGCCTCTCCATGAAGCTTCCTCTTCTGAATGCATGAATGTTGCAGCACATTTTCCCTCCATCATTTCACTCAATATTGTACTTTCTCTGCGGCCAGAGGCCTCATCTCCATCACTTTGTGACAAAATGGAATAAATTCTCCTTCGACAAGCCTGCGGGCCATTGCTGGTGATCTAGCGTCAGCCAATCATATGTGATGTCCGGGGGCTCTGTGAAACCAGTCTCATTATCTGTCCCACTTTTGTTCAGGTGTGTTCTCCAACATCCATTTTATCTCCCACTGTTCTCTAATTTATTTCCTGCAGAAAATGAATTCCTCTCCTCTCACAGTGAACGCCGGGATTATAGAAAATTACAAGCATGGAAATCAATTACTGACTAAGGCTGTGTAATTTGAAATGCAGAGCGTCTCCCTCTTTCCTGTGCCTGTCATCTCCACGCCGATTGTCTGCGGTGCTGTGCTGAAATGATCACTCTGGGAGGGGAGCGAGATTGAAGTGATTCTGTATTGACTGCTGCCCTTTGGTATTTCAGGTCCATATAAACCTTATTGTTGATTGAAAAAACTGCTGCTTCATTTAAGTTCAACAGATTGCCTTTACCCATGTGGATGGAGTTGCTTCCACTTTTATTTTTGTCCTGATAAGATTTCATTTATTCACAGAGGCTGAAAAAATAGCTACTTTGGAAAGCTCTGAATAAAACTTGACTACAAACGGAAACCAGAGCACTTCCCGAAAATCCAGACCCCCGTGTACAGATTCTACATTTCTATTCTACATTTCTATGTAGAATCTGTAAATGGAGATTAACGTTTCTCGAACAGGAGCAGTGCACGTAACTATTTTCAAAAGTAGCTGAATAACAGCAGCTGTATGCAATTTAAGCAACCATGGGAATAAAATGTAACAGCAACCTCCAGTTTTGAAATATAAGCCCGCGCTTAAGTGCAAAACAACTGCAGTTCCTTGAGTGTCCACTTGAGGCTGGCCGCAAAAGCAAAGGAATCTGCATTAGGTCCTATGTTAAAATGGCCACTTTAAAGGTCCCATATTATGCTTTTTCTGGTTTTATATGCTCTTTAGTGTGTTTTCCAGGTGTCTTGTGCATGTTTAGGCACATCTATGTGCAAAAATTCAAAGTCCGCGGAAATGCGGCTTCTCCTACGTCCTCCTGTTAGCAGTAGCAGTAGCAGCATGTCTTGCTCGGTCCCTAGCCCCCCTTGTTGAAATTTGCCAGTGTGACGTCTTGCCAGTGTGGTGTCACCGATCCAAGTCCATTGGCTCGTTTTAGCAAGCACAAGCTCATGCTGCACAATAGCCGCATTCCCAATATGGTAAAAGGGGCGTAACATTTCCGAGAATTGTCCGAACGACTGACCAATTACAACAGAGCAGATCGACCAACCAATCAGATCAGACTTGGCACTTCTGAGCGTAACAAACACAGGCAGATGAGACGGGCTGCATCGATCGTCAGTACATGAAAACAGACACTTTTTTCGAACATTAGCGATTGTGAACGTACTTTAGTAGGCACATACATTAGATAAATGAACCCCAAAAAGGGCATAATATGGGATCTTTAAAATCAGAAATAAACATTTTACAGCCTGGTTCACAAACATAGCTTTGGTTCGCAAAAGCTCATTTCTTTATTTGTAAAAACTGTTGGCGGGTCGGATTACTCATCCATTTTGTATATATTAAGGATAAAGTTTTTCATACATTAGGCTGTGGCCGAGTTGACTGACAGGTAGGTGCATTGTAGCTGTTTGTAGGAATCTTTGCCTGCTTCTCAATAAGCTGGAAGTTGGATGGAGTCACGCCACTCAGAAACCATCGGGTCACTGAGAGTACGTCCATGTTTTATATAGTCAAAGGAACCTTCAGGATTAACTCCTTGTTGGTTTTTGTCTTCTCCCTGGATTTGATCCCAATGAGAAACATTTAGAAGATCAACAGAGTTATTCTTTAACATTAGTTTAATTTTAGTTGCATTGTCTTTAATCTCAACCTGTTTCACCTTTTGTTCAAAGTAACCACAGACATTAAACACTTGAGTAGATACATGATGCCAGAGTTTCACCATTAATAACCTGGACACAAACGTGAGTCATTCCTATTCAGACGTTCTGTACAAAGTGAATGTGGCTCACAGTCTTTGCTTCATAGTCCGCTCCATCAATCAGTTCAGACAGTTGAGGCTTTAAAGGCGATGGACGGATGAGTCACTGTTACACCCCAGAGACGACACACTCACACAGCTGCTCACTGAGGAAGAAAGACTCGTTTCACTACAGCCAAGGTCTCCTGTTGAGCTTAAGATGAGCCTAAGACTTTTAACTCACACATTTCATATTTAGTAAAGGTTCATTCTTTTTAATACTTCAATTTCACAGTTTGATCAGCCTAACAAGAAACACCAAAAGCATTCAACCTCAGGGCCTGTTACTGATACTTTGAATCACATCCAGAAGTGAAAGCATGCGTTGCTGTGCTGCTAAATCACGCTGTCTTATTAGAACTATAACGAGGGTGGTGAGGTGGAGAAATTGAAGCAGCAGTGAAAGCAGCATGTTTTTATTAATGACAGGGCCGTGTGCGTATGGCCTTGTTTAAATGGAAATTCAAGATTTACATCTATTGATACGGAGCATAGCTCATGCTGATTATAGTGAATTATTAAAAGCTGCATAATTCAAAGCCCGGAGTGGCCATGATTCAGAAAATCATCGCAGCTATAGCAGATGTTCATATTTGCTGTGTGTGGTGGGAACAAAACCAGTTGTAGACAGCGATTAGAAATACTCAATGTGCTCTACCAACCCATCACATACAGACGATTTTGTCCACCCAAAGTTGCAAGGTAGAAATCCAAAATCCCCAATTTCAGTATAATATTACGTCATATCAGGGTCGAAAACAACCAAATGTAAAGATATCTAATCTTAAATAATTGGACTTATCAGGAATTTCGCCTTTTCACAAAAGTCAAAGCAAAGCTCTGAATATGTGTTAAATCAATTATAGTTAAAAAATGTTTCCCTGGTTACGGCCGCAACCATCCAGGTGTTCGGGTCTAATGAGTGACCCCCCGTGCACACAATATGACGATTTTTTATTTATATTTATGGTCTTGGTCTTGGTCTTGTCTCGATCTCGTCCTGCCTTGGTCTTGGTCTAGTCTCGGTCTCGGAGCACTCTGGTCTCGGGTATGTCTTGGTCTTGTTTGGTGGGGTCTTGGCTACAACACTACCATGACTGTCAGTACAAAGTTTAATGGACATTTTGAGTCATTTAAATGTTATTGAACTGCTGGAACAACAAACTGACATTGCCATCCTTCGAGCAGTTTTGCTAAAATGCTAACATGCTCTAAATATGAGCAGGTTTAAGCTTTTGAAATGAGTGGTTTATATTCTGTTTTATATCACTGAAAACTGAACATATATTTTTTCATACATATTTCTCTCCCGTTCCTTTGATAAAACCTGCTACTTGGCACAGTTCCTCATATGTTTTTCTCAATCATTTCTGATATATTATACACTAAAATTAAGTGAACTGACTAATCAACATAACGCAGCAGTAAGTCGCAGCTCACCTGTGTCCGACACTTCCTGTTGAGTTGCTCCTGTATGATTTTCATCTCCTCATACTTCATTAGCGTTGTTCGTTCTGCTTGGCCTGCTGAGCTGTAGTCTGGACTGTCTCTGATGCTCAGGATGATGCAAATGTTTCCGCTAACTGCTGTAATGATGGATGATAATATTCTGCTTCTGGTGAGGGATGTGTTTACTTTTAGTGCTTGACTATCTCCAAGAAAGGCTGTGCATAAACACAGCAAAGAGACAGGAGGTGGCAGGAGAAGCAAAAATGTGAATTTCCCTGTCTTTGCTTTAAGAAAATTGGGTTTGCAGTATGTAATTTGTGCCCATCACTTTTGCATCTCTGTCATCAGATGGGCCTTGTGTCTTTCTGTAATGGAATTCATTGTGAGACCACTCGGAGGTCCCCAGAGGTGTGAGGAGCGCTCATCAATATCTGCCTGCTGCTCTGTATAGTCACAGCAAATGAAAAAGAATGACAGAACGCTTCTTTGATGTCTCGAAGACATCTCTTGGGGGAAATTGTCCACGCAGAATGAACATTTTGGAGGACGAAACGCTCCAGCCTGTTCAAATGAAAACATCTCAGAGACGTCGTAGTAGGAATAAAAAAATATTTAAAAAGTGCATCTTCTTTTAAAATAATGTAGACTATCATCTCTTTCAGGAAAACTCTGAAATATTGAGCTAACCCATTGTTTGAGCATATTTAAACGTTTACATTGAAGTTAGCTCTTTTTAAAAATGTTATTTCGATGTGAATGTTTTGGGCCATTACATAAGACCACAACCTCTTTTTCCTGCCAACAATTATTCAGCCCTGAACCTTTATTCAATTAGAATTATTATTGTTACATCAACATTTAAAATAAGTAACTTTTCCACATTCAAAAAGTAGTTTCAAAGTCGATCTAGGAGTACAACTTTCAGCAGGGGGAATGGCATCAATCCCATGTCGGCAGATCGCACACATATAGCACTATGTAGGTTTGACAGAGTGCTGCAGCAGTGGTAGACTACTAGCTAGTTAGCCCGTATTGACTGTTAAAACAAAGGCTGAGGCAAAGAGACAAAAGAGGCTGGTGACGACAACAAGAAGCCGAGTGTACATCCCTGCAGATGTTATTCATAACAGATTGCTACGTAACGTTAGTCTGTATCGTTATTGGTGCTGTTTCGTGTTTTGCAGCTTTACTAGGTGGTACACCAAAAGTCGTCTCTACACCGGGCTGTGGAAAGTCAAATTTGCGCAAAATCCAGTAATATTAGCGTACATTGTCAGTTGACAAGGGTCTTCTTTGTTTTCTAACACCACACCTCTGCTTGTCAACAAATGCATGTTGTCTAATAGGGAGCCGTGTCATTGCTGTGTATTATCACAGTGCAGTTGCACTCAGCAACCATTGGTCGGCGCCAAAGCACACCAAACCGATTAGCTAAATAAAGTTGCTTTAACGTTCGTTGAAAAAGCATAATTGCACTGTTCTTTGTGGATTGAAGCATTTCAAGTCTGCTCTTCTCATCACCTTATTGAACATAACTGCTGTGTGTGGATGGTTAGACGTCTGACACACTGATATTTTACTAAATGGAAGGGTGAAGGTAAAACACAATAGAAATATATATCTGCAAGAACTTCTAGAATTTAAACAATCTGCCGAGAAACAGGCAACAGGCTGTAAAAGGATGCAATATGATCCTGATGGAAATACATTTAGTAGAAGCGCTTGTTTTGGCCACTGACAGGCTTTGATTGTTATTCTTCATGACCGAAAACCTTGTGAAAAACATTGCTTTAGGAATAGATGTCATGTTTCCATGCCATCCTTCTGTATCAACAATCCTTGTGAGGTTTCAGAGCCCGACCTTGCACAAGTTGCGCTGAGGCGCTCTCTCCTGGAGCTATACCCTAACTTTCTCTACAAATTAGTGAAAGGTGTAAACATATGCTCAAGCTCTCACAGTAAAGGAATTACCTGTTAACAACATGACTTTAAGAGTCTTATGGAGTACGAAACTTTCTCGTCTCACCCCTCAAACTCTTTAGCGCTGAACATTGCTTTTTGGAGTGAGTACAGCAAAGTCAAAACATCCTGTGTGACATCACTCACCAGGCCAGTTTACATACAGATATAAAACGTGGTTTCCGCGCTGCAGTGAATTTTAAGAGCTATCCCAAATGTTGACTCAAGGCAAACACAGAAAGTAAGAAAATACTCTGCAAAGCTTTTATAATAGAGCTACCAGTTCCCACGAGGCAGCAGATATTTTCTTTTAATACAGCATCAAATATGACTACAATAACATAGTGTGGTCACAGGATGAAACAGTGAACCCTGTGCTACACAGGAACTTTCCCTAAACCTTGACTTTTGTTTACATCATATAGATTTTCACCTTTAAAAAGGTTTATATACTAACACCTTTAAAGTTTAACTGTCCCATAAACGTTTTTTTCCTCACTATCAATACATCCAAATAAAATACTTTTAATATTTTTTTCTGTACATTAACATAAATGCTACCATAAACTGAGAGCATGCTGCTGCCCTTCACACTAAAGACTACAGCAAAACTTGCACAAAACCACCACATGACACCACGTCAGGAAAAGGACTTCAGTCACATCTCTGTCAGAGCTGCAGAGTCTCTCAGCTGACACCTTCACAGAGTGCCGGTCCTCCACTGGAACTGGAAAGACAGACCAGGAAATAGACTGCACCAACCTCCGTACTCCTTTTTGGTGTCTGACATCATTGTGGTATCGATAAATCCTTTGGTCCTAAGGATTCTGGATTTGAAGTCACCTTGCTCCTACTTAAACACTTAAAGGAGGCAACTGGTTGGACAGACAGCTCCCACATCAACAACCAGTGTTACCTAGTGACTCCTTCTGTCCAAATGCACCATTAAATAAGCTTCACACACATGTACAATCACACTTGGCCTGTTCTGAACATACATAAACCTGCAGTCCAGAAGGGCAAGAAGGCTCCGCTTAAAGTTAGTCCCTGGCTGAGGGCGTTTTGCCTCTCACAGGCCCCAGTAAGGAGCCAGACACCTGCGGTCCCTGTCGTAAACATCAGGTATGACCCCGTACGGCGTCTGCACCATCTTTACAGAGTTCCTTCCAAACAGCTTCCTCTCATACTCAATGAGCTGGCGCCAGAAGCCCCCATTGGGCCTAATGACGGGGCGGCGAGCTTTCACCCAGGCATGGGCCTCCGCCAGAGACACGCGGTGATACTTCATGAGGTATGCCAGACACAGAGAAGCAGAGCGACTCACGCCCGCCGCGCAGTGCACTAACACCGCTCCTCGCTTTCGCCCCACGCTGTGAATCTTATCCGCCACGCTGTCGAAGTACAAGGAGATAGGGGAGTGGGGCATGTCAGCTAGTGGGACCTTCACGTACTCCATGTGGGGCCAGTTGAAGTTGGGAAGCTCGATGGTGGCATTGACCACACAGGTGATGCCTTTGGAAAGCAGCAGGCTACGGTTAGACGCCACGTTCCCTCTGCTGAGGAAAAGGTTGGGGGTGATTTGTGCAATGCCCCCCAGCAGGCTGCTGCTCTCAGGCAGCAGCCTTGGCACTGTGGCCGGCAGCATGGAGCTACGATGGTGGTGGTGGAAGAAGCCTTGGCTGCGGGAACCCATCGGGAAATCAAGACGGGTTCAAAAAGGACTATACTTTTTTTTTTATCTTCTGGAGGTCAGGATCATAGTAGAGCTGCGAGGCCAGGTAGACAGCTCCTGAAACACAAACAGATTTCACATTCAATTTACATTTACAATTTATGGTTCAGTGTTGGCTGACAACCACACAAACACCTCACAAGGACGGGTAAGATCAGTGCTATTTGCAACAACAACAAAAAAGAGCTAAAACACCCTTTTTCTTTGGATGTCATTGTGCTGCAGAGACACACAAACAAAAGTGTTAAAATACTCAGACATTGTGCCAAGAATGTTTTTTGGTTTTCTCAGTCTTTAAACATTACAAAAAAATCTGATGTAACAATTACAGATCAGCCGCAATAGCTGGTTAGTCCAAAAACAGTGACCAGCACGTCCACAAGCCTCAATTTATAATCACATCAGATGGGTTCACATGAAACCCAAAAAACATGAAACATGTTTATAAACCAGCCAGAGAGACCAGCCTCTCTCTACATTCATGTTGAACGGCCTCCATGCTGCACACTGAGACGTGCCTCCCTTTGCCATGTGAGCGCGGACCCCCTGGAGGTGAACACTCACCTCATCTCATGTTCATCCATCCACAGCCCTCACATACAGATTACATCTCTCGTCTCTCTGGCTACTGCGGCTGTTATGTCGCTTTAGACGGCACCAAACTGCAGGGTGGAAAGTAGTTATATTCTGTACAATTATACCAAACTGTGCTGATAATTTACTCCTTTTAGGCACACAATGTTCTGAAATGCATTCATCTTATTCCATTTTCCAAAAGAAGAGTGCTGAAAAGTATCTCTCTAAATAGCATTAATGAGCTGTAACATGAACATGAAGATGCACGTTGCAGATCACAAAGACAAAAATAAATAATTGGATTCATAATGTGTCCTTTCTGACTGTGCTGTCACTGTGATGGAAATAGCTTCCTACGTTAAGACTTATCAGCAGAGAGCCCACAGCTCCGGGTGCTGCTGCACATACTGTTGCACTTGTCGTGCATCATCCACACCTTGTGCACCGGTCTGGCCGGCAGCTCTTTTTCTTTCATTTTCTGCTACAGTCTGGTTAACAAGACACACGGGTCAACTGCTTTCAACTGGAACTCAACCTGCAGAAATAGAAAAACCTGCTGCAGCCTGTGAGGAGGCACAGACAGATATGGAGTGCTCTTATTAAAATACCAATGATCAAATACAAGACATGAATTTAAATCCACCTGTATGTATAACAATACAAGGAGACAGTGGTGGCAACATTGAGATCAAAATACGAACAACCTCGTTCTTTTGAATGGTGGTTTCCTGGACTTGCAAAAGTTATGTCTTCTTCAACACCATAGAAACCAGACAAAAAAATAGTTTTGTTCTTTTACAGGTTTACTGACAGGAATCTGTAAAATGTTCTCACTTCAAAATCCTTTTTGAGACTCTCTTGTTGATCAATCAAACCTTCTTTTGTGTGTGTGGTTCGGCTTTGTGTGCAGTTGTTGCCAGTGCTTGAATAGAAACTTTATCAGCAGGATTTTCTGCCACTGAATCAGCCATTGACTTTCAGTGTGCACACACATTGGCATTTGCCAAACACGGCCAATAAGTCCACCCTCTCTCTGCAACCTGAACTTGTCAATCGATTCCCTTGAGAAACTGCAAGTGAGAACACAAACGTCTGAACCGGCCAGACATGAAGCAGTCTTGAACTGTACTAACTGTCGAGTAAAGCCTTTAAACAGAGCCAAGAAGAGGTGCAGAACTCTAGTTTTCATTTAATCACTGTATTTACAATATGTTAAAAAATGAATTATTGAATGTTTGACCACCAAAGAAAAACCTTTTCTACTCCAGCTTTAAATAAAGAAAAAGATCCCCTTTGGTTCACATGGTCTCAACTGGTTCGGTAGATATTGCTTTGTTCATCGGGTAACAAAAGAAAAAGGTTATGAACCACTGCTCTAAATGTTACATCACAGATGGACTAGATAAAAATGTCAGCTGTCATCTTTTATTTTTACCTACAAGATAACCTCTGCCAAGTTTAATAAGGCGGTAACCTCAGATTGTAATGGTTTTATGGCCTACAGTTTGCATGAATAGTGTTAGTATTCAGTCCAAATAGAAATACTGATTTTTAATCTTCTTCTGAAAGTCAAAACTTCATTAATCAGCTTCCAGCTATTTAAAATAAAGAAACCGACCTCTCTCCTGTTCACCCTCTCTTCATATTGATTACAGTCTTGATTCCTCAGCATGGTCTGCTTCGCTTTTCAAAAAGGAAAAAGGACTAAGACTAAGCATTCCACTTTCCTCAACACTGGTCGCCAGTGGTGATTCGACAACAGAAACTTGAGCCAGACTCTGGAAGATAAGTTTTACAATCAGACCACAACAGGAGCTGTTGTCTTCTGTGTCGGTGCTCTAGCCTAACTCAAACTGAAGAAGTGATAACCAAATGTGCATTATTGGTGATGGTTTTTATGTCATGATTGTGCTTTTCCTTCTCTAATGTGTTGGTAGATTAACCATCTTTAGGTTACCCTGATGGTTGGTGTGTTTGAAGACATCAGTTTCTGCTTTAAGAAACATTTCCCCAAATGTAAAATGGCCCGCGGGGCTTTAAAACCAAGCAGGGAATGCACCACAACAATTCTCATCGAAGCCTGATAATTAGACAGAAGTTGTTCTGAGTTTATTTTCACTTCATTATTCAGAGTCACGTCATGTTTGCATTAGCTTGTTCCTGTTTATTCTGGGGTTAATCATCCTGCTCTCATCACTCATTGAATGATGTATCATTGCTAAGCCTTCATGGATGCAGAATCTGTGTATAAAGTTGCAGTCATCTACATTTCTTGCAACTAAAAATGGAAAAAAATAACAACCAACTCTTGCCAGGGTCAAACCCTACTCCTTAAAAGCCAGTGATGAAGAGTTGTGAAATACACAAATAAGATTCCCTTATTAGAATTGTGTGCAAAATTACATTGCAAAGGTGGCTTTTATCCCATCATTATTTTTTAAAGATTTTTTTTTTTTGGCTTTTTGCCTTTATTAGTCAGAACAGCTGAAGAGAGACAGGAAATGTGGGGCAGAGAAAGTGGGGGATCAAATGCACCACGAAACGAAGGGAGTCGAACCTGCGACCAGTTCAATGAGGATGGTAGCCGCTGTACACAGGACACCTGCTCTAGAAACAGACCTAAACCAGCATCATCATTATCATTTCACAGCAATTCATTCTGTTTCAGAGTCATGCACAGTCCACGCATGACCTCGTGGATAACTATATATATATATAAAATCAGATGAGGTAAGAACATTCTCTGTTGCTGCGGCAACCTCCTGACCACACTATAAGACAACAGCAGCCACATCAACGCACAGATGAAGAAGATGACAGAACCAAAGAATCTCTGGTCCTCTCCACAGTGCTGATGAATCCACAGCTCCGGGCTGTGCTGAAATGTTCTCAGTCCACACGGTTATTTTTACCCCGGGCAGGGCAGGGCAGGGCAGGGCAGGGCAGGGCAGAAGAGCGGCTGCAGGGTGCAGAGGAGGAGGAATTATGCAGAGTATGTCACCAGTAGAAAAATTGACTGTAGTGCTTGAGATAAATCGGATGCTGCAGCTTCCTGTCAATCAAATCTGCGAAAAATGTGAACACTGACCAGGATCCCTAATACTGCAAATGTTCTTGAGGCAGATCAACCCCTCTATGATTTATTCAAGAAAGCCCTTACTAAATCATCAGTGTGAGTCTGTCAACAGGTGGTCTCACCTCACAAATCTCCTCTGACACTCTCTCCATCTGCAAAAAGATTCCTCAAGTGTCTGGTTCCACATCCTCCAACACAAATTGGAAACGTGACCCACCTGCTGGAAATCCATCGGCAACCTCACTCTCACAACACTGAATGGTGAAAACTCTACGACTGCAAGATCTGGGCCGGGACTTGGAATGAGGAACATGATACCCCCAAATGAAATCGCCCTCACAACCCCGAATAAGATAAATGAAATGTCTGGGAAAGATGTGAGCAGACGCCCAGCTCTCAGCATCATCTCTCAATCAAAGGCAATCCATTTATTCAGTCTGAGTAATCCATGAAAGTGACTCTGCTGCTGCTGACAGTCCAGATAATAATCAGGAGAAAATGGGGAGTAATGACAAAGATTGTTCTTTGTGGAGGAAGGACACAGCTTTAAAAATTAACCCAAACACACCTGGGTGCAGCTTTAAACCCACAAAGACAGGAATAGCCTTTAAAGTCCTCTGCAAAAAGGTTCAAAAGAGGGAGAGTCTAATACCAAATGAAGAAAGGGTTCAGCTTTGTCACATTCCTGTAACAGCAGTGACTGCATACTGCTCACAGAGTCCACAGCTTTAGACAAAGACACCTGCAAACTCACAGCCCGAGACAAGGCCACGTGTCAGATAGTATGAGAGGATGAACGCTCTGTTTGCCATGTTACAGAAAAAGGCCTATTGAGTATGGTAAACTAATTTCATAATTCATGTTTGTAGGACTACGTTTGAATCCTTCACTATTCTACAAACAGACCCATAACTTTTAAACAATGAAAGAAATGACACGCTGCTCAAATTCTGATGAGGCTCATTACCTATAATTGCTGCTACAAGCAGCGTTTACCCAAAAGAGCTGAAAATGTTTTGATTAAAATTAATCTGAATTTAAAAGTGATTAACAGTTTCAGTCATTCATCAAGTTAAATTTGCTTTGCATTCAACTTTATTTGTTGAATGCAAAATGGTAGATGTTTTGTCATCTTTGTTGAGAATATCATGTTTTTTTTTACCTGTTAAGCAAATAAAGGAATCATTTTGAAAAAGACAGTTTTGGCCCTCATTCATTATTTACATAATTGTCCACTAATTATTGGCGTGTCTATTAGACAACAACATGAGCAAATAACCAACGCACTAAACTGATATTTAAATTTGTCTTAAACAAAATCTCTTTCAGATGAAAACAAATCTGTTATGTTATTTAAGAAACGTTAATAAACGTAAGTATTCATGGATGATGTCCTGTCTTTCTCGTGCCACAGTGTGTAGAAATGTGGGGCTTTAGGTGAATGACTCCTCAAGTTTAAAAATGACTGAGCCTTGAATGATGAATTCTCCTCTGCGCACGCGCCACACGTCCTCGTGCGCGTGACACGAGATGTGCGTGTGTTCACAAGTTCTGGTGTCTGAAAAAGCTCTTAATAAACTATGAAAAATATGAAAACAGAGCGATGTTTGTGTCCCTTGTACACCTGGAGGATGTGCACGTTTTTTTTAGTTTCACCTGTCTTGCATCATAAAACAGATCACAATAAACCAAGATAAAAGCCAATAAAACACATAATTAAATATGTTTGGAATTAAGTTAAATTCCTCCTCTGTGTTAGGTCAAAATACCGTTGATAGACTGCCCTCGTCAGATTTACAACTCAACTTACCAGGTGGTTCTCAGTCGGGAAGAGATGGAGATTTTCAAAGCGTCTTCACCGCCTGCTTCGATCCGGCGGGCTGCTCTCACAGTACGGACATTAACCTTCAGTCAGTCCGATCATACAGACGGCCAGAGGGATGGCGAGAGGCCAGCAGGTGAGAGACAAACCGCGACAGCCAACAACATAATGTGAAAGTCAACAGAAATACGAGCCATCAGTGCGTCCGCCGGCTTCTACGCTGGTAGGAGGAGCGGCGTGTACAGAACAATACTGCCTCTGTATGAGGGCTGAATAGTGCCACACGCAGGAGGGGGCAACATGGGGCAGCATGTTCACGCCAAAGATCCCTCAGGTCGGTATATAGGGTGCATTCGGATTGTCCCTCCTATCTACTTTCACTATCCACTTTACCTTAACCCCGTGAAAACGTCATGGGGTTAAGGAAAGGTGTTAGGAGAATTCATGAAGAATTAGGGAAAGGCAATCGCTTTGTTTTGACAATCCGACCACATTTCCACTAGGCGACGTAATAATGCGACGGCGGCGGAGGTTAGTGACGTGGGTCTGCCGTGGTGAAACTACAATCTTACGAAAATGGACTACTAAAAGCTCATCTAAAAATCTTTCCCCTGTGCATTCTTACCTAATAACCACAAGGTTGGAATTAAAATAAAGGAATATAATCTACCAGGATACTTCACTTTGATCGTTTTACAACATCAGCATCACGTTCATAGTTCACCTCTGTGTTTAAGATTGTTGAAAGTTGTTCAAGGCATATTATTGCAGCTTGGTAACTTCCATGATCTGAGTCCCTTTTCCTTTTTCTTTTCTTTTTTATTAACAATGTTTTATATTACAATTTCTCGTGTGAATCAACATTAACAGCAAAGCATCTCCACTAAACATTATTCACCTTCTTCACACACACATAATATAAATAAAGAAATAAAATTCATACAAAGGCAGTAACAAATTATAAGTCAAATCAATATATAAACCAAATGCAGATTGTCTCCACATTTCTCCTCCAACAGATCGTTAGTTTTCGTGAACGGTCGGATGCGCGAGTCGCTTTAAATGTTGCGGCCGCAAGGAATTGTGGGTCGGCATTATCTCATCTCCTTTCGTAAAGGATGGTCCAGTGTTTCCTATGCTAAAGGAGGTTATAAAGGAAGCATTGACCCACCTTTCCTTAGCTTTTAGAGAATTCGAACGGCTCTTATCATGGCCGCCACTTAAATGTTTCCGGGGTTAAGGTAAAAAGGATCGTGAAAGGAGATAGGAGGGACAATCCGAACGCACCCATAGACTGCCACAGGAATGAGTCCTAAAACCCGGAAGTGAGTTAGCATTTTAGCGCCATGGGTTCCTAACTCTAAAAGTCAATGGGGATTTTGAATGGGTTTGTGGTTAGACGCCTGAAATAAGGTCTGTGGTTAACACAAGCTTAAGAGATGTTGGCGTTTTGTTAGACGAGATAAACTACGTTAGATAAGACCCCAACTTGTGAATTTTAAAGTTTTTACGCGTACTAAAAACGGCGGTTGCTAACAAGTGGCTAAATTAGACTACAGTGGTTGTCGGGGACATTAAACGTCATCACGCCGGGAACTCTCTCACTAGTCCGCCTTACAGCATCTAGTCATGTTTTTCAGTGCTCTTGCAAATATTAGGTTAATAAACAACTTATTAAGCTACGGTTTCGCTAGCTTGTCAAAACCGCTGATTAGAACGATGAAGCATAACGGCAGTGACGTCAAAGTCAACCGACCGTGGAGTAGTTCGCTTGTAGCATAACGTTAGCTTTTTACTTCTCTCGGCTACATTAACGCTTCAAACTTCATAAAAGTGGTGTTCATTTGTAAAGATTATCCTGCTGAACAAAACGCCTATGCATCAGAAACGTGTGTTAGCCACAGAGCTTATTTTCTGCAGTCATCCAAAATCCAATGCAAAAATCCCATAGGCGAATTCTCGTTAGAACCCATGGCGATGCTACTTCCGGGTTGGCCTACAAAAATACGTCATCACTTTTGCAGTCTATTGACAGTCCACACAGCAGAACTGCCTCCTGTGTTGGTTTGAAGCAGAAACGTATAAGGTTATGGATGTTCAATATGTTGTTTGTTACATTTCCTCTCATTGTTTCTGCTATAGGGTCTCTGCACTAAGGAGGGACCTGATGGATCCTTCCTTGCCAGACTGTCTTGGGATAAGGAGGACGCATTTGACGGCAGCATTTGAAGGAGCCTTAGCACAACGCTGCTATGATGCAGTTGGTCTTCAAATGTGCCCACTGAAGGATCAATCAATCTTTATTTGTATAACGCCAATTCATAACAAATGTCAACTCAATACACTTCAAGTAAAAGACCTTTCTCTTTGTTATATTACAAAAGAGAAGGTAAAATACCTTTCTCATTCTTATGTTATCTACAAAGACCCAACATAATCAGGATACATGCCTTGAATTGTGACACAGTTTGAGCCATACCGCCTGATTTATGATATTTCAGATATTTCATGTTACAAAAAAGGGGTATAACTTCATGAATTTACTGCTATGTTGCCCTATGCAGCTTCTGCACTGGATTAGCAGAGTATGAGAATCAACCAGAGAAAAGTAACCAACACTTACACAGGAGAACTTTACAGAGTGTTTGCTTCAAGTCGACACAAGAATATGTTCTGCTGGGGACTGTACTGACCTGAGGGGTCTTTGCAGTGTATGCAGTAAGTTGTTTGCTTTGGTCAACGGGAGGGATGTCAATATAGTGGCTCTAGTAACTAATCTCTATACAGAATCTGCACAAATGCACAAGATGGTGGTTTTGGTCAGATATGGGACTCTAACACTCCTGGCTTTCTTGATCATGCAAGACAGCGATTTGAAGTTATATTACGTTACCCCATGTCCATGTTGCGTACTTGTGCTTGTGCTCGTGCATTAGAAACCATACTGAAGCCCATCTCTTCTAGCCCTGCCAAGGCCAAGGAAATGTGTCGTGCTTGAGTACAGTATGGAGCACTTTCAAACAAAACTGGACTTTGGGGGTCAAACATGCCTGAGCGTATTGATTACCTATTGTCAGTGCTCCCTAAGTGTCTTTCTTAAAAGAATGTGGTTACTAAAAAGTGGCTTGTTGGAGACATAAACTGACGTGATGCTAAACAGACAAATTGAAAGACAATTGTTTATGACATGAAAATCATGTGACTGTAGTGTATTTCATTGTAGCACAATGTTTTACTTCTTCAGGAGGCTACATTTAAAAAATGGTTAAATTGCCCTTCAATAAGCTATTTCACCCTGTTACATCTGATATAAAAAACGCTCTATATCCAGACTGATTATCTTGATAACAAATGACACACTTGCAGTGTTTTTTATGAGTTTTCCTTCTTCTCATTAAGATTAAATCTCTGTTATTTAGGGAAAAATCTTTGGTCAGGGGCCAGTACATGTTTCAGTTTGCATTCACCTCTCAAAGATTTGAAACTCAATATTCACACAGCAGCTATTGTGTGCTATTGTGACCTTACCTTAACACTTGTGGCACACTTACGTGCACTGTACATATATTATCTAAAATCAGAAAAGCACAAGTTGTTTAACTGCTTTCATGATAAGACACATGGGGCCTTGATGTGTAGAAATTTGGGACATAAATTGTATCTTAATTCAATATGATTCACTGGTACAGATTGAGCTTTTGTGTAGAATCTGAATAGGCAATGATACTCCTTCTCAACTTTCTGTCATTAGTTACTCCTCATACAAAAGCGGTGGGAGGATGCCTCCTCAGAGCGATACTGAAAACTATTGGTGAGATGCAATAAAACCCGACTGAAATGGAGTTCTGATTCTTTTTAAACAAGAGACTCTTTGTTTCCTTCAAAATGTTTTGCAGCAGAGGTTAATAATGCATGAACTTCAAAACAAAGCTTGACAGTAGACAGCATGTAAGGTCATGATTGTAAATTCCCCAGGCTGAAAAACACCCACCAAAAATATTTTTTATCCTAACAACCAACCTCAGTACAATATTCAGGGTATATTAAGAAGCTTCACGTGTATTTTATTCTTTTAACTGTTCAGTTTTATTACAGTTCTTATATCCAACAAATATACAGAGAGGACATGATAGGCTGCTTATAAATTTAATTGATCCTCGAAAAGACGTATTTGTAACATTTTCCCCAAAATAAATGAACTCTTGATCAAAATGTGGACAGTCACAATGACAGATGTAAAGAGAAAAAAACATTTAATTAATTTTAAAATACTGTGTATTTTTGACATACACAGTATATGGAAAACCTTAATTGATAACTCAAACTACAGCATGCACTTCTGTGTTTTGGCATTAAGAGACTGAACCTAACTGACACTGAAGTGTTATATTTGCTAATGTTGTACAGGTTATTTTTTAATCCTATCACCTTCTAGTACAGCAGCTGCACTGTTTAAGTGAGTGGAGAGGAACACCTGATAAAGTAGCTTCAACATTCAGCGTTTAAATGTTTGCCGGCAGGGACCTGTGTGATCATGTTGCAGGTCTTGAACTTATAAAAACCCAGAGAGCAAACTCAGAGTTGAGGATGCAATAAACACAGACAATATGTTTTCCATCTCAGCATGCTGCTGACAGTATGCACTTGTTAAACACGCACACAAATGCACACATTACTCATTTAAATGTTCCCCCTGTGCTGTAGGCTGCAGCCCAATTTAGAAAACAAATAATCTGTCTGAACTAAAGGTCTGTTATTTCAGATCTCATTATGCCCTGCCCTGGAGGAATCAGCTTGATATCTTTGCAGAGCTTGGCATTGTGTGTGTTTCTTCTGACCATCTAGTTACAACTCTGAGTCTTTCTATACTGCAGCTGTATCTGTGGAGCCGTGTACGAAACCATAATTAGACATGCTTTCCAAAGTCAATCCTATTTCAAAGAGCTCCTGGGGGAGATATTACGCTATCCATAAACCCATGGCCCCTGCCTCAGAGTCACTCCTAATTACATTCCAAATTCAATCAAGTGGAAACAAACAGCAGCACCACTGAAGAAACTGGTGCAGGGGTGACTTTTTCTGCACTGTGTGGAAAAAAGAGAGAGGAAATGACATTCATTGACACAGATTTTTGACCCTGTGCTTCGAATGCATCCTGCTATAGGGCAGACGAGCAATGAGAACTCACGTTGATTGAAATTCACCTGTTGAATGTTTAAAGAGATGAGGAAATGGTGACACAAAATGTCTGCGAACAGAATGAGCAAGAAGTAAAGAAAAAAAGGAAAGGGGTGATGGATGTTTATAAAGTGTTAACCTTGAATTAGAACAGCGGAAAGCCAGAGAAAGATGGATAGAGAGATAGAGGGAGGGAGATAGAGCTGCGGGCTGGAGAGACGGGGACTGGGGTCCAGACTGAAAATGTCAGATGAGTCAGAAGCATTCTGGGAGGACGCTCCTGTTTAATATGGCTTCACATTCTGCCATGGAGGCTGGAAATTTACAATGACACCATCGTGGTAATAACAAGCACCTGCAGCCAAGTTCTGAAGGAGCTGTCTGCTCTCCGAATGAGCGGGTAGTGACATTGATTAACCCTGACCGCCTCTAACAGAAGATAACTGATGGGCTTGACAGTGCAGAGGGTTGCCAAAGTGATTTAACTATAAAATCCTTTGCACATCTTTCAAACACACGGACACTCAATATCCTGTGTTGTCCAGCTATGGCCACTTATTTACGCTTTCTGAGAGCCAGAAGATATCTGCCAGTCTAAATGGTGAGTTATGAGCCAACTGACCCCATTCTGATTTTTGATGCAACAATAAAAACAATAAAACTTGATTTAATTATCCTGCCAACATCACTGATATGTAGACGAGAAAATATACAACACAAGCATATTCTGTGTCAATACCACTGAACGAAAAGAAAGCATGAAATACAAAGAAAAGCTTGTTTAAGTCAATGTTCTGGATAGAGCAAGTAAGAGCAAAAATGTCTTGACCTAGCCACATAAAGATATAAAGCATATGTTAGTTTGGAAACAATGGTACTTACCTTCTTCTAGCTAGTTGCTGCTTGATAGCAGTAGCTAGCGTTAGCTCAGCACGACACAGAAGTTGCGAACTTTCAGCTTATGCTTACTCACGATATTAAAAATGCTTGTTCACACATTCCTCCTATTCCTTCATCTGGTACAACACAAAACATGTGTCCACCATATTAGCATCCTCATTGTTGGAATTAGGAGTCAGTGAAGGTTGCCTCCTACATAGTGGTCTCTCCCTCGTTTAACAATGGAGAAAGTATTGTATATATCCCAGACATTCAATCAGACTTGCAACAATATGAATCAGCCAATCAAATTGCACCACAAGCAGCAAATGCCAACTGTCATCAACACTCATGTCACTAGAACTTCATTTGGGAATGAAATATGACTATACTACGGTTCTTATCGATGTAAATACAAGCCTGATGGTTTTTCTCTATATGTACAAATCACAATGTTATTATATAAATATTTAATCACAAAACTACTGGTTGGAGGGGGTGGGTGGTGGTTAAGACCCTGCTCCCAGCGCCATTGGTGCTATACAGAAAATATTGGAATGAGCCAAGTCGAGCCTGAGGAGTTTGTGTATGTGTGTGATCTAATATATCAGATTATCAGAGTATCTGTGTCTTCTGCTAATAAGTTGATGAATGAAGATCCCTGAGAAAGTAAACCAAAGTGTGTAAAGATGCACTGTAAATCTTCTTCATGATCCCAGCTGGCTTGTAACACTAGAGCTGTTTATTTCGGTGCTGTGTGCGTGTGGACGACAGACCGACGGAGCGGTTGGAGCGGAGGTAAGATGAGGAGAATGGAAAGTGTTTTGTGGTGGAGATGGTAGAGGGTGAGGGGGTCTAAATAAAGTCACTGCTGATCTCACAGGTGCCCCCCCCCCCCCCTCCCTCCAGCTGTGACGGTGGTAAATAGACATGGGATTTGCTGTGGCAACATGTGATAGCGGCAAGGTTCCTGAACGCAGCTCAGAGCCTCCCTGTTGCTCTGATCAGTGCTGCTCTGACATCAAACAAACATATTTTTGCAAGGAAGCCTCAGATAAACACATAAGGAAAAATAACAACACAGTGGAGGTATAGCGCCTCTTTTTCACAATAGGCTGATATCTTATTTAGAGCTGAATGAATGCTTTGACTTGCTCCCTTTCTTCAGTGATAGTGAGTCAGTGAGAAAAAGCACACACACAGATGGGAGGTGGTGGAGGGGCTGCTGCAGACTATAGTCACGACTCCTCTGCCCAGCAAATGAGCATGAGCAACAGGGTGGATTGTGAGTGTGATAGTGTGTGTGTGTGTGCGTGTGTGTGTGTGTGTGTGTGTGTGTGTGTGTGTGTGTGTGTGTGTGTGTGCGCGCGCGTGCGCGTGTGTGTGCGTGCGTGCGTGCGTGCGTGCGTGTGTGTGTGTGTGTGTGTGTGTGTGTGTCCATAGAACTGCCCCTCCTCTCCTCCTAGACTTCAGTGTGCCAAAGACCTGGTTGCCAAGGTAACCTCTTGTGTTGATGATTTCACCTCTTTGTTAATCACTGCCTAGAAATAACAGTTAAGCAGGACAGCTGTCTTTTTTATCTGAAATGCTTGTGTGTGTTTGCGCACTGGTTTGTGTGTGCGTGTGTGTGTGTGTCCTTTAGGAAGAGGGATACAACGTGTGTGACTTCTTCTTCCTTTTCCCTGAATAGCAACAAAGTTAAAAATCAATAAGACACCAGCAGAGCAGAAGCTCTTAAACCAATGGATTGATTTTCCTCTGTTAGCTGTGTTTCCTTGTGGGTTGCCAAAACATGGTAGCCTACTTTCGCTCTACAAAACAGAAATAGCTCCAGGATTATGAGCGATTATGTCTTCATACTACACATGTGCAAGTCATTCAATGAGAGATAAAATTGGGAGCTGATAAAATATATCCTTGTGACAGTCACATCATTTCCCCCTGATCTTGTTTGCTATCCTTCCTCTTTGAGTTGTGTAAGATCCAAAATAATCTAATGATGGAAAATGAATCCTGCTGCAGATAATCCCTACTTCTGATAATCTGTCTTTCTTGGCATATATAGTATTTTTGTAATGGGTCACATATTATGCAAAATACACTTTAGCATGGTTTTCAAACACTAATATGTGTCCCTAGTGTGTCTACAAACCCCCCAATTATAAGAAAAGTCCATCCTGTCCGTCTTTTGCCTGCTCCTCTTTTCAGAACATGTGTGCTCAAACAGGCCGTTTGCAGATTTTCCCTTCATGACATCACAAAGGGCAGTGACCCCTCCCCCAGGTGGGTGACACTCCAACAGCTGGGTGTTTGTTCTGCCCTCTGAGTCTGTCTTCTCACCGTAAACAACAGGGCATGGTGCAAGAAAGCCTGAGCCCTTCCAGAGGGGCGTAGTCAAACACAGCTCATTTACATTTAAAGCTACAGACACAGAAACAGCCTGTTCTTAGCAAGGCTGGAATAGAGGTGTTTATAGGCATGATCAAGTACAGGATCAGAGTGGATTTTTGGCAAGAAACTTCACAGACATGTTTTGGGGAGCTCTGAGACTTATTTCAACTTTTAAAAAAAGGAGGAAAATATATGACCTTTAAATCAAATTAACAATAATAAAAGTCATTAACCAGTTCTATAACTTGCATACCCTACAACACAGATACAAGAAAAACAGCACACTCATGTTATATAAAATATAGGCCTATATAAAAAAGTAAACCAGCTTTAGTTCTTTTTTTACCATCTCTTCCTGTGATCATATATCATCCCATGTTAACTTGAAAATACTCCCTCTGATTTAAAGGTACAGTATGTAGAATTGCATGCTAATGTTTACATTAAAATATCTAACTTGAAAAAATGGTCTAAACCCATGTTATATATATTTTTTAGCTGAGTACTTACATCACCTCAAAAATTTCTAAAAGTTATCAAAGCCAGAGAAATCCGTAATTTTATAGTTGTAATGGACTGTGTCTTGTAGGCGGCTGCCATGATGAGTCGCCATGACAGACACGAAATGTTGATCGCAGAGAGAATCACTCCCATGATACCCTGCGAGCCTCGACACCATCTTTTGTTATTGTTTTGATTGAGAGCCCCCTGGCGGCGGATTTTACATACTGTGCGTTTAATGAAGTGCCTTACACAACTTACAAGGGAAACCAAAAAGTCTCACTTCTTTTGTCTTCATTTGTAGCCAGTAGAGCTGAAAAGATTGATTGATTAATTAAGTCAAATGCTGGTCCAAACTTTTGAATAAGGATTAGCTGTCTTTGCCATTTTGTAGTGTAAGGGTTCGGTTCAGTTCTTTGGTTTTGAAAAGTCAGGTTTTACAAATGACATGAAGACATGGGTTGCCAAAACATGGTAGCCTACTTTTGAAGACATCTCTTTAGGCTCTGGGACATTATGATGAGCATTTTCCACAACTCTCTGATGGAACAAGGAATCAATAGTAAAAATATCCCATTATGAAAACATTTATCTTAGTTGGTCAAAGTTCTAATTGAATAACTGAGTCCTTGTTATCAGATAATCAAACCATGTAGAATAATTAACCCTGAAGCTGATGATCATTCACTTATATGATCCTGGTTTATCTATGTGTTCTTAAAGTAAAACCCTGAGGCTGCAGATCGTGCCTGTTTGTGTCTCTGTTTCAGTACGGGATGTTCATTAGATAAACACCAAAATAAGAGTTTCCTCCCAAAGCATACAGCAACAGGTTACCTTTGCAGGGAGTCTTAGACCAGCAGACAGTAGAAGGCACAAGTGCATCTGAGGAGACAACGTGTGGGTGGAGTGAGAAATGTTGCATCTCTGCACACATGCAGAGCGCTGACACCAACATCTGCTCCATCTGCTGCTCCTGACACGACAACACAGGCTAAACAGTGACACAGAGAGAGAGAGAGGGCCACGCCACAACATGAGCTGGGTGAGAAGTCTACTCAGCTTGACTGGTGAAATCAGACATATTCTGCCACGTGGATAAATATGTCAAGAGTGCTGCGAAAGCATATTAACTTGTGAGATCATCAATCTGTGCTTTTTATTTCACTGCACTTAATAATTCTCAGACTTGTCGCACCTGCTTTTTAAAAATATCTCCTGTCCTCTCGCCCTTTGTCTTCACTCACCCTCCTCATCTTCAGTCAGAGAAGATACAAAGAGAGAATCACAGAGACATGCGTCCTTGGACAGAGAAATAAAGCTGTCTGAAGACTGATATAAAACTCAAGTTGCTCTAAACCCGACCTCTTGAGTTCAAGAACCTGAAGAAAATGGAGAAAAAAAGAGCTGCTGCAAAACATAAACTGAGCCGTAGAAAAATCTCTCAGAATGAGATCATCCAAAGTGAACTCAGTGTATATTCTACACTGAAAAGAATATACAGGGAGAGAATGATTGGATACATCCACAGATAGAAATAGTTTTTCAAGAATGTTTTGATGTCGAGAGAAAGAATAAAGAACTGTAGATAAAATAAGATGAAATGAAGGAGGCTTTATGCTTTACTAATTAGCTGCAAGAGTTTAATTTGCTCAAGCAACACTTGTAGAGTAAGAGACTATTTCATTGTGGACCATTGCTGGGCTCAGTCAGAGCTGATTAAGCCAGGCATCATTCAATCCACAAATAAGTCACCTTTAATCAAGCCCAACCAAAGTGGCAGAAATTCCAATTTTCAGAGATGTAAGAGCTCGACATGTTGGATTTTTTCTGATTATTTAATTTTTATGGTACTTTCAAAAGTTTATCAAAACATACCACATGTCATTTATTTAGTAAAAGCTGTCATCGGTAACATTATTGTGGCATTACATCAATTCATGTATCTACAGCGTCTATCTTTACTCTAACAGCACTATCTTCATGTGTTCAGGCAACTGTGATATCACTGATGGATAATGGCACTATTTTTAGAAGAAGCGGTATCAATGTGTTGTTGGGTCTCCAAATATCGCCTGGGATATGAATCATCAGGGTTTTTTTTAGTAAGGGACTTAGTATGGCTATCAAAAATGTATTTGCACATACACTGAACTGACACTGAAAGTTGTGGATACCTGAGATTTCCATTGTGAATATAAACAACTGAAATAAATGCCCAGTCTAGCTACTTTATATAAACTGGGAATTTAGACCTTTACGTATTTAAAGATATATTTAATTTTGTATTGGTGGTACAGTAAGAGTTGAAGACATTTTTTGTTGTTGATATTTTGTATGGAATGCTATTTTATTCAATATTAAATAAATACATAAATAAATATACCTATGAAATATATAAATATATAAATAATTATGCCTATGAAATATATAAATAAATATACCTATGAAATATATACATAAATAAATAATTATGCCTATGAAATAAATAAATAATTATGCCTATGAAATAAATAAATAAATATACCTATGAAATAAATAAATAGCCTATATAAATAAGTAAATATGCCTATGAAATAAATAAATAAATAAATATGCCTATGAAATAAATAAATATATAAATAAATAAATATGCCTATGAAATAAATAAATATATAAATAAATAAATATGCCTATGAAATAAATAAATATATAAATATGCCTATGAAATAAATAAATGTGCCTATGGGGCCGTCACTTTGGGTCCAGGCTCTGCCTCCTCTGCCGCTTGTATCGGAGGCGGCTTTCTGAAGCCCAGACCTTCCTCAAAGTAGTGATCTCCTGACTGGTGACACACGGTTGACTGTCTTCCTCCAGCTCTTCCTGAGGGCAGTCAGCCCTCAACGTTTGGGGCTCTTTGTCCTTTTGGAGCCCCTCCACCTCCTTCTGCAGAGCATAATTGATCTTCTTCTGTCTTTTCAGTTTGGAGAGGAGCTTGGTGCTGCTGCTGGTCTTTTCTTGGAGCTTTCTTTGCACGATATCCAGCTGCTCAGCATAACGCATGTTGCTGCTGAATACCTCTTCTTTGAGGACCTTCACCTCCTGCTCCAGGGACTCTTTCTCCTCTGTCAGTCTCTCTACCAGCATCAGGTCCTTTTTGGCTGACTCCAGATGCTGATGCCTGACTTGCTCCATTTCTCTCTGGAGGTTGTCTTTCATCATTTTATGGTGCTGCCTTTTCTTTTTGGAGTCTCTCAACTCCTTCTGCAGCCCAAGATTGACCTCCTCCTGTGCATCCAGTTTGGAGGCAAGGTGTTGCCGGCTTTGTGTTACTTCCTCCAGCTTGTTCTTTAAGGCGATTGTCTGCTTGGCGGTCTTGATGTCCCTGCTGAAGGTGTCTTTCTGCATGACCTTAATCTTTTCCAGCAGCGCGTCATTTTCAGCTTTCATGACGTAGGATGGATTCAGGTGCTTCAGTTGTTCTTTGAGCAACCTGATCTCCTGATCGCATTGGAGTCTCTCTTCTCGCTCCACCCTCCACTTTTCTTCCATCTCCTGGATCTTTGTCTCGCTGATGGCGTATCTCTCACGCCCTGCCTTGCTCAGCTCTTTCTCCTGTTTCAGAAGAACCTTCACTCCCTCCAGCTCATTTCTGAGATCTGCAACTACCTGCCATTGGGGTGGGCGTCTCTGGGGCAGTGCACGATTGGGTGCATCTTGGTTCTGCCAGCAGTGTTGTCCGTAGGCTTCCTCCCTCCTTGGGTGGAAAGTCTGACCTTCTACCTGAGTAGGACGCTGCCAATTGTGGTTTTGGCGGCGGTTCCTGCGGTTGGCTCCTTGCATGGGGTATTTAAACTCCTCAGCTCCAACCTCCTCATCTCCAATCTCCTTCTCCATGATATCTCCCCAGCTCTGTGATTGTTCCATTGCTAGAAGTGAATCAATGTATTGGATGTTGAATTGTTTGAGTTTGTTCTCTTACGACGATATCTCAGATCAGATCTGTGAACTGCTGTACTCTCTGAATGAATTTGTGGACTGTAAAGAGTCTGAGGCTTATTACCCGTTAAGTGATGTCAGATATGAAGATTCTAACTGCCTTTGATGCGGCAGAGTTCTGGAATTCCTTTGATTGGTTTATTTTCTTCCAACATTCGGTTTCCATGACATCGAAGCATCATTCAAATCTTTGCCTGTTAATTAAAAAGAAACAAAATGGCTGCCCCAGCATTTAACATTTGACACAACCCAACAACTTGTCATGCGATTCAGTGCTGTCCTTGTGCTGTTGCTTTAGTCTGAAATACGGCTCTGGTGATTTGTCTGAATCTGTGATATAACCACGCCCCCTCATTTGCATATAAGAAATGGAAACAAAAACAGAGGGAAATAAATAAATGTGGCATTACGAAATAAAAGTCCCTGGAAATTAATAGAAGTATTTATTATTATTTTCATAGGCACATTAATTAATTAATTAATTTATTTCATAGGCATATTAATTTATTTATGTATTTATTTATTTAATATTGAATAAAATGGCATTCTATAATTTTGGTCTTTATTTGATAAGACAGATGTAAAGAGAGATCGGGAATGTGGGGAAGAGAGGGTGAGGGATGACATTCACCAAACAGCATCAGGATCTGGAGTTGGCCGTGCAAAACAGTGCGACGAGCACTATAGCCTTCATACTGCAAACCAAAACCAACGGAGGTATACCCACATTCTGCTTGGGTTTAATGCTCCTAATGGTAAAATGTAATATACATAGACTGTGGTTATAAAACTGGCCAATCAGAGTGGCATGGTTATATGATGTAGTGGGTACAGTGTGACATCACTTTCAGACAAAGTGAATTTGTACAAATGTCTTAGGTACAACTTTTGTTCTATACATAATGAATTTCACAACCAGAAATGCATCGGCCTCACAGAGAAGTGACTATTCTTAAAGTTCTGCTAAAGTTTTTTTTAGCAAAACTTTTCCATTCACCTTGTCCTGTGAATTTGTTCCAGAAAAGTGCAGCCTACTGTAAGTCATGAGAACAGCTGAATCTCTGGACTCCTTTAAATGAAGTCACAAGACCCTCTTTACTGACTGAATGTTTACATGCTTGTGTGTTTGTGTGCATCAATGACTTTGTGCTTGTATTCATGTAGTATGTTATTCAGTTTTATATTGTCACTCACCAACAGTACGTGAGTCTCAAAGCACTTTGGCACATCCTTAGTCTGTTTAAAAATGTAAAAAGTAAGATTTTTTTATTTTGTTTGTGTACTGAACACCAACTGTCACATTTTAAAGCCATATGCTGAACACAGAAAATAAAGATGATCAAACCCTGGCTAGTTGAGGCTGGTTACACTTCAGGAGAGAATGCCAAGTGCAACACGAGGAAAACTATATCCAGAGAATCGATCCGAAGTGAAAGGAGCTATTTAAACTGCTGCTTCTCGTTTGCTGTGGGAGATTTATGTGATAAGACATGTGGCTTAAAAAAAGAAGTTTCCTTTTTGCCATTCTCTTTAAGTCCTGATTCAGTTGCTGCATTTCAGTATCTGGACTCAGGCCTTTCCTCCACGGTCGTCTTGTCCTCATCATCAAAGGTTAAATCTGCCATTATAATCACGCCGTTAGCTCAGGTTGATGCGGCGGCTGCTGCCTTCTGCTCAGATAAGCCTGTCGCAGACCGGTGGCCTCCTGCCTGTGTTCGATTTGTCACAGCTCTCCCACGTCACACTGTGCCCACACATCCACAGATGGAGACGGAAAGGATGGAGTCACTGCTGCTTCTGATGGTCTGTGTCACTGTGGAGCCGGACTGTGAGCGCAGCACTGACTGAGCAGGCTGAGTTTTCATTACATTGATGCCTCTTATATTGTCCAACATTTGAAAAGAATGCAGACGTCAAGTAGAAATCCATGTCACTTTATTTAAACTACTTGTTATTGAGTTGAGAAGCTGTTGTTTCAGCGACATGGGATCAATATAATGAGTTCAATGAAGTATTTTATCAGGTGTTGAGATTGATTCCTTTTCATCGACTCATGTTCTCTTTTGTTCATTTAATAACACTTAATTTACATATCTGGAATTCCCAATGATAGTCGTGAAAGTTTTTCAAGAGAATAATTAGTTGGAATAATTTTTTTTACAGGGGACATAGACAAAGATGTTTTCATTCTTGTTGTGTTTATAGGCTGCCTTTCATATCAAGGGAATGTTTTTTGAGAGAGAAATGCTCAATTTAAACTTATGAGCTTTTTCATTTCCTCCTGTGTATACAGAACTGTTATGTTTTTATGTAGATAGATTTCACATTTTAGCCTGTTTAAAAATGTTTTTGGTTCAAAAGCATTTTAATGTAATTGCTATAAACAAATACCAGCCAGTTACTGTCTCCATTATCTTATAAAATATTCAAAACCTGAAGAATCATCTCCACAACTCTCTGATGAATTTAGATTTTTAATATGATGTATTTAAAGTAGATCAAGAGAAACTATGAATGATTTAATGAATGAATGAATAAAGGGACCATGTGAATTAAAGTCTTGGCAAGCATTAAAGTCCAGTCAGCGCTAACTCTGGGTAAACATAAACACCAAATGATTTCTTCATGAACATTTTATGACAGGAGAAATAAATACATTCGTATTTTATAAGGAGCACCTGACCTTCTGACAGAGACTTGCACAAAGATATTTGTTGTTTAATACATTTTAGACTCAAAAACAGAAAAAAAAACGTACAAATGTTACAAAAATGAAAGGAGCAGAAACGATCCGACTCTTATGAAACAGTCTTACGATGTAACGAGAGTCCAAAAAACAAAAAGATCACTAACCCCCATCCAACCTCTGCTGTGGTCAAATCAACCCCCCCTAGGCCTTGGTGATATAACCTTCTTTAATTAGGAAATCGTAGATTTTGCGCGTCTTGTTGACGTCGATCTTGATAAGCGCTCGGGCCTGTGCGAGCCGCAGTCCGCCCTGCCGTCTGCACTCATTCAGCAAAGCCTGTTTGTACTCCAGGTAGGCCCCGGGCACCAGACGCACCACCTGGCACAACTACAAGCAAAAAACACACATTGGTTAGTAAGAGTAGTTATGTTTATACAATAGCTTATTTGAGGAGGGCTGTTGGGGCGGCTGTGGTTCAGTGGAAGTGTCGGACTTCTCTAAAATGGAAGGTCCAGGTATCAATCACCAGCTCCTGTAGCCACATGTCCGATGTGTCTTTGGGCAAAACACTTGACCCCAAATTGTTTCCGCTGCTTTATCGGCGGTGTATGAATGTGTAGTTTACATCCCACATGCCCCATCATTAAACCTGCTTTTGCAAGGAGAGAGTTTTTCATTCGAACCTGAGGTACATTCTATGTGTGTTAAACCTGCATAAAAAATATTAAACCTGGCCACACAGACAAGACGAGGCTGTGATAGCAAGATTGTTGTCTCGTGCTCAATTGTGGCTTTTAAGAAACCATGTTGCCTTTAGGTATCTTTACTTACATCAGGAAACCTTGTTCACTTTAAGCATACCGAGGTCTTTCTGTTTCACAAAAGGTCAAACAGAATAGAACCTCAGATATAAAATATGATGTACCTCTTTCTCCCGCTCGTTGAGTTTCTCCGTCCCCGGCAGCCCGGTCAGGTTGAGAGGAGGAGCGCTCCGCCTACCTGTTGCTGTGGAGCACAAATTCAACAACAATCAACATCTCAGATAACATAACAAAACCCTGACAACATGCAGTTCATTCCTTTGCTTGGAAGAGACGGGAGACAAAATATTTGCCATGTGCACATTTTGTAAATATAGCCTTGTGGAAGCGTGTCCAATTTGTACGGAGAAACAGCCAGAGATAAATATGCATGCAGGGGGCCTATATTTAGAGTGTATTTATGGATGAGCATCTGCATTAATATGACTGTGCCTGGGGCAATGCCAACACGACAGAGAGGAAAAGATGCAGAGGGGGAGAGGAGGGGAGAAGCTTCGTACCTGACACTGTGATTGTTGTGACAGCTGGAGTGATGCCGGCATCTCTGTGATCACAGAAGAGAGTGTTAGCATCTCTGCATGCTTATTTACACACACACACACACACAAGTCCTACTTACTCACAGCATGTCTGGGTTATGTTCACTAATTCTACTCCAGGATCATTATCCAAAAAAGATGAATCATCGCATTCAAGATTTTTTTTTTTAGGTGAAATGATTAGAAGAGCTTGGATATCACCCACAGAAAGGGCCTTGGATGACAAAAACAAGAGCAGCAGCACCAAAGAAGACTAAAAATAAAGACGACACTCAAAGTCTGCTGTGTTACTCTGAGATTGTGGTGACAGAGGTCACCGTGTCCTGAGAGCACAACTTCACCAGCCTTTCATTTATACACTGGGTTAACAGTCTTACATTGCAGCTTGTTTGCTAAGCCACTGCTGGCACGCTCTGCCGTCCTGGATGTACTGCAGCACATCACACAACATGGTCCGCTTTCGCCGCTCGTCCTCCCGCATTCTCTTCGCCCGCTCATACACCTTGGCACCTGAAAGCGGGGACACAAGAGTGTTCAACGGGAAAGGACAAAAAAAAAGTACCAAATTTAGATCAACTCTCTCAGAGTGATAGTTCAGAGTTTTCAGTAGTTTTTTTATGAATTAGCAAGGCTTAATTTACCCAAATAATTCATTATGTAAATGGTGTTTGCAGGTCTTTTATTAATTCTGCAAACAATTCTCTGATATCTCTTAAAGACTAGCTGATAAAGCAACTCAATAGAATATTCAGCCGAGCTTTCCTACTGTGTGCCCTGCATTAACAAACAGGCCAAACATTATAATTGATGATCGACTGAGCTGCTGCTTCTGCAAATAATAATTAAAACAATTTAGAGCCACACTCATCATAAAGACTGCAGCTCACATCTGGATATGAATACATTTCCCCTGCTTGCTCATGCGACTTTAGAACGAAGTTTGAACAGAGAAGTGAAAAGGTCAGACACGACTCACTGCAGAAAGACTTGATCCCCGCTTTTCTGTACTCCTGCAGCCTGCGGATCTCTCTCCGCAGCTCAAACTCCACTGGAAGAAAACAAAAAAAAGAGATAAAGGCAAATCCTTACATTCTGTTACAAACAGATGTACCTGCACTTTATCTCAATAGTTTTTGGTACCACTTAAGTTCACAAGGAGTTCAAGGCATAAACAAAGTGCATGTTGTCGACTGATTTAAACACATTTCAATTTTAAATTTGATCAGCATGAAAACCTTCAGCTAGCGACTGTTAGCTCATCTTAACAAATCATATAGACTAGAAAGTGGGGGAAACAGCTAGCCAGGCTCTGCTGTCATGATGATCCTGAAACTAAAGCTTCCCTTAAAAGAGCATAATAGAGTTTCAAGTCATTGGTTAACTACCCGCTTTAATTTTTCTGTTGGATTCTCCAACAATCATATCCTACTGTCAACTTAAAGCTGAAGTAAAGCTTTGAAAAAGAAAGTAAAAATGTACATACTGTCCATTGCTTTAGCTAGGCATGTGACAGAGTAAGTGACAGAGGTTGTAAATAAGGTAACATTAAGCCACTTAAGATGTTTTTATTTTCCTCAGGGGTTGGTTGAGACCAGAAGCAGAGCTAAAGGAAAGCGTAGTGGATACGTAGATTGCTCAAAGGGAACAAATGTTGCTCAAGAACTGATGGATATGTTAATTAGCAACTTTTTCAAGCTAAGCTAACTGGCTGCTGGCTGACGCCTTATATGGAAGTGATCCATAAAACAGTGATATTACTTTTTACATTTCAGTCACCTACAGAGAACAAGTCACCAAAGAGGCTAACTTGTTCTTCTGGATACACAAGAAAACTAATAGATGTGCATGACAGCTAAAGTGCTTTGTAACAAATGTATTCATAAGAATAAAAGAGAAATCTCCAAAAATAGAATTGAATAAGATATTCTCACATTACCCACCTGGAAAAATCATCAATAAAATCCTTTAACCAACACTATCTGGCAATGTTGAGGCATATTGGCAGAAAGGGAGTACATGTATTCTGTGTGTTTGTTAGTGTGGCACATTTTCTCAGAGCCTAACCACGTGTACTCAGCCAGATACTAACGTGCGTGGCTTTCGATGAATTTGTCATGTTCAATCGGTCCAACCACCCTGGCAAATCGTCTCATGACGTCATAGAGCTCCTGCACCTCCTTTGGGTAACATCGCTCCAGCACTGACGGAGAGAGGAGAAGAGAGGAATGAGTGGGCAGCAGATACCAAGAAAGAATAACAAATATGAAAGAAAAATCCACTCCCTTAGATACTGTGACACATGGATAGTTTTTTTTTTTATCACCAGTGGGGGAGAGTCTCCGTTTCTTTCCGTTTAGCTGATTCTCCTCAAACTGCACTGACTACTTCACCACCAAGGATCAGTGATAACGTGTAGCTCTGAATGAACCGTGAGTTCCTATTAAGGCTGGACGACATGGACCAAAAACCATACTCTTTAACCATTTAAATTTTAAGAGTATCAACCAATCAATCTTCATCTGTATAGCGCCAATTCATAACAACTGTTATCTTAAGACACTTTACAAAAGTAGGTAAAAGACCTTACTCTTTGTTATGTTATGTACAAAGAGCCAACATTAATCCATCATGAGCACAAAGCAACAATTAGCAAAGTTACAGTGGCAAGAAAAAGCGTCCTTTAAAGGCACGGTTGGTAATTTTCGAAAACTAGCATGATTTTGAAAGTAGCATTCCCTCAGTGCTCCGTCTGCACCCACCTCCTCCCCTCTGTTCTCCCTCAAAAGCCGCGCCCCTCACTTACATGCACAAGCGCCATTGGTCCAGAAGCGGATTTTAGCTCAGGCTTTGAGTGTGGTCTCGTGCATGCATGGGGCAGAGAACGAGCAGGGAGGCATGATTGGTTCATCAGATTGGTACCTCATGGCAGACATTGGCCGAAGTTTTTACGTGCTTACAACTGCTACAGATGACGGATTTTCTTCGTTCCTTTTTCAGAGCACATGAATTATTAATTTCTGTTAGGACCTAAAGACAATTTCAACCAAAATCTTAAAAAGTGCATCTGGAGAGAATTACCAACCCTGCCTTAAAGAGGCAGAAACCTTGGACAAAACCAGACTGGTGATGAAAAGCCATCTGCCGAACTGTACTGGGCTTAAGAAATGGGATAGAGGGAGCTGAAAGTGACCGCAGTCATTCTGTGGCTGTAGTGTGTTGTACTCTCTGAAGGCTGTTGTCTGGCGATTATTGAAAGGATTGTTTGCATCTGAACATTTATTTCGAGCCTCTGGTTACAACAAACTCTCAACTCTCCTGGTAACGAACCTAAAACTCAACAATTACCACGTGAAAGCTGATTGTTTACTGTGGCATTTAAGAAATAAAGTCTTTCTCATGACATCCAACAGACTGGACCTAAAGAATCCAGTTTCATGGCTAACAGACATTTTACAATATTTATTTCTGTTTTCAGAGTATTTCCTTTATACTTATTCAGCTCCTGATTGAAGGACACAAAGAACGACATTAAACCGTCAGATGCTGCAACCTTGCTGCATCAAAAATGATCCTCTCTCTCTCTGAGATTGGTCACAGAAACGCTCCTTCAACGTGTTTCCATCAGCACTTAGCTCACTCTACAAGCAGACACACTCTGAGTAGCTTGTTGTGTTCGTCTCGAAGCATCGGCTGTGTTGCTGAGTAACGGACAAGTGTCAAAGCTGGAGAGGAAAGCTGTTGTGGGGGTGTGAGGAGTGCTTATGTGTGTGTGTGTGTGTGTGTGTGTGTGTGTCCGTCAAGTTCCTTCATCAGGCTCCTATATGTGAGTGCTAATTAGCAGCTGCCATCTCTGGATAAACACATGAAGTCATGGTCTGAATAAGACAGCGGACACAAAATAATGTTGTCTCAAAAGTGATATCAACACTGGACCTTTTATGTGATTGCACACAAACATCGATAGCAAACAAATGCAACAATAACAAAACACACACTTGAATCACTTAAAGTAAGCAGCACGTACAGGACTTCACACAAACTGCTGCTCTGAAACAACACACTGGTCAATCTGCCTCCAGCACTCACAGAGACATGATACTGTGAGCCTCCCGGGCTCGAATAGTGCTTCCATTATTGCATGTGACACATACACACACACACACATGCACGCACGCACGCCGCAGAGACACACACAATCTTTTGACAGTCTCCATGACAACCAGTCTGCAGCTCTACAGCTACTCTGACTTCCCTTTTGTCTTGAAAGACCAGAGAGATAAGGGAGTGGAAGGGAAAAAATGGAGGAGGGCTAACTGGAGGCAGGAGGATACATAAATAAAACATGAAGGGAGAGGAAGTGTTCAACTCCCCGACCACAGGCGATTTCACAGAGCAACACGTGGGAGGCAACAACGGAGGCTGGGTGGTCGGACTTGGTTTAAAAAATAATAATAATTGGAAAGGTCCATTCATAGCAGCCCCTCATCGTCTGTCTGACCTCTAATGCAGAAAACCCGAGAGATGCAAAGAATAACATTACAGGGCTCGCTGAAATCCAACCTGTGACAGGTGGATCAATAAACAAAGCCCCCTGCATTTTAAGCCATTATGTTTGCAGCGCTCATCGCATGGGAACTATTCACAGGCACGCCATTATGCCGTTGCACACTGCCTCTGTGGACTATTAGCAGCCCTGATCGTAAATACGAGCCCCGTCAGTTGCCACACTTCTGCTACATGAGGGGCCTCAAAGGCTAACGGGGGTAATTACACCGGAGTTGTTTGCATGCATCCATAGAAACCCTCAGCAGCGATTTGGCTGGTACTAGGTATCAGGTGCCACCATTAAATCCTATGAATAAATACTGACGCAGCCGAGCCCGGTTGAGTTTCGTGTGAGTTATGACTTACTCTGAAATTTCCGCAGGTTGATCAGGCCGTGGTCTCGGATTATCCTGGAAGAAATGGAGATGAAGATTTATTAATATGCAAATGAATTTTCTGATTGCTAGGTGCTTGCAAAATTAAACCTGGCATTTACTCATATGTAATTATGTTGGTTGTTACAGACTCTATAAAGTCATTATGGCGTTTGAAAACGGAACACGTATTTGCCTTATACACAGCGGCCACGTGATATTTGTGCAATAATTGGAATTTAAGTCAAACTGGAAATAAGGTCTGTAACAAGCTCCCTCAAAAGGTCAGAGGTCAAAAGGTCAGAGGTGTTGGCAGGTGAAACCAGCCTTGAAGCCTCTCTGACAAGTTACAAGTTAACAGAGATAAAATAAGGATCATGAGAAGAGTAGACACGCCATTCCACCATTCTTGGGGAGCACAAACTCGTTACAGCTGATTTAGTGATGGATGCATTACACCGAGGATTGACTGTGTGTATGTTAGAGAATAACAGCTAACAGGCTGAAGGTGGAGGAGATTCTCTAGAGAGTGTAACAACCGACTGACATGTTTAGAAAAGAGGGGTAACATATTCTTATTCTCTACTGTATGGAAGTTTAACAAGGCAGATAGGGCTGCCCCTGCCCCCAGTATCTTTCAGCCACATAATCCAGTTATTGTTGAACTATTTTTCTCATTTATTGAGCAAGTCAATAAAAGGTCAGGGAAAAAACATTGAAATGCCCAACACAATTTCCCTAAAACCTGAGGGGAGCTCTTCAACAAACAGCAATCAAATCAATACATTTACTCAGTTACCAGTTTATAAGGACCACCAGCAGCGGGCTGAATCGATCATGGCTTATTTGGTGTTTATTCAACTTTATGACCATTCTGGAGGATGCTTCTTATTTTTCTTTAAATTGTATTGTATTAAAGGAGCAATACGTTACTCTGACATAAAGCCAGTCAAAATATGTCTTTTTTTATTAGCAAAATGACAATCAGTTGATTATTCAAAGTTGCCTATTCTTTTTCTGTCATGAATTCTTTGAGCTTTTAAGTCAAACATACATCCAAGGGGGAGCCAGTAGACTAGTGGTTAGTGCCTGCGCCCCACGTACGAAGGCTATAGTCCTCAAAGCAGGTGGCCTGCGTTCGAATCCGGCCTGTGGCTCCTTTCCCGCATGTCATTCCCCACTCTCTCTCTCCAATTGCTGACTCTATCCACTGTCCTATCTCTAAAATAAACCTTTTGAAAAAAAAAAATACATACATCCGAGAAGGAAAAAAGGTGTTCTTTTTTTGTACATCAGGTGTGCTCAAGCTTCACAATGAGGCAGACACATTACCCTGCTTCTGAAGTAATCAGGAAAGTAAAGGTTCCCTCAGCCTGTATGCTGCACCTGAATGAATGAAACCATGTGGCTTCTAATGAGAGCTTAAAAAAAGGTCTTGAATATACAATTATAATCACTCTTTTGACTCTACCCCAGTCTCTACAGTCTCGTGTCTGTCAAGCACTTTTAACAAATAATTAAAAGTTTTAATTCAAAATTATAAATATATTAACGTTACAAACTGATTAATATTAAAACAATACAGACAAGGGCTTTCATATTATTTGCATGGTAAATTTCAGTTCAGTATGAAATGCATTTATTCAACATGAAAGTACAAATATCTGAGGGAAACGAGGGTGTGTAATGTTACTTTAGGAGCTTGTAGTGCCACCTTGTGACAGATAGGGGTCATTACATGAAAACAAAAATACTGTATCCATCTTTGAGTGTATAAAAAGTGGACCTACTTTTTCCTCCGCTGCCTTTCCTTTAATCTTGAATGATATATGTCGACAACTGAAAGCTTAAGAGCTGAAACAGAACAGCGACACAGTCAGGAGTGTAAAGTTCACACAGATCACAACACTCACTTTGTTTGTCAATGAAAAAATGAAATAGAGTCCATTGAGATTCTACTCACCACGCAGGATGTCTGAGTCATCATCCACAAAGTCGATATCTTTTAGATCCCATTCTGCATAGTTGTCAAACTCCTAACAGGTCAGAAAACAATGGCTTTCATCATCTGCTGCGGTGATCTAACTGCACTTTAGCCAACCAATGATCCCTGATAAGAGCTCATATTCAATCATTGTTTCTCAGGGCTATAGAGTCACAGTAAACAATGGCATGAGTCAACAACAAAGGCACGAGTCACTTTTCTAATCACATCTAATAAAAAGCCATCCAGTGGCTGTTTTATGTTGATGAAAAGTAACAGAACTATCGTGTCCTCTCACCTCCATGAAGTCTGCTCTGGCAGGCATGTATCCAGCCATATCTCGAGACAGCACTGAGTCAAATGTGGGCCGAGGGGGATCATCTGTGGCTGTAACATCAAGGAAACAAGGCCAATATGAGAAATTAACATTTCAGTACCAAAACGCAACAAATGTGAATTTGGCATAGAACAAAAAATGTGCCACCTGCAAACTTACAGTAAGAAATGCGACAACTTTCTCTTTATGCCTGCATGTACATGACACTGTGACAACTGTTTGTCAAGCTCTCAAACACTGCTACAGATGGAGACCTGAATCCTGATAGGCTCTGAGACAAGTTCTTAACTCACCAACTGTTTCTGTTCAACAGGCCACTGGCTTTCAGGCTTTAAGTTCACTTCATATTTTAGCTCATAAATCTTTTCTTTTGGCGTAATCAAGGTTACGATCATTTTCTAAACTTACAGTTACAGCTTAATATCAGCAGCAGACAATAGGAAATACATAAATATAGCAACTCATATTGAATAGTGTGTGTGACAAACCTTGTCCGCAGATGTGAGAGAGGAATCCCTTAAGGATTTATTTGTTTTACTTTTTACTGTGAAAGTAGTTCAGTTAAAAAAACTAAAATTAAGTATAATGTGGATACTGACGTTTGAAAGGAATAGCGCCCTCTGCAAAGCGTGAGTCTTTGGTTTTCCGAAGGCTCAGCAGAGTGGAGGAGAAGAGCGGGTTATTGATGAAGTTCTTCATGTAGTGGCTCTCACATTCCTCTTTGGTTTTAGTGCGCATCTGATATGCCACATCCTGCCTGTAGAAGAATAAGTTGCAGAAATAAAATCTGGGAATATACATCAATAGCTCACAGGAAGTTTGCAAGGTATATGAATAATTTACCAGGTTATTGTTGACATATTAGAACATATAGTACACGTGTGGTTATTTGCCAGCTGGGCCAGGATTTCTTAGCCTGTGAACTCATTTATTTTGCCCCCATAATCTTATGTATTTTATTTTTCAGTCAGGTGCAACATCTTAAAGAGATTGAGAAAAATTCACATTTTGGTCTACAAGTCAATCATTATTAATTTCATATTTTAGCAAACACTGGAAGATAGGGATCACATTGGGTGCAGAGATATTATTCATTTGATTATGCAAATCTATTTATCTGGATTTGTTTTCAGATAAAAAAGAAAGGGGGGGGGGGTTGTATTGTTCGCTTGTTTGGACACCATGTAAAGCGTCCTTGGGTCCCTTAAAAGGAGCTCTATAAATTTGATATATTATTATTTTTAAGCAAACTACACAAAGTGCTCACCAGTTTCCAAAGCCACAGTCCATGACCGCCTCTAACAAAGCCATCTCTTCCTGTGCCGTCCATCCCGGCTCCAGGACGGGGAAATCTGATGTCTGTATAAGGAGTGTAGAGTGAGGATGAATGCCAATTCTCAGATGGATTTCTGTCCATATGTTTGTCGAAGACAACTTCTAATACACTTACCATGATTTCATATTTGTGATCACTCTGATGCTTCTTGTATTCAAATCCTCTGGTGAAACACTGAAATTAAATGTCATTTCAGTCAGATTGAGTGGTCTGAGAATAACCAAGAGCTCTCACAATAGGTGTGTATATTTTTCAAGTACTCACCTGTAAGCAGAGTAGAAAAGGTGAGGGTCCACATTCTGCACACTTGATGTATGGCTCAGTCAGATAGGATGAGCAGCCTCTGCATGGTGGCTTATCAAAAGGATCATCTGAAATAGTAAAAAACACAAAATTAAAGTTTACCCTCTGATGGCTACAAGGACAAACCACCTTGTTACACTTGAGCTTCTGTGCAAAGATGGCAAGTTGATCACTAACTTCACACAGAGCGTCACGGAGGCCCGTCAAGGCAGCCTAAAGTTAAAGCCAGCATATGATGGTAAACAAACCAGCGATTAAGCTAACGACTGCCTAAATGCTTGCTAGGCTAACACTGCCGATGAAAGCCAGCGCAATATTTAGTGAAATATCGCGGACTTCTAGAAAGCATGTCAAAAAAGTGAATCCACAAAAAAGCACTTGATAGACGTAGTCCACCAGCAAACGTATAAAAAGGAAAGACAAAGATGCGTAGCTGTAAATACAGAGCAAAGCTAGCTTTTATGCTAACGCCAGATACAGTTAAATCAATGTAGGTATCCTACAAAGGGAGCTTGCTGATAACATAAAACTGCAGCGGTAACATGTAACTATATAATATGAACGACACTTACTCCCAAACGATGCAAGACGGTCCATTAGACAATGTTTTTACAAAACTAATAACAGAATGGATGTTTTGTTTTTCTTCTTCGTTCAGTTTTAAGGCAGCGTGCGTCCTTTACTGCTGCAATACCGCCATCTGCTGGAGCTGTTCGCTCCCACAGAGTGAGCCCCTTCTAGCCTTAACTTACCGGTAAGTAGTTCGACTTTCTGCTATTTAGCATACCACCTATTTACATTAAGTTATAGAATATCAAACGTCTACCACACTTGATTTCAGGGTTGCAACTTGGGCTAAATATTTTGTGGAAAAAATAGGCCTTTAATCATTTTTGTAAAGATGTTATATATAGTAGCTCATAAATAGATTTTACCCTGATTTTGTCAGATTCAGAGACTTGTGCATATTTTTTTAACAGTTTGTTTGTCCACAATCTTAAATTAAATACATTCAAATGAATGCCCCCAGTGTTTTAATTAAATTGAATCGTGAGTGAGTTCTATGATTCTCCTAACAAAGGACTGGAAAGAGCAGAGACTGAGCACCTTTTATATTTTTTGTTACTCTTTATTTATAGATTTTTTAAACAGAACATTGAAAACAAGTAATAAACAGTCAGAAAAAAATACAAAAGCAGGACAAGTGTTGATGAGGTCATGGAGTGATTAGTCAAAATTGATCAATAAGTGTCTCTTGGGCTCAAGGCTTCCTTTAATATAACTGCAAATACCTATTTACAAAACAGCAGTAGATTGATCTGTATTGCTAAAAAAAAGGGTTTATTACATTACTACCCCCCCCCCCCCCACCCAATAATTTATAAAAATGCGGTATTAGCTTTTCTTCTTCTCCGTGTTTGTAAAAATGCGTAGTTGTGTAGACATGTATATGGTTATCCTAAGCATACTTCAAGAATAAAAGTGAGTAGGGTCATACTCAATTCCACCACAGAGTGGCGATCTTGCACCATTTCTGTTAAGAAAACAATAAGCTCACTGCAAGTCCCTCTTTGTCTTTCTCTGAGCAAACACCACCACCTGAGCCTCTTATAGGCCAGTTTACATTAGGCTGGATGAGGGCCACAGAATGAAGAATATGGGACTGCACTACATTGACCCCCTTCGCTGTAGCTTTTTTCTTTCATAAAACCCTCCGACTAAAGCTTGAATTGTTGGAGTACTGCTTTCTTTAAAAACAGCTCACTCTGATGCAATAAATATCTATTATCCCTGATATTTTCCAGTGCCTGAGTCCAGCTTTGGCCCCCGGATCAAAAGCAACTCCTCAAGGACATGCTCAAAGACGGATCTGGCAAAACACATTTTTCAAAACCTTGATACATAAAACTGCAACTCTGCCCGTGTCTAAACCAATAAATGTAAGTGAGAATGTATGTTTGTGTTGTAATTTGGCTGTAACTACCCTTTTATTCAATACAGATGTGACATCAGCATCTTAATGAAAACAGCTGCATCTCAAATGACGAGCACTGGCACCAGAGATATGTATTATTAATCGAGGCCCATCACTTTACAACCAAAGGCACAACTTTTAGTGACATTTAGGGAGGAATTGTTTTCTCTGTGATATTTATGTTTTATTAAACTTGATGCTCTGCACATTAAATTAATCCCCAGTAAACTCAGAAAGAGGAGTTAGCATGGCTGCCAAACTGCAGATTTGGTTTTATCTGAGTGTTCTCTTTTCCTCTCGTTACCCATGAGCCATCTCTGTGACGGCGATCCACAGTGACAAGTTTGTTCAGCTACAGCGTGCACTGTGTCCCATCTCTTGACCCTCGGGGGTTGCCTATAGGACCTCCATGATGCGACTCAGTCAGCATGAGAGCCGTGAGCGACATAGAACCGTGAGTAATAACGAGGTGCCCTCCCTCCTCCACCCTGACACAGACTGTGCATAATAAAAGGAACAGTTGTTGTACTTTCCCTCTCAGAGGGATTGCTATCTAACTGCCAGAACACAGGTTGTTTAACGACCCCGTGAAAGCGTTATGATTTATTTATCTTTGAAAGAGGAACTTCTGCTTTCTGCGGGACAGTTGGCACTATGAATGTTCTTGTAACTTAGATTTACCCAGATCTACCCACACTGAGACTATCAACTACTGCAGTTTTAAACATTTAAAATCTGTGTTCATGCATTATGTATACTAAATGGACCAACGTTTATGGATACCCACAAATAACAACCGCTTGAGATTGCAGAATTTCTCGTTTCAAACCAGTGCGTCTAAATATATTGCCAAAAAAGTTTTTGGTACCTGGTTCATGATGTTGTCCAGTGATGTTGGTCAATAAAGCCTGACTTTGCCTTCCACTTCATCCCCAAAGCTGTTAGATAGGAGTGTGTTCAGGGCTCTGTAGGACTTTCCAGTTTTAAAACACCAAACGCCATAAGAAAAACCACTTTGTTATAAACTTTGCTTGAGAATGGTGCATTGTCATGCTGAAATAAGAAAGGGCCCTCACCACCTGATGCCAAATTTGAGGGCCCACCGTGTCTCACATTTGGATGTATTCTGTAGCAAGAGTTCCCTGAATTAGAAACTAAGGAGTCTAGAGTCATTTTTCCACCTAAACTTCCTTACTAGTTTAGTGCCAGGAACTACTTGGCTGCATTTCCATTTTAGTCCAAAGAAAGTTGTGCAAATGATTCCACTGAAATACATTTACATGTACTTTTTGCACCCATCAATACAACAATGATCTATTTTGTCCTTGTCATAAACGCTCAATACAAAATTGTGATGAGGACTTTCTTATCAATCCATCCTTTGCTAATTTTCCTCTCTTACTCTTAAATCTTAATTAAATAATGGGAGTGTCCAACAAATTACAAATGTTCAGCACCTAATTTTCCAAAGTTTCTGTGGTGGAAACGCTATGTTGCCAAAGTACACAAACGTGTAAGGAGAGTGGTGCCCATAAAGTACAAAACAGGGTTCAAATGACTGGTAGGATTCTGTCCTTATGGTCTATGTTGTGTTTTGTGTCCGTTTTTCAAATCACTCTGTCAAAAATATAATAGAGGTAAAAATGTGTATAAATATTATCAATAACAATATATTGGAAGCTGATATTAACTGCAGCTCAATTTGTGTGAGGACAGTCCTGCAGCCACCTCATGACTTTGATAAATCCAAATTCTCATTGCATGCCAATTTGAATGCCAGGGTCAGCATATGTGGGAGCATACTGTAAAAAATCACGTCTTGGCGGTGAATACAGGCAGAGTCTATTATCCACATGGTGACTAACAAAGAAAACGCTGTCAGCTCCACAGAGTGACATGTGTGCTCCCCTACGACGGCCCCTGCTGCAGCATCACTGCCTGCGGGCGGACAACCTGCTGTCTCCTCCAGCCACATGCCACCCCCACCTACCCACAGTGCCACTCTCTCTCTCTGTCTCTCTTTCTGCAGCTTCACACCAACAGTAAAAGGCCTGAAAGACCAGGCAAACCCCCAGTCTGCAGGCCGCACACTTCATATGCGGATCAAAGACGGAGATCCCTGTGGTTTCTCTGTTCTAGACGTGTGCCAGATTATACACCGGCCAAACAAATGCACACCCCCACCCCCATTACGTCTTTAAAAACTCCCCCAGTCTCTGCCCACTCCTTTGCTCTTTACCAAAGCACTTCCCAGCTGCTGTGATTTGAATATGAGGGCCCCTATGAAGAAAAGAGGGCATCTGGCACACGCCTTAGAGGCTAAGAAAAAAAGTGAAACTGCTCCTGTCATGGAAATGTTCTGAAACAAGATTAAGCATCTTTAGAAGAAAGAAAAATTAACAAAGAGGTAAAATGGACACAGGGCCTTAAATAAGTCCAGTCAAAACACAACTGGAGGACACGTCTGATAACATTGACATCCACACAATAAATGGCTGCTTAGAGTTGACTTACACTCAGAGAGGTTTGCTTTACAAATCAGATTTGTGGAAAGGTCGGCAAGGAAAATCATCATTCTTTAGTTTGAAATTAAGGACATGTCAGCAGTAATTGCGAGATCACTCTCTTTGCTGAAAGGAAGCTTTCAGCTCAGATTTATTATGCTACCTGCCCCCATCTGTGCACTAATACTGATTAACATACAGTTGCTGCGTTCATAAGAAGAATGGGTTCAGTTTCTCCCACTTTATGCGACTAAATTTAATTAATTCATTACAAATGAGAAAAAAGTCAGCTTTTTTACAGTACGAGTTGACAGAAGGTTTGTTATCGGGCCTCTTGGTTTTGATTTGTGGCCCTTTAACAATCACTACTTTTAATTAAACACAGAGATCAAATTAAATACATTTCAAATATATGATGTTGAATGTTCACTTCTTTCTCTGTAAGCAGCACAAATAGGTGTTGAACTGTTGATGTTTTTGTTGTTTTAAATAAATGCGATCTTAGAAAGAGGTTATGAGGAGAGATGACAGAAAGGGTTGATGAGTGGTAGCTTGATGTACAGTGAAGGGAAGCCTCGCAGTGATCAGGTAATCAAGTAAGTCCTCATAAATCCTCCTCCTGTTAAGTAGGCTAAATAACACACTAATAGTGCTGCATCATACTGTTCCCTCCCAGATGTGTGCTGTTTTGGGGGAAATTTAAATGCTTTCAAAGGAGCTGAATTATGGAAAATTCTGAGATCCACCGTTTGACAGGGTTGTGGATGGCTGGAGCTGAGTCCTTCTGATATAATGCAAGACTGGGCTAGGGGCACACCCTGGGCAGATTGGCTGTCAATCACCAAACCTGAAAGATCAAAGATATAAGCACAGATGCTTTTATTATCTGCATCATGGACACTGTAGTATCCAGAGTTTTTGGAGCTCTACCAAAACTAAGGTGTGAAAGTCAGGAGAATTGGCCTCTCCTGCATTCATTTGGACCAATTATTTTATGATCTCTCTCTTGGAAGTCCTCCAACCTAATGGAAGTGCAAGACTACATCGCTAGAGTACATATTTAATGTGTGGCATGTACCCAGGCTTAGTTCAGGGAATTAATTTTAACCCGTGACTTTTTACTTCCTAAGAGTCCTTCGACATCTTTGAGGCAGCCAAACAGCACAAGGCTACACTTTGATCACCACTCATTCATCCTATAGATTGCACAAGGTGTAGAATAGGTTGAGAGTCAGCTGTTACTTATAAACTAGAAGACCTTTCTGCTACTAAACTAAACACCTTCTACACACAGCGAGAGGAGATCCTCACGTGGCGGAGAGTGACTGAACTGAACTGTTGAACTTTTAAGAGCTCATGTGTTGATGGAACTCTTGATAAGAATCACATTTTTCATTGTGCAAGTAGCTGTTCAACTTCATTTTCCTGTTATATGTGTTGGCTATCATCTTCACTCTGTGTTAAGTTGAGCTATTTGTGTGAGATTTAAATGTCTTTTTACATGCAGTGCTAGACTCAGCTGATTTATAAGAGTCCAGAGTCAACACGGTGTTAAAAGAAATTAAGATTACTCTGCATTAAGCTTCAAATAAATGTTGATTATGAACCACAATGTAAAGTGTTCCTTGTACTCCACACTCAGCAGTGTTAGATGTGAATTAAGTATTGAAAACAGATGACTCCCACACAAATGTGTCATCAGTTTATTTTTCGCAGAGTGAGAGGTTCCCACTACATATGTTCCTCCTCTACGTGAGCTTGGTGTACCTCCTCTCCCCATGGCCAAGGTAACTTCGAGGAATCAGCAGAGTGAGAGTTCAGGGAGGTCGACAAGTGGGTGTGGAATGCAAGTGTTTCCCACGCGGCATACCTTCACACAAACCCTGAGAAAAACATGTGTCAGGCCTCAGGTCGGCAATCAGGAACTCAGAGAGGCCTTTGGAGAAGTTATTTCCAAAGGGACAGTTTGTGAGGGACCTTAGGGCTGGAGCGGGGAATCAGGAAGTGCATAGATGCTTTATTTCAGTATAAGCAGACCGAAGTCAAAACACTTTATTAGAAGTTAAAGGTTCTGCATTACAAACACTCTTAAAGTGTAAGATTATTTCTTAAAGAAACACAAGCATTATGCAGATAAATATGGAAAGCACCCAGCTTTATCCAGAATAAAATATTTCAACATCTACTGAATGGATTGGCACAAAAATTGGTACATACGTACATTCATTGTGCCTTGAGGATGAATCTTTGTAAAACTGGCGATCCCTGACTTTTTTTCTTTAGTGCCATCGTACAGTAAGATTAAAACTTGTGGCTTGGCTAGTGAAATGGTTCATACTTTTGGATTTATTGTCATGATTTTTTTTCTAAATGTATTCCTTACTCCTCAGCATGAATTCAAGTAACTTAAGTATCCTCTGACTATTTATCAAGTGTCCAAATAAGGTCAAAATTCCACTTTGTTCAATACCATGTTTAATGACCAAATACAATAAAACCTATGGGAATTTTTTAACATGGGACCTAATGGGGAGTCTTTGGCTTTTGGGGCCAACCTCAAGTGGACACTCGAGGAACTGCAGTTTTTTGCAGTCATTCTTTCATCGGAAGTTGCGAATTGATACAGATACAAAAACCCGGCTGGCAGGCAAGGAGATACAATAAATGGAGAGACATTTAACGATAAATCAGAAAAGATGTATTTTATTAGATACATGACTGTAGTGTTTCCTTTTATCCACAACATGTTGTTGATGAATGTTATCAAGGCAGTGATAAAGTCGTCTGTTCCATGAAATAATAAATAAATGTCCTTTTTTAAGGGACAGTGTTTGCATATTTTTCAATCTTATCTATTGTTCATTATGTAAAATCTTAAATCTTAAAATCACTAATGAAAAGCAAAAGTAACTTAATCACGACACAGCCAGACTGGGAGTGGGAAAATGTTGGGAGAGCTGACAGAAGAGATTTCTGTGTCTGAAATGCGGAAATATTGCCTTACACAAACACACACATAGAAGTTGCACCCTGCTGTGGCTGGGCTGTGGATGGAAAAATAGCTCCCCATGTGAACCACACCGTGTTTCCTATATACCTCTTACAGTAGAGCAGTTCTACCACAACACTGTCAGAACACATCAGCAGCTGCAGCCTTGATGGTTTCCACACTCGGGCTTTCCCAGTGGTCGCCTAGAGGGCCTGTTGCTTTAGCCCTGCCTCCAGCAGACCATTCAGCCTGCCTGTGCCTCAGTACGTCCCTAACACAATAACCCCCTCGGCTTAATGTGGGGGAAGAATGACGAAGTGCATTATGCATTATCTGTGGTGGAGAATGGACAGAAATAACAGTGAGGGGTCACACGGGACAATACAAAACGTTTTTTTTTTATTAAAGGGCTGATCTGTAGCTGGAGCATAAATGGCCCTGAGCACTCAAGCTTGTATGAGTAGAATTTCCTCAGAGCGTGACTGGGTGACCTCATTGGATGCCGCAGAGAGCCTCATGTTAATCTATAATGTCTTCTTTCTTCTAGGTGCTTCAAAATGTGTCTTGTCATCACTATAGTCTCCTCTCACAGTGGTATGCAGCCTGTCGACAGAGTGAAAGTATTCTCGGTTGTCACCTGCTCTTTAAGAGTGGATGTGTGTTGAAATGGGCAGTGAATGGCAGTCAGGGTCAGAGCAAGAATGCAATGACAACAGCATGAGAGAGAGACAGTGAGAGAGATAAAGACACAGGCACCAGTCTTCCCACACAGCCACCAGTTCAGGGTTACGACCTGTCTGCTTTGCCACTTTCTACCACACAGCAGAAATGTATCTCCCTGACCTCAGCCTGGGTGTCCACTGGGGGTTTTCTGTTGGAGCAGATCACGGGAGAGGATTAGCCAGCTGTTGGGTGGGGGAATTTTAAGGTTGGTGACAGTTCACGAGAGTACAAAGTGTGCTATTAAAGCAATCTGCTCGTGGTCATTGAATGCATCATAATGACACCAAACAGTAGAGGCACAGATGACATGCTGTTGCCAACTTGCAGACTTCACAGCCCAGACAGTGGGCAAATGGGGTACATTTACAAGCTCATCCCAGTGAGACAGTTAGTGAGAAGGCGTGATAAGTCCACGAAACACAGGGGGCAAGTTCCTGAAATCTCAAAGGGATGTATTAGTTGCTACACATTTTTGTCTTTTTGGTATTGATTTTGTTAAAGATTATTTTCTATTGTTTTCAAGTCCAGTGCATCCAGTTGAACTTTTATTTACCCTAAAGTGGCCATAAGGATGAAAGATTCATCTTATTTTCCACATTATCTGGCGGACTCCTGTGTATTTGCCAGCATAAAATTATTGGTACCAAGTTGCCAAAAAATACATTCAATGTTTTAAACACTACCAGCACTGCATATTCAATCAGTGGTTGTCAATACACTCTTTGTTTATTTTAAATATTTGATTTGTTCATCTGAGCCTGTTCTATAATTGTTAATGCAGGGTAAGGATGCAGAAGCAGATTTCATCATGTTTGTAACTTGAAGAGCAAAAGGCTGCGTAACCTGTCAGATTTGGATTCATCGTTTCTAAACAGAGGCAAAACAGAGAGCTGTTTTTTTAAACCTTGTTGAATAAAGAGTTTGCACTTTATGATATTACTTTTTGTACTGACTACTTCAGAGAAAATCCTTGACATCTCATAGCACATTTTTCCAGTCTCACAATAAAACAGGCCCCATCGTCTCACAACTACTTGAAAAAATTTGAATGAATACAGAACAATTGTTTGTAAGCTTGGGAATAGGGCTCTCATGGGACAACCCATGACTAAAAAACAGGGACCTAGATCAGAGCCTTTGAGTTTGAACTGGCATGTGGTTCTTATTGCTGTAGTATAGTGAGAGATGGTGGAGTACTGGTGCTTTAACTGGCCCCGGCCTTTGCACGTGAGTCGATTAAAACCACATGTTTCCAGTGTGATTGTGTCTGTGGGCTTATAAAAAAATGGAGCTCTGGCTGAAGAGCTGCTCCTGCTCACACAGCCACACAGAGCCCACTTTGCATGTTAAAAACATTTTTTTTCTCCCTCTCTCTTGGCTGATGCAACACAGCTCAACTTCCACATGGAGTTTATTTTCCCTGACTAAGGGGTTTGGGAGCTAATTTATAGTAGGCTACAGTACTGTAGTTGAAAGTAATCCAGATGTGTGTATATTCATTCTTTGTGAAAAATGCTAACTGTTTGTTGCCCATCCTCGCCAGCATAAACTGAAGTTTGGTGACAAAATGTCCAAATAAGTCAGTAATTTACAAACTGATGTGTTTTGGGGGACATTTCTCTTTTATGATTGATAAGGATCTTAGCCTTAGATAATGTGCACATGTATATAGAAACATACAATATTGTGCTGATTCCAAGTATGATGAATTTAAAATAAACTTTCCATCTGATTTTGCTGTGTTGCTAATGGTATATGGAAAAGAAAAACAGATTGTGAGGACTGATTATGTGTCGAAGTGCACACTGGGATGATTAGAACTGAGAGGAGCAACATGGATCAGATTTCAGATTTGTAAACTTGTATGAGGATTGAACAGTCATTGAATTAAGGTTTGGTCATTTTTGCATTGATAATTCCACCTGAACTGACAAATGAGCTAAGCCTTCCAATTATTATCCATACCAGCTAACTATAAAACAGTTTGTTCAGTACAAACGGTACTTTGAGCTTATCTCACTTTTCTATGAGCTTGCTACTCTTCGCTTACAATCTCAACTATCAGGCTTAATGTTGCGTTCCATTTGATCTCGGAAGTTGGAAATTCCGAGTTGCCGGTCTGATACGTCATCAGGAACGCCCCCTGAAGTCAGAATTCCGACTCGGAAACTCGGAGAACCTTCAGTAGCCCGAGTTCAAATCCAATATGGCTGCTATGTGCATCATTCCCAGCTCCGAGTTCCGAGGTAAATGGAAGGCAGCATCGTTTTACTGTAACTCTTGTTTAACCAATAATTTGTTCTAAGCTAACAATTTAAATCGATTGTCCATTAGATATACGTATCTCAAAATTTTAGCAAACCATTTTCCTTTTATCTAGACCGTTTATGCATCATAACCATTTGAACAATATTTTTTTTGTTACCTGCTCGTTTGCTTGCTATTTTTCATCAACCCCAAAGTCTGCAGCTTGAAAATTTTAATTTTCTAATAATAGATTAAGTATTTCCCATTTGAAATTACCTGAGATTCTCCACAATCGTTCTAACCCCTGTTAAAGCATTGTAGCTGACCCTGTGTTGTGTGTATGTGACATAGACCTCATGCTATATACAGCAATGGTAGCCTATAATATGTTTAGGTAATGATGGCGGAGTGGCAAAATAGTGGCCAACTGACTGTCTTGGATTGCAGAAATGCACACAGCTGTGTTGGTGGTGTGGGTGATTAGCCCTGACGTCCCCTGTCAGAGAGCCGACTGCATCCTCACACTGTTCCACTGTGTCTTATCACCAGCAGCCAGTGTGCTGATTATAGAGAGTCTGTACAGGCATGTACATACATCATGCTTTATGTCAGAGACAGCATGGATGTGCATGGGCCCCCATGGCACAGCAGATATGCTCATTATAATGCCACTCACATGTACAGGCCATTTGCTTACACAGATGCAGATGGTAACAGGTCCCATAAAAATGATGTTTTAACAGAAGAGATAAAAGATACTGACTCTCTTTCTTGGCTTTAGTTTCTAATCAGCAGAATCATTGAAAGAAGCAAATCATCAGACAGTAATACATAGATAGTTGTCTCACTCATCTGAAAAGGAATGAGTGCACTTCATTCACAGTTTGCTCAGTTAAAGTATTAGGATTATACAGATACAGTCAGTGAGTCAAGGATTTTCACTTTGGCGTCATTGTGTCAGTCCTGAATAAGTCAGCTATTTCTGGACCTCTGCAGCTGTGGCAGAAAAGTGGCAAGAAAGTAAGTCCTTCTTTTGTGTCAGGCTCAGCTGTATCTGTTTCACGGTAATGTGACACTAGAGACTGACAAGCAAAAAAAAGAGGTCTGAATCTGAACTTTGAACTTGCTGTCTGAGGAAAATGAAGCTGTGTCATGGAGGAGTTCATCATCAGCTACATAGAATCACACACAGGTGTCTGCCTGGAGGCTTGAGAACAAGTCAGACTTGACTGCGCTGTATGATTTTTACCTTTCACAGAGATTACCAGCAACATAGCAAAAGTACAATGAAAGTCAAGGGATACAGAAATGTGTACACTACAATGCATGCATTAACAATAAACAGGATAAAAGCTCTGCTGTTATCGAGAGCCTGCAGACAGCTCCAGGCTTTCTGTTTGTCTCATCAGTGGGTTCGGCTCAGTTGATGAAAAAGCGGTGAAAAAGAGCGCATGAAGCTGCATTTTTATACCCTGACAGTGAAAAAGACAGAACCAGCCTTTTATTCGGATTCCTGCTGTCATTTCAGGCTAGCACAGACAACCTTTAACTGGATCCTGAATCAATCACAAAACATCGATGAGTTCATATTGAGAGTTATCTTTATGGCACACGAATTAAAGCATTTGGTGCAAAAAGGTTTGTTTTGCTTAACAAAGCAAAATCAAGTGAAGCGATTTTCAACTGGCTCATTTTATGAATAAAATAAGCATGGATGATTAATTAATGACAATTAAGTTTAGTTTTTTAACCTGGATATACTTTAGCTTCTAGCTAGTTTAATTTTGTGGCAACAGGAGCTAAGGTATTTTTAAATCAGAGCCTATATCTAATATTATGAATCTAAATTGTCCCCACTGGCCGTTTCTTCGTTTGCAGTTTTCAAATAAACCATGAAATTTAATTAATGTTGTACAATAGCCATACAATGGATAGAGAAAGTTAAACCAAAGTAAACTGCAAAATTGAGAACGTTTAAGTTCAAAGGTTTGAATGTGTTGAAACTCTAAGTCACACAATAAGGATGGTGCTTAAATATGGAGATGACTGTCTACAGCAGATGCAGTGGGATGACAAAAATGAGGCAGCACCTGTCTTTGCTGCAGCACAGGGGTCATGACCTCTAGACCACCAAGAACTGCAAACACTACTGTAGCTCTGAACTGAAAATAGAGAATATTTTCTACTAGTATACCTCTTCTAGCACTTATATCTATTCTACTTCCTATTCAAACCAATTAAATTGGCCACAAACAGATGCACTTTTTGTAGTGGGTAGACTGTGAGCTCTGTTATTCCCTGCATCAACCGCAGAAACTCCTTTTCCTGCTTTGCAACAAACTTAACGGCTTTCTAACAACTCGGCCATGTGCTGGAGCGATTGAGGAACTCTCAAGCATTTCCTCTCTCGAACAAAACCTGAAATCCATCACTGGCTTCCTGTTTGCACTCAATCAGCTCAGTTTACCTGCTTCCTGTATAACCCAAAGGACTTTCCTCACACACTCCCTGGAAGCACTGAATCTCTCAACAGTCTGCTTATCTGCCCAGCACACAGTGACACAAATACAGACTCATGATTCATGGGTGAGCACACTTAAAACACATGAATCATTCCAGCTTAAAACTTCCTGTGAATTTAATTTACCACTATCATATCTACAGATAAGAAAATATGCAGTTAAGATAAAACTTTTTTTCAGAAAACAAAAAGCTAATTTTTACCCTGCACTTACATCATGTAAGCTTTAGGTAAAATAGCCACAGAGATTTGTGCCTCTTCCGTCAAATGACCTGCCTCAGGAAAGGAAGTTTGCTACTTTTAGCTAGCTAGCTATTTCATCTGTTCTTATGACTAGCTCTTGCTTTAGCTGACTAGCTCTAGCTGTGCATTTGTGTATTACAATACCAGCAAACTATCTCAACACTTTATCCATTAATTGATTTTGGCTTACGATTTCAATAATCTAATTTTTTAAGCTAGTTATGTCAACAGTTTGTCCGTTAGCTAACTTAAGCTAATCTGGACCTTACTTTTAGCTAACCGTAGCTGCTTTTATCAAAACTGTTTTTTGTTATTTAGTGTAATTAGTTATTTCAACTCTTACTCCATCACTTATACTTTTTAAAATTCTTAATCCATTAATTGAAACCTTTTTATTTGAACATTTATCATATGTTGCATCGTAATCCTTTAATTGTTGTCTGTATGTTGTGAGTGTAACTTTTGCAGGACTTCCTTGAAAAAGAGGTTTTTAACCTCAATGGGACTTCTCCTGGATAATTAAAGGTTAAATAATTTTCTTTTTTCTTTTTGTCTCCTTGTCATTCCTCCCCGCCATCTGAGTGCCAGCTCCTGTATCTGGTGACACTGACATATTACCTCTGTGTTGACAGAGCTCTCCTGGTATGGGCCTCTCGTTTACTTTTCCTTTTCAGCCTCTCAGCCATCATTTACTGCCATTGTGACCCTGTCGTTGGACAATCAGGAAGGGATGCAGGCCTATACCAGAAAAGGTAGCAGCACCTCTGGCACCACAAAGAAGCAAGTTTGGCAAACTCTGCAGGAACAAGAAGAGAAAGAAAGTGTGCCAAAACTAAGTGTGTGGTATAAAAGTGCTGATCTTGTATGTTAATCAGGAGGAAGAAGTGCTGAGGCTGCTCATAAAGCCTAATGTTTCAAATCAGCCTTAGGATCCAGTACAGCAGGTTATAAATACTAAAGTTGGTAAGATGATGCAACCTAAGCGCTATGTCTGACTTTAAAGTTTGAGACTGTTGTACACACAGACCCAGCTGGGCCTCTGCTGTTGCAGATAGCAAGCTTACACTCCCTTTGGGCTTTGATGGCACAATATTTAATTCATGAAGAAGCCAAGACTCCAGCAGTTGCTTTAACTCTCAAGTTAAATGTGTCACAGGATAAAAAGCAGCTTCCTTACATGCAATGCTACTTACTACATACAAAATGTGTCAGCTTTAATTATTTAATACTGGAGGGAGGTTGGATACATAGCTGTGAGGCCTCTGAGCGAAAACACAAGGCTGCAAACATGGCGGGAGTGGGTTTCCGCGTGAAAGCTTGTCGCTGATACTTGTCCACTTTCTTTGCTGTTGTCCGTCACCAGTGATATTATTCAGCAAGAGCTGTTGTACTTTGCCTGAGTGCATTTGAAGAGGTGCTTTACACAGAGAGGTAATTGTGAAGCTTAAGGTCCTCATAAACCTCACAGAGAGATTACCAAAATACACATTCAGGTGGGGACCAGCTCAGTCTGGGGATCCCTGGATTAGTTATCAGTTAAACCTGGTTTGAAGATAAATGATTAACAATTTAATTTATACCACTGCTACTGAAGAAAGCAGTGGTAAATGGACTTGAGCTCGTATAGTGCTTTTCTAGTCTTCTGACCACTCAAAGCGCTTTTTACATCGCAGGTCATACCTACCCATTCACACAATGATGGTAGAGACTGCTATGTAAAGTGTCAATCAGTTAACTAATCCATTCATACACATTCACATACCGCTGATGCAGCAGCAGGAGCAACTTGGGGTTAAGTGTCTTGCCCGAGGACTCGGACATGTGGCTGCTGGAGCTGGTGATTGAACCCCCGACCTTCCGATTGAGAGACAACCCACTACCATTTAAGCCACAGCCACAGCCACCCCAAAGCATTTCACAGAATGCAGTTCATTAGAGTTTTTGTTTACATATTGCCCTGAAAAGTTACACAGTGAGTACTTTAAGAGCCTGTATGGTCAAAGAAAGCATAGTTGTCTTTTGAAATACTAAAAAACGCAGGCAGAACAGGATCAGCAAAAAAAAAAGATGTACTGCATCATCCACAATGTTTGTCAAAACTAACACAAAATGAAAATTCCTAATAGTTCTTATAAAAACTAGATACAGGTTGCAAATTGTAATCATGTGCGAGGCTATTATGTGAAATCAAGTATGAAATGAAATTCAACTATGTGGAGAGGGGTCCATCATAGTATAAATCTGATTACTATCACTGAATAGTTTTGTTACGTAACTTAATCTCCTAGAATAACTAGGGGTTTTGCGTTTTCTAAAAGTATAGACTGATGTATTAGTCAGGCGACAGAAGGCAGGATGGGGCGTGCAGCTTTCTTCATTGATACTAAATCCTGGAAGAGTTGTGCAGAGGGTGTGGTCTAAAATGTAACGCCTGTGAAACAATCAGACAAAGACAGACACATATTAGTCTAAAATATGTAGATTCCATACTGGATTAAAGGTGACAGAACAATACAACAAAGAATTAAAAATAAATAAAATATGAGCTTGCAAATTCATCAAATTCCCTGGCTGGTCTCAGTTGAAACGAAAATAACTAAATATCAAAAAGAGGAAAAATCTAACTCACTCTCTAAAATAAAAAAAGATTAGTGGAGCTTTATGTTAAAGACTTTTTTGACGGACTTCCTGTTTAGAGAGAAACAGTGTGACTCTGATTAAACATGCATAGCAGACAGCAATGATTTTATGTGATTACATAAACCTACAGCACCACATTTGAACCTGGATTAGTCAAAATGGAGTGGATTTCACAATTGCAGGTGGGGATTACGGCATTATCTGCTCAATCCCATCCCTGTTGTCTAATATTTCACCTGGAGATTACAGGGACTCGAAGCACATGTGATTCTCTGGAATTTATTTGTCAGAAGAGGTCAGCAGGCTCTGGACGGCCATTACATTAATCTTATTCTCATCTGACGCGGGATGTAAATCTCTTCAGAGAGAATCAATAACGTCCTGACTGAAGCAGATGAAGATGTGAGGTGTTTCCTAATTTGGGTAGGAGGTTAGAAGACATATGGGCTTTTTCCCCTAATGACCCCTGTTGACAGACTCTTTCCTTATGTCGTCAAAAGCATCAAGAGTATATGCGTCCAGCTGGGGACAAAGGTCAGGCCCCTCCCTGGCAGTAAGAAGAGGGGAGTGTGTCAATATGTGCGCTGAAAAAAAACTCTGAAAATGCATTTACACTGTTTTGTGTCTGTTTTGGTGACTGTGGAAGAAGATGGATGGAAACCCGGGCAGAGGAGTGAGTCACATCCTCTACCTGACATTTATCTTGATTTAATCTGTCCCCACAAAGCTCATAAAGACAAGTCATGGCCTGCTAACATCCACATCTTCATCCTCAGCTGTATCCCATGGCTCCGCAGACTGAGATTTATTCTCACCCAAGGCCATCATGATCTTTGCGCTCTAATTTCTCCCCACATTTTGACACATTACATACTTGTCTGATCAACGAGTGGCTGAGTGTTTGAGGGCAGCCATGTGTAGAGAAAACTTACTGCCAGAGGTGAGAAATAATGAAATACATCCTCGTGGTAAATAACTACAGTTTTCAAAATACTTTTCTCACAACATTTTTCTTTATCGCTCTACTTTTTATTACAAAAACTGCGCTTTAGATTCATGTTTCCTAAACAGGCTAGTTACAGTTAAGCTAGGCTAGTTAGCTTCAATTTTTGAGTGGAGTTATCCTTTTTTTGGATTAATTACAAAAAACAACAGCAATGACGTATGAGAGGAAAGAAAATAGAGGACAATTAGGATGCAGAGAAAAGGCATTGAATGCAATGTCTGCAACTAACAATGAGAACTTTTAATGCAACATGGATGCAAGAGAACCAGCGAACATCTGAGTAGATTCAGAGCTGCTATTCTTTTTAAATTTCTTTTTGAAGTTATGATTAAGTTTAACAGTTTCCCACAAATGACTTGCACAGTACGAAAGGGTAATGTCCTTCAGAGAGATACGTTTTACTTTATACTGAGTACCATGTCTTTATATTTGAAATGCAGCCAACCTCCATTTTTTTTTTTACCCACTGAGTGACAAAAACATCTTGAATCTACTAAGACTTAACTTTTACCAGAATCTTATTTACACAAGTATCTGAGTAAAGAATCTGTAAACTTTTGCAACGTAAGCTTAGAGAGAAGTTTGCCTCCATCCAGTTTGTGGTGCTTATAGTATTCAAAAAATTCATCAGAGAATTCACAAGCAACTACTTCTCTGTGAAAAGTTGAGTTTGAATGTTTAAGGCCTATTTCAGTGCAGCTAACTTCACCAAGAAGGTCTATTTACTCTTGAGGTGGTGATAGAAACACACATCTGACAACTCGTGCTTTATCCGCCTTAAGAACAAAGGATATTAAATGTGAACGTCATCTTTGCTCTAAAGACTAAATATAGCCGTCTCTGACTCACATGTATGTTTCGAAGAGCCCACGCCAGCCGGTATTAGCTGCATCCTCGTTCACATGTACATCCTGTCATTGTGAAGCTGTCACAGACGTATATGACTTGATAAGACAGCTCTAATATTACCAGAGCTGAGTGGAGCTGCTTCTCAAGGAACATGATGAAAACGTGAGACATTTTGCTGACGTTTTCTTCAGGGGACTGACAGCGTTACATACTGTACACAGCCTCAGTGACTGAGATTACACATCAAGATCTATTTTCAGTCAGCTTTACTGGTTCTAGCCTGTAATTATGTATGCAGTGTGGATACATGAAGGTGAGAGGGTTCAGACGGGAAAGTGACAAAGACACCATATTCATCCTTTGGGTGCTGCAAAAATTACAAGTTCCCTGTCACTGTTGATAACCTCTTTCCTGCTTGCTGTTAACAATAAAAACCCTGATCGTAAACTACCAACACAAAATCTGAAACAGCAGAAACACTTCTGGCACACTGGCTTTGTTGATGATTTTCTGTCATAATGATTAAATCGTACACTCTTATCTTTACAGCCGGCAACAAGTACTAATACCATCATGACTAAAAGCTCTGCTGAGTAATGTGGCTCCTGCAGCATAGAGGAGAAACGAAGGGACACTAGTGTCATTCAGTTTACCATGACTGAGAATATTATGCTTCAGACGAACACAAGATGCTGTTTTGCTGTGGACTATAAAACCTAATCCCTCTCTAACCAAATGACAAGCAAACTTCAAACAACAACTTCTACATCATGTAAAAACCCCAGCATTCATTTATTGTCAAAACAAGAAGTCAATTGATTTAGAAATACAACTTCCAGTTGAAATAAAAACCACATTTCCACATAATGTCAAATACAGAGATCTAGCTGATGTCAGACATGATTTGTATATGTCAAGTTGAATCCTAATGTCATGTTGACATTAAAACCCAACCTGTAGTTGACGTCAAACGTGTAGTTGAGGTCAAAACCAAACATCCGGTGTATGTGATATCCCACATAAGACGTCAAACCCAACGTCTAATTGATGTTTTGTTTTTTTATATATATATATATATACTTTATTAATTTTGTATTGATTTTACACTCTGTTATTCTAGAGACATGCTTCTCACACACAGAGGCCTGAATCACACACATGTACAAACAGATCCTGTGGTTCCCAACCCAAGTCCCTACGGACTGAGCTACTGCCGCCCTGTTAAAACCCTACATCAAGTTGATGTCAAATCCTGACGTCTTTTTAACATTTAATCCTAATTTTCCGTTGACATCTAAACCTAACATGAAATGGAATTGAAAAACAAAGTCTGGGTGATATCAAATCCTTAATGTGTTGACATCAAAATGCAATGTCCAGTTGATGTCAAAACCCAACATCTAGTTGATGAAACAACCCTCTCTTAGCAAAGAAAACCAAGTTATCTGCATTTCATCAAAAAATAACTGAGAACATGCATTTCTTACCTTGTCATATAAATGATATGACTCTTTAAAATGTTTAAAAGCATGAGCTATTTATCTTTGTCTCGCACACTGTTTTAACCAAAGTAGGCAAAGAATTTTGCATGTGCAAAAACTGACTGCAGATTGAAATTGGACACTGGGTGCTTCACCATTGTCTCCTGACAAACTCAAAAAAATGTACAACCTTATTACCTCCAGAGAACTCTTGTTCTATGTAATACTACTTAAAAAAGCACCTGTGCACCTTGCAGTTTCAGTTCCATCGCCTCCGGACACTGAAACTGAACCCTGCCATTGTTAGAGAGGGAGAAGTTCAGTGACGTTGTGTCTATAATTGGTCCCTATGCTTTATTATTGGTTGTCCATGATGCAGGCTGAAAGTCCCCAAGCTATTCAACTGCTGAACATGGTTTAATGTTTTACCCTTCCCTGGCAGTAAAAAGTCTGTGTCTATATAAATGGAATGTGTGAATCATACGGTGCAGCAATGACACAAAATAAGCTGGAGACTCTGCAGTATGTTTAAGGAAGAATGTTGGGTGCAGTCCAACCAGAGGATGAACGCCAAACATGAAGTCAGTGTTAAATGTACACACAAATCAATGAAGTCTCACAGGATTCCTGAAGTGTCCTTGAGCAAAACCCATATACTGTACCTGGGCTCTGGCTGACACTGCATATGAAAACCTCAGGCTTATTTTCTTTTCAGATGGATTAAAGGTGTTTGTAAGATGACAGTTATGGTTGGTTTAAATCTGCACTTTTATCACCCCAGTTCCCAGCTCTACAGAGCATTTTAGGGTCTTTCAAAAAAGGATCAGAAAAACATTGCTTAGAACATGAAAACCCTCTGAGAGATATCCTGAATGCATCATTTTCAAAGGATTTTGAGTTAGGGAAATAAGTTCACCTAAGTACCTTTGGTGAGCTGCCATGATTGCTACATTAATTAGCAGGCAAAAGTTTACTCACACATTTTCAATCTGTGAACGTGTTATTGTTCTAAGATGTCAATGTTGTGTTTAAATCAATCTATTAACAGCTTACTTGGATTTGCTCTATGAAAAAGAAACTTTAACTACGTACAATAACTTGACAGAAGGAAAAGTAAAAACTTAACAAATTAGCCATGGTTAACTCCTCATTAAATGACTCTACAATAGGTGCCAAATTCCAACAACATTCCTCAGACTGCTTTACAACAGTGGTCTCGGTTGCAGTAAATGATCACCACCCTGCAACAACAGGTCTTAAATTTACATTGTGTTTATAGAGAAAACAAAGTTGGACCTCCTAAGAAACCAGTCACTGTTCAGTCAGGGTGTGGTGGACATAGCCCTGGTAAAGTGCCACATGCAGCTAATCCACTCCATGTGCTTGAAACCCGACACACTGACCGACAGCAGAGGAACCACGAGACGGACTGGTCTGTCAGTGATGGAGGGCTCCCTGGTGACCCATCAGCACTCCCTAATGATCATATTCTTCATCTTCCATCACCCACCCTCCCCAAAACATGCAGCTCGGTCTGCTGCAACATGCAGAAGCAATATAGGGGCCATACAGCAGACCACAGGGGTCACAGTCATTGATAGTATTCAACATAATATTCAACCCATACCACATTAGATAAGCATTTGTGATTGGCCTGACTTAAATCAGGTCAGATAAAAAAACTGTCTAAATGAGAGAGGATCAGACACATTTTCTCCCTGGTTCCATTACTATTTAAACCTGGGGATAAAAGTGATCACCTTTCATTTTATGGGGGTAATGATTGTTTGTACCAAGGTCCATTCTATTTCTCATCTATTCAAATCTTTTTGAGACAGTCTTCCTCATCCAAAGATGCATACTACATGGTGGAGCTTGTAGAAAGTCCAGGAAATCCCTCAAGTCATTACAATTCAACCTATAATGATCATGCACATTTGTACCAGATTTGATGGCAATCCATCCTAAAGTTTTCAGATATGGACTGCTTGAAGGACATAAATCAAATGTGGCTTAACCATATCCAATCAGCTATCTGTATGAAGACACTGCACAAAATAAAACCATTTAAATGTTGTAATTCAGTCAGAGTCCAATTTTCCTATCAAAGTCAACAGACTGTAAAGACGTCATATATTGAAGTAAACATCTTGAAAGCAAACGTGTTATTCATCATGCAAGGCATTTTCTGCTCTAAAACGTTTTATTTTCAACCTCGCAGAGTGACACAATTCTGGACTGACATCGTCGCTGAACAACAGATTTCAATGAAAGTACAAAACTACAGTTTGAAGATTTTAGGGTAGTGTGGGGTCAAAATATTCTTTCCTTTGCCCTTCTTTTTCACAGATTTAATTACCCAGCTATATTTGGCACATATTTCAAAGTTACAAAAATTTGCACTAATCACAACTCATAGCATGACAGTGAAGTTTTGGCCTCCCAGTCAAGACAATAGTTTTGGATCCCACAAACCAAGAAAAATGTTCCGCGGATTGCTCTCTCAGCGACTCTGGTCCCACGTGGCTGAGTCCTAATCAGAAACAGGCAGACTGGATCAGGTCCCACATGTGGAAGACTGGATTATAAAAACTGTGAACAATTAACATGCATGAGGGTCTGCCCTGCCTCAATGAGAAAGGAATGGTATCTGCTTATGTTAATTTCTCTGGATTAATTTAAGAGGCTTTTAAGGGCACTTCAGTGGGTGGGATTTTCAAAGTAGACAGACTCCTTTTCCTGCTTTGTCGAGCCGAGTGAAAGCTACTCCTTACTTCTTTGTGAAACAACTGTACAACTCAGAACTCATGTATGCTTAAATAATGAGTTAACTTAAAGCCACAAACTCTCTGTGGTGCCACCACTCAACAACATTTTTGGACAATTGTGTGTTTCTGTGGGTGTGTATTTCTGTGGTGTTGGACTGACGCCATGTTTGGCCCCATGGCTTCAGCTCCAGATGTGATCCATCTCTCTCAGAGAGACTGCTCAACACACCCCAAGGAAGATGAAAACTAAACTCTGCAGCAGGATTGAGAGGAAGGAGGGACTGCTACAGGGAAATTGAAACGTGACCTCCTCCTCCTCCTCCTCCTCGTCCTCTTCTTCAATCCTGTTGTCCTCAATGCTCCTTGCACCGCCCTGAGTGATACATAACTCACTCTGAGAAGTCTGAGAGGTTTCAAGGGACTGTATAATATTTGGCTATGATATAGGGAGTGGGGCTGAACTTTGTGTTTCACTTTTTAAAAGGAAAGGCCCTGCCCAGTTTGGTTATAATCTTTGTATTCTCCTCTTGGCACACTTTGTTTTTATCGCAGTGTCCAGTAATCCAGCTTGGAAACACTGAAGTTAATATTGTGATGATGTAATTCACTCACACATTTTTTAATGACTTTTGAAGACAAACAGCAAAAGAAGACCTTTTTTATTAATAAAAACATATATTACTTTGTCAAAGGATAACAGCTTTATGTGAAAGATGGATGCACTGTTTGGAGAAATTCCCTGCTAGCACCTGCTGATTACACATTGTACTCTTAGTTGGTAAAATAATGTAGTCTTCACATTTGGTAACCCACCTTTTACCCTAAAGTGAAAAAATATGATTTTATCACCCTCCATTCCACGAAGTTGAATAGGTCTCTGTCTCAGCCAGAGGACGCCTGCAAGTCTGGCTGCAAATCAACCTCAGTGGACGTCCTTTTTTTATCGCATTAACTCCTTCCTCTTGTTGGGGTCCAGATATTCACGATTAACATATGTAATTAGCTGTGGTGAGGGGGCAAATTAAAGCCTGACAATAGTTGTCATGGTCCACAAGAGTAATGCAATTAGAGCCAATTGTTTAAGCATGCCCGCCCGTTTCAATTACATGTGTCCAGCTTACAATTACTGTCTGGCTGTTTGAGACCCCAAACTAATGAATGATATCAGGACATGCTTCTATCTTACATCACTGCACATATATCCAGAGACAATGTCCTAGAAAACCCAATAGACTCCTTTCATGTAACACATTAGAAATCTTTGCATGACAGGAGCAAAAAAACAGTGTGATAAATGATGTACGCCTAGACAAGAGGATTCCCATATTCTTTGATGTTTTATTTTTTGCCTCATATGCCCTCTTGAATGTCTAATATGATGTTTGAGAACACGAGCAACAACGGTTTAATTTACTGTAACACCCAGTGGGCTTCCTTTTTTTATTATCACTTTTATGTTTACAGTTTTGCATGAAAGAAAGAAAAAAAACAGTCTTTGAAAAGTACGTTTTTGTGCTCACACCCGGTTTATGAAGGAGGTAATAAAAAAAATGAGGCAGAAACCTCCATGGAGAACACTGAGCTCATTGTTTTTCATCTCTAGCACAAAGTTCAGAAAGTTTGTGTCCCACAGTTTCACATAGCATTAAATCACGAAAAGATGGGATTTTATTAAAAGCAGGGAGGGTTTGTTTGTATGAACTGTTCAGATTTAACTAAGCATCTAAATAATTCCTCGTATTTTACTGGAGTAAGAGTTTTATTTGACATTCAGCTGAAGATAATCTGTGTTTTATGAAGACGAGACGAGATCAGAATGTTGCTAAACCTGCTACACTTTATGATAAATTAGACTTCAGCCCAGAGTAATCAATAGCCAGGAGATATGATCTCACACATCAAAGTCTGTTTACATCTCTTTAGGGATGATGACTGCATACATAGAAAAACATGTATTAAGCCCTTTGTAAGTCCATAGGCAGGAGCACAAACTCTTGTAATCTGCCGACAGAGATGCCACTTTATCCAGCAAGAACACAGTTTGTAAATAACAAAAATCTGATGGTTCGGAGTCACTAATGTGTTCACACCTAGTCCAGCTTTTCAGCTCTGCTTGAGGCTAGCAACTTGAGGCTACTGTCATAAAACACTTGTGTCTCTTATGGAACTGTCTAAGGAATTGTGTGTGATTTATTTGCAAGGTTCTGACAAATTTTTGTTTCTGCTGCATTATTTTGATACTTTTTTTTAGTGCAATGCTTGCACAGCCTTTGCTAACAGACGGATCTTCAAGAACAATTTTTACGAGCTCTTGCAAACATTTCAGGCCCCCTCCCACTCAGAGAGATTTCAATCACAGTGTCACCTGTTTTGTTTTGAAAATCCTTGCCCCATGCATGTTTTGTGTTACTTCCTGCCTTTGAAATTGTGAGCTCCATGTTTTAAAGTGTTTCAACGGGAGTATTATTTGATAGGAGATTATTGTTCATGGAGATGCGCTTCCCCTGAAATTGCAAGGCTTTATTGGTTTATGACTTTTTTGTTTAATGAGACTTTTTCTAACACAACAGAATGCCTCTTCCACTTCTGATACTGATTTCTTTTGTATGAAAGCGAAAAAAACCCTGTAAATTCCAACAGCAACAAATGGCCATAATAATGTGCCAGTTTTTTAAAGTGTCACCTTTTCAAACAAGAGCAATTGGTTGCCAATAAATGTCAGCTTTGTGTCAGGACAGCTTGGCCCGGCAACAAAACATCAATTGTTTCCAATTGGCAGAATTTTCTTTCCTCAGCTCCGGCTGCAGCCAATCAGAGGCCGGCTTGGTGGAACAGAGCACGTTCACCGTGGCAACCGCTCCACTCTACCTCTGCTCACTGACACTCCTCTCACCATCCTCTCTAAGTCTTCGTCAGATGGCCAAAAAAACACCCACCGGTGAAGTGAAACTGGCCGCTCCTGCAGCCCAAGATGAGGTAACTTAACGCAGCAGAGGAGGATTGTGGGTGTTTTACATACCATATCCTGCTTTATTTCCTTCTGAAAATTATCTCATACATTGGAGCATCGGAGTCCATCATTTATATTAGGAAAGGTTATCGCAGAGGTTTAGGGTTGTGACTACAAATGAGTCAAACATGAGACAATCTGAGAGTAGAGGCTGGTGAAAGGCAGCGTCCTCCGCCTGAAGCAGATGCTTGTGGGGGGAAGCAGTGATATTCGAGCCGCGGCACAGATGTGGGAACACAGCTCAAGACAAGTGTGGGAGGTGCTGTGTGTTTCAATGCAGCTGGGTCAAAAAACAAACCACACTTATTTGAGTAACCCTTCCCTGACCGTGAGACAGCAAACACACATCTGCGCGCAGGAACAAATATACACAGAGATACTAAACATGCAGACCCCCTCCAGAGGAGAGACCTGCCTGACACAGAGCTGCATGTGTTTACTCTCTTTGAAAAGATAGAGTTACCACTGAGAAGTCATGTTTAGAGGATAATCTTGGCTGGATGGACCATCTGGTCAAGATTTTCTCTCTTTTCTCTGGATTTCCTTTTTTTTCATAATAGGATGAAAAAATGACTTTTTGTTGTCTTGAAATGTAACTGAAAATCTGATTTAGTTCTTGATTTTTTTCTGCAGATGGTTTAGTTCGTGCAGCATCCCGAGCCAGTGTTGAACTGTATATAATCTATACTTATATTATTACTGATCACTTTCAGTGGCTTCAGCCCATCTGGATGCCTTCGCAATCCCATTGGCCCCCCCCAGTGTAATCGCTGTTGACACAGGAAATTTAATCTAGATATCTTGGTGATGATGAAAGTGGTTGTAATAGGATTAAACTGGGCTTGACAGGAGAGTGACATCGCTACTGCAGAGTCATACAACACTGTATTATAAATTATACTGTTTTGAGGATGCTACCGACTGTGTATTGACCATAAGAGTATATTTAAGAGTAGATGTATTTGACTAATCAAGGAAAATGACTTAACTACAAACACTTCTGTATGTAAGCCTCTGTATTGTTCAATACTGTAAAAAAATAATAAGAAACAAATAACGCTCTTGAAACATTTGTATCATTGTTAAAGGGTTTTTGTGTATTATGCACTGAAAGAAGTTATTGATTGAGAAGTTTGCAACACTTTCCATTATTAAGTATGAATAATTCAATCTCACATTTTTGTCTCCAAACATTAGTCACTACTCGTTTTTAGTAACTTATCTTACTGGGGACATAATATGAAAAATCCACTTTTACATTGTTTTTGAACATATATTTGGGTAACCTGAGTGTCTACTGACCCACAAAATGTGAAATAAACCCATCCAGTCCTTTGTTTGTGGTCTGCATAAGTCTTACAACACAGAGAAAAATGCTGTGTTTCAAATTTGCTCTCCTTGTGACATCACAGTGGGATTCTGGTAAAAAAAATACCCAGCCCGCCCCTGGTATCTCCAACCATGGACTCAACCCCCAGCCTAGAGCAAAACTTTTGCACAGGTCCACCATTTTTATTCTCGCTAGCGAAGGAGTGATGTCTACTGGGACAACTCAGGGGGGCTCATTGCATTTAAAGAGACACACACACCAAAACGGAGCGTTCTGAGAGAGCTGAGAGAACTGTGTTTTTTCTTTTGATACTATCGTCTTTTTGTGCAAAGAGTATATCAAATCTACTGGGATTTTTCCCCCTAAATATTATTTCAATTATTATCCAAAAAATAATATCCAAATATGGAAAATTCAACAGGGATTTTTCTTTTCTTAAAATAATCCATTATTGTTTCAATAACAATCAAATACATTTTCCAATGTCTGATCAAAATGCAGAGCTCGTGTGCTGCTTTGCTTTTATGAAATCCTATAATCAAAAATCAAGTTCTTAATTATTATTTTTTTGAAGCTGCATGCCTTACTATAGCAGAAAAAAAGAAAAGAACCAAAAAGAGAAAACTCACTCAAACATCTCTGAGTTAGTACTGGTGTTACCATACAAGAGTTACATTGCCCAATCACACTAATGCCTTCATTGTGTTGTGAGAGGTTTTAGGATGATTGGATGGAAATGACCGCAGCTTCATCATGTTAAATTCTATGTCACTTTCAGAAAGCAAATGCCTACTAGGTATTTGACTAAATTGTACAGTTGAATTAAAAAAGAACATAAAAATAGGCAAGAAGACCATAAAACTTCTATTTTAGTCTGAACCCATGGGTCTTAAAGTCTTCTGCTCTGCTCATGTATCTGCCATGTGGCCTTTTACCATACAGATTATGGGTTGCATGGTTGGAGACACAGAAAGCCTTTACTTAGGGGCTGAAGGCAGGAGTTAAGATTATCGTCAGGACTTCAGGCCAACGAGATTTGTTTCCACAGGCACAACGCAGTGCAGTGAGAGGATTGTGGAGTTCAAATGGTTAAATCCAAGATTAAGCTAATTTAATCCTGGTCTGTGAGCATTTTGGTGGAATATCTTGGGAAATGTTCAACCCTTGTTGATAATGTAGGACACTGACACAGAAATGGTGTATCAGCTTAACTCAGAAATGGGGAAAAAAGAGATTTAACCCTATTCCAAGTCAGCTCAGTGGCCTAAGTCCTATGAAACATCGCAGTGCTAGTTAAACCACAGCACTGTGGGTGTAGTCACCGTGACGTCTCCACAGTTTGAGGTCTTTGTTTTTGGATACTCGTTTGACATTATGGTCTTATACATCTTGGTTTTTTGGAGGTGACAATCATTTATTCAGAAGGACGTAGCAAGAGCCACCTGGCATCTCACAGGAAAACTACAAGATCACGCGAGAAAATAGAGAACAATGTGCAAATAACTGTTTACCCTGATGGGTTATACGAGCCGTTATAATTTCTATTTTACTTTATAAGAATAATTATGTCCTAAATTACATGAAACTGCAACTCTTGATCATTCAAAAGAAAGGTCATTTTGTCATTGTTTCTCATCATCATTGTCAAAATAATCATGATAGCCTACATTTTAAAATGAGTTTTAATGTTGGCCTTATTAGATTTATAAAATGTCTTTTCACATTGGATAGCACTGACACTGAAGTCATGCCTGGCCAGCAGGGGAATTCAGCGAGGACACACAGTACAGTCAGAGTGACATTCTTTTACGGAGGTTTTGATGTTGATGACCAGGAAGCCTCCAGAGGTTCACACGCTGCCGGGATGATTTGTCATCACGACTGTCAGCTCTTGTAAGCAACGCTCACTGAAGAGCACTTTCAGGATCACCGACTCAGACCACAAACCTCCTGCGTACTTACTGCACATGACCATGAAAGTTAAACATGAACTGTTTTATCTGAGAGGGTGCTGATTAAAATACCAAACTCTGTTATTTATTCCCAGACATTTACTCAGAGGAAAAAAAAGATATTTATACACAGCAGGAGGGCACATTTTCTGCAATGCTTGTAGCCAGTGTACGCATATCAGACTCAATAAAAGAAGGAAAAAGTACTAACTCAAGAAACTAACAGATGGCTTCTAGGCTACATTTTGCAAAAATGTGTTGTTGTTTTTTTAGAAAGCAGCAGATTTCTAGAAGCCATATTCGAGTAACACACTTTTCTCTTGTGCAGTATACTAACAACAGTTGACAGACTCTCACACCTCTTGGATATTTGGATCAGAGCAGCCAGAGAATCCTTACAGAAGTGTCAAATACTGTCTGTTTTTTTACAGCATGTGATAAATATCAACGATGATCAGAGCTGTGAATGAAATGATTTGAAGGCGTAATCTTTTCTCAGTGGATTCTGAACAAGTGGAAAAAATGAATATTAGCCACCGGTTTTCGCAAAATAAATTATAATTTTTGGCTACTTTATTGAAGCATAAAAAAAGATATAAAACTACCATTAACATATCACATAATGAGATGATATTCTGAACTTGTTAGCAACTTATTTATTGGCACTTCTAGCAGTTACAGAACAACAACTTTGATTATTTGGAGTCATGTTTCTGTTCATCTGATGAATGCTGGTCCAAAACTCGTTCATTTTTTTCTTGAGTTTTGGCCACGACCAACTCCTGAGGAAAATATCTGACTCTTTGGCTGTTACATGCTCTTACTTTTTTCAGGCTGTTGTTTGGTGTTGCACTGGAGGTGTACGGTAATGTCAGAGGTTTTTTTTTCTTTGGCTAAAAAGAGCTACTGTACCTGCTTTGGCCAAAAATGATTCTTAAGAAAGCTGATAGTGAACCAATAAAGTAAAATCTAACAAAAACTAAACGTCTAAAACGTCTCTTTATATCGCAAAATCAGGTAACTTAATGGTGATAACCATGTGCATTTGCAGTACTATGAACTGGGTGTCTGTTGAGCCATTGGCATCATTCAGCAGTGGTTGTTTGTCTAATGCAATATTGTTATGTTGGAAGTGACAAGCCTTTTTATTTGCTGTCTCAGCTAGCATTGAAAGTAAACGTTATTAGGACTGAGCTCCAAAAACTCACCTGCAGTTATCTCGTATGGCCATAGGGGCCGCCAAAGAGAACAAAAAAAGAGACTACTGATTATGTTACTTTAAGAAAATCAATTAGAGCCACTTTTAATTGTTATATACTTTACTTATTTAAGAAACTGAAAATTAGTCAGTACCAAAAGGACAATCAACGTCAGTCTGTCATGGTGTAACCTTGTTTATCAGAACCTCTTGGCAGCAGATATTTTGGAGACAAAAAAAGTTCAGCATTGGGTCTCAATAAATATATTTTTTGGTTGCATATTTGTATCTATTATGTTATTGGTTCTAACTTAAAATGCTGGATTCACTTTGTGCCATAAGTCTAGTTTAGTTTAGTGCTATCAGCCATATTGAGGAGAAAATGCGGTGAGTTACCAGAGGTTCTTTGATGTGTTTGGGTGAGCTTGTTGCCTGTGAACGCCTCCAGATTCTCTTCTCCCGGGGCGTTTGTGTTATTCCAGTAATCCAGGCCAGCCATTGATCCGAGCCTGGCAGCATCTTTCTGCTGCTGGCAGGTATCCACAGAGGGTCTGACTGACCTTTGGCCCCAGGTCACTGCCTCTGGTCTCACTCGACTGGCTCTAAAAAGAGATGAAACTATCAATCACTCGCCTGGTGGATGCACATCAGAGGCAATGAATAAATCAATATGCAGGAGAGGCTGTCTTGTATTTGCTCAGATAGTAAATCATTCGGCTCTATTTCTGCCAGGTTTTTTTTTATTTTGTGCAGTCCAGGTGATGTGTCATACAAGCAAGCTGTGAGGTTAGCGTAGTCAGACAACCTTATCATAAACATTCTTGCTAAAGAACTTTGTGTCATCAAGTCTGTGATCCACGAGAAAGATAAAGAGCAACGCTCTGAAGTGAGTTGTAAATATCTGCAGCAGTATAGCATATAACAAGCCTGTCATTAAATGAGATGACTCGTGTGGGGAGGGTATCATTTACGTGTTTCACATATTATTTTAATGATTTACGTATGAGATGTCGTTACTCAGCTCATGCCACAGTACAAATCAAATGATGTACAATAAATTGACACCTTTGCAGCTTTGCCGGCTTGTGTAGATAAGTGGAATTAGATCAATGACTCACAGCTGATGCCTTTCGGGTCTGGAGGAAGGGGTGGGCAGGGTGGAGCTGCCTGTGAGTAATAAAAGATTAGATTTTGGACAATCCAGGACAGAACGTGCCAGAAGGTCAGATTACTTGATTCTCAACACCTTTCAGGCAGACTCAGTTGTTGCTGAGAGTTTGTTGAACATTTTAACCCATATCAGGGATGTATCTGAATCTGAATGAGTGATTTGGGGAAATTTCAATGAATGTGACAGAAATGTATTTTTCTTTTACCTGAAGTTTTCTGTTATAATTTTGAATAAAAGGTAGCTCTATGTGAGTCACACATTATGTTTCTTAAAATCCATTCATATCATCGTCGAAGGCACAAGACAAAAAAAGCCTTCTCTGTTTGTAACATTTAGATCTCAGATAGTAGTTGTTCACTCTAACACATTTTTAAAGAAAACTCTACATTCCTCTTCATTTCATCTTACCTTTTCAGGAGTAGGAGACATTTTTTAGACATTTAAAGGCACAACAAAGGCACTGACAATGAATATTAGCCTATACAATATAACTGAGTCTGATTTAACATGACTACCAGTACTAATCTCACCCAATTATGGTCTTCTATACAAACACAGATACAGGGACAGAAAATGAGCCAATCCTCCCTCCACCTCTTCAAACTGCTAAATATATATATTAGCTATCACTTAAATAATTAACATATGTACTGGAACAAACATGCTTTAAATGCAGTGGATTAAGTGATGAGTCTAGGCAATGACTGCTACTACTGTACTTATAGTAAGTGGATGGTTGGCAACATACAGCTTACAAGGCAAGACTTTGGTATTAATTCAAAATGAATATTTATTATATTTTAAACATATTTACCATAACTTTGTTATCTAAAAAGTTTTTATTTCTTAATTTACTTTTAGGTTTCCACTAAAAAACATATTAATCTTTGTTAATCTTGTGCCCTCTACCCATACTTGTCTACCCAAAGGTAGGAGCAAGTATTGTTCTTAGTTATTACTCCAAATGTAAAGAGTTTTTCCATTGTGATCTCAAGTATTTTATCACCCAATCTCTCTTTAGAGTTCAACCTAATGAAATATTAAAGAGAAAAAAAGTTTTTTTCCCAGACCAGAATCACATCTCAGTCTACCTCAGCAGATTGAGACCATCTGCAATAGTGTTCTTTTTTGTTTTGTTTCAAAGGTCAATGTTCAACCAGTGAGATTCCTTTTGGAGGATTTAGTCCAACTCAGGAGTGAACTTTCCCCGTTCAGCTCCGATGTTTTTCTCTGTTCAGCAAGGTTTAGATAAATCACTCTGGTACCAGCCAGGTTCAGTTCCTGAACATTGAGGCTGAAACTGTTTAACTCAAGTATGAGGGACGACAGCATGGCACCGCTTTATAAAAACCACAGCTCCTCTTTGATGTGTTGTTTTTTTTATAAGCGAGGAAAGCCTCATGGGTTGGGCTTTCTATGCCTTCACCACCACCACCACCTCCTCCTCCTATAACCAAACTGGCTTTCAGCATACATTGACCAAAGGTTGGGTGAACTCACCACTGAGTTTAAGTGTGGTGTGTATAGAAACGTGACTGTACCTGCAAATCATTAACAGTGCGAATGGACGGTCAACTGAAAGACAGCAAAGCCAAAGGGCAATACTGTACACAAAGCTGCACGTGACTCCGCTCTGTGTGGGAAACATGGAGCTAGCAAACATGTAATTAGCTGTTACTATTTTCATTCTGCATTGCCCTGAAGCAGCACAGAGATGCTGGTTGTGCGACACATGCCAGGAAAGTTTGAGGCTGTTTAACTTTCTGTACTGGTCTAAAGGGAGACAGGGGCCAGTTCTGACCAGAAAACCTTCCCTGAAGTAAATGATTCCTCCTACAGTAAAGAATAACAGCAGTCTGTAATGAAATATAGCTCACTCTAGAAAATGTTTTCCCAAAAGAATATTGGCAATATCTCCCAAAAAAGGGAGAAATTGTACAGAAGCAAAGAAAAGAAATGTTGTATTCATAAAACAGTTGTTTTTACTTTAACAGCAGAAAAAGTAGGCTGAGAGAGAAGCGATAATGTGTTTAGGAAGACTTCAGTCTTCCTATTGTACAGTGAGTGGAAAACTGGACTGTCCTCCTGAGGGACCTCTCAGTGACTTTGCTGTTAAGAGCTCATTTTTCTCTTCCCTAAATCCTACTGCACTGAACGTCATCCAAACTGCAAGCTAATGCAAACTCCTGGCATGGCTTCAAAGCAGGGCTGGTGTCTGCCTCACTTCCTCTGCCCCCCTTTCCTCTGCTCCTTCGCTTCCTCTTACTTCGAGCCACATTGGAGCAAATACTACGATACAAACAGGACAGAAACTGCTTTCACCTCTAACCCAGATCCCTGGGTGTTTTACTTTTAGAAGTAACCAACTCTAAAAGAGCACAAGTGTTGCACATAAGAATGGAAATGTAAGATGATTTCAAAAGATATGAAAAAAAGGATAAATTGTATTCGTGCAACAACTCTGGTCAGTGATGTTGCAATTTTTGCACTGATCAAATCACTCATTGATTGTTGGATTTGGATGAAGTTGAGCTGGAGCTCTTCTTTTGAAATTGGAAAATGTGCTGTTTGGAGTCAAAAAGCTCTTTGTCTTTGGTTTTAAGGGTTTTCTCAGGTCAGATTAACAAATATGTTGCCACTGCTGTACTTAGTGATTTGTGACACTCTGACCATTTTAATATTGAACAAGTTCTCAACATTGTGCTGATATTTTGCACTGAACAAAGCATTCAGGAAAACAACTATAATATATGGTATTTTATTTCAATTATGAAATTGACAAGCACTCATCAATCAACATATTAAAACAATTCTGCCATCAGCGCAGTCACATGACAGCTCCTTAAAATAAATACTTTTAAGAGGAAATAATACAGACAGAATATGTGAGGCTCAAACCACAAGTACAAACGAATTATCCAAATGTCCGAGAGAAGAAGGGTCTGAAAATTCCCAAAGTCAACCCCGACTCTCCAACAAAAAGTGTTTGTATAAAACAGCTAAGTATTTTGAAAAATACAGAATCTTACAAAAAAAGTTTTTTTTAATCTTCTCACTTCTTTAAATCACTGTAAAATATCAGCTGGTATTATGACAAAAATCTGGATTTTTTTCCCCATGTATAATAATGAAAAGACAGAATGTGCTTCTGCATTTTTACATAAGTATTCACATACATCATGAGCATACTGTATCACAAAAGTCCTCCACCCCTCAGATGGTGTTCTGATGGAGACAAATGTATAGCACAGGGCAGCGTCCCTCCAAACGCTTCTCATCGCCAAGTTGCAGATAGAAACCAGTGACCATGGTAACAGCAAAGGTGTAGTTGGTTCAGAGACACCCACCTGTTTCTTTTCAGACCATCCACGCCCAGGCTATGTAAAACAATGCACTTCACAGCCAAGTGTTCATTGTCTTTATCGGTTATGTAACCAACAGCTTTCACATTTTCTGTGTATAAAAACATAAAAGTTAAAAAAGTATTATTTTGACAATTCGTCAACTTTCAAAAAGGTCCAAAAAAAGAGACAACATAGCCGTTAACAAGAGGGGATTTCAAGATTACAGGTTACAGTACAAAAATGTGGTCCAGGTGGTTGCACATGAAGCATGCATGTGTTTATGTTGCCCTGCTCACCCCTAAAACCCTCATGCGAAGACGTACAGTATAAAAAGGCCACATGGCTTTTCCTTCACTATTAAATGCGCGTGTACTCTTAACGACTGGCCTCTTTGTCTGCTCATCAGAAGACTGACGAAAGGTGCTTTTTAGTTTTTTTCCTATTGGTTAACTCCACAAAAGACACAAAACCTCATATGGTCTTTATGACGTGTGTGTTTGGTACATCTGCATGCTCCCGAAGCTTCAGGGCAGGGTCAAACTACTGACAATACAAAGTCACGGACAGTATCTGGGATAAGAGCAGTTAACGAGAAGAGACAGAAATGTAACTTCATTGTTTTTGGGGTAAAAACATAAACAGACAACTTAAACCAAAGACCTATAGGCTACTGTCAACATGACATTTTGAAAATATGATTATTCACTTTTTTACTGGGAGTCAGATGAGCAGATTGACCACTCTCATGCATGTCTTCTAATATATGAAGCTATAGCTGAGCTTAATTAGCTTAGCATAAAAAGTGGATAGAGGATGCACATCTTGCTTGTTAAAAGGTAACACAATCTATTTCCCAAAAACTCTTTAGCTTACTTATAAATAGAACTTTACATCTTTCTTGTTAATACTAAACCTGTTTGTCAATGTGCTGAACAAAATGTTCTGTTCAATGTAAGGCTACAGCCAGCAGCCACTTAGCTTAGCCTAGCATTGCTGTTGGACAGCCTGGTCTGTCCAGATATTTTTTGTATGGATAAAAACAAAAAAAGAATAAATAAGAAATTTGTTTGGGGGTCTTGGTAGATTTATTTTGGTGTGATTGTACAGAGCCAGGTTAGTTAGCTGTTCCCATCTTTTACGTTACTCTAATTTAATCAAATACTGGTTGTAGCTCTAGTTCACCTTAAATAAACGTGCTACAATTCTCCATTTCACTCTTGTTGAGATTGAAAATATGTGCTTATAAAAGTAATACATCTTCAAATATGCAGCTATACTGCCAAAAGACAGTTAGCTTAGCCAGCTAGCATGAAGACTAAAAAAGGCAGAAACAGCTAGCATGAATCCTTTTAACAAACAGCAACACTAGTTAAAACATTTTATCCCTTTGGTTCAATTAGGGGGTAAGGACAATTTGCTATTTTAAAAGAGCAGCAGAAAGTTACTATTTTAACGTATTGTTCTAAGCTAGGTAAACATTACACTAGGTTGAGCCTCATATACAAAAGACACATATGAGAGTGGTATTGATATTCTTATTCAACTCATCCAAAATGTTAGAAAAACTCAGTAAAAATAAAAATGATTGAAGCTGCAAGTTTCTAACTCAAAGCATCGATTGGTGTTTGTGTGTACACGAACATCACAAGTCTCTCACGAGGGCTCTGTTTGTAGAGAGTTCAGAGGGTGTATACTGTATGAGCATGTAAACAAAAGGCAGTTGGGCTTGAGCTTGAGTCTGCTGAGCTCCCTCTTCTTCGGATCACCCCAACGGGACGTCTCTAACTAGCTTCTAACTGTCTCTGTAAGTGCAGAGGCTTAGAGAAGCCCTTCACCCCTATTTCATATCTTTTCCATAATCTTTAACATCTCTACTGCGGAAATAACAACAAAAATATAACTTAAGATAAACTCTCTAGGCACTGTTTGATTTCCAAGGCTTTTTGTCGTAGACTGTGATAAAAGGTCAGCAAACAGATACAAATGAAAAAAGAAAGACCAGAGAGTGATGGCTCTGCAGACCAAACACTTTCTCCTCTGTGATATATCTAGTTCCTCCAAGTCAGCTCACACAGCCAAACAGACTCGCTTCAAGCTCTGTGGTGGAGAGGCTGCAAGGACAGAAGGTATCTAAAGGGTAAGTGTGTAGAAGTTTTCAAAGTTAAGTGTCAGTTCCATTCTTAATCCTTCTTTCTCCTTCATAAAAAGAGAAAAAAAGGTTTGTTCTTAAGCCATGATCTTCTGGGGGATCTCTATAGAAGCCTTGATGAAGATGCAGTTGTCTCGGACGTAGTTCCTCTTCTTTATTTCCTCGTGAGAGATGAACTTGGGGTAGCCGAAGCCTAGGGTGCTCTCGTCCAGCGAGTTGCGGCTGCTGCTGGGCTTCTGGAAGTTCTTCCAGTTGGGGTCGGGGTTGAAGGTCTCGGTGATGTGCTGGGGTTTGGAAAGCGAGGGGTCACTCTGGTCCATGATTGAGAAGGTGACCTTGTAGGAGAAAGGCCACTCCAGCAGGCTGTCGTACTCTCCGGGGAGCACACGGATGTAGACCGAGAGATGGGAGCCCTCCCCGCTGCCGTTACCGTTCAGGAAGGCCGACACCTGCAGCTTGTAGCCGTAGCGGTGGGTGTAGAAGGGCGGGCTGAAGAACTCGTGGTTGCTTCTGACTTTGGCCTCCTGGAGTTTGCGCGAGTAGTCGTTGAGCTTCCAGATGAGAACGCCGTCATGACTGACTGACAGCTCCTCCATCTCTCTCCGCAGCTCCAGGATCTCCTGCCGCTGACGCCCCACCAAGTTACACATCATAGTCAGGTGAGACTTAGTGGTGTCTTCAAGGTGACGTCCGATAGCCAGTTTGGGGCACTGCCAAAAGAAAGCATAAGTATAAATGATGCTGCTACATATACACAGCTATTATCTATGACTTCTTTTTCCCAAAAAAAAAGGTCTTCAGAGATTTTAGGTTGCTGTAATATTTTGTGCTAACATTGTTTTCTGCTGCAAGTTATTCTTCTCATCATCCGTGAAAATGTAAATTTCCCCGTTGTGGGATGAATAAAGGAGTATCTTATCTTATCTTATCAGTACATATTAAGCTGCCAACAAACAAGAAAAATAATGTTGTCTAATAATAATAATGTTTTTACCATGGATTAAAATAAGCTAGTCATAAAGCATCATAAGCCTTTGAACACAATTTTTTTAAATAAAATTGGTGGTCTTCATCTTGGAAACATAACCGAAGGTGTTAATAATGGTTAAATATACTATGAAGAGTCAGAGGAATATTTTAAACTGACGGAGGTCCAAAAGTGAAAAACAGACGAAAAAAGTATCAACAAAATTCTCTTTTGGCGAGTTAAGACATCCTGAACTGGAGCTCAACTACTTCAATGTCAAAGTAAGTGTCAGTATCAAATAGAAGATCATGACATAAAGTAAAGAAGGCATCTTTTATATTCAACAGCACAAACAATCTGATGGAGATTGACAAAAAAGTGAAATAAGAAGTACATACACCCCAGTTTTTTATATGGCTACATGTTCGTTTGTGGGCTTAATAGAGAATCTTGCTGTTGTAATGGGACATCATGTCTCTGTGTTTCTTTTTACTTTCAGAAGACGAGACGTGACTTCAGTGGAGAACTTGATTTGAAAGCTATAATTGGATGCTTTTCTGATCTATTCATGTCAAAATAAAGCACCTCCATAACTACAGACAGTGATCAAAGGACACTGCTTTCACAGATCCTCTATTTCTGAGCCATACACTTAACATTTCAAAGACACGGTTTATTATATTATATAATAACATCGTTCCATCAAGCCATCTGTAAATGTTATATATCAAGCTTTCTGGAGGCTTACAACACACAGAGTATGATGCAAATCCACCGTTCTTCCTCGAGCGTCTCCACATCTTAAATTGACGTCAGCTTCAGAAATAGACTGAATTGCATGGACAGAATATATGAGTGTTGCTCTCATTAAAATAGACCCTACGGGCACAGGGCTGTATGTTTGAAAAGACGAAGATCATTCCTTTGGACACGCACTGATATGAAGGATATATGATGAAAATAGAAAAGGCAAAGACAAACAAGCTCGCTGGTTGATAACCATATATCAACAGTTCCTCCAGAGACTGAATATTTTAAAGGTTAAGTGATGCTAGTCAGGCTTACCCTGTGTTTGCAGCCAGCATCTTTGAAGGGGCAGAGAACGAGCGCACTGCCGCAGTTGTCCTTGACATGGTTAGCCAGGTCCTCTCGGGCGATGTTGGGTGTGCCACACTGGTTCGGACACTGGACAGGAAACCGAGGGCAGTGGTACTGGTGGTTCTGCAGAGGAGAAGGGGACGGTGTTAAATATGCACACACTGCTGACCCACAGCATACATGCTACATAACAGAGTCACGTTAGTGGTTGCAAAGCAATAACTGGCCTTGAAACTTTATAAAAACACATGTGGTGTCAAAAATAAGGAAGCAAAAATAGACTAGAAAAAAATAATCATCCAGACTGAAACCACAAATAGTGACTGGGACCTTGCTGCCGATCCCAGTAGGTCATAGCTACCAATGTTGAAAACACTTTACACCTGACTTGAGCTGAGGCTTTTGATTAATATCCAGGAATCTCAATAATTGATTAATACATCACTCTTATTAGTTCTAGTTTATTTTCTGTTATTACATTACAGGAAGCTGATGTCCTTGAGTTTTAAGTGATGGACAAAGGAAGTCATATTTAGAGTTACCATAGAGTTAAGGCTTTGTGGACAAAATAACTTATTGGGGAAATAATCAGAAGATTAATGAATATCATCAGGAGGTTGCGTGTAAAGATTCTCTCCATTATCACTTCATTTATTTTTGTTCAATTTGGAAAGCTCTTGAACTTTGAGGGGCGGAGAGTTGATAACTTTTGGGGCATTTTAGCTTGAACGAAAACACCTTAAAGAGTGATTTGATCAATAAAATAGTTGCAGACAAAAGACTAGTAGATAATGTAGGTGACAAGAAAGCAATCGGCATAAAAGAACAAAATGTATATAATATGTAAACTGCCTCATACAATGTAACTCCAGTAACTTCTGTTATCTATATTAAGTTTAAAGAAATTGATAAAAATTGTATCAGGAGGGAAAACTCCACTTGTTGAGGGCAATGTAGGTGTTTGGATTAAACGATTGGGTGAAAAACTTCATAAATGTACATTAAAACACTATATATAAGATTCTGTTGATACGTTTTCAGAGGACTCAACCTCAAGCTGTGTACAGAGGCAGGTGCGTCTACATGAAACCCCGGAGAACAGCGACTCTCAGGCATGTCTTCTAGAATATGAAGCTATATCTGACAACTCTTGAGCTTAATTAGCTTAGCATAAAAAGTGGGAAGAGGATGAACAACTTGCTTGTTTAAATGTAACACAATCTATTTCAAAAAACTCTTTAGCTTACTTATGTGACACCATAAAGGCAGCATCCTGCAGCCACAGCGGCTCTCATGAAGGACAGAAGACAGGTATATCCAAAGTGACACGAGTCCCATTTTGAGTGTAAACATGTTTTGACACTTACCTAGCTTGATCCTGCCAAATAAAACCGCATATGAGACTGATAATGACAGATTCTGCTGGTAGACTGACCTGGATAGTGTCAAAGACAAACTCCTTGCCACAGTACTTGCAGGGCTGCGTGCGTTTGGGACACTCGGCCATGCTGTGCTGGGACAGCAGACGACGCATCATCCTCGCCCCACACTTATTCTCACAGTACACGCTCTCCTGAGGACACACGCCCTGGTGGTTCTGGGACATGAAGGGAAAGCATAAAACATTTGTGTTTAGCGTTAACATGTGCTACAAAAACTGCAGATACATTTAAAATCGCTTTGAGGATTGCTGCTTTTCTATTGCTTTAACTAACTGTTTATACATCATTTCAACATAGCCTTCTTCCAGTGTCATTAGTAGGGTTGAAAGTTATTGAAGGTAATGACTTTGTAAACATGACTGTGTAATACCAGTGTGCAAGCCAAAAGGTGGATGAATGCCCCTGTAACTGTGTGTAGAGTGGGGCTAGAGTAAACAGAGGAGGGGTGGCGTAGTGAAAAGGTGTTAGTGAGGAGACTTCAGCCTGCTCACTGAGGAAAACACTTTAAGTATAAAAGAACCAGTCAAAGCTTCTCCCCTTGTGCCAACACACGTGTTATTTCAAAACAGACCAACACTCTCTTATGGCAGGGACACATGTGCACGAGTCCCGCCTGCTGATTCTCTCAAAGCTGTCTTTCATACAAGCATGGAAATGATGTGGCGTCACTTGGGGTTGTTTACGTCAAACTCCTGCTGTGTTTCTACAGTGGAAAAAAGGAATTAAAAAAACAGGTTTGGGGTTGTTGTTTACCTCGTAGGCTTCACCGGTGAACTCGCTCCCACAAAACTCGCACTTGACCTTGCGCTTGGGGCAGTCATGCTGCAGGTGGTCGGGCAAGTCGCGGCGTGTCAGCTTGACGGAGCAGCGGTTGGGGCAGGGTATCACATTGAAGGCGCAGGTGGTGAAGTGGCCCTGAGGGAGAAACAACAACAACATCAGACTACTCACACACACACACACCCACATGTTCGGCATTTAGCCAGGAAACTGCCAGAAAACAAGACGTGAGGGGAGGGAGAGCAGCTATGGGTATCAGGAGGAGATAAGACAAGGTGTGTGTTTGATCAGGTAGCAGAGATTAAAACTGAAGATGGATGAGACTAGAGAGAGGATGTAGGAATGTCTCACCTGCAGCTGCTTCATCTGGCCAGTCCAGCGGCAGCCCTCCTCACTGTGGATGCAGCGGATTGGCAGTGCCAGGATCTGCTGCTCCAGCTCCGGGTCTGGGTAGATCTAGGGGAAGAAAGACGAAATAGGGTTAATCGGGATTTGAATTTGGCTCTACAATCAACACATTGAATACCTTTTTTTTTAATGATTTTTATTGTATGGGGCAAGGAAGAAATATATGGCTTGTAAAATGAATCTAAGCTTAAAATATATATTTTAAAGTTATATGGTTCCTGTGCTGCCAGGGGTGATGTACAAAGGTTTACAGGCTTCTCTTTGGGGCGCTGGTAATAATTTCTAAATAGGCTAATTAAAAGCTCAAAAGTTGTTCTGTAATAGCATTTCAACTAATGACTCTTTTGCTCTTCAGACAAACATTATTTTACACACACAATTAAAGTGCCATTTAAGTGCCATCTCCATCATGATTGGTCAATACTAATGGAAAATCAAACATATCACAAACCGAGAGCAAATCACTTCTATAAGTGAGACAATATAGTCCCTAGCCTACAGATTGTGCAAATATTTGCAGATACCAGTGAACAGAAGTGGTTCGTTTGTACATGCAAAGAATTCAAGTTGATATAGATATTTTTATGGTGCTGCACTATCCCTGAAAAGCCATTATATTTCAGTAACATGCTGACTGAGTATGCAGTTGACCCTTCCAATGCAGTCATAATGAGTTAGTTTACAGCTTTATGAGACCTTTGAGACAGCGACAGAGAGAAGAGGAAAAGATTTATTTTTCCTCGGTCACTGAGTGATGGGATGAGTCAGTTTTCGTCCCAAACACCCCAAATCCTCCCCTACAGTCCGCTGTCCTGAGGATTTACAGCCCTGCTCTGCATCTCCATCCCCCCATAGTGTAACACAAGTAGAGCACCAGTCAAACAAGAAAAGCCACTTCCACAGAATGTCACAACAGCCCTCTAAACAAATACCAGCTCAGTAACAGCAGGACTGCGCTCACATGCATCCACAACATGGGGGAAGTCTCCTTCAAATTAAAAGTTAATTTTGAAACTAATCCCCAATAAAAACATTGCAGTGTTAGGAAAGGTCTCTGCCAGACTAAATAAGATTATTAAACTGAAAACCAAACCTTTTAACTATGCTCTAAAGAAACATATGTATAAACATTTAAACACATGGTTGACTTGCTTCACTCCAATTAAGCACAAGAGGAAGATGTTTTTTCTTTTTTGCTGCCATTATCACATTCTTTCAGCAGAGGCAAAGAGGGGAAAATCCTCTAAAGCAAACTGAAACACTCTCTCATTGTTCCAGTCTTGGAATCTGCAGGGAGACGGCAATGATGACCTTTTAATAACTTAGTCCCAGGCAGATCAGGGGGGTTAAGCTCCTTGGAGCTCCAACTTGAGGGTTTATTCTGTCTGCTTTAGCCATTGTTAGTCCCTCTACTATTACTACTACAGTGCTTTGAGGGCCGTGGCACTCTTTTTATGTTGGGTTGTGTTTGCTCACTTTTCTTTAAGGACAGTGTCTAGCAAGCATAACAAAAACCCTGAGAGTAGACCACCAGGATGGGGTAATTTGCAGGCGACTGGGAGCCTACGAGGGTAAATAACAATGTCTGACAGGTGTGCCATGAGCACATCCTTCCTGTGATGAGTCCCTGCTATTACAGGCGCCTCCATCGCTCTCAGCACAGCATGCAGACCTGCACTGCTGCACACACAGATCCTGCTGCAGCTCTGGGTTAATGGCTCGTTGGCTAATTTAAGCTAAAGCATGGGAGAATTACACAGAGCAGTACATTTTCAAATCAATGCCAAAAGCTGCTCAGTTCAAGAAATTGTTCATTTCCTAGTATCTCATGAATACTTCAGAAGTAAGCCTTTATTCTTGTGCAGCTCTTTTTTTTCTGCTCTACAACAAGGAAATCACATGCTAGATAGAGACGTCCTCTGACTCTGAATACAGTTAGTCACCATCTCTCCCCCAGGGCACAATCTGATTAAAAAACAAAGGGGACAAAAGCTCAGTCGAAATTTGGATACAGTTTTCTTCTCCTGGACTGGGAGGGATTTATTTGGGAATAAAACACAGCAGTTCAGATCAACTAAGCACTCTGCTTTCCCACTGTAATGAAATGAAAGGTAAATGGTAAAGGTAAATGATTATGCTTTTTAGAGGTTCACGAGTATAAATGTTCTGCTTTCAAGTCAAAGTCCCATCCAACCATCAAATGTTTTTCTTCTCAAATCTGGCTATTTGCATTTCACATCCCAACTGTATGTAGATCTAACATTGTTTGTGTCACTATCTGAGCTGCCTGCCTCCTCTCTTATTTGCATTTTTCGGATTGGACCGTTGAAAACGTGTTTAGCGGCATTTTGCACCTGTAGGCTATGCTAACTGTTTGGTATAGTTCCCCCCACATTTTCAGAGCTCCTATTTAGGTTTAAAATGTTACAAACCTGTTTCGGTTTTATTTTTTTGAATGCTTTTGAGTGTTTTATCATTAATCTTGCTTTCAAGCTTTAAAAGTTCTGGAAGTATGACTCTACCGATGATACATTTAGTCCATTGTTCAGGTCCGTACCGTCATTTCTAGAAAATTACTCACGGATCGCCTAAAATTGCTTTGCTGTTTTTTGTGAAATATTTCAAGTACTTGTGCATTGATTGAATGTCTCATTTCACTTAAAAAAACTAGCTCAGTTGACAAGTCAAAAGTAATATCCACCTCATGACATCAAACATTTCCTTTGAGCTGTTTTACATTAGTTTTTGATCCGTAATGAGTTCCTTTTTCTGTGCCATGTTAATTTTTTAACCTTTGATCTACCAGAAGGTTGTTACTTCATTTCAAAATAAAAGCCTGTTGAATTCAAACAGCAAGTAAATTGCTATCAGCTTATGACAGAACAAAAATTCAAAATAAAAGCCTATAAGTTTTTATTTTTAAATGCAAAATAATGGAACTCAAACATGCAATTAAAATTGCTATGAATCGCGATTAATGGTGATAAAAAATGTAATTGTTTGACAGACCTACTTGTTACTCCTCGGCCTTTGTATTTAGCAGAATCATCAGGTCAACAGCACTAACAAATGACATTCCCGTTATCCCTTTGTATTATTTTTGTTTCGCTAATGAAAAAGTATAAGCTTGCTCAAATGCTAACATAAGACCTGCATGTTACTGCGAGTATGTTAGCATGCATATTTCTCAGTAGAGCCTCAGAGAGCTGTTAGCATGAATTAAAACTTTGTTTTCATAGTTTATGATGTTGTCTGTCAAGTTTTTTTGCTTTATCAATCATATTCGTATTATTTCTTCATTCAGGATGAGGACTGAATGTGGGTTATCGTACCTTGGCATAGTCCAACGGCAGCTGATCTTCTGGACACTTGAAGACCCCCTCACTGCAACAAAACAACAGAAAAGGTTTTATTATTTGGAATCACTAGTATAATACGATTATCACAGACAAAGATTGGCAAGCATATATAAAAGGACAATCAACTATTTTTGAGGCAAATTCAGTTTTCAGGGACGTCACTAACTTTGACCCTGACCGAGAACAACCAGCGCTAACAGGCACTCACAGTATGAGAGAGCAGGGCTGCTTTGCCCTAAGTTTTATTCCGTCTCTTCAAACATTATTAATATAAGAAGTTCTCTGACTCATCTCTGTGTGTGACATGCAAGTACTTACACACACACTGCACAATAAAGTCAAATCTTTGAGACTATTGCTGTCAAAACTTTGGCTCTTTCATCTTCTTCTCCTCAGAGGATTCGTCAGCTAAGATTTGTATACTACTGAGGACAAAACAACTATGAGCTGATTGATTTATTTATTACACAAAGGGATGATTGATGATCCACTTCATGGCTAGTTTATCTCTCAGCTTACAGTGTTGACTTTATACCCTTGATTCCCATGTTCTAGTTTCACAAGCGTGTTTTTTTTTCTGAGAGAAAAGCAGAGTAAACCTCGCCTTCCTGCTCAAGGCTCTTCCCCAGGAAGAGAAAAAAAGCTATGACTTGCTGGTGCAACAGCCGGAAGTCTACTTTTTTTCCTCCAGCAGTTTAACCCAAAATAAGATTTAGATACTAATTTTACGGCAAGCCCCAGTGCATTTTTGTGGTGCCAGAGAGGAGCCTTCACTGGCCTGTTTTAGGGCCAGATGAGCAGATGCCAGTGCTCATTATTGCAGCCCTCTCACAACGTCCCTACCCTGATGCCATCATGAAATATTCACACTTTGTAATAATGGAGGCAGCATCCAGCAGAGGTGAGCTGCAAAACCAACCTAGTGGCTTCTTTGTAAACCCCTCCACACACACACACAGCTTACTTAAAAAAAAAAGAGCGAAAAAGGCAATCAGTGGCTGATCTTTTAAGAAGACTGTCTTGAGCCCCCTGCTGCTTCTGGATCAGAGATGCCTACATAGACTGTCTTCATCTCATGTACATGCTATCTTTATCATTGTTAAAAAAATCATCAAATTCAGCATCTCTGGCGTGAGGTAAAGTTTGTTTTTCATTTTTTGTGTGATTACACTGCTACTTTTCAGTTCTAAACGGTTATTTGGAGAAAGCAGAACATGCAACACATATTTTTACTGCGATTTATCAATAGAGTATTATTCAAAACAATCAGAAGCAGCAGTCCCTACGTCTCCTTCTTTTCTTTTAACTTTAATTCTGCAACAGCAAAGATGCACAGAAATGTGTTTTATTGAAAAGTCATGTGTCCTGAAGCCTGATTTCACCCATGCAAAGACACCCCTCATAACCCCAACAGAACCTAAATTATGCTTAAACTAATTAAGAGAAAACAGTGCAAACATTAAGTGTTTGCCCCCAGGTGCTTTAATATGGTTGGCTGTGGAGTCACCTGACCGAGACTCCCAGAGGCACAGGAACATGTGACAGAGCGGGAGTGCATGTGCACTTCGCCCCGTCTACCCAGCTGCTATGAAACAAGGGAGGGAGCTGAAGGAGGGGGAAGGGGGAGTAGAGGTTAGGCCTGAGAGGGAGGGAGTGATGAAAGGGGGGGTGGAGGAGGGAAGTTAATGCATGACGAGACAGCAGTAATTCTCTATCATTAGGGTCACTGTGTCAGCAGGGAGCTGGAGACCAATTAACAAGCCACGACGGGCTGTAAAACAGGGTCAATCGATTAGAGGCTAGCAGAGCTCAGTCAGCATCTCATGTGTAGTGTGAAGTCATTTACAGTACTCATCGCCATCACTGACCGTGGAGAGAGAGGTATAGAGAGCACTGCATGTCCCAAACCAGGCAGCTAGAGGAGATAAGAGGCGACAAGCTCTCAGCTCCGGACAGGGGACAGCCTGAGGCCTAGTCCAGCTCAGTCCCCGTATCTGACGCACAGAGAGTCAGACAGGCGAAAAGAGCCTAGTCACAGACTGTCAGGATAATTCCACCCCTGGTATCAGAGAAGCTCCCAGAGCCGCACACTCATGTGCACAGACCCACTGCTGATAATACAGCTCCACTCTCTCTCGGTCGCTTGTGAGTCAAGATCAGCGTTGCTTTGTGACAGCACATTAACAGTGTAAGCTGGAGCCGAGGCGCCAGTACAAGTCCTTCCAGTACACCACAACTCTCCTCCCAATTTAGGGCTTTAGAGTGCAACAAAACATATCCTAATACCACAAGTAGGTCAATATGGGAATTATTGATTTATCTATTGCCTACTTTTTCAATTGAGCAATGATTTTTTTTGTCCACTACATCAGAAATATCAAAAATTCTGGTGCCTATTCTCAGACTCTTAACTAATGGTTACCCAAAACACAGACCTTTGAAAGCGCTAACTCAGTGCTAACAGAAAACAGAAAAGCTACACAGAAAAGCTTATGGGTCAAGTGAATGTTCATAGCCACATTTGTGGCTTGGCTTTGAATTAGCAACATTCAGTGAGCTTACACCCTCAGTGAATGTGAAAACCTACGTAAACATCAATGTGTTAGCAGTAACATCGTGAACAGGTAAGTATGCTATTGCTAACATACACATTTGTTTTTGTGCTGACACACAAAAGTTAGGCTACACAGTGAAAAATGGTTAACTTATTACCCACTAGCTAAATGTTAGCATTTTGTTGTCATTTCAAGCAGGTGAGTATGTAAGCAGCATGGCTCAAAGTTAGCAAAATTATATCACGTAGCACCCTAAACTAAAATGTAAAAGATTAATGTTAGACTTGCCATCCGAACATAAGCATGTTAGCTATGTCACTTTTTAGCATGCTAGATTAGCATTCAGCTTAAAGTAGCCTACACCCTCACACAGATGGTAACATGGTTGTAAACTTTTAAAATGAAAATTAACAATTTTCTGATTCTTTACAAATAATTTCTATCTATCATTGCAACTAATCATAATGTTTAACTCCAGGACCAACATCAAATGACTTGAGTCAGCTGAAAAACAGACAACCAGCCTGTGTAGATAACTGATCACCAACTAAATCATTTAGCCTTCAAAAAATGTCAAATGTTGCTAGTTGTAGTTTGTCATATTTGATCATTTACTTTTTTATTGAATATTTTGAACTCTTAGGCTGTAAGTCACACATTTAACATGTCCCCTTGGGCACTACATTGGCCTCATCAGCAGAACATATTGGTATGAACCATTAAATGCTGCACTAATGGCAAGGTCATAGGGTGAATATAACAGATAAACAAAGATACACATTTTTGTGTAACATTCTCTCCAGTGGGACCTTGCACCTCACAAACAATCGATTGCTTTTAAAACAAGTTTCACACTAATGTCTCTCCACCAAAGACTTCTGACCACAGTTCACATCCCTGTCGATAAACAACATTGCAGGTCAGAGGCCGATAAACAAGCGCTTCAGTGTCGTGTTTGGGTGTCACAGGGGAGCAGCTTAAGACCGGACAGCATATCGTATAATACAATCACCTCATTAAAATTTCATTGCCTCCTTCTGCCTGCTCATACTGAGGGAGGCTCCACAGCTGTTCTGCTGCCGAGGTGATCATGTTGAAATCACCTCAAGTTCACTGTCAGACGGAGGTTCACACGTTATCACATTGCGTTAGATTCTAAAAAAAACACTTTCATCCCCTATCCTGGTGAAATGCACCCCCTACTCGAACCCATCATAAGTTCCTTCCCCCCCACCTTCTCCCTGGAACCTCGTATCTTCTTTTCTGTCTCAGATTAAACAGCCGTCCATTCATCCAGCCCATACCATGAGCAGCCATCACAACATCCACACGGCTGCAAACGGCTCCTGACAGGCAGACAGTGAGAATTGCAAATCCCTCAGGTTTAATCTCAGCGGTGAAGAGCGGAGCAGTGTTGTTGTTGTTGTTTTTTTTCAAAAGACAGCAACCAGCCCTGCAGGCCACTCGGAGGGGACACGTTGGTGACTGGCCGACTCTGCACACAAACCAAGACCATTGGGTAACCTTGAAAACCTGCTCCTTATTAACTATCAGAGCGACTCCTAAACAAACCTCTCTGTGTTTGTCATTGTAGCATGGAGGGCAGTCCAGACACACTAAACAAACTAAATCAAAAGCATGAGGCCTTTGGAGAATACAAGTCTGTTGCACATTAACACTCTAAACAGATCTCTGCAACATGAGGTATTTTCTCATTGACTCAGATAACATCAGGAGCCTCGTCTGAACTTCCTGCTTATCTGCTGCTGGAGCTCACTTAAAGCTTTCATGTTCATCCTCATGCTAAACCCTCTTTGTCTTTCAAGTTATAACCAGGATTAACATTTATACACACAAACAAGACCTTAAATACCACCAGTGGCCTCAGCACAGTCCCTCGGCCTCACAGCTGAAACTTAACCCCTCTCTAGAAGTAGGACAAACTGGAATTTTGTTTCATCATAGAGTGAGAGTTTCTATAATCCCTGAATACATTATGGTTTTGAGTTTGTATGTCTAAGAATGTGTGCAGTCGTGACTTCTTGTCTCTGATCCTCCTATTGTGAACATTTATGAGTATTATAGAGACAGAACTGAGAATGAGACTAAAGATCTTCCGTCATTTTGTGATGATCGATACATTTTAGAAGTTTTCGACAAGTGTGACAAGTCAAAAAGTCAATTTACAAAAAATCTGAAAATCTGACTGTTTCAGAAATCATTCTGTTTATTTTCAAAATGTGAAAGAAAAGACAATTGGCAGATTGTCCTTAGCTTAAGGCGCAGCAAATGTAATAGTTATTGGTTTTGGCTGCTGTTGCACTGACTGGGCAAATAAGTGACAAACCTTTCAAGCTATTCATCATTTTATTAATCAAAGAAATCAGCAGATTGATCAATACATAATAATTATCTGCAGACCTGTATTCGACCATTTCTTCTATTATGAAAATACTTTACCAGACAACAAATCTCACGTAGCGATGCAAGTTATAACTTGTTCTAAATTAACTTTAAAGGTGGTTACCTTCAGACAAAGCTAGCTGTTTCCCCCTGATCCCACTTTTATGCTAAGCTAAAAAAAAGAGTTTTCCAAAATGTGGAACCACTTATTTAATGGTAATCATCTGATGGTGGCGCCTTGAGCTGCAGAGCTAAACTATAAAGCTGCAATGCATTTAACTAAACGATATATGATAAAGATGTCAAAGTGATAATGAAGTCAAACCAAACTTGTTGTGAACAGACCTTTGAGATCAAGGCCATTAACTCAAGCAGTTCTTGAATACTGTATAAATAATACACTTTAAACAAAAAGGCGTTTAGCAGGGAAGAAATCAGGGATGGTTGCAGTTTTGTACTGACAGTTAATTATGTGCGACTGTTATTGCACTTTAATTACGGAATCTGCACACAGAGAAAGCTAAATGTTGATCCAAAGATTTAATAGTTTATTTTGTGTTTTCCCAGCTGTCTCTGGAGCTGTCTCACCACAACCCACAATTGGCTTCAATTTCATCTAAATAAATGTTAGGCGCCGCCTGTGGGGAGAGTCCGTTCTGTTCTGTTTCCAACAATAGAATACATCTTATTCAGTCAGTATACTGTTTTCTTCCTCTATAGATTATTTTACTTCTTCTCAAACCGGCATTTAATCCATCCTTTACACAGCTTAAAGCTTCAAAAGGCGTTTTGCTGCAGAAGCTTGCCTTCCATCTTCACGATGAGTAGGATTAACACCCTGATGTGAGCAGTCAGTGGTGACTAAAGTCTCCCCTAAATGAGCTAACATGACAGGGGCTGAAGCTGGGTGCTGTCTCCACCTGTGCAACCTGATACACTATCAGCGCAGAGCTTCTTTCGCCCACGGCCGGTCTGGCTGTTAGCCGAGCTCTCTGCAGCCCTCTTGTTTGTCTGACAAAGGGAGGAGCAGCTTTAACTTTCACAAGGTGTGTGATGACAAATCTGCCCACAGGTGGATCAACCACTCCTTCACCGGCTTTATGAGCGTGTGTGTGTGGGACATCTACACAAAATGATGCTGCGACAGCCTCTTGTGTGGGATTTAATACCTACAGCAGTGCGTACCCGTGGTGTGCTGGAGATTCTATTGTGCATAAAGCTTTTTTGACGTTCTACTTCTAAAAGGACGTGTCACCTTATAACTCTCAGAACCAATAAACTTAATCAGAATAAAGGAGTTCAGAGGAGTTTGTCTGACATTGAGCTGATCCTGTTGGTATCTTTTCCAATAACTTAAACTGAAATCACAGGAATCACAGCCTCAAGCAGATAACTCCTCACCCTAACCCCAACACCTCAAATACACTAAGTAAGGCCATGATCATATACAACTGATAATGAGCTATTTATTCTTGAAAACAGAGAAGCCAGAAAGTATTTGGCAACTATCTTAATATACTCTGAGATCTATTCATTGCTTTGGCTGTTTTTATTAAGTTAAAAAATAAATGTGCTTCAAAACAAAGAAGTTCTATTTTTGCTGGCAATCCCCAACGTGGACAATTGATTATTTTTGGCGTGGTTGGGATGCTATTCTGACTAAACAAGACATCTGATGTAACAAACAGAAGGCTAAACAATCATTTGATGAAGAGGATGAAACACAACATTATTACAATAATGATTAACGGTAGAAAATCTTTAGATGTGGCTCTAACTTATGTCGTGTTAGTCTGCAAATAAGATTTAAGACTTAACAAAATCTAACAATCAAAAGAAAACTGAGCAGATAACATCAATTAGGGTCGTTGGTTGCACTTACTGAAATTGTTGCTATTATTATCAATTTATCAACATGTTTTTACCTTTGTACAGTATATATGTCCTGCCTATTAAGTTACTGTTGTTTCTTGATATTAGCAGTTTTATCTACTTATGTGCACGTAAACTGTATGCATACTTGGAGATCAGCCAGTTAGGCACAGAAATCCTCAAGAAGAGAAGCGCATCCTCTCTTCTGTTTTATGGATTGGATGTCACCTGCCATCCTCCTGTAGTTTTATAGATTTATTAAAGATTAATGGTCATCTCTGCACTTCATTTTGTTCCCGTCTGCTCTGTCCCTACTTTGTTATAGTCCACGGATAACTCAATGTCAATCTTCATCATCCGAGTAGTGTTAGGGCTTTGTGATGTAGTGTTTTAGTATTTTTAAAATCAGTTAATCTGAGTCTAACAAAGCCTTCACAATGTGAATTCTCCGAAAAAACCCAGAAATACATACATATGTTAAGATGACTGCTGTAAACGGGACATTACTCCCTGAAGTTTATACTTTATTGTAAGGTTTCAGATAGATTTCAGGAACCGGTTGGTTGAGATTGGAAACCTTTTAGAATATGACACCTGTAAAATCCCATCTGACGCCCTCTGCTCGTTCCCAACAGCCACTGGCAGCTGTTTCATATGAAGTAACAATAGCTGACAGTCTGCAGGTCATGGTCATCAGCGAGACAGGCATAAATCACATCTGACTCAGTGTCACACAACCCTAAAAAGACAGGCGGAAAATTAAACCGCATCCAAAGGTGATTATCGCAGATTCGTATAAATCAAGCAGAGCTAACCTTTTAGGCATAGTTTGAAATCTGTATTTTATGCTTCCTTTGCTAGACGGATACTACTTTTTTTATTGTTTTGCATTGCCAAAAGAGAAGAGAAATGATGCAAGTTGAAGAAAGGCACTACTACGAGAGTGTATGTGTGTGTGTGGGTGGATGTCTGGCCTCATTCCCTGGCTTCATCTCAAGCACCCCATGTACACACTCACTGGGACCAAGATAGAAAATAAAACATAAAAAACGCTGGTTTTATTATGAGCTTCACTCACACTACCTACAAAACTTGAACAAAAGAAAGCATTTTTGTGAGGCTGCTGGGATTTAGTTTCCACTCCTTTGAAATATTCCAGTGCAGAGATAATTTTTCTGACCGCTCAACACACACCGTATAGGTCCTGCAGCCAGGACACCTGAGGCCACCCCCATGCCATCATCGCTTACGTAATGATATTCATGTCTCCTTGCTGTTCACCTCACCTTGCTGACATTTGTGAGCACAAGCCATCTGTGAGCGAGTTCACACACCGCTATATAAAGCACCCAAAGGTTAACAAATTCTCAGTTTGTTTTGCTTAAATGTCAGCTTTGCTGAGGCATTGATAGCAGATAAAAAGTCATATAACTGTGTACTGTGTGTTTTCAAAGCGCTCTCATGGAGATTATTTATATCTCTGAAAACAACCTACAAGTTTTTCATAATGCCAAGAGATGCTGACAAGATAATGAAAAATATTTGGAAAAGAAGATAGCCTATCTGTTTCATTATACCGGGGAAAAACCCAGATAATCTTTTGGCACATGTTGATTATCTGTTTTAAAGACCTTCGGCTGCAAAAGAAAGCCCTTACACAGAAATGTCTGAATGCAAATCCCTACAAACCATAAGACAGGACTGCAAATGCAATGAATACCGTGTAAAGACTTAAATATGAACATTACGCAATATACAGTTTAAATGTATATATGTCTTAAAGATATATCACATGTAAGTTACGCATCCTGATTCTGTGGAACTAACACAAGATTTGTTAGCAATAGATTCTGGGGAAAAAAAAAACCTTCATAATCGAATTTAATCCCATAGAGAAAACAGGCCAGAAGAAAAAAGATAAATAGTTTGGTAAATTCTGTACTGGGTGCCTTGTAATGATAAAGAGAAGGGTTCACGTTATTCAGATCTCCATCTGCCAATCTTTTCTATTTTCTCATTAAGACAATCTACAAACCCTAAATATGACAGAAAAAGATACTTAAACAGTTTATAGAGAAACTTCTATTAAACATGTGTTGTCACAGAGTAATAAACCTGTTACATAAAGACTTTCCAAGTGATGATACCTTCATAGGTAATTGATTGGTAGAATTATTACAGTTATTATTGTTTGCTTCTGTTCATTTTGTAAAAACAGTTCTTCATTTCCTTGACAAAATATTTGCTTATAAAAGTCGCTCTGGCAAGCTGCGTGAGCGTGAGCGAAATCAGACAGTAGTTTCAAGTTTGTGAGCAATTAGACAGTGACTCATAAAGTTGCCAAAGGTGCAGCTTCGACACACTGCCATGATAACAAACCGTAAAGGAAAGAGCCACCTGCCACAGGACAAGCAGGCTCCAAAAACAAGCAAGGAAAGTATAGGACGGAAGGATGGATAAGTAGAAGAAAGGAGGGCCGGAGGAAGGAGGAGCAGCCACCTGCAGGCTGAACTCAGGTCTAAGAGTTGCCATAATCCATCTTTAAGTGTGTGAGAAGAAAAGGCATCGCAAGTATTTATAATCCCTTCACACTGTCTCCTTCCATCAGTAAGATCTGGCTTTGACATGACGTTTATCAGAGAAGGGAGGGTTAGAACTGGAAGAGCTAACCCTGCTCTAAGTATGTTTCTGTTGGCTTTCCAAGTTTATAGCCTTCATATTGTAAATACAGTTGTTGCACTTCCTCCTAACTCTCAACTGTTGTATGAGTTTTATAGGAATAAGTCACCATTATAAGAAAAGGTTTACATGCAGTTTGACAGTAAGTCAGATTGAAACCACTCTCACATCAGTCTGTTAAATATAACGCTAACACCAAGAGCTAACCAAGCTTAATGTAGCACAAACATCTAAGCTAGCTGGCTACATCTGAAGGTTTTTGTACAATTTAAACACAAAAGATATTATAAGTAATATAGTGAGCTAAAAGGTGCTTCTGTATGGATAATGTTGTCTTTGATTAAAAAAAAAAACAGGCTAGTTTTTCATGCTTCAAGCTATTTGCTAACTTTAGCTTCAAAGTAAGCAGACTAAAGTAAGTGGCACTGTTTAAAAACTAACACCATTGTGTTCTGAGTTTAATATAAGATACATTTAAAAGAAATACACTTAGTTGTAGTTTCTCGCTTAAAGCAGACTGATTCAATTAGCTAAGCATTAGGACTGGGAGTATGGGAGACAGCTTGTTTGACTTCCTCCGAACAAAATTCACGGACCAACTTCTAGTCCAACAGAGATTCCTCTTTGTACACTCTGTGATTTGTGCACACAAGTCGGTCCAAATTAAAAACATTCATATAAAAGTTTTGTTAGGGAGCTAATGATGCTAGCTATTTCTCTCCATTTCTAAACTCTATGCTAATGCTACCCAGCACTTGGATGTTAGCTTTATTATTCTTATAGTCCATTCAAATCAATTATTTAATTCAGGTACCTTTTTCCCAAGAATGGCAGACATACATTTTTATCACTCTTTGAAAATCACTGATGATCTGGATGATACCTTCAGTTTTACAGTTTTATACCTTTGCAGTTTTTTTCCTCCTGTGCCAGGTAGGCAATCGAATAAATAAATCTGCAAATATAATAGAATCCTGTAGGATCTTTTGTTTTCCTGGTCGATTTCATCCCCTTAGATTATACGCTGTACGCAGGAGGTATGGGAAAATCAATCCACTTTCATTAACTGCTGCTGATCTGGATGCAGGGCGGGGGGTTGAGCTCATGCATGAGAGCAGTCACCCTCACCCATGCAGCACACAGCAAAAGGAGGAGACCACCATCGTGACACAGGCGTACCCACACACACACACTCAGGCCTGCAATGCGTACATGAAAGGAAAAGAGGGTTTGAAAGGAGATGCTTTACGTTTGATGTGAGGGCGGTTTTTGGATGGGCGGGGTGGGTGGAGGACTGCGCCCAGAGATCAATGAAAGTCCTGAGCTTTAACATGTTGCACATGTGAGAGGTACCTTCTGGTCTGTGAAAATGTGCTAAAAGCCCACGTCAAGGTTGCAGTAGGTGAGAAATACCCCACTCTCGATTTTACTACCCACTGACACATATTTGTGAAGATTTAAATGCTGCAAAAGAGCAAGAAAGGGGTCAACTGTGATTCACCAATTTAACCCTAAATGCAAGGGAAACATGCTTTTAAATTCTCCAGACACGTCTGAATTTTAGCTGATTTAATCACAGATGGCTGGTCTATTTTTAGCTCAGCCTTAGAGGGCAGATTTCTGCTCAAAAGGGTGATCTGCAGCGACGGCGGCTGGCTCTGAGGAGCTGCAATACTGCCACACTAATCCTGTGAAATGCCTGCTCTGGACGGAGGGGCTCGGAGACTGCCAAGCCATTGCCTGGCCTATTAAAAGAGAGCTGCCTGCCAACTATATGCATATAGGTTTAGAAAAACAGACATACTGTAGTTACCTCGTTTCTTCTTCAAATGGCATTAAAGAATCAGCTACTGGAGTCGCAGCCATAAGAAGAGCAGCATGAAAGTCGCAGCACTAATAAGATACAGACGACGTGTGGAGGCAGCAATGTGCTTCAGGGCTGTTGTACAAGCTGTCTATCAAAATTAAAGAAAATGGGTGATGCTCATTTCACATCTGTTAATGAGTTCTGCAATAATTTGTAGAACATGTTTGTTTAATTTAGAGTCATGGTGCAATTTGTTTTTCTTAGATTCATTATTATTTTACTTGTGTTAAAAAAAAACAGGACAAATTGACAGTAAAAATTAAAGATAAAAATATGTTAGTGTTGACCAACATTTTTATGGATTCGAGAAAACCACCTTGACGCTTTGTCAAAAAATGTAGTTAATCCAGTTCTGAATCTAGCTGGACTTTTTTTGCATTTTCCTCATGTATGTCTGCTAAATCCAAAGCTACAACCAGAAACCTTTATTAGATAAAGACCTGAAACAAAGGGAACAACGAGCTCATTCAAAGTTAACAAATGTCTCTATAGCGGACAAATTAAGCAGTTTATATCTTGCTGTTAAATCTATGAAGACGTGTTTCCATCAGTCTTTGTGCAAAACTGAACTAACTGACCGTGCAAGCCGTTAGCTTCAGAGAGATTTGGAGTGGTAGAGGCTTTTTATCTCGTTCTTATCAAAATCTCTGTTTTCCCAAAATAGCCAACTATCCTATTGACTTTCAGAAGGTACTTTATGTCTATTTATAGATTTCAGACTGAGCTCATGTATTGTTAAAGGCCAGAATATCTGACAGATGGTTTATAGAGAGGTTAGGAGGTTAATGCCCTTAAATCCAGAGATAAACATTTGTGTAGCATTTAACTGCAAACACACTAGTAGTAGATACATCAGTCCTTTATGTAAAAATGACACAAGACTGAAATGCAAGAAAGTTTTACTTCTAACATCAAGATGGGAGGAGCTGTGGTGAGAAACATATATTATATTAAACCTCTGTCAGTCAAGGCAGGATGGAGTTTTAATGGAGTCTTTCTTCCTCAAAGTAATACAGATTAAAAAAAAATCAATCCTGGTAAAAAAAAAAACTCCACAAGGCGTTTGTGTTGAAAAGTCATTAAAATGTAAAAAAGGATTTAACATCAAGAGGTTTCATGCTCCTTTAACCAATTAAGACGCCATGTATGAGGTCATCCCATAGCAGGATCATTCACACGCTGCTGCCTAAACTAAGCGGTGTGGATTCCAGCATGAATTGTGACAAAAGTCCTTTTTTTGTCAACTCCTCTACAAGAATAGAAATATGCCAATGGCTTGTTAGCTGGTCTCGTCGGCTCATTATTCCTGCGTAACGACCTCCTTTTGCTCTCCTTGGGGTTTGAGTTCTAAAACCGTGAGGAGAGGTTTCACTCAGCCCTGCAGCCAAGAGGGACAGTTTGTCTTTAAAGAGAATTTACCTCACGCCAGGCCACCAGAGGCAACACATCAATCTGAGGCCACTCAGAGGTACAATGTCATGATTTATCAGCACCTATAGTCACATGAGCTCATGAGGCGCTGCTTTGCATGCTCTCACCATGAATCGTCTTTATTTCGATTTGTAAGCAGAGCACTTCAGTTCACTGGTTTATGGAGTCTTCACTTGATGCCAAAGCCAATAACAGACAAAGAGGACAGTTGTTTTCAATGCACACAGATCTGCTGTAAAGCCTCGGAGGGAAAGAGCTGCAGAGAAGAAGAGCTCTCATCGCCCTTCTATCAAAAGTACTCTTTTATTGCAGAGTGACTGTCCTTTGGAAATATGTTGTAAACAAACTGGGAGGGAAAACAACACAATGTCTGCAACAAAAACAGATCTGAATAGCATCTTGTATCAGTAAAAGAATGTTCGATCAGATCATCTCTTCTCTGCAGCGCCTCCACTGTGCCACAAGCAGCAGGTGGGCAGAGCAGATAATCCGTCTCAACGGTTACATCTTATGGACCACAGATCTTATTATTAACCTGCACCTGTTCACCCCTGAACTAGAACAGGAAGTGGAACAGGCCATTCAATGTCCTACAGTTTTCCTGCTTCCTTGAAGAGTTCTTTCTTTTTAAATGCTTTAAAATAACATCTCAAAAGGAACTGCAAATGATGTCACTCATTTAAACAGGTGTATCTGTGAGTTTTCATTAATCATTTTTGTGCAGTTTTAATTGACACACCTGAGTTGTAATGCTTTACATTTTTTTGAAATATTGCAAAAAAAGATGTGAATCTCACCTGAGAGGCAAGATGACAAGAGTTCAATGGGAGCAGACAGAGGAAATTAAATCACGTTGAACATGAAGCATTTGAGTTCACCAATTGCTAAAGACGAAACTATCAGATCAGTGGGGAGTGATTACGAGGCTGTAACCTTCTTCAGGTCATTCAAAAACTAGGAGGGCACTCCAACAGAACAGACCTCAGGCCAGAAGCTTTTCTGTGATTCTGCAGACAAACAGCTTGCAGCTTTGGAGAAATCAACAAGTATTGTTTCTGGTCAGTAGGTGATGCCGAGCTGATTCCCTATTTTTTTGCTTACACCACTAACATCATCAAACTGCTGGTAACACTAGCAAGGAAAGCTCGGAAGTCATTAACCAGCTCTCTTTTCTTTCCTTTCTGTCATAGATAACCACTTCACACACAAACTAACACACCTCACGCTGGCCTGCTCTGTGTGTGCGAGATAGCAGGTGTGACCATTATCAGCTCTTTCCTGTGTGAGGGAGTTATTCAAGTCCGATCCCACAAGAACAGCTTTAAAAAAATGTGCAACATCCTCAGTTACAAATCCAATGGTTAGCTTGAGGTTGAGGAGTCCAATCCTAACAAATCATAAAGATCAGGATGTTTGATGTTGTTGAAACAATGACTCAACGTCAGTATTAAAAAAAGAAAAAGAAAAGTGATAAGCACCTTAGCTACTGTTAAGCTCTGAGGTCGTGGTGAACTGAAGACTTTGCAGAAACGAGAGATAGGATAATGATTTGGATTTTTCCCTTGTCAGAGTGTGAGACCTTCCTCGCGGTGATTCACCGACTGTTATCACAGCGAGGAGCGCGGGAGGCACAGCCACAAGTCTGATGGGTTATGAGTCACTCGTGTCCCTCTCAGGCAGAAAAGCTGAAAACTTCTCCTCTCAGATCCAACTTTACTTTTTCTACGAGAGGCCTCTCACCTAAAAAAAAAGACGTCAAACTGAAGCGTCACTTTCCTCTCAAAAGAGAAAAGTTATAACCTGTGAATTTTCTGCTTCAGGCTCATTTGCATTTCAATTCAACTCTGAGCGGAAAAGCTCCTTTACTGATAAGTCAGTGTGAGGTGTGCACATCACTGGCAGAGACAACTTTAGGACCTGTGTTTTTGTGTCCATGGTAACTGGGAGGGGAGGTGAAGACTTTGTGTGTGTATACGTGTGTGTCTGTGTCTGTGTCTGTGTGCAGGGAGAATTAGCAGACAGTGAGCACACACAGGTACATGCACTGATTCACAAATAAGAAACAATCAATGATCTCTGCTCATATAATCACATATCACTCTGGCTACTTGCTGTTTGTATCAGTCTGAATCTGCAGAAAAAGTCTAAAACAGTCCAACAGAAAGCCGCCTCCAGCCTGTACATGCCCTCCTGTGGCCGCCTGTGAGCCAGCTCCGAGCAGCGCCTCCTGCAGTTGTCCGCCTCTCTGTTTTGTGGATGCAATTTCTTTGTTCAGCGAGGCGAGGTGCTGACGTCAAATTGCCTCCTTTGTTTCAAACGTGCCTCAGCTGCATTGTTCGTCTAGTGTGAATTTTTCAACCTGCCCCTGTTGCCGACAGCAACAATGAGATAAATGACCAGATTTTTCAATCAGAGCAGCAAAGAAGAAAGGAGGAATTAGCAACAAAAGTGTTGTCACTTGTTTCTTGTAAGAATAGAAAGAGGAGAGGTGTTTCAAAGAGGAGCACTGTTTTTGTTCAGCTTTGTGACAAGTTGTTGAATAAGCAGAGATGCTTTTGAGCGGCTTCCTTTTTATTGAATAATCGATTAATTCTTCTTCTTTTTCTTACATAAAGACACATTTTTGTGTCTCTTGCTCTTCTATGATAATATCTTCTTGTTTTTGTTTTTTTGTCCTTTCTGACAGCGGTCTCAACTTTTGGTTTAAGACTGTCGGCTGAACGATACACACAACATGAAGATGTTAATTTCAACTTCAAAAATCTTAAACGTTATACTTTTCTTCTTTTTAATGACAAAGTCAGTGACATGATTATTGACAATACATTAAATCAACCATGGCCCACTCTGTTCATCTACTACCAGCATCAGCCAATCCCATCCCATTTCATTGGTATGTGAGCTGAGAGAGTCTAGAAAACAAGCGCTCCTTCCTCCTGAACAAGCTGACTGAGCGATCCATCTGGACGTGCACCTGACAGAGTGACTTCCTGCGCAGCTCTTTCACAGGATCAATAGCTGGCTTGTGCAGAGGGAGGAAGATGAGGTTCAGAGTATCAACTCAGTGTTGACATATCTGAAAATGAGCTGCAAGCGAGAGCCGGAGACACAACACAAGGGAGTTAGTGTACTCAGCAGAGTCAATGAGCTGTTTGGTTAAAGGAGCACCACAGTAAACAGAGCAGCTGAGGAGAGGAAGATGAAGGGGTCTTTGCAGGAAGGAAGTCTTCATCGCAAGAGAAAAGAAAAAAAGGCCGGAAAAGCTGAAGGGCAACTGGGCTATGACCTGAACATTGATGGGGCCCCTGGTGGATAAATGACTATAATTCAGAGTGTGTTCAAATGAAGGGCTTAACTGCTTGACGACACCTGTTCGGCTCTACAGAGGAGCCTTTCACTGAGGACAGGTGCCTCTGCAGCAGGCCGTCCACTTCCCCTTCGCTCTCAGCTCCACTCACAGCTGCTCTCCTTACAAACCTCAGACACAGATTCCTCACATGCCGGACGCTCAGCTCAGCAACCATTGCAGCAAAAAGTCAGCTGCATGCTATCAGAAAGACAACTCTGCTTTACAACGAACAGTCTCTGCCAGATCATCACAGAAGAAGATCACATCAGCTGGACCTGCTGCAGGATCAATGGGTTAATGGTAAATGGATATAAACTGCATATTTGTGCAGAAAACAAGGTAAATATTTGCGTGAAAGCACTTCATGCTAGAAGGCAAAGAAGTCCCCTAAAAGTGTGTGTTACCTTCACTTCCTATACTAACATAAAAGAGGACCTTCTTTCAGAAAATACATGTTAATCAGCCAACTGCTGGAGACAAATAATTGCTTATTCTGCCTCAATTGTGACATGAACAATAATAACTAACTGAACTATAAAATGCCAGAAAATCTTCCCCACTTCAGATTTTTTGTGGGTTCTGTCTCTTCAGATGTAATTTCATTTAATAGCCTGCTTTGGAAAGTCAGTTATGCAGGAACGCAAAGCAGAAAACAAAAACCATCCTACTGGAATGATTTCTGTGGGAGTCTGAACATGTGTGAGTGTGGCTGTATGCATATGTGCACTGGGTCTGTCGGCTCAGTGACCTGTGCACAAGACAAACAGACTGCAGGGAGGGGCGAGGGGGGGTTGACTTAGTACATTAGTGCAGATGAATTAAGGCTGAGACTGACTGAAATGTTTTTTACTGTCAAACCATGCCTTAAAGCCTCAAATACCTGCTGTTTGAAACTCTTAAAATGGTCATTAACTGAAGTCCAAAATGTTTGTTGGAGCAGGCAGAGAGTGTGTATGTGTTATGATAAACATACATCCATCTACACTGACTCACATAGCAGGCATACCGGGGCACGTGTACGCACTAGCCATGTGTTTCAGATGTGGGCCAACTGGCTGCAGTCCAGCTGCAGCAGGGCTGGGTTTGTCTGCTCGGTCCCAGCATGCTCTCTGTGCGAGGGGCAAGGTGCTGCGCTGCATAGCTGGAATTTTTTACGTCTTTGTTTGGCCAAAAAGGCTGCAAGATTCATTTAAAGGGGCTCCTATACACGAGGGCATGTCGAGGCATGTCCATAACTGACTCTTATAGAGCAGCTGCACACAAGCTTTTTTAGTCTATGATATATAAACATAATAGTTGATTCTTCAGAAGGAAAATAAAATGACAATTGTTCTAAAAATGTATAAATCCTTTGATATTATCTGCTTCCAGTTTTGCAAATGAGATTTTCTGGAGTTCAGGAAGAGTCTTTTGAGGTTTTTGGCTTCTGATTGTACAAAAGAAGCTATTTGAATACGACAGTTTTTGCTCATCGAAACTGTAATAACCTTTTGAGTAGAATGTCATCACAACAAGTAGAAATGAAAGCCCAAAACATCCAACTCGTAATCAAACATGACTTTCTCACTTGTTTGTTCATCTTGAATATCTAAAGTTATAATGCAAAACAAATACAGAAGTTCTTTTCTAAATGTCCCAATCATACGTCGTAATCATGGCAGAAAAAAACACGGGATACAAAGTTCAATTAACAAACAGACACAGCAACGAAGCAAACCACCTGCGTAGGTGAGTTCATGTTACACAAGCCAAACAGTAATTGCAGTGATTTATAGACGTTCTCTGTCAGTGACTCAGGTGATTGGACGGTGAGTCAGGCCCGTAACACTTTCTACAAACCACAAACTGCCTCAGTCTACAGAGCGGTGTAAAGACAACGTGTGTGGTCAATTATTAGGACGAGCATTCACGGTTCATGTAGAAGTCAACCAGAGTTTTTAATAAGCACTCCAAAATGAGCGAGTCTGAGTATTTAGGGAGTATAAGCTGCAGCTGCATGGCTGAACTCTGAAGGCTGCTTTGCCTGTGAATTAAATACAATCAGTCACTTTCTCAAGACTTTCATAAGCGATGAATTATGCTTGAACTGGCTGTCACTAACAACCTCCCTCGTAGCAGCAGCAGCAGCAGCAGAGATGATGTGACCTGAAAGTGACGCGTGGAGAGCCGCCCCGTCGCATCGAGACGCTCAAACATCTCAATGAGAAAATCCACCTAAGAATTTTAAGTGCCCCCTCCGACTTCTGAGAGTTTCATCCTCCTGACACGAGGGCCCCGGCGCTCTCCTTTTCTTTCTCCGCTCCGTGCAGCTGTCACAATGCTGAGGCTCATAATATCACTCGGTCCTTGTTGTCGTGCAGCTGTGTGAAATGGTCAGAACACTTTCTCTCAGCGATGTCATCATCACAGCTGCATCTCTAAAGCCTCCCCGCTTCCTCCCAGGAGATATGCTGTGATTACCTTATCCTGAAACATCTTTCTTTCCCTCCCTCTGTCTCAAACTCTCGGAGAACAAACATGTCGGAGCAGATCAACTTACAGAGTTTAGGGATATGAACTGAAGCAAAGGGCTCCACCAATCCACCAAATACACTAAATTAGGGCTGTGACAAGCAGTTATATATTCATTGTCTACTTATCTGTGTATTATGTTCTATAGTTGAATGTGTCAAAATGACAGAAAGGGTTGTTTTCTTCAGCGTTTTTTTTGGTTTTATTAAAAAAGTGTTTTTTTTGTTGTAGATAATGATTGAAACCTGAGAAAAATTACATTCAGGAAAACAGAAGCAGAGAATTCGGACATTTTTCTCTTAACTCAGATGATTTGTGACAGTATTAAAAGGGTTAGCTTTAGTTCATTATCATGTAAGTAAAGAATGAATCATTAAGGCTGTATGAAACGTTTCTGTTATTCTGCTGCACTGCTTTCTCTTTTACATCAAACCCTAATGGGAAGGTGGACTGACACACAGATCATCTGTCACCGTGTTAGTCCAAAGTTTTTTTTTATTGTCTCATAAAACAGACTTTCTCTGCGGTTTATACAAAGTGAGAGAGCTCTCTTTTCAAATCAGGTTGTGGGTCAAAAATGCAGCTTGAGGTCTTTTTCTCATGCTAGCCTGATAAACATTGTGTAATTACTGGCTATCAGATGTCAACATCCATTTCCTAACACCCATAAAATACTGTGATTTACGCTCGTTTCCTCTGGTTTGTTTTGGTTATGTTCTCAGGCTTTCATTTTCAGCTTTGTGCCGCTGCTTTCATGTGCATCCAAATTCAAGTGGTTCCTCCTAGAGCTGACATGAAATATGGAAACTTTTTAAACATAGCTATGAAGTGTTGTGAAAAATGCAAAAGAATCACAAATTAATTTTACTCAAATGGAGAAAATTGCTTTTTTCTCCTCTTTTTTGTATAAACTGAGCTGATTTAATGTGTAACCTTTGTTGTTTTAAACCTTTGACATCTGATTGCTCAATTCATTAAAAAATACAGCCACCATCAGTTTAACTATAAGCAGCAGTTGCGGTACATCACGCCTGAACTGACACAAGCTCCATGAATCAAAGTCCATAATAAATGAAGTTGCTTCATTCAGCTTTGGTGTGAATGCTGCTGCATTAACTGTATTTCAAACTGATTTAGGCACTTGTGACTTTGACGCAGCAGCTGGAAGTAAACATACGTGTTCAACTTTAAAGATCAGCCACTCCTCATGCAATGGTTGGATTCAAAGTCCTTGTTTGTGATCACATGTGACGTTCAGGAACATTCGGTAACTCTAGCCACTTTGAGAATAAAAGAAAAAGAGTGGGCGGTTCACCTCTGTACTGTACAGGTACTGAACATCATGGAGGTGTATTTAAACAAGTGCTGAATGTTCTTTTCCAAGATAAATGCTGCTGTATCTAGTAGCACGTGTCTCTCTTCTCTTCATCTGAGCAGCTCTCTCTAAGCATCGATGTGTTGAAATTTACTGGGCCGTTTCCAGCTCTGTCACCCCGAGTACATCAGCTGACAGCAGCCTCAGTGCTCGGCCTTCACAGACCCCAAAGTGCAGAACGGAGGCCCGAGGGCTTTTCACTCAGCTGAACACAACCTTTCTCTGTGTGCGGATCACTAACAACCCTTGTGTTCAGAGAAGGATGGGACGGCACAGTTTTCGCCTCGAACTCTCCGGATCTGGACTCAGGATGTCCTCGCAGCCCTTTTTCGGACACCTGCGGGGGACTGTGAATGTCTCTCTGATGGGACCGAGGGACATACACACAGTCATTCATCAGCCATCCGTGGCAAGGCTCTCTTTCAGATACAGATACCCACTGAGACACAAAGACCCAGCTGCCTCAAGTGGCAGACATACACACAACACTGGGCATCAATGCAACACAGCTCCATTTAGGCCTTAAAGAAAACCCGTCACAGCCGCCACAGAGAACCTCTATACATCCCTCTGCATGGCTGCATGCATGGACAAAAGAGGGTGTTTTAATGAGAGAAAAGAGTCAGAACAACACATGTTGACTGAGACAAACATGTTTCAGGTCTGGTGTTTGATTTTAAATCAACTTCGAAAGCTTTAGAGACATTAAACAGCTTAAACAGTTTTTGAATCGTCAGGCTGAGAGAGTCTAAAGTTTTCGAAGGAACCAGGCTGTTTCATCAGTTTCCAGTTTGTGCTAAGCTAAGCTAACTTTATTGTTTATATTTACAGGCAAAATGTGGTATACATCTCTTCTACCGAAATGTGAAACAGCAGACGAGGTAGCTTATTAAAACAAGAATTAATTAGTTGTTTACCAACACATAACTGCCTTAGCACCTTTAAGAAGGATTAATGCTAGCAACTGATTTAGCACAACCTGACACTTCCAGGTCGGTGTATTACAAATCTTAAACTCATATTTGAAGCATAACTACTTGATTTGATGACCTATTTCAGATTAATTTAAGTTGACACTGAATAATGTGAGGATCTTGGGCTCTTTGTGAGAACATGAGCTGATGTGATGAGCTAGTGGTACTTTTTGAAAACGTTTCATGGGATTTATTTACTATAAAAATAATAGTTGCTTGCCTCCTTAATTAAGTGATTTATGAGCCATCAATAAAACCATCATTTAAACCTATAAATCCATCATAAGAGACGACTCATCAGGAAGTGGGATTGATTTTTCTGCCACTAAAGTGCCTCCATATTGAAATAAGACAAACAGCTGCTGGTGGACTGAGAGTGAAATATGGAGGAGGCATTCGGCTGCAGCACTTAAAAAGCTGATGATTGTGCATTGGGGCATTCAGAAAGGCAAAGCGTGGGAGAGAACGCAGAAAAAGTGAGTATCACCTACATCAATGAGCAGAGAAAAACAGCGCTAGGATGTGTCAAAGTTAAAATGAATCACAGCCCGTTCCCAAATTTTTTTTTTTTTAAAAACCTCCCCTGGCTTGTGGACAGTGAATAATGGAGCTGTGAAAAACTCTCACATTAGCCCACTTTGGAGGTCCTCGTGACTCCAGGGAAGTCAGCAGTTGCAGCAGCGCTACACAACTGTGTGGAGGCCCGTAGGAGGATGCTCCTGAGCCGAACAAACCAATTACACCCCTGTCAGGGCCGAGGCACCGCACTGCATCATCCCACAGAGACACTACTGTCACACTACACGCATTACTCAGGCTCAACAGACCCCGTACTGATGAGCAAAGAGGCCTGGCATGTGTGGCCCGGTCGTCAGCCCTACCATTAAGTGTTGATTGTCCTTTATTAAGGGGGCAGTGTTGCTAAAACAAAGGCCTGCCCCGGTCAGCACACACTGGATTGTTGGAGCATGTGACTCTTGTTTGATTGGAGAGACGCTGAAGGCCTCGGCTGATCTCAACCCATGATGCTCCTTCAGAGCTGGGGCAGCCTCCAGGACTCTGCGGAGCATTTATACATTCCTCCCGAGGCGGAAACACAGCCCATTAGCGTCACATGCAAACACAGAGTGGGCTCCCACACCAACTCCTTTCAGCGCAGCAACATGGTACAGTTAAAACAGTCCATGCGTTTCCTCAAAGTGCATGCAGGGAGCTTTGTCTGACATGCTTTGTGAAACACAAGGTTAACCCTTTCAATTCATCTTTTTAAACACTTGCTCCATGACAATATTCTGTACTAACGAAAGAGGGTTTTTTTAAGGAGACTTTATAGTCCTTCACAGTAGCTTAATGTATCTCCTAATTGTGGCACCAGCCTCACTTAATGGGTGTCAACAGTAGGCGAAATATTGCTTACTAGTATATCATCTGCTTACACCTAAAATAAAGTGTTACAAACCATTTCTAGTTGTTTAACAGGAGAAGTTGAAGTAATGTGTTCATGTATATGTAATCTTTGACGTCAGCTACTTCCTTCAATGATTAACACTGAAGCGATGCCAAGCAGCAGCATTCCTGTGCGGCTTGTTGCAACAGAGCTGCAGGCTCTGGAGGCGTGGAGGAGAGGAGGAAAGGTCCGTCAGTGTGAAAGTGGGCAGGCTCCGCTCGCAGGCCCGGACTGGATGTTACACAGCCTCCAGTAATTAAAGGAGAGGGATCAGGCTAGTTGCACAATGGGAGTGAAGCATTAGCTAACTACTGTCTGTCAGCCTCAATCAACTTGAACGCCCCTCACAAAAAGATGCGTGCGCCCGATGGCTGAGAGAGAGCTGAGAGCGGCCTGAACTGGCACACGCTGTTCATTAGAGAGGTGAGGAATCTGCAGCAACGCTCCGGCTGTTTTTTTCTGCTACATGATCATCTGCTGTTGATATAAATGTTTATTCAGGCTTCGGTTTCCCTGAGAAGAGGACCAGGAACGCTTGGAGGGACACAAGAAGTGCACTTTTACCAAAAGATACAAAAAACATTAGCACTAGAATACGTTTAGACATCTTGACACCATAACGAGATGTCATATCAAAGACAACAGCATACCACCTTTCAGCATGGCAGTCATTAGGGGAAGTTTCAAAGTGGAGCTATGTAATTGCATTGTTAATGGTTTATAAATCTTCTCTTAACTGCTTTAGTTATAAGCTTATAAAACCTGTTAGGTTGCCAGGTTGTAAAAAATCCTATTGGTTGATTGGTTTTCCTCTCTGTTCAGTAATAATGCAGTTAGCTTAATGCTAACTCAAAAACCTTAAAGCTACAGTCTATGCTCCAAGGCTCCTGTCTGCAGTTTAAAGTGTGTTTTTATCATTACATCTTCAAAAGTAAACAGTTAAGAGTTGTAAAAAAAGAAGTTTAATTGTCGATGAATAATATAATTTAGTCTTTAGAGGAGTTTAAATGTTTGAGTCGGCTTATATAAATGTTCATATCAGAGTCATTAACTGAGGGTTCTTGTAATCAAATGTTCAGTTCTAAATGTTTAAAATGATTTACAAAGGTCTTTTATTTGTTGTAAGTGTTGATAGGCTGTAAAAAAAAAAAAAAGATTTTAAACGCGATCATCTGCAGCAGTCAAACATTAAACGGTGCATATATAATCCAGTAACTAAAAAGTTACTGTCATGCTGATTTTATGACTCATCTGTTATAGAAAAAAAACATTCATGAATCATGAACAGCCTTTTATAAAGACCTTTTTTTACAAGTTTTAACTGTTTTTTGATGGGGTCTTATCTGGGGTATGATCTACAGATGTCACATGTATTCCTCCAGCTGTTAGATCTTTATGCTCTGCAGGTCAGACAGGGAGGACTCGGATATCTGCACTCACATCCCGACCAAACACGAACACAAGGAGTTACTCATCAAAAAGTTTCGGGAGTTATGAAACTTCTATCTGAATTCAGTCAGTCTGTGGGAGTAACAACGGGAGCGTAAAACCGGAGGATGAGGGCGGAGGCGGGATGATGCAGACAAAGCGTCGGGACAAAGTCATTGATCAGCAGAGAAGGAGCGCTGTTCCTCCTCCCTCGCTCTCTTTGTTCAGCCCAGCTTCTGCTTTTCAACCAGATGCAATTTGGTGCTGTTTAGTAAGCCAGAGGAGGCTTCTTGATGACTCAAGGTGCAGAACCAGGCTCTCACGACAAAGTTGTTTATGAATTCAGAGCACAAAGTCACGTCTCCAGCTCCCTCCTGTCAACTAGCAGACTTTTGTATCCTGACAGAAAGAGGTTAAGAGAAGTTGATACAAGATATTTTACATTTAGATGAGACATTCCTCTTTCCTAAAGCAAGTGTTGTTTTCAAAGAACTTTTATTTGCTTGTGAGTCTGCCCTCAGGGCTATTTCTAGTTTCATCAAGTAGAACTTAACACATTTTATGATCTGTTTCCTTGCTGTTTACAGTGAAGTAACAGTAAGTCTAACTGAAATTAAACTGCAGAACAGTCAGATTCAGTTGATTTAACGTTTGAAATACAGCTCACACAGAAACCACAGCGGTTTTATGGACTGTAAAAAACCATCAAAATGCTATATTTAACTCTATCTGAGAGCTTTAAGGCTTTGTTTTCACCACATCAAGTTGAGAGACACGTCTTTCTTTGCTTATCTTGTCAAACACATCACTGAAGCTCGGATTTCCTGCACACAACATGTCAACACTGCTGCCCTCCTGTATCAGGTTGATATGATTCAACATCTGGATAAACAACAGCTTAACGAATGAATCAGTTTAATGGAGTGAAGAAGTTTGTTTCACGCACACATCTCAGACACGGCCTGCACAACAATCGTCACACTCATATAAACCAGATCCATAGAAATATTATGACATCAGAACAACAAGAAACACTCCACACGATAGATAATCAAACAGACTCTTAGAACAAAGTGAGGAAACTTCAACTCATCAAAATAAAGAGGGCAGAGGACTGAAACTGTTCTTTTCATTGTTTCATTTTTTGTTTAGCCATAGTCAGAGGTCTAACGAGATATCTTCAAATGTCTTGATCCTAAAATTCAGATATTTCACAAAAAGGCAGAAAATCTTGATCTTCTTCTCTTTTTTTTTTACCGGAAAATGACTTCCACTAGGCTTACAAGAAAATTGCAAGGTTGCAGCTTTGGAACCTTTGCTTACCAGAATTTGGGTGTTGAATTAATCGATTGAAGACCACCATATCTTACTCTTTAGTTTACTTTATTATGTGACTAAAGGGCTCCTTTTTCTCCACTTTACGCCACTTTGCTGTCAAATATCCATTTTTGATTGATTATCTTTCAGGTTTTTGATTAGAGCTGCAGCATTAAATTCATGTATTGATAAGTTTCCAGCTGCTACATGATGGCTTTAGGCTATTCCTGAAATAAGTCAAATCTATGGCTGCAGATTGTTTGATATGAAAACATTCTGATTTACTTGTTACATCTTTAACAGTCAATTGAATATCTTTGAGTTGGAAACGGTAAAGGACATGTGAGGAAATCATCTTTGACTTTTGGAAACACTGATGAACAGTTTTCACCATTTTTCTGACATTATAGTCCAGATGAGTCATCGCAGTACATGACAATGAACATAGTCATTGGTTTGTACTGTATGAAAGAACACAGGACGCACAAATTACACAATTTGTTCTACTAATGAACTTCTTTTATCAGCCAGAACAAGAACACTGCTCCTCGAGGCAACTGAAGATCTTTGACTTCAAGATTAAGTTAATATTACTTTTCCTGCAAACTTCAGTAAACACACTGATTATGCATGCACATAAGTAGTCTATAAACTTCCTCAAAGCCTATAGAAGCTCCTCTGCACATGGAGAACTTCTGCTGTAACTCCTGCCAATACGAGTTTACTTCAACAGGGAAAAATAGGAGGTAATGACATCACATCCCATTCCTTTTATAGTGTCGGATAATGAGTGACTGTTTCAGGACAGTGCTGTCCACCTTAAAACAAAGACTCTTTCCAAGAGTGTGAACACAGACTTCAGTGTTCAGCAGATTATAAGAGGATGTGGTGGAGGTGTTGGGGGGGGTCAGTTAAGACTCAACCTCATCATCCCAAACCCAGAGACCCATGCAGACTCAGTCACCCCTAGGGGCGAAAACACAGACAGGATGTGGAGGCAGAGGCCTACCCTCACCCACAACATGAAATATTGAAACAATAAATCTGTTTTACCTAAAGATTCAGTTCAAATAAAGGACGACATCTGGCAAAATTCTAATCATTTGCATCATTGCAGTCCAATTATATATTACTAAGACACCTGCTTTTACCTGTCTCTAAATACCTGCATGACTGATCAAAACAACAATCCAAAACAAAAGATCCTTAGTCATTGTGTTGACACAGTGGCTCTTCGTGTATTAGATCCATGCACAGAGAAGAAATAAAAAAAAAATCAACTGCAAAGAGGGGAGTTCAGCCAGGCGTTGTTTACCAGGCCCCATGCACTGTCATGGTCATTGTGTGACTGCAGGAAACACTAAGTTATTGTAAATATAACCTGCTGAGGAAAGGTGAGGAGGACACACCTACATGCACATCCTTTATTTACTGTTGCTCGACCGAAACTAGACAAGGCTGCACTGTGCAGTCTCTGGTATCGCCTGCAGAGAGGTGGATCTCTCTCATTCTCTGAATAAACACAGACACGATCGTACCTTAGAAATTCTTGCAGACAGGTGTCACAGAACCGATGTCCACAGGTAGAGACTTGGACGGGCTCCCGCATCGCCTTGCTGCAGAGCGGACACTGGAAGCGTCTCTTTGGCTTCTCCAGAAACTTGTAATCAAACCCGGGCATCGCTGCAGCTTCCGTGGTCAAGTCTTTTCAGGTTAAAGGTACAAATGTCCTCTCTGATGTCTCCCCTCCCCCTGAAAACGGGGCTATTTATTAGCTGCACTGCCGTTTTAAGCCGATGATGGGTTCATATCACGTCCCTTCCTTCCGCCACCGACAGATCGGGATTTAATAAAGGAGACGCGTCCTCCCCCAGCTTCTCCTCCTGCAGTCCAGAGACTGGCGGCAACAAAGGAGCGACTCAGTCCAGGAAACGCTGCAGATATGGTCCAAGATTCCTCCTCCTTACTCTCCTTCAGTGTGTGTTTGCAGGTTTACAGTTAAGAGGTTACGGAGGCCGTGTGTGGCCCTCTCCTCCGTGGTGGATGCAGTACTGACAGTCTGAGCACAATGCACAACCCCTCCGTCTGTTTAGGTGCTCCGAGTCCCGCCTCCTCCCTCTGTGCAGGAGGAGTCAAGAAGCTGAGACGCACACATTCACACCATGTTATCCCTCATTTCATCACTATTTATGGCTCTTTAACTGGGCGTTTTTAGTCCTCTTTTGTCTGCGGAGGCCTATAATGACATGCAATGTTTGTTTTCCATGGCCAAAATGAACAATTATTATCAATGTCATTTATTAACAAAATGAATAAACAAATTGGTCATGAGTCATGACATTACCTGTGTTGTGCAAAAAAAACGTCCTTATAATAAAATTAAGAAGTAAGAAATGTTTTTGGTGAAGGTTTATGTCAAATAAATACAGAAAATGCCCTAAAAAAGAAGAATACAGTTCAGACAGAGGTGACAGACGCCCTCTGGTGGTGAAACACAAACACAAAATTAAGAAATGTCATATTCCCTCCTCTATGTGTTAAAATGTCTTCTTCATACATGATGAAAAACATAAAATAAAACCTGACCTACATTCTCACACTAATGGATAAAACATACACATAGTGTTTAGACAGTATCAAAAAGACAACACACACAAACAAATGTACACACACACCAACACACTCAGAGATCATTTTTCACCTGCGCTGTTGCCATCAGATTACATCATCATTACATCATTACACAGGGCAACAATGATAAACGATCCATGTCCCCAGACAAGGTGTGAACACATCTTAATTAAGGAGTAATTACTCCAAAAAAAATCATAGATAACAGAAACTGTGTTGTTAGTTATTGAATGAAATCATCTGACATCAGCTCTGTGAAAATGACAGAATGATGGGAGAACAATGGGGTCGGAGACAGGAGATCAAACCTTTGAAGGTTATTTATTCACCTTCAGATGTTCATGTACAGCTTCTTTTCCATTTCAACATTTTGGTCATGATAAAGATGTTTCTTTTTTTGTGTGTCTCTACATTCATCAGCAGCCTCCAGGACCGTCATGTCAATTCAATCTGAACATTCATCTCTGGTGTGTGTTGTAAGTTGAAGTAAAGCAGATAAAATGTGTAACAGACTCTCATAGTCTGGAGAGTTAAACATCTTCTTACTGAGCACTACCTTCAGTGAAACCATCATCTCACATCAGATCAGATTTATCACAGGAGGTGTGACAGGTTACTACTGTAGGTCTAAATCAAAAATGTTTCTGTTTTGTAGCTTTGGTGATAGAGAAAAACAAACATCACTCAAGAAAATGTTCATATAAAAGTACATTAAATACAATAAATGATCAATGAAAGATACGGTTTCACTCCTAATCACCTGTTTGAGTATGTAGCTAAATGAAATATAGAATATGCATCATTTAGTACTAAATACTACTTATCCATGACGTTCAGCAGTGAATGTTGAATTCTTTTACTTCACTGTATTTATCTTTGAGCTTTAACAAGAAGTCATTTTGCAGTGTCTGATAATTAGAGCATCATAAAGAATAAAGAATAAAATATCATGTATAGGATTACACCACTGTGAAGTATTATTGTAGATCAAGCTAACAGACAGTTTATGAAGTTCTTGAAATGAGTCCTTTGAGTGACACATTAATGCAGCCATGCTTGTAGGCGTATAAAACACGTGATTTCTGATTGGTCAATTCAGCAAAATGTTTCTTTGGTACTTTTAAGAAGTTGATTGTAATACTTTTGTAATTATTCTCAAGTCAAACTTTTAAAAACAAAATGCTTTTCTCATCATTAGGACATCATATAAATAAAGTTTATGCAAATATTATACACACTGCAAGACGTGAAAACTCAAAATCTTCCACAAATACAGATGTTGAGTCAGAAAGGACTCACTCTAATGAACCTGTAGTGCACTTATTTGTCCACCATTGGTGCTTTGTATGATTCTTACTATCGAAGGAGAATGAAGAGTGCAAGGATGGCACATCGGACAAATTACCTCCAGTTGTTAGAGGAATCAAATTTATCCATCCTGAAAACAAAATACTTTTTTTGATAATCCTATTATTTATGTGATAAATCAAGGCAGTAAAGTCATCACAACACAGGGAATCAAGTGTTTGATTCTCATCCTCTGAATGTTGAAAATAAACCCACGCCCTATGTACACATACTTTCTCCAAACAATCCTATAATGCAATTTGTCACGTTTAATATATGTCAGAGAAGATGATTCATCTGACCTGAATCTTGATTTACTGCTGACTTTTAGAGGATTCGACTGCATGTCGATAATAAATGGAGGGATTAGTGAGTGGCTGATTGTGGGACAAAAAAAGGATCATTATTTTTTTTAAACACTGTTCAGTTGAGCTCTAAACAACAGACTCCATTTTGTTTTGACCTCGGCTGCTGAGTTACAAATGTATTGGAGGACTAATCCAATAAAGCCCAATGTGACCACTGACGATGTGATCAAGATTAACGTGTTTGCTTCATTTGACAGATGACTTACTAAACTCTCGAGTGGCTTTCCTTTCTTTGCATTGTATCATCTCATTCATCAGTGGCTTAGCAGAGCTCCAACCTGTTTGACTTTTTCTGGCCTTTATCATGCTAAGTCTGCACGTGAGAGAGGACAATAGCTGCTTACATGAAAGCTGCCTAATGACAACTTCCTGTTGGCCTGCTTTAGTGTAAACAGTCCTCTAACTCACCTGTTGAGAAATACACCTGCTGCAATTCACGTTTAAATCTTTGCTTAGCTGCATGAAATCAAACCAATGAATGAAAACAAATGTTCATTCCTGAAGAGAAATAGTTTGAGAGGACGAGATGGAAAATGTGAGGCCACAGCTGCAGTGTGAAGGGGAATCTTTGAACTGCAACACAGATGGGCCCCTGGCAGGAGATATTCAGAGGAAGCTGTCCTTCACCTCACGCCACCGCTGGACTTCAATGACGAACACAAAGAGGGTTTTTTTTCAGGGTCAAATCATCTCGGGACAGGCTCCTCAAGCAAAGCTGAAACAAGAGGGACAAATGGACTAAATGTCAGAAGAGCTGAAATGATTAGATCATTGATCAATGAGCTGACAGAAAATGAAATGAGAGGTACTGTAATTAATGTTTGCTTCCGCATCTTAACAAAAAGATATTTCACCCAATAATTGCGCTCTGGACCGTTGATGAATAAAATAAGGAATATACTGTATATATATGTTTATATCTAAAGGGATTTGTTTCACTATTTCCTGACATGTCTTAGACAAAACAGTTATTCAATTAACTGAGATTATAATCCATAGATACATCCCCATGTGTCTTCACATGACTTCTCTCTTGTTGGGACCAATAAATCCATTTTCCAATAATGAGGCCAATAGAGCCTGATGGTTAATTAAATAACCACACAGGCTTGTGATGCTCTTTCATCAGTACAAAACCGGGCCCCTTTGAATCACATGGCTGCAGAGGTAAACCTGTAAGAAGCTCTAACATCCTTTAACTTTTCTGTTGTTTTTATTAAAAAATATGCTGCCCATTTAAGGTGCTGTATTTATCTAACTCTGTTGCAGAACCTTGATTATGTTTAAATGGGCGCAGCCTTAGAGATAAGGTAATGAGCTCAGACATTCGGGGGGGATCTCAGAGTAGAGCCGCTACTCCTTCGCATCAAAAAGCCAGTTAAGGAGTTTTTGGGCATCTGACTAGCATGCCTCCTGGACGCCTCCCTATGGAGGTTTTCCGGGGACACCCAACTGGGAGGAGACTCCGGGGTAGACCCAGAGTTCACTGGAGGTATTATATATCCCGTCTGGCCTGGGAAATGCCTCGGAATCTCCCAGGAGGAGCTGGAAAATGTTGCTTGGGGAGAGGGAAGTCTGGGTTGACTTACTTTGTCTGCTGCCACCGCAACCCGACCTCAGATAAGTGGAAGAAAATGGATGGATGGATGCTTAGATGTAATATACAGCTTTTGATTCTATATTCTTGAATAAAAAACATGCTGTACATAAAATAAATAAGACTCTCATCATTATCAGTTTCTGGTCTTGTACTAAACTGGTATTTACTCAGACTGTTTTGAACTCTATTCAGTCACGTCCTTGTCCCCTGGTGCAGGCCCTGCAGGCTGTGGCGAGGATTACCACAATTCTGATATTTAATAAATTGTGATGCAGTTTAATCTTCTCCAAATCTGCAGCTATTTTCATTTTAGAGTTTAGAGGGACACTTTAATCCCACCTTCACTCTTTAGTTTTCATCAGGTCAGATGGTCACTATTGGCAGAGAGAGGAACACAAAACAACAGCCTAAAGGAAAAGATGGGCGTAATTTCACTTTTGGCCTGCAGTAGATTGTTTGACTGAACTTAAACGAATGAAAGTAAAGTATGAAACTTACAAATGAGTCCTTTCACAATATTGCATAAACAAACATGCCGCCCTGTCCGTGTTATCACGAGACACTTGTCTCAAGTTTGACCTGTTTGTCATCTGGGGAAAAATCTCTCATTCGCCACATCCCAACATCTCACAGTGTTTGTTACCAAAGAGGTAATGAGCGCAGTATTACGTTTCACTGCAAGCAGAGTGTTGCCATGACAACAAGCCACCGATGTCGCCGTGAACGGGTGACTCTCATCGAGCTGCACTGTCTTTGGGATCCCAGAGTCCTCCTCTTTTCTTCCAAGACGTCCGCGGGCCCCCTTTCCCCAGGTGTACACCTCCCCGTCTGTGCAGAGAAGACAGTCATTATTTCTACAAATCCACAGCTCAAACCTCAGGATGGATTAATCCACACAAATCTTTCACTGACAGCTCTGACTTTCCTGCAGTGGGAGAAAAATGGCTCAATCTGAAGGGAGACAAAGCTGAACAAAGACTTCCCTCAACAAAGAGAACCTGCAGGCATTACTGCCGCTGCTGGCTTTCTCCCCTGGGAGCCAATCCCTTGCACAGTGTGACATTTTACCATTTAACCCTCGGCTTCAAGAACAAAACACACACTTAACAGGCTCCACACTAACTTTTAAATGGTTGCCAGGCTGGAAACTAAGAATCTGCTTTCTGTTGCTGAAACTTAAAATATGATATGGTTGTCATGTCCTCTTCCCTTATATTTAGAGCCTAATGACACTGTCATTGTGCAGAACGCTTGATGGGACAATAAATGTTTAAAAAGCTTTGGAACAGTAAAAACACATTTCTTTGTTAAACAAAAAAGCAGAATATATGCTTCAGCTGACAAACATTGCAAGCCGGTGCGTCTCATGCTGACATTTCTTTGTTGTTGTTCTTTCTGATACTTTACAGAAGTTTGATGTAAGGTTATTAGTTCATGTACACTTAATTCCTGCTTTTCAATACACCAGGAGCAGTTAAACTAACTAGAAGACCTGGCAATGAGTTTTACATTCTGGGTTTATTTAAGTATGACTGCATTAAAATTTGCTTTAAAAATCCACAAAAGGGAATATTTACTCTGCTTTGTTTTTGAAGCTTCACTGCCTGGTAAAGGAAAGTTACACCGCTGTTTTGGGGTCACATAGCTGCTTGCCGGGACTGTTTGAATTTGAGTTGCTCTCATAAGAATTCATGAGCGTCCCAGAATCTTCATCTTTACTTTCCAAAGCAGCTAAACCACAGACGTCTGAGAAACGTTGTGAAACCCTGCTGTGTTTTCTTGTGCAACCTCAGATTTTACAAAGCTCCAGACATCTTTTATTAAAGTGAAGGATTAATGAGTGAAATAAAAGATGTAGTACTTTTTGAAAAATGCCTCCTTTGTGTACAAGAACTATCTCAAGTCAAACGAAGAACAGAAACTTGTTCACTGCTGAACCAAAACATGTGCATTATCTTTGTCTTTTAAATGCGTGAGTAAATGATACCAACCAGAAGAGTTTGAATCAGTCCATGTGGAAGCATTGAAATCTCCACACCTTCATACTGTAGGGTTGGCACACCTATGCTACAGACACATATGTGACATATCACACACTCTGGTTGGACCAGATTTAGCTTCTAATACATTTCTATTTGGAGCAGGGACATACATTTGTTTCTGGTCTAAAGTTACCCTTCTCTTTCTCTCAGTGCAAAATTATTTCTGACTGAGCTGTGAAATTTCAAGGCTCCCTGATGCTAAACCATTTTAAGGAAAGGGGTTATATTTTACCATTCAGGAAATAATGTTTGCTTATCTTCTTTTTGTTTCATAATATCAAGCCCAAGAAGCACAATAAGCCAAAAAGAAGCAGCTGAATGTCTGCAGTCAGTGTAAGGACAGTGGCAGAGGTGAAATGATAGCAAAAGAACTTACATCGAATGCTGAAAGACAAACGTATGGACTGTGGACTGCTGTTTTTAGTCCAGTGCCATGCTAGCTCCAACTCACCAGATCCAATGGCTAACGTGAAAGCATCTCCACAGGCAGCCATGGTGATGCCCTGCAATCCGGGCACCAGGTAGGGCACACGGCTGCTACGACGGGAACTACAGCCCATCTGTCCATGCTGGTTGCTACCAAAGGTGAAACACTGACCCTGTTCTGGAAGAGGAAATTGTGGTTGAAAAGTGAAAAGAGTCTTATTGTGAAACATTACCATTAGACTCAAGACTTTGACATGTATATGATTTGATTATTAGTTATCCACGTTTATGCCAGAGGTGATTTAATTTTTGTTTTCCAATGTTTTATTTAACTTTAGCTATCCTAAAGAAGTTCAACATGCGAGAATGAATTCTCCAAGCAACCTGCAACCTGGTACTGAAAGAAGCTAAAGAACTGGTTAAGCTAGTGCTAAATGAAACAGTGACTAGGGGTGTGCAGAGACGTCATTATCTGTTTCTGTATCTGTTCATCCAAAAAATGGAAATGTGTTTTTTTGAAGCTTTGCCTCTCTCCTCCCCAATAGCTACGCACGTACTCAGAGAACTGGAGTTACATCCAGTAACCATTAGTTTCCCTGAGTGATAAAGACAAAGTTTAAACTGAACTACGACTGTGTTTTTTAAGTGGAGAAATGAACACAGTTAAAAACTAAAGGTTCCAGGCTTAATACTTCTGCAGTTTGCAGGGTTTTAAAGAAATCTGCCTGCCAGACACAAGGCCTTCACTGATGAACTATTAATGAATCCTCCCCCAATACGAGACAGTGAGAGACGGCTACACAGCCGGTGTGACCCCCTGCTGCCTGTGAGTAGAAAGACAAACTTGCGTATAACCTCCGTAATGTGAATTAAATGAAACAATCTTTTTTAAATGGAGGATATTGACACAATCTCTGAGCTTTATTTTGATGCACGTTGCAGAGGTTACACTGAAGCCACAGCATCAATGAACGCAGAAGGAGGGGCAGAGGAATATGACTGGAGCTGCACGGGCTGAGGGTCAGTGAAGCACATAACATAAAAATGGCCTTTTAAAAAAAAAAATCTGGATAATAACGAGCATATTTGGATACACAGTATAAAACCTGTATCCATCTCACAGTGAACTTCTCTATCTGTGGGTGATCATTAAGATCGCCACTCAAAGATAAATATAAGCAAAACTAGTTGCTAGAAACACAAGAGCTTACTGATTGATAATGAGAATCATTTACCTGTAACAGCAACAGAATGTGCTGTCCCGATGTCAATGTAAACAATCTTCTCTCTGTTGAGCGGGTCTGATTGTGCAGGAGTGTAAGAGTGGACTTCCTCCACCTGGTTTGAGGGATGTGGTTCCTCTCCAGATGTAATTTTATCCAGCCCAAGCTTATTGAACCTGGATGGGAGCCAACAAAAAACAAGGTATTTCAAACAGAGTAATATGCAAATGATTCATTCTTTGAACCAATGATGCCATTTACAATCTAAGTTCATCACAAAACCAGTATCTGGTATTCATGTTCCCTTCTCTGCTGAACTGCTGGGGAACAATGCTGCTGTTGACTATGACGTAAAAAGAGAACACTATGTTTTTTGCAGCCTGTCTGAGACAAGTGTTTGTCATTTTAGGAGAATGCTGTCTCACAAGTTGTGCATCATAGCGTTCCACTAGAACAAAGAAATGTAATCACAATACTCAAGTGTTAGCTTCCTTATACTAGTTTAAGAATGTCTTAGAATAGATTTAAAGATTCGTTTGTTATTTCCAAGTTAGGTCATGACCTTTCTCCCTCCCTAATGTTGAACTCTTAGTACAGTTCACACTTCTTCATTGGTTCCTTTAAAACATGATGATTTTAAGTGATCTGTTTTATTTGATGCACTTTCTAAAGGGATATCAGAATGTGCTTCCCAATGTAAGGATGATTCGTTAAACCACACCATGCACATCAAGGAATTAGTCAAATTAAAGGATTTATTTAGCAACAAATGACGTTGAGAGCCAACGCACTCTTCCTCAGACTATACTTTTTTAAGCCTGGTCTTTTTGGATCTAGCAACCACTAAGGGATGTGTGTGTTTTTTAATTTTTATTCCTAGTTGAAACTAGTAACATTAGCTTATTAGCTTGGTTTGATTAATCAAACATAATCTTTGTGGAAAGGGTACCATTGACGCGGTCAAACTGAAATAAAAATGTTCAAAGCTGATAATTAGCTCAGGTTTACTGAGACTAATGGCCATAGTTCTCAGTTAGAAATATAGCCTAAACTACCTGTTGCTTCCACATGCCACAATGCTGTGCTGGGTGCTGATAATCATGGAGCAGTCGACTCCACACACCACCCTCTGGGCCTCAAATTCCACAGGTAAACACACCTGCTGAGGTGAGTTGTGGGTGTCTTGGTTGCCGAGCGCAAGGCGACCTTCCAGACAGAAACAGGAAACAGCAACAGGTACAATTTGTGCAATCACTCTGTGTGCTGAGATGCTGCTCTCGTAAATCATCATTCACAAACAAACACTAAAAGATAAATACTAAGATAGACTGAGTTAGTTTGTAAACAATCATCTCATGTATGGTACCATTGTCTCCTCTTCCCCAGGCAAATACTTCTCTTTCATTGGTCACAGCAAGGACATGGGAAGCACCACATGACACCTGAACCAGCTCGTAGCCCAGGAGCGCCTCAACTATCTTGGGCTGAGTTTTCATCAGAAAGAAGGAGAGAACAAATGTCACCATCATGATTGTTAAATGGAATCTAAGTATTAAATAAGTTAATATATAACTACAACAACAAGATTCAAGAATGGGACTATTTTGCTTTTCGTGTTACTGTAAATACTACCTACACCACCTCTTTACAACTTTCAAATGTGTTGCCTTACTGATCAAAAATAGGTGAACTAAACCTTTTGAAACACCAGTAGGACATCTGTACTAAGACTGTAGTATTTGAGGGAGATGTATCTTATTAAACGGACACTGACTGAGTGTTAATTCAATATGAGTGCAAGTTTCAAGCATTTTCTAAGTGGACCATTGACAGTATGGTGAGCATGTACCTGAGTAACATCATTGAAGTTACCGTGACCCAGACAACCATTGCTCCCACTTCCAAATGTCATGACGATGCCCCTGTCTGCACATTAGAAAGAGAAAGAGGAGATTAAGGACACCATTAGTTGATGAGTGCAGGTGTAACCTTATGAGGACCGACACATTGCTTGTAATCTATATTGGAGATGCTAAAAGTAAAAAGTGATGAAAGAGGTGAAACTGGGCTGAGAGGAAGTGTCTTTAATCCTGTGTTATGTGACTACAGCCTCATAAAGCACATAGACAGACTCAGTCTGATCATGTCTGGAAAAGAGCTGACCGTATCCTCACTTTAACTCTGTACAGTCAAATGCTGCCTCAGTGTTTCACAGCCGTTGTGTGTGAGTTTGTGTGGGCAGAGAAAAAAGAGAATAAACTTTGATTTACTCTAGGACAGCACCCCGCCAAGCTGACTGGACATACGTAGATGTGTGATTTGTTTTTTTACAAAGCAGACCTGTCATGCAGGTGGTGAAGAGATCGCCACAGGACACAGACTTGATGGTGACTCCAGACTGACCCTCCAGGAAACGTGAAATGAACTGAGGCTGCATCTGCTCAACCGCACCGGGGAGACTGGCCTCACCAGAACCCACTGATGGAGCCTGTGAAGATAAATGATTATTGGTCAATTATGACCAAAAAGATAGATCTTAATTGGAGAAAAAGTGGGAATGTGACTCCTCCCTGATATATGTAAGTAATAAACGATTTTGAAGGAAAATCTTCCCTCTCAGACACTGAAAGGAACCATAAATCTACAAGATCTCATTTCTACACTAGTTATTTTATTGCCTTTATGTTCAGCCAGCTTTATCTAACTCAAAAGTTAGACACTTTCAGCAGAATGGAGATATCTGTTTAACCTGTGAGGAAGTGAAGCAACTGCTGGTGAGAATTCATGGATCTCAATACTTAAACAACACCAAAACCAAAATCTTACCTATCTTACCAACAAGTTGACCATAGAGTGCTTTAGATGACAGTTCTCTGAGTTCAAAGGAGGATTTTTTCTGCACAGTCCATTCCTTTGATAAATGATCTTTATCAAAATATCAAGAAATATGAAAAATGTAAAGGTTTACAGTTATACAGACCTCCCATGTGATCAGACGGCCTGACTTGGTAACCCCCATCCTCTGAGTGCGGCCCAGAGACACTTGAAGCACCTCAGTGTTGAGCATCGGCAGCCGGAGAGGCGCTGAGATTCCACTCCCCCACGTATACACAGAGGACAGAGGGAGGGAATGCACCTTCCCTGATCCCAAACCGACTGATCCATCTGTTTCATCACAACAAATAATGATTACATTTGTAGTTAAAGTACTATAATCAACCTGATGCAGCTACTTCTGGGTCAAATAAGGGTAGTATGTGACTGACCTCTGGACCTGCTGGCAGGAACTCTCCCTCCTGGTCTACCTTGATGACCAGTTTGCACAGTAGACAATGGTTTCTCAATCCTGACAAAGGCAGAGTAAGGGAATTTTTTCATGACATAAAACTCCAATCATGTGTCTGTCACAAGTCATGCATTCAAAAAGTACCTGCGCATTTTAACATTGCCAATATCCGTGTAAAGATTGAGCAGAGGCCTGATGCAAATAGGAAGAGCCATTATTTCATTGAGTTGAGGCCGTTTGGAGGGATCCAGATTGAGCATATTGAGGATGAGCTGTCGCAGTTCAGGGCTGTACCGGTCTGAAATCGGAGCAAATGTTCCACTCATGATCTTCAGAACGAGGGCTGGCAGATTCTGAAAAACAAAGTAATAAACAGTGATAGGGTCAAATTTCATTCTTCATTTTAAAATCGAATAATTTCCCAATTTCAGAGTCAAAGAAATTAAGATTTTCACATGCACAATTTCACACAGAATAGTGCAAATGTAGAAGCGTGCGCAGTTTGGGAATTATGAATCCTTATTTCAATGAAAGGCCCCAGCCTTCTGCTTTGGAGTCTTTATATTAAGTATCTATCTCCCATGCTGTTCATACTGTGCCTCTGATGATTGTTAGGATGGTTTACTGCAAACTCCAATCACTCCATTCAAGTTAGTGAGGGATATTTGTTAAGACAATGCTTTATGTACAGCAGCCTCGAAGGCCCTCTTCAGGCTTGCAAGCTCATACAGCACGCAGCCCAGAGCCCAGATGTCACTCTTCTGGTTGTACGGCTTTCCCTCACACAGCTCTGGGGAGATGTAGCACGGAGTCCCGACCACCTGCACAGTGAAATAAAAATGAAGCGTTGATATGTGTTAGTACATCTGAGAATTCAACATATCAGGACCTGTTTGTTACTGAAGTCATTGCAGCTCTGCGCCAAACCTAAATTTAACTCACCGTGTAAGCTTTGCTCTTGCTGACAAGGATTTTGGAGATGCCGAAATCCCCAATTTTGACGATCATCTGGTGCTTGTCGAGAAGAATATTCTGCGTTTTAAGGTCTCTGTGCAAAATGAGTTTATTGTGGACGTGGTACAGAGCGAGTAAGATCTGAACGAAGAAGTGAAGGATGGTGTCCTCGTCCAGCAGAGAGTTACAGCGCTTCTGTATGTAATCAGCCAATGTTCCACCTGCATGGGGAAAATGCAGAGAAGACGGTAAAGAGTTAAGATGATAACTATTCATAAAAGTTATTTTTACTTTTGATCAAGTTACTGGCTTGAATGAAAGGCAGAGATGATGATACCAAAAATAAACCCTACAATAATAGCACCTTCCTGGATGCTCCTTAGAGAACTAAAACAAATAGTTAAGGGACCAATGCTTAATAAAGTGAACAACTTGGTGTTGAGGAAAGAAATTGAACAGAAACTAAACTCTAGACCCTTCATTCATGATTGCCTTCTCTTCAATAGGGTTCTGTGTCAGGAAACAGGACCATGTTTAAAAGACAGATAAGATGAGAAATGTCATTTTAAAGATAATTCTGAGATTTAGGAGGTCAAAAGCTAAAGTTTGGTCTCTAATCAGAACACAGGAACAGCTTTAAGCACCTCATTAGAAGATGTCATGGTGAACAATGGCTCTGGGGTGTGCTGCAAAATCTTGGACAACTTCATAGCAATCTGTCTTTTTTACATTATAGTAAAAAATAATAATACTGACAGAAAAGTTACCAGGTCATATTGCCCCCTCCAAAAATTCCCCCCAACAGTGTGAAATTAAACATTCTTTCCAGTCTTGTCATGGGAACGAGAGACGGTATGGAGCCCTACGGCACTCGACCATAGGAAGATTGAATCGCTGGACGAAAAACAAAAGGGGGTCATGTAATAAGATATTACAGTGAGCTTACCTGGTGCGTACTCCATTGCTATCATGAGCGCCTTGTCTTCCAGGAAGTTCTCATAGTACTCTATGATATTTGGATGGTTGAGCAGTTTCAGAACCTGACACTCGTTCTGAGCTGCAAGGCGTTCATCTCGTGACATCTGCTCCACTGGGATCTCCTTAAGGATGACAAAGGCCCCGTCACTGCGCCTGCGGCACAGGTGGACTATCCTAACAGGGGAAGAAATTGAAGAAAAAACTGATGTAGATTCTGTTCCACAAACAATGTAGCAGGATTACATCTTGTTTGCCAGTGTTAATGAGCACTAGAACGAGTTTAGTAGTATTTGGAAAATCTGAGGGGGGAAAAAGTTCGATAGGAGGACAATGGTCAATGGTTCCCTTTTATCTCATTTTCAGATATTATTGTGTGGCTTTTGAGAAGCACTTCATATACTATCTTGTCCATAAGATACACATGCACAGCTGGCTTTGCACTACACTGTGAAAACGGGAAATCATTTGAAAGGACCTACAATTATGGGGTTTTCATAGCCTATCGAAAGAATGTGTTTCTCTCCTTTACTCAAGCCAGACAATGATTTTCAAAACCATCCACTAAATGCTTACTACAAATCAAGATGACAAGGTAAAAAAACATGTCTGCATGTACTAAATTAGTGTGTAACTAATGAGTGCCATGTTTTAAATCAATGTAACCTGTATTACTAAATGAATGACCCTCTGAAAGGTTACTAAATAGTTTTTAATAAAGGGAATACTTCTGTCCACTGTTGTACAGTATTAATGACTTCCACTCTAGGATTTAATTTGTAATATATATTTGTAAGTATTCAAAGTATTTTTAAGTTGTGTTGGTCTGTCAATGTTTAGGGTAAACTCATTTCAAGTAAATGATGTCTTATGACACACTGTAATCTTTTGAGAGCAACTTTGTGTCACACACAAAAAAGCAAAGCCACAAGTTACCAAATGTAACGTGAACTCAAACACTCAGAGGACTTCTTTAAAATTGTTACCTTAAAACTAGCCTAGCTTAACATGCAGAAAGCCACACAAACAAATACAAACTACAGCTGTTAACTGGCAATAACTAACAAGTTTGTTTAGAAATTTGACAACAATTGTGTTGGTTTCACATTCAGTCTGAACACAGCCAGTCTCCATGCTTTTTGAAAAACTTTTTTTTGATGTTCAAAATGGATCTGGACATGTCTTCCTTTTGGGGCGGCGCTCGTTGGCACTTAACCCGTTACATTTTGGTGGAAAAACTTAAGGTTTGACTGACGTCTTGCTTTCTCAATATACGCCATCAAAACGTCGTATTTTATAATGTACAGACATTCGTGACACTAAACACGAACACATATTCACTGAACTACGAGTTTACCCGAAAGCTCCTCTTCCGACAACTTTGATTTTCTCATACTTCTCCATAGCTGCTGCTCTCAAACGCTTCCGCGGTCTCCAGGCAACCCGACCCAGTCCTACAGAAAGCAATGAGGGACAAATAGGACGAGGAGTCAAACCTCATGCTTCTGACACAGTTAAAGATGTTTTCAGTAAGAGATTTAGAAACGGCTGGGCCAGAGACAATAAAAATATCCTGCTTTTAAATAATGTAGTTTTATTTCTCCTTCCTGTCTCCACCTTTTCCTCTTTCTGGTTTAATGAATTGCTATGGTATTTTCTGTATTATCAGTTATTGCTCTTACTGTCTGGTTGGCTTTCTTTGTATATCTGTTAATTCAGATTTGAGTTGGGTATAGCCTAAATATTTCTTTAATCAACAGAATATGTAAGGCTTATAGTGAAGAGTAACGTGTACTTATTTTGATAATTGTAAACAGCAATGTTGTTTGAAGTCACACCCAACCCATAATCTCCTTTCTAAAAACTAACTTTTACAAAGAAAATTGCAATTTTTCCTGATCATTTTATGTGATTTTATTACTGCTGCAAAATGCAACATATTGTTGTCTGCCAGGAAATCAAATTAATGTGGTAAAAATGTAAATGGAGACAGTGAAACAGGTTTTACTAGTGCAGCTTCTTGAGCAGGGACTCCAAATACTTTAGACCTCATCCAGACGCCTGATGATTATACAGCGCCATCCCCTTGTCTAAGATTAGCAGGAAGGAGGCTGCATTTGAGCACTGTTTCCCCTCTCTGCCATGATAGGGATAATAAATGCTTTGTACTGTAACAAAGCCACTGCTGTGTTGTGCTGAAGTATACCTCCACTATCATCATCAATGTGAAATAATGATACATCACCACAAACAGTAATTGGACCCTTTCTCTACAATTTGCAGTTTTTAAATGACATTTGGAGGAAGGGACAGGTGAGTTGTTGGTTTCGTAAACAACAGTTTGCTTTTTCTCAGGGGTATAATATCTCAACAAAGAAATACCTAAAGGAGCCTTGCAGTATTATGCCACTCCTCAGACCAGCTTAGTGACATATTTGGGCTGTCTTCTGTCAGCAGAAGACTTTTCTAAAAACCCTACAGTCAGTGTGCAGGAATGCACGGTGATAAGACAGTGAAACTGATGTTAATCCCCAGGTATGGCCCTGTGCCTGAGGAGCCATTAATCTGGAGATTTCTCAAGATGTGAAAAGGAAGTTGTGGGTGAGGTTGTTTAATCAGAGTCTTGCTTTCACCTCTTTCTCTCATGTTGAACAGACACAAGACATTACGACATTTTACAGAAGGACGAGCACAAATGTAAATAATATAATTAATGAGGGCTGAACCTTTATTTTTATGAATCAAAATGTCTGTTGTGAAAAAGGCTTTCTGACATGTTCCAGCTTCTTTCATTCTCAAAAAAATATAAACATAGTATACAGTAATCCCATCGGAAACTCCACTTGTATCCAATGGCTTTTGATATTGTATTTTCATTATCATGTGTGCATATGAACAAATATTATTCACATTGTTTTGTCAATGTAAGTTTTTCCCTTGTTTAACAGTTTGATGTTTTTTGCAATTATCATTAAACAGTTGCAAAGTCAATTGCTACAGATATCTAACAAAAATAAGTCTTTTTGTTATCTGGTACTGCATGACAACAACAATATTTGAGATATTAAATATCTCACAATGGAGTTTTTAACAGAAAATTGAAATTGCTCCATGCTTGAACCTAAAAGAGTGCACTTTTACTGGCTGAGTATGAAACCAAATCTCCCTCTGAGCGATGCTGACCTGTGTTTGGATATTTATGATGCACTTGCTGGAAATCAATTAATCCCTACATCTTCTCTCTATTGCCTCCTTGCACAGTCTCCAGAAGCTGTTACTCAACAGGCCCTTAGGGAGAAGAAAAAACACCCAGGGATCAATAATGGTTCAGTGCTGAGCCAGGCACAAGAAGATTCAGCATCACATGATATCTGGAGTCTTTCTCTGGTCTTTGCTGTGAACTGGGTGTATAAAAAACAAACTTTTTGTATAGCTCTTTTGCATCTGCTGTCAGAAATTCTTAGTGCTCTCATTGGAAACCTGAATCTGTAATTAATGATAGGTTTCTATGTAAAAAACCATGGGAGAAAATAAGCCTTGCTTTGCTCTCAGTACGACTAAATGAAGTGTGAATCGAGGAAACACAAGGGCTGGTATAAGGTTACATTTCCTCTATAACTGTGGGGTGTTTTGTTGCTAAAAAAGCAACTCAAAGGATATAAGTTAATCACAAGGCTCAAGTTTTATGATTTAGTTTTCATACGTAAACAACAAGTAAGGACCAAATTCATTCATAATTTAAATACATATTCTTCCTGAAATATGCATACTCTAAAACACGTGTAATCAAATTCAGTCAGTACTACAGTATGATTCAGGGCTATTGCTTTAAATTTAAATTGCAGCTTTATTAAAAACAGAAAAACTTCACATCCTCACATCATACTCTCCGAGTGGCTGATTATTGGAGAGGGATGCCACCCGGTGGTTTGATAAAGAACTGGAAGAACCAAGGAGCTTCAAAACAGGTCTGTTTAAATGACGTCCTTGTTCTTCACATAAGGTTTTGCTGCCATCTGATGGTTTCTTCTTATACTATAGAGAAGCCTTTGTTCTATGTGAGGATGTCTTTTTGAACAGAGGGGGCAGACTCATGTCAGACTTGGAAGTGTTTTTATGAGCATATTTGTGCTTAATTTGATGGTAGGGAATAAGAAGAGAGTTGAAGTGTACAAGGAAGTAAAGACACCAAACACAAGCTATTATTGGAAATATTCAATATGATGCATAACATCTGAATAAGATAAAAAAAGAAATATAAAGAGGGGATAGAAAAATGTTAATGAACTGAAGGAAAAAAAACGTTCAGCTCATTAAATAGAGGTAGACTCCTCACTTGTGGGCTCATGTTTCACACACATCTGTGGTGCAGGTGGTGCTAATATGTTTAAGGTGTGAAGGGTCTAAGCATTGAGTTTTTCTCAGCCCTCCTCTGGGCTGCAGAGAGGCCAGCTGTGAAGAATGAGAGCCACGCAGTGATTATGGAAGAACTTATGGACAGAGAAGAGGGGCGTCTCTGTTGGGCTGCAGATTTATAGTGTAATAATGATCGACACATAACAAAGACGTATAAAGTAATACTATCAATCATATCTTTATTTAATGTTTCTGTACATACTTCCAGCATTGCCACAATGTTACTTCAGTAAAAATGAATTTTGTTAAAGAGCTAATGTATATATCATATTTTTTTAATCTGATATTTTGTTGTTAATACTTTCTGTTCAGTCTCCTATTATTACAAATATAATAAAATACAAGTCCAAGTGTGTTTTATTGTGCCGTTTGGGGTGTGCAGGTTGTGTAGCAAGACATGAGTATAAGACTGCAATAAAAGTAAACATGTAAATTAATGGCATGGTTTAAACTATTTTGGCATGCAATTTGAAAATGCCCTATGACAGGTCTTTAAGATACACCATGGACAAGCATCAGAACTTCAATGGTGAAACTTGATAAGAAGAATTGAGTGAAAAGAATCATTTGCTGGTATTTTATATAAATAATAAAGGCCAAGAACCCTTAAAACATTAATGATAGACGGATAACGTACACCAGCCCAGGGACCCGAGGGGTCTGGAGCCCTAAGCAAAGCCTTTGCTTTAAGTGTTCCATTTAAAATGATGCTAAACAACATGAAATTAATATAAAATATGTAAAAAGGGATAATTTGATTAAATGATGACTTTAATAACACATTTCTGATTTAACTAGCTGGAGAAAGTGGGATCAATTGATTTTAATTGGATTGGTAATATTTATCCGTACTTCTTCCACAGCCTTTAATTAGTAAACAATAGAAAACGCCTAGGGTTTAAGATAGCTATTTATAATCATTACTTGTAAGATGTTGTTGTTATAATTTATGTTCAAATCAAATTGGCCAGGCCACGAGAAGGAGCTTTTACGCACAGTGCGTAAATTGCGCACATGAATAAAATGATTGTGATACAGCTGTTTAATGTGTTCTAATGTCTCTTACAACATGCTTACCAAAATTCACGCCTCAGTAGCCCCACTATGTGATTTGGTATTTGCGTAACATGACCACATTCTGCCCCTCCTCTTTTCTCTGGTTAAAGGGAGCAGAAGCAGCAGCGGCACCGCCCATCCAGCTCCATCTCCCCTCCTTATTCTGCTCAGACAGGCGGGCTAAGAGCGGGAGCGCTTAATAACACGACGAGGCGTAACGTGAAGACAAACTAAGTGGCGTTGGCATGAGCTGTTACGGGAATCCCCTACAAGCCTTCATCTCCAGGCTCGGGACGCTGGAAACCTGAGAAGAGAAAAGCTACAGCGTCGGAGGGAAGACGTATTCAAATAAAAAGAGAGGCTCATCTCTTCGGAGCCCTCTGTGGTGGAAACACTCCCCTTACATACCCTGCATATCTGTCCATCACCGGGCCCAGGAGACGCTGACAGGGGCTCAAGACAGGCGGGAAGTTTTGTAAGAAAAGAGCTAGCGTCCAGAGACAGAGGGAGAGCTTGGGTAGGGGGTAAGAGGATGGATGACCTGATCCCTATGCTGAAGAGTCACCCAGGCCCGACAGTGCTGGTATTCAGTCTACTTTTCAGGGTGATCCACCGGTTGCTTCAATGGCTGCCAGTGCCCAAGGTGGTGAAGCAGAATGAGTACAGCTCCTGGAAGTGGAGGAACCTCTCTGTCTCCATAGTGCACTCCCTGCTGACTGGAACATGGGCCCTGACCTGGTGAGTCTCAATCAAAACATCTGTCTGCCCGTCCAGCTACACTGGGGCACCATTGTCCATTCACAGTGCACATGATGTGTTTTGTGTCTGTGGGTGTGAGTGTATGTGCAGCAGTGACAGTCTGTGGCAGCCAGAAGAAGAAGGGCATGTTGAGACAGGGTGAAGGACGGGGGAGACAATGGCATTTATAAGTGGGGAGGGAAATGCCACTGTATAGCACGAGCCACAAAAAGATCTTGTTGCTTGTGCTTGTGAGTTTGTGTAACAGTGTTTTCAAACTCACATTCAGCCAACAATCAGGGCTACTCAAGCAACAGCCTCCAGATATAACAACTGGAAAAACCTGCTGCAGAAAGATCCTTTTGAAAGCATCATGGGAAACTATTTTTTGGGGCGGGGATGAGCTTGTGAGTCATCTTTGAACATTAAAAAATGGAACAAGGTCACTTTTTTCAACTGTCTGCACTCTCACATAACTATTGCTGCATGTAATCTGTGACAATATAAAATAAGCTCAGATTAACATTGCCTGTTGAGATAAAAGATGAAAAAACAGGTTTTTTTGCGCACTCTGTGCAGTGCCAAGTAAACATGTAAAAACAGTGCACTTCTTTACGTACCACATAAGGACTACAGGTCATTTATTAACAACAATTCAGTTATGGTGTGTTTATACAGGGAGGAGCCGCAGACATTTTTTTGCTTTTCCAGGTGTGCCCCTTTAGCTAAGTAGCAGTAAGAAAATCAAAGAATAATGGAAAATCAGAGCCTATTTAAGAACAAAATAGTTGTAGAATTGTAGACGTTTTGCTTTTTAGGTGCAAAGACAGACAAGGAGTTAAAAGTATTAAAATGAGAACAATGGTACCAACTTTTACAACTACTTAAAGGAGGGTTATCTATTAGTTAGGGGTTTAAAACGCCCAACACCTGATATTAATGTCTCCGCTTAGTCAGGCTTTTCTCTCCAGGAGTGAGCCCATGTTTGTCTGAGTGAGGGGAATACAGACCCATCTATCCATAACATGTGTCCCTCTCCAGTGTGTTGGTTTGGCCCGAGACGTTGCGCAACCTCCACTCTTACCACACCCCTCTGTCCTACCTGCTTGTCTGCATCTCAACAGGTCAGTGAACACATCACCGTTATTGCTGACATTTAAGGATAAATAGTTATAAAACTACAAATTAAGGTTTTGGTGTCAATAAAGGTGGGTATTTTTGGTTTTGTCTGTGAATTTTATAACATTTATTATTGATTAATCTGCAAATGACCTTATTTTATTTAAATGTCAGAAACAATTAAAAATGACAGATACAAATTCCCACAATCCAAGTAAGTTCTATTTTCTGTAAAGAGTCCAAAGCTCAAAGTTTCGTCATTGTGCGTGACAAAGAAAATGACCAGATCTTCATATTTGAGAAGCTGAAAAAAGTGCTTTGCATTTTTCAAAATGTCTGTCCATCAAAAAGAATTTGCAGCTTTAGTTTGATGCATGTTAGTAAAAATGTGGTAGAGTTGTTCTCGATTGACAGCATTTTCTCTTCCCCCCTCCTGTGGGGGGCTTAAAAATGCCACCTTTCCAGTTGTTAATTTTCAGAGAAACAACCTTCAGATCCGCCCCTCTCACCTAAATCACTATGGACACCAAAGACAATCCACTGAGGACTCAGTGGTCTGGTTTTGAGCTGGGTAGTTAGGTCTTATGTGTATCTTAATGTTACCATGAAGACACAAATCTGTGGAGATCTGCCCTAACAACCGCAAAGCTATGAGGTCCACTGAGGCCAACCACATACTGGAGGCCATGCTCTTAAATACAGGGGCGTGTTGTGTGTCTCACAGCAGCCACAGCATGCCACTCATACAGAGGCACAAAAAAAGACCCTACAGAGTTTAATAACCATGGTTAATGTTGTGAATTGCTAAGTGAGCATCTTTTGAAAATGATAAAGAAGAAAGAAACTTAAATATGCTCAATGAGGCTCTGATTAATAACCAGTGACACACAGGAAATTTTGCTTTGTCATGTCTGATATTAGACATTAGAGTTGATCTGTAGGCATGCGCTAGTTAGCATAAACCCAAAAAGAAATGATGACACCAAAGCTGCGATGACTCATTTTGATGTCTACTATTAAAACAACCTCTTGCCAAGTTCACCATTGATAGTAACAGCATTTTTTAAAGATTTCCTTAGTCAAAATTAACTAATTTCAGCTTCCTAAATGTGAACATTTTGTGGTTTCTCCGCTACTCCTTGGCAGTAAGCTGGATATATTTGGGTTGTGGACAGAACAAGACGTTCATGGACGGCATCTTTGGCTTTGGGAAGCACTTTTTTACAGCATATAACACATTAAAGATGTGATCAAGAATAATGTAATTGTACATTTCAGCACTGTATGACAGTGTTCAGGTACTAAACTGATTGCAGTAACAGGGAACAAAAAGTGAATGTTGGCACTATAAACAATAATCCCTTCGATTAATTCAAGAGATTGTTTTGATGGGTTGTTTCTAAGAGCTCAAATCTTTTACTTTGTCTGATTAATGACATGTTATTGTAACAATTTGTATGTTGGATGTAACAGTAACCCAACACATTCCCTTTGGATAGAAACTTCAGATTTATCTGGTTTGTCAGGTCACACCTGTCTGGTTCACTGTGTCAACCACTTCTTACCACAGCAGGTCACTGAACATTGTTGAGTAAGGGCACTTAGATGACATGAACCAGCTCTTCTTAACACCACAACAATAGCGTCTGTGTCAGTGTCAGTGTCACCACTGCTTCAGGTGCTAGTTTTGATTCTTCAGAAACTTAAGTATTGAGATTTAACATGAAACATGTATTTGCAAAGTCAACAGGCAGGTGAGAATCTGAGTTAAACTCACAACAAACCTAAAACTTGATCACAAGCTGAGTAAGAACTTTGACACTATCAACAACAAAAATATGACGTAATGGACCTACATCTGCATGTATAGTGAGGTGGGGACTTTTAGAGGCTTACTATTAAAATTGGTGCACATTTTTTCATCAATGGGGTTTTGCCTCAACATGCCCTCGCTGTGCTGTAATTGAATCGTTTTACTTTTTTTAAGTACTGTCTGAGTCAAATACAGAATACATTACATTTCAAACCGTATTCACTTCCAGTCCACTTCTTGGACAAGTGAATTAACAGACCACGCACTGAATATTTAAAGATGAATTTTTACTTGGATCTATGCATGTTTAAGTGACTGGATAGTTCAATTATCAGCAACTAAATCCATTTCCAGCTCATTTACCCTGCAGGCGTCATACCAGTGACAGAGACATTTTCATTTTCTCTTCCCTCCGTAGGATACTTTGTGAGTGATGCAGCTGATATTATCCTGACAGGACACGGAAGAGGATCATGGGAATTCCTAATCCACCATGTACTAGTAAGACAGCTCACACAACCTGTGGCCTTTTTTTTGTCTTTTTTTGTGTGTTGTCCCTGTTGCATTTCTGGGTCATATAACACTTTACATTCACTAAGTCAAGCAGGTGCATTAAGGCTGAACATTTGTAGTATACTGTTGTGGATTTCTGCTGAATACTTTTTGATTTTAGTCACACATTCGCCCAACAAACCAATTCAAAGTGGTTAGAATAATAACAGGGGACTAACACAGCTTGTTTCGCAGCCTCAGTTGAATTGATTACGTGTTTTCAAAGTGCAGAAGATCATTGTTAAGTATAAGATCAACCAGCAGATTTGTGTTATCTGATCAGCATTATGGAGGAGATTACTTAAACATCAAGTTTCCTTACATTTTTATAAACTTCAAGGCTGAAAGTTAAGCTATTGTTACACACTTATCAGGTCAGACTTGACATTTATAAACCTTTTAGTTAGAATAACAAAAAAAATTATAAACCTTTATTCTGAAAAACAGTGACCCAGAGAGTCAGGATAATCCACATTTCTCACTATGTAATGAAAAATACTTTCACTGATGAAAATGTTCCTAAAACTTCTTGTGAGTCAAGTAAGAAAGGAAGTGTTTTTCTTTAGCTTATATAATTAGAGGACCGGTTAGCTTGATTTGATTGTTGATGATGTCACACAGACTAGATCTTTAAGTTGTTTAAAGCCAACTTGAAGTTCATCTGAAGCCTAAAGAACCGTTGAGCACAAATCTTCTAACCTTTTTGATAATTGATTAAAATGTTGGATTAATTTGGAAAGAAGAAAGTCTACATTCTCAGGTTTCAACTTCTTATAAGTTAATGTTTTCTGTTTTATTCATAACATCTGGGTTGTGGATAAGAAGACATATGAGTACAATGTCCAGGAAACAGCTGAATGACTATGACAAAATAATTGACATTTATATCTGCTTTTTACATCCTGAGACATTTTGACAAATAAATTAAAATACTATAATAATACATTCTAAATAAATACATATAAATAAAGGGTAAATATAACGATGTTTATGAAAGCATATAAAGGCAGTATATATTATATCAGGAGTCTGGAGCTCTCGCAGTATAAGTGGTCCTTTCACATTCAAATCTAACTGGGATTATAAAGCATTATGAAAAAGAGCTGGTAAGTAGAGCAGGACAGATAAAGCAAAGATGCAAATAAAGGGCAAACAAAGAGGTAATGGTGAAAGGATGTTAGCTGTTCAATATAAACACCTCTGTCACTCTCCTCCTCAGGTGATCTCCTGCTTCCTGTACGCCCTCTACACACAGCTGTATGTAGCCGGAGCTGTGATCGCTCTTTTTGTAGAGGTCAACAGTGTGACTCTGCACATGAGGCTGATGCTGAAGCTGGCGGGGGCTCAGTCCTACCCCCTGTACTACTACAACAAATTCGCCAACCTCTTCACCTTTGTCACATTTCGTCTATGCACCCAGTTCTACCTCACCTGGTATATTGTCAGCAACTACTCCTGGCTGGACAACGCCTCATATCTTCTTTTCTCTATGATTGCGATGAATATCATGATCTTGATTTATTTCTACCGCCTGCTCCGCGCTGACTTCTTCTCCTCGAGGAAGAGCTCTGTGGTACAGAACGGGACACACAACAACAACTCCAGGAAGTTCCTCACTGATTGACCACAAAGTTTACAGAACTATTTTATGATTTTGTTTGGGGTGTGAGTTTACACATTTTGTCTTTCTTAAGCTTTACTTGACACCGTCTTATGACAGCAGGTCCCCTTGTTCTCGCTGCCAAAGAACAAACCCCCAAAACAAAGCTTGGTGGTACCAGGTGCAGCCTTGTTGAAGTGCTGCATTTAAGAGATGTTTGAAAAGCAGGAAATGTGTGTTTTGATGTGGAAGAATACAAAAAATACTGCTCTAATTAAAGCAAAAAGTCTTAAATTCAGAAGACATATTAATTCCCTTCGATGTTACCATTTATAGCATATTTACAATTTATTATCGGTTTGTGACCTTAGAAAATGCCTCTTTATTATATACTTTTTTTGAAGATCGATACTGTTTAAAATGTTGGTGGAATAAAAAAAGTAAGGGACAACTTGCTAGTTAGCTTAGCATAGCATTAAGCTTATGAAATAGATCGTACAGCTAGCCTATTTGTCCAATGATCAGAATAAATATCCTTTGAACACTTTGTTCAAATTGAACCAATTCTACATGTCATATGCCTACTAATCAGAAAGCTTTAGCCATGCTGGAAGGCTAGGCTGAGTGCTAAAAACTAGCTTTATCGTTAGATACAAGAATGATTTCAAACATCTCAGATCTTGCAAAAAGCAAATAATGTCCAACTACTCCATTAGTGCAGACAAATAGTTCAACAAACACATTTAAAATGTGAGATAGCATGTAGCAGTTGCTAACAGTCTTAGCTAAGTACCTCGCTATATGTTGCCATATCTTAATATTTACATGTGGAGCAGTGTTTTTATGTAAACCTCTCGCTCCCTCTCTCCCTCCCTGAGTGTGCGAACAACCTGACAGAAAAGATCTTCTGATATCGGACTTTGAATTTGAATGTGTTCATTTTCATGTTCGCTGTCTTGGTCTGTATGATGCCATTTATGGCTTAGAAGATAGAGCTTTCATAAAATGTTGCATAGAAGTCATCACCGACCAATTTGACTAGTAACCCACAAGACTGCAGGACAATAATGGTCCTCTAATGGTTCTCTGATGGCTTGTTATCTGTTATCTGTTATTTGACACATGTAGGGCTGAAGCTGGTTCTTCCTGCCATCTGATTATTGAGCTTGTGAGGAGCAGGCAGCAGCACAATCAGTACTGATACTGCTTTCATGTAGATTATTAGGCAAATAGCAGCACAGTGTGGACCTTTTATGCTTGTTTTTGATTGATTGATTAATAGCTTAACACAATAGTTACTCTTTTAGTATATTGAATGATGACCTTCTGAATTACTATTGTTTCTTCCTCCTTCCCCAAGAGTGGACATGGATTTTTGAAAATAATGTCCCTGAGTGTGAATCCTTTTTTTATAGATATATTTCATTTGGTAATACAAATAAACTCCTTTAGTGGACTTAAAATGTCCTTATCATATCACAAATTGTAAGTGCGGACAGTTTAATTTGAAAACCTAATGATCTCTACATTTAATTTTCAGTCAGTGTCAAGAAAGTTACAGCAGACATGGACTGAGTTTAGATGTGTCTGATCGGTGCTTCAGTGCCTTAACCGCATTGCCTTTAAAAAACATATCAGCAAAACAGGGATAAAGATAATGTATGAATGATTAAATGGTTTATTATGCCGGATGATAGCTGTTTGATTTAATGAAAGCCAAGCCAAATAGAAAGAATACTGCACATGTTTTTACCATTACCACAATGATGTAAAACATTAATAAAGTTATAACTGAAGATTTTGTAGCCCTAATGTTTGTGGGTGGTTATTGATACCATGAATTCAATGAGTATTTAAAATCGCTGAGTTGATGATGTATATTTTGTAGGCTAATGCTCTCTCTGATGAGTGGATTATTATGAGTTCTTTCTTTGTTTTAAATTCATGTAATCACATTCATACCTGACAGTCATCAGGTAAAACCACAGTCAGATATTTTTATTGTCAGATTCTTTACTTAGGCCTAATCAAAAAAGTGTTATTGATCAAATATACCTTAAGTGTGAAAAGTAAAAATGCTTACCCTTCAGAAAAATGGCCACTTTCATTAATATATCATATAGGCAATTCAATTATCAGATTTTTTTTGAGGAATCGATGTGTGCAACATGTTTTATATCTGGTCAGAATGAGATTGTTGAAATAAGATCATTTATAAAGCCTTAAATTGTTTTGAAAGTTCTTAATCTCGTTGTCTCCTGTTATAGCCTAAAACAACACTAAAATATTTCAATTAAGTTCAAGTGTTATATATTTTTTTAAATTACCATTTTGTTCATACTTTCAAAACTTTAGTTATAGTATGACTTCAGGACTTTTACTTAACACAATATTTATACAGTGAGGGGTTCGCACTTTGGATCTGTGGCCTGTTGAAACCATAGACCGTATTTACAGAATGGTTGAAACCCAGTGCAGATCCATTCCTCCACTGTTAGAAAACACGTTGCCAGGCAACCAGGAAGTCAGAAGTGATTAGAGCGCCCTCTGTAGTCCACAGCAGTGCCCTCTAAAAAGATTATAAGGCTCTGGCCCACAGATCTAAAAAGTGAAGTGAAGCACAAAAAAAATCTTTTTTATTCCTTATTTCAAGATCAAGAGCAAAATACATGACTATCAAAAACAGATCATTGAATAAAATAATGTTACTGATATTTTATATGAATAACTCTGAGGCTACTTTTGGCCTAACTTTCCTTTTTTGCTTTTCAACCATAATCAGGATCATATAGCATAAATACGGCTACAAAGCAATTTGTGAATACTACAATGAAAATAGATAACACATGGATAGGCAAAAGCATATAGCTTACCAAATAGCCTATACCAAAATACCAAATAGGCCTATTAAAGACAAAGTAATATCTCATAAATGATGGAAAAACTGTCTGGGAGGTGTAAAACATTGGCCAGATGGACGACAGAAGCAACTAAAAAGATGGTATAGAAAATAATAATTAGCTAACCTACTTCTAATTTATCTAGCGTAAAGTAGAAATATGAAGTTGAAGGGACATAAATTAAATCAATTTAAAATAAATTTAAAATAAATATTGAGATAGATAGATAGATAGATAGATAGATAGATAGATAGATAGATAGATAGATAGATAGATAGATAGATAGATAGATAGATAGATAGATAGATAGATAGATAGATAGATAGATAGATAGATAGATAGATAGATAATGTCCGACCATTCCTCATTTCCTCCAGCAGGGGTCCCAGCGGAGAAACGTGTGAGGAAAAGAAAAAATATGATCCAGGGATCTGAGTCAGCAGGCGGCAGCGGGTCCTCTACACCAGACTGCCCTGAATCCACTCCACGACTCAACTTCCGTGCATCGACTTCAGCTCTGTTCGCCCCGAAATACAAACTTGAATAAAGGATAATAACTTTTACTGGTTGTACATCACAATAAAAATCATCTGTGGAAGGAAAACACGAGCTGAAAACACAGAAGAGAGAAGAGGAAAAGTTGAGCGGACCGTCTGGACTCGTCGTTGCTAAGGTAACATCTATACAGAGATTTGCTGTTTTAACCATTTTAACTCGCCGTTTAATAACTGGTGAGTTTACGCGTTTTTGTATATTGTCCCTTCACGGGCTCCGTACTTTTATAACGTGTGGTTTTTGACGCGATGAAATGATTCTTACCCGGTGTTTCTGTTGGAAATGCGACGTCTCAGCTGTGTGATGGCCCAAGCTAAGTCCAGTAAATGAGTCTTCTTGTGGTTTAGCAGGAGCTCTGATGAACAATAGGATTATAACAGGACTACACAGTAAGTGTATCAGTACTCATTACTATTGTCTGGCCTGGCTCTGCATGTGGCCCGGAGCTACACAAAGAATAACAAACATGTTTCTCTATTTCATTTCTGAACCTTTCGACTCGGATCTCTACCCAGAGGTCTTTTAATTCACAAGCAGCCGTAGCCCTAAAATGACTGAGGTATATAGTGTTTGCATTTCGTGGTAGGCTACAGACTGGTTGTGTACCGAAATAAAAACATTGTCTGGTACAAAGATTGTTGAAGGAAGAAAGTATGAGATTATTTAGCTCAACACTAAAAGAAACAAATGCAGTAGGTATGCAGGACATGGATTTTATAAAGAAGATTGATCTTTTCTGTAGGCTATATTATCTCTTTCTCACATCTGATAGGCTACTGGTAAGAAACCTGATCATTTAGCCTACATGTTTGTATTAAAAAAAAAAAAAAAGAAGTACAACCTGTAGTTCATGCACATAAAAGTAGAATAAAAGGCTAATATGCACTGAGCAAAGATGGATGACGAGTTATTTACGTCTTCTTTTTCACAAAATGTGAACAAGAACATCACAAAGACAAAATATCAAAGTTTGAAACTGAAATATTTGATTGTGCCCAATATGACTTTGATGCTGACATGTTTCAAAAGAAGTTGTGATAATGGTTACAAAAGACTGGAGAAGCTGTGAAATGCTGAAAAACATCTGATGGAACTTCCCACAGTTAATAAAGTAAACTAGCAACAGGTTAGTAATGTGATCGGGTATAAGAAGAGCATCTCACAGAGGCTGAGTCCATCTGAGGTAAGGACGGATGTTACATAATATCATGAAAAGACTCTAAGATTGAATTTGAATAAATCTCTGTACACATGGTACAAGGCTAAAAACCAATGTTTGGTGGCTGTGAGTAAAAGAGCGATAAACTGGCCTTCTCGCAGTCCCAACTTGTCACCCATTGAAAGTGTTTGCAGCATTATGACACGTAAAATAAGACAGACAGTGAAATGTTGAAGAGCTGAAACCATACATCAAGCAGGAATGGGGAAACATGCCACTTTCAAAATGACAAAAATTCGTCTCCTCAGGGTAGACAACACAATTCGTAGTGCCGATACAGATGGGCATTTAAAATACTAAACAGAAGAGATGTACCAAGAACAGGAGCTGAACAATAAAGACGTTCAGCTAAGAAAGAGCTCAGATATACTATGGAAACACTCTATTTATCTTAAACCCTTCCTATCATGATACAGAAGGTTTCTTTTGTACAGCGACAGGTCTGATAAAAGGATGAACTTCATGTAGTTAAAATGTGAGATTGTTGATTGTCTCTCTTTCTGTTTATCCAGCTACCACGTGTCCCTCTGCTAAACATTCACCTCCAGGCTTCATGTCCGTCCGAGTTTCAGCCATGAGTGTTCTTCCTCCTGTTCGACGGGACCGTGTCATTGCTCAGCTCCCTCAGGTAAAGTCACAGACGATTACCGCCTGATCCCCTCATACAGTAAGAGACTGGACGGCCTCACAGATTCTTCTTATTTGATCTTAGTGTTTCAGGAAAGAGGCAGCCCTGCACACTAAAGAGGAGTTCAACAATAAAGTGAAGACTGCCTGCCAGGAGCAGCGCACGGGCACTGTGGGGTGAGCTCAGAAACCCCGAGGACAGAAGTTACTGGAGATGGTGTTTTAAGGCACTGTTATTTACTAATCACTTCTTCTTCTTCTTTTTATCTTAGCAGATTTAAAATCTCCAAGGTCATTGTGGTGGGTGACCTGGCTGTGGGTAAAACCTGTCTGATTAATAGGTAAGCTCAGGACGACGTCTAGGTAATAAATAACAATCACAAGAAAGAATTTGAACCTGCTATAAGGAAGCACAATCCTCAAACTTCATTATTTAGACATTCTGGGATGTTTTTTGTCTTCTGTAATAATGTGAACAAACAGAGACACTGCACTGAAACACATGAACCTCTATTCTAAAGTAATAACGTGTAGACTAGGGCTGGGTGTTTCCCACAACCCCATCATACCATACATATCTGATACAAAGGGCCATGATATGATACATATCGTGATTGATTTTGGACAATGACTGTGTCCTACGCAGAATTCACTACAACAGCTGTTTTTAATTGATTAATAAAGATCCTACAACTTAAAAAACTTCAATTCAGGTCCTCAGAAATTCTAGTTATATATTATATTATATATTATTCTAGTTATATTATAATCTCAGCTATGGCTGTGGTGTTATTGTGAACTGCACCATAGATCAATTGCCTTTCAAACTATCATCACAGCTTTGCAGCCATATTGATTCTGTGACATCTGCATCCATACATGTATTTGCAAGAAGCACGTGAGGATATATTGCCATATCAATTGTTTTATCAGAGCCCTAGTGTAGACCAGCTAAAAGCCTGCCTGCTGTGATTGACTGTACTTTATACCTGCTTAAATAAACAACACACTACTTCTCTGCAGATACAGAGGCCAGCACATGCATCTTATATCATCAGTTATAAAACTCCACTGAATGGTTCAGTAGTGACGATAGAGAGGAAATTTATTTTTATGAGTCAATAAGATGTTTGAAAGGAAATCCTGTTCCTTGTGCCTTTAGGGTGGAAACGTTTGCCTTAAAGCCTAAAACAGCTGTTTTCTGAGCACATGAAGAAATAAAAAAGCATTCTAAAAAGGTTTGCGTTTCTCACAGCACATTGAAACTACGGAAACACTTCTGTCTTCAGTACCACCGGCCACATTGTTAGCTTTGTTTAAATCCTCTCTTACAAATTTCTTTGTTATAAAGAGGCCAGTATGAAACCTTAAATGATCTATCTGTATCTGCTTTCTACTGCTTATGTCTGTTTTTTTTATGTTCTTCTTCTGTGCTTCCTTTTTTTATCCCTCTCTATCTTTATGAAGCTCCTCGTAACCTTGTTCAGAAAAGTTGACTATTATTATCATTACAAAGTAAAAAAAAAAATAGCACAACCTCAATGACTACAGCAGTAAAATGCAGCTAACACATTTAAGCAGCTTTGACATTAGAATCTATGACAGTGACATTCTGAAGGAGAACTTTTGATAGTTTCTGTAACATTTGCAGTCAACAGTTTATCTTACATTTGACTTTTAAAGCTTTTATTTGTAGTGGTTTCTCTCTTAAGTGAAAGATGTGAATATTTCCTCCACCTGGATTTCAAAGTCTTTTTTTTTTTTCCAACATGTCTTTAGGTTTTGCAAAGATGCTTTCGATAAAAACTACAAGGCCACGATCGGTGTGGACTTTGAGATGGAGAGGTTTGAGGTGCTAGGTGTTCCCTTCAGCCTCCAGCTGTAAGTCTTCATTTCATATGAAAAAAACAATGTCAGAACACTGAGTCCATCTGTTGTGATGCTCACTCGTCTCCTTCTTTTGTTACAGCTGGGACACTGCAGGCCAAGAGAGGTTCAAGTGCATTGCTTCTACGTATTACAGAGGAGCCCAGAGTGAGATATTTGAGTATTTCTAGGGCAAACAAAATGAAACAAAAAGAGTGTAATGTCAGGGAGAAAGAAGCTAACATGCTGAAACTGTTCCAACATCTTAAGTGATGTAATACTTTTTGTTTGATTCCAGTTGTGATCATCGTGTTTGATGTTACAGATGTTGCATCTTTGGGCCATGTGAGGTAAGTTTATTTATAATAAGACGATTGTTTTTGCACTCCAGGCCAAAGGACTTAAAGCTGTCTGTTTCTGTTTGTGTCTGCAGGCAGTGGCTGAAAGACGCCCTGAAGGAGAATGACCCCACTGCTGTTCAGCTGTTCCTCGTTGGCACAAAGAAAGACCTGAGTGTAAGTCTGCTGCACTGTTTCAAGTGGACATGCCTGTGAACATTTCTGTGTCTTTTACTGGAGTCAAATGTCCGGTGTTTGGATAGGTGCCAGCTGCACAAAGCCAATGTGTCCTAGCTCAGGCCTGAGGAATGCTGTTTCTCCATCATTAACTAGACCAGTGATCCTTTTTTTTTTTCATGAGCGCTGCACTGGCAGGACAAAGTCAACAGTAGAGCCACTTTAACCATAATACACCAAAACACACTAAAACCATTAAGCATTTCTACGGACTTATTTGTCATCCCACAACATACAATGTGTAATGCAGCATATACAGTCCTAACTGAGAACAGGTTTACCTTGATACTGGGACGAGCGGAAGCTGGCATGCATGTCCTTGACTTTCTTCATGTTGGATTTGTAGTTTGCTGTTGCAGTCATTGTGAGGCATTCAAGAAGTGTGTTGGCGAGCTGGTATCTCTGCTTCAGATACAAAAACTCCAGAAGCCAGCACTTGTGATAGAAGATGCATTTACATCCTGTACAGTACAGTATTTCTGTATTTCTGCTGCAGCCAAAAAGTTGTTCTTTGGATGAGCAAAGCGAAGCAGTTAGCTGCGAGAGTTCACTCCCAGCTGCATACGTTTCAGTGAATTTTGAATGTTCACTTTTGAAATAGTGTTCTATGTGTCTTTGCCTGAAACCTGAGAGGGTGTTTACATATTAAACACATCAGGTTGGTTCTGTGGAGAACGAATAAAAATCTGCCCGTCCCTGTTCATTAAAATGTCCAATGCTCATTGTGAATGGCTCTTTCCTTTTGTGTCTCAATTGAAGCAGCTGCTGTTTGCTCCCTAGTCCCTCCTCTGGTGTCTTGATTTTGATTTTTGGTTGCTGCATCGTTTTGCTCATTTGTCCCACCACTCTGTGTCTGCCCATCGGATGTGTTCCTTTGTTTCATTAGAAATGAATTCATGTTGTTTTGCCTGTGCACTGTGCACAATTTGTTTTAGTAAAAGCAGGAATATAATGTGAACTTTTGCAGGCTTACAGTGTTGTGTACTGTTTATGTATCTTACACATTTTATCATACGCATTGGCTCCTGTATCATGATTCTAAGCTACCATGTGAGCCACCAGTTAGCGCAGCGCAATGAGTAGCCATATTTTTGTGACTAAAAGTATGCTAGTGGCATTGTGGGTAATGTAGGAGCAAAATAATAACTTGTGCGCAGAAGATCATTATACCAGATCATTATGTACGATAGTGTTTGACTTGATAATGTTGTGACTAACTTGTCTGCCTCTTGTTTTTCGGACAGTCTCCTGCTCAGTATTCTCAGATTGAACAAGATGCCCTCAAACTGGCACAAGAGATGATAGCAGAGTATTGGGCTGTGTCGTCCCTGACAGGTGAGTGTTAGCCTCTGTGTTAGTGTTAGCCTACATGGGGCGCGTGACATAAACGCTAGACTATCCGGTAAAGAAGTTAAAACCAAGGAGTGTCAAAATGTCCCCGTATCTGGACTATTGTTAATCTCTTATTTTTTTATCGACATAATAAAAGCACATTTTAAATATAAAGACAGAAACTTTTCAGGTGAAAGCTGTGGTCAGTTGCAGTCAAAACAAAGTTTTCTTTAAATAAAGCCCCCCTCCACACACACACACACACACACACACACACACACACACACACACACACACACACACACACACACACACAGTCCCTAACTGATCTATCCTTCGTGCTGCAGGGGAAAACGTGAGAGAGTTTTTCTTCCGAGTTGCATCGCTGGCCTTCGAGACCAACGTTCTCGCCGAGTTGGAGAAAAGTGGAACGAGGCAAATTGGGGATGTTGTCAGTGAGTATCTAAGAATGTCTCTGTATCCATAAATCACATTAGTCACAAAGTTTTTAAGACTTAGCTGTTTATTTTTGTATTTTTTTCAGAAATCAGCAGCACTTCAAACAATCTGAACACTGCATCGAAGAAGAAACAGCCTAACTGCTGTCAGTGAGGATGTGAGCGGGAGTTAGAAGTAAGAGCTGTGGGCTGAAGACGAGGTTTTCCTCAGTGGAAAAAGACTGTGGCTGCACTCTGGCTCATGGGAGGGGTTTCTGTGGTCAAAGCAGGAGGAGGGACGCTGGACTTAAACTTCCTGACTTTGTTGAGTTCAGCTTTTTACTGGACGTGGGAGAGTTTTCTTTCTGTGGGATGTGGATTCTTGTGGTGTTACTCAGTTGAACTTGTCTTGAGTTACAGGGTGACACAGCAGTTACACTAAACTTCCTGTTCTTCAGAGATTCCAGAGGATGACGTGTAAACGTTTCCTGATGCTTAGACCTTCCTTAGGGCTCGAATGAAATATTCTCTCTTGCTGCTGTACTTTATTTCAAAACCAAAGTATGTTCTCCCAATTAATACTTTCACTTTAAGGTTTGTCAGTCTTTCTATCTGTGCTCTGTCTCCTCACCGAGTAACATCAGAAAGGCAAATATTTAAGGAGAGACTGAAAAAGATCAACAGATTGTTGTTGTTGCTTTACTATCAAGCGGTGCAGGTTTAACTCAAATATAAAAGCTGAGCAATGTAGTATGTATGCTTTGCTATCCTACAACCCCCTCAGATTTATCGTGTGACCCCTTGTTGGGTTCATGTTTTTTTAAAATGTCTCTACAGTGTTTGGGTACTTTTGACTTTGTTTACAATCCTATGAATGAGCGAATAAGAATGAGTACTTTTATATCAGAAGCTCAAACTGTGTGTGTGTGACTTTCTTTTATAGTTTCATCAAATGTCTCATGGTATGTTTTAAATGAATTCAATATTTTAAATTGGTAAAAACATTTTAATATTTCAACTGAAATGTATTTCATTGGAGATTTTCAGGAAAGTTTTGAATTTGTAATCCCAGTATTGCTTGTGTTGCTATAAAAAAGAAGTTGGGGGGGGGGGGGGGGTTATTTCATTGAAACTTTATTTAAATCATTGAATGCATGCCTTTATGTAGGAAAAACTAAAATACACACACAAAAAAAAGAGATACCACGGGCCAAGAGGACGACCTGTAAGGCTGTGTGATACGGGCGAATGATCTTTATGCAGTTAATTAGACTGACAATATGAGTCAGTGATAGTAGGAATGATGATTAGTGTATCACAATGCTTCATCATGCATTTTTATCAGGAAAACATATCTGGATTTGGACATTTAGATTTTATAACAACTAAGGTTTTTTTTCAAGTCTTGAAGTGAAGCCCTGTCTCTGTAATGGAGCTCCTTTTCATTTAAAAAGTGCAAAGACGTGATGTAAAATGTCAGTGGCTGAGTGTGTTTTTTAAACAAAGCAATAAAAAGTATACTGTTTGCATAAAGATGGGTGCTTCAGTTTGATATGAGAGGTTCATATGAATTGGCAATAATTGTTTTTCTTTATAGAAAACGCATACAACTATTTATTGTGCTTCTCTATACGAAAATAATACATGCCGTTTTCTCCTCTACAGGAATACAGAGCAATCTTGTTTTTTTGATTTTTGTTTTTTTTCAATTTCCAAAGTTATTGAAGGAATTAAGACTCTTCCTGTCAATTTGGCTCTGCAGCTCTTCAGGGATGCAGTGAGAGAATTTGTAATTTTCTTTAATCCACTTCCCTCCTTCTGTGTTCTCGATGGCCACAGCTGCAACACCTGCAGGTAACATGGTGTGTGAGATTTACAGGAACATGTCAAATAAGGTCATTACACAATAATGCGGCCATCTTGACTGACCTACAACAGTGGCTCCCAGCTTCTCCACCAGCTGGATCGCAGCCTTCATCGTGCCTCCAGTCTCGATCCATTGGTCCACTAACAACACCCTCGTACCTGCAGAGAGGAGACATGTCACCTTCTAGTATCTTATGTTATGTAATAAATTATTCTTTATTAGAGCTTTTACATGGTAGACAAAGACAAGCAATTAAAAACAATATACTTTTTTTCAGTATTCGGGACAGAAATGAATAAAACTTCAATCAGGTAAAAAGTTTGTTGAACTTCATGATGTTCAAACATGGCCGTTCTCGGCTTTCATAGAGTTAATATAAATATCTCCAAATTAAAGTTTATTATCAAGATTAAATCTTAAACGTTGACTAATTCTTTCCACTCCTTTAATGACACTTCACCTGAGGAGAACAAAAAAGAGCATCTCAAACATTCCCATCCTGTCATGAAAAACAATAAGGCAAAAGCACATTTCTTAAACATGTGTTTGTCAGAAATGAAAGATAACACTGTACAGTATGTAGCATGTGTGATTATATGAGAATATCTGGAATGATGTCAAGTGAAGAAGCCACAAAACCGAAGAGCAACATCTACTGGCTCACACTAGAGGGTGTTGTGCTGCAGGAAATAAACGTAAAGTTGAGGAGACCTGTGGTTTAACTCTGTGAGTCATATCATGCTGTAAAGGTTCAGGTTTGTTTTTAAGTTTCAATTATAAGTCAATTGACAGAATCTGCTACTGTTTTCCTTAAAACAAAGCATTTTCATGTTCATGTTGGAAGCAAATCTGCCATTTGTTCAGTGTTTTTACCTCCTGAGATAAGAGGGTTAGACAGTGAATGTGGTCTGGACTGTTGAAATAATAAAAGCAGTGTTGTATGACATCACCTGTGGAAATGTATTAGGATAATGTTTTGTTGGCAAATCAACAAAAAAATAATAATAATAATTGTAAAAAGCCTTGTGTTTTATTGAATCTTATACCAAAAAAATGGGATTTTTACAGTTTTGTCAAAGTCTTACTTTAACCGAGTTCTTCTTATTGTAATTTAAAACAGCAGCTGTGCAACGAACCTTTTCATGTGCCCACCACGTCTAAAACGTTCATTTAGGGAAGACGTTTAACGCTACTGGATAACCTAAGCAACCAAGGCTTTGCCAAATATTTGAAATAAAATATTGAATATTAAGGCCTGCATAAACATTGATAACTCATGTTGTGATCTCTTCTTTCATTTTAAACTGCAGCTCTCACAGCCCAAACATTACGAGCGATGTAAACAATGATCTTTTCAAAAGGAAAACTTGACATTGTTAAAGGGTAGAAAGCAAAGAAAGATTAACCTGGGTTTAGCACATCCAGTCTTACTTCCATCGTCTTTTCTTTGCCTGTGTAATCAGTGTAGTTTTGGGTTTCTGTTGCAACACACAGGTGTCCTGCTTTGCGCACAGCCAGAAAACCTTTTCCAAGGACGGCTGCAACAGACGCCCCTGAAAACAAAAACAAACAAAGAAAACACATCAGAACGTAACATTATGGTAGCTCAGACATTTTCAGCCCATGGATAACTCAGTTGTATGCATTGTCATGTAGCGAGGTTTAGAGGAGCAAATATCTAAATTTAGTATCTTTGCCAGATGGATTAGGTTTCCTGCATGCACTGGCAGAGTAACTAACTCTTAAAATAAAATTGGTGTCAGGTATCAAGTGTGTTTCCTTTTAACCTTTTAATCCTCCTTGAATTCAAACTTACCAAGAATGAATCCCATTGCATCTATCCCAGCAACCAGGTCAATGGTGTCTTTATGAAATGGATTGGTGAGGTCTTTGACACAGTCTGCAAGAGCCTGAGTCAAATGCAAGACAGTAAATCAACAAAATGGTGCAAAATACACACAAATTTAGTGTATTTCTGGAGTTAAATGGGGTTTGTTCCAATTAACATGAGAGGGAAGACAGTTGAAACAGTATTACAACTTAAAAAAGTAACTACAAATCATCCTTATTTCCCATCTAACCTTGGAGTTGCAGTAAAGTCTGGATGGGTCCAGCCAGGCAAATGTTGGTCCTTTAATGTTTGGTGCCATCAGGGACAGGTACCATCCTTTGTGCCTGTCTACAGGAAGGTCCAACACGTCCATTTTCAAACCAACACTTGTCTGCACTGTTAGAAGGAGAGTCTGCAGTGAATGGACTGGACTGTGAAAAGAGTTAGAGACAGCAGTATCGGGTTCAGGAGGGGTGGACGGTGGGTGGGATGTTAATAATACTCCATTGCAAAGATTGAGATGACATTACTTTAAAAAGTAACACAACTAATCTGTTACAGTTTTATAATTAGTCAAATTTTGGGAAATGTGCATGAAAATTCTGGGGAATTTTCCAAATTGGTCATGAAAATTTCGGTAACTTGTGTGGGAATTTAAGTGAATTTTAAGTAAAGCTTTTGGTTGGATTATTTTTATACTTTCATATACATTTTCTTTGAAATATTCAAGAATATTTGTAGAACATTTCTTTATTTTCTACAAAACATTTTGTACACAATATTTTGGAATTTTCAGAAACCATCATGGGAATCTGGAACTTCAATTTAATCCTTCTGGAAACTTGGAGAAATTGTGTGGAATTTTTGTAGAAACATTTCATGGGATTTTTCGGAATATCTATGAAATGTTCAGGGATTTCACTGAAAATATTATGTGAGTATGTGAATGTGAGTTTTGTCAGTATTTCTGTGAAAACTTTGGTTGAAATTTTACCAACTTTCATGGAAGTTTTTTGTAACTGGAGGATTTAAAAAAAAGTTTTTTTGTGAATTTTCATAGAAATGTTTGTTTACATTTTTGTGAATATTTATCTCCATTTTTTAAGAATTTACGTCGACATTTTTGGAACCTTTTGGAAAATGATCACTTTAGATGGTGCTATGACTGACAAAATCCAATTATCTGTCGAGATATTGAACTCTTAAAAGCTGCTAAAGCCAAGCTGTTTGATTTCTGTTTATCATTTTAATAGATTTTGCGGGGTTTATGATGGTCCCTGAATGGGATGAAACAAACTTACCTTTACATTTCCTCTCTTAAAAGTATCAGTTCTGTATCCTTGGAGCTCACTGGATACCATTAGAGGGATACTAACGGGCCAAACCAACATGTGAATATGTGATTTTGTTTGCACTACACAGTAAAATGTAAATGTTTACACAGTAAATGGTTCTGTCACAGAGCAATGTGGTTCAGATTCTGTACCACAACAAATTAAGCACATAGTCACTTAATAATACGTTTTTATTACACACTGAACTGAACTGATGAATTTCTGAAAATGTTCATTTTTCCCCTGGTGCACTCCTCAGGCTGTTGCTCTACACGCTGAACAGATCCGAGGTCTTCAGGTCTTTGTCTTTACAGAAGGTGTCTAAACAAGTTCAGGTTGCAATCATAATCCAAACCTTTTACTTTGTTAAAGCTATAAGTTCTTGTTCTAAGACTGGAATGTTATTACAATTATTAATTAAATAATATTTAGTTTCATCCAAATTTTGTGCAACCGGGTTCAAGCTGAGTGTTAACCTTTTTGCAAACTGAATCTGTAGTTTCCCACAGTTAGGTTTTGTGTATCTCGAACCAAATGACCTTCCAGTGTTGTAACACTTGAACCCTTACCTGCTGTTTTACGAAATGTCATCATACTAACAATGTTTAAAAGAAAACCATTTAAAGCAGATGTTACATACATATCTTACTGATAGCTGTATAAGCCCATAATGATGGGTTTTAAGCTGTTTAAATAACTTAGAGAAATATTTAAACCTGAGAACACATTTAGAGCTTAAATAAAATTAAAAATATATTTACGTTGTCAGCTGTTATTAAATGGTGAATGTAAGGCCTTTATTTACTTTCCGTTATCTATTTCCAGGGCTAAACGCTCCACTTTGTTCTTCAGCTACTGTTTGTAATAACACTGAGCAAGTTAGTAATCATCTTTCCAACCCAGTGACATTCTTTTTGTGGTGGTAGCTAACTAGAGATTTCTCATCACAATGTCCTACTTCTTCTCTGTCTTCTCTTTGGGACGACAACACTGATGCTCCTGCACAGACTGGGAAACATAAATTAATGTATGACTCTTAATAAGTTAATTAGCTCATTGGGCGGCAGTAGCTCAGTCTGTAGAGAGTTAGGTTGGGTCCCGCATATTGGAATTGGGCTGGTTGCTGGAGAGATGCCATTTCACTTCCTTAGCACTGCTGGGGTGCCCTTAAGCAAAGCACTAAACCCCAAACTGCTCGGATGCTCTTTCATGTGCAGCCCCTCACTCTTACATATCTCCATAGTGCATGTCCATACGATGCTGTTTGTGCATCTGTGTGTATTTCAGCCTACCTGTGTGTAGCATGTCTCAAAAAAAGAGTGTAAAGTAACTTCCCCTCATGGAATGATAAAGAATATCTTCTTCTTATCTTAAGATAAGATGAGATAAGACACTATTTTGTGGACTATACCACATTACATTCATACATCAGTAGAACATGTCCATAGCAGGCTGCGTTGTCAGCCACACTTGTAATTCAGGTTCTAATGAAATCAATTAAATGTTAATTTGACAGTAATGTATCACTTTTCTCTTGTGGGTCCTTCAGGAACTCATCTTATTTCAAAAATAAGTAGGGGGGGCTCCAAGCTTCAAAGCTGGGAAGTGCTTTACATCATTGTCTGATATTTGCATGGAAAACTCCCATTAAGGCCAAGAGGTTCAATCCAGCAATGGAATTAGCTGAGTTAGCACCCATGCCCCATAATGTGCTGCACATTCTTCTGCAAAGTTGGGCATTTTAATATGGGGCCTTGTATGAATTGACCGATTTATGGACTCTGCCTCAAGTGGCCCCTCTATTAGCACTTCCTCCTTAGATATGAAGTGCTTACTCTAAACATGACAACAAAATGTCATATTCTTGCAGCTGGCCTTTCTGTAGAAGTGAGTTTAATGAAATAAGCCTTACCCAGCGTGGTATTTAATCATGAGTCACCTTTCTGTTTCACTGTGCGTGTTTTAGCTGACTCCAAAGCTTTCCTGGTCAGCAGGATTATTCCCCTCTTTTCAGCCCCTCCTGCAGTGACCACGATAATTCATGAGAAACTTTTTTTCCCCCTCCCTCAAGATCTGGTCGTATGTTGCCTCTGGTGATTTTACATCATTTCTCTCCGCCTTCCAACAATCGGATTTCAGTGCCTTGAGTAGGTTGGATCTCTGCCTCTAGAGCTCCCAGTAAGACCAACCATGTGACTAAACTCTGGGCAGATTTGAAACCCAACCTGACAAGAGGTTTTTCTTTTCTCCCTGAAAAGTCCCTGATCAACAGATGTAGAGGAATGCTGTCCATCTTTTTTTTTTTAACTAAAAGTGCAGCAATATTTCAACTGCTAAAACATTAAGGAATGAAACGTTTTACTGTATGTGTCATGCATGCATCCAGTATGAAAGGATTTACAAGATATCATATATACAGTATCCTACAGGCCAGATACAGAACCTGTCAAACAATCACAAAAGTCCACAAATAAAGCTAATATTTATTAAAATACTAAGAAAATACTTAAAATGCTTAGAAATAGTCTAGCTTTATCCATATGATTTAAGTTCATTAATCTAAGTATGTTTTGGCCTATAATATATAGGCCTATATCAGATAGATATATCATATAGTTTTTTTTATACTCGGCTAGGTGTGAGGGGATGTTAAAAGGCAACATCACCGTGAGGCTGAGGAGGTGGGTTTAGCTCATACTGTAGCTAGTCCTAGTCCATGAAAGCTGCTCATGGTCGTGAGTGAGGGGCGTTTTCTGTGAATCAGTTCGCACTTCAGTCAGGGAGGTTCGCGTGTGACAGCGCCAACCTTTCTCCACATTCCACAATGAAAGAGTTTTGTCTCTACATTGTGATTTAGGTCATCACCAATTCACTGCCCGTTTTGTGGCATTTGAAAGATGTCCAATCTCCTGGGTTGGCATAATCACCCCATGCTTGTTTCCATGGAAAGAAGGGAGAGCAGGAACCTCCTCCATGCGTGTTCCCAAAGTAAATCTCCACTTTCTGGAGGGCTGAGCTGAGGGGGTTGGGAGGTAACTTTCGTTCATCTCTCTTCTCGCAGTGAAAGGAGCCAGAGTTTCATGCGCTACACACCCACACACTCACAATCTCCTCTCCGTCTGCAAGTTTTAATGCAGTGAGGAAATACTTAGTACAGGTTATACACAATAACAAAAATTAAGACATTAATATGGACAAAATATGGCCAAAGCAGCATATTTGCACCTTTTCAATTAACCCACTTTGCTTCAGTTCTGCACATGCTGAGACATCATGATGGTGTGACCAGGCTGGAAATCTAAAGAGGTTAATTCGGATAACTCCTCCCAGCTTTGCCATTTATCGTATTAATAATCACACCACTTGTACGTCGCCTTAAAAGTGGGAGGGCTGCAAGAGAGCGCCGGAAAACCGAGAGGAGCTGTCTCCGTTACGCGTGGTGCTGAAAGTGCCACTCGCCGCATCATGTGGTCCGTCTTCTTTGTCTTTCTGTCTTATCTGGACAGAAACTTTGTCAGTGGAGACTTTCTGAGCCTCGCTTTGGATGCAGAGAAGGAGAGCAAAGTAATGTTCTCCATGCTCAATGGCACCTTTTGCGCAAAAATGTCAACCGTGAGGGAGAATTTCCTCTACCAGGTGTCAGACGGAGCTGAGGCGGTGCGCTCGCTCGTGAGCCCCGCTGGGAGGCTTATGAACTGCTCCGTTATAGTGAACCAGGTTCAAGTGAAATCGTTCATGCATGAGTGTAAAATGGGACTGAAAGAACAGAGAGCCGGGCGGGAAATTGATGCGCGTTTTGCACGCATGGAGGAAGCCAAAATGATGTGCAAAGAGTTTAAAGAAAGGTCGGAGCGCGGCGGCAGAATAGAAAAGGATGAAAGCGATGACTCTGCGCTGCAGGACCAGGTTTTAAAAAGATCCAAGAGAGGCTTTACTTATCCGGGGACCTTGTGGTGTGGAGCTGGAAACATGGCTGATAATTCCGACCAATTGGGTAGGTTAAATAATGTAAATATTTTTAAGCAGATAAGATAATACCAATATAATTCATTTATAATAATAACATTAATTATGAACCGGTTTCTGGTCTCCGTGTTGCAGGAGAGTTTGCAGAGACCGATAGCTGCTGCCGTATCCATGACCACTGTCCGCATGTCATCCACGCCTTCTCCTCCAAATATGGCCACACCAACTTCAAGTGGCACTCTATCTGTCATTGCGACTGTGATGATGCGTGAGCACAAAACCTGCTTTCTTGTGGAACTGTATTTTGACATTGCGTATCATCAATATGTAGGCTACTAGAAAATGAGGCTTTGAGTTCACCTGAATATCCTGCCATTCATACCACTGTAAAGCTAATAAGCACAAACTCAACCACCTAATGTATAAGGTCGGGAACAGAATGCAATCATGAATAGAGATCTGAAACAATGTGCATCAGTATTTAAAAGAATCAGGCTCAGGAGTTTTTAAAGCTTAAAAGTGAACAGAATTTTAGAAAATCCCACATTTCAGAGCTTGCATATATTACATGACATTAACTGGCATTATGTTGAATGAATAGCTGTTTAGCACTTCTTGTTCTCTGGAACCCATAAAGAACTACATTGTGCATTGACCAGCAGTTTCAGGAGGTTTAAAGGCATAATTCACTTTTTAATAATATTCACAACAGTTTTTTTTTTCAAATTTTATATACTTCTCTTGTTAAAATAATTCTGTGAATAAAAAATGTTGCAGCAAGCTGAAGCTTGAAAGTCTGCCAAATGTATGTGGGAGGTAACATTTCATTTTGGGATGACTTATAGAGATGCAGTCATGGGTTGTCCTTTTGAGATTTTATTGTCAGACAAATGATTGTTCAGTTCAGCTTCTAGGAGAGATACTTAAGCTTTTGAGATAAATGAAGGCAAGCGTGGTCAAAAAGGCCTAAAACAACTTAACGTATATGGAAAATCAGCTGATTAATGAGTCACTCATGAAACCTAAATATTGAGGCTAATGGTTAATGCAAAACTTTATCTAACATAAAATAAATTTGGATTGAATGACAGCTCGGTAGTTGCCTTGCTAAAGCATTATATCCTATAATATATTAATACATGTTTCCATCCCCTGAAAGAGTGACTACAAATGAGGCTGAGTATTTTTTGCTTTTTTCTCTCTCTGCAGGTTAAAAGATTGTCTAAGGAGTGTCAACGACACGTCTTCCAGGGTTGTTGGTCAGGCGTTCTTTAATGTCATTGGTGTGCCTTGTTTTGAGTTTGCCTTTGAAGAGCAATGTGCTGAGCGGCATTGGTATGGCATGTGAGTATCAGTGGACTCCTGTGTTAAACTTATAAGTAGATTTGCAACACATTGAGCCGTACTACTTTCTGAAACCACCGCTCAAACCCAACCTCTCACTCTCTCATAGGTGTAAACGATACCAGAAGTTTCCCATTGCTGTGTTGAAAGAGGCGGTGCCATATGACTTTGGGGGTATTGACGTCATCGATGAGTTGACAGTAGCTCCTCCCAGGAGTAAAGAGTCCAAGAAAAGCCCTGAAGAAGAGAAACCCGAGAGTACAACACAGTCTACGATGTCAGGCCCTGAAGAGCCTTCACTCAGAAACGTTGTCACCGCTGCTGAGGACTTCATCAAGGTCCTCGCTACTGTCTCCACCTCTCAAAGCTCCATCACCGAGTCTGATAAAGCAGAAACGCAAAGCTCAGAGAAGAAGAAGAGGAAGAACACAGGGAAGAAGAAGAAGAAGAAGACCAAGAAGCAGAAAGGAAAAGGTAAGGGGAGGAAGAGAAAGCAGAAAACAGAGACAGGTGTTAAAATAGAAGAAGGAGCTGCAGTTGCTACCTCTGGCAACAAAGCAGAAGACACCATAGCTATGAATAACTTCATCAGTGAGGCACACAAGCACGACCAGTCAAGTAGAAACACTAACAGAGTGGGTGATGGGGAATATGAGCTGGGAGAAAGAGATGAGCCGTCCAATGAAGTCATGAAAGATGAACCAGCAATGGATAAGGAGCCTGTTTCCAATTCAACATCTCCAACAGTCCAGAAGAAACTCGTAGATTCAGACACTGAAGCACTAATCGAGTCCTCAGATCAAACCACCTTTTCTACAACCACGACAACAATTATTCCACAGAAAGCCAAAACCAGAAGGCTAAGGAAAGGGAGGCGAAAGAAGGGCAAGAAAATTCCTTCCCCTGAGAAGCATGTAACTAACACAACAGACAACTTAAGAACCAATTCTGCCCCCTCCACCATCACCATAGCCCCACCATCAATGCTCGAACAACAAAGCACTGGGAGTGACACTGAGAAGCGACCGGTCGTCAGCACTGCCACGACTCCCATTGTAATCCCCAAAGTAAAAAGAAACAGGTCAAAGGAGAGAGGACACAGAGAGGGGAGAAAAAAAGGGAGGAAAGTCAGCTTGGCTTCTCCCATTGTGGCCCATGAGAATTTCTCTATGGACAATCTGAAAGGGATCCCTCTTACCAGGGCTCCAATCATGTCATTGCTGCCCACAAACAGGGAGGTTTCACACAGGCTGGACATTTATGGGGGCAAGATGAGTGTTCAAGGCACAGCTCTGAACTCGTCCTTTAGTGTTTTGAAAAGACAAAAATCAAAAGGAAGAGGACTAAAAAGCAGGAGGAGGAAAACAGTTTTTCCTCTATCAAGTGAAAATCCCCTTTTTCACAACAGCTCAGACAATTTGCTAGCTGTTCTTCCAGCTCCAGGGACAGGCAATGCTCTGGACATCCTTGCAACCACTGCAGTAATTAACAGGCCCAAAGAGGTAACAGAGACTCACAATGAATGGAGGCTTTTTGCTATCACAGCGGCCCCGTCTATCGTTACAAAAACACACAAGCAGACATTGAGACAGCAGAGAAAGCAGAGAAAGCAAGCTTTGGGGCCTTCTCTCAGCAATGGCATGTCTATCCTTAAACAAACTGAGCAAACACCAATGACATTTACAACCACGCCATCCAAAGTCACCACTAGTGCAGAGCCCAACCTGCATACATCTGAAAGGCCCTCCAAGACCACCTTAGCAACTCCTGTTATGAGTCCACTCCAGTTATCTATTGACAGAGCTAAAGCACAATTCATCAAGAAGAAGAGAAGAAAAGCAGCAATGTCTCTTCGCCAACATTGAGCCAGGAGCTAGCTCTGCAGGCTAAACAAACTTAGCTGTTTAAGCTAGCTCTTGTTGATCACATAAACTTGCAATATACGACTTATCAAATTATTTACACTGTAATCTCTATCACAGAAATGGGCAGAAATCATATTTAATTTTGATGTGAGAATCACGTTTTGTAAAACCATAAACTGCATGTCTAAAATAAAACTTGCGAATGATTGTGAATGTATATTGCCTCTGTTTGTACGTACTGATAATAAACAAGACAGCATCTTTTTTTAAAGAAAGTTAGATTTGGAATTACGCGTCTTGATTTTCTTGCTGAGAGTTCAAACAAATCCACTTTTATCCTGTACGCTAAATGTGAAGCCTCGAAACTGCAACCATTTTGCACTTTGGTTTTTGTTCATACTAAATAAATTAAATCGTGTAAAGCTTAAAAGAATGTGCTCGGTAGATGTAGGTCATTTTGGAGTGAGCTAGATGTTTAACCCCGTTTCAGTAAGCTAAGCTTACACCACCATTGGACCTAGCTTAAAATGTATCATCAAAAAAAGAGTGATATCAATATTTTACTCTATATGAGAAAGTGAACATGGCAGTCTTCCATAATGTCGAAGATTTAAATGAGGTGTTTAGATGTTGTAAATATAATAATCAGATGATAAATGGCACTACAACAGGCTAAGAGTGAGCTAACTAACTGTCATGGATAGATGGATGGATAGATACTGTAGATAGATCATTTAAGGATGTGGTTAAAATCATTAACATTTCCCTGTTATCTTAGTCTTTAATTCTTTGTAATTAATCATGTGGGGGAATCTAAAGTTCAGTGGCTTAATGCTAACCTGCTTAACCTGTTTTATTTTTTTTGTGAACCTTTTCCTTCAAACTGTGTTCCTAGAAATCATGCCAAGGAAATTCTCCAAGTGTATGCACAGGTGTTCTTTTGTTCGAAGTGGACTCAGGCTTTGGCCTTATAGTTTCCCCTTGTGCGGTTTAAGGCAGGGTCACATTCTCTGCACAGATTAGGCGCGCACTTTGCACATTACTTTCACCTTTGACCCTCAAGGGTTGGATGTAACACCCAGCGCAGAGGCTGAAAGGCTCCTGGTCAGCTGATTCTCACATGATTGCATAAGAGTTAATCTGGATGAGGTTGAAAAGATGTGGATGTTCGAATTACATCTTCATCACATCTGGCACATGTGAGATGTATTTTGCTACGTCCTGGAAAGATCTTCAGACATAGTGTAGAACATCAGATAATCTCGTGCAGAGCTTGCAAACAATGGGAACTGTGCAACAATGAAGACTTTCATGCTGCAGCTCAAGTTCCCAAATTTTTTGGAGGACATCCAAGTATTCAAAGGAGCTTGGCATTCAGATACGATCATGAGCTGAAACGGCAGAGCGACTAACACAGTTGGATGTGTGATAAGACCATTTTCTCACAGGGAAGGAAGAAAGTCGCAGGAATTTTCCATTACATTGCAAGTTTATGAACTCAGGGAACTTCAGCTGTCAGATCACAACTAAAGTGCTTCATGAGAAATATCAAGAGTAACAAAATTAATAAATAATAAGAATAAGAAGACCATCAATTACTTGACTGAGAATATTATCTTAATCAAAAATGATTTAGTTTTTTTATTTGACCCACTAATGCTTACCTTAATACATCTTACATAAGAAAAGAAAACATATTGTGTGCATGTACTTATGCTACTTTGGTCCGCCCAATCAGCATTGAAGTGACCTACAGTGACTGTAAATGGTTTGAAGACGGGCTAAAGCAGAAAGAGGTGGGTTTGGATGCCGTGTGATAAATGCAGTTATTTGTGCCATACCAAGGAATCATTAGCAACACTAGTGGACTTGTGCGGATGACAAACTGAAGAAAAAAAGAGTTGGAAGTCTGTTTTTGAAGACTGTATTGCTATGAAACATATGAGAGTGTTTTTTTAAGGGAGGCAGGCTCTGGTAAAGCAGAAACACACGCACGCACGCACGCACGCACGCACGCACGCACGCACGCGCGCGCACACACACACACACATACACACACACACACACACACACACACACACACACACACACACACACACACACACAGGTACACACACAGGTACACATGGTCTATAGTACTGTATGTGTGATAACGAGAAGACATCACGGTCTGTGGCATTCTATTAGGAATAGAATTCAATATCCCATTATGTTCACCGACACAGCAGAAAATCTATTGATTTAGAGAAACTAACGTGAAGTGCTTTAATTGGCTGATGGATGAGGAGAAGGGATGTGGTGCTTCTGCTTTTGTTTCTGGAATAAGAAGCAAGATGGCTCATAGAAAGAAGACAGAAGTCTATTAAATAGAAATGGCGAAGGAAGACACACATCTGCCGATCTGCTCACTGTGTCTAAGTATAAAATGCATTTCCTTAATTTCTAATTTTCATTTGATTTCTGTCAGGTGACGATGGCTAACACTAACCCAATTCTCTGACACACATTTTCTGTTTGGGTGTGAGGAGAAGTCTTGTGTGTAAAGCCATAAGAGGTTGTGTGCCAAGTGCTTTGCCAGCAATTCCAATGAAGGCCTTGTGTAAATGGATGTTCATTTACATCAGAAAGACAGTAGGCGGTGGTTGGCATCCCGGCTAACCTTGGCATTACACTGGACTGGAAACTGAGCAGCTTTCTGCAGGCAGGACCACAGAAGGAGACGACAGTTTGTCTTTCACCAGGACCACCTCTGTGGTCTTGTACTCACTAAAACAGTGGGGTGTTTTAAAAGAGCTGTATGTTAGGGTTTAAATGACCTCTTCGGCCTTTACACTTAAAATGCAGGATGTTGATCTGTTTTGGCATATTAAGTATAAAAGTACAGACTTGGTCAAAGTGTACATCCTTGTAAGGGGCTCTGTCTGGTCGTATAGGTCTCAAAGTGTAATATGGGTTTGCTGTTAGCTGTTAGCTGGACAGCTACAACATTTGACCAAGGAAACAACATTGCTAATAATGTTAAAAGCATTGATGGGTTAATAATTTGTCATTTTAAGAGGATATTGGGCTTTGGGATATAGAGAAAACATACATTCCTCTTAGCTTAACTCGATGACTGGAAACAGGTGGTAACAGCTAGGCTTATCCAAAATGAACAAAATCCACTTAAAAATGTCTCTTAAGCTCTCTAATCAACCCATTAGATCTGGTTTGTTTAAGTGCAAAAACCAAAGTGTAAAACAGCATGGTGTTTTGGTTTCAAACAAAAGGCTGCTCGGGAACATTGATCCATGGCAACAAACGACTGTAGAGCCATAGATTGGTCCTCTTTGTGCTAGATGCTAATAGTGACTTTAAATGCTGACACAATGGCAATGTAACAGTGTTAAGATAAATTAGCTGACATGTTTGCCATGTTCAGAATCTAAATTCAGTTTATTAGCATGCTAACATTAGCCTAGCTGATAGGCACTAAATGTACAGCTGAGGCCGATGGGAATAGTTTTGGGTCATCTGGCCATAAAAGAAAGTATTTGAGGAGTTAATGTTTGTCCTGATGGTGCATCTTATTATGAATTTAGGGGATCACAAAAGTTATGACAACTAAACCTTAGAGGCCTGTGACTATCTGAAAGCTATTTAGTCTAGACCAGAGAACAATCTTGCTAGCATGGCTAAAAATAAATGTATTTATATTATCTGTTAACACAGTCTGCCATCTGCTTTATTCATCATCTTGTCTTTTCATGGTGCAATTAGACAGTGTGGAACAAAAGTTGTAGAGACAATGAAGAAGGACACAGTTTAATGTAGTATTACGGTGCTTGAAATATATATTTTTTAAATGTTCTTGTATAGGTCGAACAACCTTGTTAAGTTAACTCTTCCTAGAGGTCAAATGATAGGCTACAAAAAGCCTGGCACCAGATAACCACAGTGTAAATGGAGAGGCCAATAAATGAGAGGTTTTTAAAGGTGACTTCCTGCCAAAGCCAGGAAAAGAAAAGACCAGAGCAGAGAAACTGCCTGCTTGGAGGACTATAGTCTCCGCACATGTGGCACGACCTAACCTCTTAGCCATCTGCGCCCATTATGAAAATGATACCCAGGGTACCCTGAAAGTCTTCAATGAGCTACTTCAGTGACATCTAGTGGACACTGAAGGACAGTATCTGTGTGATTTATTCTTTTTATTCACTCATATTTTCACCTTACATACACTTTCAATTCAGTTTGTAACACAGTATGATACAAGTAAGACGTGGAATAATTATTAGTTTGTAATTCTAGTCATTATTGATACATTTCACCTGCACCTTCTGTACATTTTGTTTTTTATTTTTTATATTTTACATTTTTAAATTCTATTTTATATATTTGTAATTGCTTCTTATACTGTATTGTTTCAGTTCTTGCTAGTTCTGCTTCATTGCCTTTGTTAATTGTTTTGCACCAATACACCAAGACAAATTCCTCGTATGTGTAAATGTACTTTCCCAGGATAAAAGACCTGAGGCTGTTCTTTACTTCAAAAAAGTATTTTGTTATTGACAGACCATCAGTTGCTTATAACGGGACTCTTCTCCTGTATAAAATAAAAAAATCTATTGTATTTTTTGTTATCATTTCAGCTCTTTTTTAGCCATTTGAGGGTTTTTTTTAAGGTTTACTATCCCCATCAACACAGACTAAAAACGTTCCATCCACATAAATGTACATATTATTTTACATTTAATGAATAACATATAAAAAAAGTTTCCTCTGCGTATTCTTATCTTTTCCTACTTTCACAGTTGAATTTTTAAATAATTAATTTCATAGAAAACTATTAGTATTTTTGGATACTTTAAGAATATTTTGTGAAAAAACATCTTGACACTTACATGTAATTACATTTTATGACTGCTGGTTTTATGATCACTGGCTCCTCTGAACTTCTTGTTACAATGTACTTTGGTAAAACCCTAAACCCCAAACTGCCCTTGAAGGCTGTGAGTTAAGGGTCTGAATGCACATTTGAATTGTCAACACTCTTTGCTTGGACTTTTTTTTACCTTCATTCATTCCCTGCCTCTCAACAAAATTAACAAGTATTTCTGAAAAACAATAATGTCAAGTGCAACAGATTCTTACTCAAATCGAATATATTAATTAAATATATTTTATTCAGTTATTGCAAAATCAGAGTACAAATCTCACAATCAGTGATACGATTCACAAATCAGTCAGGTTAAGAATTTGTCAGCCATGACATGGTGCAGTACTACAACAACTGCTCCACATGTCGAATCAGAATGTCTCCAATCTGAGAAGAAAAATACAAAGTTATCTCATTATCTGTAACCTACTGATCATGTAATATTGTGCATCATTAAATGAGCAAGTTGTATTAAGTCATTACAGAAAGCACCACATTAACAGTTAATAATCAAAGGGAAACCACACACCTGCACATGTGGAGGGGCACTCAGGACATATGTGACTGAGTTTGCAATATCTATGACTTCCAAAGGCTGTAAGAGAAGAAAAGAGTGAAGTATTATGCAGTTAATTTGATCACCATAACTCTAGGAACTGGTTTCTGTAACCCACATGAAGAAATTCCACACTAAAAATGTTGACATAAATTGGAAGACTATTTGTGCAAGATTTGGACTCATTTTCATTTGTATTCATACTGTGATTGCTTCATTTTCTTTTCATTATTTTTCTTTTGGTTCTCACATTCTCCCATTATGGACGACTTGCTTGCAACAATCACATAGTTAATGATATGTATACTTTTGTGACAAATTTCTCTTCGTATTTATTCCCCTCTGCCCATGTGTAAATGTTTGTGGGTGAGTATCCTCAGGTTGTGTTACAGATTTAGATTTTTGTTTGGTCCCTATGTTGTCTTCCAAAACGTGTCAATAAAAATATTCTGCAAATTAAAAACAAACAAACACTACTTTCGAAACGTAGGAAGAATATATTTACCTTAAGGTAAGACATTGCCGCAGCAGCTTTTTCAGGATTTTTGCTGTAGAGTCGTCCAGTAAATTCTGACTTCACTAAACCCGGAGAAATGCACTGCAAGAGCAGGATGATCGTGAACAGCTGTATTTCTATTTCTCTGATATAAGTGTATAAAGCTGTAAATAGTGCTGGTGAAGGCTTTAGGTTCAGCTTGTTATATTTAATGAGCAGCGCTGACTGTGCTGAAGTCTTACTGTGACTCTGATGTGGGTCTTCGCCTCAAGCAGCTCCTGTCTCAAACCCTCCGTCAGGGCCGTCACAGCATACTTGGTGGAGCTGTAGAAATGTGTTTCAGGATTTTGAATCACACAATGTCCGAGAATGCTGGAACAGAAGAATATTTACACACCTTTACATAAACCAGCTCAACACAGGCATTTGGCCACAATACATGGACTGATTACCGCATTCTCATGTTGGAGCTAATTTTCTTAAATTGATGCGTTTTTAAATGTTAATTCTTTTTATGCCATGAATTATGCAAACATTGTATCCAGCATCATTCAACCAGGAATGGGGATGCAACAAGTTGTCAATCAACTAAAGACAATTTGCAAACTGCAAATCTTTCCGTCGGAGACTGTTGATTAACCTTTTCACATTCAGGATATTGTAATTCACTTTTTGCACAATTTCTAAAGATCGTTTTTCAGTTAACCATTTGATCAGCACAGGAATAAGAAGAGAGAACAATAACTGTGACGTCCACTACAAAACAAAACTCGTATAAAGTGATGTGGTAAAAATAATCAGCCAATGAAATAAATGTTGTTATTCCTTAATCCCATGTTATCGTCTAATATACTGATTAGAAGTTAGGGTTAGGGTTGGACACGATATTTTTCATAAATTTGAAGTTAATGTCATCACAATGCAGTCATTTAATGCACTACTTCAGAGAGGTGTTGTTGTGCTCTCCTTCTTAAGGGGCTTTTTCCACAGTAAACCAGTACAATTAGAAACAAGATGAATAAGTGTTCATCTGCCTATTTCTTCTTTTCTTCTGCTTTTTACAAAAATAAGAGCTGAAAATGTCCCTTTAGTTGCAGCTTTAGTCGGGTCCAGAACCGTGGGATCTATTAGTTTTCTTACTACAAGCTGTGATCAAAATGGAACAATAACGCTTCGCTTTTTTGAGTAGTGCCGTCAGTGCACCTTTAAAGTTAGAATCTTAATAAGGAAGTTATTATGTTGATAGTATTTCAATTAAACATGTTGAAGAAACAGATACTTGTGTGATAATTAGTAGTGATTTTAACAAAGTGATCAAGGCCCAGAGTAAATATTCAGTCAGCAGCGCTGGATTTTACAAGCACTTATTCAATGCATGATGAGTGAAAATAAGTATAGCAATACAAATAATACCTGTTAATGTTTATGATGTGCCCATCATCAACATTTCTTTCTTTCATTGACTGATATGCTTCACGAGTGCAGATGCACAACGCGAGAACATTCACCTGCAAAATAATCATAAAAAAACAAATTGTGTGATTAAAACAACGACTGATGGATAGTGGCTTCTCTCTCTTCATCTGTTGCACCAGTTCATCAGCATAACCAGAATCTCCTGGTCATTAAAAACAAATATCTGTCAGATATTTCAAACACATTTTTTGTCAGATATTTTCATAACGTTTTTCAAAAATTCTTCAGATGTACAAAATATATTTTTTTATAACTTCTCTCAAATGTTCAGCTCATACTAAAAATGTTTCAAAATGACCTGTAGTGGCTGAAGGATCAGGATTATATTATGTGTCATGTATACCCACTTATGTTACTAGGGGTAAAATCGTTGTTAAATCACATACCTTCAACTGTTGTATAAATTGTGTTTAAATAGAAGCACTAAGCTCTTACATCCAGCATGTTCTTCCAGCCGCTGGTTTTGCCTGTTAACAGAGGGTCTGGATGACCCAGGCCGGCGTTGTTGATGCACACGTCCACACCTTTGTGCTGAGATTTGATGGCAGAGAACATGGACACAATCTCCTCCTCGTTGCTCAAGTCACACTTGTAAGGCACAAAAACACCGCTGTGTCCGGCACTTTGACACTCGGCTGCCAGTTTCTGAATTCAGGACGAAAAACAAGAGGTCAAACAAATCAGTTTTATGATTTGAACAATAAGAACAAGAACAACTAAGGAAGTACTGATTACACTGGAAAATCATTTGTTTGTTTTAGGGTATTAACAGTGAATAAAACAACCCTAGAATAAATTCTATTACATCTGCAATAAGAGTTTGTTGATAGCCTACAATAGTATTTACATTTTTGGATTAATCTGTCTTGTTTGCTGTCAAAAAGTTATTTTGACAATCTCATACTCAGTTTTTTGTGACTAAACATATTTTCAAGAAGAAATGAATTTACACTGGTTAAAATCGGAAACCTGCTTGATTATCAACCACTTTGTTAAACTCTGCAGCATTTTTTAAAGTTGTTTTCTCAACACACACAGATCTTGAATCTTGATGCGATGCATTTTTTGATCAAGACAAAGACACTTTATTTAAAGAGGACATATTATCCCCCTTTTCCACCTTTTCAAACAGTCCCCTGTGGTCTAAATGAAACATCTGTGCTGTGCTTTGGTTAAAATATAACATGAATCAAGCACCAGAGGAGGTTTGTGACCCTGTATAAACCAGCTCTCTCAGAGTGCTCTGTTTTGGTGTGTGTGTCTCTTTAAATGCAATGAGCCCCCCCTGAGTTTTCCCAGTAGACATCACTCCTTCACTAGCAAGAATAAAAATGGCGGATCTGCGCAAAAGTTTGCTCTAGGCTGGGGGTGGAGTCAATGGGCGGAGAAAACTTTAAATGATAGTTTTTTGTGCAGATAGCACCTCTGCCTCTTTTCCATGATACATTAATGTTTTATTTTTTACTTTTACTTACTAACCTCAGGGGAGGTTGTTGTTACAAGTTAATGTCTGATGGATGATGTATTATCTCATAAAACAACCCACTGGCAGGCCTTTTGTTTCACACTTAAATATATTGTTTTACCAATAAGATTTTATTTTAAGGGAATTTTATTTTTTTCATGAAAATAAGAAGTAAGAGTCAGTTTCATGAGTTAGGATGTTTTGGGATTAAGCCAATGATCAGGACAAACATTAACAACAAAATCAACTTTACCTTTGCTCTACTTGCAAAACATGGACACAAGCTGTCATGAAATTATTAGGCTATACAAGAAAACCTAAAAGAATTAAGTATATTTTAACTTATATATATAGCTATAATAATAGCCTACCCCCAATTTCTTCGTTTCCATACTTTACCTTTAAATCAACAGAGACTTTTTCTTGAAGTGTATCTCCCTTAGTTACAGAGCCCCATGTTGGGTTCCACGTTTTACCGGAAGTGAGCTGCTATCCCTTAACTATACGATTGAGCTGCATGAATTAAGTATAAAGTCCAAAACAAACCTGTAGTTTTTCGATGTCCCTGGCACAGCCCACAACCTTCATGCCCTGTCGGACCAGCTCCTTGGCTATGGCGGCACCAATCCCCACCGAGGCTCCGGTCACCAGAGCCACTCTGCCCCTCCAGCGGTCCATCACAGCTTACACACCTGTAACCTGAAAAGAAACAAGAAAATCTTCACAGTTTCACGAGAGTGGCAGCAGAGCCGAGCCCGAGAGTCTGCAGTCAAACACAGCAAGGTGGAGGCTACAGCTCCGCCTCCTGGATATAAGGAGGTGGAGCCCTGTTTTGATTTATTCCAATTGAAAGTATGTGGCACATGAAGATGATAAAGTCAACCGTAGGCCAGTCAATCTAGCCCAAAAATACAAAAAAATTGCAAATGTAATGTCTCATAGTTTTTATTGGTCCTAATACCCTCCTGAATCATATACTAAAAGTCTACCGCCGTAGATGGAGTGGAACATGTTTTTTTTTTCCAGATTAAAGGCCCAACACTCTCAGTACATTGAGTAGAATAGGAGAACATTTTTAATTAATAGCTATCACTATGAAACTTCTCCAGTTGATTAGTGACATCATACCAAAGAAAAAATGTATTACAAGTTTTTGAGATTTGATGTTTATATATGCAAATGAGGCCTTTCTTCGTAAAATGTACCATCATTTGCATAAACACAACATTTGAAGACTGGAAGAAGATTAAAAATGACTGTTTCATTATGTGGACACAATACAGAAAGACAACATTAAAGAAGGCACTGTGTTTCTATATCATCCCATACATTAGAAAATACGATTTAGAGTCATCAAAAAATCTGTTCACCATGTTGTTGGTATAAAATAAAATATCAGGCTATTGAAAACATATCAACAGAACTCCTCCCTAATCAAACTCAAAGTATAGACAGGAAGAATCTGTAATGAATAGTTTATGTAGGTGTTACTGGATATTTCTCCTCCACAGTGTACGGAAACCTCATTTTGAGAAAACTCCCTTTAAAGATTAGAGTGAAAGAGAATCCATTTTTCAGCAGAAACCTAATTATTAACAAACAAGTCATTGAAATCTGTAAACAGACAATACGTACCCAAAACCACGACTCAACAGACAGATGGAGAAGAGAAAGCCCAGCAGGCACTTTAATGTACAAAATAGGAGGTAGGCCATAACACTTTATTTCTTCCAGGCTTACAGTTTAAGAAACAAACAAAACCACCAACTATGTTTATGTAAAGAAATAAAGAGCAGCAAATTAGACCATTATCAAAAGAGAAAATAACCAATGTTATCCACTGAGGCAAGGCCGTAAAATCCACTTATAGATTTGACTCTGTGGCAACAACAAAAAAAAGTTCAATCCATGTTCTCATCCAAGTTTGCTGACATATTTGCACATACGCCTCTGCACTCTGTGCAAGCTAGGGAGCAGTCGAGGCCTTGACGACGGCAATTGCAGCGCATTGTGCTGCAACCAGACTTGCACTTGCAGCGCACAAGCTGGAACAAAGATTGAGGTGCAGGGTCCTGGTCAGTATGGACAGGAATGAGGCATGAGTCTTGGATCCTCCAGCCCCATTCCTCTGATGGTAGCAAGTTTCCCATCCATTCTTGAACATGATGGTACACTTTGACGCTATGAAACATAGCAGATGAAGATGTTGGTGGCAAGTTGCGAGGGTGGATAGCCGTTTTGCTGTCAGTCACCTTACTATAAAAACGTTTCAGTCTGAGGTCATTGAGAGAATCTTCTTCTTTACCTTTGTAGATCTGTATCATTGCTTTTTCCCCTGCAGCAGCAATTTCCTCTTTAGTAGCAGATTGTTTCTGAAAAATGCTGGCCTGTACTCTGAATGTGTCACTTTCTTGAACACCAACATGTTTCATAGCGTCAAAGTGTACCATCATGTTCAAGAATGGATGGAAACTTGCTATCACCAGAGGAATGGGGCTGGAGGATCCAAGACTCATGCCTCATTCCTGTCCATACTGACCAGGACCCTGCACCTCAATCTTTGTTCCAGCTTGTGCGCTGCAAGTGCAAGTCTGGTTGCAGCACAATGCGCTGCAATTGCCGTCGTCAAGGCCTCGACTGCTCCCTAGCTTGCACAGAGTGCAGAGGCGTATGTGCAAATATGTCAGCAAACTTGGATGAGAACATGGATTGAACTTTTTTTTGTTGTTGCCACAGAGTCAAATCTATAAGTGGATTTTACGGCCGTGCCACAGTGGATAACATTGGTTATTTTCTCTTTTGATAATGGTCTAATTTCCTGCTCTTTATTTCTTTACATAAACATAGTTGGTGGTTTTGTTTGTTTCTTAAACTGTAAGCCTGGAAGAAATAAAAGTGTTATGGCCTACCTGCTATTTTGTACATTAAAGTGCCTGCTGGTCTTTCTCTTCTCCATCTGTCTGTTGAGTCGTGGTTTTGGGTACGTATTGTCTGTTTACAGATTTCAATGACTTGTTTGTTAATAATTAGGTTTCTGCTGAAAAATGGATTCCCTTTCACTCTAATCTTTAAAGGGAGTTTTCTCAAAATGAGGTTTCCGTACACTGTGGAGGAGAAATATCCAGTAACACCTACATAAACTATTCATTACAGATTCTTCCTGTCTATACTTTGAGTTTGATTAGGGAGGAGTTCTGTTGATATGTTTTCAATAGCCTGATATTTTATTTTATACCAAAAACATGGTGAACAGATTTTGTGATGACTCTAAATTGTATTTTCTAATGTATGGGATGATATAGAAACACAGTCCCTTCTTTAATGTTGTCTTTCTGTATTGTGTCCACATAATGAAACAGTCATTTTTAATCTTCTTCCAGTCTTCAAATGTTGTGTTTATGCAAATGATGGTACATTTTATGAAGAAAGGCCTAATTTGCATATATAAACATAAAATCTCAAAAACTTGTAATACATTTTTTCTTTGGTATAATGTCACTAATCAACTGGAGAAGTTTCATAGTGATAGCTATTAATTGAAAAATTTCTCCTATTCTACTCAATGTACTGAGTGTTGGACCTTTAATCTGGAAAAAAAAAACATGTTCCACTCCATCTACGGCGGTAGACTTTTAGTTTATGATTCAGGAGGGTATTAGGACCAATAAAAACTATGAGACATTACATTTGCAAATTTTTTGTATTTTTGGGCTAGATTGACTGGCCTACGAAACTCCCCTCCCCTGGGACGCCTACCTGCCTTTTTTTTCTGCGTATGTGATTGTGCCATGTGTCATCTTAAAGCTACTTCAGTGACATCTAGTGGACACTAAAGGAACGTTTCTTGTGATCAACCCTTTTTATTCACTCATATTTTCATTTTCCTACTTCTAGTAAAGTTCCTAACATGGAGCAGACCAGATCAAATCAAGGGTCAAGTGCAACAGATTCATATTCAAATGAGACTTTTTATTCTGTTCATGCAAAATGACAATACAAAGTTTCAAAACCAGGGATTAAATTCACAGATGTAGAAAATCAGTCAGGTGAAGAATATGTCAGCCGTGACATGGTGCACTACTATGATACCTGCTCCACAGGTCGCATCTGGATGTCTCCAATCTGAGAAAAAAAAATGTAGGTTATCTCATGATGGGTAAAATACTGATAATGCAACAGCAAAGGAGCAACAGTTCAAACATGTAATAAATCACTGTAAAATAGCACCACATTAAAATTACTAGAGGAAAACAACACACCTGCACATGTGGAGGGGCACTTAGGACATATGTGACTGAGTTTGCAACATCAATGGCTTCCAAAGGCTGTAAGAGAAAAAATGAGAGTGATAAAATATGGATGTAATGTTATGAGCAATACTCTAAGAATGGAGGTAGAATGTATTTACCTTTAGTGTAGAGAGAGGAGCAGCTGCTTTTTCAGGATTGTCACTGTAGAATCGTTGAAAAAATTCTGTCTCCACAAGACCAGGAGAAATGCACTGCAACAAAAAGGGTTCATCATAAACATGTTTTTACTGAACAATGCAGTGTTGAACATGTTGGGTGATACCTGTTTTTGTTTTTATTATAGATGAACAGTGCTGAGGTCTTACTGTAGCTCTGATGTGGGTTTTCGCCTCACGCAGCTCCTGTCTCAAACCCTCCGTCAGGGCCGTCACAGCGTACTTGGTGGAGCTGTAGAAATGCGCGTCAGCATTTTGAACCACACGATGTCCGCTCATGCTGAAACAGAAGAATATTTACACTTGTTTACATAAACCAGATCAGCACAGGCATTTAGCTAAAACACATGTATTGACTATAACAGTCCCACGTGCTAATTCATTGAATTAATTGAACACCACAAATTGTGCAATTTAATCCTGCAAAACTCTATTAGGAATACAGCTGCAACAAGTCGTCAATCAACGACTAATAATGTGAATATATTTTGATAATTGACTTTTTGGAGTTGTACGACATCTGGACAGAATATTTGTCTCTTTTTATAAGTCAACTGCAGATCTCTCAGTCTTGGATTGGTTGTTGGCCCACTGTTTTGAATCGAGCTATTGTTATGAACATTTTGCACTATTTTCAAAATGTCATTTTTAATTTTTCAGTAAACTCTTTGATCTGCAAATACATGAAATAAGAAGAGAGGATGATAACTGAGAAACCGGGAAACAGGGACATTTTCCGCCTGATACAAAGAAATGCTGAAAAAATATCATCCAATTCAATAAAAATCATTATTCTCCAATCCTGTATTATTGTCTATTATAATCTTAATTAAAATACAGATATATAAAACATAATGTGAGTGTGGCTGATTGTCGTTCTGCCCTGTGATTGATTGGCAAACAGTCCAGGGTGTACCCCGCCTCTCGCCCAATGACAGCTGGGATCGGCTCCAGCCCCCCAGCAACCCCGAACGGGAAAAGGGGTAAAGACAATGGATGGATGGATGGACATATAATACATGAAGTTGATCACAAAAAGTTTTTGAGCTTAAGCTTCACCAATGACAATATTTTCTCTCACAAATAATCCAAAGGCAGATACTCTCTCCATTTACTGCAGCACATCAGAGAGCTTTGTCTGTTGTGCTTTTCATCTTCAGGGGCTGCTGTAAGTTCTGTCAGTAAGCAATCTTCTTCCAGCACAAATAAAAACAAAAATTCATCCTCTTCATGAGTCTTTATCTGCCCATTACTTCCATTTTCTGGCATTTCACAGCACAAACATTTAATCAAGATATTCAACGGATGAATGAGTGATGAACATGTTTGTTAGTTCCAGCTGTATTTGGGTCTTTCAAGTTCGATCTGTTATTTTGCTCCCTGCGGGCTTTAATCAAAAATGTAAGAAGAATATCCTCACTTCTATTGGTAGAGTTGTAAAGGTTTAAGAAGAAATCTGAATGCTGATGATTATGATGATAACTACAGTATACAGTATTTATGTAAAAGTTAGTCAGGATTTTTTACTGAATGATCGTGGCCCAGCCCTAGTGCAGATATTAAATCAACAGAGTCAGATCACACGTGAACATGTTCAATAACCTTACATGATGAAAGAATAAAAGTCTTTACCTGTTTATGTTTATGATGTGTCCGTCATCCACATTTCTTTCTTTCATTGACTGATATGCTTCTCGGGTGCAAATACACAAACCAAGAACATTCACCTGCAGGAAAAGATCGTAAAAAAGAAAAAGTCCAGAGATCAACACGTGTGATTAAATCTATAATGTTTTTTAATCTGACTGTGAAAACGTGTCACACCAGTTCTTGGGTGCAAACAGAATCTCCCTGTCCTCTTTTAAAAACCTTTTTGTGTATTATTCAAAATTGTATTTTTTTAAACATAAAAAATAGATTTCTTAATTTTCTATTCAGATTTCAGCTAATATTATACAAATAGTATACAGTACAGCTTATGTATAAAAATTATTAAAGTTTACAAATTATTGTCCTTTTGAACGAGTTTAAATAAGTCTCAGAGCTCCTCAAATCATGTCTGTCAAGTTTCTTGTTCTAAATCCACTCTGATCCAGTATTTGATCATGCCTTTAAACCCCTCTATGTCAGCCCTCCTCAGAACAGGCTGTTTCTGCGTCTGTAGCTTTAAATGCAAATGACCTGTGTTTGACCACGCCCCTCCAGGAAGGGCTTGGGTGGCTTGGGCTCTTTCGCTCTATTCCCTATTGTTTATGGTAAGAAGGCGGACTCAGAGGGCAGAACAAATACCTAGCTGTGGGAGTGTCACCCACCTGGGGGAGGGGTTACTGCCCTTTGTGATCTCACAAAGGGAAAATCTTAAAACTCCATCTCTCCTGTTTGAGCACACATTTTCTGAAAAGCGGAGCAGGCAAAAGACGGAGAGGATGGACTTTTCTCATAATTGAGGGGTTTGTGGACAGTCTAGGGACTCATATGAGTGTTAGAAAAACATGGTGAATTGTATTTTGCATAATATGTGAACTTTTAATTGAGATTAACAAATTTAATCCCTCAGCCTAAGGGACAAAAACATGTCCAAATGCATGTCATAATTAAACTAAATGAGTTTTATATTGTGTGTCATGTAACCACTTATGTTAGAAACCTAAGTTCTGTTGTCCAATGACATACCTTCAACTGTTTTATAAATTGTGTTTAAATAGAAGCACTAAGCTCTTACATCCAGCATGTTCTTCCAGCCGCTGGTTTTGCCTGTTAACAGAGGGTCTGGATGACCCAGGCCGGCGTTGTTGATGCACACGTCCACACCTTTGTGCTGAGATTTGATGGCAGAGAACATGGACACAATCTCCTCCTCGTTGCTCAAGTCACACTTGTAAGGCACAAAAACACCGCTGTGTCCGGCACTTTGACACTCGGCTGCCAGTTTCTGAATTCAGGACGAAAAACAAGAGGTCAAACAAATCAGTTTTATGATTTACTCAGTGAAGAAGGTTTGATCTTCAATAAGTTAAATGTATATTCTTATTTTATTTTGTTGGATCACAAAGAACAACTCAGAAACCACTGGTTACACTGGAAATCATGGAATCATTTTTTTATTAAACATTCATTAACTCAGCCTTTATTTATAGTCGAGAGATCATTGAGGGGAAACCCTATTCTCCAATGACATCGAGCTATTACAGAATCATTCAACACAGAAAACTGTATTCACAGAGATGATGATTTGTTTTATCTAACAACATCCAAAAAAAGAAATAACCCAACATATTTAAGAAAAGATCATCTTTATTGATCCCACATTGGGGGGGAATTAACAAACTATACAGTTTTCTGTGCAGATCACACCTCTGCATCTTTTCCATCAGAGTTTTATGTTTTATTTCATTAACTTGTATTAACTTGATGGATCAGGGAGGTTGTCCTTTAGCACTTTATTTATCCTGAAGGAATTAAATCCAAAGGTCCTTCTCTGTTACAAGTGATGGATGATTATTATGGTTTTATGATCTCATAAAACCCATCGGTAGGCCTTTAGTTTCTGACTTAAAAAGATCGTATTACCACTTAATAAACTGCACAGTTTGAGAAAGAAGACAGATTACCTTAAGGGATTTGTAGTTTTTACTTGGAAAAACAGGGAAAAGAGTCAGTTTAATGTTTTTATATGTCTTGGGATTAAGCCAATAATCAGGAGAAACATTAACAACATCAGTTGTGCCAACCCTTCCCCTAAAACCTGGATAAGGTTAATGATTTGTAGCCTATAAGAAAAACCTTAAAGAATTTAGTCTATTTTACTAATAGAAAATACTCCCCAGTTTTTTTTCTATACTTGAACCTTAAATAGTCAACAAGGCCTTTTCATTAAGTTTCCAGCGTATTACAGACTGCCAGTGGTCAACCTTTTGATTCAGCGTTTCGACCGTGGACAGGAAGTCCAGGGGAGACTTTTAGTTTGCTTCAGGGCCGAAGTTGTAGCTAACTTTGAGGCTAACCCTGTCACTTTAACTCGCCAGCAGGAAATGGCAAGCAGACACGGAGAGTCCTGATTCAGTCTCGAGGAGTTTGAGCATTAATTATTACACACTCAGCTCAAACTGTAAATTCACGGTGCTCTTAGAGATATTTACTCGTTTCTCTGTTCTCACGCTACTGCAGTCCCCGACATGACTCAAACGCACCATCGATTTCGCTGCTCCACCAGCAACACAAGTCACGAGCCATTCACAAACAGACATACGCTAACTTACACAACATTCACAGACTTTTTCTTTAAGTTGAACAAGTTACAGAGCCTCTTTACTGACAGTGTCCCATGTTGGGTTCCACGTTTTACCGGAAGTGAGCTGCTATCCCTTAACTATACAATTGAGGTGCATGAATTAAGTATAAAGTCCAAAACAAACCTGTAGTTTTTCGATGTCCCTGGCACAGCCCACCACCTTCATGCCCTGTCGGACCAGCTCCTTGGCTATGGCGGCACCAATCCCCACCGAGGCTCCGGTCACCAGAGCCACTCTGCCCCTCCAGCGGTCCATCACAGCCGGTACACCTGTAACCTGAAAGAAACAAGAAAATCTCCACAGTTTCACGAGGGGGGGCAGCAGGATTAGCAGACGAGCCGAGCCTGAGCTTCTGCAGTCAGGTGCTCGTGAACACAGTAAGGTGGAGGCTACAGCTCCGCCTCATGGATATAAGATGAAGGTGGAGCCCTGTTTTGGTTTATGGAGGATGCTCAGTGGCACATGAAGCTGAAAAAGGCAGGATAATCTTTTGACTGTCTGTATATTAAACAGTGTATAGACTGTTTGTATGGAAGAATCGAAGTGCAACTCTTCTGAAACACCTCTGAAGCAGGTAATACTGCCCCCCTCTGGTAAAAGATAAATTAGACAAACATTATTATTTCTTATAAGTTTTTAGCTGGTGACAGAAAGGACTGAAATTAATATTGATGCCTCATATGAGCCCACAAAGCCCACAAGACCAAACTATGAAACTGTATTTAACATTTCATGGGGACTTTAACTGCACTGTGTTTTACCAATGTGCAGATGCACTCAGAGACCTTTGGTCAGCGCCAAAGTGCACCAAACCGAATTCCTACATATTGTTGCTTTAAAAGGTTAGGTAGGCCTATGCCACGGCAACCTGCACACACTTAACCTGTGCATTTTTTTTTTCATATATACATACATACATGCACATATCAAATCAATGACAACAATTACAAAACAAAAAGAGAAAAATTAAATAATAATAATTACTCGTTCAACCAAAGGACAGCGGTTGTAAAGCATATCGATCTTACATTTTTTATTTTTTTATTTTTTGTATGTTCTGCACAACTGAACTTCATCATAACTTATTGAACAGATTGTGTGGTATAATTTCAATTAATTTTCTCCAGAGCACTGGACAAAGTATGCTTAGAGCTATCCTTAGCACCATTAGTTCTTGCTATTGAAAGCTCCAAAGAAATGATGTCACATAATAAAAAAGTGCTTTATCTCAAGCTTGTGTGGGGGCTTCCATCTTAATACTAAGAGCTTTTTAGCGACTGTTAGACCTAAAAGTAGTAATCTACGCTGTGGTTTTGAAATACTTAATGCAGAATCATCACTCAAGAGTAACACGTTTGGTGAAAAAGGAATACTTGTTCCTGTAACATCAGACAACACACGTGATATTCTCAACCAAAACAGCTGTACCTCTGGACAATCCCACATTACATGTAAGTAGGTTCCCACTTTATTACCATTACATAATGTACAAATGGGAGTGGGGCAAAGCTGAAATTGGAAGCGTTTCCTAGGAGTAAAATAAAATCTATGGATGAATTTGAAATTGATAATTTGATAATTGTAATTCCGGGATGAGAGAGGCACATTTTCCCATACTCTTTTCCAATTAAAAACTTAAAATTCACAAAGACGAAGTTCTCTTCCCCCCCTCCCCAAAAAGTATAAAACTTATATGTCAGCTATAGTTTCCAATCCAAACTGTAGTGCATTAAACTCTTTGATGTGGTAGGGAAACATCCTGCCCTAACAAAAACGTGGAATGGACACAGCTGTGGACATGATAGAGCTCCAGCTATGTTTTTATTCAAGGGGAGGGAGTTGGAAACCTGTATAAGTTTCACCAGGTTCAGGGAACTCTCGCCTGATGTGGATGACAACACAAGGACGGGATGACCACCCTGATGTGCTGGCCCAGGTATCCCCAGCACCACCGCACAAAATTGCGGTATGCCAAATGTCTGTAGGAACTTAAAAATGAATATAACAAAATAATGGTAAGCCTTTTTTCAGTGCTTTGTCCTAAATGAAAATAATTTGATATACTCCAATACAAGGCTAATGTTCAGGATGGAAATAATATTGGCCTATCACACAGGTGTCTCAACACTTCTGATAATACTTTATGACTTTGTATACTACATGTTATGAATACAAATATTTAGAAACTATTCTCTGTATCAATTCACTTTGATTTAGTAAAACTGACCTTTTGAGATCTGGTGTCTGCATCTCACCATAGAGCTGCATGTGTGTCCCATACACAGCCTGCAGCACATAGGGCTTTATGTGTGTGTGGGCGAGTTTTACCTCCCTCTCCAAGTTGACATTCTAAAGGCATTTTTTGAAATTCCAGGGTAGAGCACTGCAGCTGAAAATCTGGGGTTTAGTTACCCTTTAAACTTAAATTACATATACAATTCATAAAACATGATGGACAGAGAATGATTCCCCACAGGTCAACCAGCTTGGTAATTTCAACATCAAGCCTTTGTGATGGATGCCTTCAATTTAATGTGAATCACAAACTCACAAAATCTTCATCAAATGTACCATACTGTCATTTCATGTCTACAGTTGAAAAGGCTAATTATTTCCAAAAAATATGCTTGTTGTTTTTTAAGCTTAAACAGAAATAAGCCGTCACTCCGCTTGTAAGGGTTACCATGTCTTATCATGTAGAGATTTTCTGTTACATTTTAAATGAATCATTGACTTTTCACACTTCACACAGTGAGTAAGGGTCCTTCATTATCTTGTGGATACCAGGCTTCAGCAGTGTCTGCTGTGTATCAGTGGTCACACTGATACACAGTGTGACCACTGGAGTCAGGAGTCATAAAACCAAAGCAGGCCATGTGGGCGGTGTCATCGGTGGTCTTACCTGTGTTATAACAGGCTAGTTGAACTCTGTTGCATTTGCAGAAAGGTTCAATGCATGCAGACCAGGATAGACCCAGTTCATTTACAATGTGGCTTACATGTGTTTTGCTCTTGTTTGCCTCTCCCATCAAGATAATCTCAGGGTCAGGTATGTTCTCCAAAGAGTGAATATCTGTTTGTGTAGACAGCATGAGTCAGTTTCACGATATCAGATTTTGGTCAAATTATGGAAAAAGGATTTGGGGGGTTGTTTTTGTTCTTGCTGTTTTTAGATATCTTTTAAATAACATATTCTAACTTGATTTTATAGATTGGTGCTACCAGTCTGAAGATGTGTGCCATCACACATGCACCGGTAAACTTCAAGAAAAGACATTTACACTTAAAATGATAGTATGAACTATTAAGTTCTGGAGTTACTTTTTTCATTCTCCTGCCTTAACAGGTCCAGATGTATGGGGAGCAGTTTCACGCCACTGCAGCGGGAGATATCAATCTCCAGTTAATATTGTAACAAGGAAAGTGCTGCCAGATGAACAACTCACTCCTTTTCACGTAATAGGCTATCAAGAAGCTTTTCAAGGTCGCCTCATAAACAACGGACACACAGGTACGTCTTTGTGGTTTGAACAAGAAGTTTAGCTTATTAATGAATTAACTGAACTAGCTGAACTACTTAGGTAATAGTAGTAGTATTTTCTTTGCTGAATTTTGAACGAGTTAAATGTTTTGTAGTTCACCTGGATTTACCCTCCACAATAAAGATTAAAGGAGGGAATCTGGCTGTACCATACAAAGCACTTCAAGTTCACCTGCACTGGGGCAAAGATGGCGGGCCGGGGTCTGAACACACAATTGATGGAGAACAGTTTTCAATGGAAGTATGAAAAATGAGGACATGATTCAAAAAACACCAAATGTCATTAAGCCAATTGTGTTTTCATTATATTGAAAATATTATACATTTTTACTCCTTATATCTACAGATGCATATTGTCCACATAAAAGAAGAATACAGCTCTGTTTCCCAGGCGTTAAGAGACCCCACAGGTGTGGCTGTTCTTGGGTTTTTCTTTCAGGTAATTTGATTTGTTTATCTTTCGATAAAAATACGCATATCACTTTCATGTGATAGACGAAATGTGCAACACCAAAAACAATTCTTACTGGGGTTATTGTTTGGTAAAACCTGAGTGTTATTCTTTACAACTGGATATGTATTGTACCGGAGCAGCATTCTTCCTACAGAAAGAAGTTCAAAGTAAGCTAAATGTTCAATAGTTGCAAACATGTCATGTCGGAGGTCGGATTCCAAAGTTCATTTGCATTTTATTTGTTACACTTGCACATTGTAAAGTTTTGTCATGAATGTGAGAGAAAAGCAGGATATACCACTTTTGGCAAAAATAAGGAGAAGAAAATAGATTAGAATGATATAATAATATAATATCATTAATTTGTACAGAAACGCATCAATACTGACCTGCATTTGTTTGAAAAAAGAAAAAAGTAAAAAATGTAATGGCCATAGAATTATGCCTTGAGGTACTAAAAAAAGAGTGCTTAACAACGAAACATTATTCACCTTAGTTTTAAAGAAAGGCAGTATCAGTGTCAGATTGAGGAAAAAAATGAAGATTTGAAAGTGCCATTTTTCTTCTTTGATCAAAAATAACAAAGCGCGATAAATCTTGAACAAAGTTGGTGTTTAAACTAAATGTATTTTACTGCATAAAATGAACAACCCTTCTGTCCTATTTCCAGTTAGTGCTATAAAGCCTGGTGACGTTTAAGCAGTAGCAACTGTTTTAACTACATCATCTTAAGTCTGTTGTTAAACTTGAACAAAAATGACATCTCATATTTTTTAGTGGCTTGAACATTTTGTTCTTCGATTACAGGAGTCGGAGTCTGCTAATAAGAAATTTGATCCCCTCATAAATGCTCTGAAATATATCCCCAGATCCAGTAAGTCACTTTTTCATTTCCTACTTGTCACAAGGTCCAAAATATGGTGTACTGAAAAACAAACAGTAAACTGATTGGAATAATGAAGTGGTCACCTTGAATTTTTGTAGTGCTTATTAATAGATTTCTTATTGTCTTGTTAATATTTTATTGAATCCAGGCAACAGCACGACACTAGGGGGCGTGTCGCTGGATATGTTCATTCCTCCTCAGATTGATATGACCAAGTACTACCGCTATTACGGCTCCCTCACCACACCTAGCTGTGCTGAAGCTGTCATCTGGAGCCTGTTTGAAAACCCCATCCCTCTCAGCAGGAAGCAGGTAAGTACTTGAAAATACTGCATTCATCCTAGCCAGTCCCTCTATGCAACCACAGATCAATATACAGCTTGGTAAAACCAAACTCGTGCCCACAAAGTCTACTCTGAACCTAGGTGTCATGATTGATGACCAGCTTACATTTAAGGTTCAAGGTTTCACATAAACTCTCTCATCTAGGTCTACATTTCCTCCCACCGACTACTCTCTGCCAATGAAAGGCATCTGATTCAATCTTCACAACAGGGGCCCAAGTCTCTAGCTAGACCCTTCTACTCTGTCGCCCCCACTGGTGGAACGAACTATCAAACTTCATTTGATCTGTAGAGTCCCTTTGCACCTTTAAGAAAAAGCTAAAGACCCAGCTCTTTCATGAACACCTACGCACTTTATGATATTGATGATGATGATTTTAATGATGAAGATATTTAGGATGTTTTTGATGCTGATTAGAACTCCCAAGAACAGCTGTCTATGTCGTTGTTGATGCTGATATATTAACTTTAATTATAAAAAAGTGCTCTGATCAGACTTAAAGCTGTTTGTTTGCACTTACTGACGTTTCCTCCTCTCTAGATCCTTGACTCTCTGATGTTTGTCGCTTTGGATGAGTATACTGAACTTCGTTTAACACTGACATCGGCACTTTATTCTTATACAGGATGAATGAAAGGCTTTGTCACTTTTTGATAGGCTACATAATCAATCCCACCACCTTTGCATTGATTTATTAATCTTGAGGCTTCTTGAAAAAGCTCTTGAAATCAAAAAACCTTTTTCCAAACATTTTTCCTTTGTCATTTTTTATTTTTTTATTCACTTTGTTTCCTAACACTTGAGAACCTCTCTAAATCATCCCCCAAATATAAACTTCTCAGTATAGAGGCTTGGTTTCATCATCATTATCATTGTCTTAAGAGTTTCACAGAAGTTTCTCAGCTTATATCCCCAAAAATGGAGAAACACGGTTTACATTAGGATTTTGTTTAGTCATTGTAGGGTACTGTTGTGTTCTTTTTTTTTACACAACTGTGACATATGGGCTATTATCACCTTATAAAGTTGATTCATTGAACATTAAAGCAAACAGTTACACATAAAGCAGACACTTTAGCATTCATACTGTATGAAGTCATGTTACTGACCACATGAATGAAGTCCAATATTCACTCTCCTTGTAGCTCTGTTTTAGAGTCCCAACCACCTCCTGTCAGAGATATCTGACTCTTTAGCTGCTTAAAGCTCCAACCATTAAAACATATAATAAATACAGCTTCAGGTAAATACAAGGAGTTTACTACTACTACATATTGTGTATTTAAACAGTGTTGCCATATTATCAGCTGCACATCATGGTTTTTTTAACCTGTCTGCTGTGATTTGTTCTTTGTCCCAGCTCGCTGCATTCTCCAAGCTTCAGTTTTCTAACGGGAGGCAGATGGTCAGAACCTTCAGACCCGTCCAGCCCTTAAATGGACGGCAGGTGTATTACTCTGGAGGCCACGTTGCTGTGGTCAGCACTGTGTTACTCGTCATGTCTGTGATAATGTCCACTACACTCTCAGGATGAAAGCTGTGTTTAGTTTGACCATTATGAATAAATGTTTGTGGCTCTTAATGATTGTGAATTCAATGAAATATTGTGTACTTTATGTTTAAAAGTAAATTATGCTTGTTTGGATCAGCTGTATGAACTGTGCACGACTTTATGTCTGAAGAGAGGACCTCATTAAGACAGCTACATGTTGTATAACTTGTACATTTAAAACCTCATACACCTAACTACAAAATAAGTTCAAAATCCTTTTTTTTTTTTTTTTTTTTTTACTTTTAATCACCATGTTGTAAAAATGTATGGGGACAAAAAGACGATACTTTATAGTATTATCTTGTGATTTAACCTCTGTGTCATATCTCACTGTTAATGTTTCCTGCACACTTTAAACTCCTTCTTCTTACCCTTTCAGTCTCTTTGCAGTTAATCATCTCAATGATGCTACTGGCTTTTAAGGAGTGTTAAAAATGATCAGTCTTTGTTTCAGCTGTTTCATCACAGCTGTTCATAGAAATGACCGATAAATACTTACAGAACAATTCAATTCCCGCTTTGTGAGAAATCAATCTTTTTCTATTTTTGGAGATGTATGCTAACAGAGAAGTTGTGACATGTTGTGACCTGCTTTGATCTGTTTAAAAGTTACATAAAAGTCTGGTTTTTAAAGTGTGTTTGCATTATGAAATAAATATATAGATAATAACAACACAATGATTCTCTTATTGTAATGATATAAGTCTCTAAAGTTGTATTTCTCCTCTTCTGATTGTAACTCAATGAGTCACCTTTACTATCGTCCACTACGTGGCAGCACAGAACAAGGCTGATGGCTGTTTGGATTCAGTGTTCATGGACTCACTGAGGAGTGCTATCAGATAAAAAAACATTTTTTTAATTTGATTACTGAATGTTGAGGAAGTTTCATGATTTGCCATGTGACTATTGTTCTAAGAAATAAACTCTCAATGTGACATAAGGAGAAAGTAAGACGTTTGCCTAGCGGGAAAAAGAATGTGGGCTTTTTTGGGTTCAAATACGCACATACTGTATATTTCACAAATTCAGAGTGTAACTGTTGTCTCTTTTCTTTTTAAAGATTCAATTTTCAATGTAACAGTATACGTAAAATAACAACTCTTAGAAAACTGTAAGTGCAGCAAAGCAAATAAAAAACTAGTTTCCATTCTTCCTGAGAGCAATCATCAGAGGTAAAACATAATTCAATCAGTCCTGTTCAGTAACAAGGGAGGATAATACCTACTGGTGTCACTGGACGCTGAGCTTGTGTTTGGCACCCTGATGCTATCTATATCACCCTAAGTACTCGAGGAGATCACTTTGGATATAATCCCATGTTGCACAGAAATAGATGCCTGATGCAAGCACATCCTCTGGCGCAAGAGTGCTAAGATAATCTGCAGGATGCACAGTCATGCCTGCCTTTACTGCAGGGTCATTACTTGTTTCAAACAACATATAGACCTACTCTGTATTACAATTAATCATGTGTTCAGTTGTGTCTGTCTGTGGTTTTTGACAGGTAAAAGACTCATTGCAGTAAATTCAACTTGTTTTTTCAGATTCTGCATTTGGAGTCTGTTTTTTCTTTGTCTGCTACTTTACTGACTTCTTGTCTTTTTTTTCCCCACAAGGACATCGTTTCACAGTTTGTGCACGCTGCCCATCCCCCACTTCCTCTTATTGGGCTTGGTGTGACTCTGAGGTTTGGGTTGTCGTGACAACAGAGGACACAGGCCCATCTCTGATCTATTTGCAAAGTTTCTGTTGTTGCAAGCATATTGCACATTTGCTACTGCGTTAAGGGAAGGGCCTCAACGCACCACCAACCCCCACCCACACCTTTTCAGAAACATGCAGGCGTGAATGAGGTCACAGACGCAAAATGAGATGTGAATCGCCTTCCCGTAATCTATACTAAAGATAAAGACATAATAAAATATATGATGTAGAGAACAATACTTTCTTTGCACACAGAAACATTTAACGTCTCCAAATGTATCATTACATGTTTGAACAACCTTTCACTTACTTTCATCTTTCATCAAAGCATAGCGCTTGAATGCTTAAACAACAAAGAGTATTTTGAACTAAGATAGTTGTTACCCATCCACATAAATTATTACTGGGATCAATATCTATCTGCTTCAGTATTCTTTTTTTTAAAACAAGTGTCATCTTGAAACTTTATTTCCTTAAAAGGGATGAGCTCGTGCTTTGCAGCAGTGCTGCAGTCTGTCAGGGCCTCACGAGTGCCGCCTTAAATTTGCATATGTGTTTGTGTGTATGTATGTGTTAATGCATGCGTGTGTGAGTGCTGATAAGGACAGGAACTAAGTAAAGTTGCTAAAGATTGAAGTTAAATTCTGAGTTTTTCTAACTTTAGTGTTACTAGAAAGTGAAACTTTGTTCCAGTTTAATACATGTACGTGATGGCTACAGTCACTGTAATGTTTGACATTAAATGTTAAACCATGAAAAACTACCAAAGAATATTTTTTTTTAAAGGCAGCATCTCCATCCAATTAAAAGATTAAGAAAAGTCAGATGCACTAAAACTTTTTAAAACTTTTTTTTTTAACTTAAAGTAAAAAACAACCTGTTGCATTATCTCACCAATGTGTGTGTGTGTGTGTGTGTGTGTGTGTGTGTGTGTGTGTGTGTGTGTGTGTGTGTGTGTGTGTGTGTGTGTGTGTGTGTACATGGGCGTGTGAACATCTGCACACACTTCCCTTGATGTGCTATGATGTGTTGATGAGATGATGTGTGCATTCATGTGTGTGTGTGTGTGTGTATGTGTGTGTGTGTGTGTGTGTGTGTGTGTGTGTGTGTGTGTGTGTGTGTGTGTGTGTGTGTGTGTGGGTGGGTGTGTGTGACTGTTAGCTCTCTTCCTGTGTGAACCACGTGGCTCAGACAGGGTTAATAAAAAGATCATGTTCACTTCTGGGTTTTCTTTCTGCTTCGTTCAATGACTGGTGAGTACCTGACGGTGAGTAATATTTGACAACACGCTCAGTATTTGCCACATCACTGTGAAAAGCAGTGAGTGCATCTGTCTCATGTTTATCATTCATGAAATGTAAGAGATGATGATTTTCTTTGGTGAATTTAAACTGTGAAAACCTACTCTGGCTGTCTTGTCTTCAGTGTTTGCGTTGGAGCGATCAGACACTACTGATGTACAGTGTTGTCACCCATAAAGTAGAAAGCACTACTAAACTTGACTGCACAGTGTAGTGTTTCCTACTTTATGGATGAGTATACTGTTGGCTGCAGAGAAATGAAAAAGAAGACACCAACAAAGGACTCTGTGAGAAACTTGTAGGCTCCCAATGAAAACTGTATTTTGTTCTTTTTAAAATGTAAAAACCAGAAATGAAAATGATTTCAGTGGAAAAAGGAAAATCATAAAGGCGAGTGGGCATTGTACAAACAGTTTATTTTCTGCTTTAGATTTTGTGCATTTTTCACATGATTTCAACGTCATCATTTCTTTTGTACAAAGTTTTTAGTCATACAAAATCCCCCCTCAACACTCCTTGTGGAAACAAAATCTGCCAAGGATATAAAATATAAAAACACAGTATAAGGCATAAGAGGACATACTATATTCATACACTCGTTCAGCAAAAACCTGAGACTACAAAGTTATTATTAAGGCTATAAATAATGCATCCATTCACTGCCTACAGGTATGACTGATATCATAATGTTATGTTCATCTTGTTTGATTTTAGTCCTATATATTCATTGTAATTCTCTATATGTTTTTAAGATCTGTAATTTTCTTTAAAATGACCTGTTTAAAATGTGTACAGAAAGGCATTTTTTTTTCACCTTGTGGCATCCAGATCGAACAGGAAGTAGTTTTTTTTTGTGTGCAAAACATCCTTGTTGCATTACTAAATCAGTTTATGTGCTGTATATCATTATATGATTAATAATATATATGTTTTTGACACAACTTTATGAAAACAAACTTCCGATCTGTCACTGCGTCTAAACTTGGCATTTGTAGCAAAGATCCTAGTGTGGCATGATTTTTTTCTAATTCCAGGGTAACGGCTCCAGGTAGTTGGATGGAACCAAACCTCGTCGTCCATGCAGATCCCCCTAAAAATGACATAAAATATTTAAGTCAATGCAAGAACGAAGCAGCAGACAGTAGTTGTGCTGTAATTGTAGAGATGAACTCACATGGTAAAATCCATCTTGGCCCACTTCGCCCATTACATAAATGATGTCCCCCGTACGAAAGCCGAGCTCAACCTTCAGACACAAAACGATTAAAAAAAACCATATCAAGTTCTGAACTCTAACATAGCACTGGGTTGTATAAAGTTGTACATTCCTATAAAATACGGTTCATTTTGGTGCTCACTTCACTGTCCAGATTGGGTGAACTTTCCCATGGATCATAGTCAAATAAGGCCACCATGCGTCGAACGATCGCATCATCAGGGATACTGGAGGTGTCGCTCAGAGCTGGTGTATACATACCTATGGGCAAAAAAGGTTTTCCTTTACAATGTGTTTGTAGTTTGTAGTCTTATTTCTATTAAAATCTTAAATCAGTGTAAATTAACCTTCTTAAGTTACGGATTCTATCTTATCCTCATTTTGGCATACTTGGACTTTTATTGTTTGGTGGGTTAAACTTCCTCTTGGCTCTCCATCCTTGTTTTAATGTTCATTCTGCCTGCCTTCATGTGCATTCATGTCATCATTGTAATGTCCTTTAAGCTGCATTTCTTATAGGTTTGATACAAATAAATTGAATTAAATGTATTATTCTTTCAAGATTTGTGTTTGACTTTTACTTTTCTTTTACACTACACACTCCATGCATTCAGCCAGTCAAATATGATCTCTGAGCCTTTTCCTCTTTAGGTTCAGAGAGCATTTTTTCACTGATTTTCAGGGATATATTCTGTATAAACTCTAGTGTTTGTTAAAGCCCAGTGTCCTGCAGAAACAGAGGGTTTGTACTGTACCTGTGCGTTCCACGGGCAGGAACCCCTGCTGCATGAGTAGATGCTTCAGGTACTCGTCGTCGACGGGGATTTCAGTCACCATGTTGCTTGGCACGTAGCCAGAGAGACCACCAGACTCACCGTGATAAAACCCATCAGAGTCTTTGTCTCCCCACACCTAATGAGAGAAGACACAGAAAGGTTTATTCTTGATTTTACGTGTGTGTATTTTGGTAAAAAGTGTGATGGCATGTTGTAGCCATCTCTCAGTGTCGATGAAAAGGCGGCAAATCACATCCCGCGGTTAAAAAAGGGGGGCAGGAAATAAATAAAAAAACATCAGATCTTCTACATAGTTGGCTGGCCTGATTCTTGCACAAACAGGAAATTATCTTTCATAGAGATTTTATATGAGATCTGTTAATGCACTTAAGAGTATTATAACACACAGTACACTATTGTCCTGCAACAATCTTACATTAGATTACAAATAAAAGCCTTCACATGTTTGTTTTTTTACCTTGATTATCTGGCCTGGTACAAACGGCAACTCATCAGCAGCCATGTCATAGTTGGGCGACATGGCAGCAGGGTTGTATGGATACAGTGCTACAAAGAGTCGGACAGTAGGTATGGACACCTGACTCGCAGTCTCAAGTTCCCATTCTCTGATCTCCTGCGGGGTAGCAATCCTCACTTCATCTGGATATATCAAAACATCTAACTGCAGACTTGTCTCCATTTACAGCAGCAGCAGCAGCAGCAGCAGTGAACGTCCACTCCTTGAGCATCCACTTGGCAGACAGATGGCTGCTGTAGACAGCAGACCTGTCCCTTCCCTTATCCTAATTTAAAGTAACTAAGCTAAGCAGAAGGAGCACTAATCCTCTTTGAAGGCAGAAGAACGATTCATTCGTTTAGCACTGCTTGTTGCTCGGTGAGACTCTGCAGTAATGATTTAAACAGGTTACAAAGGAACTACTAATACATTATCTTGGTCAGATAACAGCATGACCTTCTTTCAGTACACTTGTGGCAGCTTAGAGAGAGAGAAAAACATCTTACATGTTATTATTTTAAAAAGACATACATACTAAAAACAACTTGTTGTTTCCAAATGTTAACTTATCCCTTTAGAAACAAATCAGTTGAGGTCAACTTTTGTGAATAAAAATTGCATATTCTCTGGTCATATAGACTTTATCCGTGCATCTACTTTACATCAAATGGTCCAAAAACAACAACACTTTCAATCTGAAACAACACATTTAGCACTATTAAGTTAAAGCATCAGTGAAATTGCAATCCTCTTTGAGATAAACAACCCTCAGTCTAGTGTGAGGAGGCATTATTTTCTACGTCCACCAGGACTTGACCCAGTTTACACGTCACTGAAAGTCAACACTTCCTCTCTTGACCTCAGGTCAGGTCAGCAGGTGATAATCTGTTTCTGCAGAGGAAGAGACGCCTGAACGTTCTCTGTTTGTTTGTTTGTTTGTTTGTATGTGTGCATGTGCGTTTGTGTTAGACAGAAAGAGGGACTAAAGATTGACATATTTGTATGTAGTTGAGAAAATCAGAAATGAGGAAGTCAAGCATGCTAACAGCGTCCATATTTAAGTTTATTGTGAACAAGTTTTTGGTATAAACTCCACAAAATAGGTGGTTTTATTATTTAAATGTTAAATGCATTAAACTAGCTATTTATTATTTTGATTTGAATCATCCTCTGAGCACGTCTAATTAAAGTAGAACATTTCACTCTCCAAAAAGCTTAAGCAATGAGGATATTTTACTGGTTACTTTTTTTATTCTCCCATAAAACAGGACATCGAAGAATCTAACCCAATACACTCTCATCTTTGAAAAACTACGTTCACCAACTCAGATATTTTGGTCATGTTTCGCTTCCCTTTTGTTATCTATGACATTTTGTTTCAGTTTTCATAGAGGGTCTGTCTTATTTCCTCAAGTATTTTTTTCTATATTTATCTTCAACTGTTATTTTTAAAGAAGTTTACATTTCTTTATGTACTGTATATTTGAAGCTCATAGCCTTCTTCTTCTACTTCTGTTCATTTATCTTCTGTGTCTGTGAACTGCAAGCTTCTACATTTTTTGTCATCATTTTCCTTACAGGAATAAATAAATAAAGGTAAGAGGACTGACTGAACGTAAAGATTATACTGTGTATGCAAAATCAACAGTATCTATAGTTTACGCTCACTCAGTGTGCTGTTATAAAAATGCTTACCTGAAAACAGTTCGATTCATGCAGGTTTCATAAGACAGAGATCACTTTCTGTAGTACACGATGTCTCATCCTCAGATACTCCCTTTTCCATTTCCATCCACAAGAGGGAGCTGTGTACAGTTGTCTTTCTGGTTGTTTTAGGTTGCTGAAATAGGGAGTTAAGTGAAAGAATCTAAATCCACTGAAACACGTCGGAGGCATTTTAATTAAAAGGAACTGAACTGATGCCTTTCATAAGCATCTTCTGCTTTCAAATCCCACCTCACCAGAAGAGCTTGCCCTTTGCATTGCTCTCTAACATTTGGCCTTGAGGACAGGAAGTGCTGCATTCTCACATTACAGTTCGTGGACACACTGTGTACTGCTGTGCAAAAATCATTATGTCATGATTGAGAAAAAACTCTTAACTAAACATGTGGGATGCAGCGATGTTGGTAGGAAATAATGAGAACACGGGAAAAGGAACAGAAATGTTTGCGGACTAATATTGATCACATAAAGTTAATGATTTTTGCCCAGAATTCAGACCAAACCATTGCTACAGTAGTAGTGGTTTCAAGTAAAGGCATTTTTTTAGGTCAAACTGGGAAACCAGAGAAAGATTTTCCAACCCTAAAAGTTCTGTTTAAACTCAATTTTAGCCCTTATTGGTCTGATCGGACACTCCTCTTAACACAATGAAAGGTCAATGAAGTTAATGAACAGTAATTTCTGATGTTACTCTGTGACCATCTAACACTCAAATTCTGAATTTGTTCATAAAACTGAATTATAGCATACCCCGAATTTTTAGCTACTCCCTTAAAGAACAAAACTAACTATAACGACTATTTGAATATTCAGATCCAGACAGCTTTATTTATGCCAGAACGACAATTCAGTTAACAGCCCACCAAGTAATTCAAAGATCAATCAAATAGACAGGTAGACTGCTGGGTCGCACACTGTTGAGCGCCACATCATCCGTATTACTTGCTAACTATGATAAAAACATGCACATACTGTAGCTTGGTCACCTCCAGGGCTTAAAGATGGTAGAATTGAAGATCTGTATGGAAATTGAAAAGCACAGTGATCTTCAAACGTATCACAAAGTATCAAGGTTCTATTAACAGAAAATTGTAGGAATAGCACAGTAGAGGTCTAAGCATAATTTACTACATTTTGTACTGGAGGAAAATCATTTTTCTCTTGAGTATCCATAATTTACGTAATGGCATATCAAACAGTGTATGATCATGCTTCAGGAAGATGGAGAATGGGGTCAAAATGTGATCTTGGCTGTTCTTTTTTTTTTCTTTTTCCCAGTGACCCTGACCAGGACACACGGCTGAAGAATGAATGGATTGTGGGTTGTGGCTGGGATTCACCACATTGACTTGGCTGCTATTTTGCTCCGGTTCCACATCCAGATCCAGGGTAGGAAATTTGAATGCAGTTAGAGTGTAGTACTGCTATGTTCTAAGTGGCAAAATGTTATATTCTCATAACTTCAAGGCTTCTAAAGAGACAATAAACTGTAAAACATCAGGAAAGACATTGGGCAGTATTTCAAGTCAGAACACATTAACAAACCATTAAAGCTACCGCATGTAATAACAGCATTCAGCCACTTCATAGCTAACGTCACGTTAGCTAAAAGCACTGTTAGTGTTACACGCTAAATTAACAAAAGTGTAAATTCTTGGTTAATTTTTTAAGTTGTCTAACTGCAGCTCCTTGACCTCGAAAGGGGCAGTTAGGAGGGTTCAGGCATTTGATCAGGATAATGATCAGGGAAAAATGTATAAATCGTATATGCCAGGCCACTGATGGCTTAGCGTTTAAGTCGTGGCCTATGCACAGAGGCTATAGTCCTCTAAGAAGGAGGCCCAGGTCCATTCTCTCTCCCAATTTCCTGCTCTATCCACTGTCCTAGCTAAATAAAGGCTGAAACCAAAAAAGAAATCTTTAAAAAATAAAAAATAAATCGTCCATGCCATCTGGTTGGGACCCCTGTGGGATCCTCTAGGAGGAGCCTTGACACATTTATGGGCAGAACAATATTTGGACTATCTTGCTAAGCTTGCTGCCAAATCAACCTGGCCATTAATAGGGAGCAGATTACGAACTGATGGATGAGTAACGATGATCTCTCAGGATGTGATTTTGACTAACTCTGGCACCCAATGCAAGTTTGGAAATCATTTTCATGGCTCTATTCATTCCACCTAATAAACTTGCATCTTTGGGGGCCCCTGTGGGATCTCAACATCCTTGGGCAGTTGCCCTTCTCAGTTTCATTAGAAAGTTTTAGAGAAAACTGAGGATGCGAAAATTACTTGTAATTCACTAACAACAATCAAAGATGAGAAAGTCAGAAAAAAAAACAAGTGCCAGACTGGGCACAACAGATGTAGGTAGGAGTGACCTAGAGTCCTGAGCCCAAGGACAAAAACATGATCCAGGCCAGGAAACCAAATAACAAAAAACCCTGGCTACTTTTCTTTTGAAGTTCTTCCACCGTCTGCCATTTCTTCTATCTGGGGACAACTACCATTGGATAAAAGGCTATCTTCAACTTGTTTTGTCCATTCAATTTCTGACATACTTCCTTCGTGCTGTAGACTTGGCCATTTTCTCAGGAGATATTTCAAGGAGACCAACAGGATTGCATGAAAGTTAAACTCATAGTGGTACCCCAAGTGATCAGAATGAATAGACTGTTTCATTACCAAATTTGTATATCTAGTCCTGGTAAAACCCAATTAATGTTTAAGTCACAGAGGCCAAATGGTGGGGGGAAGCCTTTATGCCCCTGAGCCGGCATCGCAGGTAGTAAAAGTGGCAAAATGGCAATGCCAGCAAGAGCTCCTTGTGTGTACAACTGTTTTCACATACAAACTCCTGAAAATGTCTACAAACTTTTAGGCAGATTGTGCCTGAATTATTCCTGTGTTGGCTCTTCAAACATGTCCCTCACAACTGGAGACTATCCCTGTCGGATGGGAGGGGTGCAAAAAGAATGACACAAAAGTTGCGGACGAAACAAAAGTGTACTATTTTGCCTTTACATCAATGTTACTGTAGTTTTACACAATCCCATGATCAACAAAAGAGCGGAGAGGAACATGCTGGCTAACAGAAAACATGAAGCTGTCTCATTACATGCACAGAGATTGCGCAGGCCGCTGGCCTATTGTCTATGGTCGTGCGCCGGTCGCAGGATATAAATGTCGAAACCCCATTAGTAATTTTCGTAAATTATTTCTGCTTCTTTCTGGCTCACCTGGACTTCATGCCGAATATTTACTAGAGGGCTGGTTGGAAAAAGTCCTGGTAACGTGAAAAATGTGATTGTTGGCTTTCACGCATGCAGCTCACCCTGAAAACTTGAGGAATTTTTCCAGGAGTTTTATGTAAGTGTGAAAGCAACATAAATGAGTCTTGAACTATTTGTTTACATGCCGTACCTCTTTGGCTTCTGCATAAATCAATCACACACAGAACCACCAATATGTGCCATTGTGGAGTTCAATGTTAAAGTACAAAGGCATATTGACAGCAGAGCTTTATTACGATGCTGTGGCAGAATCTCAGTGCGAGAAAAGGCTGAAATTTAACAATGACTTTGTGCCACTTCCTTATTGGCATGTGGCTAACCGCCCATGCCCCCAAAAGCAGCACCCACCTTGATTTCCTGTGATTCACCTAGACCCTCCTCCAATCATCAATCAGTTTGTACATGCCTGTAGCTCAAGATGACTCCATTTCCCACAAGGCCTTTAGTCCAGCTGCTCCCATCCATCCATCTATTCCCTATAAGCCTGGCCCTCTGCTTCCCTTGTATGGAGTGTTACATCATTGGCACAGACACCCACCGTTCTGAGTGATGACGCAGCCGAGGGAGAGAGTGCGAGGAGAGGGAGGAGGAGGAGTACGAAGAGGAGGAGGGGGAGGAAAAGAGGAGGAGGTGGGGTGAGGGAGAGGAGAGAGGAGAGGGTGTCCCGTCTGCGCGGAGCACAGACAGACAGCAGGGAACAGCTGCAGCGTTAGGTTCGCGTAAGATTTCACTGCATTGCGATTTTAAAATATCAATCATTTCATCCCCAAAAACCCCGAGTAGAGCAGTTCGACTAAAAGCAACCAAACCTCAATTAAAAAATGGTCGATCGCGAGCAGCTGGTGCAGAAAGCCAGGCTGGCTGAACAGGCTGAGAGATATGATGATATGGCAGCTGCTATGAAATCGGTAAGTCCATTCAAACACAGATGTGACATTTAAATGTTCTATTTGTAAATGGATGATTTTTTATTTATTTCTGTGCGTAAAGGTGCTCCCGCAATCTCGACCATGTTGGATGCAAATCTAGTGTTACACTGGCTTTATATTACTGCACAGCAACTAGACAATATAGGGGAAAATATCTTTATTGTCTTGTCGCCAGTTTATTGACAGCTCTTTTTTTCCCCTTGAGTCGAGTCCAATTCGTCTGCTGATTGGGCGGTGCCTTTCTGTTGGCCATTCCCGTTCAATGAAGGGATATTACAATGAAATGCACACAGGCCTGAGCTTCATCTCTCGCTTAATAAGAGCCTAATATCGTGTAATGACTCTGCTCTTATTACATTTGCTGCATTTTGTCCCCCCCACCCTTCCCATGCCAACCCCACCTCACCTCCCATCCAGTATGCCGAATTTCACAAAAGCTTCTGCTGCTGGGAGCCATGTGAGGTTGCTCAGGAAAAAAAGCCCATCTTCTGCTCCTGCTCCCTCCTCCTCTTGTTCCTCCTCACCCTTTTCATTAAAATAACTTACTTCATAAAAAAATATGCACACTTCCGATCTAGCTGTAAAGGCTTACTTGAATTTTTTTTTTAGCATGAATGCTTCATGGAAAAATGCTCCAAAGAAAAATAGCCTTACAGTGTTCTTTCCTCTAAACAAACGTAGGAGGCAGTCGAATCTCTCTAGAATATTCTTTGTCATATTGCAGTGAGGCAATATGATCACATTTGTTGGCTTTGCTTTCTCCTCTTGTTCTCAGTTTGTGCATGTGCTGTTCCTTTGTCATATTCCTCCCTGTATCCAGAGAATTTGAAGTCATTTAGGATATATGAGCCCGATTAAGGGTTGAATATCTGGCATGAGTGGCCTTCCTACATATGAGCTTTCTCTGCTCTTATTGGCCACTGTTGAGGACAGAGCCTTTATCTGCTTTCCTTTTTTTTGTATTGGACCCCATAAAAAATTCTGGGAGCTGTCTTCACTAATGGGTTAAAAAAAAACTGCTGTGTCACACCAGCTCATATTGAAACCGACAGCACCATGGGAGTCTTGTCTTGGGCCTGTGTGACCTCTCACATACTGTATAGGCTGAAGTCGTCATGCGTGCTTCAAAGTGAGGAACATTTTAGTCTTACGTTCCTTGGGGGAGATGGAGTGAGATCGCTTGTCATCGAGGGTTTCTGGTTGCAGGAGGTGGGATGATGTGTGTGAGTGCAGGGAGGGATTCCTTTCCCTTTAAACAATCTGCCATGTCAGTGCGGTCCAAAGTAGGCCCTTTTGCAGGGGTGTGTACTCTCACTCTCTAATCAAAGGGAATCCCTTCCCATTGCAGCCAGAAATGACAACGATGGTAACATTGTGTTTTCCATGACGTATTAAGACATTTTCTTCACATGCTGAAAGCCTTTTCTGAAGCTTTTCGGGCAGAATTTGTATGTATATTAATGGGGGTGTGACTAAAGAACATTTTAACTATTTATCAGTCTACAAATTATTTTCTTTCCTGTTATTATGAAATAAAATATATCTTAAAATGTCGTAATTAATGTCTTAAAGAGTCCATAAACAAAATTGGTGTGGTCTGTTGATGATCTCTAATTGATTGCTGGACTGATTGTTCAGGGTTACTGGAAGCTCCATGAGGATCTAAAAAAATATGACTATCCTTGAAAACTTTCTAATGATGTCATTTTTAGGCATTTTATTCTTAATTTGTAGCTCAGTATAACTGTCATTCATCCCACATGGCAGTAAGCTTTAAAAAGCATTAGTGCACCTTGGAATGATGACTGAAAAAACTACAGTTGAATCTTCTGTTCAACAAAAATCTGCTCAACTGGGCTGTTGATTTCACATATCAGTCATTTGTATGCATGCGTTTGTGTCAGTGTTGAACAAACAGAATGTAGGTTGAGCCCTGCTTTCCATCCACTCAGTGTGTGTGTGTGTGTGTGTGTGTGTGTGTGTGTGTGTGTGTGTGTGTGTGTGTGCGTGTGTGTGTGTGTGTGTGTGTGTGAGAGTGTGTGTGACGCTACCGATCCTGCGCCATCTTTGCACTCCTCTAACCGAACACGGAATGTCAAACCTGTGAGATAAGACATGTTTGCACATCAAGTAGGGGCTCTTCAGATTCAAAAGCAGTTTAAGGCTTAGCGAAAGCTAAGCTAAAGCTAAGTGTCTTTTTTTTAAATAAGGCCCAATCACAGTGCAGATCTGACAGAAGCCATCTTCCTACAAGATTACTTTTCCTATCAAATAACTGTGACTAAAACAGGCTTTTTATAGTAACATAGTCTTACCAGCTATATCAAACTGATCTGTCAGGATCTAAATTTAACAGTTGGACTCAGTGTGATGTCACTGCGTGGTGTTTTGGACAGGTAAAAAGGTCAGTTTAAGCTACAGAGAAGGTCACTGGGACACATGAACTGCCTGTGCAGTGATGGTTTTCACTTACAGTGCAGCTGCCCTGAAGGACTCGTGGGAACATTTTAGCCATCTCCGCCCCCCACCCACCACTCAGCCGCCCACCTTTCCTTTCACCGCCCCACATAACTGCAGACTATCTTGAATATTTCTCTCACTAACTAGTATTAGCGGTCCACGTGGCAGCTAGAGCTACTGGTGCACTAAATGAATGAATTGGCATGGAAACTAGGAACTGACATGACAAGTGAAACTGCTCGTCTTCAGTGCTGTTAAATGTACTAATAGTCAATATGTTGTTCATGTAGAAAGACTGTAAAGTCACTTATTTGAACTAACCACTTGTTTGTTCCTTCTCTTGACATCTTGACGATTAGTCTTGGGGTTTGGAAAATCAACCAGTGAAGATGCTGATTGCAGTTTCAGTAGCCGATTGTTGATCGATTATTTCTTTAGCCTTTTAATGTTTTACTAAACAGTAAATAGTTAACAGATTAAATAAGAAAAATGGTCTCAATCCAGGGTCACTAGTGTTTCTTAGAAGCTTTATTGGAGTACCCTTAACTATGACTTCTTCAAAATTACCTATATTTTTCAAGAAAATAATCCAAGACCAAAACATGCTCTGTCTGCAATAATATAAAAACAAAGTTAAGCAGAAAATTCTATTTTTTGAGAAGCTGGAACTTGAAAACGATTGGCATCATGGCTGAAAAGATTCGCCAGCTCTTTAATTTTGCCAAATTTTCTTGGATGACATGTTGTCGTATTCGTATTTGTATGATATTTATGCATCTGGTTCTGTTAATCAAGACTTGTCAAGGCTTTTGGACTGCTGATTAAATGGTCCTTTCCATCTTTCTTCCAGGTAACAGAGCTGAACGAGGCCTTGTCCAACGAGGAGAGGAACCTGTTGTCTGTTGCCTACAAGAACGTGGTGGGGGCCCGCCGCTCCTCCTGGAGGGTGATCTCCAGCATTGAGCAGAAGACCTCGGCCGATGGCAATGAGAAGAAGATTGAGATGGTGCGAGCCTACAGGGAGAAGATTGAGAAGGAGCTGGAGGCTGTGTGCCAAGATGTGCTGAACCTTTTGGACAACTTCCTGATCAAGAACTGCAGCGAGACGCAGCACGAAAGCAAAGTGTTCTACCTGAAGATGAAGGGCGACTACTACCGGTACTTGGCTGAGGTGGCCACGGGGGAGAAGAGGGCCACGGTGGTGGAGTCATCGGAGAAGGCCTACAACGAGGCCCACGAGATCAGCAAGGAGCACATGCAGCCCACCCACCCAATCCGCCTGGGCTTGGCTCTCAACTACTCTGTGTTTTACTACGAGATCCAGAACGCCCCCGAGCAGGCATGTCATCTGGCCAAGACCGCCTTCGACGACGCCATCGCCGAGCTCGACACCCTCAACGAGGACTCCTACAAAGACTCCACTCTCATCATGCAGCTGCTCCGAGACAACTTGACACTGTGGACAAGTGACCAGCAGGATGACGAGGGAGGGGAGGGAAACAACTAAAGAGAAACCACACTTCGAAAAAAATATATATGAAGGGCCGGTGGACTTTGGCAGCCGCTTTTGCCGATGATACTACCGCAGCAGCAGTTCTTTATTTTTCCATGTGTTAAAAGAAAAGAATCAAAAGAGAGGTGAGAGTGGAGGTTAAATCTTAGTTTAAATATATATAGAAATATATATACAGTTGAAAGGGGCCTCCGTCTTCTTGATTTTCTCTTTGACATTTGCCAAAACCACTGATATGTCAGTCAATCAGCCTGAAGTGGTTGTTGTTGGATTGAAATGGCAGCCTCACACTGGCATAGGAACTGGTCTTGTTCTGTCAAGATAAGCTGCTTAGTTAGGTTTTTGCGTGATAAGAGATGCATTTGAGTCACTTGAGAGAGAAAATGCTTGAATGGGAATGCCTCACAAAACTAGTTTGCATTGGTTCCAGTCGTAGTCTGTAAATGAGAAAAAGGGCCCTGAAAGCTATTGATCTTAATCTCACACTGACAATGAGAAACGAGGAAGTTTTTAAAACCGATTAGTCCCCCCCCCCCCCTCCCAAAAGAAAATTTTAGTAGATGAATGATATTAGAGTTAAAAAGAGATTGATAGAAAGAAAAAACCTGATCCCCTCCCTTCTGTCTAAAGTGTATTTGGCATCTCACAGATTCGTCTGTTATGTCACTGGAACCATAGATTCTTTTGGAGGTGAGGATTATAAAAGGCAGAGACTTAACGATAAAACAAAATCAAAAAAGACAAAAAAATAAATTAACAGCAGCTTCAGAGTTTGTGGTTTACTTCTGTGTTTGTTTTATTAAATGCACTTGCCTACTATACTGTTTCTTCAGTGTAAGATGATGACAACAATAATATCGATTAATCAATATTGTGCATGCTGGTGATGTATTTATATACAGTAGCTTGACTTTATTAACTTATACTGTGGGTGTTAAGTATTCATATGATTGAGAAAAACAGGCTTTGTCAGATGTTGATTTCTAATTTATTTATTTTTGTTATGGTTTTTGATTTGCTGAACCAAAATGGTGATCGTAAAAATTGACCTGTAATGGGCGTTGCTATAGTGACCTGCAATATGTGTATTTAATTTGTTAATGAAAGAAAAAAAAAGGAAGATAAAAAAAAAAAACTCACCGGTGATCACTTAATCTTACCAGCTGGTGTTTGTCACATTGAAGTATGATTATGATCTGTTTTTGTTCTTTGAACAGTATTTATTTTTTTCTGTCATGCTATCCAGTTTGATTAATGGTGACCTTTTCAGGCTCAGTGTTTCTGTTATGAATTCACAAACATGGACCATATTTATTTCTGACAGTATACATTTCTGTTTGTTTGTTTTTATACATTTTAGCTGTTCCTGAGTGACAAAATATCTTGAATGTGAGTCATTATGTAGCAGTTGCACAAGAACCGAAATAATAGCTATGATAATAAAAAAGAATATGACTAAATAATACATGCACCATTTCTGTGGTGGTCTAGTGTATTGTTGTATCGTCACTAATTCAAATATTATTATGTTTTTCTGTGGGAAACCATTTCATAGAAAAAAACCACTTTGCTTTGTGCCCTGAGTCCAGTACGTGCTTTCTTTGGTGCCTGTATTATGATTTAAAATGCCTCGTTTGCAAATCAATCTTTACACACACCAAAAAGATATCTGCCAGTGTTCAAGGATCCTGCAAGCACGGTGCAAGACTATCCTTCAATGGGTCCTCACTTGTATGTGTGTACTGCTCTCTGTACAGCACATAGACATGAATATTCAACACTAATGCACACAGCGGAAACACTTCAATACAATCGCTTATTGACTACTGATTATTCACCTCTTCAGAACAAACTTTGATCGCTACCGAGCTGCTTATACGAGCACAGAAAGCTGCTGAACAGATTTATCGTCACAGATCTGCTGCTAGTTCTTCTATTTATAGATTATAATGTTAATATATTCATACAGATGGCAGTTTTATTTTATGTTTTATTGCACGTGATGGCTTAAAAGAGACAAAAAAAACCCAAAAAGCCTTAAGGTCAGTCACACACAACCTCCTTCATGTATGCCAATTATGTCACCATCATGAGTCAGCCTCCATGAGCTCACACTGTATGTCACAGCTGCTTTGACTTATTTTTAAACGTGGTATGAAGTTGATGGGGCTGAAGCCTGGCCAGACAAATAGCATGACATCCTGAAACCACTCTGCACCACTCTCTACAGATATGATGAAACAGGTCTAATCCTACACTTGGACTTATTTATGTGTGAAAGAAAGTGGAAACTGAATCTCTCTCACTTTTGTTGCTTTGAATATTTTTGAAGAATAAAAAAAAAGCCATGTCAGTATAGACTATCACTCATTGCCAAGAATACATGCACTGTGTTACTTTAAAATTCTTATAATTTTCACTGTGGTTTGTGTTTTTATTTTCAAGTTTTCATTTATTTGGATGTTAATCCTAAAACATACAAATATGAGAAATGAGATTAGAATTAGATTTTAATCAGGAAGTAGATCGAAGAAGAACTGAGTGACTGGAAATTAGCGAGCGGAGGTGGTGTTAGCTGAAAATGGTTTACAATCTGTATGCTCTAAGGATTTTTTTGTTGCCATCTGTTGCCCATTAAAGTTATTTGTTTATCAGTATTATCCTTTATTTTCATTTCTCTCTGTCATTTTAAAAACACCACAGATCATTCCTTTTCATTCTGTAAGTTGATCAGTGAACAGATTTTAGGTTTACAGCCTACACATTGATGCAGGAAGTGAATATGACCTCATGTAACCCTTTAGTGGGCCATTTAAAATAACAGGTGTGTGCGTGGTATGTTTGTGCAAGTGTGCATCCATATTTTTGACGAGTATGTGTGTCGTACTGTATATGCCGTTGCATGTGTTGAGGGTCTGTGAGTGAACGTTTGAGATGGAGTCTGCATACGCTGCAGTACAGGGACACTGCCAAGCTCACACCACCTCTACATTATGTCTAAAATGAGGCTTCTTTTTTAAGGCAGCTTTGTTAATCTTTAACTAAATTAGGGCATAGATAAGAGAATATTTTCTTCGGTTTTATCATGACATCAGAGGAGCCCTGAAATAAAGTACAATCCTGCATCTCAAAATGGATAATAGGAGGATAAGCTGCTTCTATTTTTAATTTACATGCAAGCAATATTCATAAACCCACAACTAGAATTTTGTAATATACAATTCTGTGTGCTTCGATCTGCGAGTCGAGCTCTCACTCTGACTGATCAGCTGAAGTGGCAGGTTGCTGGATCGCCCACCCTCAGACTGCAGCCTCTTGCTGCAGCTTGCTGCACTGAACCTTTCATGAGATGAAATTCTGTGCTTTGAACGCTGCTCCTCGCCAGCCAATAGCTGATAGGCTCACTCTCCGCAGTAACCAATCCCGTTCCTGTTGCTAGGGCTATAATAAGTATCCCACTATTAGCCCGGCTCCTTGCTGCACTGCTCAGACACCTATTGCATCCTGTAAAAAAATGAAAGCTCAGAGCACACAGGAGGCATTAGGATTCAGCACCAGCCTATATCTTCCAGCTTGTGTTTTAATGCACTGCTACACTTTCAGGGACATTGGTGTCATCATTGTTGGTAAATGTTGGTGACATTATACATCTTAAAACACACCGGGGCCTGCTGATGGACATGTAATTGAATTTCAAGCTACAAATTTAATTCAAGCACTGCTAATGACAATTTCTGTCCAATTTAAAAAAAAAAATCATTCATATTGCTCCAGTAAATTATGTTAAAATCACAATGCGCACATAAATGTATTTATTTGCACCAGTAGGGCCTATATTGAATGGGTGTATATGACATCCAGGGAGAAGATCAGGTTTTAAAGGTTAGAAACAGAAATCATACCAAACTGAAAATCGTTCTGCCGCGCTTCACTTCCACATATAAAATACCTGCCCTGTCTCATAATTTTCATCACATGAAGCATTTTTCTTTGAGGGGAGGCCAGCATGACGAGGCATACGTACTCATCAAGCCATCATTATGGCTCACAGAGGCAAACACCAACTAAACCACCAAAAAACGAAAATCCTTGTTAGCTCGAGTGGACGGCCATCAAGATGCCACTTTGAACATCGTCATATTAAAAAAAGGGTCCTGATGATTTAAAAGAATCTATTTATCTTTGATGATGGATTAAAAATAAACTGTGGAGGCCAGCTCTATCTTGGAGATGAAAAAAAGGTAGGTTATTTTTGTCCTTACTCAATTTCAAGAGCTCTTTCAAGTTTGTAGACAGATATTTCTGTACACATCTCTTCCTCTTTTCCCCTCTTCAATGAACCTGCTATCTACTTTATTAGAATTGTGATTTATTTTGGAAACTAGACTCTACATTGCCCGTATGTGTGAATGTGAGAGTGACCGGTTAAACCCTGTGGCTGGGTAAACCCTGAACTTGCTTGTGTTTCCACGGCTAGCCGTACCCTTACCTGGTAAGCGGAGTGTAAGCTGAATAGCACTAGCTGTGCCAGCTACGTAAAACGTGACATCATAGCAGCATGCCACAGTGTAGCCCCAATAAATTCAACAAAGAAGAGGAATGCGACACAGTAAACAAGGTGAATAAATGTTAGGTCTTTGTGCATACTATAAGGTCGAGAAAGACCTACTCTTTTTGTAAAGTGCCTTGAGACAATATTTGTCAAGATTTGGTGTTATACAAATAAAGACTGTTTGTTTGACAGAGAATTATAGACTACAGGCAGACACAACTTCTAGCATGTAGTTTTGTCTTGTTTCTATGTGATAGAGAACAATGAATGAGCATTTTCTTCTTTCTTGCTAAATTTAGCCACTTTCCAAGTCCTTCTTGTGATGTTGTTCAAAAGACATTAGGTCAGGGATTTTGGTCCAAAGGTGATCACAAGGTCTTAGGTTTGTTGCAGTCTATTGATTTCCTTTGTTAACTCTGCACTGAATGCAGCATTTCTTGCTGTCTACAAATAACTGCACTCAAAGGCATTTAACCTCCTGTGGCTCAGGCTTCAAACACTCATTGTTGAGCCATTCATCATCAACCAAACCACATGGTTGTCACGTCTAGTTTTGGGGCCTCGGGCAAAAATGACAGCTCTGTGGACTGGACATTGGATAACAGCAGCTGGAAAAAAAACTGCCCCAAGTTTGACTCCCATGTAACTGAACCTTGACACATTCCCACATAGAATATTTTGTGTATTAGAACACGATGCTTGAAAAATTGTGCTTTCAGGAATTTGGAGGCCTGCTGGTGAAAGATGGCAGCTCATGACCAATCAGGTATTAAAACTAAAGCTTTGGATTAACTCTATATTCAATCACTATTCTTCAGCATTGATACCAAGAATGAGGAGATAATATCCCTGAGCTCAGGAGCTGATAAAACAGACGAGACACGTCGGATTTTGAAAAGTTTATGATCTCACTCAACGTGATCTGCACCTCAAAGATGCAAAGAAGATAATAGCTGTACAGCTCCAGAAATATCAGCCCATTAGAGGGAGGGAAGGAAAGAGAAAAGAGAGATGGAGGGAAAAGAGGGGACCGATGTAGAAGCAGAGAACAGAGACAAATCTATAAATAGGCCTCCCTGCAGCCTGTGAGTAGACAGTGAGTAGACCAGAGACATCAATGTGACAGCCTCTCCACTATAGAGAATATCTGCCTGTGTTTGGACGGTGAGAGTTCATGTCTTCGGTTAAGAGGATCTGATTCATCACATTTACCCCCCACTGAGCAAACACATGACATGACATGAAATAACACGCACACAAAAAATAATCATCTCAGATATCCGCTCTTTTCAGTCCACCATGTTATTTTCATGTATTTTTGCAGCATTACTTTATGATAGGACAAAGAGTGCTGCTGACTCTTTCTGGTACAAAGACAGCTGTTATGCATGACTGCTGCAACATGAATAATTCAAGATAACATTTAGATTTTGTATTATTTATCAAAAAGTGCCACGACGTTCAGCTGAAGGTTTTAAGAGACTATTTTTAGAAAGCACTTGTCCCAAAACATTGCAGGATACATTGCATCTGATAGGCGACGGGAAAGTATATCATCATCATCCCTCCTAAAATGAAGGCTCTCCTTCTAGATCCAACACTTCCGTCATTTAAATTAACAACTAAAACTGATTCCACCTAATGATACTGGAGGTGATTATTCATAACTACAGAGGCTTGTGTGATGAACAGAAGTTTTTAAAAGGTGAGTCTAAAATTAAGATCTCCCCTTTCTCCTCCTCCTCCCCCTGTTTCGCAGTTACGTCACTCTGCATGTGCTTTCAAGGCCTCCCAAAGCAGGAGGGTTACAGTCACATCACGTTGCCCGCACTATAACATCATCATCATCAAAATAGCAAATGTATGCTCATACTTCATTAATTAAACACTATTGGACATGTATTGCATAACTTGGAGTTCATGATGATTTATACGTTATTGGGATACTTCTCTTTTCTTAAATGTTAAGTATATTTTTATGTCATTTTCCTCCAAGTTACAATTTCAGAGGTTTACTTCTTCCCTTGAAACTTCTTTAAAGATCCTCTGCAAAGCCACCCCAAGCTCAATGGTTCACCATATTTATACCGCAGCTGTTTTCCAGAGTGGTCTAATGCTTTATTCCAGACTTTAAACTGACCAAAAATCAGACAAATCAAAATTAGACAGTTCATTTGACTGCTTCTCCATCGACCACCAACCAAGAAATGGAAAGATAAAATCCAGAGGGACTTCCTGTTTCAATTTAAAGCAACATATTTTATAACTCTGAAGTTAGATTAAGATGAACCTAACGTTAGCATTCATTCACCTCCAAGTTAGTAGGCTATCATTTGATGGTGTCAAACGTTACAATGGGGAAAATTCCTAAGGGACAGTTAGCTTGCTAAAATTAATGTTCACTAGCAGGGAATGGGTTCTCTATTTGATGCTTTACTTTGAAATATGGCTCGTTCCAACCTCAGAACTAAACTATCCATTGTCTTTTCAGTTAATGATTCTTCAAGAAATGATGAAAAGATAACAGTTTGTCTGATTCCCCACATTTATAAGATTTGCAAACCTAGAACACAGCAGTAGCGTGCAGCATCTCAACAGAATCTGAGCTTACTTTAGTTTGATGTCAGGGGAAAATGGCCACCACTTAAAAATGGGAATTGAACTTCTACTGAGAAAGACTTGACAAAAACAAATATTTTAAAGGTATAATTTGTAAGATGCCCACATTACAATGTCTTTAAGCAGTATGAAGATGTTAGCCTACATTTTGTTTTGAGTTTGGTATACAAAATGTGAAAGTGAATTGCATTTGGGCACAATTACTTCGCTGGTAGCATGAGAAATACAAGCTATGTACAGACGATATTGATGACCGATGAGAAGAACTCATTCTGCTTTGTCGTGCCATTTGCTGTGTTTTCTGTCACTAAAAAGACAAAATCATATTAAAGAACAGGAGGAGAGGTAGCTATCTTAGCTTTGGTAGATGACTCTTCTAAAGGTAAGTTAGCAAGCTAACAATATGTTAGCTAAGGTTTCTTGGGGCTTTTTCAGCTGACTGAGATTACAACATGTAAATAAACATGATTGAAAGTAGCGATGACCCAAACTAACCTCATCTGTGAACATAATTTAACCTGGTGGTGGTTTTAAACCAAAGGCAATTACTCCCATGATCTCATATTGTTCATTCCTTTTCACTTATAAAGAAGTTAGTTTTCAAAACACTTACTTAGAGTTATTCTGTTTTACTTTATTATTGATTTGAGCAGCACTCGTTGGCCCTTTCACTTTGCCTCACCTTTTTGTTGTGGTGTCACAATTTTTACTTCTTTTGTAACAAATCACTTTAATTTACCATCACCATCTGGTTTTTATGTTACTTCCCTGTTCCCACACGAGCCAGGGTCGTAACATCATGCTTTTCAAGTGAGAATGAAATTACTTCGGTCGTCTAGCAAGCTGTGGTGTGAATCTGCAGTTTACTTGACATCTATTTCAGAGGTCTTAACTCAAAGGCAGGCTCTCTCAATGTGATAAATAACTGCCAATGACTTAAATATAGTATTAAGAATAATGATATTGTGGATTCTGTTGCCAACTACTACTAAAGGACTTCTGCATGTCACAAGTAACAAGTTACCAGCATTATCTTTTCTTTCCTGCTTCTTTCATATTCACTCCTGTAAGAGCCCAGTCTGTTGCTCAGTGTGAGTTGCACTTGTTAGTGTTTTATTTTACCTTGATTTGACAGCGTCTGGCCAGTCATGCTTTGTTTTACAGTTAGCTCCTCAGGTGCCAACTGGTTGACAAATTATACCTTCCAGTGTTTATGGGACTGCCTGATGTCTGAGCGAGTGACTCATTATGTATGTGGGCACAGGGGATTCCCAACTGTGCAGTGAAGACGGAGGAGAAAAAAAACAACCTTTCCTCCACTTTGCAGCCTTGAGGGGATGTACAGTTAAGTTCAGTTGACAGGAGGCCAGGGAGAGAGGAGAAAGTTATGTTGGTGTTAAATGTGATGCCAGGTGAGGCTGGTGGGGTGAAACATGGCATGGTGACAGGCATAGAGGGTGAACATTGAGAACCAAGGGTCAGTTGTTGATCTTAGTATCTGCTGCTGGCTCTGGAGGTGGAAACTGAAAGGAGTCTGGGTGTGGAACCAGACAATGACGCTAAGTTTTCCGAGCTCTTCCAACAATGACACCACAGCCCAAATTTGAAAACCTATAATTTTGTATTAAAACATACAGATAACATACAGTAGAATAGAAAAGAATAGACTTTTCATTGCTATCGGGCAGTGAGCTGAGAAAAAGAGCAGCCATACAGTGAAGTTTCTACTCTGTATGAGCGCAATATTGTGCTGTTGCATGGCAACAGTTTCCAGAGAAATCTTTGCTCAGAAACACTCCTCCTTGGTCTTCTCATAACGGCAGAAAAACGGGCTGACTGCAGGAATACAAATGAACCATTTTAGCCTGCACAGGGTTAAGTGCTGATTTTATCATATCGTAGCACGTTCAGAGGAAAAGTAACACAAAAGCTAAAATAGATTCAGTTTTAAAAAGCCCAACCATTTTTACAATGTTGTATTAGAGGCCACACGAGGATAGGATGTTTATTTGTGATTGAACTGCAGCGTCCATACAACCTGTCACCAACTGTATAGGTACTGTATCAATATTCTAAAAACAAAATATTTAACAACTTGGAAGTACACAGAGGCTGATGTGTTTTGTTTAGCATGTGAGCCAGCCTGTATTGCTGTAGTGTCCAACCAGTAGGAAATACTCTCATTAACTTTGAAGCTGCGATTTGATCAAAAGATCAATTTATGTACATTCAATATGAAACTGGAGACTGTTAGCTCGGCTTAGCTGAGGTTAGCATATGGACTGAAAACAGGGAAACAGTCCTTTCTCCTACTTCAATCCTACCAGAGATATGCTAATATGTTGCTAAAGCAACAGTCTCTACAGTCATTTACTTTTGTCATAACGTTTGTATTTTTCTCATTTTCTGTTTTTATTCTCTGTTAAGAAGATTAATTTTTGTAACTTAGCACAATATTTGTCACAATATGTATCATATATAACACTCATTCAGTAGGTTGAAAGGTTTGCTTACTTTCTCTAGCCTGAAATTGTGAATCAAGTTTCCGCTTTCATTTTCTATTGATGTCAAAAATACCTTTATGCTAACTCTACGCTAACTGTCTAACTAATGCTATCTCTTGAAACCTCCATGACAACACAATTGACACAATCAGGGAGAAGAATAATTTTGATTGAACTGTCATTGTTATGGTGAAAAAACAATGTGTTGAGAATCAAGAATGTAACAATCCTGTGAAATCCTGATGAATGTCATCACTTCTTTCCTGGTTAATTGGGATGTCTTGTCAAGCTTTGTTTAAAAGCTCTTAGGAAGCTCTTGTCCTTTGTACTGTAGTGTCTCGCTTTCTTGGTAATTGATTTATTAAGGCCTTTTGGTTAAGGGTTGAGCTCTCTACTTTTTACACAATGCTGCCCTCTACTGGTGTGAAGAATTTACTAGACTTAATTCTGAAAAGAAAAGTCAGCCTTCTGTTTTTTAAGAGATGTTTGAGAAGCTACGTAGCTACAGAGCGTTTTTAAGATTTAGCTAGAGTCCATGTTGATGTGGAGTTTGTTCCTTTAGCAGTTTCTTAATGTTATTGCTAAAACTGTAAAGGCATCCCCAAAAAACGTGTTGTCCCAAGGTTGCCATCTAGTGTTTTAGACTCCAAATAACAAAACTGTGAAGGAATGAATGCTGCAATCATTCAAGGCCATTGTTTAAAATAAGCACTTTTATTTCCTTCAACCACTGTAGGAAAATGTAAAAATATCTTCTTTTTTGGGGGGTGGGGGATCATATTCATTTCTTTAACAATCCAAGTAAATGCTCACATTCATCAAAAGAGAAAACAAGCAGAGAAGCCAGAATAAAATCTAATCTTCCTTGTGATCATTATATGCACTATCCAGTCAGTTATATTCAAAATATTGCAGACCTATCAAAGGCCTAGTCCTTAGCGTAGGAAAAAGCATTTTGAGCACAAAACCATGAAGGAAAAGCAAAATTAGGAGAGAGAATTGAAAAAGAAGGAAAGAAGTAAAGGTAGAAAACAAAAACAATATTCCTCTACTATATTCATAGCATAGCATATTCTCCTCTACTAGTATTTGTTTACGTGTCATCTTATTCCGTACATTCTGTAAACGTATCGTCCTCATACAAGTCCTCCAACTCTCCGTCTCTGCTCCCCTCGTTGCTGACTTTCCTACTGGAGACAAATGCTCAATTATGTAGTTGAAGGAACTGAATGAAATTGCAAATGAGGAGGAGGAGGATGGGGAGCAGGGCGAAGGTGACATTAGACTAAAAATGTCAAAGAGTACATGTCCTCCACAGAACAGCTCGTCACTCTTTATCCACGTTAACCTCCAGAAGACATAAGAGAGAGACGGGGAAGCCAACACTAAGCACTCGACAGCAACCGTGTGTCCATTTTATTTTGGGTACAGCACGTTGTTGAGTGCTTTGTGTTGTCTTGTCTCTTTTAAATCCTCTTAAGGCTGAACAAACAACTGATGAGCTGTGCTGTGTATGAAGCGCATGAAGCTCAGCCTATATGCTGTTATAAAAAGTTACCTCAAGGAAGGATGAAGCTGAGTTGAAGACCCCAATAAGCCCCAAGTGCCACTGCAAGAAGGAGACGTAAAGTAGAGGTCGATTATTTTGGGACACAATCAATGAGAAACACTGAATCTCATGAAGCACTTTAAAGGCATAGTCAGACAAAGTGGATACAAATTAGTTTGCTTTTTTTTTTTTACTTAGATCAAAAATGAATAAAGCTGTCAAGTTTATGGTAATTATGAAGCTACAGCCAGATTAGCCGCTTAGCTTAGCTTAGCTTAGCTTAGCTTAGACTGAACGTGTTAATCAGTTATCTTAACAGTCGTCACCTGCTTTAACCTGTAAAGCTCACTCATTAACACTTCATAGATTTACTTTATTAAATGCAAATACAAACAAAGTGTAGGAACAACAGTTAAGGGTCGTATTGGTGGTTATAAGAAGAACTCAAAAGCACAAATAAATATATTGATGCTATGAGGTGTTCAGTTTGAGGATATGGAGGAGCTGAGGTTGATTTTGAGGTCTTTGATCACAGCCAGTTTATTAGTTTCCCCCTGTTGTCTGTTTTCATGCTAAGCTAACTGGCTGAAGCTTTCTCTTAGACATACAAATCATATTAAAACATTTTGTTCTTCTACGTTTAGCCGCTTGTTTAAGACTTTTACATTTTACATTTAGATCTGCAATTGGGGCTTCTGCTTAACCAATGTGTATAACTCCAGTGCTCAAACATAAGTTCATGTTTTATCCATCACAGTTGATGTGTCTTAGATTTCCTCATTCACATATCACAGATCAGACGGCCTGATTGCACAGATTCTCTGTGTGGGAGTCTGCCGAGCTGGTGGTGCAGCCTGATCATGTGTGGAGGAGGCTGCAGCTCCACATCTCTTCACATGGAGGTGTAATTAGCTGTAACATCATCCCCCCACAGACAGGACTGTCTTTTTAATGGAAAATAAAAGCAGTGCAGCCATTACTGCTGCTGTGGGGCATCCGTTTAGCTTTAATGACAGGACAGATGCTGTTATCAGCCTGAGTGTTCGAGCCTGAGTTTTAGAGCTAGTTAGTATTTCCAAAAATATGATGTATTTATAAGTGAGAGACACCTTGCATATAAAGTATGTAACTGATCTATTTTTATCCAAGCATCTGCTCGCTGTTGTTTTGTTCCAGGCCTAATCGCAGAGCTGGCGCTTTGTCAGAGCAGGCAGGATTTGCAGAGTAGGCTACTTACGTAAGAAGACCTCCAGGAGCAGACATGGACCTCTCCGCTCGTCTGCCCTGACACTCAAAGGGATTAGTGAAAGAGCGCTTCCTCAGCATGGACTTTACCAGGATCTGCAGAGGACATTAGAGAGAGTCTCAAGAATGTTTTCATTCTGAAAATCTGCAGGACAACACACACTTGTGCCTAACATGATTTTTTTGTATTTCTATGTGAAATCTTGCAAACATTTTTGTAAATATACTATAATACAATATATAGTTTGTTTAAATGTCTCCCTACACCGATCCTGCTGTTTAACACATCACACTTTTTTGGACTGTGTTTTCTGTGATGTGAAGTGTTAAATAGTGACGAGAGAGGAGGCGTCCTGCCACTCACCACAGTGGAGAGCCTGGGGATGAGTTTGACGCTGTTCTGCACCTCCTCCTCAGTCACCTCCACCGCCGTGCAGTGCTCCTCCTCCAGAGGAAGAGGGTTGGAGTCGTTCTCCGTCACCCACGGATGGAGCTGTAACATCACGCACCGAAGAACACAATGATTATTCAGAGAGTTACACAGACTGAAAAAAAAAAATACATGGCAGTTTTTTATTAATCAAATAGAGTCACTTTGTTCTTTGCAGTCACCTTCATTTTGGGGATGGTGATTCTTGTTCTGGGGTTTTTGTCCAACATTCCTTCAATGAGATCCCTCAGGTCGTTGCTTATCGTTGGCCTGTGGAAAACGTTTTACAAATGCTGTTTTCTTTACTATTACAAATATCAGTGTCTTTGAAAAAACTATTTTCTGACTTGATCCCTTTTCTCCCTCTAAGTTACATACTTTTAAAGTTTAGCATATTAAGAATATTGCATTAATCACATCTTTCACAATCTTTTATTATTGTTTTTGTCGAACAAGAGCAAAGTCACCAACATCGGCCCTTTGGAGAAATACTTCAATTGTTCATAGACTCTGTGATTTAAACTAATACTGTCATCATGCTGTAGCTCCACACACCCTACATGTTTAGAAAAACATACTACAATGTCATCCCTCTGCCGAATGTTTGCTTACGTCTCTGGATATTCCACAGGTTTGTTCTTGATCTTGTTGTGCAGAGAGATGATGTATTCATCATAAAAAGGGCACTGAAACCGAAAGAAAACAATCAATCAAAATGTTGCTGGCTGCTTTTATTCTCTATGAAGTTTGCTGTGATCTTGCTCACCTTCCCAAAGACAAAACAGTACAGCGTGACTCCCATGGCCCACACGTCTAACGCCTGTAAACAAACACAGTCATTATCATGGCTGTCATTAACGAGAAGCTCTCAGCAGGCAGCTGGACAGATCAATTAGGAATAGTCTGTACTTGCATGTTTTACAGTTAACCAACAGCAAAAGTTGTTGTCCTCACCTTCCCGCTGAAGCTCTGCTCGTACTCGGTCATCATCTCGGGGGCCATGAAGGCCGGCGTCCCGGCCGTGCTGGACAGGAGGGCGTCTGTACCCTCGAACTCATTGCTCACACCAAAATCTGCGATCTTGACGTGACCATCGTCTCCCAGCAGCAGGTTTGAGGGTTTGATGTCTCTGTGGATGATTTTGTGGTAGTGCACTGGACAAGAGAAACCAAGAAAAGGATTACCATCCGATTAGAAGACATCGCTTTAAAGTCATTTAATTAGAACCCTGGTCCATTTGTGTAAATTAAGCTACGTCACTTTGAAATTAAAGACATGAACACTTAACATATTACAACTTCAATAAGAACAGTGGACTTTCACTTGATAAAAATTAAATATTGACTTCAGAAAATTTGAGAATTTTTTCTTCTTCACAGTTAAAACCGCTGTGTGTATCAAAACTATACATAATAAAAGGTTATAATTACATTAACGGCTCTATTGGATAATTATAATGAATTGTTTTCTGTAATCTTACAGTACTCTATTCCCAGGACGACGTCTTTGAAGTAAAAGCGGGCCTGCTCCTCTGTGAAAGGGTCGTCTTTGGGCACCTCCATCACCGGCCTGACCCACAGGAGAGGTGGAAAAGGCAGGGAAAGATATAAATACAGATCTCACATCACCAAAAGATTCATGCTCAATCAATTACAGTTTGATAACATTATAAGACACAAAACATACCCTTTTGTCATCAACTCGAAGGCTTGAGAGCAAATAATCAGAGTTTAGTTGCGTTAGACTAAATGTAGTTATCGGTACATAAGGAAGGATGAACGAGTTCTTACCCATATGAAGTCCGTCTTCATCAGGATCGTCAAGAACCTGCAAAACAAGTCAAGTCACTTTTCTGTTCTGCACAAATAGAAGACCAGCAATTTCTTAAAAACCATCAAAATACACAAACACAAGTTGAGTTCTTTAGCTGAGAGTCTGATGACAGTGTGTTGCACCAATTATCCTGCTTCATTTTTGTTCTTATCATCTAGTGACAATGTGTTTCCAAGTGTAGCTTCACAACTTCAACCTGATAAAATGTCACCCTTATACAAGCACTAGATGCATGGCTAACAACAGAAGACAAACTCCCCATGGTTTTATTTCCATATGCCTTAAAACTGCCTTAAAAACTGTATTTTTCCAGACATCACAGGCTGCAGGATAACACGGCTCAGGACTGAGTCAGCGACTGACCTCTACCAGTTTGACAACATTAGGATGGTCCAGTTTCTTCAGGATGGCGATCTCCTTGTAAGCTTTCTCCAGAGGCAACATGGCTTTGGTGTAAGGGTCCTGTAGATGGGTTGCTCCTTGATGAGAGGGGCGGCCTGAAATGAAACACAACGTACACATGGAAAACAACACATCACAAGAAACAGCACGGGAACATTAGAGACTCTTTAGACATTTTAACTTTGTAACACATAGAGATCTTCACTCACGCAAGAATCCACACTGCCTCATCAGCTTCTTCTTTGAAACAACTTTCATTGCCTGAATTCACCAGATATAGAAAATGTTAGTAAAAGCCAAACAGAAGTGTAAAACAATAGACCACAGATGCACAATTTATACATTTCAACTTACGTAGTACTGCTCAGAATCTTCATTGTAAGCCAGTCTTACCACTCCATATGAGCCCTGGGGTGTAAAAACAACAAAGAGCTTTATAAAGCATAAACATCACTTCTGTTTCAGCTTCTCATATGAGCAGTTTTGATGAATTACCTTTCCAATCTCTTTGTTCAACTTGTACTGGTTGAGCTGGACGCAATCCTGCAGACAATGGACAGAAACTGTGATCAGTAAAGAATCATATTATTAATGTTTTGAATGAACTCAAACTGAGTGAAACTCACATCCGCATCTGTGATTGACACACGTTTGGTCTCGATGGTGGGCTGTCGGGCCATGCGGCTCCCCCTCTCCTGCAGTGACAGCTTCCTGTCTGAGAATCGAGCTCTCTGAACGCTGCTGGGCCTATAGCCGTTAGGCGGGGTCACACATTTGGCAGCCACATTCATGGCGGCCACCAGGTCGGCCAGATCGCAGTTATGCTCTGAGTCCAGCACATGATTGTGCTCTGTGATCAGCTTGTTATTGTGCTTTGAGTCCAGCTCATTATTGTTGCCCGAGTCCCTGCAGGCGGTGTCGGCGCTCATGGTGGATGGATCTGATTCACTCACAGCAAAACTTTTTATCTTGGTATAAGCAGGAGACGATGATTCAGCACTGCACTGAGACAGAATATCAGATACAAGTTTAATTAACAACAAAGCATAGAAAAACTGCTTTTATTTAGGAATGTCCAAAAAGAAGCCTATACAATTTTATTTCAAAGACATCGACATTGAGAATTTGGAAGAGTTTTAAATTCTTGTTATTTTGCATAAATCATCAACGTTTTTACATCACATTGGAAATATCATCCAAAAGCTGCAGTCAAACTCTGAGTACAGAAACAGATCCAGCATCCTTTTGAATAGTAGTACGTTTTGCTGAGTCAGTCTTTCAATCAGTTCTACAGTATGTCAATATTATCAGACAATCTGCTGCTTCTACTCTCAGACCACTAGACAGATTATCATTCTGCCATTAGCAGACAAAGTTGGTTGGTACTATACGGCTCATGATAAATATTTACTTTTTAAAAAAATGATTTTTGGGGCTTTTTCATGCCTTTATTGTGAAATAGGACAATGGATAGAGTGAGAAACAAGGGCGAGAGAGAGAGAGAGAGTGGGGAATGTCATGCGACAAAGAGCCGAGGATCGAATTCAAACCTAGGGCTGCACATGTTGTATGTGATTTAACCACTGAGCTAAATCAGTGCACCAACATTTAAATATATGTATAACTCTATTTATCATCTAATCTGGACTCCACTAAACTCTCTGTTTTACATTTAAATCAGGTTGTTGTTGTTTTTTATTAGTATTTAGAAGCCATTTGTTGAAGTGCATGAAATACATTGAGTGATATACAAGACATTCTCATAACAATACTCTCAGTACCCCTGACTAATTCAAACCATGATCTCAAAACCAAGAGTGCAGCTGTTTAACAGATTATTTCATCAACATTTCTAAATCATTGCAGGTGAGGAAAACTTGATTTTAAAACCTTGATAAATGATTGTATGAATACATTACAAAAGAAAAGGACTGTCCACAATATTATTTGTATTAATTGCTAAACTTCGATCCTTAATCGTGTTTAATCACATTTTTAAAATTCCATTATTTTGCATTTCAAAACGTTTTAGTGATCCTTTTAATTTTTTTTCTGTACTGTTGTAAGCTAAAAGTACTTTCTTCCTGTTTTGATAAATACCTGCTTTTATTTTGAAAGAAATATGACAGCAATCAAAAATGACGGCACTAACTTAACCACAGAAAAAGGAACTTGTTACAGAAAAGTCAATGAAAACAGCCACAGGGAGCGGTCCAAAAAGTGAAATGTTTGATGTCATCAGGTTTAAATAACTTTTGACTTGTTAACAGAGTTGTCTGGGCTGTCTTCTTTTTTAAAGAAGAATGAGACATTCAATTGTGCAGCGCTGTCTTTATTTTCTATCATGCAGCTTCAGGAACATGCTGCAGGGGCTTAACTACGGTGTGCCAAAAGGGACAAAAACAGCATGCGATTACCTTCATTGCATCGCAATTAACACATTAACGCTGACAGCCCTTCAAAACAAAGTGGCATTCATAAAAAGAAATGTTGCTCTAATTGAAGTCTTTGGCATTGCTGAGTATAAAAAATCATGGATGATGGGTAGAAACATAAAAAAAACACAACAGGTAGGGTATTTTTTATTGTCCTTCATTTAACCCATACAAAAGTACGAATACCAACTCCAGAAATCCATTCAATCATTATACAACTTTATATAGCCAGTGTTCAATTTTTCTTTTCTGTAAAGTTGAAGCTGACTCAAAAGCTCTTTAGAGTAAACACCATCAGTCTGGTGTCTTGAATGAATCATGAGTTTTGGCCCTTTGTCCTAATTGCTTTGTTTGCTGCTCTGTCACCTGCGTTCTTTCTTGGTATTAGAAGTATTCACTTGTTTGAAATCTAAACATGAACTTTTCGTGTTGTGTTAATTATCATTACATAATCTTTAAATATCTGAACACTTAAACTGGAGCTTGGAGCCTGAAAACAGATTCCTGCTTTCTTGTGCTCAGATTTGTCTAACAGATGGCAGAATAAACACAAACACAGGAAATGAGAAGTTTCACCTCTGACAACAGTCTGGCAGCAGATAAGAGACAACAACTCACTGCTCAAAATACAATCCAAAGAACTGAAAAGCTTCTTATGTAACGAGGTGGAAAGCTTTAATAGGCTAGTTAATTACGTTATCAAAACACTTACACAACACACTGGACTGATACAGTATGCATACATCTTTTAAAACACATCTGCTCCCTTTGTAAATATGTAAAGGTCTAACACTTGTTTATGCCGAATAAAAAACAATGTGATGCCTCTAAATCCTAAAAACATTCTGAATCCCTTTTAAATCTGACACTTGTAAAAAATAAAGATCACTACAAGGTAAATTGTGTTGTTTTGTTTCTTTACTCACACAGTGGAGGTGTCCTGCCGTGTTGAGGGCTGCTCATGTTCATGTGCATGTTGTCCTGCTGCTCTCAGGATGGAAAGTCCTTTGTGTCTCAGTGCAGGACTTTCACTGACAGGCAGGGAGGGAGCTATGCAGTGCTCATCTTTAAGGATTAGCTCAGGCCACATATAGCCGGGTTATTCTGAGGGAGGCCAGCAGTGCAGTGGTGATCTGCAGGGCGGGCTTTGGTGGCAGCTGCACCCTGGTCAGACAGAGCTGGACATCATGAGACACACAATGTGGGAAAAAAACACACAGAGTGACCTCACAGTGTTTGGGAATAATAAAATGTTATAGATAATATACACTCTGTTTTTATATATTACAAAATGTGATTTCTTTTTCATTGAATGTACTGTATCTTGCATGTTATTCAGATAGATTACACTAAGCTAACCTGTAGATTCTTTAATATTTCACTCAAAGTTGAAGGACTTTTTAATGTACAAATTATTTTGAAATGTAACCTTCTTTTTATTTGTAAAGCTTCTGAACGTCAAGCTTCAGAGTTATTATTATATTTTTTTGTATTATTTTGGAAATGTTTTTGTTGTGTTCGTAGGATTTTGCTTTGTAAATGTTTTTGAAGGGTTTGAGGCGTTCATAAAACAAAAGTTTGCTCTGGGCTATAAGAAGAGGCGAAAATGTACTTTCATATGGGTCATGAACATTTCTGTTTCACATGCTTGATGACAGTCAAATCCCTTTAAACACATCACCTACATGCCAGTATTCATCTGTAGTTGTATCGCCTACGACAGGCATTATGAAATAGCCAGTTTGAGTGTTGGATGTAGTTTCAATGAGTAGCCTGAGGGTGGCGCCTCTGACCATTTCTGGGACTGTCACTCTATAACCTGCAGGGAGGGACTTTGTTGATAAAATGATGTTCAATGATTAATTTAGAAAAAAAAAAACATACTTTCTCCTTCCAGCCCAAATAATTGTTTGTACATCAGTGTTATTTTCGTTCAGTAATGTTTTCTGACTGTCTGTGAACGCAGCATTACCTGCATACAATGCTGAGCATGTCCCAGCAGGATGCATCAGGAACAAGCAGACACCAAACTTTGATGTAGTGGGGATGAACCACCTGTATGGCTGCACAGTTTGAATCTCTGGCAAACCAGGAAGCTGGGCGAGCTACAGCAAGATGAAGCCAAGATACCTTACGTCATCAGCTGCAGTGACAGGGTTAGTTTGGTTGCCAATACAATACAAATAATTGCAGAAAAATCTGTTGTATTATGTGTTCAATCATTTGTAGAGCAAACATAGTTATCTTTGGGTAAAGGGTTTCTTGACCTACCTGTTGTACTTGGAGGTTCAGCTGCTGCAGAGAAAAAGCTGCTTTCAACTCAAATATTGACAGAAGTGGCTCTTACATTGAAACCTCAGTTTAGTTGTTGCTTGCAATAAGTACAAGGAACTAGACAAACTGTGAGGCACCATCTAGTTGAAATAACAACTAGAGTACTTGGTGAAATATATCTTAGTATCAGTGCCTTTATAGCCTTTTCAAATACCTTCAATGCCTCCTAGTAGGCATGACCATAGACTGTAAATATTAAGGCCATGATGACACCTTTTTGATTGACAATTAAAATGAATAAATGCACACACTCGTGCGCACACAGACACACCTGAACAATACATACTGTACAGTAATCTTAGCTTGCTTAGTGAGCTTGCTAGTGTTAGCTAACTTTAGAATAAGCCAGTTTATTGATACATGATAACACGTATTTATTTACACAATAAATGTATGACACACACTTATTCTTAGCTAGCTTAGTTAGCTAGATAGTGTTAGCTAACTCATATACATGGGCCTATACTTTTGGACACAATTAATGTTGATACACACACACACGGATGTTATAATGTTGTATTATATAAAATACTTTCAGAGGTAAAAAATGAAGTTAAAACTTACATGTACCCGACCTTGCAGACTACAGTGACCTGAAGAGGTGACACTTCCAGTCTTCTTGGTCGACAGAAAATGTGTCCCCGACAGCCACAGTTTATAAGAATTAAAGGTTCACATGATATTCATTACAATAGGTAATTTGCATGCTGGTCATTTTTTGACCCAATTATGGAAGCTCGGGGTAGTAATACAAAAACTACAATTTCTTAAAATGTAGAAAATACAAGTAAAAAAATGTAATGGGATGATATCATAAACATGTTTTTTGATGACTAGGCTACCTGGAATATGAAATGATAGCAATAAGTACAAAGACAAACAACCCAACCACATCATTTTTGACCCACTTGTGCATCTAATGGTTATAGCCTATTTTTGTTTTACTAAGTTGTAGAAAAGATGGTGATACACAGTTAATAAACATTTATTTGTATAAGCACTAAATGTAAGCTGTTGTATTGGAAGCTGCATCAAAGAGAGCTGGGTAGACAATTAATGGATATATACTAAAGCAGCTCCAATTTCTGGATTAGTACATAATGAGATAACAGATACTCATGTAATGATTAATATTGAATCACATAAAACTGTCAACCTCAATAAAAGCTTTTTGCAAGTCTGACTTATTCATGACCTATGACTTAAGTTGTCCCTGAGGGGATATTGGATCTGCGGCAGAAGCTACAAAAAACAACAAAAGGTGGGAAACATTAAATTTAAAACCAGACATACATAACTGCATCATGAAACACATGTTTTACAGCTGTTATGGCTGGAGCAACAGTATACAATGAATTCTGCCCTCATAGATAAAAGTTTCTTTACAGATTAGATGGGCTTTCTAAATGAGTGCTGATCATTTCAGGCTATATGGATGAGTAAAACCTGCTAAAGGTATATTGTTATTTTTTTTTAAAGACTTTCCTGATCCAAAGTCTCTTGGAGTGAGGGAAAGTAGCCAGTCTTTATTTGTTAAACAGCTGCATCAATTAATTCATTGCAAACTATTTTGATAACCAATACTTTTACTAATCAATCAGAAGTGTCACATTCAGCTTTTTTACAAACAGGATTCGCTCTTATCGTTGTCATTTTTGATACTGAATGAAGAATATTTTGGTTTTCTTCTGTGGTTCAACAAAAGAAGTTATTTGAAAGCATCACTCTGGACTCTGGGGAATTGAGATGAGCATTTTATTTGATATAGAAATGAAATAATCTCCAGATGACAAAAACACTATAGTTGCACAGCTACACTGTTCTATAATTTCTTGAGCATCACACACCAATTATGTTATTAATAAAGTAATTTATCGTATATAAGTCTAATGTTTAAACCCAACACTGATAGTGTTTTTCCATTTAGTACATCACAGAAATAAACATCTCAAAATATCTGTCATTACTGTGATATTGTAGCAGCAGCACTGAACACATCTGAAAGTGAGGAAACTGGTCCTACCCATAGGTCCTACCAGATGACTGTGGTGACAAACAACATCCATTTTAAACAGCTGAACGCACAAAAGGAAACATGGTTGTTTCCATGTCTGCTTGTTGATGTATCCTTTACAGTTTGGTACAGTTTGCGACACCAGTTCAACCATCACTGGCACTACAGAGGATGATTAGCGAGGTGGAGCACGTTAAAAAGGCTTTTGTTACAGCGCAGGTTTTGGTTATAATCTTTGTCAGACACTCCTTTTATCCCACAAGACACCGATTGCGCAATTTCGTAGTCTGTCCGCTGATTGTTTGTGTTTCACTTTTTCCAACTCATTTCCCTCAGATTGTTCAATAATAGAAACCCTGTTTTGTTTTCTGGGGTGGGGGGGGGGCTTTTTTTTATAGTTTATTCCATTCAGAAGATATTTTATTATTAGATGATGTTGTGTAGGTATTGTCCAAGTGTTCTGTTTGGATTATGTAATTAACAGATGCACATAGCATTGCATATTTATATCTACTGGTATTAAAATATGTGTATGTTCATTGTGTGTACAGGTGTAGATTTGTTACATTTCATTATTTAACGTATAGACCGTTGACAGGAAACGAGCATAGCAAAGCTGCCCAACATTTTCCTGTTCCAGAAACTCAGTTGTAATATGTTTCTGCTTTTCTTGTCATGTGTGACGTTCTAGTGGGAAAAAAAGTTTGTATGGAGAGAGTAAATCACTGATCTGAAGCATACAGATGACAGGCAATAAAACAAACATAAGTAAGAGTCTTCTTTTTGCTCTTGGGCTGGTATTCTTTTTAATATCATTACAAGGCATCAGTATTCATTCAAGACTGATAAACCGTTAAAAAGGCAGCGGGAACTGTAACTAATAGCTGCTTTACTGTTGCTGTATGTGCTGCTGTGATATAAATGTCAAGTAAATCGTACCTGGATGCATTAGCTCGTTAGTAAACATATTCTCTTCCTCAGGACTGTTTCGCCCGTTAGTCTGGACTATGGTCAATTCAGCGTTCGTTTTCATCGGGGGTGGGGGGGGTGGAGTAGCAGAGGGAATCACTCCCATGATTCCCCAACAACCTCGACGTCATCTTTTGTTATTGTTTTGATTGAGAGCCCCCTGGAGGCGGAATTTACATGCTGTTTACAAGTTGTTGATCCAAAATGAAAATAAACATTAATTGCATCTCTGCCTCCTAAAGACTTCATATATAAGTTTGCATTTTTCACATACAGTATACATGAGAAAAACACATTTTCACCTTAAACCAAACATTGAATACAAAAACCCGGTGACGGTGCATCAACACAGCACTGTAAAACCCAGCATCCCCATGCTCACCAGACTTGACTCCATAAAGAGAGCTTTTTCACAGCAGATATTTTGACTTTTCATAGTGAGAAAAACTCAGGTGTTCTCTTTAAATAAACTATGGCTCAGTCCAATCAAGTGTCTCATTAAGTCAGTCAGCAACTGTAAAAGATGAAATAAATAAAAACACACCTTAAAGGAGCCTTACACTGACACAGATAAATGGAATAAATCCATCATTTAGGGAGTGATTTACAGCTGTATTCCTTTTTAAATACTACAAGGTAGAACATTTATCATGGGCTCAAGTCAGGAAAAGTTCAGCATAAATCACTTCTGGTGTTTCTCAGGGTACGGCTTCTTTAATAAGACTCACGTGCAGTTTTATCCCTGAGGAGAAACAGGTCTGTACCAGCAGCTGCGGGATGATGTCTGTCCTGTATTTGACACAGCAGTTACACCACTCCAGTGCCAAAAGAGCTGTCAGACAGGTCAGTGCGGAGACTCCCAGGACTGCTGACATCTCATCACAGCTCTCTTAATCTGCTCGAAGCTAACAAACATGACGATGTTCCAGGAACCCAGACGGAGAAACGACGGCACAAATCTAAAAAAAAGGGAACACAGTAAATCAGAAAAAATTGCATTTTCCCCCAACTTTTTGCTTTTTTTAACTTTTGATTTTTGTGTTGATGCTTACTTTGGATATCAACAACATACCCCTTATAGAACGATGTGGGTCCTTCGTTAATCAGCATGGTAAAGGCACAATTCAAAGCACCGCTGTACTGCCCAGGCCTTGAATTCATGAAGCGTGTTTTCACCACATCCACTGGAGATGCTACGATGGTGGTGCAGAAACCTGCTGCGAAGGCGGCTGTGAAGTGACATGGCATGTTGTCTGCCGAAAACAAAATATTGACTTCGTTATTAAGGGCCCCGAAAAACATTGTGTTGACTAAGAGTGAAATGTTTACACTTGCCTGTCATCAGGTTGGACTTCAAGATTTGCTCTTTAATGATGTCATAGGTCACCAGCTCGGAGCAGTTTACGATGGCATTACGAGTTATGTTCGGCAGGCAACCTGAAAGGACATTTCAATATTTTAAAATAATACTATTAAACCTGAGGAACTTTTAAATTATACTCCATAAATCTAGCATAACAAAACCAGAACTTTTTAGACTAAGAAAAGACTAAGAATAGTCAGAAATATTTCCATTTATTTCTTCTTCTTTGTCAAAACCTATTGCCTACATTGCCCACAATTCAATGCAACCACTGTCAATCCTTTTATGTGCTTTGCTAGTAGAAGCTAATGTGGTCTTACAGTATGTCACTAATGAGCAGAAGCCAACAGGTGTCTGGTAAGATCATTACATTTCTACCTCTATACCTCCAGACATTTTTTAAGTTTAAACTTGTAGTTTCAAACTTCAACGGACTTCAATTGCCCAGAGTGACATCACTCGAGGCCATTTTTTTCAGTTTGCTAATTCACATGTGCAATTGTAGTTTCCTTTTAAGACAGGATATTTTTCAAGTTTACCACCTTTGATAAAACAGCAGTAAATATAAGACACGGCCATTGACTTACATTTCCAAAGCCAACCACCTAGAGACCTTTAATGATTTTGATGTTCTAGTATGTAAACTGTAACTGTAAAGGCTACTCAGCAGTGACATAAAATGTCATTACATTTCCCACCTTTCTAACTTACCTTTCCAAAGCCCTCTGAAGCCCTCATCTCTGGCAATGATTTTGTAGGCATCGATTGTGCTGCTGTACCTCTTCACAGAGCCGCTCTCAGGCAGACGGACCTGAGCCTGAAACCTGACCTTCACTACATCTGTTGGCTGAGCGAAGGCCACCGCCATCCCTCCAGTGGTGCAGCCTGCCAGCAGCCGAGCCCCAATTCCTGCATCTGTGATGCAACCAGTGCATATCAGATGACTTTTCCTTTGAAGAAATGACCAAGTTCACAGTAATACGAGCTGCAGTTCTGGTGAGGATTACATGATTAACTAGTGAAATGAAGTAAACTCAAAATAAGAATATGGCTGTCGAGTTGGCCTTGTAAATTATCTGCCAGTATCATATGGTCCTGGCAAACAATAAACAACACTCCACTGTTGAAAGGTGTAAGACTGCAGGCTGGACAGAGACAGGAAATGGTGTACTCTACAGTATAGACACATAGGGCAAAGTTAAATGCAAACAACTCTGCTTGCTAACTGCAGGTTTAACTGGTTATCTGCAGACAGACACTGGATGCATGTAGAAACCTGATCTTCATACTGGAGTTATGTCTAAAGCTAAACCCTTTAAAGTTAATGACACTGTCATGATTGATGTTGAGCAGGGAAGGCCCCCAGCGTAAACACAGATCTGTTCCCTGAAAGAGGAATCTGCCCTGTGCTCTTTATCCCCCAGGAGCTGGACTTCTGTCAAACCAGTTTGGACAAAGCAGCTCTGTATTTGGAGAACATCTGTCAGGCTTTCTTTGCACTTAAATATTATGTTTGCAGCGATATGATTCTTTACCAAAGAGAGCCTCTTACTATATTTTTTTTTTCAGTTTTTGATTTCTAAATCCAGAAAAGATCCAGCAATGATCCGAATAAACATAATCAAAAAATGAAACATGTTCCAATGCTTCTGTTGGAAAACAAGCCAAAAACATGGCAAACTGAAAGTCATAATTGTATTTCTATGTACAGGTTCCAGCACCTCCTCAGTGGGACTTTAGCATCTTGTTTGTGTCAGTATTTGTGGGAACATTATTACACATACTATCTGAGCCCCTGGTGTAGAACTGCTTCATGGTGTCATACAGGCCGATGCGGACTGAGGCGAAGCACATCTGCCTCTGCAGTCCAGCCACCAGTCCACTATACAGGCTCCTGGGGCCCTCGGTCTTCACCATGGTGGAGATGGTACCAAACACACCTCTGTATTTGGCCCTCTGGCCTCCCAAAGGAGGCTTGGACTCACCTTGAATCTAAAAACCAAAAAAACATAAACAATGCTACAACAAACACACACAGGTGACACTGAGTTTCTCATCAGTGTGCTGGTAAAAATTTGCATTTGGGGTTTCTATAACAACCAAATCAGTATCTTTTGAAGTTTAAACAAGTATTATACGTTTTATTTGTTATACATGTTACAATCCTCACTTGACTATAACTACATGGACTAGAGTTAAAATATTTCTTCTTAGCACTAATAACCATCTAGGACACAAAGTCCCTGTCTTGTTTTGAATGAATTTAGGGGTTTTATAAATCTGAGGTTTGTTTTCTGATGATTACATGTAAAATACTCATGGTGAGTTTTCTGTTGAAGCAGATTCAGATGTAAAGAATCAGTAAATTTACACCTGCCTTTTCTTTGACAAAAAAGGAATAAAAACACAAAAGTAGTTTATATGAGACAGAGATATCCTGTCACTGCATTAATAGCAGTGACCATTTTGTTGTACAGACACTAAATAAAACAGATAGATAGATAGATAGATAGATAGATAGATAGATAGATAGATAGATAGATAGATAGATAGATAGATAGATAGATAGATAGATAGATAGATAGATAGATAGATAGATAGATAGATAGATAGATAGATAGATAGATAGATAGATAGATAGATAGATAGATAGATAGATAGATAGATAGATACTTTATTGATCACGAGGGAAATTCAAAAATGGAATGCTTAAAACGAGCTAGAAATAGGACATTACAAATGTCTGGTCCGAGTAATATGACGGGGTCCTTTCACAAATCCTCACCCCTGCCTCTCTGTAAAGTTATTGATCCTCACCTGCAGTCTGACTTTAGCTGTGTCCAGGGGGAAAGTGACCAGGTCGGCCACACAGCCAGCTGTTCCAGCTGAAAAGATCTTGACAGCCACTGTAGGGGCCAAATCTGCGCTCTTCACACCAACCATGATGAATGTTTTATACACAAATAAAGTTGTATCAACAAAAGGAGCGTACCGCTTCAGTACCGTGTCCGCTGGGTGCTGCTAGTGATATTCAATATTCTAAAAACACGTCCCCTCATGGCGAGTCCAGGTGGGCTACCGCCAGCGTCAAGTTTCAGGTATAGAAAAGTCAGTCATTTGAAAGCTAATTCCTGTCGTTGATCCATTCGCCATTAAAAAGAAGTAAACTATCATGTCAATTTAAACTGAAAAGAAAAAAGAGAAACAACAGTTGGCCTCCAATAAAAACTCATGGCAACTTCAACAGCCGGCAGCAGCACGAGCGGCCGACAGATTGAAGGCTGAGTGCTGACTGAGTCCAGCACACTTGTTGACTCCTTCAAGAGAGCTGCAGCTGCACCGCCCTAAAGGAAAACCCTACACACATATACAAAGGCGGCAACCTCCACGGGAGACAGATGAAGAAAAGGAAGTGCCGAAACTGCAGTTCCACAAGTGGCCACTTGAGGCCGGCTCCAAAAATAAGTTTCTCCACATTAAGCCCTATATTAATATGCCAGGTATATGGATGATGAAGGGCGTGGTCCTGTGACAGGTCGCCACAGCCAGCTCTCTGCTTTGTATCTGCTTAGCTAATACAGACACTAAACTTGAGATCTTAATCGAGTTTGTAATTTTGGGGCCTTTTGGTAATTTCTAAATCAAATATGAAACTTATATTTTTGTTGGGTGGAGGTCCTGTGGCCGTAAGATCTTAGTTATTTTACAACCAAATAGTGTCAATCAAATGTTATATTAAAAAAAAAACAAAAAAAAAAACATGTTCAGTTGCCTTTTTACTGCAATACTATCATTATTTTCCCTATTTTATATAAGAGGGTCTGACCGGACCTACACCTAGCTACATTACTGTTAGACAGCGCAACACAATTAAATAAACTAAAATTAAATTCTGTTGCCTTGAAGTTCAGAGTAGCCTAAAGTTAGCTGGCCAACAGTTAAGATGGAAGTGGTTCAATACCAATATTACATTAGCTATCATGACTCCACTGTTTTCAATCACATTAAGATATTTAATGTTTTTAGTACCTTTGGTTGAATTGCACTTTGAGTTTTTACTCACCAATGTCTTTTCAGTTGCAAACTAATCTGGAAGCAGTGCAGTGACGACTTTCAGACTTTGCAAATCTCAAAACATGAACACATTTGAACATTGCTTTTGACAATCAAATTATGTTCGTTCATCCTCGAGTCCCACTGGATGTTTGTGTCAAATTAGAAAATGTTCACACCATATGTTTTCCGCAATACCCAATATCGTGCTCCCGGCCGATTGGATGAATGAACGCACACACCCACAACTGGAAAATAATGCAAGCCTCACCACATTTATCACGAACATCAGAGCATATAAGTTATTTTTGTGAAGAGAATATAAAAAACACATTTTTCAAAACCGGTAACAGTTCATATTTATTTATAAAAAATACAAAATACTATATTAAGTTTACATGATCTTTTAAGGCTTTTTCATTCTTCCATTGAGCTGTTCAAATATGATCAGAAATGTTTAACAAACCAAACCACAGGATATTAACTGTTGTCAAAGTGAGCAGCAAATATTTTGGCTATTCGCTCAGTCTCTTTCTTCATGGATGATGGCGACATGTTGGGACGCTGTCGAGGACCTCGGAGATGTGGCATACTGTGACCTGAAGAACCTCGACCCTGTAAAGGTCGCAACACAAACACATCTGCAGTGAGTTTTGCGTCAATACAACTTTGAGCCTCAGAACTCAGTACTTGGAAGTACCAAGGCACATGTACAAGGTGTGACTAAGAGCAAACACACCAGTTAGTCAAAGGTTAGCTCGTTGTGTTTTTTAAGGTGAGTGGTAATTGACAAGTGAAGCAAGGCAAGGCTTCAGTTAATGTTTGTTAATAAACTATTAAGCAGGATTTATGGCATGCAACCGTCTATTAGCTCTTCTTTGAGAGATCTCTTCAACAAACAGTATGTCTGTTATTCTTGCACACTCCTTGAAACTTAATCCATAATGCAAGGTATGTGTGCGTGTTTGTTTGTGTAAATAGACATTAAAGTTTGTTCTGATTGAAGGAAGAGAGGAACCGAAGAAACTATATGTAGTTTTTTCAACAAGTTATTGTGATTGTGATTTTGTTTGTTGACTTTATCTTACTGCATATAGAATAATGTTCTAGTTTGATGTTGATTATTTTTGGTATATTTGTATTACTTAATATGACAGAATAAACCATCTCCATGCCCCAATATACAAAAATAACACCCGTTACCACTCTGGTTTTATTATGTAATAGTTTTTGTTGGATGCCTGAGCTCGGAATGTCGAGGATACTTCATCATCAGGACAAAGGGAAGTGTTTGCTTCTTGCAATAAAACTGCTCCAGTAAACCTTTGGTTACATCATCACAGTGTCCCTAAATAGAGCGCAGTATAGGTGACCGAGGGGAAGTTAACAAACTCTTTTCTGAGACTGTTCAAACAAGCAACAGGCAACAGACTCAAGATACTGAGGAAATGTAAAAGGGAAAAAACATTAAGACTGTGACAGAGAGCACACGAGAGCAGATAGATGACACTATTTGCACTGAAGTGTAAACAATGGGTGGAACAAAGGACAGGGTGGATACACACTCCAGGATCAGTATGTGCAGAATGTAAATGACATATTCGCACCTGTCAGATTAAATAAATGTGGGTGTAACTGAACCTGTTATTGCTACACGAATGAGAGTTAAGTTACACTGAACTTGAACTCGTACATAATGTCACTCTTCTAGCCTGGCCTGTGTTCAACCTGCATCAAGACAAATCTGAAGTGATCTATTAATAACAACCTACTTTTACTTTTTTTGAATTCTATGTTGTATGATGATGAAGTACCACTACTAATAGGACTGTATGTAATTAAAGACAAAACTCAAACTACAGGGGTTATAGTTTCCTGTCATTCTGATGACCGTGAGAATAGTTTGAATTTGATTTGATATGGACGATGCAATATAACGCAGTTCCAATACGGAGCATGAAGCTGCACAGAGAGTTAAAAGTAAAGGAGGAGAAAGAGGAAGTGGATGTCAGAGGTGGTGACAAATACTCACTGTGTCACAGGACGCCTGGGAGAAAGAAGGAGCTAATCGTATGGCTCTCATAGACGCCTCCAGCTGGTGAGAGGGCAGGAAGAAATTGGGAACCTCCACAGGCACCGAGCTTGATGTAGATTGTTAAAAAAAAAAACTCAAACATGAACAATATGAGGGTATACTACTACGGGCGAAATCCAGTCAAAACAAGAGATATAGTGGGAAAAACCATAAAGGCCTAATGATGATGCAATCAGATTAAAATAACAAGGAAAGAGAGAGAGATGGTTTAGGATTTGAAGTTGTATTGATGAATCTATGCTTTAGTTTTTGGGACATCCAGAGCAAAACTTTTTGAGAGCAGAGGCTGATAGCCTGGACAGCTAGTTCTGGCATTCCATTGGATTCTTGTTCAACATCACACAGACTTGTTGGAAATCATTTCTTAGCCAACACTAAGCCAGCGTCCTTAAGTATCCCACTTGGGTTTTGTGCGGTTTATACATATTTCACATACTTTAAACAAGCTTAAAAAAATGTTATACTACTATTTAAATCCCCTAATCAGTTTGATGGATCGCCTGTGACTATGTCTGCATTTGAAGTTTATTTTCAATCCTCAAGTCTTTAGAATAGAGTGAGGCGGTGTAGTTTAGAAAAGCAACAAAGCACATGAAAAGAAGAGTTGGGGTGGGAGGAAGAGTATACAACACATGAAGACGACTGCTGATTGTGTTCAGAGTGATACAAAAAGTCAACATTGACACAGTATTTGAGCCCTGACCATGATTTTTACCTTTGCTAAATAAGTTTAAACAATGAACAGCAGCCTTTTGGGTGAAACAAGACAAACACCTTCTGGCAGAGAGCCCGAACTTCTCCCATGCAAACTATAAGCTCCATGCTCACTAAAGGTTAACCTGTCTTTAAACTGTTTCTTTTTATATTTCATGATCTTCTGAAGAAAAAAATCTGATGTAAGAGGCAACAACTTCTGATCAAGGATACAGTTTAGGTGGAGTGTCTTGATCGTCTTGGGTGCCTGAAGCATCATGGGTATCTGTGGTGTGCTGTGTTCTGGGTGGTGAACCCTTTTCATTCATGCTGTCGGGTTCTTCTCCTCTCTCATGTACAACTCGTGGCTTTTCAACATCTCTGTCTACGTCTGAAACATCTTCTGCTGAGCTGTTTAAACTTTCATCATCATGCTCTCTCTCTTGTTCTCTGCTAAACTTGTGTTTCTCGCCACTTTCGTTAGTTTGGAGATTTACCATCTGCCAATTCTCTTCCTCATCTTGGCTCAGATATGGCTCCTCTGATGCCTCCAAGCTTTGAAGAGAAACCAGATCAGGGTCAGACAGGATGCTGGTCCAAGGACTGGTTTTGTCTGTTAAAGAGGTCATTTCATTCAGAGGTCTCGGCTGCAAAACGACCTCGTCGTACTCTCTGTCATCGTCTTCTTCAATATCTCCATCAGCCTCCTCATCCTCTCTGAGCTCGGTGTTGTCTTCATCTCTATCTGACCCTTCTTTGCTTTCATCCTCAGACACAGAAGCTTGGTAGTTCTGTCTGTCTTTTTCTTCCTCAGGCACAGAGTCCGAATTGCTGTCAGGCATCTTTGGCAGAGGCGTCAACATACGAAACACATCTTCTTGGGAAGAATTTGAAGCTCTGCGTGGACTGGAGACACTCTCAGTGATAATTTGCAAGTTGTTGTCAGCAAAGGGGGAAGTTGTTGAGCTGCTCGGTAGATTTGAGGGAATCTTTTCTGGGTTGTGTTCTCGTAGACCTGGGTGAAAAGGAGAGGAGGAGATTTAAGCGATACTAAAAAATAAAAATCAGAATCATTTCTGAATGAACAATCTGAGTCTGTCTACTTTTTCTTCTAGCAATCAAGATCATCTCTCTCAGCACTTTGACACACGTCGTTCCCTATTCTCTCACCCTGATTTCCTACTCCATCCACTGTCCTCTCTACAATAACAGTCATAAAACTTATAGTTAAACAAATATGACACTTGAAGCATCTCATCGTTGATATTGTGCAGTTGCTCTGATAAACACAATTTGAATTCCTCAGCTTTGAAGTTACACACATTATTTTTAAATCATCCATAGCTTAATAAAAAAATAGTTGCAGATCTTAAGTATTGTGCTTGATATCAATTTATATACATTTTCTAGGTATGCACAGCATGGTCACTTTAAGAGTGACAGCACACAGCACCACTTTCTTCAGAGGACTGCATCCACTTCTATACTGAGTGAGCTACACAGAAGACTGCGTCTGCAATGAACTGAAGGTGATGACCTCTGCATACTAAGTTCATTTAAATCAAGTCATATCAAGCACATAGCTCGGTAATGTGGATCATCTGTATCTCACCAGTAATGATATTGTTGACTTCTCCGACTAACTGGTTGGACCTGAGAAGAAGCTGACATGAGTCTGTCTCTGCGTCGCTCTCCTCCTCATGCTTTGCTTGAACATTCTGCTCAATCATGGGCGGGAATGTGGGAGTTGAAAGCTTGCGGCTGAAGTATCTCTGGATGTTGTCAAGCTCACTCAGTTTTTTCCTGGAAAGACAAGAGCTGATGTTAAAGTTCAGGTTTTAAGCTAATGCTTAAAAATCTACAAAACAATGAGGAGTGACTTTCTGTGTGAGGAATGATACCTGAGTGCTGAAAACAGGAAGGAGCTGGATGGGTTGATGTCTGCAGCAGTGCTGCTACCGATAGAATGATTTGCTGTTTGCTCCTGCAGACTCTGATGGTAAAGACGTACTTTGTCCATGTGTTCAAAATGGCGATCACTCTCACTGGATCTGAGCAGATGTAGGGATAAAAAAATAACTAAACAGAAAAACCGTGGAAGCTTTTTTTGGGGGATGTGTTAAGAAGTTTGTACCACTATGTTTAAAAACATGTCTGGGTTACCTTTCAGAGAACAGCCGGTCTGTGTGGTCAGGTGAGGAAATCTTCTGCTCGGGGTATCGACAGATGTGAGCAGGAAAGCTGCTATAAGTTGCTGTGGTATGATAGCTGAGAGGAAGCGCCTGGAATAAAGCCTGTCAATCAAACTCATTTGTCAATATCACCCAAAAAAAATAACAAAAAGCATACTTTAAAAACATTTTCTCTCACTGATGAGTGTGAAGCAGCTTCCTCATTCACTGTTTTTCTCTGTCCTCGGAGGTCTTGGAGCCCTCTCAGTGGAGTGATGGACACCTTGAGCTGGCCGTGACACTGACCACTGAAGTCTGTGATGTTGTACCAACCGCACACTGACTGGAACCCACAGAGTAAGGGGGACAGGTCTACAGGGGCAAATCCAAGCACCCTCTCCATTTCTATGGAAGTAAGTCAACCCGAGAGTGAAGAATTAAATCAAAAAGGATAATATGCAACACATCCAAAAGTAAAAGTGCTTTCTGTACCTCCTTTATGCCAGACTTTGAACACAAGCGATTGTTGTGGATCAACCAGCAGCTGTTTTGAAAGCCTGTAAATTGAAACAAACTATCAGCTTTATTTGGATGTGTTTCAGTGACAGATTCACCAGCAAAATAATATTTCTTGTATAAGTGACCTGCACTCATGTTGATGGTCCCACACAGGGCAGTCTGTGTTGTCTATGACAGCCGTGGATGCAGGTTCATCAGAGTCTGCAGTGAGGTATGAAACACAGCAGCACAGCGTCCCTCCACTGCGCTCTGTAAGAGGACAGCCTTCAAGGGAAACACATGAGATTATTCATTTAATACATAAAAATAAAGAAAAGGAGGAGAGAAAAAGATATTCATCATCACCTTTTAGATTCAGGTGCATCGCTCTGTCCACTGTAACAGTCACAGGGAAAGATTCATCCAGGCTCGTTTCTGTGTGTTGAACTGATGTCAAGTCTGGAGTTGCTCTAATGGATTTGTTCTTGTGTCTGCTCTGTGTTTGGGAGTTTTTGGGCGAAGCAGGTGAAGGGGTTCGATTTGCTGCTTCTGTCTCTTCTGGTAAGAGCTCTGCCTGGCTGTCTGAGTCCGCCTGGGTGTCAACCCCAGCAGACACCTCCCCAGGGACAAAACCAACTGTGAACATAATGTGCACCCTGAGTGCAGCCCCTTGTAGATCAGCTGCTGAGCGCCTGAACAGCGGATACACTCCTGTAAAACCACAAAACTGTGATTAAACACAGAAATATAGCTAGAGTTTAAATGACTAAAAACAATCTATAACTTCTTACCACTGAGAGTGAGCTTCTGCTTGGGCGTCTTCCCAAGAGAAGACAGATCGACAAAAGCTGAACCAACCAGTCGGTCTGTATCTCGGGGCCTTTGGGTTTTGTCTTTTTTAAAGGCGACCCACACCTGTACCTCCAGCCTCTCCTCTCGAAGATACCACATCAAGGGCTGAGTGCCCATCAGCTCCACAGTTCTACTTCCCTGGAAAGTCACAGTGGCCTGGCCTTCCTCCTCAACAGAGGGGTGTTTCATCTGTGAGCAGAAAGCTTCCTGGTCGTAGAACTTGTACCTGAAGTAGCAGTAAGTGGAGCGCTGCAGCTCACTGTGGCCCGGCAGAAGTAAACAATGGACAGGTATCCACACTCTAGGCATCGAAAAAGTCAAAGAGATTTTTCTCGTGCTGTCCTCCAAGTCTTCTTCTTCTTCATCTTGCATTTCATTCTGGGCTCTTTCCCAGCCCACACCTTGAGCAGCTTTAATGACTCTTTCCCTGTCCGAGTGGTGGGCGAAGTTAACTGAGATCTCAAGGCCCCCAACCAAGATGTGCTGGTGCTGAGAGGAACTTGTATCTTGAGGTATATAAAGTCCAAACCAGCCCGATATACCTGATGTAAAAAAAAAAGAAGCATAATGACTATTTGTCCTTACGCAAACCTACTTGACCAAGCAGTCCGTCAGAATGCAGCCTACCTGTTCTTTTTTGAATGAGATCTGCCAGCGGTATTTTCATTGTTCCCAACATCACATCCTTCTGCTTTTGGTCAAGCACTGCGGCAACAAATAGAAAACAACAAATTAGCCCCTAAGATTCAGAAAATAGGGACTACAATTTGAATTAGATACAGAAACACTTTTTTCAAATTTTCAATATCATGTTTCGAGAAACAAACACATTCATTGTTCAGTATTTTTTTTGGCCTACTTGGAGGATCTCTGTTTATATAAATAAAGTCATTACAAATGTAATGTTGGTTTCACTGCATCATGTACATACATCTTACTTTAAGGAAAGGTACATACAAGTAGGGTAACAGTGTTGAAGTTATTAGTGTTAGCACATGAAGTGTTCCTGGAAAAATTCATAACAAGTGCTTTAATGTGTAAATCTGTTACCTAGCTTAACATGTTGTTGTGGTAAAAAAAGAAAATAAGCCTACTTAATCCTTTGCGACTGTCTTTGTTCCAGACAGTGAAGACAGCAGAGGCTTCCTCCAGCTGCTCAGCCAGGCTGCGGGTTTCTCCGCTGCTCCTTTGAATCAACAGATCACAGGACAACTCCATGTGGTGGTCAAACTCCGGGCAGAAGGTCCTTGCAGCTACACGAGTGCACCTCCTGCCACTCTCAGGCAGGAAGGATAGTTGGACTGTGACGTATGAGTTCACTCCCACACCGGCAAAGTAGCTGAATCTGTCATCCTGTTCTGATAAAACCCTGAAATGCAAAAGCGCAATTCCAATCTGAGGACATTGCAGCAGCAACCGCAAATCTTGTTATTGTGATTCAGCAACTTAAACTGAAGGTTTTAGGGTGTGACTTGATACCAGCATCTTCAAAAAGAGCCAAGTCTGAACATGAACATCCTTTAACATATTAATAGTTCAAGAACATAACAATTTGTCAGCCCACAACAATTACCACACAAGTACACAAACTAAAGCAGTTCTCTCTGTAATAGCATTGAGATATTTAATAACAAAGGATCAATGGGTGCCCTGTGCGCAGCCGTGCTACTCATCCAGGGTGCAGCCAGAGCAGGAACAGACTTTCAAGATCAGAGTAATCCAGTGCACACCAGGACTGTTCAGCTTGACTTTAAAGTTTGGTGCATATAAAACATTGGAGCGAACACGTTTGGCATACTGGCTTCCTCAGGTTCGCTCTTCTTAATATTTACCCCCAATCCACCTTGAACACCTGATTTTGTTAACTATCACACGGACAATATCAAAGCACATAAGTAGGACGAGGGTGGGGATTTACCGTGCTGCTGCCTGCAGACCTGACGCTCTGTGCACTTGGACCACGAGCGTCACAACACGAGCAGAAGCTCCTCTAACTGTCTGCCCTTCAGTTCTCATTGGTCGGTGCTTGTACCTAACACACACATCCAGCAGGCCTAAAAAACACACAACAGAGAAGTCTGAACATTTAAGAAACTAAATGTTTCAATACAGTATTTTATTACCATAACTCTGTGTTTCTGCGTACCTGAGGGCTGAGGCTGACGCCCGGTGGGACTGTCTGTCCTGGGAATCAGGGGCAGGGAGAACATTTGAGCCTCATCAGGGTGCTGTCTCTGCATGGTGATCATGGCACACAGCTTTGACAACGGGAGTAATCCTTTGGCCACAAGTTGGTCTCGAACATTTGGATAATAATATCTGTAGGGACATACAAAACCCTGTATTAAAAACCAGTTGATATTCTATGCTATGAACAGCAATCATCAAAATCCCTCCTACCTTTGACACTTAAATGTTGCATTAAGCAGATTTACAAAATAGAAACAATTGATGGGAGAGAACACATGAAACACGTTTTTTTTGCTAATGGACAGTAACAAACACAAACCTGCACCACACTTCAAACTGGACCCCCCCTCCACTGCTTAGGCCTTGACTTGAAAGAGAGCTGAGCAGCAGCCTCTGAGCAGGAACTCCTTCAGGAGCCAGAAGCACATGAGTCTCAGTGTGGCCGAACAACGGGTCAGGGACACAGAGAGTCGTGGTGGTACGAAAGCCCTTCAGGTTCAGGCCTGTCGGAGAAGACATAACAGTACTCAGGTCAGTTATATGCGGAAGGAGGAAAAGCCAGATTTGGAAATCTTCATTTGAAGGTTTTATACACACAAATAGCCTTACTGCTCTCTATTAAGTTTTCATCCACTTTTGCAGCTGGGTCTCCCTCCTGACAGGGGAAACTGTACTGGACGTAGCAGTCTGCCTCACCCCACACTGTGGACTGCAGAGGTGTCAGCCCATTCACCTTCTCCACTCGTATAACAAACAGATGTTCTCTCATAGATTCCTGGTGTGATGCAATGACCTGAGGAAAACACAATGGTGAAACGAGATAAGAGAGTTGACATGTCGTCAGCACCGTGTTGATTCTAAACATTACATTTCCAAGGGATATCTTTTAAAAAATAGAATTACATTATTAAGAATGACCTTTTGGACCATTCTTCATGGTAAAAAGGTCAGCTATATGTGCTTCATTCACATGCACGAGTCCTTTCTTTATATCTAAACAACTCCTAAAAACGTATCTGACAAGCAAAGTTACCCATTGGAAATATTTTTAAAAGTTCAGCTTTGAACTTATTTGCACATCAGCATTTTATTTCTCATTAAGCTCTAAAGGAACTTGTCTATAAACAGGTGTTGAGTGATTAAACATGCTGCAGACCTGCAATTATCTGGTTGACAAGAACAAAGATCAAGAAAAATGCTTCAGGCGTTGTGTGGCTCCCATTATCACTGACCTTTGTTTGAGAATGTGGCTGGTGATCGAGCAGATGAACTGGTCTCACAAGATGAGATAATGAGTCGTAGGTTTCATCCCTTGTGCGCTGAAAGGCAACTATCTGCTCTGATTGGCCCAGAGCCAAAACAACCCTGACATGTCCTTTACAAAAACCTGAGAACACGTCAACCACGGGCATGTAGCAGTCCACCCCTAAAACAGGGTACTGCGACTGGAGAAGAAGGTGAGCGATCTTTGGATCCCTGGGGGGTAAAAAAAAAGAAAAAGAGAGAGAGCACATGCAGTCTAGTTAGAAGTTTATTTAAGTGTTTTATCAAAAAGACCTGTGCCACCATTGTGTGGCTCTTTGGTATGAAGGAATGTTGTTTGTATGCTTCACTGAGTCATTGTCTGCATGTTTGGGCTTTATTCTGAACATTGTTTTGTTGCATTTCTTTTATAAATTATTGTATTCATGTGTTTTTAAATTTTGTATTCAGCACATTTAGTTCACTTGTAAAATACATTTGTGTAAGATAGATCAAATTAAAATTATTTAGCCACCTGCTATTTGAATTAGGTGGACCACAGCGCCTCCCAGAGGGCAGGCTATAAAACAACAGTCTAGTTACCTTTTTAGCCCCCCCCCAAAAAAAAATCTTAATTTCTAGGGCTGTGACAAATAATCTGAAATCTCAATCAATTATTTGATTTCGAAACTGTCAGAAAATTGGGGGAAATGTTGGTAAAAATGTCCTCCACTACAAGTTGTAAGTGTGATTTTCTAATAGCTTGTTTTGACTGGAATGTCACGACAAAAAGTCATTCCTCTTACAATAAGAGAAGCAAAAAAGCCAAAAATATAAATATTTGAGTGAATTTTCTTCAAATATGCACGAGTGCTTACATAAATTATGAATCGATGGTCAAGACGGTGTCAGCTAAATTTTGTCAAAACAAATACAGACTGCTCATTCCAGCTTTCTACCTTTTGAAATCTTTAGTTATCGTTTACATTATTTGTCAAATGCCGTTACTCCACTTGCCTGAACGACATGTAGAACTGGTGGAGGGGTAATTTAACGAGGCCCAGGAGTCGATCTTGCGCTGAGCTTCCTGTCTTCTGCCACACCTCAATGACCATCACATTGTTCCTCATACGTTCCAACAGTTTGGATGTTAAGGCTACAGGAGTCACCTGAGGCAGAGGTTGGAGAAAAGTCATAAAGAACTGTGCGTTTAAAAGATGTCCCCCCTGTAACCCGATAGAAAACTTTTGAAATGGTTATAGGACTTGATATCCGGGACTGACCTGAACAAAGTTGAATGATGGATTTCTCTGACCCCAGCTGGTCCCAGATCTTGCCGTTTCATCGCTCCAAAACAGTTTGCAGTTCAAGTACACATTCGGAGCCTGCATGGGCCCACAGTTGAAGTCCTTTCCATCTGGCACCATGAGTAAGGTGTGCAGAAGGACTTCAGGATCCTCCTCCACCTGCCGACGGGATTTATGAGGAGATGTGTGCAGGACAGGATGGGGAGTGGGTTCTTTCAAGGGATTTTGAGGACTCCAAACTTTAAGCCTTGAATCTCCAAAAGAGCCATCTTGTAAATCCTCCCTGCTTGTGTCAACCTGCTGAGGCCTGGAGCTGCTCTCTCTGTGTGGACTGGGTGCAGTTTGTGAAGGAGATGTGTCGCTCCAAGCCAGCTTGCTTCTTCTTTTTTCAGAGGAGAAATCTTTGTTGTCTGTTGCAAGTTCTAGTGACACCTAAACAAAAACAAAAAAACTTGGTTAAGAAAGTCAGGCCTTCAATCATGAATTCATGGGTAAAAAAACAAACAGGAAAGCAGTACAGTATGTCACCTTGAGAGGTCCAACCTCCCGCATTTCACAGTTTCCTTCCACACTCAGCACAGGTAGGATGACAGACTGACTCAGCTGCTTACTCTGCAGCAGACAGCGCAGAGGGTGAACTGCCTGACCAATAAGAACAGGCTGTAACAAGAGAGACCATAGAGCATTATAGTGCATCATAGTTATGACTGATTCACTTCTTTATTGAAGCTGGGTTTTTTCAGTGCAGAATGAGATTTCGTGTTTGACAAAGTCAATGTATCATTTCAACAGAACACATCATTAATAACCATGTGTTGATATAAAATAAATTCAACACCCATACTAATGCGTAACCATGCCAACGATGTTAAAGGTGAAGTAATATGTTTGGTTGTATTCTGCCAACAGATGAGCATTTTTATTTATTATCACAGAACGTCTAACCTTAATTCACTCAGGTAAGATACTCAAGAGACACTAAACAAATATGACCAATTTTAACCATTTAAAAGAGTTACATTTTTGCCCAAAGCTTCTTACTTACTTTCTTTTGGTCGCTGTTGCGTGAGTGGATCTTGAAAATCAGATCAGTTTCCCACCATTGTTTAACAGTTGCTGTACTGAGGTGGACAGGAAACACAGTGTGCTGGTGGAACCTGACCACTAAATAAGGACAATAAGTAAACTATATGTCAGATACCATTAGATTGTTTTTCACTTATAAGTGAAAGTATTCTTACAGATCTTACCTCCTCCATTGACTTTACTGGCAACAGCTCTCGTAACCTCTCCTTCTCTGCCCTTAGTGCGATCATGTCGACTACAAGTCAAAGCCTTTGGGAACAGGTACTCAATGAAATATGTGCTAGTGAAAGAGACAAGACATATGAAAGACTTGTGTTATTCATAGTGACATGTTTTTTAAAGAGGAGTTCAAAAAATGTCAAATATTTTGCTTACCACTTCTTTTTGTTTACTGGTCGAGGAGGTTTTCCTTTACTTGAGGTTTTCCCAGGTGTGGTGTTAGAACTCCCTGAAGGTACGGTCAGAGAGTCGATGGTCACTCTCGCCAGCCGGATTGAACTCAGTAAAGACATCTGCTCTGAACTCAGGCCAGGAGGAATATCAGCAGCATCTGCAGACCGCCGAGGCTCTGAATTTGGACTGCACAGTCAAAATATTGTAAACAATTGTTTAAAATGTACAAAAAGGGGAAGGTTGTATTTAGACTATTCTCAAAATTCATTTGTGTCAATAATATGCATTTCTGGAACCTTTGATTTTTAAATGCATCCTGCGTAACAGATTTATGAACATGCAATTTATTTTTGGGATTGTTATGCCTTTATTTTAGAGACAGGACAGCGGATAGAGTCAGAGGACCATGGCATCTGTACATGGGGCACCAGACTAACCACTAGGCTATCAGCGCCTGGTCATTTTCTAGTAGTTTTCTACTGCATTCTTTGTCACTAATTCAAATGTAGTTTCTGACAGAACTTCAGATCTAAAAGTCTTTTTTAGAGCAGCTACATTAGAAAGTAAAAGAATTTAAAAAATAAGGTGACCTCCTGACCTTCTAAGAAAAGATGCAGCGTGAACTAACAAGCATTTAAAGGCCCTTACCGTCCACTAGTCTTGGGTCCAGACTGTGTCGGATGTTTTTGACTGGAGGACCCTGTTTGTCGTTCCCCAGCCTCAGGGTCACTTTGGGTCATATCTATAATCTGAAAGAAAATGAGAAAAAAAAAATGTGTTAAAAATTCTCTGCAAGAAAATCCAAGTAAATTAAAAGTAATATTTCACATAAAAATAAACATGGTTGGTGTTGCAGGAGTTTTAGCTCATACTACTTACAGGGGTTTTATAAAACAAATTTTCCAGTAAGCTCTGGTCATATTGAGGGTCATTGAGCTCACTGTCCCCACACACACTGCTATGGCCAGACAGAGATTCAATGGAGCAGCGCTCTCCATCCCAGGGAGGCAGAGGAGAAGTGTTCAGGCTAAAGAGAAATAAAAAAACAGAAGACTAAAAGTCATGGTGACAGAAAAGGCTTGTATTGGTTGACTGTTGAAGTAAATGCACACATATGTACCTGCCGAGGAGCAGATCAACAGCTCTGTTATCCATGTCTGCAGGACATTCTAAGCCATCGTCTTTGACTACAGCAACATCGTCGCAGTTCTTGAGATTTGAATCAGCATGAAGAATATTTTGAAGAAACATCCCAGAGGTAGAAGAGGAGGGCCTGCTGACAGAGAAACAACATTTTATAGACTATGCATTAAAGGTGACAGAAAACATTGTTATTACAAAATGTAGAAACACTTACTTGGACAGTGGCAGGACGTTATCCTTTGGGAGAGGTAGAGGTGTGTCTTTCAGAGCTTGGGCAGAATCTGAGTCACATTTTAAAGCTGATACGACCATAGCATTTCTCAGCTTGTTTCCACGCTCGAGAAGAACTGTGTTTGGGGAAAATGTGGGGAAGTTGTAAAGCAAATGCAAAATGTTTCCTTTTTTTAGTTGTATATACAGGATGTTAAGTCGTTCTGTAACCAACCTGAGAGGATATCATTGGTAGTGTGTCCACCAGACTCCTGACTTGAAGGATTCACAGCTGTTTGATAGTTCTGAGATCTGTTTGTTCCTGACGACGGATTCTTCAGTGACTCTTCTTTGCCATTGTCTTTTTGCTCATTTTGGAAATATAAGTGGTCTTTCCCTCTGAAAATATTACAGCAATATAAACAATAAAGCCGTGATGTCCCAGGATTAACTTACTACCAGTCAGCTTTTACAACTAAGAAGACTATTATATTACGAACAGGAACAACTTCAAACCTGGGTGTGTTTCCACCACTGCCTCCAGCTGAGAGTGATCTAGGCTGCAAAGGCACAGTCAGTGTGGTGACTTGCGGTCCATCAGTGCTGATATCTGTGGCCGGACATGAGCTGCTGCTGTCATAGGCTTCCATCAGGGGCTCCAAGCTGAGGGAAACCTGAAGGGGTGAAGGAACAAGATGTGGATATGAATAACAATTGGTGATGGAAATGATTTGAGCTGAGTCTCTGCAGAGCTCTTAACTAGGAGGTAGTCATGAAATCATTGAACAACGGTAAGATTTAGTATTAACCAAACATATCGCAGCTTGCAGGTAAATGTCAATTTCCACTCACCTGTAACTCTCCGAGCTTCTCAGATGTGGGAGAAATGATGGTGTAAAATCCACTTATGGAGTGTGAAAGAGAGAGACGAGAGATGCCTGCAACCTGACATCTGGCAATCGGCAAATGATCCGGTTTTGTCAGAACTTCCAGTACCATAGAGCCCATATCTGTTCATCAATGACACGTTATTGTTCATTTTTTAAACGTGTTTTACGAAACAGGGAAAATTAGTTATTTCAAAGTGTTCTAAGTTACCTGTAAGATATGAGGTGAACTGCTTTGGCCCACAGCGAATGGGGAAGCGAGCTGTGGTCTTGATGATCTTCTGTGACAGCTGTGATCCATCTCTTGGTAAGAAGTGAGTCCCGTTGGATGACTCTCCCCACCAGCGCAGCCTGATGAATGTCGCAGACGGAGGTTTGTGAACTGTCCATAACACCCGACTTATGGTCACTCGCAGGAAGCATCTCAGCTGTCCCTCGACCAGAGGAGGGAGGCTGGTGGAGGGGGACACATCGCTGGGGACTGTAAAGAGTTTATGTTGATATCAGTGGGTTCAAAACATGCACAATACATAACTATTAAAAGATAATGGTCGGCCTATGATGCAAACATCAAGTTTAGCCTTTTGGTGCAGGTTTTGCCTGGTTGTTGGCTGGTATGGCAGACGTACTCTGTTCTGTTTGTTTTTTTTACTTTCTGGGGTTACATATTATGATATGATCTATTCACTACATATCTTGTTAATTTGAGCATATTGAAATCTAAGTTTAACAAATCAAATGTAATAGGTAGTAGGAATGTATTTAATTTGTTTAAAGGGGACATATTATACCCCTTTTCCACCTTTTCAAACAGTCCCCTGTGGCCTAAATACAACATCTGTGCTGTGGTCAAAATATAACATGAATCAAGCACCAGAGGAGGTTTGGACCCCGTATAAACCAGCTCTCTCAGAACGCTCCGTTTTGGTGTGTGTCTCTTTAATGCAATGAGACCCCCTGAGTTTTCCTGATAGACATCACTCCTCTGTAGTGAGAATAAAAATGGCAGACCTGCGCAAAAGTTTTGCTCTAGGCTGGGAGTGGAGTCCATGGGTGGAGAAACCAGCAGAGGGGAGGTGATTTTTTTACCAGAATCCAACTTGTAATGTCAAAAACTGAGAAAATTTTAAACAGAGCATTTTTCTCTGTGTTGTAAGATGTATGCAGACCACAAACAAAGGAGTGGATGGATTTATTTCAAATTTTGTGGGTCGATAGACACTCAGGTTACCCAAATATATGTTCAAAAACCTTGTAAAAGTGGATTTTCATAATATGTCCCCTTTAAAGGTTAAATAGTTTGTTCAATATATGATATTGCGGTTGATTCTATTACTGTGATTTATTATTATATTATTATATAAATCGATTTCCATTGATTACCAAAGAAATAATGAAATTGTATTCAGCAGTATGATCTATGATGTACGCATAAATGTATCAGAAGTTACAATTTAATTACAAGATAAGCATGATTCTGTAAAGGGAAAATACCAATAAAGTTATTTAATTAGATTAACTTTCACTTATTAGTATTTTAGTGCTTATAGTTCTGAGTTCCATCAAACTAAAGGTACGTAAAAGATAGAATACTTTTTCCGCCACTTTTAAGTAAGGAACAAATGCACACTTTAAGATTGACAACAGACACATTACATTAACAACATCACAAACGGAGAGAAAGCGAGACTTTATGAGCTATTAAGCTAACATACGAGGAGAATGTGAGCCTGACAGCTGACGGAAACAGCTACTTAACTACAGTCATGTGTAATGCTAGCAGCTAGCCAAGCTAACATCAGTTTACCTTTCTTTTTGCTGCCTCCAGCTTTGACGGACTTCTGTTTTCTGCTCTTCATCCCGCAGCTCAGTAAATATAGATGATGAATGATAGCCTGGCTAAAGCAGAGGCCGAACCGTGAGCAGGCATGGTTTTAACCAGACTCCAACAAACTAATAATCCGTTTAACATAGCAGCGAGAGCTACGCAGACACAAACAAACGGCAGCGCGCTAAACAGTTTCCGAGCAACGCAGTCCAAACATCCCGCCTCCTCCGCCGCTACTCGCGACTGAAGCACTCTGGGAATTTGAGTTTATGAGCAGGATTCACATTTTGTGGTTTGTTTGAGGTTGGTTTCAATAGTTTCAAATTATTTTGATCATTACATCTACAACAGTACATCATGTCTTGAATATATCATCATATGAATTTAATTTTAAAATCTAAGTTTGCAGATATGTTACATCTATCAGATTTAGGCTACTATATCGTTGATGCTTCAATATTTGTTACCTTTTTTAACTTTTAATTCTTAATGTAGAACTTTCACTTGCTAACAAGTATTTGTACACTGGGGTATTTGTAGCCTATTTGTACTGGCTGCTTTTTCATCAGCCAGATTTGCTTCATGTAGATTTGCAGGTTTCTGGAGGGACTTGACACTTAGGCTACCTGTTCTCCCAGCAGCTGGAGGGTGATCAGTTGCAAACTTCAAATTATTATTATTTTTTAATACAGCGAACTGCCTTGTGTGTGTGTGTGTATTTAATAGTTATTGGAGTTGCATTCCAAAAGTCAAAATTACATATTTTAAATGGCGATATAACTCATGATTTAACTGTATACACATAATAAACACAACATTTCTGTTCATATGCCACACATTGGTGTTGTGACAATCCCAAATAGGTTCAATGCCAAACTATTTCACATTATTATAAATAAATTTACACTTGAAAAGTGAAGTGATGTCACCCCTTAAAACTACTATTGAACCCTACATTTTCAAGAGTACTTTTGATATACTTTATTTCACTATAACACAATTCTCACATGACATACTATACAAAGACAGCTGTTCTTAGCTGCTGAAACTTTGTGTACCTAAGAATCGAGATCAATCCCACCAAGCAATCTAATCTTTGCATAATATAGAAACTTATGTGAAACTTCAACAAGTTTAAAAAATAAGCACCAAATCAAAATCATAGAAGAGGAAAACAAAAATTTAAGATTTCAAAAACTCAATGCTGCCTTTTTTTTTCATCACCAGCAGAGGGAGGCACTCACTTTCTTTACAGTTTGAGAGTGTGCAGTGATTGTCTTTACCTGCTGAACCCGAGATGAATAAGGACTTGATATATTTTATCATATCCTTTTTTTGTGCTGGAAACTTCACTCAGTCAGTCACTATTGTGTTCACATTTTACATTACCAGTACACAATCACTGACTCTGTATTGAGTTATGGGCCAGTTCCCAAAAGGTGTCACATTAAGAGGGTTTCTAAAGGGTTAAAAAAAAGTCTGCCTTTTAACATGAAGAAAAAAGGTATGAACTAACTTCACAACACGTGCCGAGGTAGACCCATGGTCGAGTCATGTATGCTTTAGGTAGTTTGGATTCTGCATGTGCATAGCAACAAGTCCCTCTGCAGCCATGTTTGTTTTGGTGATCATAGTAACAGCGAGGGCAGCTAAAGGCTCAACATGAAGCCCTTTGAATCCTGGAAAAAGATGGGTTGCAGCTAGTAAGATGGCCCTGTGAATGCATAAAGATTCAGCCTTTAAGTACTTTTGAATTGCTGGTTTATTTTGTTTCTGATTTGAATGAAAAAGTAAACTTTGTTAACATTACCTCTGCTGTCTCAAGTCAAACTTGTACATTGACAAAACAATGTGAATCTTGTAATATATTTGTCTAGTAACTGCAATGTGTGGTTGTAGATATGGTATAAGTAGCTTCAAACCTATTTTGCACGATATTCTTTAATTAAATAATCTTTAATTCTAAGTAATATTGTTTGTTATATTAATACTTGCAATGAAACAGATAAGAGATAGCTTCAGGACAGCAGGCTCTTCCCACTCATCAACCTCAGGGTTTTCCATACTGGAATGTGTAATACTCATCCAGTATGTGCCTGTTCTTATAGTTTCTGTGTGTCAGTGTGTGCTTGGGAAGTGTGTATGTTTGTGTACACTGTGGGGAGCTGGAGGGGAAACATGTATCACTGTGGGCAACCAAAGTCAGTCTTTTTTTGGTAATTCAATCTGTATAATGCCCCCCAGAAGGTCACATATAGAGGCTCTTAAATGTACTGTGAGGGTGCCATCTCACATTTTTTTCAGATGGGTAATGACCCATAGACACATAAACCTGAGAAATCTGAGCGTTACGCTGACAAAGTTTTTTGTAACGTGGATTCAGATAAAGTCTGGTTCCCAATCACTTTGCGTGCAAAGCGTGATTAATGACAAAGCGCTTCTGAAACGCAATAAGAGGCTGACAGATCTGGTTCATCTTTGTCTTAAGACAGCCAGTTAAATCAAGGAGCCTCTATCAGGCAGCAGTGATCACATTGTTCAGTCAGCTGGGAATAAACAGGCAAAATCACAATGACGGGTTCCTCTGACTCATGAATTAGAGTTATGAGGTTGGAGATAACCTATAACAGATGAGCTTCAACCAAACATGCTCTGTATCTGCTTATTCCAAAGACAGGCTTTATTTCTAGCTGCAACATTACAACAATTTTAGATGCCTTTAGAATACATTTCACTGTGATTCAGCCAGAAATCTATGCAAACTGCATCTACACATTCAACATGAAGTCCTGAGAGTTCTCACTAAGTTGAGCTGTGCTGATTTGTAATGACAGGCCCCAGAGTGGGCCCAACGTAGGAAGAGGGCTGCATAAGATGTCAGTTTTTAAGCAAGCAGGAGCAAACAGCCTTCACAGTAAACTGAAACCAGCACATTATGCAAAGGCAAAATGCCTCTCTCTTAGATGCAGAAACTGGCCAGTAGTAGCAAGAGAGCGTTTGGCCTCTGGGGGCTGATTGCAAACCCCCTCTCAGCCGTGTGTGATCCACGTCCACTGCAGCTCTGTACTGCACGCTTCAGGCTCCCTGGGGCCCGGGGCTCCAATCACAGATGCAGGCTGCCCCAGATCGGCTCTCACCACCCCTGCCTGTGTGCTAACTTTCTGGCTCTCTCCTGCTTCCCGCCTGCAAGTGTGCCTCTCAATTGTGGAGGCAGGCTCTTGTGCTCCAAGGGGCCCGGCTATAGCGCCGCCCCCTCTCACTCTTCAGGGTTCAGGCTGCAGCGATGTTGGAACTCTTGGCCGTACTCGTGGATCCACTTGTTTGCAACTGTAACAATCGCAGATGTGCAAAATGTGTTTAAATATCTTCAAGAAAGTACCTTTTGGATAATTGTGTTTGAAAAGTTCTGCCTTAACATTTATTTGTGATGATGAATAGGGGTGCTCGAAATGACACAGCCAACAAATGCTTCTGCAGCTGCTATGTGAAGATTAATATCCTCCTGCTAGTTTAACTGGGTCCCTGACACATGCTTCAGCATTCAGGGCCAAACGGCAGCAGATGTTCACCTTCTAAGATGAGTGCTCAGTGTCTTAACTGCATGCTGTAGCATCTCTACATGCATAATGCAAGACAGATGTGGCCTAGCTCTTGGGCATCAGCTCCTGTGTAACGGGAGAGCTGAATAACAAACTGTGAATATGATAAAGAAAACCCTAACATGTCTAAAAGAGATCAAGAGTTCTGATATATTTCACTATTTTTTCCATATTCAAATCCCTTTTTGGCTCATCAAAGTGTTCTGATTTCTTACCCCATTTATCTCCGATGAGCACGGGGCAGCCAGCGTGCAGCGTGTCTTCGTCACCTTCACCGTTTCGATGGAGATTCCACCAAAAGACAGCAGCTCTCTGTAAAAAAAAAGCTTTTAATGAGCAGTAAGTTTGCAATAACAATTATTATCCTTATCGATTACACCGCAAGTTAATTCAGGGATCTTTTGGTGTCTTATGATTTCAGAGAGCATTGAAAGCGCCCATTGCCTTATTGTGTTTCTTTTGACAACAGTCAAAAGGTATTCAGAAACTACAATATGAGACAAAGAAAAGCAAACATTTTGCAAAACATTCATCAAGAAATACATTTTCTGTAGAGTAGGGAATTCAGCTGAACATTTTTGGGTAATTTTAACCTTTTATTGGGTGTAATTATGGTGCATGAAAAGCCAGGGAGGATGATCACAATAAAAGGAAAGGTAAAACCCCAGGGATGACCCGGTAAACCTACACTGCAGCTCATGTGTCCAGACTGAAGCTCACCTACACAATAGCTGTGTTGTGTTTAAAAAAAATCTGGCTGTTGCTGCTGTGATTTCACCTTTTAGCATTTTGACAGCTGCACCAGGGAATGTGAGTGATGTGTAGAGAGAGCTGCAAATAATCGAGCTGTGGGCAAAAACGACATGCAGACAAAAGAGGCTGCTTGAAGCTCATCTCAGACATGTGCAGAGTGATTACCTCCACGACAGGGACGCTGAAGTTGGCGTAGATGAAGGCTGTGGACCCACCTGCCTCCACAGAGCTGAGCTGTGGAAAAGGACATTCTTTCAGAGTTGTGTCTTGTGTTTATGCTTTCAGAGCTACTCTGCCCACTGCACTTTTTTCAAGGCTTGCAAAGAGCCATTCCTCTTTTAATCACTATCGAATTTGACTTAATTCTCCCAGTGGATACAAAAGCATGTTTCCAAAACACTGTAAAAAGTGAACTTAACAGATTAGTGATAATGGATAGTATAATTAAAAGACAAATTGTTGGTCGCATTAATAGCGAAAACGTAGTTTTGTTGAAGGTTGTTGAAGGACATAACATCCATAAAAGTTGAATTTAGACTGTGAGGTCATTTCTGATTGTGTTTCTCAGGAAAGTGGTTCCAAGGTCTTGCAGCACTCATGGAAAAGGAACCTGCCCAACAACCTCCTGCGGCTGTCTGGCTCATACAAGCTCATAAGACGGTGTGAACAAAAATTCACTCACGTATACCATGAAGGTTGCCAGTCGATTCCCAGTTTTCAGCTTGTATACGGGACTTGAAGGTGACTGGTAAGGATGAAGTTGATATATCACAATAAATGTGAGCACAAACAACATGAAAACGTCTACAGCGATATTATCACATGTTGGATGACGTAAACAGTGTAATCACCAATCAACTTACTGTAGCGTGATCAAAGTGAGGCTCATAATGGCCGCCAATCCCGTAATTCACGACTTGGAGGTATTCACCGTATGGATGCTTCACATTTAGTCCTGTGACCATGGAGATCCTCTGGTCCAGCTTCCCAACAGTGGACTGTGCTGTGCCTTTCAGCCATGCACTACAAAGAAAACACAATGATAATCAACAAAAAAAGTGTATCATTTGCATGCTGATACATTTGTTCACATGGTGCCTTGACACTGCAGCAAAAAAAGACTTAGCATGGCCCAAAACTTTGATTGAATAAAATGACAGAAGATATTTCAAAGTGTTGTCATTTATACCTCTTACTGATGCGGTACTCTGCTGTTGCTTGTTTCTCTCCAGATGCCACAACAGATCGCCTTAACTTGGAAGCAAAGACAAAAAAAAAACAGAATTTAAACTTTGTGATTGTAGCAGCAGCCAAGCTTTGATTTCCAGCTGCAAAACCATTAAGAAATGTGAGTTATAGCATTTTACTACGCTCCAATTATGTGTCCAAAATGAAAACAGAGAGCTGATAAGAGAAAATCCAGAATGTGGATTCAAAAGATCAAATGATGGATTCCAAGAGTTCTTCTAATCTTTGGGAGGAGTGAAAGAGTATCATTCTTGAACACAAACATTCAAAAAATAGGGAAATGAGACTTTATATAGTAGATACCTTAAAGGTGTCAAGTTTCATGTTATCTTTACCTTCAGCTCACATTCTGTATCTGGAAGGGAGTCAAATAATCCAGATGTTTTGGACTAAGTCTGACCTCTTCAAGTTAAGCCTCTGTGATTTATTTGCACTGCAGAAATGTCACACTGCGCTCTGCTTATTTCATACATGTTGTCTGATTTGCAATGGGTACATACAAACAAACTCCTGACAAGTGGATCCTAACGTTGACTCAAAAAGGCTTCTAACAACTTTTAAAAGGGGACAATATCTGGTTACTAAAAGCGACAGGCCTGCTGCGTGGCACCTTCAAATGAAGCTCTGACATCAAGCATGAGCAATGTAAAAAACTAAGCTCATGCTTAATGAATTATCATCTCTGCTCTAAACTAATACCATACCCCAGGCCTGTTTTCAATAAGGCCACAAGCTGACATCATGATTAAATAAGTACAGGGCTTTCCATCTGAGCAGAGGATGGAAAACAAACTGATCAATGCCAAAACCTCACAGAAACTATAGGGCACATATCAAGACGACCCAATAAATGTTCTCTAAAGTCAATGAGTCAGCAAAGTTAAGCGGCTGTGGGGAGGGAAGGCAGCAAGTTTCCATCAAATGAGCAGAAAATGGAGAGATTCTTTCAGATGAACACTGAGGCCTGATGACAGTGGACAGAGTATTAACCAGTGGAGCCCAGCAGGGGGATTTGGATAGTTTAGCGCTTGGCCAAGTTTTCCTAGTAATGTATCCCTCATGCCTTTAAGCCTTGCTAAATGTTTTGGAAGCAGACCAACTCTTCTTCCATAGGTTCTTTCCAGAAGGAAAAAGTACACGGTTGGCTCAGACCTCTGCAGCCCTACAGCAGAGCAGATTGTCAAGTGACATTTGTATTGGAAAGGAACCCTCACTTTTTAAAGGCTTAAATATGCCACATTTTGAGTATTAAATACATTCGTTGTGTTCAAAACGATGGTGACAGGGCTTCCTTTAGCTTGTTTATGTGTTACCCAGAGGCTCAAAAATGTTTCATCATACATGTTTTTTTTCATAGGAGCCCCTCCCTCGTTAACCATTAGCCCTGTCACCACGTGGAGGAAGACACAGACCCACCTGCTCAGGTACGCTAATGGTAAATTCTCTGTGAGCACTGAAATGTTGTTGTTTGCTAATGTCGCATGAGAACTTACCACTCTGCTAGTTGCAGCTATGTTAAATAGTATTGCTATCGCTATAGGCAACTGTTTTAGAGAATAAAATGCGTTGGCCCTTTTTTGGGGGGGGAGGTGGGGTACTGAATAATGGTATAGGATTTTGGCATAAACTAGCATTCTCACTGAAAACGTAACTTTGGAAGGAAATGTACAATACTTGTGCCAGTAGAGGTGAGCTCAATCACAAAATTTTAACCACATTCTTCACCGCCTCCGTGTAGCCAAACTGTCTCTACTGAAGTTAAGACTTAAAAGATGGTGACAGAGATGAAGACGTGAAGTTGCACTACACGTGAAAAGCTGAAAGCAGAGAGTCGTCCAAAGGCTGACGACCTCATCACACTTTTCACATCAGAGTAACCGATTGCTTACGCCTGGCCAGATGTCCAGGAAGCCTGAGGAAAATAAATATGTGCTGGGAAACATCCTGACACAACATTCATACAAACACAGCCAACATCAATAGAGGGTATAGTTTCCGAGGAGAAACCACAAAGACACACCACATCCTTGACAGACATGAACAAATTATTAACAAGATCTCTGCGGTATGTTGATTATTGAAGAATACGTGAAACGACCTGATTCTTCAATTTTAGAGCAGGATTCAAGGTTATCACATGGAAACAGCAGGACGTTCTATGATTTTAAAACCGTGGTTTGGTTATGTGCTGTTCTCAGTAATCTTCAACAGACTCTCTTTAAGCTGCAATGTTTGCAAGTCCCACATGGAGGAAAAAGCTAAATAGCTCTCATATTTGCTGAGAAAACAGCAAAAATTAGATTAACAAATCTTTTGAAGACCTATTGGGATCAACTCAAAATCTTGGTGTTAATTGTTAAAAGATGACTTGTTTTGTTCATCCCTAAAAAACTTGGGACCAGATGTTGTGATGAGGAAAATCACAAACTGCTTGCACTTACTCCTTGCTGGGCGAGCCCCTTGATGTCCTCGGCCTCCGTGTGGGTGATGAAGTCGTGGTACAGGACCACGTACGGTTGCAGGCTCAGCACTTCACGTCTCACTGGCTGCAGCAGCAGCCCCGGATTACCGCTCGTGAAGAAGTCACAGAAGAGCTCCGGGTTTTTGAAGTGCATCGGCTGCTGGGAGAAAAAAACCCAGCTGAAATTCATTCAACAAGATCAAAACAAGATTTCTTTTTCTTTTTTATCCAATGACAATTAGACTCAGCATTGTTCTCTTCCCACACACAGCAACTTGAAAATCAAATATGACTTTAGAATAATCATAGTCTTTTTTATGGTCATGGGAATCACCAATTACAGACTTAAATAGTTATAAACACTGGGATAAAAGTTTAAACTTGTGTTTTTTGTTAAATTGGAAGCTACTTAATTGGAGCTCTGAACATGACAATGAAAACAGATGTTTTCCTGTTTGTTTATTGAGCCATGCGAGCTGTGTGGCTCAAAGAATGGCCATGTTAAGCTGGTCAAACAGTTTGTTTTGAACTGAAGTATTTTAACAATAATTGGCTGGATCACTAATAAGTATTATGTTACATATATCTGAGGTACCCAAAGAGTGAAGCCTACTGATTTTGATGTTACTTCCTGTAAGGCCCAGATGTTACTGGTTCATTATCGACTTGTCTTGATATTTATCTGATTGGTATAGAAAGTCCTGATGATGGGAGAATGAATCCTCATGAGTTTGACTCACTTTTCATCAAACTCCATCAGGTCCGACATTTATTTGGTAAGGGATTATGGCATAAAGTAGCGTACTCACTGAAAACGTATTTCAGAAGAGACATTTCCAATACTTGTGCCAGTGAAAGTGAGCTCAATCCAAACATTTAAACACACTTAACCTTATAACATATTTATATCAGCATGCTGGCAGTCTCACTGGGACCATGTTAACAATATAACATTAGCATGTAGCTCTAGAGTCTTAGCATCATTAGCATAGCTGGAGGCTTCTGATTTCACTAAATATTGAATTAATTTTTTTTTTTAGTATCATAAAATGAAGAGGAAAAGCAAATGAATCCAAACAGAGGGAAATATACATTTTTAAAAGCCCTTTTTGGTGCCTGTAAGATCACAAATCAAACTCAAACTACGGCATATGCTGTATAAGTCACCAACTATTTTCTCTAACATTGATTCAACCGTGCAAAGACAGATGAAAAGCAATTACATTTTTTATTTTATTTTTCATGATGTAATAGAGGCACGAACTGAATTCGTTGGCACATTTTGGTTGGTATTTTTACAGCCATGAATATGCTGGCCGTTGTATTAACTTGTCCCAGATTCTTTCAAGATATTTTTTCCTAATACTGAGTATGATATGCGGATGATCCATTGTTTTGAATACCTGATGTCTTTGGGTCTGGCAGAGTCTCTCGTAATTGTCCCTGGTCGTTGAATAATTGGAGGAGGGTCTCCTCAGCCCGTCGCCCCTCAGTGACCTTTGTGGACTCACATCCAGCAGCTTCTCGTATTTCTCAACGTTCTGCAAAACTCTCCCATTCATTGGATCTGCAGGGGGAAAAAAGTATAATTAGTGTAGTCCTACATTAAAGGGCATGTCTCTTCATCATAACAGAAAGACAAGTGATGTTAGTCAGTTTTCCAGGGACGATTCATGCATCACAAACAGGATGATGGAAAAGGGAAAATGAAAATAGTTACCATGATGCAGAAGCTCCTGAGACAGACTAAGAGCATAGGACACATTTCCTGTCTGAAAAAACGAGGAGCATGTAAGACAATGTAACCCATCAATTTTCTTATACATGAGCATTTATAAATGAATGAGTTTCTTTGTACCGACTTTAAAGTGAGAGAAGGCCAGGTGATCCAGAGCATCCTCTAGAGTTCCTGCATTTTCAGGGCTCCACTCGCCTTCTGTTCCCCTGAAGAGACGCACCGACTCCTCCAACCACTGCACCGAGTGGTAGTAGTCCTCCTGCTCATAAGCCACCTGTGTAAAATAACATCACTATTTTAAATCACAACTGTAAGTCAGTCCAAGTAGAATTTGTGTATAATTGTGAATCAAAAACTGCTAAATGTGGGCACACTTTGATGTTGAAAAGTCTCGTATTGTCTGTGTTTCACATTACATTTCTGCATTTCTCCTAGCTGCCATCAGTGGAAGAAATTATAGTGATTTAATTTAAAAGCGGGTTAAGTAGCCAAAATGGCCCAGCCCAAAGGCAGCCTGAATCCAGCATGCTAGCCAGGGTCAAATATAATGCCAGCGCAGTGACGTTATGCAGCAGACTGAAGAAACTTGTCTGATTCTGATTCTGCTTCCAGCTCCAAGCTTACCTGACAGCTGCTAATTAGATGTATTTCTAAACCAAAATCAGCCACGAAGATAAATTATGAAGCACTACATGGACAACAAGACTGCCCCAGGATGAATTCAAGCTTTTCAAATTGGATATTTTGTGCTTGTGTGTGGCTGTCTATGTTTTGTTGTGATTCTTTCTCAGTTCTTATTTCCTCAGCTGCACCCAGTTCTCTCCGGTACAAGAGATGTCAAACTTAATAAGATTACCAGATTAAATAACAATAATAAGTCATAACGAGAACAGCTGGATGAGATGAGATGATCATAATTAATTATGGAGTTTGTTCAGCCTTGATTTTGCTGCCACAGACTCTGATTACTTCATCTTTTCCAGGTCACTTTCAGCACAAAATGACATTGAAGCATTATTTTTTTGCCTGCCCAACAGTCCAATACCAAATTATTTTTTTACTATAACAAAATCCAAAATTCACTAAAAGAAAACAGGAAATTCTTAAACCTTAGAAAACTGGAGCAGCATTCAATTTGGCTTGCATACTTAAAGCTCCTGTGAGGAACTTGTGAGGGTTTGTGTTGTTTTGGCGCCCCCAGTGGACACAGGAGTATTTCTCCTCACTTGCCGAGTTTGTCCTATACCTGAGTAGGTAGTGTTAACAGACAAAACAATCTCATCCTGCTCTCTTTAAAAAGTCAAATATCTCTCTGTGGAAAGTGTAACAAAAAGGCTGTTCCAGCAGCATGCTGTAACTCGTTTGACACCGACCCAGTTACAGCATTTACAGGAATTATCAATGCAAACAGAGAAATACTCAGTCATGTCCCTGATGATCTCTTTTGCTTTTTAAGGTCATACAGAGGCAATTACTTTTCATTTCAGAGTGAATAGCTGTTCAAAAACTCGTCTCAGGGTCTTTAAAAAGTATTTATCGATACTGGCTGTTGAGCTCTAAACTGCCTACACAGAGTGCTGCACTAATGTACAGGTTACAGGTCAGCCTTAATGCTTCGATTATAGGCTGCTTGTTTCACTCTTAAGGTTAATTTCGGGCTTTTTATGCCTTTATTAGAGGGATAGGACAGTGGATAGAGTCAGAACTCAAGGAGAGAGAGTGAGGAATGAAATGCGGGAAAGGAGCCACAGGTCAGATTCGAACCCGGGCTGCCTGCTTGAAGGTCTACGGCCTCCGCACATGGGGGTGCAAACTAACCACTACGACACCGGTGTCCTGAATGTTTCCCTCATGATTAAAAACATTTGAATGTTGTTGGTTTTTTTCATCACTAGAAACGCAAGAATCAACTTGTCAGTCATTACACTAATCATTCTAGTATCATCTATATTTGTGTTTTGAATTAAGTAAGCGACTTTCTATGTCTGTCAGGTTTCATACATTTTGCCTGCAGCAGGACAGTTTCAGAGATTTCACCTGTCTGACTTCTGACTGCATGTACACTGTGGATAGAGCTACATCTCCAAGAACACGCTGAGCATTATTTGTACTCTAATAAAGTCATGAACACAGGCTGCAGTCTCCCTGTGAACCACATCTCAAACCTCTTTTGTGGCTGACTTGACTTGATGAAGTAGGTGCTGACTACAGGCCTGACAGCACCCACACTGACTGAGACAAGTCGACATGCGGCTCCTCCCCGCACAGATTACATCCACAACCCCTCCAGACAGCACACAAACAGGAATTCCAGTGTACCATTAAACCCCCAAAACACACAAGCACACACAAACTTACCACTTAACCGAACTGAACAGTAACTTATCTACCCCCCCATGAATTTACACTCAGTTCACAACTTTACACCCCATCATTTGGGAACTTTAAAGAACCAATAAATTCTTAAAAATAGTTAATAACCTGCATGTTTCAGTTTTTTTGGGGGGGAGAAGCATCATCTGGTTTCCAGTTCAAACAGCTTGAAAAGTCCTCAGAATATACAAACGTTGGTCCTGAGGAGCAGTTAACAGCCCTATAAAAGCACGTGCAGGCAGGACAGCACCCTGAAACTACAGTAGGCATCTCTGTTTACAGATCGCCTGAGATAATCTCAGCCTCAGTACAAGTGAAGGTAAGCTGGCCTCTTTGCTCCAAACTTAAGATAATGTCTTTTCCATACAAGTGAGAAAGTCTGTCCCACACAGCGCCCTGCCCTTTCACATCAGCACTGTACATAAACAGTGGAATTTATTGCACTTGGAATCTGTGTTTTTTTCTTTTCTATTGTAATGTATAAAAGCAGATTCTCAGGCACGCAGTGGGAAAAATTCCACTTTTTCCAGGCCTTCTGTCTGGATTCCCACCACACAGTGACGGGCGGGTTTGAAATCCAAATATTTCACAGAAGTCAGGAATGGAAGGTTAATCCTACAGAAACATTTTCTAAATATCTCTATGTTATTACTGAGCATGAGGACTCTTATCTTATTTTACAGTGAAAAATCACCAGGAAAGATGACCGACTGGTTTCACCACACTATCACATACATGTTTTTATATTTCAGAACAGAGATGAAAAATAAGCACTGGTTTGTGTGCTAAGTGTCATACCTTTAACGAGCTACTTAATGTTTTTCATCTATCAGATCACTAATTCCTCTGATTAGGATTTTAAATCTTGTTGAAGATTAGACCTGTGGGGCAAATGCCTTTCTAGCTTGTGAGCCCTTACAGTCAAACAAAACTGATTCTAGTTTGGGCCTCTGGTCCTGTTCCAGATGGCTCTGAGTTCTTAATAGTACCACTATACTGTAGATATATTTCCAACCTTCAGATGGTTTTTATTTAAATAACTGATTCAGGCTCACAGGGAACTCTCCATTATACACACTGATGGAGCAATACTCACAAATCAATGAGACTTATTTTGTGACCCTAGGGAAGGAGGTGGACCTTTAGATTTTTATTAAGATTTTTAAGTTTTTTAGTTCTGCACTTTGTGCAATGTGCTCTTACAACAAAGTGTACTTGCCACATACTGTGAGGGGCCAATGCACTAAACTACAGACCTATATTCTATATAAAGTGTTCAAAACAATCAGCACTTTAATCAGCTGAAATGGTGCTTACAACTTGATGCATCATTACACATCTGAGAATGTTTATTATGAAATGTCCCTCGCAAGGGCCACTTTTCTGCAGAATATTTTCTTTTGATACTTTAAGTACGTTTCTTGAAAATGCTTTTCTTCTAACTTATAGTATACTTGTGAGTGTTGTGCGAGTCTGGAACTTTATCCACTAAAGGAAATAAATTAAAAGCAGTTGAAGAAAATGATGGACTGTTTTACCTTTCCCACCAGAAAGCAATCATCTCCAGACAGCAGCACAGACACTGCAGGCAGGTAGATATCAATAGTTACACCATCGGTGACTCTCTGGAAACGACCTTTGACAAGACTCGCAACCTGAAGAGCATACACATCCTGCAGCCTCATTAGGCCCTTAGCGGCCCCCTGCAGGTCCTCCAGTTGGGGCAGACCTGCCTCTTCTTCCTCATAACTGGACCTGAGGGCTGGACAGCAGAAGGGCCAAAAGGTGAACGGAACTGGGAATGAATGGGTGGGTGGTGACAGCTGAGAAAAGAGAGCGGGGGTGTTAAGTTATCATCACCAGATGTGTCTGTATAGAAACAAACCTTGTGCGTTCTCCAGGGCTTCGTTGCTGTAGACAACATGCAGCCACTCTGAATGAAGCCTCTTGATCAGGGTGAAGGCCACCAGAGGGTTCGACATCGTGGCCGCCGGGCCTTTGTAAAGTTCAGCGTGTAGATCGGACACTTTGGAATAAAAGCTGTGAAGAAAATGAACAAGGACAATGGTTGGGACAACCAAGGGCTCAGACTGTTTCAGACACAAGGATCCTTACTTGCTTGTAAGCTATGGGTTATTGGGTAACCATTTTTCTTACATGTTTCCTAGCTGTTCAAGGAAATCTCAACACACAGCACTTCTATCTGCTTATCACGCCCTGATTCACCATGTTTCTATGTGTTAAAATGATGTGTTCTTAGGGACAAATACATTGATTGATACAAATGTCATCCTCATGTAAACGAAAGGTATACAAGAAGTATTTTCCATTTCTTCTAATGCTCTCAAAAATGGTCACAGAACAGTAAAAGTCCTTGAGACACTTTGAGACAGATCAATTCATTTTAAGCCAGATCCACTCATTTCAAAACCTTACCAACATAAGAATGAACGTAAACAACTTCCACTTTCAAACGGTACAGTTTAAAAAAAAGTATTTAAAAAATGCGGATAATAACAGGATTAAATGTTATTTCCGTTTACCCCATTATCGTGACTTAAACATTGTTAGGACAGCTGTGCCTTCAATGACTCTTTTTCCAATCCCCCCACAAGAGAAAGCCACAATAAGGCTACTGTGTTACATTTTATAGTCCAACAAGCTCCACCATAAAAAAGTGGCGGCCATTTCCTCAGAGAAGCTGTTGAATCATGGAGAGGGGTGACTAAAGAAGTCATGTTCTCAGTCAGTCATTCAGTTTCCAACAGGATACTGGATGGAAAAACACGTCTTTGTTATTGTCTTGTATGATTCATTGATATGAGTAGGTGCTGTCACTGTTTTCTTCTCCAGAAATGCTTCTCTAATGTGCTATTAATAAAACAAACTGGACAGTGAGGTAAAATACTTGGAGCTGGGAAAAACAGCACATAGACATTAAGTCATGGCTCATTTCATTTTTTCACAATGACATGAAAATTAGGTTGATTTTAGAAGTAGGATTCTCGGCTGTGAGTCTGAAAATGTGATGATATCCTTGTCAGAGGCGCTGCTTGTCAACAGGCAAGGCAGGCCACTGCTTGGAGCCCCAGACCAGTAGGGGGCCCCTGAGGGCTCACAAAACCACATCAGCGGCCCAAAATGTGCACATTTTGCAATGCCAGTAGGAAACCTCCCAAAGGGTGCCCCATTTCAAAGTATTCACTCTCATTACGTTGTGTGCATGCATTATTGCTGTGAAAGCCAAATTTGTGGACAAAAGTCACCCAAGAAAACTGAAGAGGAATCCATCTATGGGGGATTAAAAATGTGTTTAAATCACAGTGTCCACAGACTTTTTCCATTCTTATTCACAGTCTGTGGAGGAGACTCAGGATTTGTCACTGGATGATATCACCACCACAGCCTTGTATCTCTGTGTAAATAACAGATGAGGGTTTGGGCGGATTTTTTCTTTAATTCTTTACAGACAGCATTGTAGGCTTTTGCGATCTTCAAAACTCCAAATAATAAAAAAATCTAATTTCTAACCTTGAAATGGAAATTAGATTATCTGTTTAAAGACATCATGCGTGTCATCATGCATGTCACTCACCGCTTGACGTCCTCCAGCCTCTCTAACTCTTGGTCAATGTAAGTTTTCAAGTAATCGATCAGCTTCCGTTCAACATGGATTGCCTGTTTAACGTTCAGCAGCGACGTGTACATTTCCCCTACAGACACGTGAATCACAGCTACAGACAGGACACAAAAACAGAAGTAAACACGTGTAGGATAAATCATCTCGTCTCTGTAAAAAGCAAGTGGAGGCTGCTTCTCTCTGTGTCTGTGTTACCAGAACTGAGCTGAGGATCTGCAGGATTTGCAAACCATGCCTCTGAAGTCCACACGGGGATCTCCCTCATCTGCTCTGAGATCAGCTTTCACCTCCAGCTCGCTGCAGCCTGAATTCATCCACGATATTTAGTTTCCCATTGATGTACGCACAGACGACAGGTTTAATGTGCTCTATAATACACATGAACACATCACGATTTATGGAGTTAAAGGTCTGGTACGAGTTTGGAAAGGCTGCCTCTAATTAATTAGATGTTTTTAATAATGCAACAAAAATATATGAATTTTATATTTTTCCAAATGAAAACGGACTTACCGGTTCTAGTTTCCTTTTACAGTGTTTTGAGTCATTCTTATTAGTTTAAATAGATGACTACGGCTAATCATTTTCTCCCTGACAAAAAAGTTTAGTGCATGTGCGAGTTCAGCTCGGCCTAACTGCGACACCTGCAGGTGAAAGACTTGTACTACAACCAAACTGCTGTGTTAAGCCGCTCAGTGTACAATTTATTACATTGATGTGGTGTGAACAAACCGTACATTTAGCTGATGCTGCTTTTGATTTAGTTAATAATACAGGAAACAACTTTGAAATGTACACCAAACACATGTTAATCACTTGTAACGGCCACAGACACACAGTTCACATACTGTATGTAACACACTATTCACATATGTATTTAATATTGGAACTAAAAACAAGACATGCATCTAATGTTGTGTATCTAAAGCTTTCTGTTATGGGTTGTGAAAATATATAATAAGTAAAAAAGGCATGTGTTTGAATTTTATTGACATATTCACACGTAGGCTATAATTTGAATGTTTGGGTCCTTATGAGACTGGTTTGCAGGGTTTGACTCAATATGTCTTATTCCCATATTTACATTTTAACCATATCCATAGAAAACAAACACATTGAAGCTGTTTCACAATGTTGGCTCTTTTTTTTCAGCGGCATCAAACACGGTAACCCCAAGTATAGTTTGCTTCAAGAAACTCATCAGGGATTTTTGCACTACAATATCAGTGTACTGATCTGATTGAATTGCCTGAAAAACAACAATTTTTACATCAATGTATGTTTGTGATTTGGCCTTTTAAATGTTTAAATGGTCTATCTCCAGTGGGTTACAGAAGTATTAAAGTGCTATCTTGTCTTTTATCCAGCCACACAGTTAATCATCAAACCTGCATGATCCTCGCTGCATGCTCATTGAGCAGATTTTATTGAGGATAACCTCAAATTCACTGCTGGCACAGGATTCAGGTCGACGCCTTTTATGTTTAACGCAGCAGATCTCTGAAACTTAAATGATCCCAATGTATTAAATAAAAGGCTCAGGATCACTTAAAACCTAACAGTTTCAACTGATTCATGATGAAACCATGTTCACAGATCAGAACAAGCTTTTCTCTTGTTCAACAAAAGATTGAAAATGTCTGTAAATCTTTATATTCAAGCAATGTTACTTTATTGCTCACTCAATTTGTTCATGAAGACAGAATTACATGTTGCAGGGTCTGTAGAATCACTAACATATGTTTAAAGCTTTTTACGCCTTTTATTTTAAATACAACATTGAATGCAATTGTTTTCATTACATTCAAACATTATATTACAACACACTCTAGTGATATACATGACTAATAGACAGCCACAGAAATCTCTTTCACTTTAGTTTTCAAATGTGAAACATTTCTTTACTATCACAAAAATCTGTTTAATTTATACAAGTCTTATTAATACCCTCCAAGGCTTTTTTTTTTGCAGGACGTGAACTAAATTCAGTGTCTCTGAAGACATTTCTAGACCTTCCTATACCTTGTTTACAGTAACATCACAAATTCATCTTTTTAACAGTATACAATCATAGTATCTTTTTCAAGTAGCAGACAAGTTTTCCTGCAGCTTGCCTCTGATACCTGGTTTGACTTTGTTTGAGCAGCAGAGAAACATTTTTGCAATGTAGGCCCTGAGAATCTGATCTCTAAAGCCATAGATGAGCGGGCTGAGAAAGCGGGGAATCAGGATAAAACAGAAGTAATTAAAAAAGGACACATCTTCTGGCAGCCAGTTAACATGCAAAACTATGAGAGTTTCAGTGATGGGGCTGGTGAAGGCCAACATGCACAGCAGCAGCTGAAAGCCGTGCAGCAGGACAGTGTGCATGGCTTTGCTCACAGACACTCTGTCTTGTCTCAGCTTCCTGGTTTCTAGCAGGATTCTCACATATGTAAAGAGGATGATAACAGCCACTACTGCAAAGAAAAGAATACTCATGGCAGCTTTGAACAATCTCTGGATCGGGGATGTGTTAAGATCAGTAACTCTGCAAATCACAGGGGTGGATAAGACATTCACAGAAGGGTTAAGTTCCATCATGGAATGGTCAATGAGAGGGGTTATGCAGCTGATGAGCCACAGGGACAGAACAATGATCCAGATTTGGTTGGAGCGCCAGGCCGCCGGGCGCTGCAGGGGATAGAAGATGGCAACATAACGCTCCAGTGACATGGTGGCCAGGATTAAAGGTGTGTTATAGAAAGTGGCGGTGGAAAAAAACAGCAGAGGAACACAGTAGACAATAGCGAATTTCACCTTGCTCATGAAGAAGAGGAAAAGCAGCACAGAGGACAAGAGCAGGAGGGTGTCATTGATGAGCATGTAGGCAAACAGAATGTACCGAGATGTGTCCAGGAACTGTCTGTGAGATGCAAAAATATGCAGCATGACACCGATGCAGCACAGGAGGACGCAGAAAAAGGGGATAACCACACACACCTTGATAATCACGGACATGGTTTTGTGGGAAGTTGCATTTCCCGGAAAATCTGTCAGATTCTGCATTTTGCATGTGTGTTACCTGTTCGAGACACAATGAATAAAAGAGCCACATTAGTGCTTAAAATACATCCCCAAAAATACATGGTGACATTTTAAGTTAAAAATATAATAAAACTTTTAAAAAATCTTGGGACACAGAACAGGAGGTAAACACTTAAAAATAGTTAGAAGAAAAAAACTACGATTCAAGTACATACTATTTACAACATACAATATTTACTCTCCAAATCAACCAATAAAACAGATAAAATTCCACTGACACTTAAAACACATCAGACATTCAGCATTTGAAAGCACTTTCATACCAAATGATGTCTTCATCAGTCAGAGGCAACAGCAGAGCGTTATGTTCCTATCATAAAACTTGTCTTCAATGAAGAACAACTCTGGATGTTCTCCCCTTATCTGAAGTGATTGGCTGAACTCAGATCAGTTTGACTTGGGCCTTGATTCCCCCTGAGATACATTATTTTTCATGCAGCTGTTGTGAAGTGTTATGTTTCCACAAACAACAGATTACAGAGGGGACAGTTTATGGTTTGATAATTACCTACAGAAGTTAGACTTGAATGTGTTGAATAATCGTTGGCTCACAATGTCATAAAAACATCCTTTTTTTGATCAAAGAGGCTGCTATAGAAGAGGTCACAAGCGTTTTTTCACTGACCTTTGTAAAAATTTGAGCGCCTCTCAAAGTCAACCAATGAACCCAGAAAACCTATTCCCTTTTGTTGACATGATTATCCAGACTGCACCGGTGAACATCCAGGGTTTGGCCAGACTGCACCGGTGAACATCCAGGGTTTGGCCAGACTGCACAGGTGAACATCCAGGGTTTGGCCAGACTGCACCGGTGAACATCCAGGGTTTGGACATTGAGATGGTGGAGTCGTACAAATACCTGGGTGTTCACCTCAACAATAAACTGGACTGGTCACACAACACCGACGTCCTGTACAAGAGGGGCCAAAGTCGACTGCACCTGCTGAGGCGACTGAGGTCCTTTGGAGTGTGCAGGACTCTGTTACGGACATTTTATGACTCTGTGGTGGCGTCTGCACTTTTCTATGCAGTGGCCTGCTGGGGAGGAGGGAGCACAGAGAGAGACAGGAAGAGACTGAACAGACTGGTCAGGAGGGCCGGTTCTGTCCTGGACTGTCCTCTGGACTCTGTAGAGGAGGTGGGTGAGAGGAGGATGTTAGCGAAGCTGACATCCATCATGGACAATCACTCTCGCCCCCTGCATGACACTGTGGGGGCCCTGAGCAGCTCCTTCAGCAGCAGACTGAGACATCCGCCCTGCAAGACTGAGCGCTACCGCAGGTCCTTTATTCCATCTGCAGTCAGACTGTTTAACAGCATCACCGCCTCATGACTTTGTATAATAATCATCAATATCATTAATGCTACACACTGTGTGTGTTTTTTATAATACCTGATCTGTCTTTCCACAAGTGAAAGTGTACATAGTGTTTATGCCTAGTATTATTTAATTCTATTGTATTTTTACTTCCTTCATTTAATTCATGTAAACATGCACGTAGCTGTTTTTTCTTAACTTTTGCTATTGATGCTGTTTATATTCCTGTTCACTTGCCGAGTTTGTCCTATACCTGAGTAGGTAGTGTTAACAGACAAAACAATCTCATCCTGCTCTCTTTTAAAAGTCAAATATCTCTCTGTGGAAAGTGTAACAAAAAGGCTGTTCCAGCAGCATGCTGTAACTCGTTTGACACCGACCCAGTTACAGCATTTACAGGAATTATCAATGCAAACAGAGAAATACTCAGTCATGTCCCTGATGATCTCTTTTGCTTTTTAAGGTCATACAGAGGCAATTACTTTTCATTTCAGAGTGAATAGCTGTTCAAAAACTCGTCTCAGGGTCTTTAAAAAGTATTTATCGATACTGGCTGTTGAGCTCTAAACTGCCTACACAGAGTGCTGCACTAATGTACAGGTTACAGGTCAGCCTTAATGCTTCGATTATAGGCTGCTTGTTTCACTCTTAAGGTTAATTTCGGGCTTTTTATGTCTTTATTAGAGGGATAGGACAGTGGATAGAGTCAGAACTCAAGGAGAGAGAGTGAGGAATGAAATGCGGGAAAGGAGCCACAGGTCAGATTCGAACCCGGGCTGCCTGCTTGAAGGTCTACGGCCTCCGCACATGGGGGATGCAAACTAACCACTACGACACTGGTGTCCTGAATGTTTCCCTCATGATTAAAAACATTTGAATGTTGTTGGTTTTTTTCATCACTAGAAACGCAAGAATCAACTTGTCAGTCATTACACTAATCATTCTAGTATCATCTATATTTGTGTTTTGAATTAAGTAAGCGACTTTCTATGTCTGTCAGGTTTCATACATTTTGCCTGCAGCAGGACAGTTTCAGAGATTTCACCTGTCTGACTTCTGACTGCATGTACACTGTGGATAGAGCTACATCTCCAAGAACACGCTGAGCATTATTTGTACTCTAATAAAGTCATGAACACAGGCTGCAGTCTCCCTGTGAACCACATCTCAAACCTCTTTTGTGGCTGACTTGACTTGATGAAGTAGGTGCTGACTACAGGCCTGACAGCACCCACACTGACTGAGACAAGTCGACATGCGGCTCCTCCCCGCACAGATTACATCCACAACTCTGGGAGTTGCCACCTGCAGAAGTTCTCCGATGACACAGCCATCGTGGGGTGCGTGTCTAAGGGGAGCGACCAGGAGTACAGGCAGGTCATCACAGACTTTGTCGACTGGAGTGAGCTCAACCACCTTCAGCTCAACACCAGTAAGACAAAGGAGATGATGATTGACTTCCGCAGGAAGTCACCCCAGACTGCACCGGTGAACATCCAGGGTTTGGACATTGAGATGGTGGAGTCGTACAAATACCTGGGTGTTCACCTCAACAATAAACTGGACTGGTCACACAACACCGACGTCCTGTACAAGAGGGGCCAAAGTCGACTGCACCTGCTGAGGCGACTGAGGTCCTTTGGAGTGTGCAGGACTCTGTTACGGACATTTTATGACTCTGTGGTGGCGTCTGCACTTTTCTATGCAGTGGCCTGCTGGGGAGGAGGGAGCACAGAGAGAGACAGGAAGAGACTGAACAGACTGGTCAGGAGGGCCGGTTCTGTCCTGGACTGTCCTCTGGACTCTGTAGAGGAGGTGGGTGAGAGGAGGATGTTAGCGAAGCTGACATCTATCATGGACAATCACTCTCGCCCCCTGCATGACACTGTGGGGGCCCTGAGCAGCTCCTTCAGCAGCAGACTGAGACATCCGCCCTGCAAGACTGAGCGCTACCGCAGGTCCTTTATTCCATCTGCAGTCAGACTGTTTAACAGCATCACCGCCTCATGACTCTGTATAATAATCATCAATATCATTAATGCTACACACTGTGTGTGTTTTTTTATAATATCTGATCTGTCTTTCCACAAGTGAAAGTGTACATAGTGTTTATGCCTGGTATTATTTAATTCTATTGTATTTTTACTTCCTTTATTTAATTCATGTAAACATGCACGTAGCTGTTTTTTCTTAACTTTTTGCTATTGATGCTGTTTATATTCCTGTTTTTGAGCTGCTGTAACATCTAAATTTCCCCCATTGGGGGATCAATAAAGTTTATCCTTATCCTTATCCTTATCCAACCCCTCCAGACAGCACACAAACAGGAATTCCAGTGTACCATTAAACCCCCAAAACACACAAGCACACACAAACTTACCACTTAACTGAACTGAACAGTAACTTATCTACCCCCCCATGAATTTACACTCAGTTCACAACTTTACACCCCATCATTTGGGAACTTTAAAGAACCAATAAATTCTTAAAAATAGTTAATAACCTGCATGTTTCAGTTTTTTTGGGGGGGAGAAGCATCATCTGGTTTCCAGTTCAAACAGCTTGAAAAGTCCTCAGAATATACAAACGTTGGTCCTGAGGAGCAGTTAACAGCCCTATAAAAGCACGTGCAGGCAGGACAGCACCCTGAAACTACAGTAGGCATCTCTGTTTACAGATCGCCTGAGATAATCTCAGCCTCAGTACAAGTGAAGGTAAGCTGGCCTCTTTGCTCCGAACTTAAGATAATGTCTTTTCCATACAAGTGAGAAAGTCTGTCCCACACAGCGCCCTGCCCTTACACATCAGCACTGTACATAAACAGTGGAATTTATTGCACTTGGAATCTGTGTTTTTTTTCTCTTGTCTTTTCTATTGTAATGTATAAAAGCAGATTCTCAGGCACGCAGTGGGAAAAATTCCACTTTTTCCAGGCCTTCTGTCTGGATTCCCACCACACAGTGACGGGCGGGTTTGAAATCCAAATATTTCACAGAAGTCAGGAATGGAAGGTTAATCCTACAGAAACATTTTCTAAATATCTCTATGTTATTACTGAGCATGAGGACTCTTATCTTATTTTACAGTGAAAAATCACCAGGAAAGATGACCGACTGGTTTCACCACACTATCACATACATGTTTTTATATTTCAGAACAGAGATGAAAAATAAGCACTGGTTTGTGTGCTAAGTGTCATACCTTTAACGAGCTACTTAATGTTTTTCATCTATCAGATCACTAATTCCTCTGATTAGGATTTTAAATCTTGTTGAAGATTAGACCTGTGGGGCAAATGCCTTTCTAGCTTGTGAGCCCTTACAGTCCAACAAAACTGATTCTAGTTTGGGCCTCTGGTCCTGTTCCAGATGGCTCTGAGTTCTTAATAGTACCACTATACTGTAGATATATTTCCAACCTTCAGATGGTTTTTATTTAAATAACTGATTCAGGCTCACAGGGAACTCTCCATTATACACAGTGATGGAGCAATACTCTAATAAATCAATGAGACTTATTTTGTGACCCTAGGGAAGGAGGTGGACCTTTAGATTTTTATTAAGATTTTTAAGTTTTTTAGTTCTGCACTTTATGCAATGTGCTCTTACAACAAACTGTACTTGCCACATACTGTGAGGGGCCAATGCACTAAACTACAGACCTATATTCTATATAAAGTGTTAAAAACAATCAGCACTTTAATCAGCTGAAATGGTGCTTACAACTTGATGCATCATTACACATCTGAGAATGTTTATTATGAAATGTCCCTCGCAAGGGCCACTTTTCTGCAGAATATTTTCTTTTGATACTTTAAGTACGTTTCTTGAAAATGCTTTTCTTCTAACTTAGTATACTTGTGAGTGTTGTGCGAGTCTGGAACTTTATCCACTAAAGGAAATAAATTAAAAGCAGTTGAAGAAAATGATGGACTGTTTTACCTTTCCCACCAGAAAGCAATCATCTCCAGACAGCAGCACAGACACTGCAGGCAGGTAGATATCAATAGTTACACCATCGGTGACTCTCTGGAAACGACCTTTGACAAGACTCGCAACCTGAAGAGCATACACATCCTGCAGCCTCATTAGGCCCTTAGCGGCCCCCTGCAGGTCCTCCAGTTGGGGCAGACCTGCCTCTTCTTCCTCGTAACTGGACCTGAGGGCTGGAAAAACAGCACTTAGACATTAAGTCATGGCTCATTTCATTTTTTCACAATGACATGAAAATTAGGTTGATTTTAGAAGTAGGATTCTCGGCTGTGAGTCTGAAAATGTGATAAAATGTGCACATTTTGCAATGCCAGTAGGAAACCTCCCAAAGGGTGCCCCATTTCAAAGTATTCACTCTCATTACGTTGTGTGCATGCATTATTGCTGTGAAAACCAAATTTGTGGACAAAAGTCACCCAAGAAAACTGAAGAGGAATCCATCTATGGGGGATTAAAAATGTGTTTAAATCACAGTGTCCACAGACTTTTTCCATTCTTTTTTCTTTAATTCTTTACAGACAGCATTGTAGGCTTTTGCGATCTTCAAAACTCCAAATAATAAAAAAATCTAATTTCTAACCTTGAAATGGAAATTAGATTATCTGTTTATATAGGCCTACATCATGCGTGTCATCATGCATGTCACTCACCGCTTGACGTCCTCCAGCCTCTCTAACTCTTGGTCAATGTAAGTTTTCAAGTAATCGATCAGCTTCCGTTCAACATGGATTGCCTGTTTAACGTTCAGCAGCGACGTGTACATTTCCCCTACAGACACGTGAATCACAGCTACAGACAGGACACAAAAACAGAAGTAAACACGTGTAGGATAAATCATCTCGTCTCTGTAAAAAGCAAGTGGAGGCTGCTTCTCTCTGTGTCTGTGTTACCAGAACTGAGCTGAGGATCTGCAGGATTTGCAAACCATGCCTCTGAAGTCCACACGGGGATCTCCCTCATCTGCTCTGAGATCAGCTTTCACCTCCAGCTCGCTGCAGCCTGAATTCATCCACGATATTTAGTTTCCCATTGATGTACGCACAGACGACAGGTTTAATGTGCTCTATAATACACATGAACACATCACGATTTATGGAGTTAAAGGTCTGGTACGAGTTTGGAAAGGCTGCCTCTAATTAATTAGATGTTTTTAATAATGCAACAAAAATATATGAATTTTATATTTTTCCAAATGAAAACGGACTTACCGGTTCTAGTTTCCTTTTACAGTGTTTTGAGTCATTCTTATTAGTTTAAATAGAAGACTACGGCTAATCATTTTCTCCCTGACAAAAAAGTTTAGTGCATGTGCGAGTTCAGCTCGGCCTAACTGCGACACCTGCAGGTGAAAGACTTGTACTACAACCAAACTGCTGTGTTAAGCCGCTCAGTGTACAATTTATTACATTGATGTGGTGTGAACAAACCGTACATTTAGCTGATGCTGCTTTTGATTTAGTTAATAATACAGGAAACAACTTTGAAATGTACACCAAACACATGTTAATCACTTGTAACGGCCACAGACACACAGTTCACATACTGTATGTAACACACTATTCACATATGTATTTAATATTGGAACTAAAAACAAGACATGCATCTAATGTTGTGTATCTAAAGCTTTCTGTTATGGGTTGTGAAAATATATAATAAGTAAAAAAGGCATGTGTTTGAATTTTATTGACATATTCACACGTAGGCTATAATTTGAATGTTTGGGTCCTTATGAGACTGGTTTGCAGGGTTTGACTCAATATGTCTTATTCCCATATTTTAATTTTAACCATATAGAAACAAACACATTGAAGCTGTTTGACAATGTTGGCTCTTTTTTCTTCAGCGGCATCAAACACGGTAACCCCAAGTATAGTTTGCTTCAAGAAACTCAACAGGGATTTTTGCACTACAATATCAGTGTACTGATCTGATTGAATTGCCTGAAAAACAACAATTTTTACATCAATGTATGTTTGTGATTTGGCCTTTTAAATGTTTAAATGGTCTATCTTCAGTGGGTTACAGAAGTATTAAAGTGCTATCTTGTCTTTTATCCAGCCACACAGTTAATCATCAAACCTGCATGATCCTCGCTGCATGCTCATTGAGCAGTTTTTACTGAGGATAACCTCAAATTCACTGCTGGCACAGGATTCAGGTCGAGGCCTAGTTTATGTTTAACGCAGCAGATCTCTGAAACTTAAATGATCGCAATGTATTAAATAAAAGGCTCAGGATCAATTAAAACCTAACAGTTTCAACTGATTCATGATGAAACCATGTTCACAGATCAGAACAAGCTTTTCTCTTGTTCAACAAAAGATTGAAAATGTCTGTAAATCTTTATATTCAAGCAATGTTACTTTATTGCTCACTCAATTTGTTCATGAAGACAGAATTACATGTTGCAGGGTCTGTAGAATCACTAACATATGTTTAAAGCTTTTTACGCCTTTTATTTTAAATACAACATTGAATGCAATTGTTTTCATTACATTCAAACATTATATTACAACACACTCTATTGATATACATGACTAATAGACAGCCACAGAAATCTCTTTCACTTTAGTTTTCAAATGTGAAACATTTCTTTACTATCACAAAAATCTGTTTAATATATACAAGTCTTATTAATACCCTCCAAGGCTTTTTTTTTTGCAGGACGTGAACTAAATTCAGTGTCTCTGAAGACATTTCTAGACCTTCCTATACCTTGTTTACAGTAACATCACAAATTCATCTTTTTGACAGTATACAATCATAGTATCTTTTTCAAGTAGCAGACAAGTTTTCCTGCAGCTTGCCTCTGATACCTGGTTTGACTTTGTTTGAGCAGCAGAGAAACATTTTTGCAATGTAGGCCCTGAGAATCTGATCTCTAAAGCCATAGATGAGCGGGCTGAGAAAGCGGGGAATCAGGATAAAACAGAAGTAATTAAAAAAGGACACATCTTCTGGCAGCCAGTTAACATGCAAAACTATGAGAGTTTCAGTGATGGGGCTGGTGAAGGCCAACATGCACAGCAGCAGCTGAAAGCCGTGCAGCAGGACAGTGTGCATGGCTTTGCTCACAGACACTCTGTCTTGTCTCAGCTTCCTGGTTTCTAGCAGGATTCTCACATATGTAAAGAGGATGATAACAGCCACTACTGCAAAGAAAAGAATACTCATGGCAGCTTTGAACAATCTCTGGATCGGGGATGTGTTAAGATCGGTAACTTTGCAAATCACAGGGGTGGAGAAGACATTCACAGAAGGGTTAAGTTCCATCATGGCATGGTCAATGAGAGGGGTTATGCAGCTGATGAGCCACAGGGACAGAACAATGATCCAGATTCGGTCGGAGCGCCAGGCCGCCGGGCGCTGCAGGGGATAGAAGATGGCAACATAACGCTCCAGTGACATGGTGGCCAGGATTAAAGGTGTGTTATGGAAAGTGGCGGTGGAAAAAAACAGCAGAGGAACACAGTAGACAATAGCGAATTTCACCTCGCTCATGACGAAGAGGAAAAGCAGCACAGAGGACAAGAGCAGGAGGGTGTCATTGATGAGCATGTAGGCAAACAGAATGTACCGAGATGTGTCCAGGAACTGTCTGTGAGATGCAAAAATATGCAGCATGACACCGATGCAGCACAGGAGGACGCAGAAAAAGGGGATAACCACACACACCTTGATAATCACGGACATGGTTTTGTGGGAAGTTGCATTTCCCGGAAAATCTGTCAGATTCTGCATTTTGCATGTGTGTTACCTGTTCGAGACACAATGAATAAAAGAGCCACATTAGTGCTTAAAATACATCCCCAAAAATACATGGTGACATTTTAAGTTAAAAATATAATAAAACTTTTAAAAAATCTTGGGACACAGAACAGGAGGTAAACACTTAAAAATAGTTAGAACAAAAAAACTACAATTCAAGTACATACTATTTACAACATACAATATTTACTCTCCAAATCAACCAATAAAACAGATAAAATTCCACTGACACTTAAAACACATCAGACATTCAGCATTTGAAAGCACTTTCATACCAAATGATGTCTTCATCAGTCAGAGGCAACAGCAGAGCGTTATGTTCCTATCATAAAACTTGTCTTCAATGAAGAACAACTCTGGATGTTCTCCCCTTATCTGAAGTGATTGGCTGAACTCAGATCAGTTTGACTTGGGCCTTGATTCCCCCTGAGATACATTATTTTTCATGCAATTGTTGTCAAGTGTTATGTTTCCACAAACAACAGATTACAGAGGGGACAGTTTACGGTTTGATAATTACCTACAGAAGTTAGACTTGAATGTGTTGAATAATCGTTGGCTCACAATGTCATAAAAACATCCTTTTTTTTGATCAAAGAGGCTGCTATAGAAGAGGTCACAAGCGTTTTTTCACTGAACTTTGTAAAAATTTGAGCGCCTCTCAAAGTCAACCAATGAACCCAGAAAACCTATTCCCTTTTGTTGACATGATTATCCCGTATTTCTGGGGCCATCAACTACATTTGTACAAGGGTCAGCTTTTTTCTTGGCAGACACTGTGGGGGCCAGACTTTAAAATATGCTTGCAAATAAGCCTGACAGAGGGTAAATGTAATTTATCCCATTAACCTGATATTAGTATTTAGGCCTTGTTATTTTATGTTCATGTTTATTTTTTAATCATCCAAGATTTTGATTCTGGGGGCCAGATGAGAAGCTTTGGGGGGCCAGATATGGCCAGCGGGCTGCCAGTTGATGATTACTGCCGTATTTTAAAAAAACACCTTCTCTGACTGCTTAGTTTAACATTTAATCCAACATGAGTGCTGCTGCTGAATAACATGAGAATGCATCCTTAATGTGAGTAAGCCACAAAGAGTTGCATAGGCCTTTTATTCATTGTTAAAGTAGGCTATGTCTATTTCTGGCGTTTTTAGCCTATGTCACTAAGTTAGTGGGTTCAATTACCCAAATATGGGCTAGTAACTAAATGTTAGTTCATTACTTTCATCTAAAGCCATACACTCGTGGTTCTTAATTCTCCAACATGTATGGGGTCTCTAAATAGGCCTACTATACTTTTTTTTTTAAATTTAAAAACATTTTAATTAGCTGTGTACACTGTTAAGATACATTGAAGAAAAAAACAGACAACTTTGATATCTATCTATCTATCTATCTATCTATCTATCTATCTATCTATCTATCTATCTATCTATCTATCTATCTATCTATCTATCTATCTATCTATCTATCTATCTATCTATCTATCTATCTATCTATCTATCTATCTATCTATCTATCTATCTATCAACTGATAGCTGATTTAATAATTTTCCATTAAACTAATTTCAATGAAGTAGGCCTACAATTGTAAATGACAATCTAGCCTAAAGTTAGCATCATAAGCCTACAAGGTAGCATAATGACAACACATATTTATTAAGAGTAATATGGATTTAGATGTAGTAAAGGATAAAAGATAAAATACATAACTCATATTTGGCTACGAGGTGGTAGAAACCCTACCAAACAGCACATAAAGTTATGCATAATAGTTAATAAACCACACTAGCTAACCAGCTCACAAACTTATGCCAACATGCTAGTGACGTGCTAGCTAAAATGTTTGCTACTGATTTCTCACACTTTGCAGCAGACAAGAAGAAACTTTATCTTCTCTCTGAAGTCTCGTTTCCGTCCACTTGACGAAGGTCACCTCAATATTCACTCATATATTGGCTTTTATTTGGTTCAACCATTCACTGTATGGTTTCAACCACCTCCCTAGAAAACTATCTGATAATTTAGTTAAACTTTATTTACTCGCTAGTTTAGTTAGATGCTAACTCAAGAAGTTAACTAATGTTCTGCTAGCTTAGGTCTTTCATGGTTTGCAGCTAGCATGTTAGCAATTGATAGAGCAATGATACTCTATGATAAATGTGCAGGCTAAATTAGGCATTGTTCCTCTCTGCATTTCAGGGATTTCAGTAAAAACGTTATTGAACAATGACATCACTTTTTGTTATTTATATTCTAAGGATATTAGAAAGCGCACTGCCTCCATATAGAAACCCTCTGCTGTAATATAAGCACAGTAGGTCTACATGTTGACACACTGTGAAGCAGACTTTGGGCTGGTGAACATCTGAAAATGAATAACACTGAATTGGTTATCATTTTGTAAACAACTCCAGCACAGACTGGTCAACTTCGTTGGTGGCAGCAAAATGTCCCCTAAGGTTTTTCCTTTTTTTTTGCTGATTCAACCACTTTCCATGTAATTTAACTGAACAAATTTCCAGCTGGATTTTGAATCCCTCATATTGAGTTTTGTCACAATACTAATCCTGACTTCTTTAGTCAACTGGGTCAGATGTTCCAGCTGTGACTTGTACTTTGCAGTTTGGGAACTGTCAAGCAAAGTGGTTTGGCAGCGTCCCTAAATGCTTGTAACTACAGTGTGACTGTGGATGAGTTTTCTCTGAGTTTTTCAGACTGCAGATGTTGAGATATTTACTTCAGGAATAGTAAGAGAGGTCTAGACCTTAAGAACCAACTTTTTTTCTCTCTTTTTGAAATTCCCTGTTTACATCGGGTGAGCATGTCTGACAAACGAAGAAGCAGAAGTACTGAGAACCCCATAAAAATAAGCCACAGCATCAAAACTACATATTTTCACTGCAGTTTTTATATATGCAGCTTTTATGCAGAAGTTTTTTTTGTGGCACGTTTAAGTTTGTCGGTAAAAAAAAGTATCATAAACAAAACTCTCCTACAACCTCATTTAAATCAGCAGAAACTCTTTGCATCAGCATTATTTGCAAGGATATGATGAAACCCACACAGAGATGTTTACTTGAAATGACGTCATGTGGAGCAGTGCAGTTAGGCACTGTGTAAAATCTCAAGAGCACGGTAACAAAGCAGGTCCCATATCCCCTGCTTAGTAATTGACAGAGTGGCTGATTATTAACGTTAAGCTCCAGAGTCCCATTGTACAACCTGAAAGTTTCATGTGTTTGACAAACAAGTTGACTCTGTTGAGAGCGGCTCCGTGGGGCTCGTCCCCCTTTACGTACCTTTTACGTCAGTAATCGGGACTGTTGTGGATCAGACAACGTAAGTGGCCTAAACAAACTTTCGACATCCAAACCCGCCGGGTGCCACCTTAGTAAATAAGTAATTTGAAGCTACCAGATTCAATACTATTGCAAAACTTTTGGCAACATTTTTTATACGACGTTCAAGGACACAGAGAATTGAAATATATGTCTAATACTTTAATTAAAATTAAGAGAAAAAAGATGAGAAGATATTAAGGATTAAATACATATTTAACACAAAGACATTTTTCATTATTGAGTTTGGTATAATTGAAAGAATAAATAACTCTATTGTTTGGAGATAATTGTTTTATACAAGTCTCTTCTGTCTGCTAAAGAACTCCTGTGGAATGAGACCTGTGAATAAACAGATGGAGCTGCTATACTTAATGTTCAAAGACGTCAACAGAAACTTTGACGGCCAGTTTCCTGTCATGAAATGAAGGACATAAATGTAGAGTAGACATCAATGTACTTTGTTTGCATGAAAAGACATACTAGGCATTCACTTAAAAGTAATTATCATATTAAGGTCTAATACAAATTACTTATTTTCTTTAAAGATCATTTTGTTTTTCACGCCAAGTGACCCCCTTTCTCATGCACAAACATACACACACACACACACACACACACACACACACACACACACAAATACACACGCACGCACACACACACACACACACACACACACACACACACACACACACACACACACACACGCTAGAGCAAGAGAGTGAGCAAACTAGAGGTAAAATTCGTCCCTTTGGCCGTTCTCAGATAAACCCAAATACGCACATTTGCAGGCAGAGTCAACAGATCGATGCCTTTTACGTAACAACATGGTTTTGGGGCCTTATAAATACCAACAGGAATCTCAGTTGGTCATCATCAAGCAGACTGAAAGATCTCAAGCATCAAATTAGACTATTCCTCTACTTTTACAAAGACAACAGTTGAAGGAAGGTATACTAGTTCAAACTCCGAAAAAAACTAAGAATCGACTGTAAGCAACTACTTCTGTTATAGAACATAGTCTCTGTATCAGTGCAGCAACTTATCTGCAAAATGCAAGCTGTTCGTCAGTGTTCGGTGTGTGCCAGCGGTGCTGCTGGAGGACTTCTGCGAAACCAGACAGACTTTCCATTTCTGAGGACCAACAAGAGTTTGCTCAGGAGAGGAGCCGCCTGTATCCGCTTCATAAGGTTGGTTACATTGATTTCTTAATTATTTTTTTATAAAAGCTTTTACATTACTTTGGATGCTAGATTACTTCAGATTTGACTTATCAGGCATCACCTGCACTTGCACAACTTTATGTATAATTATGTTATATAATAATGACTGTTTATATTCTGTCCCTAATTTTCTGCAGCATTTCTGAGAGTGGCCAAATCAGCAGCACCAAGCCTGGAGTCCAAAAGTTGGAGGAAAAGACAAACACTGCACACATGAGCGTCGCAACTAGCGGTGCCCGTGGGCTCAACACTATCCCTGTCACAAAGGTTGGTCCATCTCATACCAGAGATTTTCTTGAGTAACATCACCTGTTTTTCATCTGATTAAAGAAAAATTGAAGGAAGGTGTTTAAGTACTAATTTTTTTCTGTTTGTTTGTAGCAGGTGGAAAACCTCTCTCATGACTCCCTGATCAGAAGAGCTGCCTCAGTGGCCTCAGACGGTTCAAGTACCTTCCTCTCACAGGCCACCATGGCTCTCACCGATGCCCTCACAGAATATTCAAAGGTAGGTTTCTTCTTTTGTGAAACTATCCACATAGAGATCCAAGGATAGCTTTGACTCATCATAAGAATAAAAACTACAGCTTCTATTATAACATTAGTACTTTAAAAATGATCTTGCACTGTCCCTGACTTTCTGCCCTCTCTCTGTTTGCTAACAGGCTGTGCACACACGCACTGCTTTCCAAAGACGCTACGTAGCCATGCTGGGGAAACTGACCTCAGCAGAGGAGAATTCACTCCTGGAGGTGATCAATGTGCAGCGTGCTGAGGTAGGTTTGTGCTGTGTGCTGGTTATTTGAAGAAAAAGTACTCTAGCATTGTGTTCATATCTGCTTCAACTATTTGCACAAACAAGAGAATCCATGTATATGCTTTTGATACATCTTTTTCTTGTAACAGGCTAGTGACAGACTAGATGACTGCAAACGCTTTGAGTCAACCTGGATCAACGCCGTCAACTTGTGCAAAATGGCAGCAGAGGCAGCACAGACTTCAGGTGATTAAAAAGTGTTCTTGTGTGAAGCTGTATGTGTTCTTAGAAGAACACCGTTTACAATTAAAGTGATTCAGTGGATAGGAGTGCCTAAAAAGATTCACAATTCATGTTTGAACTTTAAGTTAGTTTTATGTCAAACCTGAGTCTTAGTCTTGTTTGTGATGTATTGTCTTTGTGTTGGTTGCAGATAATTTATGATCATGTAGTAAATACAATTTACTTTATCAGCAATTTGAACTAAATGAATGTTTGCATGTGTTTCCAGGAGCAGAACACGCGTCCATCACAGTGAGGACAAACGTTCAGGTGGCCCAGTCGCAGGTGGAGGAGGCTCGCACACTGTCAGCCGATGCAGATAAGAAGCTGGCTGAGACTAAGGTGGAGGAGATCCAAAGGATGGCAGAATATGCTGCCTCTAGATGGGATAGTGAGGAGCACGAGGTGCATGAAGCTTATCTGCGTGAGGACTAAGACATTGACAAAGACATATGAAAATTATGCTAAACACGAGTTCAAAAGGTTTTTTTTAGCCTTTAAGATTGTAAGCCTTGCAACAGTATTTAAAAAAGGGACTACAATAATTATATGTACATGTGTAATTGTTTAAAGTTGCATAAATTATTATTTAAAACTATTTATTTGATCAGTAAATGTCAGCTGCTCTTGGAGCTTCTGAAAAACGATTATGGAATCTCCAATAAACATACAGTCTATATTTGGCAGTGTGGCAGAGGGGTTTATCCAACAGAGCATCACAGTGTTGTTTATTGTTTGGCTTTTTGTGGAAATAAAATGTATTCTAAGAAACACTAGTGTTTGTGCCTCCTATCATCATTGATTTTGGTGACTATTGACGTCATTGCAAAACAGTAATTAGATCTTTTTTAGTACAGTACGTGTTGATGTGTTCTTGTAAGCAGATATTGAATCTTCATTTACAGATTCTTAGCATTACTGAAGGTCAACCTGAACAGTAAGAGATGGATACATATCAGCGGAAGACAAATAGTGGTAAAACTGATTTTCATCAAATGTGGGAGTTGAGATTTTGTGCTGTACTTGACACTCAAGCCTGGTCTCGACCCCCCATTCTGGTCTGGTCTGCCACCTGGATCTACATGGACACATGCAACAGCAGTTTTGAGCATGTCCATGTCCACAGCTGGTGTGCCAACTTGCATACGTGTGGAAGCTCAAGCACCCTTCTCTGTTGACATACTGCCCCAGTGCCAGCTGTTTTTTTTCAAGCGCTTGACTGCCCTGCAGACACATTGCAAGAAGTTGAAATGTTGGTCAGGTTCCTCCACCATTTGAGGGCCAAACGCATCCACCTGGAGACCAGCACTGTGGTTCTGTGGTGATAGACTGGCTCAGAATGGAGGCATGTCAGGCTCCTTAGTGAGTTAATCTGACCTTGTATTACAGCCGAAAATATAAAACAGTGAAATGCATATTTATAAGGAATGTTATGTAAGTAACAGGCCCAGCCTCGACTTTAACCCAAGGACTAGGAACTACACTATTTTGTGTTTTAAAACCTTTCATTAATGAACTTCTAATTGCCTCGTAACTTAATTTGAACCTTTACCTTCAAAAAGTTAAAGGTATCCGCACCAACCTGGGATGTTGCAAAGTCTGAGCCTAATAAAAATACAGAGAGCTTCATAAGTGCATGAAGAATCTTAGTCTTGTTGGTGATGTATTGTCGTTGTGTTGGTTGCAGATAACTTATGGTGACTTAGTAAATACAATTTCATTTTACAATGTAAATAAAGAACTTCATAAAAGCAGTTTGTTCATAGTTTTGATAACACTCCTGTTTAATTACATAAAGTACATGACAGATCAATGGTTTCCAACTTACTTTCCTCTTTAATCAAACTTAGCAGTGAATAGTTTAAATAATTAATGAAGCCATTAACCGTCACCTTTAATGAGTTTCACAGGAGTTCATGTCATGAGAGAATTGTGATGATCAGCTCATTAGTATCGCTGTACTGTTTTGATTCTTCCTTCACATGGGGAAAAAAACAAACCATGATTCCAGAAGGCCACCAGCACGTTCATACTCCCTCGTGATTCCTGTGGTAATTGCTGCTAATAAATGAAAGCATAGAGCAATCTCTTACAACAAACATAACTTTGAATGTCAAACAAACTGTCAGACAAAAATGGTGGTGCTAAGACTTTAACTTCATGTAGACATAAGGGGCATGAGGCCCACTATTGTTAAGATGAGGGGGTTAACAACAGTGCTATAAGGAGGTCGGAGTTTTCAGTTCCTTGGAAAAATATCTCAATATGGTGTAAAGCAATTTAAACACAGTACATGCACTTCTGGTGCCTTTAGAGTACATCCATGCCAGCAGCTATGTGAGGCTTTACCTTAAAAAATGTATAGTTTTAGACTAATGACAGTGCGTATACGCATACTTATGCTCAATAGCTAAGTGTACCATGCCAACTATCTTTGTTAAGCTAACATGCTAACATCTGCTGAATGAATACTAAAAACTGACAACGAAAGATCCAGGGTTGAAAAATTAGGCCAAACACAGAAATGCCAAAAAATGCAGTTCCTCAACTTGCCACTAGTGACTGGCACCAATAGCAGGTATCCATAGACGCCTATGTCAAAATTACCTACTTAACAGCATGATTCAATATTAACAGCATGCCACAAAACAACTAAACAAATAGTTTATTTAACCACTTATGGCAACTGTACAAGGATTAAGACTTAATTTTGATTTTAAGGCTTCAAGTTGTGCATAACTAGGGACATGGTTACTGTGAGTCATAGTAACTATACACTTACTACATCAGTACATCTCTGAAACTTGGCTTCTGGGCAAAGTTTGTGGTGTTGTTGCCTTTTTCAAAAAGGAATAAATTGGCTGTCCACAAGGTTGCAGTCATGGGTCAACAACAGCCACTGATACTGAAATAGACCAGCTAGTGGTTCCAGGCCTAAAGCCACAGCACCTAAATAGCAACTTTGAGGCATCAGACACAATACAAGCATGAAGAACTCTGACCTGCCCGCCCCCCTACTTAGAAGGCTGTTTAATGTGTGAGTAGGCAGGTGTGTGAAAGCAGCAGGTAATATTCATGACAATTCACAGCAAACATGTGGGCCTGTTGATGACGCGGTTCATGTTGCTTGAAGTTTTATTTCTTTGTACTAATAATACAATTGTATTTGTATTTGTACTAACAGTAATAGTTGAGAATGTGCTCACATGGACAATCTCCTGCTCTTTGCCACAGTATTTTGGCGGGATTGTTTTGTGGCTCACAAAGTAAAACAACTTACAACTTGTCAAGAAAAGACTGGGCTCTACAAAAGGCCTCTTAATAATGATGTAATCACATTTGGATATTGATAAGTCCTTCTGAAAGTTGTAGTCCTTAGAGGCTCTTTTACCGCAGCCTTGCCCCTTCAATTAGGGTGCAAGTGTTTTTCTGATTGTTCTTCTTTGGGGACCTTTTTTTCCTAACACTACTACAAACACTTGCAGGACCTAAATGTGTGGTGTGGTAAATAGTTAAGCCCAAAAAGTTTGTAAGCAGTTGCTGCTGATGCGACTTTCATGTGGTGATCCCCTAGAGCTCTAGTTGTGTCCATTTAAGCCTTCAGGCACAGTCCTCTCTTTCATTCATCCTTGAAACACTGTGCCACAAATGTCACTTTTGTGCAAGAATGGTTTGTAATCTGAATGTCTGATGCTATTTAACCTGTTTGTGTCATGTGTTACTGCTGTTTATTGTTTTTATGTGGCTAAATGTAAATTCTACCAGTTACTTTTTGAACCTATTTGACCTTATTACCATACATGGATAACAATAATTCACTTGTTGGTGCTGTATCCATCATGCAAATTGTTCATTTTAAGGTTATTTTAGTTCAGGTTTTAGTATCAGTTTTCCTTTGCATCAACTTAACGCTGATCACAACTTTTTTTATGAAGGAGTTCTTCTACACAACTATGCGCTACATCTTATTTGCTGTTACACTGCTGTCTGATTGTTTGATCTTGATTCTAACAAATCTCCTGCTCATCTGTGACTACTTTAAATTCACCATGCATTTATGGTTGTGTGTTATCGTGTTCATTTTGTCATCTGTGTACACTTCGGTCACACCTTTTACTCTGACAGCAATGACCCTGGAGCGCTATGTGGCCATTTGCATGCCCCTGCGTCATGGCGATCTGTGCTCAACACGCTGCTCGCTGCACTGCATTCTCCTCATTCACAGCATCAGCGCGATTCCCTGCATTGTTGTTCTCTCCATTTATTTTGCTTCTACACCACTCAAGTTATACAAACAATCCATTACCTGCAACGTGAATTTTTTTATTTTGTATATATGGCAGGATCATTTACGAACTGCTTTAAAGCAGCTTTACTTTTTGTTTATGTGCATCATCATTGTATTCTCCTATGTGAGAATAATGAAAGCAGCCAGAGCTGCATCAGGAGAGGATAGACAGTCAACACGGAAAGGGCTCAAAACAGTCAGTCTTCATGCTTTCCAGCTGCTGCTTTGTCTCATCCAGCTGTTGTGCCCATTAATAGAATCGGTTATCCTTCAGAAAAATGTCATGTTATACGTTAATCTCAGGTACATTAACTACATTACTTTTTATCTTGCTTCTAGATGCCTGAGTCCTCTTATTTATGGACTCAGGGATGAAAAGTTCTTCTGTGCAATGAAGTACTATCTTCTCTGTGGCTTTTACAAGAAAAACGTTTTTATTTGACAAATGTGATCCCTAAGAATGTCTGTATGGTGTATATTTGTGATTTATAGCATATGATGGACAATAAATAATCATTGCTTCAGTGAATATTATACTAACTCCCATCTGATTGTGCTTATATTGTTGTTCTGATTACATTGTCCTCTGAAAGTCCCTGATATTTCCATGTACGGATATATATTGTGAAAATGCCTTCATGGAGTCTGTTTCCAGCTGTGGGTGCATTGGTAATCAATGTTGTATCTATTAGTAATGATCCTTTGTCTTCTATGTGTACCTTTAACACTGTACAGCGCTCCATCTCTTTTAAAACTCACCTTATTTAACTTCAAGAGTTGTATTTGGATGTAGTTACAATAAAATGTTATTTGAAATGCAGATATTTCCTCTTTATTTAGTCACAGTTGAACACTGATTTACATTTTGAGCACCACAGCAATCCTTGTGCACCGTCATGCCAAGTCAGTGGGGTTACTATGGCTGCAGAAATTTAAAATCGTAGCCTCTACTTAGTTAAAAGGTCTGGTCAAATGATATCCATATGTTACCTTACACATGAATAAAAGAGCCTGTCCGTGCAGTGACATACAACGTTTGACATTTTCTGAGAATGATGGTATCAGTTTCTGATCCGTACCTGGCTGGTTAATACTCCAAGTTTGAGACTTAGATTGGTATAAGAATAAAAAAGTGTTCATACCTTATATTATCAACTAACTTGTTTTTTGTCACACTCACACACATTGTAGACAACTGAGTCATCCTGGTGTCGATCACTAGGATTAAATCAAGCCAAACCTTTTCAGGTCTCATATTAGGGTACTGCTGTTTCTGTTGCACATGAATTGAAAAACAAAGATTACCAATATCAATGAAAAACGTTTTGGTACGTCTTTGACAAGCACTTCTTGTACCTTTGCAAGTGCAGAGCCCAGTGTGAAAAAGCTTCTCAGGCTTCCAGAGCTCTGATTAAACAATCACAGTAACAATACGCTACACAACTGACATAAAGTCTCTACATTTTCGAAATGAAGCCTTTAAATTTTTACAATATTTTCGGAGGTTTTATGATTTGAACAACACAACCACACAGAGAGAAAAAGGAGAACACTGAGACTTTTCTTTAACTCTGTCACTTTGCTTGAGATATTACAGCATTATTCATTTCCTTGTAATTTGAGACTTATTGTTTATGTTTTCATTTTTATTTTTATTTTCTGAGTACTCTTTATTTCCCATCCAGGTGTAAATACTGTCTGTTTTTTTTTATTATCTCACAGTAAACATAGTCGAGCCCAAGATCATTATCCTGCGTTCACCACCAGAGGTCGCCAGTTTTCAGTCTATGACGACTGCTCAGCAGTGGAACCTTTGGTCAGTGACGACGAACGGTTTATTGTGGCGGACCAAGATGGCCGCGCTAAGGGCGGTAACAAGCTACCTCCGTCTCCTCAGGTAGGATATTTCCTACAATAAAAAGCGTTTAAGTGGACAAATATCACAAACAAGCTGTACGCGTTATGTTAAGTTTAAAAAAAATAAAATGTAGCTGTTGACTTTGTTATGGGAAATAATAAGAGTGTTTGTTTTTTACCATGACAATGCTAGCATCAACAACCGGAAGTCTTCAGTATACATGTAAAACTTGTTTTTCATGACCTAAATTAGCATAAACAATTCAGTTTATCGGTACAAGGGAGTGCTTCTTCGCGTCCTTAAAAACATTTCAAAGCTGGCTTCGTATTTTCGTAAAGAGAAAGTTATCTTGTGAACTAACAAGATAAGATAAACTTTCTATGCGTCACAGTGCCTATGAACTTAAATATCCTAGCGTTAACCGGACATTGCGGTCTTAAATCAAGTTTAAACTAGTTATTTGCTTATTTCAGGAGTTCTGCTCGCGTCCTGCTCAGTAGCAGAAAACCAGGGAAATGGAAAAGTATTCTGTTCACCAGCGTAGCCTCTTTATCCGTCGGCGGTGGACTCTGTGCGATACCTTTCAGACAGGTGAGTCACCCGAGCCTGACAAATAGGCTGTAAAACATGCAAGGCAAGTTAATTTCTATAGCACATGTCAGCACCAAGAAAATTCAAAGTGCTTCACACATGCAGCAGTCGTCTGAAGTATATAATTCACATTATATTTTACCTTGTTCTCCCTTTGTGTCTCTGATGCAGGTTGACAATCTCTCCCATGACTCTCTAGTCAAACGAGCAGCATCGCTGGTTACTGACAGTTCAAGCACTTTTCTCTCTCAGGCCACCCTTGCTCTCATAGATGCCATCACAGACTACTCAAAGGTTAGTGTGGAAAACGTATTCCCACATCCAGAGATTTCGAGACTCTGCTTCAGAAGATTTTTTTTGCAAGTTAACTTTAGGGATGTTGATAACATCAGCATGCCATTGGTAACAATTTTGCACTGTGACAGGCATTGTATTTTATGTCGGCTTCTGATGTAGGCCAACACAATGAGAGAGGGCATAATTAAATGTAAGTTCCACTACAGGAGAGACCTGATGGTCTCTGTAATTAGGTGGAATAAAATCAGTATCACAATAGGCAATTACCTGAAATAAGATGGAAAATATATCAGTAAATATCCAATATTTGTGCACTCCTGGTATAGTATATGCAGTGTAGAAGCTTTGTTCAGTTGTCATTGTTTTTTAGAGTACACAAAACAGTGTACTAATTGTATTTATTGGTGGCCATTAATCCTGTCAGTATTCCACACATTGTACTGAAGAGTACATGTTTTGATGTAATGGAAAGAGTTAGCTTCATCAGGCTGAAATGATTCAAGATTGAAAGAATGTTGTGTTACCCATGTTGATATGAATCTAATGTATGAAGACCAGCACTTGTGTTAGCAGAGATTGTTGAGCTGTTACAGAAAGTGAATGTACTTATGTGAATTTTTTAGTTCAGGAAAACAGAAATTTTGAAATAAAAAATATATATATGGGGGTTAAAGAAAGTTAGGTTGTGTAGAGACAGACCAATGACAATGTTTCCGTAATGATCTCCAAACAAACTGTAGAGCATGGTTTGGTTTTAATCTGCAGCTCACCTTCTGTTGCCACTCAAAGATACCAGAGGGGTATGCAAATTAATTTGTGCTGCTCAAAGCATCAAAAAAAAAAAACACTTCTCTGGCTGGTAGAGAACAAAGTCTATGGTGCTGTTTCTGTCTGAAACTTTTACCTATAATTGTAGAAAAAGTGTTCATATCCCTTTTCGGAGCTACTTTTCAGTTGATCTCGGATTCTAAAATGCAAATTGTGTATGTACACCCTGTGTTTGCTGACAGGCTGTGCACACACTCATTGCTCTCCAAAGGCGATATTTGGACTCTTTGGGGAAACTGACTCCAGCAGAAGAGGACGTAATCTGGCAGGTGATCATTCGTCAGCGTGCAGAGGTAAGTTTTTTTTTTTGTGCCTTTTTCGATAAAACTTCCTGAAAAAGCTGAGCATAGCATTCCGGGTTCTGTTTATTGATTGCTTGAACATAAATATGACAGCAGACCCATCAGAATAACAATGTTGTATGCCTCTTTCAGTCTTACTTTGGTTTTATAACTCTCTCTTCCTGACAGCTTAATGACAGACAAGATGAATGCAAGCGTTTCGAGTTAACCTGGATCACTGCAGTCAAGCTGTGTGAAAGTGCAGCGGAAGCGGCATACATCTCAGGTGTGTAAAAGTGTCTGAATTGTGTGATTGAATAGTCAGGAAGTGAGCTTTTCTCAGAGGTCTTGTCCTGAAAAATACAAGTGTTTCGCTTTGAATTATGTCCCAAAGCTTTGTGTGTTGCTTTCTGTGCTGGTTCCAATTCAGCAGCTGTCAGTGTTGCTCTTTGGACGGTGTGTGGATCATTTGTTGTCACTCAACAGGTCTTTGTGTAGCAAAATGGAGATGATGGACAGGAGGGTCTTCTTAATGACCACACCTAATGTCTGAACTCAAGGTGGTGTTATGTCAACCTTTGAACCTTCTTGAAGAATGTAACTGTGTGTTTTTGCACATGTGTGTCTTCAGGAGCCGAACACGCGTCCATCACACTGAGGACAAACGTTCAGGTGGCCCAGACGCAGGTGGATGAGGCCCACAAACTGTCAGCAGATGCAGATAAGAAGCTGGCTGAGACTAAAGTAATGGAGGTTGAAAGGATGGCACAGTATGCTGCCTCCTTACAGAATACTAATGAAGAGGAAGAGGTGCCTGAGGCTTATCTGAGAGAAGACTGAAAAAAACACCCTGCGTTATATGGAAAAAGTCTTTTTTAAGTCTGTATCGTGTTCGGCTTGGGGATGTGTCACGTTTTATTTGTCTCATGTTATCTGCACATAAACTGCAATACTGAAAAGGTAAATCACCAAACTGGGGACAATGTCTGCATAATTTAGGAGACATTGTAATAACTATTTATTTCAGTATTGATTATCAACTGATTCCGGTGTGCAGAGGATCATGTTTTTCTCTTTCATGTGATGTGATTTTGTGACTTTTGCTGCATCATATTTTTGTGTTTTGTTTTGGTCAGAAATGATATAATAAAGACAAGACACTCATGTGAAACATACAACTGTTTACATTGTTGTCCTGATTTGAAATCTATAATCTGTATTTTTGCTTTTGTTGTTTGTTTCTGTTAATGAAATTGGATATTAAGTTTACTGGAGCGACCAGAGCATCGTGCTGCTAGGGCTCTTTTATTGATTTATCCAAATGATGTTTCCACTTATACTGTTTCATAAGAAAGAGAAATGTTTGACAACTTATCTGTTCATGTTTCACATACGAGGTGTTTGTGCCACCTACTGTATGTTAACAAAACATCCCTTTGTGGTCACATGTTGGGAGATATTCTGTTTGCTACAGAGACCCTCATCCAGTCATCATGTCAGAAAACTCGTGAACAATGTTTATTGTACAATTTGACGAACTAGCTGATGCCTGAGTTTAAATCTTCTAAATCATTACTCACTCACTCCCACATGTTCCCCTGAGAACATCTTCGATTTGGTGTTGCTTTACATGTTATTTGTGTCTCTCTATATCACTCAACAACTCGACTTTCACTGCAAATTAGCCATGTCCAGACTGTCCCCTATAGAGCTTTTAGGCCGTTTATCAACTCCCTCCACGTCATCACTTCATCTTCAGTGTCACTTCTCTCCACACTGTCACAGAAGAGGAAACTAACTGGAATATCTCTGATCAGTGTGAGAGAAAAAAAACTAAGAGTATTGATGCTTTAAATTGGCAAACAATGTCAGTGGAATTGCTTTGCTTCATGTTTTTAGAAGCAATGATACAGGTTTCAGAAACTCTGATTGAGGCTAAGCTAAGGTGTGTGCGGTTGGTCAAACATGAATGATACGTGAGGTGTGCAACAAGCTGCCATGTTTATTAGTCGAGGGTGAGATAACATTACACTTCCTTTTTGTATACTAAAAGGATTTTCTCTGTGAAAATTTTCCTTCAAAATGGCGTTTGAGGGACCCCTATTAATTTGCCCAGTGTTAATTATGGAGGACAAACTCAACAGTTATCAGTTATATCCAGCTGGCGTTTCAAATGTATTTCCTTCCATATTCACGGACATGGATGTACATTAGGAAAGGAGTTCTTCATTTCTGCTTTAAACTTTTCTTTTACTTCCAGCAGATGGCGATCTTCATACATTGTAACACTCACTTTTAATTGCTTTAGTTGGCTACCCTGCCTCCGTAGCCTCAGCTCTAGTCTAGTGTAAGTATTTTATTTGCACCATTATCTCTCTCTGTAAAACCATTTTTATTGAAGTAGCAATGACCTTCACCATTTTCTTTGGAATTGGGAGTTTTCTTTCGTATTGGGAGTGCTGCATAACTAGGCGCACCAGATTGTTAGAGAACCCTTAATATTCAGCATACACTGGTTCATATACTTACATTTGCATGTGCAATTGGCTCTTAACCTGTGTTTCCATTTACACCACCGTTTGACATGACGCACTTTTCTGTTACTGCCCCGTTGTGTACATTCAAGGTAAAAAAAAAATACATGCAAGACTGTAACCATATCTACTCTTTCAGTGATGTGAGTTTGCTTTGTAACAGGCACGCTGTCTTAATTGTGTTCATGTCTGCCCTCCTAAAGGTCAGCGTGCACTGCAGAGGGTCATTTCAGAGGGAGCTCATTATGGGGAAGACCCTCTAAAGTTGCAAACAGGAGTGTGTAGCGTCAGCATTGAGTGACCTCTCCCTGCTTGTTGGTCAAGCCTTGGCAGGGGATGGGACCATGAGAGTGCCTACAGAGTAGGGGGTGTTTGAGGTGTGCAAGGACTGGCTCACCAATGTGACTAGTGAGGAATGTTGTGTTTAACAAAGGCTGTTTTCACAGACTGTAAAACCAAATGTCCCAGACAGTCTGTGTGGACGTGCACCCACTGGTCACAGAGGAGGTGGTGCCACAGCGCAGCCTCGCCTGCCTGGAGGAAAATAATGTAATGCTGCTTACTGAGTATTTTTTGCAGCATAAAATCTCAGTAAGGTAACCACAATTTGAAAGGTCATGGGCCATAAATGCTCATAAACTATTTAGTGCCACAGAGGGAGGTTTGAGCATTTATGCAGCATTTATACAGAACAAGTTATGCCAGTGGTGTGAAATAACCCTTGCTGCAACTAGATCAGCCAAATTGGTGATATCATTAACACATTAAATGTTTTGTGGGAGAAAATAAGATGTGATTTATCATCTTATAAACACACAAGCCTCCTCACTGCATTGACTTTACGGTTCCAATGCAAAGTGGCCCAGGAGGGGAGATTGATTGGTGAAAAGGGCAGCACTTTCACCTGGGGATTTATAGCTCTTTGAGGGTATAAATAAACCACCAGAGGGTATAGAGGCAGGGGGTATAGTGTGGTGACACATCATGGGTCATGCTTTAATCACAGTGAAGCTGGGCTGCAAGAGTGAGCGGGTTAAATTTTGCAGGAGATGGAGGCTCCCTGGAGGGTTCACATCCCCCTGATGAGGACACTAACACAAGCTATGAAGACGTCACTGCAGAGCGAAATGCGTCTCTAAATGAGGGAATCACATTGAAACCAGAATTTTTGCTTATCACCAGTGAAAAAATAGAAGATGTTCACACTAAAATCTGCTGAGGGAGCATGTTCATCAGTTCAGTGCATGATAATAACACTGTGCTGCACACAACGCTGGATTCCTGAATGTGTAAAAAGCTGCAATTATCTCAATGAAAAGAACAATGCAAGAGAGAGTTTCATTACCACTTTCTTAAGGACAGATGAGTGTTGGTGTGTCTGTGTTTAAAGCCGGTGAAACTTTCTTTCTGACTTTTTCAGAATGAGGAACCAGTGACGACCACGTTAGCTGCATGTGACCGTCCTTGAATAGCAAATCTACTGTGGTTAATATTAACTTTTGCATTCATTTCCTTGTTTTGTTTCCACCACAGTTACAGAATAGGCTTAAAACATTGGCTTTACACCATCAACAACCTAAATGGTTCACCATTTTCATGCTTATGTATGGTATTCATTTTGGCACACTTTTTGTAGACTTCTGACTGCTAAGTGGTACAAAAATGTGGAGATTTTGAAAATGTGCAGATTTCTCTTTGGTGGATGTTTATTTACTTATTTTATTTCTCCCGACAAATCAATTGTTCATATGTGTATTTTTCAAGATTCTCATGTCATTCAAGGAGACGTTTACTGAATTGAATAGACATTCTGTAGCGTAGAATGCTGAGCTAACCTGTTGTGTCCACATTTGACTGGTTGAATAGGATTCTGATGGTCATTACGAGTTTATGCAGTAAAAACCATATTACTTTTCAGTTCTGAACCTCCATTTGTGAAGATTTTTGGCACATGTAACCATTTGCAGGCCTGATTGCCAAAACACCCATGGGACCAGACCAAAAAAAAAAAAAATCAAGGATCGGTGTCTCCTGAGCAAGACAATGAGCCTTTTATCTCTTCAGCTACTTCTGCGAAGAATATAATCATGCTTAACAAGTAAACAGTTATTTACTATAAATGGTTTGATTGCCATATAATGTGCATGGAAATACTTGTTTCCACAAGTGCACTGATGGAACAAGGGGATTACCCGCCGTTTCACTCTCTGCTGAAGAAAGAGGAATAGAGTTAATATATGTAAATATCAGTATTTTTTATGTTATCCACATATGTACTCTGTTATATACAAGGTCAATTTAACCCTTTAGGCCTATAGACCATTTTATTCATTACAACACAACTATTTGTTAAAATGAATAGTTGTGTTGTGTTACCTTGATTGGCACTTTTCTTGAGAGAATATGTATAATGTGAGTGTAATATGAAAATAAATTGTGAAAGGTTTATTCTAGATTTTAATTCAAGGCCTGAACAAGGAAGGCCCCGAATTTAGGCAACAAAGCCAGTGTCAATTAAGGGCCCTTATCATGCCAGTGAATGTTGTGCATTAGATTTGCAAACAGTATTAACAATGCTAATGCTTAATACATTAGATTAGCAAGAACTAATTGCCACATGGTGAACCTGGACACTGCAGGCCCCCTGAGGTTTTGGGGCCCAAGAGCAGCTGCTTTTCTCCCCCCTCTAATGTTTTTTAAGAACTAAAGTCTGCTCCTACTGCCCTTCACATACTCGCTTTACTATGGATTGCTACTGTTATTTTATTCACAGTTACTAATGATGGAACAACGTTTGAATGAAATGTAGCTATATACTATATACTACTAGTATACTACTATACACTTTTGTTCAGTATGTCCATTCAGCTTATACTTCTATTTTGCTTCAGGTCAGAGGGACATACTTAAATGTACATTTTTGTACTAGAATTATTCAACAACTTTAGGCTATTGAGCCTATACTGGTTGCATTTTGAAGCATTTCATAGATTCTCAATTCACCAGCTACATAGTAAAATATAGGCTAGTACTTATACACATGAATACCTCATATTGATAGTTTTATACTACATAATAAATTACTTCAATGCGGGACTTTTTATTGCAACAGGGTATTTATGTTGTGTGATGTTGCTATATACTCTTTATTAAGGTACAAGATTCTAGATACACCACAGACTTATACTGTAGCCTACTTCTAATACCTAGCCCACTACGAGGCCTGATTTAAGTCATTTTATCCTGATTAATACCAGTGACAGTAGCCTACCATTAAATGTCTCAAAGACCTAAGTTTTCAAGTGTTTTCATGTTGAAATTGTTAGACAGGATTTTATATGACAAGCAAAAGTGTGATAGCCTACTATTTAGTACTGTATGCAGAAATACTAATGCAACTAGGCTACTCAAACCAATACGACCGAGTTACTTTCAAAACAAAAATCTGTAACGATGACTGTAACCTATTACATCTCAGAAGTATCCTATGTTAAAGTTCGAACAAATCAAATCAAATGGTGATTGGGGCCGGGTGCGTGCGTGCCTTATAGTGCGTGCGTAGGCTGCGTGAGTTGCACTTTGTTGTCCTGCAGAAGTGGTACAGCCCACACGGATCGGTCGCTATGGAGAGCAGCTCTCCAGGAGCGCGAGCCAGCCAGCCACAGAGAGAGCAGGGACGAGCGAGGAGGACGGATCCGAGAGTGCCACAGCGCACAAAACAGGCAGGAATCATGGAGAAAAGATCCCCGCTCAGGAGGAGTTTGCCATCAAACGGACTGCGACTTTTAACATCTCTTCTCACCTTATACGGACTTACCTGTGAGTTAACGGTTTCTTTGTCATTTGGGGCTCGTGTTACTTTTTGAAAGAAGTTGCAGCGGGGCAGCCCGCGGTCTTTGCCATTAGTCACTGATTCAAAACGGAAAAACCGGCTAGTGCTCGTTTTGTTGAAGTGGACTGTGTCCCGTTAGAAACTAGCTAGCTTTATTTAAGCTAACGGTACACATTTGTGAGCAGTTTTTTCCACATTACGTCGGCTGAAAAGTAGCCGCTGGCGTCAGTGAACCGTTAGCTAAACCTCATTGAACACAACTTCTCTAACGTCCCCTTCAGTACTCTATGTTAACTTATACCTCCAAGAGGTGTTGCTAATTACAACATGCTAGCATAATTAGATTGTCAGACTAAAAGACTCCACTCTTGACAGGAGGAAACTTTACACACACAGCACTGATTCGGTGGCACAGTTTCGAGCTAACCTTTCTTCCAGTGTGTCACATCATGACATAGCTTTCATTACCTAGGGAGTGTAGGGGAATTACAGACTGGTTTCTCTCAATGTCATATGGCTGGAAACTCATTGTGGAGCAGCAGTGGTATTTGGTGTACCAAAATAGAAACGAAATTGAGTATTCTGGGTGCCACTTGTGCTGAGTGAAGAGGAGCGCCTTTGTGAAAAAGTTTGCCAAGCTGTTGGATGCAGATGGGGGGGATAAACGTTATGTGATACAGGAGAGGAGAGGCAGCGCAGGCTGCTCCGCTTTGGGGCGTGAGAGGTGGCAGGGGAAATGAAGACATATTTCAAGGGAGGCTCTGCAGTCGCACAGTCTCTGGAAGTATTGACCTGCAGTTGGGCTGCATGCCAGGACAGCCAGAGAGAGAGAGAGAGAGAGAGAGAGAGAGAGAGAGCGAGAGCACCTTCCAGTCACTGTAGTGACCCGAGAAGTGCAGCTGGAGGGCTCTGCTGGGATCATCACACATGACAGGCCTGCTAAGACAAAAGAAGAGACAAACACTGATGGATCCTACTGCCCAGGAATGCATCATTTGTTTTTCAAGTGAAATCAAATATTAGCTCAGATATGCTGTGGTATTTCCCAAAGAGCCCCATAAAACATTTCCTGCATGAATAACTGTAATGAGTGACATACCCCTTGTATGACCGCCACAACACTACATCTTAAAAACCAGACAGCCTGTACCTTAGGTATGGGTCTGCGATTATTGAACCTTTTGCATAAATTGTTTTGTCCAACCAACAGTCCAGAACATTTAGATATTCAACTAACATTGATTATTTCATCATTAAATGGTCACCATTTAAGATTCCATTGACATATCCAGCAACTAATCTTTTTTTAACAATTTGAGTGTGTAATAGGAAGAACAGTAATGGATTTCTCAGGCTAATTTTGATTTTGCCATACAAAGGTTTGAGAGACTTGATAATATCAGTCCAAATATTCCAATATTATAAGTGCACAACTAAACCAAATGTCCTTGTTAAGCATAACCAAAAATAGTTGTTGATGAATTTTGACTAAGATGTTCAGAGTGATAAGGTAACAGTGGCTGATATATCAACCTAGCAGATTCATCTGTCAAGCTTTGGTCGGCAGCGTCCCCAAATACTTTCAACACATACTTTAACAGAGTCCTCTTCATACCATTCCTTTTCTGTGTCTACCAACTAAAACACTGGTTCATAAATCATAACAGGGGTCTGATAAACAAGGCGCTGTTGCAAACTAAGCTGATTAGCCTGAAAAGTGTGCTGGTTCGTGCCATGTGTGTGCAGGTATTTCAGTTTGTCTGACTGGTTGCCTTGACAGTCAAATTAGCTGATGATCAACACAGAGGACAAACTAGCTAGTGAAAGGTTAGGTTTGGTGTCGTGTTTGGAAGAGAAATGCGTGCAGGTTTCTGACTCTCCATAACATATGGTTAGAGCCCATGTGGCCAAGCCTACTGTTGTGTGTTTTAGCAGATCACAAGTGTGCAGGGGGGAGGACTTTGGGACAAAAACAGGGTTGATGCCAGCTTCCTTCACTGTGTAATTTTCAGATTCCCTGTTTTGTAGACAGGGCTGTGAGGAGGGGATTCATTCAAGGCGTGTCTACAGGCAGTGAGGTTTGTAATTGAAGACCATAGTTTTGAGGTTTCTTCTCTTGGGGCTGCATGATTCATAATCTAAATAAATAAAGTAATGGAGCCACCTAAATTACAGACCCAAAACAGAAATAGATTTGAAGGAGTGCACTGACTGCGCAGATTTGGATCTTGTAGAGGTTAATGCACATCAGTGGTTATTAATTGACAGCAAGATGTAACTAAGATGTTTGTCATGGTAATTTTCATTCAAATAGTTACTGCTTTGTCATCAATTGGCACAGGGCAGACAAGGTCAAAGGAGTTTTTTTTAACCTTTTGTTTTGTTGACAGTCTTAATTCTATATCAGTCTGAAAAGAAAGTCATGTATAGCTGTAGAGATATAATTATTTCCCAAACAGCCTGGCTTTTTTGGAAAATGTTATCATTTTGTCAAGGTCAGAAATGTTCTGTAACAACATATTTAAATCAATGTACTCGATACTTTCACTATTTTCCCAAGTCCTTTCCAAATGTCAGTTTAACTATGACCAAGTACTGTAAAGTCCTTCTCATTCACGGACATTAATGTCAGCATGTGCCAGTGTCTGCTGTTATCATCCACACTAGTAATATGCTATTAGGTTTAAAGATAGGGTTTTTAAAGTAGCTTTTGGGTGCACATCTGTGGGTCTCAGCTGTAGCATTCATTTGATCCTCTCATTGAATCTTAAATCTCAGTCATGAAGCAGCAGGCAGAAAACTCCTAATCACATTAAATGCATGCAGTGTTTTCTTTTTGAAGGAAGGCCATCGGCAGATGAGTTGGCTGCTTTATTGTGGGACACGGAGGCTGTGTGTGTGGGGTTCAGGGAGCAGCCTGTGGTCACCAGCCTCTGTTGACTCCACCCTTTGCTTCCTCTCCCCCGACAGATGTGACTGACTGTCAGAGGCTTTGTGTGGCAAGCTGTTCCCTTGTGGTCTATTAGTAAATTCAGAGCTGTAACCCCCAGTTTTAGCTCATCCTTGGACTTGATTACTCTCAGCCCACTTCTTTCATTCAACCATAGGGCTGCCTGCAGTAACGTGCTCAAACAAATTGAACCCTAACTAAGAAGTATGCTTATACTTTATAATCAAGGCTACAAAGAAGGCCAAATTCCTATTCTTTCCAGTTAAAGTTACTTAAAACATACACTGTAAAGAGCCAACAATGAATTGATTCTACTAACTAGGCAAATGCCAATATGAAAATGTTATGTCAAGATAATCCATGTGACTCACAATAATATTCAGTCATCTTTTTATTTTTGAAAAACTGGAAAACTGCTCAAAAGGAATTGCCAACATTTTTTTACCAACAAAAATCCTTCTTAAATAATGTCCCCCTGCTGGCTGAAATTAAGGATCAGAAAATTAAAATTGTATCACTATGCATTAGCAAGCTAGAAGTCTTTTTTCAAGTCACTTGTGAGAATACTCATGATCATCCAAAAATGTGAAAAGTCTTTATTGTAAACTTTTCTTGAGTGTTATTATTATGAGATATGAGAGCTCCTATATCGTCTCATCCCTATTGCTTTGAAGTATTAAGGAGCAACACTCATTGGTGACAGCATTGGGTGACATGTATATCACTGTTTCTGTTGCCTCAAGGTTATATTTTCCAGTCAATCTGACTAGCTAACATGCATATTTACTTGTGTATGTGTGTGCGATTAATGTAAAAAACAAACTACTATAACCAAATGTTTTAGAAATGGTCTGAGCTTTCTTTTCCAGTCAGCCTAGCATAGCTTTTAGAGATTTTTATCTTTGTAAAAAATAAATGGCTTGGATTTTAGTGCCAATAAAGGACAAGGAAGGTGGAAAGCACTGAGAGGCAGACTAACTAATTGTTAAAGTAGACTTCCATTTCATTTACGATAAGGACACAAATATAGAATCACGCCAGCTTCAATCTTTAACCCAGCCGTCTGGTTTTCAAGGCCAATCACAGTGCTTTGGTTGCATTCATAATTTTGCACTTCCTACCAAGGCGTACTCTGGGAGTTACCAGTCATTAGGACCACAGTTCATTGGAAATTATCCACTCAAAACAGCAAGAAAAGGGAAAACATGCAGAAAATACATGGAAAATAATATTATTGGGATAACTTTTTGTTACTGCATGTTAGCTTGCATGTCTTGTCTACTGATTAAATCTTGGATAGACAGGAATTGACTGTTTAATCACTGAGTCATAGGAAACTGCACTGTAAAAATGGCTTCCAGATATTTCCATGGTTAATTACCTACAGTGAATGAACAGAGGGAGACCTTTAAAACCTTTTTTTGCCCACTGTTTTCAGGAGTCAGGGTTTTCCCCTGAAACAACAGATCACAGTATGTGACTGAGGCTGGGGTCATTTGGATACACTGTGCTTCACAGCTCATACTTACGAGGTATACATGCAGGATGTGCACAGTCAGCAGCTGAATCCCCCAGGAAAGGAGTGCCGGGGTTATGGGAAACAGGTGTGGCTGCTGTTCACCACTCACTCTTGTTTCATTCAGCTGTCAGGTGGCTATGATGTTTGGGATGAGCACACAGTCGGTTGTATACACTGACACACCCACTACCACCCAAGTGGGAGATTATTAACACCCACCAGTCAAATACTGGGTAGTGCTGATTGTAGCTAGGAAGCTGTCAGTGGCTTTGCCCTGTTTGCTCGTACACAAGGAATAGTTAAACACAGTACTGCAGCTAACGGAAGGAATCTCTTGTGTTTCTGCCAATGTTTCATCACACCTGCAGCGTAGATCCCTCTGTATTACACTTACCTACATCTAGCGTTGATCTTGTGTTCAGACTATAGGTGGGAGAAGGAAAATAGATATTTGCCTCGAAAAACTTTAATAATTGCAGATAAATCAATTCCAATTATTGCTTTTGTTTTAAGTCCTCACTATGTGCATTAGTTATGTCTTATCAAAAAGGCATTGATATCCTAGGAAATACTCCTAAATTTAACGGTGAAAACATAAAAAGTATTTCAGAGAATGATAATTTCAGAGAAAGAACATTCACATTATCACTTTTTATTTGGCAAAAATGTTTAAACAACATTGGATATCAAATATAAGTATGTTGTAGCACCCACCCTCTGTCCACATTGGGTATGAGATGATATCAGACACCCAAACCGAGGGAAAGAAAGATCTGTCCCCTACCTTAAAGTTTCCTTATTTGGCTCGCTGAGCAGCCCCGGTCTTGGATGCAGATATGTTGCAGTAATGGGTTGCAATGGATTTTGTACAAATATATCCCTGCTGGTGTTCAGCCAAATTGATTTGTATTCCCCTGGCATCCCTGCTATATACTCCAATGTCCACATTACCCTTTTATACTTAAGTTTCCTGAATTTGTTTTAGTTGCTTTATTCCTTTTCAAAAAACTTTAAACCTGCTGAACACATCTCACCTGTTTAATGTATGCTTAAGCCAAAAATGAACCAGTCTACTGTTTTTTTTAAATCTACAATTAATGAGCACCTTTTTTTTCAATTGCTAAGCTTCTCAGTCACACAGGGGACATGTCATAGATTACTGCTGCTGACAAACATGATAGTTTAATGTGGTCGCTTTTTTGCCTCTACTTGGATTGCAAAAGGAACATAACAAAACATGTGGCCACTTCTATTTCAGGCTTTAAAAACAATGTTACAATATCAGTTATCACAAAGATTGCGTTACATTTTAAGGAGAGGGTATCACAGTCTAAAGATTTGTTTACTCTTCAACCCCCGAGCCTTTAGATGGAACATAAATGGGGTACCTCTGCCTGATGTACCCAAAATATTTGCCTTTTACATTCAAGTAGGCTTCATATTATGGGAACAGTTTGTCAAATCAGTCATGTAACCTGAGTCGCTCCAAAAATACACTTGGATGTTGTCTTACAGATCTTTTTTAGCAGACCGTGTCTCCATGGACTAGTAGGAGGCAGGGTGTGTAATACATTACAAAGAGGGGTGTTGTCAATATTCAATTTCAAATTAAGTCTAGACTTAACTGTACAGGATGTTGGTTCAATATTATGTCATACTAAAGGGAGCAGTAGGCTAAGTTTTCTGTTGCATGTTGCTGCTATAGACGTGATTTAGTCAGCTGTGATTTTTTTACACAATGCCCCAAGTGACCTAGTCACCTAAATCTCCTTGTTCTCAATGTTCAAAGTGGGTGGTGGAGTAAATCAAGAGTATGTCAGCACTTTAATCTGTTGCAGGAACATGCTGAGAGTATAATGTGCTGGGAAAAGTGGTTGTTGTGCTGGGAAAATGAACTCCCTTTGACCAGGATAATGTTGCTGAAATGCCACACTGACCAAACTACTAACTGTTTTTATTGACCGCTGGATACAAGCAGAACAGAGGCAGCTTTTCAGTGGATGGATTTACCTCTCCCACTGTTGTTTAGTGGTGATTGTTGACATTTGCAGTGATGTTAATTGCTTGAAAATTCCCAAAGATGCTTTCTGCATCCATAATATTGCTGTAGTAAATGTATCATATAACTAAAATAGAGGATTAGACAAATGTTTCTGAGTAAGAACAAGGGAAAACAATCCAGCTAACTTCACATTTTTGTTAATTGAGCTGATTAAATTATACATTGAATAAACACTAAATAACTCTTGACCATGCCCCCTGCAAAGTGCTTGCTGGGCACTTTAAACAAAGCCTAGACATTAAAACTTGAACCAATAAAATGCATTGTAATTGTGCTCAAATAGCTTCTTTCTGACTTACAGTTATTTGCTTAAAGTCTGTCATGCATCATACTACATAATGCATTACAATTATGTATTGAAATAGCATTCTAAGCTCCATCTCTGTTAAACCAAAACAGATGACAGACCTCTGCACATTCCCAGATAATATAGTCCAGTGTATGTTGTCTGTGTGTGACATTGACTTCATGTAGATCTCTTGCAAAAAACCAACAACTACATGTTGTTGCTGATTATTTGCAGAAACAGGCCTTTTACAAAGAGTCTAAAATTGTACAATGATGGGAATCATTTTAAAGGAAAACAGTCTAACTCCTCTGGGGTCTCTGTGGCATGTGGGAAACTATGTTTCCATTATGTTAGATGGGCCTAATGAAAGTACAGTAGCCCATTTACAGCCAGTCGAGTGCAGTGGAGTCTGTGATTAGTGCACGAGAACACATTCTCTCTTCTCTGCAAAGCTCAATGCAACACCACCCAACATGGATCTATTTCTGAGTGAATGATATAAACAGATTTATTAAGATTTTTTAAATCAGAAAATTACATTATTATTCCAACAACAGTGACGTATAAATGTAGGGAAACTGGTGAAAGAATTTTGTTTAGAAGGTAGAGTCAGTAGCAATGTTTTTTGCAGCTTGTAAACACAACAGCAACATTCAAATTGGGCCTCTCCTCCTGGGCTCTTCACCAGAAGTGCACACCCACTCCAGGTTTAACATGCACGCTTACTGCCGCTAGCTACACTGCAAGCTACCTGAGAATATTACATTTGTTGTAACGGAAAAGTCGACAATTTTGCAAGCTAGCACAAGCTAACCGCCGGTTTTGGCGCCTGCCTGTCCAATAGAAAGCAGACCAACTCCACATCTTTGTGTAAAAGCTATCCCAAAGTTCACCCTTGTTTTGGAAAGGTCATCCACCTGAGCGGTGTTTCACCTCACTATGATTATATTTTCTCTTCTTTGCGGCTATGACAGCGTCTGAAATATCTGCCTGTTTGAAAGGCGTCCAATTTCTGAATTGTATCCACTCCTAAACTAAACTGCGTGCTGTCATTGGCTGGGGGAAACGACCCCTCCCCGCCCAGAAATGTCCCAAGTCAACTTAAACTTTATAATGCAGGCAGAGGACAGGATCTGTTCTGCATCACACATGTATTGAGATCCATAAGTGATGATTGAGTAGCATTACTCTTATATATATTTTTTATGGAAAAGCCACTGACTCTTTAAAAATGAGCATTGTTGAGGAGACTGCTAGCAGCAAAATGTAGTTTTCTAGTCACCCTATGTTTTGGAAGCATAATTCTATGGGACGTGTTGGTAGGGACTTCGCAATAAGGATGGGAACTAAGATAAAACTGGAGTTTGTGGGAATTTGAACAAATGCCAGTTTTTAATAAACATACAACAACATTTCTAGGCTAATGTTGAGAGTTGGTCCTCTAATTTGCAAATTGAAGACTGTCTATGCTGTCTTTTTTGGCTTGATTAATGATTTAAGTGGATGCTGTAAATAATTTACTAAAATACATTAAATGGAAACCAGCCAAATCATAAAACACCACTCATGAAACTAAAGAAGCTTCTATTGGCTTTGCATTATGCCTGGCTAATTGTTTTAAAGTAAATGAATTAACATACATATGCTGTCAAATTCTTAGTGAAGATAAAGGTTTTTTGAGAACAATCAGCTGTAAAGTAAAAGCACAGGAGCAGAACGATGCACTCGATGAGCTTGCAGATGCTGACACGAACAGCATTTCTACCCCAGTGCAATTTTCAGCACTACTGTGGAGTGATGTTGAGTGTAGTGTAGTCTCTATTAGCATCAACATGTCAGGGATGTTGCACACTTAAGCTCTAATTGAAAAAGAGTCCCTCTGTAACCTCTCTAACTAAACAGAAACCTCAATAATTGAGTTGCTTATTTGCACCTGAGATTGAAACATCGTGTCAACAACCTATCCTTTCTTCTGGAACTCTTCAGTCGCCTTTTGTCTTTCAAAAATGTACATGTTGTTGATTAACTACCTGCATGGAAGAATAACATTGCTGCCTACGTCTGGGTCCACACTATTGTGTTCAAACACTGAAATACCACAAACCCCCACAACAAACTAACAAATCCCACACAATGATCCAGGATGCTGTAGGAGTGTTTGTGTTGCTTTGATACACAGTGGCAGACATTGTCCTTCACAAGTTCCACAGCACAAGTCGACCAGGATGAGAGGTTGTAACCTATCCCGGCACTTTGTATGTCAACACTATTGATCTTATTCTTTAAAGCGTGGATCTTTAATCAAATTTGACCTGGATAAGAAGGGCAATCAAGTCCACATTGTTAAGTGGGAGCAATGAGAAAAAGGTTTTCGAGAGGACAGTGACATGTGAAAGAGGCCTGACTGCTCCTTTTTTAAAGGCCTGTCAGCCTGTGTTTGTCTCCACCATGAATTAGCCCACTGAAAAAGCCTCACGCCCTCACAGGATACAATGCTAGGAAGGAAGGGGGGTAGATTAGCTGGTGTTGAGAATCATGTTTTTTTTTCACACTGCACAAATATATCTTACGATAAGGCATGCCATAAAACAGGCAATACAGCACTTGGCCTCTCCTGTCTGAAACTGATTGAGGCTGAGTTATAGGCCTCACAAAAATAAAGCAAAGCTCTGGGTGTTTGTGTGAGGCGTATAGGCATTGTCTGCTTTTTTTTTTTTTCCCGTGGTCACCTCTTTAGAGAGGAACAATACCAAACAACACTGCCTATTGACTTCTTTGAGGGAGCAGTGGTTAAAGACACAGACATTCAGACAATGCACGCCCCACTTAAAGATTTTTTAAACAATTCCAGAGTGCTGGATACATTTTGTTTGTATTAAACAAATCTATCTACGGTTGCTTGTGCAAACAAATAACGAGTATTTCATTAGTCAATTTAGTCGCTATTGGATGACTTTTTCATGGCTGCATCAGACAGTCATACAGGAGTTGATAGTCTTAGATTCATTCTGAAACTGTTTTGTGTGAGGTTGGCATATTTCCAAAGCAGTTTTCAGATGCATGTTTTTTAAATCTGACCTTGAGAATCAGATGGAAGTTTAATAGTCAGCTAATGTTGCCATTGGCTAATACTAGGCTAAGAGGCTTTAGTGCTTGGTAGGAGCATGAATTACTACGCTCATTAAACAGTAATGAAACACTGCCCTTCAGCCTGTGTCCACTACCTCCTACACACACTTAGAAATTACCAGAGCAGGAAAAAACGGTGAAGACAGGCTAGTCCTGGTGCAGCATAGGTTGCTTGCTGTCCCAGTCTTGGAAACTTTTTTTAAACTGACATTAATACTTCAAATTAACAGTTAGAAAAAAAGTGGTAAAGCAGACATCTCATTTACAGATGCTACAGTCCTCGTTGCAGTGGTCGCAGATTTGATTCCCGATCCTGAAGCTTTTTTAGTGCATGTCACCCTCCACTCTCTCTCCCAACATTTCCTGTCAATCTACAGCTTTCCTATCCACATAAAGGCAAAAGCCCCAAAAAGAATCTTAAAAAAAAAGAGCCATTCTGGTTCAATGCCCATTTGGTCAAAACTTTCTATAGAGTGGTTCTTGGTTGTACTTCTTGGTTGTACTAAATAGAATAACTGTGAGTCAGTCTGTCAATTGAAAACATCCAGTTTGCAGACCAACTCTGATTCAACTGATTTTACCATAACTGTTGTTTCCAGTGTAATGAGGAATTATTACCAATATATTTAAAATCTCCAAATAATCCATTGTGGCTAGTTTACAACCTGTCTGAGCAGGTGGCTGCACTTTTTTGATCCAAGTTGACAAAAATGTCCAAATGTCTTCAGTAAAGTCAAAACAGAAAAGGAAGTGTGTTATCATTAACAATAGATATATTAGCCAAATGTGCAACAAGATAAGGACCATCAATAACCCTTTGACCAAACAGCTGCTGAAGTGAACGGGCGGCTAGCAGAGATGTCATGTTATAACGACTGAGAACACTTCCTGTATCTGTAGTTCATACTGTACATGTGTTTGTTATAGTAATATCTGTCTATTGACCTGGTTCAGCTGCAAACTTGGTGGTCTTATCCAGTCAGACTGTCATTGCCTGTCATGTACTTGATTGACGTAGCCTAGATTCTTTAGTATGTTCCTTCATAGTTCGCACAATAGTTCAACTCTTTTCTTCTGTCCATCTTCACTCCTGTACTTCATCTCAATAACTGCCCTGTCTGTGTCCTTATTCTCTCTCCGTACTGTATTCATTTCCGAATGCTGAGCACTCACAGTTTCCTCTTGCTTTCGTCCCAAACCACACTCCCATTCTGCACAGATCTCATGTCTGCATTCTTCTCCTGTGAGGTCTTCAGATCAGTCCCTCATGAGTGCTGTTTGACATGATAATCTATGCATGGACTTTGTCTACATGAACATGACATGTTGTCTATTTTTCTGCTGTTCATGAATGTTTCTGGCCTTGGATACCTTCTGTCTCATATGCTCTTGACATGCACTGCAGGCTTCACTGCAAGGATCTTGAGCCAGGAGACGGCCTCCTCTGCAGAGGTCGGGGCTGAAGCTGGGTCAGGTCTGAGTAGGTGGAGATTTTGGCTCATCAAGTGGCCGACGTGGAATGTTTGAGCCGGTTGCCAGGCAAAGAGGAAGGTTTTGATTTAGCAATGCGTCTCTCGAGCAGCTTGTCGCAATTAGTGATGTCAGGAGGGAAAGAAACAAATATGAAGCATTTCTTCAAAGGGTAAGCATATCCTTCCCATGAGTTCATTCTTTCCATGGTTTTCTCAGGGAAAAGAGGGCAAAAGTGCAGCCGACTTCTCTTCGGTCAAATTAAGGTTTTGCTTGTCAGGGTTCTTTCTGTTCTGGGGTGTAATGTGTCACACTGAGTTGACCTAATGGGTCACAAAATATCAAAACAATGTCATAGCATAAAGACGCGCAACAAAATAATGCTTTATGTTCAAGCTTTGAAAGTCTGCACCTTGTTTGTTTCCTGGATGAGATGGATAGCCACTAATGAAACTTTTTAGAGCTCTGAGCTGTGCCTCAGCTCTGCAGCACTATTTATTTGATAAAAAGCCATGACAACTTTGTTTAACGCACTGCTTACGTTTTATTTGCCTGCAGTATTTTAGATAATATTTTGTTGTGCTCTAGTTTGCAAGCCTTGGCCCTGTCCTTCATGCTAGCAAGTGCCAAGTTTTCCCACTCTCCTCCTGGCTGTAGGTATCCCATGCAGAGGCCATCTGTCTCTCCTCCCCTAATGGTAAGGGTGGAGTCCTCTTCAGGCACTTCCCCCCTTTCTCTCCCTCCTTTCCTACTTACTCCCAAATGCTCACTGTAAAACAAACAGAACATGGCATGGATGGAGTCTTGTTTCTTTGTATGCTTTGACAGGCCTGAAAGCTGACACATTGAGATAGACAAACTACGTACGGTAGCAGTCGGGGTGTCGTTTCAGGTAGCCGTAGTATGTGGAGCATGTTAGGGAGAGGGGTGCTCTGAGACACGTGTCTGCATGCATCAACTCAATGTCACGCATGCCAAGCATGTTGGTTTACTACTAAGACAACAGGTCCTGCAGGAGGTTTATTCCGTTTTCTTGAGCCAGTAATATTTGCAAGCATTTTCTTACTGTTAACTTATTTTCATATAAGTTTTATTTTTTTTATAATGCAAAACAACCAAGTTTCACAAGTAAGGTGGCAACAAACAGCTGTTGTCAGCTCAGATGACCATGGAGTGGAGAATGCAAACCCCAGTCGGCTCTGACCCTGATTCTCCCCTACACCAGCGCACCCAGAGGACTGTGGCAAGCGCAATGCAAACAACACATGCACTGCAGAGCGCATTAAAGCAGCACTGAGTTTTTATTTTTAGACCAGCCATGATTCAGAGGTGGGAAAGAGATGTAAATGGATCCCTTAATGATCTTGGAGAGATGGAATAATAATCCAAAAAGACTTTCCAAAGTGGCTTTTTCAAATAAATGACAAAAAAGACAGGCTGAGTTAAATACTGAAGGTGAAAAGGTTAAACAACTAAACACAGTGCAGAACTTTTCTGGATTTGTTACACAGTAAATGGCAGGAAACACAAGGAAAATATTTTGAAAATGTGGGTCAGCAAAGAAAAAACAAACAGGAAAGCCCAAGTGTTATAGCACAGCATGAAACTTCACAACACGATGCAACATACATTTAGGACTCCACAGCCATTCAAACAAAACGCCTGACTCTTACGCACATGGTCAGACTCGTATTCCTTATTTTGGAAGAGAGAAACTCTGTGTGTGTATAATCACTGAAATTACAGGGGACGTAATGGAGCACAGGGAGCCTCAGCCTCCTTTTGGCTTTATTCCTCACAAACCAAGATAGCATTGCTGTGGTTTACCACTCACATTCATGCCAGAGACTCAAAATACCAGCCAGTGGACCACTTTTATAAGCTTTACTCCATACACATCCGAGACTACGTACAAAGTGGAAATTTATGGCTCCCGAATTTAACTGACTTGACAGCAAAAACTGACATGTACGGTTTCAATGTTTTGAATGAAATCAACTTTTTACATTTTATCTCTAAAAGCAACATTTTAATACGGCCTAATGTGGAAACTGCTCTATAATTCACGTTTGAAATTATACAGAGGCTTAATATTGTGAAAGCATACATACTTCTATCAATGACTCATTTGTGTGATTTTGCTCACAAGAAAACTGAGACTAGCATGGGCTTCTTTCCATTCAGAGCTGTAGCCATAACCTGTAATTTAGGATTTATTTCAGGTTAGTTTCTCAACATTCTGCATTCATTCCAAGTGAGTTGGTTGTTTTTGTTTTTCAGTCCAGTAGTGTGAATATCAACTGTGACAGGGAGATACCTGTTCATTCAGCTTGCACATCACAAACAGCACATCTACGTCTTCAGCAGCTACAACTACAGAATTTTAAAGAAGTTCTCAAAGTTGAATTGTTACATTTCCTCACCTTGTCTTGCTTTTAACACCACAATAATAACAGCATTCAAATGCCACTTTATACATGTGCCAACTAGGACAAATACTCTGGCTGCTAAAATCTCCTATGTAGAATACTTTCTTCCTCAGAATTTATTTCCCTGAAATCCAGTTTTTTTTACCCCTCTCCTCCAGCCCTTTAGCACTTCTGTTGTTATTAATGTATGTAATGTGTCTTGTTTTGGACTTTGTTATGCTCTCGGCTTTGTATTTTTTCTAAATTCATGCCCATTGCTCAAAATGGAAGTCTTTTTTTTTGCCCTTATTGGCCACTGTATGTTAGTGTTTAAAACCTGAATACATGCTGCATCAGTGTAAAGTAACTCACACACACAAAAATGTGAACTTCAAGTCAAATTAGGGGCCTCATAAAAAGAGGGAATAAAAACCGTCAAATTGCTCATTTTGTTTCATCTCCTTCCAGAGCATTTCTTTTTCTTTCCTGCCTAAAAGGTGATCTGATGATTAGCAAGGGGGACAGTCTGAGTGTCCTGTGGTGAAAGTGTGTTGCTTATTAACAGGCAGAGCAAAGCACTCTGAGTAACCCACATGAAGTCTGGTCTATTTTTTTTATCCCTGACAAGAACACATTTGGGAAACAACCATGGCCGTTAATGAGACCTTTGGAAGACTAGCGAAGGTGGTGATAAGAGAGATGAATGAATGCTTTATACTGTACAGTGAACTACTACTTTGGAAGCTAATCAAGACTTTACAAAAACATAGTTATTGTTAGCCTATTATCAAAACAGTTCAATTGCATGAGATTGTACCTGCTTGTGGTAGGTAGCTGCATCACGCCATGTACATATATGTGTATGCTTATGTTCTGTTTCCTGGTGGTTCACTGATAATCAGTACTCCAGAAAAACTGCAAACTCCTCATCACAATTTGTGGAATAGCACTTCCAGGCTGCTGTACTTTGAATTCTTATCTGACAATTGCACATCTTCTGTGATGTTAAGCTGTCGGCGTAGATGAAGACAATCTCATTGTTTGACTATTTTCATGCAATTTTCTTCTAGAATAGATAAACGTAATCCCTGAATACAATTAAATGGCAGTGTCACAAGGAACATTGTTTTTATAACTTAATAAAACCTGCAACACTGATGTGCTACGTTTGTTTATCTGATTCTGATTCCTCTTTCCTTCTATCAGCAGGTGTAAGCAGTAACCAGGTGGTTGTTCCTGAGAATGTGAATGCGGTGCTGGGGAAAAACATTACGTTGGGCTGCAGAATAGAGGTGGGCTCCAACCTCAGTCTCACACAGAGCTCCTGGGAACGTCGTCTTCCTTCAGGCACCATTACCCTGGCAGTGTTCAACCCTGAGTTTGGAATCTCCATCGCTCCAGAGTATGCCAAGCGTGTCTCGTTTGTTTCCCCATCTGTACGAGACGCTACAATCAGCATTGAAGGAGCTGGCTTTTCAGATATCGGGTCCTACATCTGCAAAGTGGCAACATTTCCTCTGGGCAATACTCAAGCATCAACTATTGTTAATGTATTAGGTAAAGTAGAGCTCTGTCACTTCCCTTTTCCTTGTTTTAAGTGCTTCTTAAATCCTCACTTTTTAAAGCAGGACATTGTTGGTTGTGATTAAGCAAAGCTTAGGTGACCGCTAAGTGTTGCCCTGGAGGAATAAACTGCACCCTGAGGCTACATAGCTTTTTAAATTACCTTCTGGATAGAGGCCATGTAAACTCAAATCCTATTAGGAATCTGCAGCTGTGGTGTGGTCCCATTACCTTGTGCTGCTCACTGACAAATCTGCTATGTCAACTTAAAATTCACTTCATTCTAAAAAGGTTCCTCGATCAGGCCTCTTAGTAACTCTAAACAAAGCACACATTTAACATGTGTATGGAATCTTCAGACTCCTTCCTCATGTACAAACAATGTAAACACAAAACATTCCCAAAATAGGTGCAACTAGTTGCATGCAGAAAACAACTTAATTTCAGGGTGTAATACAGAGTGACTCCCATTACAGTTGCATGTAACCATCGACATTAAACAGCTTCATATGTAGCACTGACCTTGAAACTGCAATGAGCAGCTATTTTCCTCTAGGCAGTGTGGATTGCTGTTAGTTCGGTCTTTTTTAACCTTTGTTACTAATTATGAAATTATACCCCCTGCTGAGTAATTAGTGTTTGTGAAGCTCTCACGGGCACGAAAGAAGCAGATTACAAATTTGGCAATCTGAAGTGTTCAAAACATGTCTATAAAAAGATGCTATACTTTAGGGTGTCTGGACAAAAGTGTGGCTGGGTCTGCGTGGGTTTACCATCATTTGCTTTATTTACATTACAACTTTAGTAAACAATAAAAAATATTGCCCTAGTTTATTATAATTACAACTCTATCATCATCAAACTTCATACTAAAAATGTCAACAGGAATTCACATTACCATTTTTTTCTTCCATATGTACATGATGCTCAATTGTACATATATAGTCCACACTGTATGAAATCATAACCCCCCCTCTTAGAAGCATGCATGTTAAACTTTCTCTGTGGTCAGCCAGTGTATGTTTTAATTCTAACTGGTTGGTTAGGTTGCATTCAAGCAGAGCTGAGGGATTGCTCTGTTGGCACTCTCAAAGACAAGACGACCGATGACTGAGTGCTACATTTAATGCTGCTGTGACAGCCACAGTGTCTGGGACCTCACAGAGTTCAGCTACACCTCTCAGGGCAGCTTCTCAGTGCGGCATACATGCATCTACAAACCTAACAATTCAGATGTAATTATGGAGGAAATGTATGTTCTTCACAATTTGATACATGTCATTAGAATTTTATTAGACGGAGCACGTAACAAGTTTTAGACCTAAAGTCATTAAATCTAAGTTTGCAAGAAAGTGATGTAGAGTGACTCCTTTATTTCTGCTTGTTATAAGTTTACTTGTAACATTTTCACCAGAATGTTTTCAGAGAGAGAACAGCTGGCTGTAGTCCAAAAACAGCATCATATGTTAAATGCATTAACGTTAAAACAGGGGTTCATTAACATATTGTTCTAATGTACAGAATATTGGTTGTTTCAGTTAAAACATCTTTTTTTTTAACTCAACTGAATGCTCCCAGTTTTGATTCATGATTATGCTTTGAGGTTTATGAAAGAGCACTTGACTTCATCTCATTCCTTTCCAGTGAACTAAAGTACAGAGATGAAAAGGATCAAATCTATGAATAATAGACCTAAGTCACGACACACATCCTGATGATAAACAGGTGCAGCGGACATTCACTTAATTGTGATACACTTGATGCAAACCTTGTTTTGAGTTTAATCAGTATCATGAGACACTCGGCACACAATATTTGTTTTGGCCCCAAGCTTTTTCCCTTTCCTTTTTTACCCGTGTTTGCAACTTGTCAGAGAAAAAGCTTTCAAGGAACCGTGCAAGAGGAACTGAGATACAGTACGTGAGCCAGAGATTCCAGCAGTACGCAATAAGAAAGAACCAGAGCAGGAAATGACTGTACGACACATAAAGTGAATGAATTAGAATGACCCTTTGTTTTAAAGCGCTGATGGGTGGACAGGAAATCTACTGAAAAGCTATTGACCTCCTCCTCCTAAACAAAGCATGCACATACGTTATGTTGACAATGCAGCAGATGATTCTCTGACTTTGTGAGCTCTAAGTACTTTAGCTTTAAACCCTACCATGGACTTTATTTCGTTTAGTTCAAAGTTGTCTGTTTGTGCTGGATAATGCAGATCCTTTTTTTTGCTGAGTCATAAAATTGAAAAAATCTGCCCACACAGAGAGATGGTAAAAGTTGCTTACTCACTAAAGCCAAAATAAAGAGAGTGTCAAGAGTTTTCACACAATAAAAAATGTTTCATTTCTCCTTTGGTTTGTTGTAATAATGCAGATTTCTCCCTGTTTCTGTGGAGCAAGGCGAAAAAGCTTCCTTTTGCATAAGTGATCAATCTTTTATGATTTGATTAACTTTAAGCTAGTGAAGGCAGCCTCTGCCAATAACTTATTAGCATTAAATATCATTGATTTCATCTCCATGCCAGGTGAAGATTCATTTACACAATAGAGTACAGTTCCTTTCTATTGAAAACACTTAACTTGTTTATTTTTCCACCAAAGATTTTTAACTAAAATGATGGCATTTATTTCAGAATGATTATGCTGGCGTGACTATTTAAAATCGTTATTCCCAGGTTTGAGGTTTGTAAAGCCAGATCTTACAGTAAACATGTGCAAACATGATTTATAACTATTGCCCAACAAGTTAGCCTTTTGGGGTTCCCACCCTAACGTCAGTGCTGGCTGTGCAGATATGTGCATCAGTTCGTACGTGGGCGGGAGTGGGCCAATGCAGCCAGTTTGCTGAAGGGAAATCGTTACCCTTCCCCCTAAAGCATTTCCACTCATGCAAAGTGTTCCCCTCCCTTCCTGACAGCAACTCCAAATTAACACGTCTCTCTGATTTAGTTATTCACAAGCTCCAGCCAGCTCGCCTCCTAACATAGAGCAGCTACTGTTTATAGTCAGAGGCCTTTGAGGAGGGGCATAGATGAGTGCGTGAAGAATGTGAGGTGGGAAACAGCATCACGGCCCCGGCATGAGGTACAGGAGACGTGAGGTTATTTTTGGAAAAACAGGGTGCCAAGAGTTATTTGAATTTGTTGTTGGACCTTCTGCTCCTCTGAAAGAGGAGTGGGGCTGTGTGTGTCTTAAAGTTAACGGCCTTGTCTTGTGTATTAGCCTGTGTGTGCCACATGCTGCCTTTAAAACTGTCACAATTGCAGTAAACAGCTGTTAGGTGTTCTTCTAAGAGAGACAGAAACGGGGGGGGGACGAGGCGCACTCTCTTACAAAGAAGAAAACATGATTATTAGATGGAAACTTTAGCTACAGTACATGGAAGTGTGACTTGTGTGCTTCCTTCACTTCCGCTCGATTGTTTCCTTCCCTCCCTCAGCAGACTCAGATCTTTTTTTCAGGGTACTTTTCCTGCTTTTGTCTTGCTGAAGTTTTATTTTTTTGAGATTTGTTTTTATAACGAGCATCCTGAATTATTTAACTGTTTGAACAAAAGGTACAGAGATGCAGTATTCTGGTCAAGTCCATCTTACTTGAATCTGTTTGTGCTCTCTGTTGAGAAAATCCTTGTCACGTTTAGACCTCCAGTTATTCCCTGGATGCCAGTATAACATTACCTCAGCTCTAAAGCGCGGACAAGTGTACAGTAACTTGGCTCCTCATCTTCCATTACAACACAGTCAAATACAAACACACCACAGTGTTGACTGTCAGGGTCCTCTGAATCTGCAATGTTTAGTGTTTTCCCCCCAAAGTCATACATCAGCTGCTTTTCTATACGCACACAGCAGGACCAATAGATTAAGACGCCTTATGTTTGACACAACAATGGAGACGCCTGAGTCTCCACTGAAATGCCTCCATATGATTGAATAGCATGGGTCATCCATTATTAATGCATACATGTGAAATGGAAGAAGTCACTCTGCTCTCTCTGCGATTATGTACACTAAAGACACTTCCTACTGTCTATACACTATATGATGGACATTATTAATTCATAAACACACACTGAAAGATCAATATTCATATTGTAATCATTTCTCCATTTTGTCTTTTCCTCTCCTCCCCCTACTCTCTATATCACTCTCCTTTCAAAGTGGAGCCAAAAGTCTACGTGTCTGCTGGCCCCACAGCTCTGCTGGATGGCGGGAACGAGTCGCTGGTGGCCACCTGCATAGCAGAGCGTGGACGTCCTGCCGCTGAGGTTTTCTGGGAGACAGAGCTGTATGGACGAAGTGAGAAGCAAAGTCAGGATGAGGCCAACGGCACCAGCACTACACATGTTCGCTACATGTGGCAACCCCAGAGCTACGCCCAGGGGAAGACGCTCACCTGTGTGGTGCGACACCCGGCCCTGCAAACAGAGTTTCGCATACCATTTGTTCTAAATGTTCAGTGTAAGTTTTGAAGAAGAGGAGCTTTATGTTTTGGCACTTAAAAACTGGACATGAAAGATGCATGCACAATGTAATGCTTAGAAGTACAACAAACACTCTCTGAAGCCTTAAGTTTAACCTGAAAGTAGCCAAAGAGACACAAATGAAGTCCACATGTTTTGAACTTATGAGCATGTGCTTACCGCCCTGGATTGGGTTTAGCATTGATTTGTGCAGTTTATTGAAATGTTAAGTCAATTGTTGTAATGCTATGATTTCCATAACTCTGATTGTGCAGCTCTAGAAGTTCAGTATATCATTATTAACCCACGTTCATACCCTCATCACTACCTTTCCCGCTTCCCCTAAAGAGCCTATTTAAGAAGCATTTTACTGGTATAATCATTGATGCATACTTCCTCAGTACTAAGGGTTAGTCTGTTTTTTTTACTGTGGGCGTGCAGGCTAATGAAGGCATTTTATGAAATATTGATTAGGCCTCCGCAGCAACACAAGTAGCAGGAGGTTGCTGGGGGGCAGTGGATGGAGGCGCAGAAAGAGCAAGGTTAATACAGGAAGAAAGAGGCTTTCCAGTTCAATAAATCATGTCAGATGCAGAGTCAAGGGATTTTAAGTGCAAAAGAAGCACAATCTCAACATCGAGCAGCGTGAAAAGGGTCAGTGGACACGACGAGCCGAGGCATTTTCCTGTGAGCTGTAATGAGTTCCTCATTTGTCCTCCTGAGAAATCAAAATGAAGAATTGGATATCCAAGTCAGTGTTTGCCATGTTTTATTAAAGTGGCATGTGCTGGGCTTCATTTATGCGTCCTCTTGCCTTCCTCTGTGTTTTTTTTTTTTTCTTTGTCATGGTGAAGCAGTAGAGTTTATTATTAGCTGCAGTGCGTCTACTGTCTGAGTCTGTCATTTTCTAACTTTCCACCAACCCAGGGTCATTTGTTTGTTCTCTTGGCTCCGGTTCACGGGCAGATGCTGTACCCTGCTACAGTCCTGCACAGCCTTTGTTTTTGTCATCGCTCGCTACTGTGCTTATAATGCACGCTTTGTTCTTTCTGGAAAAGCTCATTTTTCATCAAGCTGCTGGAATCACAAAGACTGATTATTGAGTCCCATGACTTTTACCCTTTGAATTGAAAATAAAAACACTTTTTAGTCCGCATGGCCAAACTTTTTATAAATATACTAAAACATTTCTCTTTCTTTCTTAAAAATTACATTTCCTTTACATAAAACTCTTTCATTTCTTCTTATTTTTTACAGTTACACCGATGGTGTCAGTTACAGGAACTGACAAAAATTGGTTTGTGGGTCAAGAGAATGTGAAGTTCACCTGTGCTGCCAAAGCCAACCCACCTGCCCGTCACTTCACATGGATCAGGTCAGTATCCCATCAAAGAGTAAAAGTCTAACATTGTTACGTTGTCTCCAGGGTTGGGCATGAACTTTTTTATCCCCTATGGCTGGTGGATTTCAAAATCTACCAGTTACTCTTTCTTTTTTTTTTACCAGCTACTTTACTTTAACCTGCAGCGTTGTGCAGTGACGTATAATATAATAATCAAAGCTCATAGTATTCAAGTAACGGCTTTTTATGAAGGTATACTTGGTCTTTGTCTAACTCATAAACAGAAAAGAGTTTATTTTAGTTTTTTGTTTTGAGGCTGATCAGTGTCTCCATTGAAGCCACGTGAGCCTTTATGAGGAGTGTTTACAATCACCAGTATCTATTGTGTTAGGTTGCTGCTGCTGAAAACACCTGTTTCATGATATGGCTTTTCAACATCATAATCACTGTGGCGCTGGAGCAGGCGCCCCATGTGCTGAGGCTTCAGTCCTCATCGCACTGGTCGCAGGTTCGACTCCCAACCCTTGAAACTGTTTGATGCACATCATCCTTCACTTCCTCTCTCCATGTTTCTTGTTTATCTATATCTGTCCTATCAGATAAAGGCAAAAAGCCCCCCAAATCCTCTTGAGAAAAATAAATATATAAATAACTGGGGACCTTTATGAGGAAGAGCTCGTCTCTGTGTTAATGTTGAACTGACTGAGCTTTAGCAGAGCTACTGTTTAATTAGCGGTGATTCAAAAACAGTCAGGAGTTTTGAACGTTGCTCCTTTGGCCACGATTCACATTAAAACCTGCTTCTTTTAATCAACCCGGACTTAACACACGCAAGTCATTCGTAGAAACACACCATGAAGCAGGTAGACCTGTTTGAATAGAGATGCTGCTGAACTTGGATCAGGTAAAATCGAGTCATGCCGTTCCAGCACATTGGCTATCGTCCCTATCGTCCAAATCCCTCTGAAACTTTCTTTGTAGATAACCATGTTCTGTCAGTGTTTTTTACAAATGCGCTTGTGTTATCTGTGCCAAGTTAATATGGTCCTACTTTCAAATCTTTTCACAGCTCTCAGTAATGTTTGAGTTTTTTAAGACAATCTCTGTTAACACAATAATGAAAGCTGGTTGTGTTGTAGTCAAGACCACACTTACCGAGACCAAGACATTCCCGAGACCAGAGTGCTCCGAGACCGAGACAAGACCAAGAAATTTAGGGAGCAAGGCTGAGTCAAGACCAAGGCAGGGCGAGACCGAGATGAGACAAAGACCATAAATATCAATGAAAAATCATCAGCTTGTGTGCGGGGGGGCGTGTCACTGGCTTAGACCGTAACACCGGGAAGGTTGCGGCCGTAACCAGGGGATAAAAATCAAACTACAAATTAATTGAAGTTATTTGATGATTTAGAAGATGACTTCTAATCACAGTAATGACTTGGAATAAAAGCCGTGGAGGTCTTGACCAGTCTTGATTTAAAATCCGGAGTCTGCCCAGTTTGAGGCAAAGACAAGACCGAGTAAAAATGCTTTTGATTCCGAGACGAGATCGAGACCTCCAAAAAGTGGTCTTGAGGCGAAGACCGATTTCGAGTACTACGACACTAGAAGCTGGTATTCATTTTAGAAGCCTGGATAAATTAATAATCCATCACGTTGTTCGAATACTATTGTCCTCACGTAGTTAACATCTTCAACAATTCTGTAAGCGGCAACAACTAAAAAAAATTGTTTTTTATGTTGCTTAAATTATTGACTCTTTATATTCCTATACCTGTGCTGTTGATCATTACATACATACAGGGACTGTGTATGACTCGTTTCTATTGTTCTAGCATATACTACAGGACGGATCAGCTGCTGTTTGATTCAGCTGAGTAGATCTGAACTGGGCTTAAAACAAACATACATTAACTGGCCAGTTGAAGAAGCGTCTGTCTATAAATTACCTCCAGCATAACTTGGGAGCCTGGACACTGGAGCTGTCGAATGCACTGCTGCACCCATCGGAAAGACTCTGTGCTATAAATAAAAAGCTCCAAATGGCTCATTCATCAGAACAACACTCGCCTATTGGCAGCTCTTTGTCATCATGTTGCTTTGAAAAGTAGAAATATGCTCTAATTGAGCTGACAGAACCAGGAAAAATTGGACAGCCAAGCGTCTTTATTTCCTTATTTTCCCTGACATTGAAACCTTCTGAAATGCAGAAAGATTGTCCTTGTTGGATGATGGGAGTGCAACAGCTCAAATGATCACAGTCGTGATCACTAAATAGATGCAACAGGCCAAAAAGACAAAACAACCAGCAATAACCGTGGTGTCATTTAAAGAGGGTTTTCAGTTTGACTTGTATAACTCTGTGTGATTAAATGAACACTTGTGTAATATATTTGTGTAATAAATATATATATAACTTTTTTGCACAGGTTGGATGGACTCATGCCTGAGGGTGTTGAAATCTCGAACAGCACTTTTGCTTTCACTCGCCCGTTGGAGCGCAACGACTCCGGAGTGTACCGCTGTGAGGTGCTCAACGACGTCGGTCTCCGCAGTAAAGACGTAAACCTCTGGGTACAAGGTATGTTTTCCCTTTTTCAAGTGCTATTAGATCTTTTTTTTAACCATCTGTTTACTTAAAAAATACCTCTTAACCCCTGAGGTGAAAAGCTAAATCTCTGCCTCTTGACATTCATCAAGCCTTTCTGATGTAAGATTAGCCTCTCAGTACGATCGGCGCTCAGTTCAACACTTCTAGCAGAGCTAAGCCTCCACATAAATGTCCCTGCCCAGATCCACTTTCACACATTCCTGGCAACAGAGGAGCACGGAAAGCAGATAAAGAGTATCGGTACCAAGCGTTTCCACTGTTGTGGTTTTGGCAACATTAGATTTCTTAGATAAGGAAGAGGGTGTTTACCCCTGCTGCTTCAGCAAAGTGTGCAGCCTTGTAGCCTTTTTCTTTGTTTTGTTTAAGGTCAGGTTTCACAGCGGAACAGAGTGAATTATGTTCACAGATTTGCAGTACACAGAAGTATGTGTATGTAATCCATAAAGTATGTTATTCAACAGTGTTTTGCTCGTGAGGTGGCTTGAAATGTGATCAGGTTATTTAGTTGAATTCAACTCATCTCTCTTATAGAAACTAAAAACTAGAGTGGAGAGACTTCCCTGGATTTTCAAAAGGGGAGTTCCCTGCATTTTGATTTGTTTAGTGCTGCTGATTCCTTGACATAAACCCTTGTCAGAAAACGACCAGGGTGGTAAACAACTCCCGTTTGCTTCCTCTGTCTGTCCACAGTTTGCTACTAGAGTTCATCATCGTAAAGTCAGGGCGTGGATCCTGAGAACTCAGCATCTCTTTTTATTTTCATTCCTCCTCTGCTCCTTTTAATCCTTTTCCAAACAAAGCAACTGCTGCTTTTGGACCCGTACTTTACTTACACACACACGATTCCTTTCGCTTCTCACTGTCTAGAGGGAAATGCTGGAGAAGCCCCCCCAAAAAAAGGCTGTCAGGCTCCATCTGTGTGCAGGCCTGGATTGGAGTCCTGCTCCAAACGAAAGCACAGCTGACATCCTGTCCAAGACAGACCTACTCTGGGCAATTATGTTGCCTCTCTTGTCAGATATTACGACTCTGGCATGCGGCCTCTCACTTCCCTCCCCTGTGGAGATAGCCAGGTTGAGCTTAGCTATACCCCCCCTTCATGGGTGCTTGGAGTAGCTGTTTCACATTCCCACTTGTCTGTCAGCTTTGTGGGTTTTGGCTGCTTGACTATCAGATGATTGGCTTCATATTTGAAGATGCTAATAACCTACACAAGGTTAAAATGTTACCCTGCATGGTGGGATTGATCACTGATGATTGTCAGTTCACTGACCTTGATCCGTCTCTATTATTCTCCCTCATGCTTTTTGCTTTACCACTGTTAGTTCAGGCTCGCACACATTGTATAATTGTAGGTAATTGGATTCTTACTCAGTCATACAAATTGTGGAAATCATTAAAGCTCTACAGGGAATCCAGCTTTGATAACGACCGCCTAAAACCCTCCTGAGAAGCAGACCTCTATTGGTGAGTCTTATGGCTTCAGGTCAGGCCTTTGATGTGCCTGCGCTGACATCGACCAGTGGAATCAGGCGGCTCTTAGCCCCAAAGGCTGGAGGTCAAAATGGAGACACTTATCCTGACCTTGAGCTCCTCACAGCCTGATTTTTTCCCTCAGACTCGGGCTGCTATCACAAACGCAAGCCATCGGAGGAAAATCAGATGTAGGAACCTCATCGATCACAGAGTGTTTCATCTTCTCACATGACTTCCCTACAGCAGAGTTCAGAAAGAAAGGGAGGAAAGCAAATCACAGTCACTCAGATGCTCATGAGTGTGTGTCCTCTATCCCTCTCTTGTCTATCTCTCCTCTACGCACATTGATATTTAGCACTTAACCTCTTTCTGCCCCTCTCACTTCCTCCTTTTTTGCTTGACAGCACAGCTTTCAACAGATTCTTTATTCTCAGGAGAGGCTTGTCTCCGCTCCTACGCTGCACAGTTTTGTTATAAATTAATCGAAAAGCCATTCAGTCTTCCTTTGCCAATCGTTACAGAACATAAAGTGTGGGCCCTCTCCCCTTTATTTTTATTACTCCACTCTCACTCAATCTGCTGTCCTTCCTCACTGTTTAAATCTTTTCATCACATTTGCTCTGCAGATCCTCCCCCCACCACGGCTGCCCCCAGCACCACTGCATCCCTCCTCCATGACACCTCTGGAGCCGGCACAGCCGTGGACCAGCAGAGAGCCCTGTTCACCTCCCCGACCCTGGCCTCTTTGCCTGACAGCAGCTTGGGTACCATAGTTGGAGGGGCTGTTGGTGGAGTTTTATTCCTGATTCTCCTGCTGATCCTGGGTGGGGCCTGCTTCATGCGACAGCGCAGGACCTTCAGAGGGGACTACTACACCAAACAGTACCTGGGACCCTCCGACATGCAGAAGGAGTCTCAGATAGACGTGCTGCAGCCACATGAGCTGCAGGAGGTCTACGGGGACAAGACGAGCAAAGGCAGCCAGGAGCTGAAACCCAAACTGGGTGGAGACATCATTTACCCTGACTACACCCCTGAGCGCAAAGATAGGGATGACTGGGCCGACCGGGGGGACAACCACAGAGGCCTCAAGGAGGGAAACTACTACCCCGATCACTACAACAACCAAAACATTCACCCCTGTGGGCCTCCTGTGCACAGCACCATAGTAAACAACGGCTCCCCCTACCTTCCGGAGGACTGTTATGACAATGGTACAGACAGCGACTATGTGTCTCACATGGACGGATCAGTGATCTCACGCAGAGAGTGGTATGTTTGAAGAAAACACGGGGAAAATGACTGAGTGAGAATAATTTAAACAAGTGACAGATATAAATATCATTAAAGGCTGTGTCATTTCAGTTAAAGGATGAAAACAGTTTTCTCAGCTCAGTTTCACAATGAGCCCTTTGAACAATACTGCTCTGCCTTGATTGTAACCACTTAACCTTAAGGACGTGTATGTGGATCGTATTTCACTTCTGTAGCATCTCAAGGAGCTACAAACGAGCTGGAACACTCCCCTGGTATTGCCTGTGTGGACTGTACACGCTTTGACATACAGTGACGTTTCAACTGATGTGAATGAGGTTTTGTATTCTGCTTGTTTGTGTTTTACACCTGTCTTTACACAGGTCACAGGTCAGGTGTTCAGACCCTTGTTAGTATTTATACCGCTGACTGACTGAGCTCTGCTCCCATAAAACCTCACAACTTTTTGTGGCATTTTGAAAACAGTCTCTTGATTGCTGAAAGGGTTTTTACCGCACAAGTGAAATGTTCATCATGACTGCAGTCAGTATTAAAGGCAAATAATATTGCATGATTTTTTTACATTTCAAATCTCAACATCAAGTTAAAGGGAAAGTTTGATACATGATTTAAAGGGAGCATTACAAAGGCATTGTACTGAGGAAAAACAGACTGATGCTAGTTACAAAGTATTCCTGATCTGGTTCAGTTCTTTAGTTGCTTTTGCAAACTTCAAGTACTTTCTGTAAATAATTCATGAAAAGGTAAGCTGGTAACCTGACAGAGAAGGTGACATGAATTAAAAAGAGGTCGTTCCCTGAATAAGAGCTCTTACTTCAGCTTCACTGTAGTTCACAGATATCTCTCTTCCTGAAGTTTTCAGTCCCTGTTTTTTTGGCGACTCCCATTGTTATAGAGTAACAGCAAGAAGCCTTAAATAGCTGCTTGGTCATGAAGAAAGAGGAGCAGCTGGTGTTTCAGTTTGCAGTACAGCCAAACAAACTCACCTTCTTTAATAAAGACACTAATCAATAATAGCTAAAACCACAATCACAAAGGTGGCACTTCTCACACAACAGTACTTAATGAATTTGAGCAGTACTGATAGGGACAGGTAATGTTTTCTTGTTGGTGCTTCACACAGAGTAACCCCTGTTTGCAAGTCAAATGTGTTTGATGGGAAACGATGGCAGTCAGAAACCTTTTGTTGTCATGAACTGTATCAGAGCTGCATTCGCTGACTGAATCAAAGAGGAAATACCATAAATAGTGACACTGATAGCAATAAGATAAAACTGTGTTGACGAACTTGCATGAATTTGTTAACTCTCTGTTCCTCAATCTTACTGGTTTATTCAAGTACAGCTGACTCCAACACGACCAATGAGGAGCTGGTAATGAAACATTAAACGTCCGACAGTAAAAGGCGGACCATATATGGTATTAAAAGTGGGCTTTAATTTCATGGAATTTCAAGGATCATACCCCATATCAAATATACTGTTATCATTATTGAAATGTGTCAATCCACTCACTCTCTTTCAGTGATAAAGCACAACTCTGTTATTACAGTTGTCAGTAAACATCAAAAACAGCCAACCAGGCCTCATCTTTCTCCACTCAGCCATGATAACAGGCTGCATCGCTGTCTTTTCCATTCTCCCTCTGTATCCTCTGATTTCTGTCTGCACGGCTAACACCAATTGGTCGTTATAGTTTTTTTATTTTCGACTTGGGATCAAAGAAATGTGTTATAAATACCACATGTGACTATCACAGCTGTCATCATCTGGACTGATGTGGCTCCATAAACCACCAACGGTTTCACTGCTGCCGCTCGACACTCCACAGTCGCGATCAATGACGGTAAATAAGAAGATTAAATGCTGAAAAGAAGGTCAGAAAAAGGAGCAATAATAAACCGATCCTTGGGCTTTAGTTTGTGTGTGTTTGAAGTATGATTGCGCCGATACCTCACAGCAGAGCTGGAAACAGTGTGAGCGGCTGACATCACTTGTGATCAGAGAGCCGGCTGTAATGTTGGGGTTTGGCTCCTCGGCAGCGTCTCTGAGGATATTCAGCGCTCATGGAAACTAGAAATTTAATCCACGAGTGAAAAGAACCATCTAGGTTAAAGCTGTCTGTGTAATGGCTCCCCAAGGGATATGTATATTTTTCTTCTTTTCCTACAAAACAACAAACCCAGCAGCATTAAGTTGAAACAAAGAGATGACATCATCAGTGAGCTCATCTCTCACTGCTTGATTTGACCTTACACTTTTCCACTTAGTGCTCTTTTTTTTGTTTCCTCAGGAATGATACATGGATCAAAGTGGCCTATGCGAAGCCGCACATGAAAGGGAAAACAGAGCTTTTTTTGGAAAGACCCCTGCTTAGTCAATCAGGCTGTTTGTTGGTAGAAGAAGGAACCTTATATGTGTATTACAGTCAGAGGGGGTGGGTATATTTTTGAGGTCTACTTCTTTCTTATTGGGGTTTTATAGATTGTGGCTGAACATTTATTTTCTCCTCCTTTTTTTTTTTTTTTTTAACCCTTCCCCGCCCTTCGTTTCCAAAGCCAGGGCTTTGGTTGGAAGGTTTAGATGTCTGAGAATAAACTGCTTTAATCCCGCTCTCACTCTCATCGTCGCACACGCACCCAGCCGCCGCACATCTGCCACTGCAGCCCACATTCAAGGAGCAGCCCTCACCTCAAACCTTCAGCTTTTAATTAACTTTTTTTTTTCTCTCTCTCCATGCACTTGGCAATTGAATCACTCGAACTCACTGATATATAGCTCATCCGTGTCTGCATGCACACATTTTTTTCTAATCAGCTGATTCATGGCTGTCAACTTGTTTCTAATTTGGTAAAGTCGCTCCGTGCAGACTGCTGTCTCTGCTCCTGTAAGGATCTTTTTCTCTTCTCTTAAATTGGTTTGACAAACGAGCTGAAGTGATGAATGTTTCTGTAGCGTTCAGCTTTTGTCACTCACCACCTGTAATGCATGGTAATTAAGTTATTCCCCACCTACTCTGTTAATGATTTCTCATCACTTATGTTTATATACATGTACATAATGCTAATAGGTTAGCATAGGATTAGCTCTTTTGATTTCTACGTTGTTGTACAGTTTTTTCTGGTCTCCCCTACTGAATAGTTGGTGCCTTAGATGGGCTGAGCATTGCACAGAAACTTTGAACATATGACAATTACTGAAAACATTAATATAAAGCAGATTGATATGGTTGCAGAGGAGGACTGAGTGGTCTGCTCATGAGTCTTCCATCTTGATATTTAAGATTTGCAGGTATCAAAACATCAACATTGACAAAAGGTTGCTTGTCATGCCTTATATACTTTGAAAAGACACATGTAACAAGTTAGTTACTGAGAGAACGTGTACTAAGTCTCACTGGGAATTTAGGCAAAGCCAGATTCATAGAAAATATTACTGTCCTGTAAATATATGCTGGCTGTTTTTTTTATTATTATTGAAAAAAAAATCTTATTTTTTGTATGAGGTCTGTCATTTTCACAGAGTATTAGTTTTTTCTTGGGAGCGTTCGAGCAGCTTTTGTCTCATGGAAACAGAAAAGGATGATGCTGTTCTCACTGCATATTTTATATTTGTTCTCTGGAGTTTCTGACCAATGATTTTGTATGCTGTTGTTTGAATGATTGATGTCTCGCAGGAATCAGAGATGGAAGTGCGTTAGATTGTATTTTGGTCCTTTGTTTGCAATAAATACCTGTCATTATTGCACTCACACGTGTCTTTGGATTCTGCTTTCAGAGAGATCTTTAACCTGCATCACCTCTTTCTGATGATACTTTTCATAAATGATTGATATCACACATATTCATTGTGACAGATAAACAGACAGATACACATTTTCAATTACATTTACTAACCAGCACTAACATCAACAAGGAAATGACTGCATTTCCTCCATGTTGTGATATTTAGTTTCAGAGGAGCCTGTTGTGTTGATAAGAAAATATTTATTATTAACCGTCCTCGAGAGGCTTCATGTTCCTTTTTGTTCATTTTTCTGTTTTTACAATTTCCAAATTCTATATTACAGTTTTGCAATATTTCTAAACACACTGGTGTTCAATCACAATCCGCATTGAAAGTTCATTTTAAACTTTAAATTCCACAGGCTTTTATCGTATCCCACAATCCTTTGCAACAGCAGAATACGTTTTTCAAGTCACTATGGATTTATTTAAATTCTACAATGTACCACACATTGGCAGTTTAAAGTTACCAAACTCTTATTTGTTCACTTCTTACTTTCAAGCCCGTTCTCTTTAGAGGACTATGTGTAGTGAGCATCATCTACAAAATCCTCCCTGTGATGAACAAATGACAGAGTATTTGACTTAATTAAGTGTTGTGAAGCACTGCTCTGCTCACATTAAACACTGGCCATATTAAAACAAACTATGCTCCATCAAACACACTTCTTATGAAAGTCTTAAAAAAAAAAGGCTTTAAGAGATGTTCGGAAAAGCTTCGAAATGATCAGTCATGTGGCAGGTTGAGTTTACGCGGTTGTTACGTGCCATAGTGGTCTCTGTGTGTGTGTGTGTGTGTGTGTGTGTGTGTGTGTGTGTGTGTGTTTTTTGTTGTCCTGTTTCCTTTCTGTCCCTTTTTTCTCTCTCCCCCTCTTCTGTGCTGCAGGTTGGAGCTCTCCCAACTCTCCACTGCAGCCGAATGATTGATCATCTCACCTGTCTAAAGTTAGCAATCAAGACCTACAGCATGAAGAGCAGGATGGAAAGAGAGCCAGCGGGTCATCTGTGATCATGTGTGGAGTATCAAGAACAAGACTGCGCTTACTCCTTCAGTGGAACGAGGGTGTTAACTTCACTTAGTGTTAGGTCTTAGTGTATGTTGTTGGTTTTAATCTGGTGATCATTTTAGTAAAACACTCGGCTTCTCCTTCGCTGCTCTTTTTTTATAGAAGCTTGTTTTTAGTTAAAGCGATAGGTCAGTATTTTTGAAGTGGTGTTGTATGAGGTAATTACCAATAGTACTGATATTAGTCACCAGAGGCGTCGGTTAGCTCAGCCCCTCTATTGAGAAATCGGCAGGAGTGCAGGGGCGGAAGCTAACTTATACGTAGCAGATGGTTACGTTTGCTCCACACAATTTAGCTAATTGATCATATTTAGAGAATGGTAACAGCTCCCCTCCACCGCCTCCACATTAACCCTGATCTGGTAAATGGAGTCTTCCAAGTAGTTCTTTGTGAAAGTTTACTTATAAAGGGGATCGATTTTTTTTACTGGGGAATGACTGAGCAGGGACTAAAGTTTTTCCTGCTACTGTGGAAGGTCACAAACATTTCTGTGCCTCCATTGTGCGCTCCTCTCTCTGATGGTGTGTCGGCCATTTTTCTTTCAGCCTAATGCATGACAGTACCCAGGGCTTTTTAATGGCAATCAGTTGTAAACCACATTTCACGGTCCATTGTGGTTTGCTTTGAGTTCACTACAGGAAAAATAATGTTTCACTGTGCATTAAGACAGCTTTACAAAACTGTGAACTCACTAGTAGACTGAGAATGAGTAGTGAGGGATTTTGAAAACGGCTAATCAAAAACTCTCAGACAACTACTAAATGGGCCTTGATGGGAAATGGTTTGTTGTTTCCAATATTAAAGCTCCTGTGAGACGTTTTTAGCTGGTAATGAAACAGACTAATATTTATACTGATACCTCTTCATGAGCTACAAAAGCAAAGAAGATCATCAGCATAAAGGTAGATTATTTCCACATGATTATTTTTTAATGCCTGAAACCGCTGACTGAACGGTGTCACACCATGCTTTTAAAAGTATGTTGCACTCCCTACACTCCCCTTTGGTTTTTGTTTTTTAAACTACATGTTCAGGAAAAAATCAGAATAGATAAGAGTTACCCCGTGGCCACAGGGGTCGCTAAAATCATCAGAAACTAAAAGTATTAGCTAATCCCATTCATACACATTTATACACAGCAGACAAAGCAGCTTGGGGTTCAGTGTCTTTTCCAAGGGCACATCGGACATGTGGCTGCAGGAGCTGGGGATCGAACCCGCTAACCTTCCGGTTGAGAGACGACCGACTCTCCGACTGATCCACAGCCACTACCAATGGAATAAGACTGTGAAATATTTGACTAACCATTATGTCAGCAGTGTGCAATTGTTTGTCTTCTCTTTTAGTTTTTATTGTTTCTCCCCTTAAAGAAAGTTTTTTTCTTCTGAATTTTTTAAACTTTTATTTTCTGTGTTTTAATTAAGTTTCATGCCTTTGAGCGCGTTGTTTTGCTTACACTCAGTTAGGAAACAAAGCCATAAACTTGATAACTTTTTGACTCCTTTGTGTAAAAAGTAACAACATGTCTGATTTGCCAAAAAAAAGTGATTTAAAAGTCACTGGGTTTTGGATTGTTGCCAAACAAGCAAACGAAATGTGTCACAGTGACATCTGCAAACATGTTAGGGCATTTCTTTTTCTTTTGTAGACTCAATGATTTATCAGAAATAGAACCAGACCGACGGATGATGAGAATCATTCTCTGTTTAGTGTCCAGATAGTGATAGGGATGATTGTGTGGATAGTGATAGGTGTTTCAGACGTTTAGTCCGGAGATCATCAGTCTCTGTCACCTTCAGCCTCGTCCACTGTCCACACCTGTGATAGTGACTAACTGACCCATTTCACACAGCTCTTCATCCTGTCTAACTCAGCACCCTCTTCATCACCGGTTCACAGAGTGTAGCCGCTGGTGTTTTTTTTTATCACACCTGCATGGACTAGACGTTTACTGACCACCCACACCTCCATCCTGTCACCCATCAGTCCTCAGAGAGTGAAATGCTTCTCTGCAAATATAGTGAACGTATAACACTAAAATCATGCCCTGAAAACATTTACAAAGGAATTTACAACAGCACCCCTAATCCAGACCCACCCCTCTCTAAGTGCCTGTGTTTAATCCACAGGGTTAACCTGGCTTTGGAGGCGGCACACAACACTATCACTGTGTGTTGTTTAGCAAAGTGACAATCATCCCCTCTGGTCCAGATTAAGTGCAGGAGGAGAAACCAGATACCTAATCCTCTGTGGCATGTCGGGCAGAAATCTCCCTTCCTGGACTTCACTTTCATCACTTCAGTGTACACGTCGCCCCGGCCCAAAAAGCACTCACTCATTTATCGTGGCGTTGCCTGGCTGGGATAACCTCGGCCTAATCCATCACTGCGACCATCAGCATGTTTGTGCAAGCAGTGTGGGTAAATAATGCCGTGTTGGTGGGCTTGGGTTACCTCGGCTTTTTCCTTTTCTCTTGTTTTTGGCAGATGTCTGCGAGGGGCATTTTTTCACACTTAATGAATCCGTCAGCAAATGTGTTTAGTTTTGTTACCTCGTAAAACAGCAGTGGGTCCTTTTTTGAAACATTCCTTAGGACCCCACCCAAAGAAGTAAAAGTCAAGAAGAGCATCAAACTGTAACCTTTAGAAACAATGCTTGTAAAAATGCCTTTTGTTTTTTTCCTTCTAGTGTTGTTTTTATGTTACCTTTCATGATTTATTAATTCAGAGTGAAGTAAAGAGAGGTGGCCTCCCACTTCTCCTCCTCCTTCTCCTTCTCCTCCTCTCCAAAAACACTGATTGTTAGCTAATGAACACGATGGCAGCACCGGGGAGCGCACATCAAAGGCTGCAGCTGACTGAGCTGAACAGACAAATTGTTTGAGCTCATGGGTTTGGAAATAATGAAATGCTGCAGAGGGTGGGAGAGTGCGGAGCAGTTACAACAAAAATGTTGTCACATGGCCCGTGCTTTCGCTGGCCCTCGTCTCGTTGTGAAGCGTGTGAGGCTTCGGGGCAGCAGCCACCTGCGGCTGAGTCAGTACCAGGAGAAAATAGTTTGTGTATCAGTCATAACGCTTCGGGGTGGTCCCTTTGAATTAGAGAAAATGATTTGTATACCTTTGCGATTGAAAGTGTATTGACAGTAGGCAGAACGATCTTAACGAAAGGTCAATTTAGCAGCTGTTCTCGGGTTTTATGTATCATATCAGACAATGTTTTGGAGCAGAGTTATAAAGAATTTTACTGAGCTCCTTAAGGATTTCATCAACTTAAAGCTGCTATAATCAATATTGATGATGCTTACAACGAACAAACTGACAAATGATCAAATAATGAAAAAGGAGACTCTTGAAGTGGCAAACCAGCAGAGAATTAGCGGACGTTTCCCTTAGGTTGAGTATACACTGCTATTGTAAATGGTGGAATGTTAACTCACACTGTACGAGTGAATCTGGACTTCATTGACAATAGTCAATAAAGTTTATTTTAAAACCTCCTACAGACGGCAGTTTAAGTCAGCTCTATGTGTATTTCAGTTGTTTAATACGCTCAGCTTAAATACAAACTATCAGAAACGCTCTCGCTCTCTCGCACTCACACTTCAGCTTCACCCAGCTAGCAGGCATGCTAAAACAAATGGCCTATCCACTGGCAGCCGGAGGTCAGCAGCTATTTCATGCCAATGTTTCTCTAGTGTATATCTTCTGTGATAAGAGGGGGAGGGCACATTAACCAGGTATGCCTGCTGTTACCATGGTGCTTTCAGATGCTGTCTACCATTTTGAGCAGTCGCAATCTGGAAAAAAGAAGCCGTGAAATTGGGGAACCGGCTTGTGGCTTTGTTTTCACTGTTTGAGAGTGACAACAAAGCCAGAACTCTGATTGGTTAGGATCAGCAGCTGATCATGCCCCCCTGTATATTGCAAGGTAAACAACATGAGATTAAGCTGAAATTCAGCTTGATTTAACAACATTTTTTTGCATTTTTTTAATTTCCTTTTCTTTAGGTTTTCAGGCCTGCAACTTTCTCAGCAACTCTGGCATTGTTTACAGCCAAAAAAGCTTTGAAAACAAGCTTTAGATCACTAAAAAAGTGGGCTAACAAAGTGAGAAACAAGTTGGTTAACATAGTGGAGCATTACGTCACTAAAAAAAGATATTTCTGTCAGCCCATGGTGGAGACCTAACTCAGAGCTAAAAGAAACGGAATATAGACTGTGCACTCAGACCCTCAGATTATAACATCAGAAATAAAAATAATTGATACTACTCTTAATCTGTCGGACGAGTAAGGCTACTTTTTTGTTAAATGAAGTTTGCTTAATCACTTTGAAATATCAGAACATTTCAGTGTTTACTCAACAGCTAGTTTCTGCTGCCTCCAGAGTGCTAGAAAATAAGGCAGGTTTAAGGGTTTAGGTCTTTTAAGAGCCCAGAAAGAAATTTAATTAGAATATTTACAATTTCACAACTACAGATGCAAACCAAAGGGGGTTTAGGGATGTGCAATTAACACATTTTTATAATTTATGCAATAAGGCAGTGCAAATCCCGACCACACTTTTCTTTCATTGTTTCTCAATTTTTACCACAAACAGAGGTCACCCTGAACAAATGAACAAACAAAACAGAAAATGACTGAGCATTTTCTACAGCTGGAGCCTTCAACTTTAAATATACAAAGTACAACTCCAGCAAAGAAAAACAAACAGACAAATGAATCTACAGTCATCTTTCAATGATGCTAACAAATGTTGAATATGCACGGAAAAGGCTGCAGAGTACAGTTTTTCTGTCTGTAGTTTTTTTTTATTCGAAGCCTTTAGTGGAGTTTTTTTGAATGTGGAGTACAATGATGCATCTAAATGATGCACTATATCACAAACATGACTGTCTTATGCACGCAGTCTGCTTTTGCTGTTGTTTCAGTCTCTAAAAATGTCCTGCAGATTTTTCCCCCATCACTGGCAGAAAAAATAAGGAATTGTAAAAACCAGGGGGGAAAATCTAAGAGAACATATTCCTCTGTCATGTATCACATTAAGCAGTACATTTTTTGACTTGTTTGCAGTTGATGTCTATCTCAGCAAACATGAGAGGTAGGGCAGCGGGACAAAAACCCTTTTGTGCTGTGATTCCTCTGAGACCGAGAGCAAAGACAATGACGGTTTTCATCGATGGGCCACATTGTTACTCTGTCTTGCACTGAGGGCCATTCACAGATCAGATTCTGTGTGCTGCTTTCCCAGCTCACTCTTTTCTGCCACTGTGGAAGCGCTGCATCTTTCTCTGCTGAGTCAAAGTTTTTCCAGAGATGGTTTTAAGAAAAGTCCTGAGAGAAGCATATCTTATTGCACGATATGGAATTAAACTAGGATGATAGAGTGGTTTTCTCTGGGGCCTAATTAATACGCTATAAACATACGTATTGGGTAGTAAGATGATATTCATATGATCAGTCTTCCTTTTGGCCGACTGACCATCTCTGCTGCCCACGGCTGTAACAGGCCCCTTTAAAGACAAAAACATGTTGGAGTGCAGGGAGCAGTCAGTTGCATGGTTTTACATACACGGTTCTGAGGTTTTCTTATGGATCAGTGTCTAATTGGGCTCATAGCACGCCACAGGCTCTGATCAGAATGGGTGGGCACCCATCTTATGGAGGCCACGACAGGGAGACCCCCGCATCCCCCTTCTACATTGTTCTGCAGTGCTGGAGCAGATATAATCTTCAGTGAATTTTAATCCCTTCAAAACAATGCAATGCTCCCTGGGAAATGTCCATAGGGTACATAAAAGGAAACAACAACAACCAGTTGAATACAGCCAGGACTGGACTGGTACTGCAACGTCATGTATACCTGAAAACACATGTGCAATGCCAGAGGTTATTTTTATTCTTCTATAAGAGCCATGCAAGCAGCTCTTTGACGCTGTACTTAAACAAAGCAGTGGTTTGACTTCATTGCTATCATTGGCATGCTAGTGAGCTTACACTGATAATGCAAAAAATTCTGATGCTAGTTAGATGTCATGTTTACCATGTTCAACATTTAAGTTAAAGGGCAACTGGCAGGTTACATTTCTTACAATATTAATGCTAAATAAATCGGAAAATGGCTGTTGACAAGGCCGAAAATGTATTTCCTGAATCATTTTTCTAAACGCTGATTCACTGGGGTCTCAAACCTGCTAACCAAGTTAGCACTGTCAACACAAGAACAATTGATATGGATAAATAATATACGTTGCAGGTATTAAACTAATTGGGGTAAAAAGGACACAGCTGTAAGCGAAGTAAAAACAGAAATCATAATGCAGTTCATCATCTAGGGACTATGAATTTCAAACCGAAATTTCAGGGCAATCACTCTGATTGTTGTCAGGATCTGTTCATCTGATTTTTTTGGCCTGATGGTGATACCTCATGATGGTAATTCAGGGAATCACCAAAGTCATTGTGATTTATCCTCTGGGGTCCATGAATATTTGTATCAAAAGTATTTGCAATCCATCCAATAGTTTCCGGATATTTCATTAACAAATCAAAATGTAGACCTAATGATGACAAAAGAGGAAATTCGGCAAACTAAATAGGTCAAATTGGATTAATCGTGAGGTAAGCGTCAATGTAAGTTCTCAATATTATGGCCCTCATACCATAGTTGCTGGTGTTGCAAGAGGAAAAGCAATGAGGTCACAAAAGTTGTCTGAATCCATTGTCTGTGAACCATGAACTTATGTGCCAATTCAGCAAGTTAAAAATAACAATATTTCTTTAGCATGATGTGTACCAGTGGGTGGCACAAGAGGAGAAGTCAACAAAGTTATTTGGGATCTTTAAAGATCTTATACATATACGTAGTAAGGTTCAGGACATCCAATCATTGTCTACTTCTTTCAATTGGAACCACGGTGTTAAACTCGTGATGTCATTAGAGGAAAAGTCAGAAGATCAACAAACTCATAAAGATTCATCCTCTGGGAACTATGAATGTATGTACCAAATGTTATCCAATAGTTGTTGATATTTCAGTCTGGACCAAAGTGGGGGAGGGACGTACATTGGGATTCCAAGTGCCCAAAGAAGGCTTATAACTGACATAAGAGTTTCAACATCTTTCATTTTCAGGGCCTTCTGTCTGCGTGCCTGCTGTTCTCTGCGTCTGCTGTTGTTATTTTTAGTGTTAAAGCTCTGTTTCTTCCACCTGCCTGCGTCTGTCAGTCTGCGACTTTAACAATTCCGAAGAAGCAGCAGATCTAATCTGACCGAGGAGACAGTCCGCGGCTCCCCCTGCATGCTGCCTGGGAACAGCTGGACCCGGTCGTGTGGATGAAGTCTGTCAGCTAGACCAGCCAGTCGTCCACTCTCCGCTCTGATGCCACCAACTGTGAGCACGTGACGGTGCTCGTCATGTGACTGCTGCCTGTCTGCCTCAGTGTCAGAGCTCAGCAGCCTGCAGACCACCACGGGAGGCTGGTGTTGTTAGTTCCAAGTCCTTGGAGCAGATGAGTGGCTGTAAAAACCTCGCCTCACATTAAGCCCCCCTGACAGGTTTAGCTCATTAAGAATCAGTCAGGTAGTTTGGGTTTTATAATGTTTTATCATCTGTTTTGCTTTGATTTTTGTTTGCACTCATCCTGTTCAGTCTTTCATCTCACAGGGGGACCTCTCCTGACGGGGACAGATGAGCCTGTCACACTCAGCTGTTCTGCCTGATGATGTATCACCAGGACTCTGGCTTACAGTCAGGACATGTGCTTTTGTTACAACAACATCAGCGCGGCCTTAACATATCTGATTTATAGCTCTGATATACTGCCGGGGCCGGCAGAGCATTCACAGATCTAAAGCAGAGAGAAGCCTGCATCTTTACGTGTACTTACATTGTCATATATCGTGATATTTTAATCATGTCTGTTTCTGCAGCTCGTTCGTCTCGAGAAATAATGTTTTCTCCATTTTCTTTTCAATCTCAGACTTTGCTTCACATCTTTGTGGATTTTATTTTTGTTTGTTGTCATGTACTTCTAATGTGACTCTTAAGAGTGCTTCCTCTCACATTTATCATGGCATGCTACAAGTCAGAACAAAAATGTCTTTGTTTTCCAATTATCGTACAGAGATACTTTATCACCTTGTTCAAGCTTAATGCTTATCCAAACAGTAATCAAAGAGCCAACATAGGAAAAGTACCTAGGTATGGTATGACCCAGGTACCTGGACCCTAAAAAGATTAACAGTATAGTCTTACTTGCTGATGTCTTCACTTTAATCACTGGGAAAACTTCACTTTCTGTCACGTTTCATCAAAAGTGCAGATGAGGACCCAAAGTGCAGACACTAAAAAATGTGGAAACAAGCAACATCAGCGAAGACTGAGAACTTAAACAAGAAAGGAAATCTAAACTCTGAAATAAACAAAATACAAAACTAAAGAAGACCAAATCCTGACACTTTCAACAAATGACTCTTATTTGATGACTTCTTTGTCACGTATATTCCTAAATCCTTTTGTTTTTAATCATGTAAACACAAATGTATTTCTTGCTAATAGTCTACATACAGGGCACAGAGAGTGGGAAAAAAATTGTGGGACCCACGGCTTATTTTTGCACAAGGGCCCCATGGAGAGTTAATCCAGGACTAAGCCTATTGATACACAGGCTTAGGAGTTTTTAAACATGTTGACCTGACAATATATTTGAATTAATCTGTGGTTCAGGGTCAGTTTGTTTCCTTTCAGTGATTAAAATGAATCCAAGCCCCAAAACAAACAGAGTGTTAGTGAGTGTGTAACGGACTGAAGAACAGCAATCATTCAAAATCCTCGGTAAGGAAGGAAAAAAAGTGCAGTGTTCGTCTCCTGTAGCCTCCCTTCGTTTTTGACTTTTGTTCTCACACACAATGGTTTCCTGATTGACCACTTGACTTCTTAATGATCAATTCTCCCATCTAAAACAGAGGAATGTTAGACTTAATTAAACACAGCCACGATCATACTCAGAATCAGTAATGACAAAAGCAGATGGAGACAAAAGAAGGAGAGGAACTCCATTGTTCCGACAAAACACAGGCGTGTGTTGTGTGAGAGGCGAGGATGAGGTGAAGCACAACTCCTGTCAAATCGAATAAATTACTTCCAACAAGCAGGGTCGGGGGGCTGCGGGAGGCCCATTTAGGAGCGTTTAAAGTCGAACAGCGTGAAGTCTTAATTACTGAGACTTAACACTGGACAGTGCTGTACTCACGCTGCGACGGTCAGGAGTTGGAGGCTGTGGCCCCCGCGGCTTCAGAGGAAGGAGAGAAGACCGAAAACTAAAGACAAAACAGAACATTTCTACCGTCTCTGACAGCAAGAGGGAACTCAAAGGTTGATTACATTTTAAAACGTTAGATAATAGTATTTTTTCCTGTTCTCCAATTCGTGTGATGTGATAAGATGAATATCTAAAAAATTACACTTTTTTACTCTTTGTTTTATCTCAGCTGTCAGATTGAACCTTCATGCACACTCAGGTTTATTGGCAGTAATGATCCCAGGTTGCTCCCTGCTGACCAATCACATGTTGATGCTTGCTGTACAAATTGGGGGAGGGGTCGGATACTTAGAAAAGGACCAGAGGTGGCCTGAAGCTCTGGTCCCATTAGTGAGAAGGTGTGACGGTGTGAACGAGAATTAGGATATACATGCTGATGGTTGACCATTCCTTTACTAGGTGTCATGCTTCACATGTGGCGTTACTATTTCAGCTTCTGTTTGCAGTTTAGGATAACATTTGGGCAGGGAAATATCTAAAAATAGTAAACAAACCAAAATGGCAGTATCTTTAAGACAGAGAAATTGTGCTTATGATGAAAAACATCTTAAGACCTTTAAAACACAACGACTCTATGAAAGCACCTTTTTATTTCTCAGTTTTTTTACCATCAACGTTTGAAGACTCATGGAGGATTGATATCTATGCAGATGATACTCTTATCTATCAGTAATCTTTTTATGAATAAAAAATACAAATTAAAGTAACATTTCTCTTCCATTTCCCCAAAAGAAAGCACAAAACAAGTCTATGTTTTTACAGTCATTCTAGGAAATATTTTCTGTGTTTGCATGAAATGAAAAATGCACATTTGATCTGTTTCACATTTCCTGTCCATCCAGTTACAATCAGAGGCATAAGGAAAACATTTGCACTCATTGAGATAAAAGTAAACATCAGATCATGTGCTTATAGATGTGAATGGAAAATAAAGGAATGACCCAAGTGTTGCTTTGCAGCATTAAAACAATCCACTCAGTCACTCATATTCACTCTCAACAATATCACATCCAGGCTTCAGGATAATCAGATGAATGGCTCTCGAGATAAAAGGACAGGGAATCCTTTCTTCAGAGTTAAATATGAAGCATTTGATCAGGTTCAACTTTCTGAGCAGAGGTTTTAAAATGTTTTAATGTACATTTGTTTGATGCATGCTGTTCAGTTTTGGATAAGCATTGGAATCTGTGTGCACCTTAAAAAAAAAGCATCTTTTCAAATCAATCTTTTCAATTATTTAGTTTTTAGATAAAGCAGTAAGACACAAAATGTGCATATAAAAAGAAAATAGAGAGAAAAAAAGTGTGCTAGAGATATACTCAAGAAAAATATTTAGCAATACAAATAATACCATAGAAACTGTTTTTTTTAAGGAAGTATAAACTGTTATTATATCACTGTGGTATTTGTTTGCTGAGTCATCTTTCTTCAACACTTCTATGTCAGCATTAAGACAACATACATGCTACTGTGTTTAAATGACATGCTTTGTTTCTATTCCACTAAGGTATCATTTTAAATTTCTTTATGTGAAAGGTGTGAATTAATTGTGTTTGACTTTGTGTATACTTCTCTAAGCTGCTGTTTAGGCCATGTCTCTCTTGTAAAGTAGATTAAGTATCCCAAGTGACGTCTTGTTTATATAAACACTTCTGAATTACACTTTAAAATACCAGGGTTTCAGTTCATTCTGGCCTTTTGTGTATTTGTCATTACAACTCTTTTATTGCTAAAAGTTTTATTACGACTTAAAATCTCACCTGGGTTGAACTTCACATCATTCTGCACAGTCAGGTCTTTATTTCTCTCCTAATTAGCTGAGTATCCTGATGTCTCCTGTGGTGATATCCGATCAAATGTCACGAGGCATTCTTATTTTGGCAGAAGTTCTTGTTTGTGCTTGTATAAAAACCTCCCCGGGCTGTGTTACCTTTAGAGGTCATGCTTTGGCCCTGCAGCAGCCGGGAGGATCATGGGTCTGGTAGCCATGACGGTACACTTTCATTTCAGCCAGCTAGTAATCCCACTATGCAATAAAACTGTCTGGCCCCTGCGTCTGGCTCCAGTCAGACCAACTTTACTCACAAAAATGTCCAACCCCCCCCCCCCCCTCGATGTTATTAAGAGGAATGTAAATCTCAACACAGAAATTTAGAGCCCTATTCTCTCTTTTTTCTTCCAAATTAGAGTTGTCATTAAAGAGCTATTAACCAAGAGAGTTAGCAGTTATAAAGGAGAAAAAAGATTCACATGTGATGTAATGAAGGCGTGCTTCTCAACCAAACCAAGACACCAGAGGACAGGTCACAGCGGTCTGGTCAGACTGTGTTTACAATGGCGCAGGAGTTGCAGCTGTGTGCAGAAAGTGTGTCTTTTGGTTTAGACATTATCTCACTGTTGGTTTATGTCATCTTTTCAAAACAAACAAATTGCTACTGCACTGACCTCTGCTGTCTTTCATGCAGCTTTTTACAGAGGAAAATGAAAGATCGCTCATTGAGGTTGTTAGGGTGAAAGGTGTCGATTTATCGCCACTTCCAGGCAGCAGACATCAAGCTGAAAACACAACATAAACATATCATCACTTTTTCAGTGGATACTGCGGACTTGTGTGCAAACAGTTGCTATGCTGTTCACACATCCAGCAATTCTGGAGCAATATCAGCATTCATTTGGAGTTGTTTTTCTCTCCACCTGGTTAATGTAAGTCTAATACCTGCTGTCATTTTGTGCTATGTTGTTGGTCTCCTATATATCTGTATACATGGGCCTGTATATAGTAACTTTTATGGGTTTCTTTCCGTTATTAATTTGATTGTTTAGGTATTCTAGCTTCTTTTGTCAAACTATTCCAATTGTTTAAAGTGTAATATGTCAATCGCCTGTCTGTCGCTGAGAGTAATGTTGAACCTGAGTCAGATTCTTCGTATGTGCCCAACTACTCGGCCAATCAAACTGATTCTGACAAGTCTTTGGAATATCATATATTTGTCGTAATGTCAACACATCTCAAGAAAAGACTAAAACCAAAATCCTTTAACATATTTTTATTTCTCTGTGTCATAGGTTTTCACTGTTGACCCAGTCTATTAAACACACATCAGTAAGCCACACTGTTACCCTGGGTGTTCCTCATTATTGGCATGGCGACTGCAGTTTATTTTGAGTCAAACCCACAGTCACCATCCTGCTGCTGCCATAAATACTCAACAGAGAACTACATGAGTAAAGTCTTCCAAAACAAATCTGCTACAAACCTGCTAATGTGTGAGTAACATTTGCTAATAAAAGTCTACGGCTGCAATGTGGGGCTTGGAGCTACACGTGTTCTTTTGGTCACTATGGTGCTGTTCTCTGGAACAAATTGCCTGATGAACTGAAATCCACTGCAACTGTATCTACTTTTAAAAACAATTTAAAAACACTACTTTTCTCTCAGGCCTTTGGGAGTTAGTGTGTCTGTGACTTTAGTTATGTGTATGTATGCCTCTGTGTGTGCCTGTTGTTTTTTTCCATGTGTGAATGCAGCATGATTAAGACAGAACATTGATTTTATATTTATATAAATATAGTCTGTGCGTCGTATGGGCAATGATTTCTTTTCATTTGTATTATCATCATTATTATTTTATTTTATTTTCAATTATTTTGAGTATTTAATGTCTTTACCTCATCTGTTATTTTTCTTTACATTTTCTTTCAATGTTTATCATGTAAAGCTGATTGAGTTTTACCCGTAATGTAATGTGCTATACAAATAGAATTGGCTTTACTTGACCTACATGCTAACAGACACGTAAGTATGCTAACATACTCACATGGTTGACCATATTTTCAAACCTCCAAATAGGTCCATGTTAATTATACTGCAAACCCACACGTATGAGCTCATGGTGCAAGTGGATTTTTCATCATTGCACCTTACAGCACCATGGAAAGTGTCTCCCAAGATCAACAGAAACTATATTTGAAAAATGACAGACACATGACTGCATTGGTGAAATAGAACATATTCATTTATTTATCGCCAGATCGGTGACCTGGATTAATCACACAGGATGGTAGACAAAGGTGCCCTCCTGAGCCCACCCAGTCCTGCTGCCATTATTCCTAAAGTGCTGTCGTGGATAAAAAGTCCTTGTGTCATTCTGAGAAGCGATATATGATTACTTAACATGTTATTGCTAACTCAACTTGAAATCTTATTTAAGTCTGCGCAGCGCACTGTTAAAAAAACCCTCAATCCATTCATCCAATACGGAAAATGTAAAACGTATTGATAATTGAATCTGTTTCATACACTTTGGCCTCTGAAACCCAATATCCTTACTTCCTGTGTAACTTAATCAGGCTTCATGTGAGTGTTTTTAAAACTCAAAATGGCCCTTTTATCCTTACATGAACCAAATGTTATTATAAGCAAGAACAAAGGGTCACGTAAGGTGAACTGAAGGTGTAATGTGACGGATAACGAGCAATGGTTGTAATCTTCTATTGATTTCTGAAGAGATCCCAAGACATATGTGATCATATCCAAACAGACTTCAGGTGATTATATAAAATGTGAACGTTTATTTTGTCTGGTTGATTTCTACCTTTGCAACTATATCGTTACTTAACTGAATACGATTTTTTAAAAATATTCTCTATCTAACTTAATCTGAGGATGAGTGTACAACTGGAAAATCAAATGATACAATAACATGAATAATAATATTTAAAATGTAACTTTATGCTACATTGTTAAAGGCTTAATGTTGGTCTAAAAATACTCTTTACATCTATATTCAAACCTAGCTCTCTCTCATCATTAACTTTTTGCCTATTCAAGAAATCAATCGGCTTCGCTGGGTCCAGATAGTTGTAAGATTTATGGCTTCAGGCTTTTTAGGCGTTTAAAATGTGCTTAAGAGGATGTCTAGCTGATCCTTGACAAATGTCTCTAACACCCAGTGGGCGTCACCAGCAGCATAATCACTTAACATTAAGTAACAAATGCTGAGTCAGCATAGGTAAGAGGAAGGTCAGGCTGTGTGTTTCTGGCAGAGGCAGAGCGAGCGGTCACACAGGGACACTGAACGCACCTTCTGGCTACACATTTTAAACATTATGGATAATTACATACAGATATGCGTTTTTTTCTGTTAGAACCTGAAAGTGTGAGAATCGTGATTTTTTAATTTGTTGCCTTTGTGTTGCCATTGATTTGCACTACAGTGTGCAGCAGGAATGCAGTGACTGAGAAGTCTCTGCATACACAAGAGGCGCCACGGGGATTTCTGAGGGCCCCTGTGTGTGTGTGTGTATGCGTGTGTGTGTGTGTGCGTGTGTGTGTGTGTGTGTGTGTATGCGTGTGTGTGTGTGCGTGTGTGTGTGTGTGTGTGTGTGTGTGTGTGTGTGTGTGTGTGTGTGTGTGTGTGTGTGTGTGTGTGTGTGTGGTTGTGTGAGCAAATGTTTCATGACTGTCCACAATGATTAATAAACAGCAACTTATTTATTTATTTAAATGTACCTATTTGATTGGAATGCTCTTTCCTTTATCGAAGAAACAAACAAGGGGATCAACCTCAGGTTATTTCATTGCATTGTTTGCATGGACAGACTTGTAAATAGTTTAATATTTTCAAGGAGACATGATCGTTAAGATGCAAAGTGCTCTGCAGATTATTTCAAGTGTACTGAGAAATGTTTGAGTGGACAGTTTTATTTTAACAAGAAGTTAATGTACAGATATTGAATATGCATACTGCATGCTCGGTTGATGAAGAGTTAATTGGATTCTAACAGATCAATAAAACTTCCAAAACAATCTCAAAAGAAGGGACAGCCGTCGAGGTGACAGAGTGCTTAATCGCTGGGTATGGCTAAAGAAAAACAGAAGTCTTAGAAGCATGCTGTACTTTAATGTTTTTTTAAAACCTTCATATTTCAGCTGGTGGAGGTGGGATTATTTTAAATATGTCTGAAATGAATGAATAGCTATAGATCAGATGTTCAACTTAATTAATTGCTGACTATATTTGTATTAAAAATATGCAGCTGAAAGTAACTTAAGTTGTAAAATACAGAGTAGAAGTTCAATATTTGCCTCTTAATATCTGAGAAAAGGACGTATGTCCTTTCCAGCGATGATTCTGTGCGAGTGGTTAAATTCTGCACCCCTTCTGTCCACATGTCAAAATGCCCCTGAGCAAGATGAAGATACGGATCTGCTGGCCAGCATCCCACACACCATCATGGTGTGATTGGGAAGCAAACTGAAGTAGAAAAGTGCTAGTGGAGTCCATTTAGCATGTCTCAGGCAGGATACAGGAGTACAGGACAAACACTGTTGAAGCCCTAAAACTTTCAATTATCAGTTTTGCCTGTAGGGGGCAGCCATTAGTTTTGTTTTGGTGAAATCCAAAAACAGTGTTGTGTTGCTCAACATTTGCATCAAGCATTTTGTGGTTTAACATTTGTAGACTAAACCTGTGCAAAGTAAAGTGTAATGGGCTCAAACCAACAATACACCACATCCAACAGTATGAAAAGATACTTCATATAAAGTTAAGTAGAGGGAAAACAAAACCATGTCCATTAGAGCAATCTGAATGTGTTTAAGTGCTATCTCCCTCTTCTCTTGAGCAGCAATAAGACAGATAAATGAATGAAAGCAGCAGAGCAAAGAGCAACATTCAGGCATGATTCTGGTCTATAAACCTCTATTGATTGTTGCTCGCCTTCCTGCACAGTCCCTGCCTGGCCGGTGCCAGAGCAATTTGTCCCTTGGGTCTAAGGTTGCATGTGAATTTTCTGTCGTGTCAGCTGAGTTGAGTGCAATGCATGCTTGAGAGGAGGTGATCTCTCATTATCCCACACTGCTTTAATTAGGATCTCACTGTCAACCGAAGCAGCATCTTTATCTCATTTATTACCTCCTGCAGTAGGCATCTCCAAACTGCAATAGGCCATATTTCATCTTCCACAGTAGAGTGTGTGTAACTTTGTCACGAAAACAACAGAACAGAAAATGAGGTTTTTATTTAACACGAGACCCCATGACAGCATAAACTCCTTACTGTGACAATCAGATGCATGTGTGTGCGGGAGCTTGTCATGTACGTGTTTTCTTCATCTAATAAGGGGAGAAAGTAAGAGGGAAGAAGGGCGTGCACTTTTTCTGACTTTCTTACAGGAGGTCAGAGGTTGTGTTCCCTTTACAGACCTGCAATTAAATTCTGCCTTTTTATTTTTACCGTAACCTCAAACTTTCCCTAATTTTAAAGTGTTTGAGTCTCCTAATAATTACCATATCCTAATCATTATTCATCAGGCATGACCACAATCTTTCCTTTAACTTAATCACACCATGGTTACAAGACTTGGATCGGGATTATAGAGTTGCATGAAGGGCCATTGAGAAAATCTGTCATTTTGAAAAGCAGCCAATGGGCTTGTAGTATCCTTGAAGGTTTTTAGATTGTTTCATTGAAAAATCAGCTTCAGGAACTTGGGTTGATGGCCATAATCTCTGACCACAGAGCATACAGTAATGCTTTACGACTCTGAGTCACTAAACCAATTAGCTAGAAGAAGAAGCTAGCTCAATATTCAACATCACAGTTGTGGAAAAAAATCTAAGTCTAAGAGGATGTTGACAGAGGAAGCTACAAAGAGAAAAAGAGTGATGGAGCAGAAACAGGAAAAGAGTAATTAATTTTGGCCTTTTCTTGCTGGTAAAGGGTTTGAAAAATACATGAGAAATGCATTCTTATGTAGCCTCCTTTCTGTTTGACTTGTTAGTGTTATAAGCTAGCCTGCAATGTCTTGTGTTGTCGCACTTTTTCTGTTTGGCTGAGTTAGCAAAGTTGCTGACTTGACTTGACTTGACATTTGATTTCACCCAGAAACCTATGGGTCATAATAAAAACAATTCCTACATGGAGGGCGAAAATACAAATGGGTTACAAATTGTAATGACGGTCCTCTCCGTCCCTTGTGTTCTCTCTTTGGAGCACATCGTGTGGATTGACATTAACACTGAGAAGGCATTATCTCAATTAGTAACTAACTTAAAAAAGTGCAGGAAGTGATCACACAAATCTTTTTCATGTAATATATTTTAATAATAAAATTGCATTTGTATGTGTTGATTGTTGGATGGTTATGGTCACTCCTACCTACAGTGTGGTTGGTGTTGAAGTCAGTTTTATTGGACAGCTTCCATCAAGTGCGGCTGCTGCTATAGGATCACATGTTGTCAGTGGTCAGCATGAGAACCAAGATTACCAAGTCTACCGACAGTATGTCAACGTTGCTGTTGGTCTAAAAACCGCTTGTTGTGTGCACCCAACAACCCAGCCTAATTTCATTTTGAATCCAAATAAAGCACTCTGCAAGGCACTTCTTAAAACCTGCTTCCGTTCAACTCTTTACACCCACTAAAAGATGGTGTTCAAGAAAGTTGTGTTAACCTTTTATTTTGAATTATCAACATTTATTTATAACTTGCTTATCCGTTGAACTTGAAGGCCTAAGATTTTGACATGTATGCAGTAATGATAAATGCACTGCAATACTTCACCAAACAAGCCTTTTTTAGGTTGAATAAAAGTCTTTGATTTCTGGGTCAAAGTTGTGAAAGCAACTGTTTATCGACCTTTTCACCCAGCCCCTACTGGATGTGGTTAATGAGGTGTGGCCTTTCAGTTCTAAAACAACACATTAACAGCTTTGTGGTTCAAGAATCACAACAAGATAAGATGAACTAAAGATTTAAGTGTCGCTTTCTTAGTAGGTGAAATGTCATGACAGGAAACTGAAGACAAACTACCAGTTGTAAGGTTAGGTTTGGGCCTTTTTTTTGGTACAAATGGCAGCATTTCCTTGGTTGGCCTTCAGTCACTCACTTCGCCCTCCTGATGGGAGTTGTACAGGTTGCATTAGCACCGACTCACAGCCTGCTGGTTGGAGAGTTCTGTGTTGGGAAAAGCCAGGACGAGTGCCAGGTCTGAAGGGGTGCACGGGCCCAGCCATGCTCAGCACGTCCCAAACAACCAGTGCACGAACCACAGCCATCTGCTGCCGTTTCACTTACACTCTCACTTGATGCTGTGCCAGCAGCTCCTTCTTTCACCCCTGGAAATGAGATTCATCCTGCCGTCCTCACAGGAGCCACCAAAGCTTCAGGTTCAGCTGGCAGGACACAGCGGTTACTCTTCTGATATTTTTTTGAGAAAACAAAGAGTCATACTTCCCCTGAAACCTTTTTCAAAGCTGTATCATTTATCACAAAGCCTCTTCCAAGCCTCATCCTCCACTTACTGTAATGACCAGAGTTCCACTCCACTCTTTATGAGTGTGTTTCAGTAATTTCCATCAACTAAATAACCATTAAGCACTCAGCAGCATTGCCTCAAACTGTTGAAGTACATAAACGGCTCATGACCTGAACATCGAATGCATCATCTTCAAGACTGCAGCATCACTGCCTGAGTAATTTCCACCGACTAAATGACCATTAAGCACTCAGCATCCCGGCCCCCTCAGTCGTTAAAACACACTGGGGCATCAGAGAAGAATAAGAGATTGATCAGAGAAGTTATGAATCATATAGAAAAAAAACTACAAAGAGGCTTTAGTTTGAGATGAGTCCATTTGAAAGCTTTCTATCCTGGGAAAAATGGGGCATTTGTTGAGTTTTACTCACTCATCATGCTTTCAGTTGCATAAAACGTTCTACTCTACACTGCTTCACAAAACATGCAAGCTTGAATATGTGAAATGACCTTTCAGAATTCTTACAGTTGTAAGAAGCAACATTTTAGTATGAGTCACCTTACTCTTTAAAACGATGATTCATTTATAACAGTGGTTTCAAACCTTCTTCCTTAAAGCGCTGTAGTTGTAAGAAAAGCTGAGCCCCCCCCCCAGGTCCCCAACAGGAAAAATGTATTGTTTATTTATTGTTTTCATTAGAACCTACAGACATTTAAACTATCCAGTAAGTGTGTTATCATGATTTAAGTTGCAATGTGCAAATTTAATTTGGACAAACTCAGAGCAGACAGAGCCCAGCACCCCCCTGAGATCTTTGGTGCCCCCCCTAAAGGGTCCTAGACCCCAGGTTGGGAACCAATGCTTTAGAAACACAACTTACAACTGTGTATGTGTGTGTGACTTTTTAAGTTCCCAGTTTCTTCTTCAGTTGATCTGCCATACTGAGAGAGAATTTGAAGAGCATTAAAAGGGGCTTGCTTGAATGTTGTCAATACCAAGTCATAAACAGTAATGGCAGGATCATGATGCATTATGGATGTATAATGTTTTATAGAAGTTGATAAAAAGCATCAGTAACCATTATGTGCTCTTAAAAAACAAGGTCAGGATGTTTGTGAATGAATTGAAGTTGTGAGTGTCCATAGATGCATTACATTAAAATGCAGGAGACTTATAAAGACATAGTTCAAATGTTTGCACTAAGGTGTTTTGTTTTTGTTGTTTGCAGTCTACAACGGCTTTTTTGTGGTCACACCCAATGTGAATGCACTGTTATCAGTCGATCAAAGGATCTTCGCAAACTACATTTCAAAACCATGAGAAACTTGAGTTGGAAAAAGTGAACGACCAACGGTTTCCATAAAACCAGTGTTGAGTTAACTTAGATTTCAACAGACTGATGCACACATCGTTTTTGTTATTAGACCTTCATGTTCTTTACACAGTTACAGTGTAGTGGAGCGTTCATTATAAACAGAACCAAGTTTGTTCTTGTCACTTACAGAGAGAACATTGTTCTAGATTATTCTGTTATTTCAATCAACCTCTGTTTGAAACATATCACATGGTGTGGCGTTTATTTTTGCTTCTTTTGGCTGGCTGTTACTACTTAACCCTGCATGTGTTACAACTTACCCTGGTTGTAACAATGGACCACCATCTATTTGACATCAACTCACGCGGTGTACAAAATTCTTACAGAGGTCTAAATTGGTTCCATTTTAAGTTAACAAATGTGGGCACTTTGTGTACAAATTTGAGAACTCAAGTTCAAAAATTAAGTGAGTTACAGGTGCTGAAGCAAAAGTGTAACAACCATCCCCAGTCTCCCCTACATTAAACAGATAGCACTTTCTACTTTGTGCTATAGTTTTGAACAGGACTTTACTTGTAAAAATCGGTTGTTTTTGTATAGATGCTTTATAGCTTATATATGAGTCTTTATGCTGCTTTTGTTTAAAAGTTATCAAGAAAAATGCTAAGCTGCATGCTAGCTAACAACAGTTTGCTAACCAACAGCCTTGCTAATGTTAAAGCTACATCACTAGCTGTGTCATTGTTCCCTCTAAAATATAATGGTATTTTTTTAGTACAATGTTTGCAATAGCCACACAAATGATATTCACACTATTAACAATCTTTTTACAGAACTCACAACCAAACTTCACTAACAGTAAGGTGGTACTAGATATCTACAGGTGCTGATAAGCGCATTTTGTTGGACACAGCCAGGCTAGCCAGTTTCCCTGTTTCCAGCATGGTTTTCGAGTCTTTATGCTAAGCTTAGCTAACACGCTGGAGAGTGTAGTTTTATACCGAATAGACAAAGAGATATCTATTTTCTCAGATGACCTCTGGCAAGAAAAAAATAAAAATGTCCCCAAATGTATAACTATTTGTCTTTGTGTTTATTTTGTTTCTTGTTTTTTTGCTACACCGGAAAACTTTTCCAGCAGAAGTCAGCGTAAAAAGGTAGCATTTTACATTTCTTGTGTATATGAGGCAGTATAATAGCCTGTATTAAAAGCAAAAGCCAAAAGCTGCTTCACAGGGACATCAAAAGGAAACATATTTAAATTAACTCATTGCTTATGAATTGTTTGATTTCAAGAATACTTGAATGAACATGTGCATTGAGATATGAAGCATTTCTTATCTCAGTCTATTTACTTCCTCAATGATGCAGAGCCCACATGTCTTTTCAAACGTTCAAAAAATATAGCCCCAAGAGAGTTGCTTTTTATTTATTCCTCTTTGTACACAAATGCCAGCAGCAGAGTCCCATGCAAATCAAATATGTGACTCAGACTGGTGGGGGCTTATCAATCAAGTTATGTGTCAGTGTGGAATCTGCTAAAGCGCTTTGTGTTTATGTGTGTGTGTGTGTGTGTGTGTGTGTGTGTGTGTGTGTGTGTGTGTGTGTGTGTGTGTGTGTGTGTGTGCGTGTGCGTGTGCGTGTGCGTGCGTGATTGTGGGAGGGCTGCTGGGTTTAGTGATAATTTAGCTGTAAATGAATAACAGCCGGAATAGTTGGTGCAGATGATCGGTTATTTTCCTCCTCTGTAGAAAGTGATGATAAGGCTTTGCAGAGTTAAGTAGGTTTCCACACTGTCCTTCACAGGAAGGTTTGCTGGTGTTTTACAGCACACACACATTATTGCTGGCTGATCCCCAACAAGCCTTTTTCCAGCTGCATTTTCACATGTGCGTGTCCATAGAGAAAGTGATAAAGAGAAAGCCAGCAAGGTGGAAAGGATGCCAGTTGTACATCTGTGAAAAGTATAAGTACCTTGTCTGTGAAATGTTAACAATTCATTGCCAGTAAAATACATTATCTTGCAGACAAAAGACTGAAGGTTTCCAGACTCCTTTCCCCAAATCCCGTCCACCTCCGCCCACCTTCAGGGACTTCAGGTGATTTAATTAGCTGGAAAAATGATCACCAGAGCTGTGTCTATGTGATAACATAGAGTTTTAGGAGATAAACTCCTCTCTGTGTTAGGTGTTGGCCCTCAAAAATTAAATGTTGCATGTCATTTTTTAAAAGATTGAACTGTGTTTTACCTTCCGGAGATATGATCATCAACAGTCTTAATCAAGTTGGAGAGCAAGACTGGAACTAATTTGAGCTTTCATCCTTCTTAGCTCACACCGACAAAACCTCTATCATCTGTCTGAATGTATAGGCCCTGAATGTTTCTCTGGCTCTGTCCTCTTCACTCTTATAAATGATTCAGGTGTATTTAACAGCCTTGGTGTCTTAACATCCACATAAAGATACAACAGGGGCTTTATATTCTGGATTTTTACAGGAAGTGTGTTGAGGAAAATGCATTTTAGGCTTTGTAAAGGGATGTTTGTGTAGTGTAGACTCTCTTGCTGCAGTGACTGTAGAGAGCAACAGGATGACTATTATTTTCTTTGTCATTAAACTCACTTTCACACGCTTTTAAAAGTCTCAATACTGCTGCCAGTTTCATACCATTCACAAAGCCGTTAAAAAACCACACGTAATCGAAATTGGTTTTCTGTATGACTGCTTTTTTTCTGCCTGGTTCATTTCATTCACTGTCATCCCCCTGTGGTCTTAATGACTCAACATTAAAGTACTTCAACTCTAACAGGAAATAAAAGATGGCACCCTGACATAGACAAGACCCGAGAGACTGCATCAAAACGCCGTTACCTTCTCACCCACATTTGAGTCTCGACATAATTTTTTTTCTCAGGTTGAGAATTGTTGTTCAGCAAATAAGTGGCTGAAGAAAAAAAAAACAGCTAGTGGTGCATTAAACCATAAAATAATGCAGAGAAGTTGGAGATTTCCCGAACTGCAGGGGTGCAAGTGGTGTCTCTGCAGGCCCCAGGATGGACGGGATGGTATGAATGATGCACAGACTCTGCAGCACTAGGGGCCAAGGCATGCTATATGAGTAAGTGTAGTGTATGAAGAGACAAATAGTGCACAAAAAAAGTCAGAGAAAACAAACAAACAACAATTGGAAAAGTATGAGAGATACGGATGCAGTAACTCTCACAAACAGAAGCCTAGCTATTGTTTCAGAAAAAAAGAGCTTTGCACATCAATGTGTGATCAAATGTGTTGGCATGCGCACATCAAGGGGGTGGGTGTATGAGTAGTAGCAAATGTGCACACACAAAGGCACACATGCACAAAAGTGTCAGCTGTAGAGGGTGTGTACATCCTAACCATAAACCACAGAAAACAAATTCACACACACACACACACAATTTAAATCCCCCTGTGCCTTCCATGCAGCCGACACTTATTCACTCAATGAGTCCATCATGGGATGCTCTGGCCTGCTGATTCTGGTTCTGATCCCAAATATTGCTCACTGCTTGGAAATTCTGGGTAAGTCTGCAGGGTTGTAATCAATCTGTGACTGTCAGCTGTTTATGGGCGTATTTTACTGGCCTGTAAGGTCTTGTTTAACCTGTGGCATTGACACTAAACAGTGCTGCTTTAGTTTTCTCCACTGATTAGTCTTATTATAAATGCAAACATACAATAAAGCCACGTACTGAACACATCATGAAAGCACTGAAAATTACTTTTTCTGACATATATTCCTGATGGCAAGATGGTATTGTCACTCCTGCAATGAGTTCATTATTATTGATCAGTTTGTGTCACCTAAAACTGCATTTCTTTCTTTACAGCCCTTTAAATGTAATATATGAGGGTCGTATTTAATTTATGAGGATCGTTAGAGTTTCTGCTCTTTGTGTGAGGGGAAAACCCTCCGCAGGCTTTCACTTATTTAAAGTCCCGACCGAGCAGTTTAAGGTTCAGTCTCTGAAGTCTTTGTTTCTGCAGAGTCACAGAGACTTCCAGCTGCAGATGAAAGTTTGTACGTGTGAAAGAGATTCTGTTTGTTGTTTTTAGAGTCGAGTATATAATTTGTTTACCACATCCCCAGCCGGCAGAGGAAGAGTTTCTGTGTGCCATATAGTTAAATGCTAGCTGTTTGGTGAGAAAAAGCAGACCCCCAGGTTCAGGAGATATATATGATGCAGTGCATGAATACCTGATTTTTCTCTCAGTTATTACTTAGTTTCTTTCCTTAAGGTGTGCCTTTTCTATGCTTGGCTGACATTTACGTTGGCAATAACCTGCAAGGGCAAATGAATTATAAACCCACAAGGCACTATTGAACCAGTGCAGCATATTTATTTATCTCCCTCTGTGTCCTTACCTCTTAAAAGGTTTGGAGGCTCTCCACATTGTTTCCACTTCTAGTGATGTATAGTTAGACTTACAACATTTCAACACTAACAGCATTTGTTCCAAACGTATAATAAACTGCAGCAGAAGCCTGTATGTTCAACGGTTTACAAGAAGCAGTGCAGCAGCAGCAGCAGCAGCAGGTTGTCATCATTTTCCTCATCATGCATCTAAAGCTGGATGGAAGTTCTTGGCTACAACCGGCGGTTAGAACAAACTGTGTCCTCAGGTGCACTTTGATGAAGTCAGCAGAGGAAGCAGGATAAGAGGGGACTATGTATGCATTAGAGTCTGCACTCTGTCCTCTCTGCAAGAGCTGAAACCTGTCAGCTTCTATTAAATGTCCATTTCTCTGAAGACTCCCTAATCATGGCTGATTTCACAAGTAAGGGAGGAAGATGTCCTCTGTGTTTGGGTTTGGATCAGGGTGTAACTTTTGGACTGTCTTTATGTCATTAACATAATGGATTCCTTTATTAATAAATATACATTGAGGGGACAAGGCAACATTTGTCAAGTGCCATTTTGTGCACAAAGCCCAATTCCTGTCTTCAACCGTCAGAGTTAGAGTGCTCCATCATGTTTACTTTCATATCTTGTTTCTGGTTGCAGCAGCAGGCTGTTAAGACATTCTATCAGCGTCACTTTTCAGATTTATTTATGTACTGACATTCAGGCTCCCAGATGATAAATCAAAAAGACTTCAGGGACAACAGCATTATAATGGATCTAGCACCATCTACAGTCAAATTCTTCTTTATTTACTGTAGCTATGTACCTCAGCAGCTACTAGATGGATTGGTCTTCATGCTTCCCAGAGGATGAACCCTGATGAGTCTAGCCATCAGCTGACTTTTCTCCTCATCTTCTGTGAGGTGGACTTTTAGGGTTGTCAGTAAATAATCAAATAACAACTACTGAATGGATTCAGTTAAGCTATTGCATTTGCCCATGGGTCGTTTTATTTTGTATCACTTTGTTAGACACTGACTTTTGTTCTAGTTCTAATATCAGGTGACGTTTAGATTTGTCCAAAGCAATAATAACTGTAGGTCTGTATGTGATATACAATGCGAGGAATATGACTTTGTATTCTTGTACATTTATTATAATAACCTTTAAAAAATCTTCTTAAATGTCATTTTAATTTCAACCACACATTTTTATATACTTCTCTTTATTCTATTTTTAATGGACCATGTAGGACAGTGGTCATAAGATGCTACTATTTGATGTTTCACTGTTTTTTTTTAAATTTGACTTAAATGTTGGAATTTACACGTTTTAAAATCTTTCAATTTCAGGACTTTTCCATTTCAAAGTGCCGTTTAAAAAGTCGATTTGCAATTTCCATTTAAATTAAATAAAATTTGAATTCTCACACAATATCACCTCCAGCCTATAATTACCCTCAATATGATAAATGGGTAGCCTTCAGCTAACAGTTGCGTGTTCATGAATTCCTGGTTTAATAATCAACTATAGATTTATGACCTGCAATGCTAATTATATTGCCATGAACCTCAGCTGTGTTTTGTTTTAGCGCTAATAAGCTAATGTAGGCATGCTTCCACCTCTAAACATGATTGACCTTGTCTGCTAAATATTAGCATGCTAACGTCGCTATTGTGAGCGTGTTAGCATGCTGACATTAGCATTTAGCTCAGAGCATTGCTTGCACATCTTGATATTGATTAGTCTTTGGCGTTTGTAATTATGATAAAATGACTGAGAGCCTCAAAACCACTGCCCCGGTTAGTCTACCTCATCCATCACAGTTTTAACAAGTGAAGACAAAAGAAGAGGCAGAAATCTCCTTCCATAGGCACAACAGCAGACATCTATCATACTGCTGTCTGTCCTTTAAGAAGAAGAACAATCACATTTAACCCGCAGGACATTTCTGCTTATAGGACTCTTCAGATGAACTTCTGACCTCTCTTTGTTTTTTTTCTGCATGTCAGGTTCGGATGGAGAGCCACATCTTGATATCCCACACAACATCACGGCGGTCCTGGGAGAAGATGTGTACCTGTGGTGTAGATATATGGGCGAGAGTGAGATCCTGAGCGCCACGTGGAAACGACAGATTAACACCAAAGTTAAATCCAGGCCACTGGCAGGATTTACTAATGACGAGCCATTCAGCCGGTTTTCTGATTTCTCTGAGCCAGAGTCTGGCACCAACCTGACAGTAAAGATGAGTGTTTCCAGTGTAGACGCAGAGGGAGAATACATCTGTGAGTTTGAATCGGAGGAAGCGTCCTATTCTGACAGTGTTTTCCTCACTGTAGTAGGTAAGCCAAGCCAAGAACTCAACTTTACTCGACTTTATTCGTGTAGAAACTTAAAAAAAAAACATGTTAAACTGAAATGCTTCACATAGAAACAGTATGGAAAAAGAAGAAAAATGGAAAACCATAGATACAATTTTCCAAGGCTAAATACAGCCATGTTTCAGAAATATTTTTGACGTTTAATTGGATTTTATAGTTTGACTGATGTCCCTTCCTTAACATGGAAGGGGCACGTTTATGACTTGTACTTTGGGGAGCCCAACGTATTTTTAATTCACTCTTAGGGATCTGATGTGTTGTCCATCTTTATATACAGTCTATGATTTAGAAAGGTTAAAGATCTCAAATGTCTTGAAAAGCAAGGTCATAAAGATGTATTATACAATTGATATTTGATAATAGGAAATATTTTATTATCAATTTGTTTTTAATTTGTGCATTTATGGACATGTTTGCTGCTCCTTCATTCACAGCTCGACCTGAAATCCAGATCCAGTTGAGTGCTGAGACAATAAACGGCTCTCACTACCAGTCCGTGTCGTGCTCTGCTGTCGGCGGCAGGCCTGTATCTAAGATCAGCTGGTTGGTTGATGACCTTCCTTCACCGGATCACCCTTTGACCCAACACACGATTGAAACTGTTCACCCCAATGGCACCTCCACTGTTAGCAGCACCCTCCGCTTCCCCACCCACCTGCAAGACCAGGAAAGTGTCGTCTGCATCGTCCAACACCCGACCCTCCCATCCCCCACGCTCACCACAGTGAGGGTGGAACATACAGTAAGCTCACAATCACAGCTGAGGGTGTGTGTTGTTGTTTTTGTGTTTCTACATCTGTGTTGCCTGGAGGTGACAGATTGTATTGCATCACCACTCAAGAGTTTTTGCAATCATGCATCATGACTCAGCATCTTACAACACAATAACTTTCTCCTGCTGATTTTTCAGGCGTATAAGTTCTTCTCTGTCTGCTCCACATACACACTGACACGCCATAAATCACACTGCACAGTGTAATGTAAAGTGAGAATGCACTCTTTCACTGGGGATGGGCATATTAAAAACTATTATGCAGCAACAGCCCTGTACCTCATTAATTAACAGTATTTCTGTACAGTGCAGGGTACAATTTAGTGGCTTCATTTCTCACACTCCTCTCTAATGTAATTAAACTGTTGAGTGGTCAAAAGACACTTTCCAATTTTACAGCCTAACTAACAACAACAAACTTCTTGCACTCTAAAGTTTATTTACGGATGAGTATAAAAGAATCAGATACATTTACAGCATTAGCTGCTATTCTAGTGAGTATTCCTTAAAGGATGTTTGTCTGTATCTGCAGTTTCTGTCATAACTGTGGAACAGTTTAGTGTCTTTGAGCACCTTTCTGACTGGTTTCGCTATAACCACATTTTGTAGCTAAGGTAGGCAGCTGTTTTTAGCAAAAAAAAAAAAAAAAAAAAGCTCCCTTTAATAAAACATTGTACGCTGGCTACTCTGCAACAAACAGCAGACAGACTGGTAGCAACTGGCTATCAACAGTCCAGCTAACTAGCGTAGAGCTTTTAGCACCGCAAAATGTATTGCTTTAAATAACACTCCAATAATACTTTGTATTATATAGACCATCTTTTCTACCATCTGCACTTCCCATGTTTTTATTTTCTGCGAGAATAGCAAGCAAAACAAAGATTTTTACCCGGGCTGACAGGAAATCTTGTCAATCAGATAAACAATCCGGCACAATACCAAGGTCCATATTAACGTAATGCAGAATAAACTTCATTGCTAGGACCATTTCATCCCTGGTAATCATCCTTTAAATGTTCTTATAATATCAACTTAGCAAAAAAGATAACGTTTTCTTCAAAAAACAAACAAAAAAGTTTGAATCCTTCTATACAAATCAAACTTCCCCTTTTCTGCAGTTAATTCATCAGGTAACTTTTACATTTTTTAAGACTATGTCCTTTAAAATGACCTTTACACATTAGGCAGTCCAGAGTTTTCAGATCCCCGCATGGACTCTGTGAATATTCATATCCATTTTGCACGAGCCAGGCCAGCCAGTTAATTTGTCTATAATACATTCACACCCAAGTGATTGACTCACTGCAGTGGTTATATCCACACAAAACTATAACAGATGGAAGGTTTAAAGTCAAAGCGCTTTAACTCACTTTAATCGTACATCCCCTTCTGCAACAATCCAGCTATTACGAGATGTTAGCTCACTCATCTTACTCTTTTGGGATGTTCTGGCTATTGCATGACACCACTCGTTTTATGTATTGGATAATGGACCTGATCTTGGCTGATTCCCTGTATAAAAGCCTGCGGTTCTCCCAGAGTTGGTGGGACGGCAGCTGGGCCAGACATCTGCTCTCAGCTGCAGCTCGGCCAACAGATGGGACAGGTGATAAGCCCAAGTCAGCACTCTCCAGAACCCTAGCAGAAGCCCCTCACGGCTCGTGTTTAGCTAACATTAAACTCATCCGGCCTCAGCTTCCTATTTAACAAAAACACCCTGAGCCTCAACTTGCTATCTGACTTTTTAATTTGCTGGAAAAAACATTAGAGCTTGTGAAAGAATAACTCTTCTCGCCTGTCTTCCTGCTCTGCAGCGAGGCCAAATGTGACCATTAAAGCAGAGATGGTACAACGAGGAGGAAGTGACTTCTGGGTGGTCTCCTGTATTTCTTCTGGAGGGAGACCTGATACCGAAATCTCCTTGGCTTTGAACAGAGAAGAGGAGCAACAGAGGGAGGACAGCACAGACTCAGACACACAAACAAGCTCAGTCCTCCTCCCTGCAGACGTGTATGAGGGACACAATGTCACCTGTTTGTTTGACCATCCCAAATTTAAACAGCGAGTGTCACGTGTCATAACCCTGCCATCTTTTTGTGAGTATCATTAGTGGTCCACATTCAAACTACTCCTCTGAAATGGTTTCAGAAAAAATAGATGTGCTTTTTCCATGTCTATCTGCAGATATTTCAGGAGTTCAACTGTTGTACTCAGAGCTGCAAAGCAACTTTGAAAACTTCGACGACTTTAAGTCTTTAGAGCTGCGGGAAGGACAGAGGGATATAGTCATCAGCCTGCAGCTCATTGGGAATGTGCCACGTTACAACGTTACCTGCAAAAAGTAAGTTAACATAGAAAGCCTGTGCTGCCAACAAGACATGACAGTTTTTCCAGGAAGTAGAAGAAATAAAAAAAGGTATTGAAACCAAATAAAAAAACGTTTTCACTTCCATGTCTGGAAGTCTGGATTGGCACCTCTATCTCGTAGGTACTCTCCCTTTAAGAGCACCTGAGATCCTCAGACAAAATTTTATAACCTGCTCCAAAGTCACAGGTAAAAACAGAAGGTGACTTTATATTAGCTGTTTTGGCCTCCAGACTGTGGAGTTTATTCTTAGATCACTGCTTTTATCCATGCTTTATTTAGATTTGTACTTATTTACTCGAGGGTGCTTGTGTTGTTTTTACATCCACATTCAAAGATCTTCTTGCATTGAGTCATTGCTTCTGACTTCATTCTGTCTTCAGAGTCATTATTTCTGTCATTCTGTATGTAGGTGAGCCTGATTTAAAATCTGAGAAATTCTGATGGTTGTGTTTGTTCCACTTTTTTCTGTTTTGGTTCGTTGAGTTCATTTATATTATTTAACTTAAAAAAATAGAGTTTCAGAGCCAAGCCTGGTAGCGCTTTTTATTTCCTCGTGTACGTATAAACTGAAATGACATACAGGTCCTGAAAAGGATGTGGTAGCACGCTATAGTGGCACCAAACCACAAGTAATATACTGCAGGAACCAGATTTAAATATGTTTCCTGATGAAGATAACACTTTTTTATGCTGCGAAAACTTAAGTACGAGTGTCTCTTTGTTTGCTTGTTTTTTTATTGTAGAGACGATGGGCCCTTGCCTGATGGTGTGGCGATAATTGGTAGCAACCTCACACTTCAAGGTCCTCTGGAGCACCAGCATGCCGGTGTCTTTGAATGTCTCTTCTCCTATCACCATCTTCAAGCTAATCTGAAGTTTAATGTCACAGTTAAACCTCCAGTTATCGAGCCAAGTGGGTCAAACACATAGAATATATTTCTTTAAAGATTTTCATGCTACATCCTGAATTTCCTACACTGTCTGACTATAAAATATTGATGTAGAACCTTCTCTCTCCTCGCCCTCCCTCTAAGTTCCTCCTGCTGTACAAGTTGATGTGCAGACTAAAGATGGACGCCGGGTGATTGAGTGCTCAGCAGCTGATGCTGTTCCTGCAGCCAACATGTCCTGGCTCCTACCGGAGGGTGTGTCTGGAGTCTCTTGGTTCAATTTCACTTCTCATAATGGAAGCCACTCAGTCAGAGGAGTTTTACTCCTCCCTGCCTGCTCGCCTCGGGAGCTCTCTGCAGAGTGTGTGATAAATCACCCTGCGTTCAAGGAGCCACTAAACAGAAGTATACCACTCCCTCTTTGCGGTATGTTCAACAAATCGAGCAATGGTTGATTTTGTCTAAGTATCGGACATATTTTCCAACGTAAGAGCTCCATAGATTTAATCTTTTTCTCTCTTCCTGTATGTTCTTTCCCATGCAGCTCGCCCTAACATCACCATCACCTCCAGCACTGAGTGGAAAAACAGTGACAAGTACATGAATGTCAACTGCTCTGTAGACAGTGTAGCTACTGCAGCCTCCATAACCTGGCATGTTGGAGCCACTGAGAGCAGCATCAGTCCTCTATCAGAGACTTTAGTACATGCTGATGGTTTGGTATCTTTCCGTAGCTCCGTGCACTTCATGTCCTCTTTGTATTCCGGTCACAATTTGACCTGCATGGTGGAGCATCCGAGCCTGGAGGCAGCAGAAAAGAGAACAATACGCATTCTTGTGCACAGTACGTTTCTTCTTGCTTTCACACATTTCTCTCTCTGACTCACACAGCGGCTCATCCTCCTTCCTGTCATCCCTTGTTTTGTTTTTCAGAAGCCCCTCAGCTGAGTGTGTCGGTGGTGAGACAGCAGGACTCTCTGCTCTGGCTGGCCGTGTGTGACTGCAGAGGGGAGGGTGTCGGGGCAAACCTCGCCTGGGTTCTTCCTGAAAATGCCAAAGAGCCAACATCCCTGCACTCAGAGTCTGAAGGCCGAGTCCTGAAAGCAAGGCTGACCTATCAGTTTCCTTTGGCCCTTCACGAGGGGCAGAACCTGACATGTTTGTATCATTTCAAAGATGCCACAGAGAAGAAGACCATTCACATACCCAGATACTGTGAGTTTTAAACAAACAATGCTCTTAATATGAATACCTGCACAGTTCTGAAATATAGAAACTTTAATAGTCATAGATTCAAAGATATAAGGTTCATCTTTAACTGATTTTCCTGCAGATATTTCCTCTTTAAGAGTCCTAAACTGCACGGCTCCTCTGCAGAGCCGCTACGGAGATGAACCCGTCGTACACAGACTGGCTCTCCAGGAAAATCATCAAAACCAGAGAGTACTGCTGCAAGTCAAAGGCAACGTGCCAGAGTACAACCTCAACTGTAAAAGGTGGTGTACCCTCTTACCAGCCTTCCTATCATCACGAGGAAACACCTGCACAGTGTGCTCTGTACAAACACAACTCTCTCACTTAAAGAAGGAGCAAACACACAGCCATAGTGTTTCTGCAACATAGATGTTACCAAATCTGGAAAATGACTGCATTCATTTCCCTGTAGAGTAGACCCTTCTGTAGTTTTCAAACCACTCAAAGCACTTCACACGACTGACACATTCACCCTGTCGTGCACACATATGGACAATTAACATGCAGGCAGCCTTACAATGTACACATTATTTTCTTCACTGTTTCATCTTATTGAAGCCCCCTGACAGGAGAACTGCTAATCACTAGTTTCTACCTTAATATTCTACTTTTTAGGATCTTGGTTTTGCACCAACACTCCGAGATAAATTCCTTGTATGAGTAAACCTACTTGGCAATAAATCCGACTCCGATTCTGACATGAAAATTTTCTACAGCCAGGGATGGAACCGCCATTTTTCTGTTTAATGCAATGTGGAACCGCTCTGCCAAAGCTGATTCTAATTAATAAATGCTGATAAAGGTGCACAACATGCCCTCTTGTTGCGTATTCCAGTAACATTTTACAAAAATGAAACTGCCAAGAAGTTGAAATTGGTGATAAAACACGTGAAGCTGCATATTTGTTGTGCAATTTTGAGGATTTGTGACTTCAGTAGGAACAGATGAGCTTGGAGTTGAGTGCCACAACACAGAGTACAGATGTCAGAAACTCACATGGCAGGTTTCTTTTGGGGGGGAATTCATGAGTCATTTGTTCTCAAACAGAGGAAAAGATAACAAATTCAGCCGCATCCTTTTTGAATAAAGTGAACGTGTGTTTCAGGAGTGATGGCTTGGTTGTCCAAATGCATGGGGCTGCTATGATTTTCCCATCAGAGCTGACAGAGCGGGATGAAGGTTTGTACACCTGCCGGGCTTCTTTTTATCACCACACAGCCACAGTCAACATCCAAGTCGAGGTCACGAGCCAGGACAAACTGTTAGGTGAGTCATTTTCCCTATTTTCAGGGGAAAAAAGTGATCTGTTCCTCGATAAACTTTGATCACATCAGCATTCAATAGATATGACGTCAGTTCTTGCTGACAGCTTTTACAATGTTTCTATGCTTGTGTTGCAGAACTGGTGACCATGATCTGCATCTCTTCAGCCTCGGCCATTGTCCTCATCCTTGTGGTCACCCTCTGGGTGTGCTGGTGAGTTAAATGCCTCAGCAGATGACGCGTAAAAGCTCGACAGGTGATGTGTTGATGGGCAAATGAGGGCAGCTCTGCCAGTGACGTACGAAACAAGACAAACAGGATGTGTGGATCATTAAACCAACTTACGAAAACCTCAGTGCAATGCAGTTTGTCATAAACAGGAAGAAATGTGGCTAAAGCAGACAGGTGTCTTTTCCACCGCAGACCTGTGTGTAGACAGGTAGATATTGTTTGTAGATATGATTTATTCTCTTGTTTCCTGCTCTGACTTTTTAGCAGTGTTACTTCTGGCCACTTCAGCTGCAGGCTGCTTGGAGCCAGCCTATTACTGCCAGAGCATCACTGCAGAAACAGAGGCTAAAAGTTCAAAAGCCCACATCTTCAGAAGTTATTAGCGTAATGAAATTCAAGCTGACATTCATCAATGACAAAAAAAAATCCCCAAATCGAGCTCTTAATCGTATTACGATTGTGAGTCACTCGTCTTTTATCACTGATGTGAGATGTCTGTCACAATCCCAGAAGTGTTTATGGTTTCCACCGGCAGAAGTCTGCACATTTCCACGTTCAGTGCCAAATTGAACTTCTCTCAGGAATGTTAGTCAGTCTCAGATCAGGTCTCTGTGTGAGTAAAGCTGCACAGTCTGCTTCAGAAGCTTTTTCAAAAGTTCTTCCTTTGTGGTCAGAACATTTGGTCAAGGTGCCATTGGGTAACTGAGCCCCGGTCCCGTTATCCCTCGCTCTGTTGGGAGGGTCCTGTCAGGCTAATTTGGGAAGGTCAGTCACACAGCGTACACAAGAAAACATGACTCCCCGGGAGAAAAGCTATTTTAGGACCGCGTCACCCTCCTCCACACCCCCTCCTGCAGCACTGGGGACACTTTGTGTCAGCAGCGGGTCTTCAATGAGTTTATGTCACTGAGGTCATCAATGTACAGAGTGATCCGCTGATTCTGACATCACAGATCAATGAGGAGGTCTCGGGTCATCACTACGTACAGTATGTCCATTGAAATTCCTGTCCCATAATAATGCCAATACATCTGCAACTTGTCCTTCTAGCTTACTAAGGGTCAGATTGGGCCACAGTGCCATCTAGTGGTAGTGTTCAGCATAAAAATGTTTTTTTTGTTTTGTTTTATTAATTATTCATGAAATCTTTTTTGTTTTCCAGCAAAAGAAATAGCGAGCCACAATATAAGGTAAGACTGAATACAGCTAACATACGTATTTACGGGGGCGGCAGTAGCTCAGTCCGTAGGGACCTGGGTTGGGAACCGGAGGGTCCCATGCGGACCAAATCTGGAAATTGGTCTGGTAGCTGGAGAGGTGCCAGACCACCTCCCGAGCACTGCCGAGGTGCCCCTGAGCAAGGCACCGAATCCCCCCCCCCTCTACGTCACTCTGACATCTCTCCATTAGTGCATGTCCATAGGATCCTGTTTGTGCATGTGTATATATCAGCCTATGTGTGTGTTGCATGACTTAAACAGAGTGTAAAAACAGAATTCCCAATCAATAAAGGTAAATCTTAATCTTAATCTTATGAATATGTCAGTGGATCCCAAATTTCACTTTTCATTTATCTTGTTGTTTTGGCCTTACTGTTATTACATATATCTGAAATCAATAGTATCTTAACCAGTTTTAATTTCACTCCTACGCCTGCATTCACTTTCTCTATCTCTTACCCAGAAGCGAGAGTCTCTCTCTGCCTTGACGACTCTGATGCAGGAGCCTTCCTCTCCTGATCCAAAGAAACCATCAGTGACAGAAAAGGACAGTAAGGAATACGCTCAGCTCATCAGCTACTCCATAGTCATTGATGTCAAGAGTAACGTGTGAAGATTCAGTCTTTTGGTTGACACAAATGTGGGGCTTACTGAAACTGCAGCAACAACATTTTTTATTTCTGTGTATTTTTCTTTTGACATGAATATGGCATTAAAAGTTAAAGGAGCTCGTTTATGTGATGGGATATCTGTTTTTAGGTCAACAGTCCAGTTTAATTGGCATTAAGGATTTTAAATGCATTATTTTACACTTTTGATGTACGTACTTGAAGTTGTTGTTGTTATATTGTGCCTGTAATTTCTGATATTTGTGAATAAAAAGTTCCAAGTTTGTTCTTTTTCCTACATTTCTGTGAAGTTTAATTGTTTGCCGTCTGATGACAACAAACAGACTTCCAGATCAAGCAGAGATGACCTGGCTGACACTTCAGCTTCTCACCATCTGCTCTCTGTTCACAGTCACAGTCATCTAAAGCATCAGTGATTCACCATCTGCTGTCAAAATGAGAGTAAACGTATGATACATTCACAGTCTATGATCAAGAAGAAGATTCATCTTCTGCTCATCTGTGCATGTTAAGTTGCAGAGTTGTTGCACCCTCTTGTGGCAACACACAACTGAGGGAAACACGTCTTAGTCATGTCACTCAGGGCAGTTTCTATCCAATCAAAACCAAAGTATCTCATGTGAAGCTTTGAGAGAGTTTCTTAAAAACATACCAAATAAATTCATATTTTTATGGTGCCACAAAGTAGTTTTTACTTTGTTAATTTAACACAAGCATTAGCACAGTTGCTCCAAAGAATACAATCACAAATCTCCCAAATAAGTATCTGTATTTAATGTCTGATTGTATTAATGTATTCCAACAACACACCTTTTCAGAAATATTCCACTGATCATCTCTAACCAGGTAGAATGAAAGGACACATTATTACAGGGCATATCATGTACTGAACATTTTACATTTTTAATAAAAAATGTACAACTTCTGCTTTGGCAAGCAGTAAACCAGAGCTGCACATCTAAAAACAAAGTTAGAAAAATGGGGGGGGAGAGTTACTCTCATGTAAACTCATCTCTTCTTGTACACACACGGCCTCAGCTCAAGTCCAAACTTCTTCACATTTTCTGGAGCACCTCCTGATTTCACCAACTCAAAGGTGTAGAAGTGAGTGTTCTCTGTGTCCTGGAGAAAGAACGACATGAAGACTATTATTCCTTACTCACGGTCTGTCACTGAGAGGGTGTCATTTCTTTAACAGGATAGGTTAGGTACATTTAACAAAGTGTCTTTGTCGACATATATCAGCCAAATAACAGAATATTCTTTTATCAACACCCCACACACTATCAGTTATGACTCATGCAATTTTCCCCTTTCAGTCAATCTTCTATCTGACTTCTTTAAAAGAAGAAATAAATGATGACATATGTATTAAACTCAGGTTGTAATGCTGGAAATAAAAAGTGCATTGAAGACTTAGGGTTCAAAACGTTTTAAATCAGCTGTGACATTTTATGGACAAACTTAGTAAATATGTTGAAGTTGGATAAATAAGGAAGTCGTATAGATCCAGTTCAATCTTATTTGTGGCCTCACCTTGGACACCATCTTGAATCCCAGGTTTGCCAGTCCAGTTACGAAGTTTCGAACATTTTCAAACCTACTCGCCACTTCTGCTATTTGTAGGACGCCCCTACAAAATAATGTACAAAGGAAACATGCACTTGTTAAAGTATATACACACATAACACTGCATTGCCTGTATCAATCAGTATCAGTAACGTGTTTTTACCCCATCTTTAAAACCCGGTTGGCCTCGGCTAGAAAATCTGCGAGGTTTGTTCCCATAAGAGAAAGGCAGAACACAGCGATGTCCACCGAGCGGTCAGGAAGAGGGACCTGCAAGACAGAGAATGTGTTTCATTTTGGAACAATCACAGCATCAGTATTTATTTACACAAGCACACAGAAACATCTACACACTCACGTTGGCCATGTCACACACTGTGACAAGCTCGCAGGCTGCTGCCAGGTCGAAGCTGTGCACTTTGTTCTTCACACTGCGTGCGATTTTACAGTCACCGCAACCGAAGTCAGCGACCACCAGGGCGGGAGGCCTGAAAACAAATGATGCACTCGAATTTACCCGAAAGGAACAGCAAACCTTTAAGTGAAATCTTAGTTACACTCTACACGAAATGGGAGCACAAAGAAGCCAGGGCTGTGTGTGCCAGAGTTGTTCATCGTCTCCCAAACTGCTGACATTTACAACACGGTCCTCTCACGGCAGCTAAATGAAGCATCAATTAAACCCCCACAGTGAGCATCATCTCCTGCATTACTCCTCGCTCTTGAGCAGGGTAATATAAAGGATTGACTGTAGACAGCAGATAAACGGGGTTGATAATGGGAGATTTGGACAGAAAACTAAATGATATGTCAATTTAGACAATACTTATACTTTTTCCTCTAAAGCAGGTTCCGTTATTGGTTTGGAAAGAGGCTGACGCTAAACAAGTCTGTCCAGCTTAATGGGGTGTAAACATGCATTTTCTTTTAACACTGGATTGATCAACAACAGGGATCTAAATTCTAAACACATTAATCAAATACATCTTCACATTCACTATTCAAATGTGTGAAATCTGGTAGATTTTAGGTTGATATTGAACAAAATGTCCCACATGCGTAAAGTTACTTTTTTCCTTTCTTGGATTTGTGTAAAGAGAATAAACAAAGGTAATTTTAAGAGAAGATAACTGTGGCTTCAGTTTACGTCAAGATTAGCTAAACCCAAATGCAGTAAATGAAATTAATGAATTAAGACTGTTGAATTATATGTGTACGAGCCATTTGTCAATTGTAGTTTTGCATTTGTTTTGAGTCGTCTTTGTAAACAGCAGGGGGCAGTGGGCACCGTGCCGAGCACTAAGGCTGAGGGGAACCATTTAGAGGTTGCAGGTGTGTCACTGCGAGGTTATGCACCAGGAAGGGAAACAAGTCTTTTACCAGGTCAATGAGATGTGGCCTGAAATGTTTGTTTGTTTGCATGATCATGACCGGACATTGAACTTCTTATTGCCTGCGTAAGGACCAACTGGAACGGTGAATCAGTGGCCGTTTGATAACTGTAAACATTTTTGTAACACATTTGTATTTTGACAAATAGCCACGATAACATGTCAAACGCAAATTCCAGTATCTCACTTTTGTCGAATGTACGCGATGATGGCATCCACTGGATTGGCGGGCCACCTCTGAACTTGTGCCGTGTATCCTCTGTGGTAGATTCCGAAGGCCTGCGGGTCCTGTTTGAACATCCGCCTGGCCTCGCCGCTGGTCGTGCTGTACAGAACTTCATTGATGAAGCGGAAACGAGCCGACTCCAGACGCTCGACCATGCGGGACCTGAGGGAGGCCGAGCGATCCAGTTTAACATCTGTTTCTGGTACGGCTGGCTCGTCCTTTTGCTCGGCGGGACTCTCCTGTCTGACTGTTTCCTGGCTGAGTATTTTCCGAAGCTTCTCTCTTCTCAGACTCTGTTCTTTGCTCAGCTCGGGTTTCACTCTTTTTGTGGGTGACTGGGGCTCGTCTGTGGTCTCCACCTTCGGTTCAGCCGCTCTTTGTTTTGATTCTGTCGCACCTTTTTCAACCTTGTCGCCCTTAACTTCTCTGAGTGTCTGTGTTTCTGTTGTACAAGATATTTCAGCCTCCTCTTGAGTCTGTTTCCTTTTCTGTGCTTTACATTCCTTTTCCTTTTTCTTGGCTGGTGTCTGGGGGACTTTTTCACTTTTGTTGTTGTTGCTGTCTTCTTCCTTTGGTTTGTGTTCCTCTGTAGTTTCTGCTTTATTTACTGCCTCCTCAGGCTTCTTCTGACTATATTTATTTTTACATTTCTTCTTGTTTTTCATTTTGTTTCTCCACTGTTGTCTGTTCAGTCTATCTGTGCCCTCTGGTATGTTTACATTTGCTTTTTTAGATTGTGTTTTCTCTTCTTCCTTTGTCTGGGACAACAATGCAGGTTTTCCCTTTTGGGCCCCTTTGGAAATGACAAAACAAAAAAACCTTTGAGATCAATAGTGTGAACTTCAACATTTGTTTCTGAGTTGATTAGATACTTATTAAAAGTGGAAAACTGATGATGGATTGTAAGCTTTTAACAAGCTTATGACTCACCAGATTTGTTGTCTTTCTTCCTCTTTTTTGCTACGAGTTTCTCCTCTTCATCAGTCTGATCTACGTCCCCGTTCTCTGGTTGCTCTCCTGTCGTCTCTGCTTGTTTTTTCTTTTTCCTCCGTTTCTTCTTCCTCTTCTTCTTGCTTTGTGATGGAGCCGCTTCCGTCTCACTGTCACTGCTCTGCTGATGCTCACTGTTCTTCCACTCTGGCACTGATCCCAGCGTCTGCAGGGTTCGCAGCAGGCTCTTCTTCCCTACAAGCTTGGCCTGAGCAGAGGATTAATATGATATAAGAAATATTTAAATGTCTACATTTTTGCACAATTCATTTTTTTCAGTTTTTTTTAAGCAAGAGTACCTTCTGCAGCCTAGCCTTCTTGCTTGCACTCTGTCTTAATTAGTAGTATTGACAAGTATCTCATACAACCCCACTTCAAAAATAACTAACGTAACTATCACTCTAATGTGCTTTTTTAAATGTTCTGTTCATTGTTTGTAATATTGGTTAGTCCTAATCCTTTAGATGTTTAACAATCTGTCATGTTTAATTGTCCCCTAAGTAAAAATAAACAGTTAAAAATCCTCTGAGATTGCCAAGCTATCTCTAACCACTTTTGTGATTTGCAAAATCACTGTTCAAAATAAGACTTGATAGTTGTGTATTTGGGATTTGCAAAACTGAGAAAAGTATTCACATATATGTACTAGGGCTGGGCGAAATGGACCAAAACTCGTATCTCGATATTTTTTTGCTGAATGGCGATACTCGATATATATCGATATGTCTAATATTAACAGTCAGTTGCACAAGTTCAACATGTACATGAAAATAAACTACCTGTTTGTGAAATTAATTAATTTTCTGCATCACAAAATAAACACAGTGTTTTGTTATCCATTCGTTTTTTGAGTTTGGTTCAGAGAGAGAGAGAGAGGAGGAGCAGGGTGAAGAGGGAGAACCAGAGAGATGAGAAATAGGTGAACTGGCAGCTCTACAGAAGATACGTATAACGTTATTTTAATGCAACATAAACTATATCGATATTAACGATATTGTCTAACCCTATATCTTGTTTGAAAATATATCGATATATCTTAGAAACTCGATATATCGCCCAGCCCTAATATGTACTCACGTAAAAGGAGCAATATCATGGAAAAATAATCATGTAGAAGTACACATTTTATTTCACTGGAATTATAGGAGCATTAGCAAAGAAATTAACTTAGAAGTAAGCGTACTCAATCATGCTGAATGGCTGCTGTCGGTGCTATTCTGTTGTACTACTTGATCATAAAGAAAGCTTCATTTAGACACATTATAAAAATAAGGACCTATTAGATAAGATGACAGTGACACCACTCTATATACTTCTGGTAATATAATATACAGAAGTGGGTTTATTAAGTGTATTAAGTGTTTCACGTTTTGTGTGTAAAAATCCTAATTAGTAAAATAACATTTAAAAATAGGATGTATACAGTACTTTCCAGGAATGCAATGTCTAAGTATAAAGAAGGGTAAATAGAAATACTCAAGTATAAACAATTTCTTAACACCAATACTTAAAGTCAGACACATTGGGTATCCTTGATATTAACATCATTGTTCTTGCAGCAGTCATCTCACATGAATTTGATTCTACATGTACCTTGACATGTGTGCTGCTGGGAGTCTTCTTCTGGCCGTTTCTGAGCACAGTTTCGCTCAGGACTTGAGCGTCCTGTTCGTCGCTCCAGTCTTCTTCTTCATTAAACATGTTTCTTCGTGGACTGCAATTAACAAAACACAAATGTGTAAACCACTGCTAAAGGTAAAAAGAAAAACTCTGCCAGTGTCACGTCGTCTCTATCAACGCGTATTCTACCCACCGGTTCTTCAGTCGAGGTTCATTCACACGTCACGCCTTTTCCCCCTCGGTTTTTGACGACGTTTTTATGGTAATGTTTAAACTTATGAACATGTCATTACATTCAATAGCTGAGAAATATTTTTACGAAAAGCGAAAAGCCACGTTGGGTTGTCCCATGCATGGAGGAAGCAAAACACAACTACACGCGCACATTGATGACGCAAGTAAACGAGGGATTTGTGGGACTTGAAGTATTAGGCCTGAAGTTTCCTCAGCGAAAGAAAAAAAAAGTACTGCAAGAGACAAAAATCATAAATATGACATAGAAGTTAAGAGTTAAGAACAATTCAATCTGACTGCACTGTGTGAGGAAAAGATATCGAAATGTTGACTACATAATATGCTGCAATAATGAATAATGTAAGAAATAATTTTATGTTTTATCAAACTAAAGTTTTCAGACCTCAATATTTAAGAGACAATATTTTATTTCAGTTTTTTTTTCATTCATAATTGCAATGACAAATAAAGCTAAACTTTAAACTAAGACAACAAAGAAGTGCCAACCTGGGGAGATAATTGTTATGTTTGCACTTACATTCACAATTTAAAATAAGTAGCATTGTTGTAAAATATAACTGAGTAGGCTTCTTTTGCCTTTAACATATGCATATATTAAAGGTATTTGTAGTAGCCATTTAATGTTATCGTTGGCATGTCATATAATAATAGATCTATCTTGATATTTTATTTTGAACATTAGGGACACTGATTGCACAGGGGTGTGTATATAGGAAGGGGAAGGCACAGGTAGGAGAGTAAATACAGTTCTCACCTTTGACATTTGTTCTCCGGGATCCATGTCACATGCTCTAAGCTTCTTCTGAGTGTCTTTCAACAGTTGAAGTTCTGGTGAGAGAAGATGGCAGTACATCAAGGAGCTCCACAAGCTTCAACCCCAATGTGAGGCAGTTTCGAGGAGCCTACAAGCGCTGGCTGGATGTGAAGCCAGTTGAAGTGCTTGTGCCTGAGGATGACAGTCTGTCTGAGTACAAGGACGCAGCATCACAGGCTTCATCGTCAAGAAGATGAAACAGAAGATTACCTGCATGCCTTGCTCAAAGCACTGACCTTAGACGATTCGGTTAACCATTTTCCGAGTTTGAAGAACAGAGGTGGCCTCCAGAAACCTTCACCCGACATCACTGCAGTTTGCCAAGCTACTGAAAGACGCTTTCATTGGCTAAAAAATCAATGAGGGTAAGGCTCCACTGGGAAGAGGAACAACTGCAGCAATTGTCACCCAGCTTCTGTCAGATTGTTTTATTCTTATTGAATTACTTGTAATAGCATCTAAATCTCTCTCTGTCATATATATTTGTGTTTTTAATTTTAGCTTTGTTGTTATGAATTCCATATTATATTTTTTGTTTTGCCAATTAGTCTAATAACTTAAGAATGTCCCAGAAGATATGGGTGGGGTCTCTTCCTAGTTCCCACTTCTTCTTAACCTCTTAAAACTGTAATCCATTGGTTCTTTTTGATATATTTTATAAATATAAATGATCTGCTTTTTTATTAGATCCCTTTAATTGTTAACATTAAAACATTTCTATATTCGATGATAAAGCACATCATTTGTCACATTGTCTGTAAACAATTGTGGGGTGGAAGACTGTATTCATGCTTAAGCTGTTTAAATAAAAATAGATCTCCATCAAACTACTTGCAATCAAATCCCATGAATGCACATTTTAGTCTTGTCATTTCAAATCTACAATGTATACTTATAAGTAGAGCCAAAAGAGGGCATTTATATACAATTATTTATTTAATCTGAAAAACCACATCAAAAAAGCCTGTTTTTCCAGCAGAAATTAACATGTTTATAGCTCGGTACAGAAAAACCAAACAGGTCTGATTAGCTCATGTCTTGATCGGCACACACTGTACGGGGGGGTGACAGCATTTCCAGCATGCAGACCGCCATCGATGGGACTCTAAAGCCCACTGCAGGAACAAGTGGGTGACATCACTCAGGCCATCCCGCAGCGGGTTGTTGAAGAAGGGAAGCAGGCCTTTCCACCCCAGCCGAACCAACACGTGCGGATGTTGTTGAGGCCCAGGTTGCTCAACGGACATAGCTGTCGCCAATAATCCACACTGTGTCTATAGGAGAAATACAAAATGTTCAATTAATGCCTCAGATAAGGCAAAAATGTACAGTTAACTACATGTGACAGCTCAGGATGTTTTTTGTTATTAGGCCACATCTACAGAGATAATATTGAACAAGGTAGCTGCAACTCAAGTCATAATAATAAATGCCAGTCTTGAAGAACATTTTTTCTAATACTTACAGTTTTTGGTGTGTGCTCAGCTGACAGCAGCTTCGTCACTGACCTCGACTTCACAGGGTTCTATAGAAAATAAATATAAAATATTTTAATTGTCACACAGCCACTTCGCTGTTGACATCAGTAAATATAAGTCCAAGACATTACCCTTTTTGTCAGAACATTAACAACCATGAACTGTATGCATTGTAATATGTATTTCTTCTGGATCTCTCACATTTATTTACAGTCTATGGTCTAACAGTAGTTTTATCAACAACAAATAAAGAAAAGAAAAAAGACGCCAAAGCAGACTTTAACACAGACTTCTTATCCTAAAACATGTAATTACACCCAAGTAATGATTTATTACACAATGTGAGAATTGAAATGTAAAGATTAGCTTCAAATTGTTTCTTACATTGTATGTTAAAACTATGCTTATGTATTGCTTTGCTAACCCGGACAAAGTCTAGTAACTGCTGTGACAAACAAATAATGACCATAAAAAAGTGTAGTTTTAAGACTTTAATTATATATTTGGGTTGAAGATAATTCGTTTTAACTGTGTTGTAGAAAAGTTTCATGGTAACTTACTTTTTACAGTGTCATCTCCGGACGAGCGGGAGCAGGAAAGCCGTAGGGGGGTGATATTAATGCTGCCTTCCAGTTACCTCGGAACTGGGAAGTCGGAACTAGGAATGACGTCACACCCAAGTTGAGCGTGTTCCAGTTGTAATATGTACAGTCTATTGTTGTAAGTCGGAAAAGCAACATGGACACCTCCAGGAGTACCTTTGTTTTGTTAGCTAATACCAGACGATAACAACGCACTGCGTGATAATTTGTGCACTAAAATAACATGACAACATGTCCACAGATAGAACTTGCATGATACTATCAGTGTGATTGATTTAATCACACAAAAAGAGGAACAAGCAGCTAATAAACACTATAGTTACAGCTTTAACGTACGGTTGATGCACGTAGCAGCCATGTTGGATTTTAACTCGGGCTACTCCGACTTCTCCGAGTTTCCGACTAGTAATTACGACTTCAGGGGGCGTTCCAGTTGACACTTCCGACTGGGAACTCGGAATTTCCCACTTCCCAGTTCAAATGGAACGCAGCATAAGCAGCAGTTAGCTATGCTGTGAAGTAGCCTGCTAGCATCGCAGACTTTAGTCCCGCCTTAACTCTGTTACTAGGTTGATCCCGGGTGATCCAAAGTTAGGTTGAGACAACAATTCCAATATGATTGCGGCCGTCGATTTTAGACTAATTTGCCGCCTCTGTAACAGACGGGTGATGTCTCTCAGGGTTCGTCAAGTAATATTTACAGTATTATTTACGGTCTATGAGTTAAACGTGTTAAAATAAATGTTTGTTGTTTCATCAAATGTTTTAAACGTTGTTTCTTCCTAATTTCTGTCTCCATCCACTGTCCCATGGCCGCGGGAAGTGGGGGTGCTGCAGCACCCCCTAGTGGTGAGAGGGAGATTTTTAAAAAATGTAATAAAAATATTTTTGCACGATTTATAAATTCCTTATGAATCTTTTGGGAAATGATTTTGACACACGTAGGCTATTTCGTTTATTTTGGTTTTTAATTTAATTATTTTAGGCATAATCAACACAGGTTCACGGAAGTTACGTTGTAAACATCAGGCGGGCTAGTGGTCGCAGAGTAAAGTAAAAAGGTTTCCCGCTCACTCCATGCAGCATACATTCATGGCAGCAGCAGGCTAGCAAATTTTAATGACAGAAACGAGGAGGAAATATGGCACAGAAACGCATTTCAGATTTTTTTTGGAAAACCACCACCAGTGAAGAAGAACACCACTAGTACCGCAACCACTACAACGGAGAGCAGCCGGAGTGAGGAGACTGTCCGCCCGCTTCTGCCTGCAGTTGCACCGGCAGGCCCAGCCCCAGCACCCGCAACCCAACCTAGTTTGATTGGATTAGACAAGCCCTTCCAGCCAACATCCAGTTTCAAATTTCCTGCACGGCGTTGTGGTAATGAAATGTTCTCACGTTCTGTGGCACCGGCTTGGTTTGCTAGATGGCAGTGGCTGCATTATGTGGAAGAGACTGATCAAATTTTGTGTTTAGTTTGCCTGAAAGCAGTTGGAAAAAAAGTCATACCTAGAGACAAATTTAAGAAAGACAACCCCTTCGTGAATGCCGGCTTTTCAAATTGGCGAAAAGCCACTGTAAAATTTAACGAGCATGAGAGATCAGAGTTGCACAGCGAGTCAATACAAAAGTTGGCTGCTTTGGATGACGTCCCCATAGATGCTCGCTTATCCAGAGCTCATGCCAGAAAGCAGGCTACTGCTCAAAGCTGTTTGGAGCTTCTCTTCAGGACCATCCGATTCCTTGGCAGCAAGGGAATTGCCTTCAGGGGTGACACAGCACGCGAAGGAATACTGTATGAATTGATGCTGGAGCGCACCTATGATCTCCCTGAAGAAAGAAAGTGGATAGAAGGAAGAGACAACTGGATGTCGGACACTATACAAAATGAAATAATTGAAAAGTTTGCTCATGGTATCCAGAGGGAAATTGTTGCCCGTTCATCGCACTGCCGATTTTATGGCCTCACAGCTGACGGTACTACTGACATTAGCACCACTGAGCAGTTCTCGTGCAGTCTGAAATATGTTGACAGCAGCTTTGAGCCTCACACTGTGTTTTTGGGATTTTATAACGCCCTGGACAGCACTGAAGAAACTCTTTTCAGTTGCATCAAGGATGTTTTTTTAAGACTAAACATCCCCATTGAACGCATCGCAGGATTTTGTTTTGATGGAGCAGCTAATATGTCAGGGTGTTTTTCAGGCATGCAAGCTCAGCTTAAAGAGTTAATCCCGCACTCACTTTATGTGCATTGCAGCAACCACTTACTGGATTTGATTATCCAAGAAGCCGCGTGTGAAGTGAGTCTTGTGGCCAATACTTTGAACTATGTTCAGGGTGTCTCATCTGTGATAAGAGAGTCATCAAAGCGAAAACAGCTCTACCAATCATTTTTTGGCTGTGATGAGGTTGCTGTCAACCTCTTAGGCCTTTGCCCGACAAGGTGGTGTATCCGTGACATGTCCATTAAACGCGTCACTGCAGCTTACCCCACTCTCCTGACTACACTGCACGAGCTGGAGGATGACAAGAGTGTCAGGGGGGACAGCAGAGCAAAGATCAGGGGACTCTACAAACAGGCTTTAAAAGGGAGAACATATTTCGGTCTTTTATTCTGCCATGCCCTGTTCGAGCCCTGTGAAGCAGTTGCCACAAGCAAGTGCTGGGAGAACAAATAGCCACACTCCGGGATGATGCAGTTGTGGACAAGCTGATCAGCAAGGTTGAAACCTGCACATCACAAACCTCCCTGAAAATGCCAGACACCACCACCCCTAGAGTGAGCAAAACCCCTGCTCGCCTTCGCCAAACTAGCGAGCCAGAGGCAGTGGTGCATGGCGCACAAACAGTGGATTGGCGACGTATAGCTTTTCGAGGCTCTTGATTTGATATCGGCGGAGCTGGACAGAAGATTTGATCAAGTCAGTGTGAAACTTGCCGCAAAGCGAGAGAGGGCTGTTATCAAAGCAGCAGAGGGAAGGAGCATCAATCTGGAGGCCCTTCAGCTCCCGGAGGAGTTTGACACAGACCGCCTTGAACTCCAACTCAAAATGCTTGGGCCAGGCATTGCCAAGCAGCTCGCCGATGTCACAAAAGACAAAGGGTCTACGTGTGTCACAGTCCAAGATGTAGCATCATGTTTGACTAAGCTCCAATCTCAAACAAGAGACATGTTTTCAGAGACAGAAAAGCTGATCGAATTATGTCTGTGCCTACCCATCTCTGTGGCCTCATCCGAGCGCACTTTCTCGGCCTTGCGTCTTTTGAAGACATGGGTACGCAGCACCATGACCCAGAGAAGACTAACACAGCTTTCGCTCATGCATGCCCACACAGACATTATGAACTCCCTGGACATTCGTCCCCTCATGAGAGACTTTATCTCCACGACCCCAGAGCGCACCTCGACATTTGGACACATGTAACCAGGGCACCCTGCCTGCTGCTCAAAGTAACATCATGGTGCCGCTGCGCACTTTCATATCTATTCATGCAGTTTAATGTCACACTATAGTATTTTTGCAAGGTGATGGAGATGGAGAGTGTTATTTTGATTGTTTGTTCTTCCAGTGGCCCTGCACTGTCCTGTCTGTAACAAAATACACCTTAAAAAGTAGAGATGCTGACAATTATGATTTTATTAAAAAGAATATTAACAATAATATCACAATAATTAATAATCACTGAATAATGGTTAAAAGCATTATGAGGAGGTCAAAGAATGTTTTGATTTGAATTGGGTGAACAATTCAAATCAAAACATGTTGGAATGTTAATGATAACATGGGCTTTGATTACGTCATCAAAGGCTCATATATTCAAAGGCTCATACAGTCACAGTTCCATACAGTCACAGGCAAACTGGTACAGACACGTGTTTCTGTTAGTGGAGGACTATCGAAAAGCAGTTTAATCGCAGCTACACTGATTCACAGCTGGTCATTTCTTTAGAATAAGACAATGAACAATCACAGATCAGGAAGATTTTTCACCCCTCACAATATGGGCTCAGTGAAGAACCTTAACCCAAGAAGGGAGATCCTCCTGGTGGAGGAACAGAGACCACAGGAGCCTCAGGAGTGGGAAGAGGAGGAGAATGCTTATCTGACAGAGGAGTCTGAGGAGTCTATTGAAGAGGAGGACGGGATCGAAGAGGAGAATGCTTATCTGACAGAGGGGTCTGAGGAGTCTATTGAAGAGGAGGACGGGATCGAAGAGGAGAATGCTTATCTGACAGAGGAGTCTGAGGAGTCTATTGAAGAGGACGACGGGATCGAAGAGGAGAATGCTTATCTGACAGAGGAGTCTGAGGAGTCTATTGAAGAGGAGGACGGGATCGAAGAGGAGAATGCTTATCTGACAGAGGAGTCTGAGGAGTCTATTGAAGAGGAGGACGGGATCGAAGAGGAGAATGCTTATCTGACAGAGGAGTCTGAGGAGTCTATTGAAGAGGAGGACGGGATCGAAGAGGAGAATGCTTATCTGGCAGAGGAGTCTGAGGAGTCTATTGAAGGGGAGGACGGGATCGAAGAGGAGGAGAATGCTTATTTGGCAGAGGAGTTGGAGGAGATGATTGAAGAGGAGGACGGGATCGAAGAGGAGGAGAATGCTTATTTGGCAGAGGAGTCTGAGATGATTGAAGAGGAGGACGGGATCGAAGAGGAGGAGAATGCTTATCTGGCAGAGGAGTTGGAGGAGATGATTGAAGAGGAGGACAGGATCGAAGAGGAGGAGAATGCTTATTTGGCAGAGGAGTTGGAGGAGATGATTGAAGAGGAGGACGGGATCGAAGAGGAGGAGAATGCTTATCTGGCAGAGGAGTCTGAGATGATTGAAGAGGAGGACGGGATCGAAGAGGAGGAGAATGCTTATCTGGCAGAGGAGTCTGAGATGATTGAAGAGGAGGACGGGATCGAAAAGGAGGAGAATGCTTATCTGGCAGAGGAGTCTGAGGAGTCTATTGAAGGGGAGGACAGGATCGAAGAGGAGGAGAATGCTTATTTGGCAGAGGAGTCTGAGGAGTTTATTGAAGAGGAGGACGGGATCGAAGAGGAGGAGAATGCTTATCTGGCAGAGGAGTCTGAGATGATTGAAGAGGAGGACGGGATCGAAGAGGAGGAGAATGCTTATCTGGCAGAGGAGTCTGAGATGATTGAAGAGGAGGACGGGATCGAAAAGGAGGAGAATGCTTATCTGGCAGAGGTGTCTGAGGAGTCTATTGAAAAGGAGGACGGGATCGAAGAGGAGAATGCTTATCTGACAGAGGAGTCTGAGGAGTCTATTGAAGAGGAGGACGGGATCGAAGAGGAGAATGCTTATCTGACAGAGGAGTCTGAGGAGTCTATTGAAGAGGAGGACGGGATCGAAGAGGAGAATGCTTATTTGGCAGAGGAGTCTGAGGAGTTTATTGAAGAGGAGGACGGGATCGAAGAGGAGGAGAATGCTTATCTGGCAGAGGAGTCTGAGATGATTGAAGAGGAGGACAGGATCGAAGAGGAGGAGAATGCTTATTTGGCAGAGGAGTTGGAGGAGATGATTGAAGAGGAGGACGGGATCGAAGAGGAGGAGAATGCTTATCTGGCAGAGGAGTCTGAGATGATTGAAGAGGAGGACGGGATCGAAGAGGAGGAGAATGCTTATCTGGCAGAGGAGTCTGAGATGATTGAAGAGGAGGACGGGATCGAAAAGGAGGAGAATGCTTATCTGGCAGAGGAGTCTGAGGAGTCTATTGAAGGGGAGGACAGGATCGAAGAGGAGGAGAATGCTTATTTGGCAGAGGAGTCTGAGGAGTTTATTGAAGAGGAGGACGGGATCGAAGAGGAGGAGAATGCTTATCTGGCAGAGGAGTCTGAGATGATTGAAGAGGAGGACGGGATCGAAGAGGAGGAGAATGCTTATCTGGCAGAGGAGTCTGAGATGATTGAAGAGGAGGACGGGATCGAAAAGGAGGAGAATGCTTATCTGGCAGAGGTGTCTGAGGAGTCTATTGAAAAGGAGGACGGGATCGAAGAGGAGAATGCTTATCTGGCAGAGGAGTCTGAGGAGTCTATTGAAGAGGAGGACGGGATCGAAGAGGAGAATGCTTATCTGACAGAGGAGTCTGAGGAGTCTATTGAAGAGGAGGACGGGATCGAAGAGGAGAATGCTTATCTGACAGAGGAGTCTGAGGAGTCTATTGAAGAGGAGGACGGGATCGAAGAGGAGAATGCTTATCTGACAGAGGAGTCTGAGGAGTTTATTGAAGAGGAGGACGGGATCGAAGAGGAGAATGCTTATCTGACAGAGGAGTCTGAGGAGTCTATTGAAGAGGAGGACGGGATCGAAGAGGAGAATGCTTATCTGACAGAGGAGTCTATTGAAGAGGACGACGGGATCGAAGAGGAGAATGCTTATCTGACAGAGGAGTCTGAGGAGTCTATTGAAGAGGAGGACGGGATCGAAGAGGAGAATGCTTATCTGGCAGAGGAGTCTGAGGAGTCTATTGAAGAGGAGGACGGGATCGAAGAGGAGAATGCTTATCTGACAGAGGAGTCTGAGGAGTCTATTGAAGAGGAGGACGGGATCGAAGAGGAGAATGCTTATCTGACAGAGGAGTCTGAGGAGTCTACTGAAGAGGATGACGGGATCGAAGAGGAGAATGCTTATCTGACAGAGGTGTCTGAGGAGTCTATTGAAGAGGAAGACGGGATCGAAGAGGAGCTTGCTAATCTTGCTGAGGAGTATGAGGAGTTTATTGAAGAGGAGGACGGGATGGAAGAGGAATTTGCTAATCCTGCTGAGGAGTTTATCCAAGAGGAGGACAGGATCGAAGAAGAGGAGAATGCTCATCTGGCTGAGGAGTATGAAGAGTCTTTTGAAGAGGAGGACAGGATCGTAGAGGAGGAAAATGCTTATCTGGCTAAGGAGTTTGAGGAGTTTATTGAAGAGGAGGACGGAAGCATAGAGGAAGTTCAAGAGTTTGCCAAGGCGGAGGAGCATTTTATGCAGGAGTTGGAGGAGCAGCTGTGGGTCTCTGATGAATCTGAGATGTTTGAAGTTGAACTGGAGGAGGAAGGAATGTCTATCTCTGAGAAGATTAATTCCCTGGAGGAGGAGATGATGAAAGAAGAAGCTCTTCCAGATACTCAGCAGAAGGAGGAAGCTGACAAAGTCCACACTGAGATGGAGTTAACTACGGTGTTTGATCCCAAAGACCCATCACTAGAAGGCCCAATGAATTCAGAGGTTGAAGAAAAAGATAACACGATTGAATCCCTCATGAACTCTCTTGCAGCTATAAATGGACAGCAGCAAGAAGCAGCAGCAGAGGATGTGGAGGAGCATTGTGCTGAAGTCATGGCGCTGAAAGACCACATTGCTGTGCAGCAGGAGGAACATCTAGAGAAAGACAATACAATCATATCTCTATGTCTTGTTATTCAGAATCTTCAAAATGAAATGGAAAACCGAGATAAAATGGTTTCCTGTCTGCAGGACAAAGTTAACCTGTCGGCCTCAGATCTCAAAGGTTCTTTCTCCCAGCAGCAGAAGGAAGAAGGAAAACTCTCCCGTCTGACGCAAGAAAACCAAAAACTGCTTTCTGAGAATGAAAGACTGCAGCGTGAACTCCAATCTGCCCAGTTCGCTCTGAAAGAGCTCCAGGAAGAAGAAACAGGTGGCAGCAGATCTGAGTTGGAATATCTCAGGACTCAAGTAGCTGATCTCATGAAGTCACAGAAAGAGCTCCGGCTGAGCAAAGGAGAGCTGAAAGGCACAATCTATGACATGACAGCAGAGCTCGAAGGGAAAAACACCATCATCAAAAAACTCAAGAACAATCTGGAGGCATGCCACATTCAGCAAGAACAATCAGAAGAGCTTGATCAGTTGAATTGTGCTGAAATCGAGTCACTGAAAGGCAGCCTTGTTGAGCACCAGGAGGACAGTCTGCAGAAAGAACAGGAAATAGGATCCCTGCACTTCAATATTCAGACTCTACAAACTGAAGTTGAAGACCGAGACAAAATGGTTTCTGCGCTGCAAATCATGGTCAAACAGTTGGCCTCAGACCTTAAAGAAGAACAAGCAAAAAACAGCTCTCTTCAGAGGGACCTCGAGGCTGCTGTCTCCCGGCGACAGAAGGAAGTCAAGGATTCAGAAGAGCTAAAAGGTATAACTTGTGAAAATCAAAAACAGGCTTCTGAGATCACAAGGCTGAAAGGTGAACTCAAGACTGCCAAGCTTGCTGAAGAACAGCTGCAGAAGGATGGAGATGGTAGTAGAAGATATGAGGAGATTAAGAAGTACAAAGCAAAGATTGATAGTCTAAAGCAGGAGCTCCTGGAGAAGTCCTTGGCTGTAGAAAATAGTCTGGCTGCTGAAAAATCATTAAAGTCTGCCCTCGACGACGAAATGATGCGCTCCAAGCGGATGTTTTCACAACAGCAGGCAGCAACCGAGCCCTCAAAGCGCCTGATGGACGAAGTGAAGACTTTGAGGAAGGAGAACGTAGACATCAGGGCTCAACTGGAGACCATGTTTAGAGAACAAGAGCAAACCAAGGCAAAATACCAGTTTCTCTATGAGTACCAGGAACAGATGCTTTCCTCAAAGACTAATATCATTTCAGAAAATAAGATTACCATCATGAACCTCCAGATCATGGTAGAAGACTTCAAGTTAGCACAGCTTGAGAGCACCACGAGGCAGGCAGCGCTGGAAGGTGCACTCAGAGAGAGGAGGGAGAAGAACTCTGAGCTGCAACAGGCAGCTGATAAATTTGCCTCTGAGTTCGAGAAAGAAAGGATCAAGTGTTTCAAGCAAGGAATCGAGCTGCAGGAAGCTTGGATCAAGAACAACATGTGTCTGAAGGAAAGGCAGAAACTGTTCGAGACTCTTCAGAGAACTCAGGACAACGGCTTCATGCAAACACAACAACAGATGCAAACGGCCGTCAATCAGTTGAGACAAGATGAAGACGCTGAGCTCAGGCTCAAAAGGCAGCAAGTTGAACTGGACGAAAGCAGGACGGCTTTCCGCAAGCTGCATGATCAACACGCTGAACTGGGGAAGAAGAACTCCGACCTTAAAGGAAGCTTTCGTAAGCTGCGTTACGCTTACAAGGATCTCAAGCTCCAATACAATACACTCTGCATCGCCAGCGATTACTCCCAATCATAACCCCGCCCACCTTGCTCCAAGGTAACCTGTCCCAAAATATCCTCTTCATCCAACCAAGAACTCCTCTGACATGACAGTCAAAGAGTGATGTACTCCGACGTATGACCCGCATCACTTTTTATGTGTTCATTTTCTTTTTTGTTTGTTGGGCACGGTGGTGCAGTGGCTAGCACTGTCACCTCCCTCTGGGAGGAGTTTAGCGTGTTCTCCACGTGTCCATGTGGGTTTCCTCCGGGATGCTCCGGTTTCTTCCCACAGTCGAAAAATATGCACTATAGATTAATTGGCTGCTTTCAATAAATTAATAAATCAAATCATATCTGAAAATAAAACAATTATTAATCATAACAAGAGAAATGTCCCGTGTCTGTCTATGAATGCAGGAAACAACAAACAAACAAACTGTCAGGGTGATGGGCTCTTATCAGAGTTAATCCATTAAAAACAGAGTCACAGGTGTGGCTCTCACAGGTAGGTAGCTGTGTGGCTTTTACAGGTAGCTGTGTGGCTCTCACAGGTAGGTAGCTGTGTGACTTTTACAGGTCTGTGTGGCTCTCACAGGTAGGTAGCTGTGTGGCTCTCACAGGTAGGTAGCTGTGTGACTTTTACAGGTCTGTGTGGCTCTCACAGGTAGGTAGCTGTGTGGCTCTCACAGGTAGGTAGCTGTGTGGCTTTTACAGGTCTGTGTGGCTCTCACAGGTAGCTGTGTGGCTGTTACCTCCTGCCCGCCTTTCATCAATGGGGTCTCGAGCCTTTAGCCGTGCAGCCCCCGTCTCTGGATCTCTCTCCCACAAACCATCAACTCTCTCCCCCTTCAAATCACACCTCAAAACACACCTTTTTAGAATAGCTTACTCTGTCTGACGTGCTGTTTTGTTGATTGTGTTCTTGTTTTTATTCACTGTTTTATTGATTAATCTTGTAAATTTACTTTTTTTTAATGTGGCCCTAACCCTCCATCGTAAAACTCAATATTTAAGAGACAATATTTTATTTCAGTTTTTTCCATTCATATTTGCAATGAAAAATACAGCTAAACTTTAAACTGAGACAACAAGGAACTGCCAGCCTGGGGAGATCATTGTTATGTTTGCACTTACATTCACAATTTAAAATATGTATTGTTGTAAAATATAACTGAGTAGGCTTCTTTTGCCTTTAACATAGGCTATATTAAAGGTATTTGTAGGAGCCATTTTATGTTTATCGTTGGCATGTCATATAATTATAGATTTATCTTGATATATTAATTTGAACACTAGGAACACTGAATGCACAGGGGTGTGTATATATAGTGTCATAGGTGACAGGAAGGGGAAGGCACAGGTAGGGGAGCACATACAGTTCTCACCACACCGGCATTCATGTTTCAGACCAGCACTCAAACAACAGGTATTCTACTGGCACTTTCACTGGAAATTGTATGTTGTTCAATAAACCTTCAACTCATCTATAATAACGGCTGGGAAATCATTGTTTGCATCTGCGTAAGACTTCACCCCTACCTGTGTATTAATGGCAATAATAGGAACAGAGTGGAAGAAATGCCATTACAGTATTAGTGCATTGGTTGATAATACTTACGTTCTTACATAAATGGTCTGAATCCTCCTTCCGCCACATTCAAAACACCTAGTGAAACATTTCTTTACTTTCGGGTATGCACATAACTGTAACCTGGAGTTTGTTGATGCTTTAAAAACTGTGACCCGAGGCTGTGGATATTTTGACTTTCTGCAGTTCTCTCTGCTGCCTGTAGGGGGCGGAGCGCTCTCTGCCTCCACTGTGCGTTACCACGTAACGTACGGAGGCCGGCGGCGGTGAGGGTGTGGACGTCCGACAGCAGCATTCTGGATACGCTGTTAACAACTTCTGCTCTCTGTAATTATATTACACGACTACAGACGAATATACATGGTAAGTTTATCGCTGTGTGGGTACATTTACAGTCAGTTTGAACAGTTTTATCGTTTGTTTAACATTAATATCCGTCAAGTCAGCGTGAAATAGCGGAGACAGTCTGCGGCGTCAGGATAGTTGGTTAGCTTGTTAGCCTGTTGTATCTCATTTAGTCATCTCGATGCTGCCTGCTTTGTGAAGACCCAGTTTTAGTTACAACAGTGCAATTGGCGTATTAAATGGTACTACCTGGAGCTAAAGGGATTACTAGCTATTTTATCTAATTTATACGACATATTGCACTGGGTAAGCTAGATAGCAGTGAAGCTAGTCAGACTGATGTAAAGGCAGTGAGTCGTTATTGTAGACTCATTACTGTGACACCAGATTTTTTTGCCATGTTTATGTTAAATACTCACAAAAAATCTTACTAAACACAAGTTCCTTAGGTTTTATTTAACTGGCTGACTACTTTTATGATAAGTTGAACTCCAGGCGTAGTTGTTCTGTCATGTACCTTACATTTTAAGTGGTTGTATTATGTAAACATTACGTTTAAAACGTATTCATTACTTCATTCAAGGTTATCATACACGGATGTCAACAACGTGTGATTCCCTCCACTCTTGCTGTGTCATGCCAGTTTTGGTACCATGTCATTATGTGAAGACAAAAGTAGTTGCTTCTTATTTTGCCAACAAATACTCTAAACATAGTTCAGCTTGTGCGAAGTGTGTTATTCAGACTGGGATTTCTCCCTGTAGTGTTGATTAGAATTTGTTTTGCAGTTTGCTTAAACAACAAAAGCTGCAGCTTTTAATTGATCTGTTAATTATTTTTAAAGAAATCTTCTTGTTGCATGTTTTTTCAGACTATAATGGTTTTTACCCAAAGATTGCTAACATTGGTATAAGCAAGAGACACGTAGATTTAAAAAAAATCAATAATCGTATAAAGGAAGTAAATAATTGGACATGCAATGAGCCTATTTATCTATCCTTGTGTACACAGAGTGCTTTTCACAGCCAAGTGTTGTGAGTCACAATGCTGTCAACTTCCCACACAGTATTACTAAGTCGGATAAGATTACTCAATATAGTGGTTGCTTGCCTTTTTTCTTTTTATGTCTGTACAGAATCATGGGAGAGAGGATCTAACTGTCTGAAGGTCTGACTGATGATTACAACTGTCTAAATAGCAGAACTCCTCATTCCCTAATCCTCAGATATCGTTTGAGTGCTCCAAAGTCTATCTGATTGAGCCCCTTGCTGCCCCCAATGAGGGACTGATGCTGACCAGGACCCTGTTGAACCCCTCGGGTCGCCTCTTATCTGTCCCAGTTTTGTTCTACATCTACTCCTGAGGTTGCACCATAAGAGAAGAAGAAAACAGCCCTGAAAATGGATGATATCTTCACGCAGTGCCGGGAAGGCAATGCAGTGGCCGTACGCTTATGGTTGGACAATACAGAGAATGACCTCAATCAAGGGTGAGCATTGGCTTATTTGTGTGTTTTCTGTTCAGTAGGATACTAATGGTTTCCAGAATTCACTTACACAAACTAGAATAGTGTCTGATATTTTCTCTATTCTCTATCTTAAATGTACTAAAAGAGTAGTAAAAGTGCATCAGATTATCAAGGAAATATCTCCTACCCTGCAGTATCATTGCTTGCTTTGAATGTTGCATTTTGAAGTTCAGTTTTTGAGGCACACAGCCCGCCTTTTCATTCCCCAGTGAGATTATGGCCGGTGATTGAACCCATTTCCTTGTGGGCCTAAGTTTATGTCCCAAATGGCAGTGGAGTAATTCAGAAGCATGATGTTGGACAGGAAACCTGACTTGATGGTGGACTTTATCTTGCTCTTAGTTGTTGCTGCAATTAAATATAGTCCTTACAGAAAAAGAAAAAACTATATACACTGCAGGCTTCTGTAAGTTTTGACATGTTTAGTAAACAAAAATCTGCCCGGTAGTTACAGATCATCAGTCAGCCTCTGTATCCTCAGATGACTCTGGAAAAAAAACCTTGGCAAAGCTTGTCAGTGAAGTAGTTGTGCCCCCCCTTGAAGCTTCTCTTTTGGATCTCTCACTTTTGTTTTCAAAGCAGCAATAGAAGTACCGGTAATTGATATTTTATGATGGCTGTTTTTGCCTTCCCTATATTTTAGTATATTTGTTGTGAGGAAGTTAATCACAATTGTATTAAGTAGTTTTTTTTAGTCTATTATTGATATGTTTACGATAAAGCTGTTAAAATGCAGCAGACTGAGGCCAAGGCCGCGATTGCTTTCTGACAATGCATTCCCCGTACATGTACAGAATCAATTCAGCTTCTTTTTCGCTAAAGCATGCACTAAGGAATCTATTTCTTCAAATCATCACATGTACTATCAACAATGATTGGACATCCGCATCAAAATGGCCAAAAATGTCCTTTGGCAAGAAACGAAGGAAGATCCGGTCTCTCTTTTAGTCTGCTTTGGCTTGTTTATTGCACTGCCATACTTTATTTTTATTTTTTTCATGTTGTTGTTAGACTGGATGATTGTATCAAGCCAGTTCGGATCCATGCACCCCTACACATGACTCGTCCATTAGCTGATTACATGTCAAGTTCTCTTTTCAGTTGATGTATCTTCCTACAGTGGGGGGTAAAACACACTTATTATTGCCTTTACAGAGCTGCTAATTCTTTCCTTGCTGTATTTCAGTAAACCTGCCATATTTCAGCCTATCAGATCCTCTCTGTAATATTTGCTGAGCTCCTGGATGATAGCGTGTTTACAGTGATGTAGTGCCTAGACAAGGAGTAGTAGAGGAATGCTGAATCTCCTTACAAGGAATAACACACAGGCCTCGAGGGAACCATCTACCACCTACCAAAACGTAGAGAGAGGGGGAGGAGATTATTGTAGCTGGGAAGGGCTTTAAGAGTTATGCGTGACGAGACAGGGAATCTTTGTGTGTGTGTGTTAGTGTGTGTGTTGTGTGCCAAATAGTGAATTTTTCAACAGAGAAATGAAGCACATCACCCCCCTCCTCCACCTACGTGCTTCCGGTATTCCTCTCCCAGCGGTATTAGATAGCTCCCCTCATTTCCGCTCAACATTTCCTCAAAGTTAAGAAGGGGTAATTGCAAAGTTTCAAACAAATTCTCCAGTTCTTTTCTGAAGATGTTACACTGCCACTTCCCTTTGTTATAAAAATATGCTTGAAGGGTAATATGTCCTTTTTTTAAGAATATTTATTATTTCTGACTAAAACCATTGTGTTACAAATCCGGTACTTGTTAAATTATAGTTATTGATTAAAAGTTTAAAGTGTTGACTTTAAATGAAGCCACTCAAAGAAGCCAGCTTTCTGCTTTCACTTGTTTGTGTAGAAAATTGAATGCAGGAAGTTTGAGTTTTAGACAGTTGGTTAGACAAAAGTTAAAAACTACAACTACAACATTGTCTTAGGCTCTAGCTAATTGTAATTGGCATTTGTCACTGCTTGACATTTTATAGAAAACAAGCTGAGCTAGCAAGCTTAATGAGAATGAACATCTATTTCAGCCCTGGTTGTGTGGAAGCTGAGATTTCATCACAAATATAAGAATAATGCAGTACTGTCCCCGACCTCCCTTACTCATAGTTCCCATCTAAGTTGAGAAATAAGTTTGATGCTTTTGTGTTTTCTTTGGCCTTTAAGTGTGTAATCATGGCACTGTGGGCTATCTGTATTTAGCTTCTTCAAAATACACATTTAAAAGGAGCCTTGTACACGTGTGAGCAGAACACTTACTCTTTCAATCATAACTGTTCAGGACAGTAGGACGGTCAGACCACACTTTTTTCATTATGCTATTAATGTTGAAGCTTGTTGTTTATATGATGGAGGTAGCTTTATAGCATGGATGACTGACTTCATTCATACTTCTGTGATAGTATGAGTCTGTAACCCTGCAGTGGTTACTGTTGTAACTAAACAGTGGTGTTGCTCTTTCCATGACGGTGTTTTCAAATCGCCCTCAGAAGGTTTTCCCCAAAAGTTTCATGTAGCTGCATACCGGAGAATACAAACGCGTATACTAACAAATCTGTGACAGGCGCTGAAATATCAGCCAACCAAAAATAATTCAGGCATACCAAATTAAATACATAGACAATTCTGCTTGAAATGATGTGCTTTCCATGCACTCTATGTTCAGCTGTATTTAGAAAAGCATGATGATTTCTTGATGTTTGAAGAGGTGACAAAATAAAGAAAAGAAATACCAGAAAAGTGTTTCTTCTGAACCACTGAAGTGACAGTTGTACTATGTACAGACAACTGTTTAGAAACCATATCTTCTTCTGTGGTTCTTCTTTTTATCTGTTAGATGTTTCTGTGAGTTTGTTTCCCTTATCTGAGACTTGTTATATGACGCGGCGAGGATGTCGGGGCAGAGACATACAGGGTGCAGACAGGGCTCTTCCTCTGGCTTTCCCGTCTGCCAAACTGAGCACTGTTGGCAGGTGGAAGTGCCTGAAATAAATTACAGCAGCCTGTGTGGAGGGGCTCAGCAAGAGAAAACCCTGGCACTCAAGTGCCTTTGGGTTGTGGGGATGAAGCCAGCTTGAGGGGAAATCTATCCCATAAAAAGAGCCCCCTTAATAGACGTACACACAAGCAGAAACCAGAGGCCAGAACGTCACTGGATGTGAAAGTGGTAGATTCTGTACAGTGTTCAATGGATTGGGTCCTTTTTTTCTGTTTACTTATTTGGGCTGAATGGTATTTAAGAAAATGTGAGAAAATTAACAATGCACTTAACAAATACAAGTCATTTGTTTTGTGGTATTTAGAAAAGGTCACACAGCAGCAAATCCACACATTGGAGAGGCTAAAAACAGTGAGGGGTCTTCACAGGGTCTGGCACTACAAGCAGTTTGGGGTTAGGTGCGTTGCTCAAGGGTACCCCAGTAGTGGTCATGATTTAAACCAGCACCTCTACAGCAACCTGTTCCAATTCCAGACTTGGTCCAAACAGTGACTTGAACCAGGGACCCCCCTGTTCCTGCGTCCCAAGTCTACAGTTAAAACAACTTAAAAAAAGCACAATTAAACAGTGAATCTACTGTAGTCGAGATAAGCAGGGTGTTAATAGTGTTTATGTGTGAAATCTAGCTTACTAAAATACAGCCTTTAACTTCATAACACTACTTCCTCTAAAAAGCCTCGAGCTTACCACAGAAACCTAATAAAAATTATAGAAGCGAGTCTGTGGGGAGATTTTCTCTCATAAACTTTGACTAATTAGTTTTAGAGATTTGGCCTTTTGGTCTCAGAGGAAATTGTACACAGAGCAGATGTAGCGTGGCTGCAGCAGGTCACCCAGATGCACAGATAGATGTGTGTTGTGGGACTGAGGGTTTGTGTGGGGCTCTTGATGCTGTTTTGCGCCGAGCTCTGCAGGATGTGTGAATGCAGGCCAGTGAATTGATGGCAGGGTGGGGGGCAGAGGGTTCCTGCAGAATCATAATACTCCCTCAGTCCTCGGACCACATTATCATGCTGTGTGCCTACACATAATTTTAGAAGAAGTGCAGAACTCTGTTAACAAGAGGATTGTGCTGTGTTCGGCTCGGCACTAGCACAGTGAATGGAAAAGTGTCTGGAACGTGGAATTTATCTTCAAGACAGACCATCTGTTTGAGTGGAAAGAAAAGGGAGAAGATGGATTTGAAGGACACATACGGGGGAGTGGAGAGACTCAGATGAGGGAGGAAACTTTGTCAGGGAGGAGGAGGTGACCACGACCCAGCAGAGAAATGAAGAATGACACAATCACATTAGCAGCTGGAGCGTCTGCATGCTAAAGGAAGTCTCACTGCGCCTTATAAGGACTGCAGTGAACACTTGGCGTGCCCTATCATTTTCTCTTTTCCTGATTGGCTCTGTCACTCAGCACTTACTGTGTCTTTATCTCATCTTCTCTGACGACATATTCCATCAGTCACTCTGCCATGTAATCGAGGCCACTGTCCTACATGTGTCGCTGCCAGTGTCACAGCAACAATGAGGAATGATGAGTGGCAGATGCCTGTTAGCTGTTGAACCAACTTCCTGTATTGAGAGGAAGATGACTGTAATTCCTCATAAAGTGCCCTTTAAGCTGAGGTCACAACCCTCACTCTGAAAAAAAAATGCAGTAGTTGGAGATAAACAGCTTCGTTGCCTCAACAAACAAAGCTGCTGTTAGCTCTGCAGACTTATGAAGACCATAAAGTTTGTATTGATCCAGCTTTGAGTTGTTGATCCAGCTTATGAGGATTTTGTGGATTTAGTTTTCAGAGATGTTAATTTCAACAGCACCGTATCTGTAACTAAAACTACAGAATTATGATGATTTCTATTGATGGGGCAATGTCTCCAGAGTTTGCATTTGGCCGTGTCTAAAAAATCAAACAACGTGTGCGTTTTTATTAGGGATGCATTGGTTGTTGACAGACAATCGGCACATTGGAAAATAATGTGGCATGAACCGATGTCAGTAGCTGATGTTATTTGTTGTGCCAAATCAATTGAATGCTACATCAAGTACACCTAACTACTGATTCAGAGAAGAGGATTTTATTGGGCAGATGAAGTCACATGTTGAACAAACTCTGACTTGTTTTCATAGTCGAACATGAAAGAAAATGGTGTCATTGTGGGAGTCTTACACAGAAAAAAGTAGGGATGTAAAGATTAATCGTGAGGCAGTTGAAAATTGATTCAAAGGTGTCGAGGTTCACATCGGTACTCTGAAAAATGAATCGCAATAATATCGTGAGCGTCAGCAGCTGTAGAGCAGAGGCGGTTGGTTGTAACAAGCAGGCGTAATCATGGCAGCTGCGAAGCCAAACCATACTAACAAGCGGGTTTGTAGCCCCGCTCGCCCAAACGAGAGTAAAAGCCAAAGAAATTGCAAAAAAAAGGTGCATTGGTGTTTTCGTCGATCGTGAGAGAATCGTATCGTGAATCGTATTGTATCGGGAGTTGAGTGAATCGTTAATCCCTAGAAAGAAGTCATGAAACAAACGGGTGTCAGAATCAGCAATAAGCTAAATTGTTATTTCAAACATCAGTATGACTTTTGGCCCTGATTTTCCTAATCGGTGCATCTCTAGTTTTTATCTATAATCATACAAGGAGCACTGCAGGAACCACATCATGACACGCTGTAAACTACACAACCATAGTTTCAAAATGACCACAAACCAACACAAAGAACTGATGGAGGCAAAGACAGGCGATGGATCCTGAGCTGCATGAGCAGGGCAGCACGACTCCTGTTTCTTAGCTGCTCCGAAGCTCTCTACTCCATTGACAAGCATTGGGGTCTACTGAGCCTCTTCTGTACCAGGCAACAAAAACATGGTTACAACCTGCTCTGCTGATGTCCGTTGTGACTGACTTTTAGGCTGATAGGGATGTAAGCAGCCCTGCAGAAGAGACACTCCATGGTGTGCTGGGCTTCTTGAACTGAATGAAACAGAAGCAACAATTTTTCTGTACTTGACTGCGAGGAAATCGGATGTTTCAGTTGACAAAAGAAGAAAGGCATTTAAATGTGAGTCTTTAAGGTAAAAACACACAACACCCATTTTGGCTGATAAAGGACTTCAGTTTGGCTCTGCACTGGAAAAATAGGAACAGTAGTTGAGCCGGAGAGCGTAATTCGGGGTCTGTGATAGTAGCGGGCTCAGTGGACAATGACTGTCCAATCCGGGTGATGCAATTGTGAGTGGGCCCAACCCTGCTGACCACCTCTTTTTTCTCTGGAATGCTTCTTGTTGTTGTGAGTGGTATTTTGAGTGTCAAAGCAAAACACATATGTTTCCAAAAAACATTCTGAGTCTGTACCTCTTGGTTTTTTGCCAAGACCACCACAGAGTAGTTTGCAGGGAGGAACCAAACATGGATAACTGAGGAGATGAACTGGCTACTGTACTTTTTCATCCCTCTAAAAACACTTTCCCTGCTTGCCCTTCAGTTATTTAAAGTTCTTGCTGTGCTAAAGGTTTTCGTGAAACCATCCCTGAATATGAATGCTCCTCTCTCTGTAGAGACGACCACGGCTTCAGCCCTCTCCACTGGGCATGCAGGGAGGGCCGCTCCAGCGTGGTGGACATGCTCATCATGAGAGGGGCTCGCATCAATGTTATGAACCGCGGAGACGACACGCCCCTGCACCTGGCCGCCAGCCACGGACATCGCGACATCGTAGGAAAGGTAGGGCTCATGTAAACGCTGCTGCATGCACACAGAAGTGCAGCAAGAGGACCCCCCCCCCCACGGTTTAACCATCATCCAATAACTCCTTGTTAAAAAACGTTTTCAGAATCCTAATATAAGTTTCCTCCGTAAAACAACGTTAACTTAAGAATTACAATTCAGAATAAACCTTTTATTTTGCCTAAATTGAAATTTTCCTTCTCAAAAACCAACTGAAAAAGTGAAAACCGAGCTGGTAATCTGTACCCAACCTCTTTAGCACACAGGTGTTCAGATCTCACCGTCCAAAAAAATGATGCATCTCCTCAAGTTTTGTAATAAAAACAGGATATTATGAAACTGAAAAATTATGACATCAGCAATTATGAACACAAAGGTCTTGTCTGTTCTTGCAGCTCCACCATCAGCAATTTGGCAGAGAAGGGAGTGCTCAGCAATTCGTTAGTGTTGACAGAAAATGAAATGTTTCAAGTGTAGCAAGCGTGATTATTAAACCTGCCCTACACTTAATGAAATGTTCAGGACAGATTATAATGTGTTATTTATTCTTCCTGTGTTTAAGGCAGTCCTCTTGTCTTTTTTGCTGCTTTTTGAAAGACTTCTTATAAAGGTTAGCCATTAGGACAAATAGCCTGCAAGCTAAATCTATATCAGATAGATAATTGTTCACCTATTATATGTCTCTAAAATGAGAGAAATAGAAGAACAACTCAACTATTTAAAGTCCGGTTTGTGAACAAGCAGTTGCTGCAATACAACCAGCAGTACAGTCATTAATTTAATGATAGTCTGTGGACGTATCCCCAGTATGTCACCTCTGCCTTTTAAAATGCAATAAACTGTGCGTAACATTTTGGGAGATGCAGAATTCAGTTTGATGAATGCTTGTTTTGAAAAACAGAAGTGCGCTTTGTAAAACAGATCAACACAAAGAGACCTCACATATTATAGTTTCTGTTTAAAGACATTCATTATATTCTCTGAACAAACAGGAACATGCTGTATCAACGTGTAACGTTTGCTATCAGTGCTTCAGAGTGTCTGATTTAGAGTTGCTGCCAGGCAGCTATTGAGTTTAATATTAGGCATGTCTCAATACCTCTGGTATGTGTCCACAGGCTACATGAACCTCCATGATTTTTGTTGGCAGCATTCACACTCATCCCTGTGTACAGCTCAAACAAGACCTGAGCAGTTTTGTTTATCACGTAATCTTTTGTTTCTGTGTCTCTTTTAGCTGATCCAGTGCAAAGCAGACACCAACGCAGCCAATGAACATGGAAACACACCACTGCATTACGCCTGCTTCTGGGGCCAGGACCAAGTGGCCGAGGTCAGTGCGCCCCCTGGTGGTGTAAAACTGAGACTGATTATTTTTATGATAAAGCATTAAATGTTGCTGACACAAGTCTTACTTTTTACTCAGGATCTGGTCACAAATGGGGCTCAGGTGAGCATCTGTAACAAATATGGGGAAACCCCCATGGACAAAGCAAAACCGCACCTGAGTGAACTCCTCAGAGGTATCCAGACAACACATCGACCTCTTTCTGACGTATCACTGTGCATTTTGATTGTCTTTGTGATCAATTGTCGTAATGCGTTCTCTCTGTCCCTTCACCACACAGACAAGGCTGAGAAAATGGGACAGAACTTGACTAAAATTCCCTTCAAGGACACGTTCTGGAAAGGCACCACCAGAACTCGACCCCGTGAGTTTCACACCCACATAAACCAGTTTATTAGCAGACCAGTTTCCACCAGTTGGTTTGGTCTGAGCGGTGCATGAAAGGAAAAAAGTTTCCATACTGGCGCTGGCGCCCTTACCGGTCTTTATGTAGTGTTTGAAATGTTGACCACTTTTCCGTCTGCTTAGCATTTTGCTAAATGTCACATGAATAATGAGGCTTTTGTTTGAGCTTGAACTTGTCACTAATGTTTCTTTCAATCTTGTGTTGTTAGGCAATGGCACTTTGAACAAACATGCAGGCATTGACTACAAGCAGCTCTCTCTCCTGGCTAGAATAAATGAGAACCAGTCTGGAGAGGTAGTTTATCTTCTTATTTTTACTATTTAAATGAACTTAAAGGCTGCTGAAGATCACTTCTAACTTTGTATTTATGTATTTCTTCACCATCAGCTGTGGCAGGGTCGCTGGCAAGGAAATGAAATTGTAATTAAGGTGCTAAAAGTTCGTGACTGGACCACAAGGAAAAGCAGAGACTTTAATGAGGAGTATCCAAAACTCAGGTTAGTATCTAATCCTCACTTCTCCACACCTTCTGTGTTCTGTACTGTTGTTGTCTCTCATTTGTCTGTTTGCATTGTGTTGAACCAATCTTTATGTATTCTTTATTTTTGGGGGGTACTGCATCTCACACAAGTCTGTTTGTATCAAATCCTATGTGGGTTTGCCTCTTTTTGTCTGTCCGTCTCTCTCCCCTGTCCCTCCCTCTTGGGCTCCATCCCAGGATATTTTCCCACCCAAATGTCCTACCCATGTTGGGAGGATGTCAGTCACCTCCTGCCCCCCACCCCATCATCATCACACACTGGATGCCTTATGGCTCCCTCTACAACGTGCTGCATGAAGGCACCAGTGAGTACTTCCACTCTGGTCACAAAGCTGTACTTGTCACCACTGTTGATGGGTTTTATAGTTATCATTTGATTTATTGCTCTTGTGCATTTGTCATTATGCTGTCGTCACCTTTATTACAGTAGCAAGTTCACTGTCACCGTATTTTGTTTGGGAAACCAGAGTGTCCTAAACCTGCTTATGTTTGTCATTTATCCTGCTGTCAGACTTTGTGGTGGACCAGACACAGGCGGTGAAGTTTGCGCTGGACATTGCATGTGGGATGGCCTTCTTACACACTCTTGAACCCATGATCCCTCGCCACTATCTCAATAGCAAGAGTGTTATGGTAAGAAGATATTTGAACACAGAATTTGGGCTCTTAAAATTATTGATTGTCCGTAAATGTTGATCGTTGAAAGGATATTTTCTGTTGCCTTTAAAACGCAGAGAACTACAGAAGAAGGAAATGTCTGTTACAATTTGAAGTCCCCTGTTTCCACAGATAGATGAAGACATGACAGCCAGGATCAGCATGGCAGACGTCAAGTTCTCCTTCCAGTGTCCCGGCAGGATGTACTCGCCTGCATGGGTGGCCCCGGAGGGTAGGCATCACTCATACAGCACAGATCCAAAGTGACAGCTGAAGCCACAAAAGCTACAGAGTAAAAGATTGGATGAAGGGAACTCTAGACTCTCTCAGAGTTAAAGCAATTTTGCAGCCAATATCCTGGGAGATAGGGTGAAATTTGAGCATGTTTGAAACATAAACAGATTAATAAACAGGGATGAAACAAACATCAACAAGGATTCACAGAGGAGGTTTTAAGTTTACAGAGCAGTTTGTGGAGCATGATGGAGACGTAGTATGTGTAGGATGCAGGGGATATGTTGCGGGCCAGTTGCCATAGAAACAACCATACAGCATACATGTGGTGGTTAGTGAGCCATGAAATAGAGAGCACTGAATGCTTTCTACTGAAACATTTACAGATTTCAGACTAAGACTTCCAAAAGGCCTTAGTATCTTAGGAAAGGCTGTCTTCATACCATTTAAAGGCTGTCAGGTTAGAGATGGACACAGTTGATGCAGACTTTAGTGCAGTCTTTGATAAAATTATCTTATATTTTGGTCTTATCAATAAATCCTTCAAAGGGAGCTTCTTGGTGCTCAGATCTTATTTGCTTTTCTTTACCTTTCTGTGTTTTTGGATCCAGAACCCACTGAGGGATGTGTGTGGTGTTTTTGATTTTTCAATCTTTGTTTATAAAAAAACATCAAGTAATGTCAAATATATTTTGAAAGTGAACTAAATTAATCTTGATATATTTTAATATTATAGTCATCGTACTGTTTGGGTATTTGCACTCCCCCTGCATGACTAGAAGTGGTTTTTTTTTGCAGAAGGTAGATGGGGTAGTGTCTGATGTGAAGGGTATTGTGTTACATTAACTTGTTGCCTTTTTCAGCTCTGCAGAAGAAGCCTGAAGAGATCAATCGTCGGTCAGCAGACATGTGGAGCTTTGCTATCCTGCTGTGGGAGCTGGTGACCAGAGAGGTGCCGTATGCAGACCTGTCCAACATGGAAATAGGCATGAAGGTTAGCAGAGCCATCTTTTCCTTATTCAATTACCAGCTGAGTGGCAGATGCTTGCAGACAAAACTACAGTTACTCAAAGCTATAATGCATTTAAGAATCTTTTTTCCACTATACCAACATCTCTGTTTGCTTTGACTCCCAGGTTGCCTTGGAGGGTTTGAGGCCCACTATCCCCCCCGGCATTTCTCCCCACATTTGCAAGCTGATGAAGATATGCATGAACGAAGACCCAGCAAAGAGGCCGAAGTTTGACATGATTGTGCCAATTCTTGAAAAAATGCAGGACAAGTGAAAAAAAAGAAGAAGTCCTTTGCCCTCCTGTTCTGAACCCGATCTCCTATCCCAGATGGTGTTGTGGTGCTTACCAGTATTGCCTTAAACTCTTACTCCTCCGCTGCATCCAACGCCACTGTCGCTGCTGAGTTAAACTCAGAAGCAGTCACTTCTTTTATATTGTTTTTGTGTCTTTTTTTCTATGAGATATAAAGTTTTAAATTGTGTTGTCATCTTTGTCACTGATCTGCTGATACTGTCTGCACAGGAGCTTAATATTGACTGGCTTCTTCTAACCTGTAATCATGTGGACTGAGTACAATCTTCAAACTTTTTAGACTGAATAACCTGTGGAGGTCAGCATGACAGTCTGCTGCACTGCTTAGGTGGATGTTAAGCCTTATTTTATTACTGGAGTGGGCTTACTATAAAGAAGTCACCCTGTAAGGAATCTGCTCCTCTTTAATGGTGCCTCCCATTAAAACAAATGACACATTAACTCTATGCTTGTCTTGTGGGAAATGTTCATGAACTGTATACAGCTGGGCAAGCATGAGGGATGTCTGAAACCAAGCATTTAAATATAATACAATTATGCATATGTATATGAATGAGTGTTGCTAATGAGAGCATTAAGAAGTGTTCTACCATTCAGCTTGGCTGTGTAGTGATGAGTAGAGCTTAAGCTTTGGTCTCCGTACAACCTGCTGAATATGACTTTAAACCGGCCTTACAAACTCTTATTTGTGAAAGCATAAATGTCAGTGTTGTTAAATGCAATTTTGGGAATATATCTTTCAAAATGCCTTGCAAGATGTCACATTTTTGATTGTTCATTTTTATTTGGGACTTTTATTGACTAGATTTCTCAAATGTCTCTCATTTTTCTTTAAAAAAAAACCTTAACAGATTTCACATTTGAATTATGTTAGCTGTACTGTCCAACAAAGGGAGCAGTCGGTCTCGATTTCTAGAAGTGTAATTATCATGTTGCATAATGGCAATCTACACAACATGTATTAGCCTGCGTTATCGTTTTGTTTTCCAGCATGGGGAAGCCTTCCCACAATCCTATGGCTGCATAAGCAGCTGTTGTCAACAGAAGAGGACTGTGATATTGAGGGCGGTTATAACCTCAAGAATATTGTCTTATTGTTTTCTCATTTTTATTATTTTGGTCATGTAGATTAATTCTGACTTTAAATATCAGTCCCTTGGGGTTGTTTCTGTGCCTCCACCAGCTTGTTTGTTTGTGCTGAATCACAGGTCGAAGCCAAATCAAGAATGAGATATACAAATGTTTGTATTTATATATATATAAGTATATTAAAAAGGTAAAAACATGGACAGTGGGAATGTTTGAATTTATTGCTGAACACTTTCATGGAGCTTAATTTCATCCATACATCCATTATCTATACCGCTTATCCAGTTCGGGGTCGTGATGGGCTGGAGCTGATCCCAGCTGTCATATGGCGAGAGGCAGTACACCCTAGAATGGTCACCAGGAAGTTTAAGGAAGTCTGTTTATTTTATTGCAACTGAAATAGAGTACTTATCTGTACATTCCTGCACATACATTTCTGGTGTGGGCTGTAGTGGTGGGGCCAACAGTCAATATATTTTCATGTGGGCAGAATTTCTTGTGACAGCCTTGTTGACATATAAACCTAAAGTAAGCAGAATTAAACGTTCAAATCAATGCCATTATGGTCACATACAAATGATCATACAAATGATCCCCAAAAAGCTGTTTTCCAGAAGGGGTCAGGGGTCAAATGGTTCATAGGAGTTGTCTTGTGACTTGGGACACAGCTGAATGTTTTTCTTAATGGTCTTAATAGCCGATTCATTAACCATTAATAAATGATTCAAAAACTTTAATTAGAGCTGTTACTGACATTTAATAAAGAGTGCAAAAAGGGTGACTTAATAAAATGGAAATATGGACATGTAGTACTACAGAGTCACACTTAATATCCTGACATATGCGCGGACAATAAAGCTAAGCATAGTGTTTTACACATACATAAATCGTGAGAATCTGGTTTAATATGTCCATAAACAGGCATATCATTTTTATTCCCCTTGGTTCCTCTGCTGCTCTGCCTGTGTGGCAGCAGTGGGTTCTGGCAGTGACGTGAATCTGTGACGCAGGTTCGCCCTCCATCACCAGCCGAGCCCACTGACAGAAAACACCACCTAGAAACGAAGCGAGCCCTCACGATTCATGGAAATATGTAGCTAGCTGGTGGAGTTGCGCATATTTCGACAATAAGGGGTTCAGTTGAGCTGGTAAGTCATAATTCCTGTTGCAAGTTTGATAAATCACTGCTACTGCCCTCGCTGTGATTTCTCTGTTTGGAAGCGTTAGCTTGCTAGCGTAGGAGCTAGCATTAGCCTAGCCAAGATGACGGCTATGATGATGGCGGATGGATCCCGTTATTTCCATCTGAGACGATGTCACTCGATCATTGATGTGTTTTACTGTGTCGTCTACTATTACAAATGCATTTGAATTAACAGACAGCTGATTTAATCTGAAATGGCTCATAGGGTCGCTGATTTGTCCATGTTCAGCTCAACATCAAAAGAGTAAAAGGCCGTGTTGGCAAATGGAAGTTGAAGCCATTGAAGTACGTTTCAGGTTCGCCCTGTAAAGTTAGCAGTGAAAGTGAACGCAGTAATCGCAAACGCGGAATAGGCCAACAATAAACTGACTTCATTCTTTGGATTAAAATTGAGAATAGTCTTTTTAGTGAATCAATTTAAACAGTTTTTGCAATGTTGTCATATTTATATCAACGTGTATCGATTAATTTACAGCCAGCAGCCGAAGTACAATTTATCGACCTGTAACAAGAAACTGATGGCAGAGGCTGTAATTGCTGCGATGCTAACTAGCATGTTTATGATAATGCTTACATATCCCGACCTCTTTCTCCTCCAGAGCAGTTACATGGAAAGTTACCATGGGAGGCCATGATGATGAAGACATGTCATATGTAGTGAATAAACAAAAACAAGATGAAGAGCTGAAGAACAAACTAAACGACAGCGGTCACTGGGGCGATCAGGAGTCCACTGGCAACAATGCTAAGTGGGTGAAAGAAGGCCAGAACCAGCTGCGTAAAGTAGCCGAGAATCAGCAGGACCAGGACCACAACTGCAATATCAGCCAGAATGGGAACAAGGAAGACTTCCCTCATCAAACAACCACTCAGGAAGAACAACAGGGAAACGAGGAGCAGACCAAGTCCCCCAAAATAACACTGAGCCCTGGCCTCAACCAGGAGGAGTCCAAGAACATCCTTAATGACCCGCTCCTCATCGACACTCTGGAGTCCACAGAAGAGAAAGATAAAGAGAGAGAAGAGGATGACAAAGAGAAGGAGAAGATATCAGATGAAGATGAGGATACACCAGATCAAACCAGAGGAGTCACTGAGGAGCAGGGTAAAGTGGAGCCTCAGAAGGAGGGCAGTGTTGTGGGGAGAAATGCCTGCCTCCTGTTCTCCAACATGAATGGGTCACCAAACGAGGAAGAGACCAGCTGGCCTTCACCGTCTCAGGACAACACTGCTGACAGCTCTCCAAATGGCAACAGAGGTAAATAGAAACATGTAATAAAGGTTTAGGCCACACATATGTGGTCATAAGAAATGCAACATAGCCTGTTATCTCACAGATGTAAGGCTATTTTATTGATCTGGATGGTGCAGTGGAGTGAAAGAAAAACATTTAGAGGCTCCTCGTTGGTGCGGTTTTGTTGAACTGGTGAGTCTGAGCAAACTTTTTGGGTTTTGAGACGCTAGTGCAGTCTCATTTGTCAGTATAAGAACTCAGTGATATAGTTAGGTTATCATCTCTTGTGGTGTTATAAAGCAAACACGTGTTTAGTGCTTGGAGTACAGTCACTGCATATGTGGATATGTGTAAGTCACTTATGTCAATGGAATTTATACTTCAGTCAAACAATGATGAGGTGACACAGCTTTACAAATAAACACCAAATGGTTTGTGTCACATGCTTTAAAAGAAGAGAAACAATAACGTTTCACCACTACACAGCTGATCAAAGGAAAAGTCCAAATATCCGTAAGGAAATGAGTAGCAGTAAAATATCCGTTTACTGATACCTTTTAAAGGAGATTGAACTACATTCAAAGTCCTTTTTCAGACACCACAGCTTATTACTATTCTGGTTCAGTGGTTTCAATGTTTGAGTATTCAATACACATTTTCAGAAAATGTGTTTTGTCCTTGTTTGTTTCCGTCTTTTCTCACATGGTCACTGTGATTTATTTCTTTTCAACCTGACTTTAAACATTTTCTCCTTCACCATGTCTCTCTCCTTTACTTCCTGCCCTTCAGAGTCCTTTTGGGATTCCAGCGCTTTCGAGACCGACACAGACCTGCCGTCAGGATGGATGAGGGTCCGGGACACATCTGGCACCTACTACTGGCACATCCCCACAGGTACGACCCAGTGGGAGCCTCCTTCTCCTCTGGGGAAAGTGGGCGACTCCATGATGTCCTCGACGATGTCCCTGGAGACAACACCCTGCGAGGAGCCTGAGGTGAGGTCTAATACACATTTTACTCTAAAGGGAGAACATGATAATGGAGTGTGTAGTAGATGATAATATTTGGCTTAAATTTGGCAGGAATCTTGGGCTCAGCTGTCCAGCACAGATGAAGGAGCCGGTGAAGGGGAGCTGTGGAAGGTAAGAAGGGGCAAGAATACAACTAGGTGCACTTCACATAAACAGGTCATGATTTGTTTGTATTTATTTACATGTAGGCAACAATAAATAGTTTTTAAAATACATTTTTGGAGCATATTCAACCAGCTAAAACTGCAGTTTGATCCTTCATATGTGTCCACATGGTAATGAGGATATCTGTGAGAAGCTGATTTTGAGTTCTGCTCAACATGGTTCCAACAAGGATATCTAGAATGATTGACCAATAATCCCAAGTTGTTTAGGATCATACCTTGAGTCTTTTCATCCAGTTATCATTGAAATGTTTCTCTCTCTCTCTCTCTCTTAAGACCGCCATCTTCCAGCCATAATAAGTATGAATCTCCATTGCTAATGTTTTTGTTCTTTATCAACAGGAGGAGGGAGAGGGGGCATCTGATCAAAGTCTGAAGGAGTTTGAAGGGGCAACTTTACGCTATGCATCCATCAACCTGAAGTACGTGCTGCTCGAGCTCTTTGTCTAGTTGATAGTCAGTGTTTTGTATATTGTCACCTCCTGTTATTATTTGTTGTTGTGGTCATGTGTTCTTACCTTTTTATCTTTGTCTCTGTAGTTACAATTGCTCCCAGTCAGAGGAAGAAGAAAAGCTCACTCCACTCAGCACAGATATAGAAACTAAGGTGAGTCAGATTGAATGTTTCCATTATGTTGGGAGTAGTTTGTCATTGCTCTTTATTCATTGTACAGACCTTAGAATTGGCCCATTAGAGCTGCACTGAGGCAAAAATAGCTCTGAGACATTAATGATCGGTCTGATAAACTAAGTGTATCTTAACTTTTTCAGAAATATAAACACGGTGTTGTAAAGTAACAAAGTACGAGTACTTTATGTAAGAATGACACCTCGTTACGTGTTTAAAATCTGAATGTTATCGTCACTCTCTGCTCATTAGTATTGATATCTAAAATATGCATGTTTGTGGGACATCAAACGAGAGCGGTGTGGCTGCATTGGGAGCAGTGGGCAGTTTTACTGGTCAACAGTGTAACTGTGTGTCCTGGATGGTCCCGTACAGCTAATGCTTACAATGATAGAAATACCAAATGATGTGGAAAGGAAGAGGACAGTCTGAGATAAAACACATGCTCCGTTCTCGGCCATCAAAGTAAGCTCTCCCTGCACATATTATCACAGAGAAATGTGTCACACTTTGTTGTAGAGACATTCGATGAGACATCAGGGTTTTAGTATTCTTGCTATCTGTCAATTATAGGCCAAGTGCTGTGCATAAATGTTTGAATATCGAGTGTCTGCCGGCTCAGCGGCACCCAGACAGTGTGATGCTTTGTAAAAGCTGAGGGCCTGATTCACGAAAGGGTTGCATGGCACTTTCACTCACTAAACCTGTGCAGATGGGTCAAAAGACACCGTCTTATTCACAAGACAAACACACAGGGTTTAAAGCAGCCCCGACAGCACTACAGAGCAAACAGCCATGATGCAGTCATTTGGGGAGAAATAGCCCCCCTTTGAACACAAATCGTCTTCATTGCAAAAAGCATCTAATTCACAAACACTGGCGCTAACAGCCATGCTCAGTAAGCAATGGCGCACTCACATTAGGCAAGTACAAAGGAGTGACAAAGATACCGTCTGCAGCTGGTGGTGACTCTGCTGCAGTATTTATAGATGTCACGCTCAAACTCTCGGCTCATCAGGAAAACAATTCCACTTCTGTATGATCTGTAAATAAAGTCTGTGAATATGACTAACATTACTATTATTAATATACGGAGCCGTAATCAGTCCGTAGCTGTCCACACTTCATCCACGTGTGTGGTGACAGTATGGAGCCGTTTCACGTGCTTAACTCAAGTGAACACATGAATGGTCAGAATCTGTGCGAGTGTGAGTGGCTGTCCTGTGTACTTTACTTAAGTACATTTTAACATCACATACTTTTGATACTTAAGTACATTTATAACTGGCTACTTGAAGACTTTCACTTCAGTAAGTGTAGTGACTTTTTTTAAAACAAGCCTGATATTGTCCAAAGCAGTCACCACTGAGGTGTGACTCGTGGAACTATTTCCGGACGCGTGCTCTTGGCGTTGCAACAAACAAATGTCGGATACTCTTTTCCACTAGAGTCTTCAATGTGTTTATTTTAATTCATGATGAGGATTCAATCATGCGTGTAAATGTCTCATCACGTCCAATATATAATAAAACATAAACGGTTACATTCAAGTCAACTACCCGACATGGTCGAAAAACGACACGTCTCCAAACACGCACCTGAATCCACTTACCTGGAGCCTTGGCTTTATGCACAGCATAAGCCAAGGCGCCACCCAGTGTTCAGTGTCGGTGTTACACTCAAATACAAATTCACAGTGTTGAGTTGGGTTTCTTGCTAAGATCAATCAAAACAAGAATTTTGGCTCCAACAGTAATTTTCTTTGAGGGGAATTTTTCTTTAAGCGGACTAACTTTCAAGTGAGGTGTCTTTACTTTTACTCAAGAGCACTTAAACGTAAACACCTTTGATTTGTTGTTTTAGTATGTTACTCTCTCCCACTTGGACTGGCTGGTAAATTGAATACGGTTTGAGAAGGTACAAGTGGAATTTCAACCCTTTGCTAACTTATTCACATCTTGTACTTATGTGCCACATCTCTGTCTGCTCAGTGTTTCGCTGTGCGCTCGCTGGGTTGGGTGGAGATGTCTGAGGAGGACATGGCGCCGGGCAAGAGCAGCGTGGCCGTCAACAACTGCATCAGACAGCTCTCTTATCACAAACACAACCTACACGACACTGCTGGGATCTGGGGAGAGGTGAGTGGCACAGAAACATTCACAGATTCTTTCTTTATAAACAGTAGATCTGAATAAAAAGTGTCTTGAGTTCAAACATTGTTTCAGGAAGATGTAATCAACGTACAATCAGATTGATCCCTTGAACTCATCAGAAAGATGTGTAAACGTTTTTGTAGTTTCTGCTCTGATATGTGACATTGTTTGAAGCCAGGCTGCTCATACCTGTTCTTTGTGTGTGTGTGTGTTGTGACAGGGTAAAGACATGCTGATGGTCCTGGAGAATGACACCATGAACTTGATCGACCCTCTTGGCCAGACTCTGCTACATGCTCAGCCAATAGGCAGCATCCGGGTCTGGGGTGTTGGCCGGGACAACGGCAGGTCAGTCTCCACACTACAAGACTATGGACAAGAACGGTATTTATTAATCCAACTTCCTAAACTTAAAAATGTACTTTAAAGGGCATTTTTTTCCACATGAACATTACTGTATATTTAGGAAAATGTTGGATTTTAGTCACGGGATTTCACATTCTTCATGTGGGAATCATGGTTTTGCATGATTTTAAAGTAATAAGTGTATTATTGTAAATCTACACCCTAAGTGGAATTGAATCACAGTTTTACTGAATGCTTTACTGACGGTCATTTCTCTAAAGTTTCTTGCTGAATCTACATTCAGAGGTTGATTCCCCTTTAGAATAACTCACAGCTTCCTGTCGCCGTGACTCATTTATGACTCACTGGTTTGGCATTTCTTAAAGAATCTAATATGAAGCACAATAGAGCTCTTTTGTTTGCGGATGTTTTGCACTCTGCCGCCCTCTGCTGGATTGTTAAGGACATTGCAGACAAAGATGATCCTGAATGTGTTCTAACAATCCTGTTTTTTCTTTCATGCTGCATTTTCATCATGAACAGGGAAAGGTATTCATTAATGATTACATTCCTTAAAGTTTGATTGTCTTGTGCTGGTGTTACATGCACTACTGTGTGTGTGTGTGTGTGTGTGTGTGTGTGTGTGTGTGTGTGTGTGTGTGTGTGTGTGTGTGTGTGTGTGTGTGTGTGTGTGTGTGTGTGTGTGTGTGTGTGTGTGTGTGTGTGTGTGTGTGTGTGTGTGTGTGTGTGTGTGTGTGTGTGTGTGTGTTGTGTGAGTACAAATTACAAGTGTAACTTTGCTCCTACAGGCTCACATATTCACGCTGCTATAATGATTCAATGTGTGATTGTGACCTTTTCCTTTCGGTTTCTCCTGCAGGGATTTTGCTTATGTGGCTCGAGACAACCTGACCCAGGTGCTGAAGTGTCACGTATTCCGCTGTGACTCACCTGCCAAGAACATAGCCACCAGCTTACATGAGATGTGTTCAAAGGTCAGCGTCAAATGGAATTCAATTTGTTTCATCATGAATTCATCTCAGTTTCTTGGTTCATAATTAACCATGAATTTCTTACTTAAACATTTTGCATTCTTCTTCACCTAATGTGACTTTAGATAATGATGGAAAGAAAGGCGACCAAGCCGGGGGTGAGCAGGCTGAACTCTGACCCCATGAACCCTGGGATCCTCCCTATTGAAGGTAGAGCTCCGAACATTTGGGGCCGTACACGAACATCATCAGAATCAAGTGTGTGGAAACAAATCACTTAATGCTTCTTCCTTTCTTAACAGAGTTTCCTGCTCCAAAAAATGAACTCTTCCAGCACTTCCAGGTTTATTATCTTGGGTGTGTGCCTGTAGTGAAGCCAGTGGGTAAGAAAGCACTTTAGATCATGTTATTCTACTTACTGTACATTATAGGTCCTGAGGCCTATTTCGATTTTCTTCTGATGTCGGGTGTATTCTTTATTTCTCAGGTATGGATATAATCAATGACACCCTAGAGGCAGCAGTCATTGGCAAAGACAAGAGTGAATGGACTCCTGTGTCTGTGAACGTTGCACCCGCCACCCTCACAATACTTTCAAAACAGGTAACAAACAAGAACCGAGCATGACGTGAACTTGATGAACATGACTCTGCTTAAATTACCCACTCTTACTCCACTTTGACTTCATAACTAAAAAGCTGACACATTTGTTTTTCTGGCCTCAGAGTGAGGAGGTGCTGTCCGAGTGCAGGGTGCGTTTCCTGTCATTCATGGGTGTTGGAAAGGATGTCCACACCTTCGCTTTCATCATGGCCGAGGGTCCCCGAGACTTCACCTGTCACATGTTTTGGTGCGAGCCCAATGCTGCCAGTCTGAGTGAGGCTGTACAAGCTGCCTGCATGGTGAGAACTGAACACATACATGAGATGCAATGATAAGAGGTGGAGGAATTGAGATTTTCATTATGACTTGTTCTTTTGTGATGTATTCACTTTGGAAGAGTAATGGGTCAGTACAGTTATTGCAGACTTATTACTGTTCACAATCAAGCAGCAACCTCCAGTGTTGAAAAATGCAGCAAAGTGAAAAATCCCGCAGTTGGCCGAGTGTCTGCTTGAGGCTGGCTGCAGAAACATGAAATGAACAACTTCACAGCGTGGTTCAAAAAGGGAAATTGGTCTGATTAGCCTGTGTCTCGATCGGCACACACTGCACGGGAGAATCTCATCTGTTAGCCCCAGCAGTAACAGATTGGGGACGTCACTCTACTTCATCCATTAATATTTACAGTCTACGTTCACAACTCCTACAATCATCTACAGTAGCTTTGTAAACCAATTTTTTGAATGTGTCTGTCTGAGAGAACATCACATTCCTGAATACTGAACCCTGTCTGAAAGATTGAAAACACAAGTGGAGGTTTAGGGTGAATTAATAAAACACACAGCTGTTTAAGGATGTACATAGAGAAGACAATTACTTCATGCAGGACAGAACAAAGGTGTATATGTGCATGAGGGAAAAAGGCTGAAGGGAAGAAAAGTGAGCAGATGAACATAAAGTCAGAGTGAAGCACACGTTAAGGCTTTAAATAAGAAATAACCAACGAGTCATATATATGCAATATGACTGAGGAAGGGTACCTGTGATGTAACGCTTCCCACAGAAAGTATGTCCTCTTTGATTCATCGTAAAGCCTGTCATTAATTAGATCAACTGTTTTAATTGTTTGACCGCCCAATGATTATTTTGAAGAAAAACAGAGAATTGTGTTTTGTTTTATTTTTAGAGGTTCATATTGGAGCTTTTTATGCCTTTATTTTAGAGATGGGAAAGATGATAGTCAGAGATTGGGGGGAGAGAGAGAGAGTGTGGAATGACATGCGGGAAAGGAGCCACAGATCGGATTCGGATTCGAACCCCGGCCGCCCGCTTGGAGGATTTAAGCCTCCGTAAATGGGGCGCTCACACTAACCACTAGGCTACTGACGCCCCAGAAATGTGTTTTCATTTTGTCAGGACTGAAGTTTGTTGTGTGAGAAGTTCAAAGCTAAAGAGGAACAAATGTGAGCCGAAGTTGTTTACATGCACCAGCCAGTGTTTTGAGTTTAGCCGAGTGTCTGAAATGCATAATTTATGATGTGTTTGTCTTTTTATAGCTTCGCTACCAGAAATGTTTGGATGCTCGTCCGCCAAGCCTGGCCTCCTGCCTGCCCACTCCTCCTGCCGACTCTGTGGCTCGCCGGGTCAAGAAGGGGGTGCAGAGTCTGCTGGGCAGCTTTAAGAGCTACAGGTCGGGCTCTCAGTCCCCCTGAGCTGAAGATGATCCACAGTCCATTAAACACAAGGTCCATCACCACAATCTCACTTCTGCTCCTCCTCCTCTCATCTTTCTGCCACACTTCTCGCCTTACGACCATTATCAGCCGTCTGTTCACTCGTCTAGTGTGTGGAGAAGTCTGTGAGCAGAATTTGTGTCTGAAAAGATTGAATTGATTTTTTTTTAAAAGCTTTTACTTTATACAACACTTAAAATCTGCCATCTCTTATCAGAAACACCCCGGCATCTCTTCATCTCACTGTGCTGGGATTCTTTCTGTGAGTCTTAACTATTTTTGTGTTTTAACAGAAACTATGATATGAATGTTTGAATTAGATGTCATTTTACATGAAGATGCTACAAGATGCATGAACAAGAGGTTCGCTAGATTTTCTCCGAAATGTTCTCCATCCCCTTTTTTTCTCCTCGGTGCAATGATCACCTGTTCCACTCCTCTTTTTCTACTGTGTGAGAGAAGCTACTGTAACACACTCATGTATCCTAATGTTGATTTTCTCTGACATCCGTCACCTCTCTCTACCACTCTAGGATGTTATACAAACACTGTAGGCGTCTGTGTAGTGTGCCAGCTAGTTATACGTCCTTCAACAATGTATTTTAGTCTTCCAAAGAACTGTATGGTCATCTGTCACATAGTGAGCAAACACTGATCTGAGTGTAGTGTGTTTCTCCTTCATTCTGCATGAACATTTGGAAGTTCAGTGCTCGTGTGCAATAATCAGATGTTCCTGTATGGTGTGGTGATTCTGAGTTCACTTTAATGAGAGAGTCTGGCTGGGTTGAGTGTGAGGCTGATGGAACAACAGAGCCATGTCGAAAAACTATTATCTTGTGATAGAAATGATAGTAATAAAAAAAAAAAAAGAAAGTCACAAACTCTGGGTTTTCACACAGCTGTTTACCACCAACAAATACTAAATCGTACTGTAGAAACTCGCCAACAAGCTGCATGTTTTGATAAAAAAGAGTTCCCGCTGCTCGCGGCAGCTTAGCGCTTAAGATCCATCAGTGTAACGTGTAAATTCTTCCTCCGTGTTACTGTATGGTTAGAGGAGGCTGGAGTGTATGTGTTGTTTCGTGTTTCTTAGGCATGTCACTCTAGTTAGTGTCAGTGTGTTTACCATAAAAACTAGGCTAGCAGTAGAAAGTTAGACTTTCTGTCAGTTCCTTCAAGCTGAAAAGATGAGAGCAGGTAAATGTTTGTATTTACATTTTGTGTATATGAACAAATCTAGAGACGATTTCTTCATGGTTTGACTTTTTTTATGTTTTTCCTCGGCTTGGTCTCGACACGCGTCGACACGGCCGCTCCGCTTCATGTATTTTTTTTATCGTTTCCACACACTACAACGTACACTATCAAGAGGATTTCCACATTATTAGCTCTTTAGATTTCCTTTTTTTGTTTATGAAGATCACACTAAATAGACAAGTTGTATTTTATCTCTATGTGTCCGTCGGTGATCAATACTGTATGTAGCACAACAGTGGTAGTCATCTCTAAGAATTGAGACGCAGTTTGTAAGACTTTTTTTTTTTTTTTTTAAATCTCTGCAGGGCATTTGTTCGGCCATGTTGTCTGAAACACTGGGAGCTAAATCCAAATATCCCCAGGCTGACTCACCCGACTCCCAAAGAGATGAAACTAAAAAGTCTAGAAATAATGTGTATTTCAAAATGAAACTTTCAAAATGAAAATAATTTTAGAGCGACTCTTCACATACGACAACAAAACATTGTGAAATATACTGTATAGAAACGCAAAACTAACAATGCTCACTTTATCATACTGATTTTTAAAAAAGCGACTCTTTTTCTTTTGCTTTTTGCTTTTTTTAATTGTTAGAAGTTGTGTTTATTAAGAAATACTAATTTAGGTATTGTTACTATATTGCAAAAAGCAGAAATGTCCTCAAACGACTGATAATAGAGATTCTTAAACTTCTGAAATGTGAAGCCACAAATGATAAAACTCATGTTTGAAACACATGCATCTAACAGAATCTCGTGTGTGTGTGTACAGAGAAATGTGACACTAAGGCAGAAATCCAACCAATGGAGTCTGTCCTGTCGTGTGATGTCATCGAAGGTCCCTCAGATCTGAAAGAAAAGCAGTGATTTGTGATGACTGGCCTTTCTCAGACGTTTTCCCCCCTACACGTTTCTCAAATATTAGAAGTACTGGAACACTAAAACTCTTACCAACTGCTTCTTTCTAATGTGTCAAGTATAACACTAAATAAAAACTAGACAACACTGACTCATATTACTGCCTTGTCACTTCATGTGTCACTTGTTGGAACTACTTTGCTGTCTCTTGCTCCGAGTGTGCGGCGTCCAGTCAGTGGCAGAACTACAGCCAGATGAGTCACAGAACATTAGCAGATTAATTTATTTCTGTTCATGTAAATTAGGTGTATAAAAATGTATGTATATAAAAGTCACTGCACAATAAATGTGAACATATCATACCTGTTTATCTTGTGCTCTTTTCATTTCTTAGCTGTGTGAAGTCAAGTGAAGAGATTGGCTTCCAAAGGGCAGATCTGCTTAGCCTGAAAATGTCTCCTTTGGTTTCTCGTTGGGGTGGCGTGAACGTTTCCTCTTTTTCTATTATAAGTTTTATCTGTCGTTCCCAGCTTTCCCATTAAAATGTAAAAGAAGCCACACACAGGCTGTCAGGCCCGTTTGCATTTGCATTAAAGCCGCTGACACTGGTTTTTACCATATGTATTGACAGGCCAGCCACACGCTGCATGAACAAAAAAACACACAATACGCTGCCCCCGCCCCCCTCCAGGGTGGACCTGTTCACCTGTTCAGTTCATATCTGCGCTGCTGCCCCCACCTGGTGAGTTCAAAAGGAAGGGTCCGGCTGCTTATTGTTTCCCTAAGAGATGGCTTTTGGAGATGAAAGGTGCACATCAAGTGGAATCCACTGCAGCCGCAGACTGCCTATAATTGGCTGCACCATCTCCACACAAATAGTGGGACTGCCCTGCCAGCGGGATCCCAGAGCGGCAGGACAGATCAAGGCTCTGGCTATAATCGCTTCCTTTTGAAGAAGGAGACCAAGACCGTTGTGCTTGGTGACTTATTGTTCCCTCTTTGTGTAAATTAAACACATCAAAGTACTGTGCCGTAGAACGTCACATTTCATCGTGTGTTAAAACATGTCAGGAGTGTTTTCTAGGACAAAAATGAACGGCTTCTTTAAGACATGGCACGTATTACTCAGGTTTTACACCACAACAGACCACTTGGCAGAGGGTCTGGGACTGTTCACCATATCTAGACTGATTGTTGCTCGTTTTTACATCATTTGTAGTTTAGTAAGCACAACTACTTTACATTAGCCTGTTAATCTTACCTTTATTGATAGAAGAAAATATATCAAAATCTTTGGATTATTTCCTCTAACCCCAGCATGAGGTTGACATGCGTAGTTTAAATTGATGTGTAAAAACCTATCTGAAGGTCTTATTTTATATCGGGCACAAACATTCATGTCACCCAGAGTGTGGATTTGAATGAATTGTGTTTTGTTCTAAAAAGCACATGATTCATTGTACCTTCCAAATGACAGCACTTTTGGTTATTGTAAGTAAATCAGCATGCTGACATTAGCATTTAGCTCATTGCACTGCTGTGCCAAAGTGCAGCCTCCAGGGTGGAGATGGACTCCTAACTTTATGAATTTCTGCTTCCGACTGACGACCCTTTTATCCTACAATGGCAACATTCAGTCACATTTTTTATCTAAATGTTTTTGCATCTTCATCGGTTTTAATCTGTAGTTCTTTAATTGATTGCATCATTTCCAGTTAGTATATAACAGTTAGGCCTGTTTAAAGTATTCTTATGTGCTGTATGTACTGTCTGTAGTGTGGAGCTGGTGCACGTCGAGAGTCTTGTTTGAATCTCTCTCACACTATTGTTTTTTATCTTCCTTTAATATATCTTGTGCAATATTTCCCTCGTCTTTATTTGCCTTTGTAGTTATTTCCATGACTGTAGTATGTGTAGCTATTGATCTGTAATGTTTAGAACGATCATAGATTTAACTGGAGATGAGCAGCTTCTACAAAAACTAACACACCTTGAAACTGCAAGAAGATGTGATTTATTGCAGGGTTGTTGTATTACACTCACACAGAGTGTATTTGATATTCTCTGCTAATCAAAGAGTTATTGTCATTTATTGGAACAACATGTGTAGTGTTGTCTTTATAGCATACATTATGATTGTGAGGCATGAGCATGTTTACAGCCACCCATGCCCTGAATCCTTTTGTCTGCTCTGTATTCTCATGCTTGTTATTGTGATATAGCGTGTGTCTGCGTAGCTCTCAAGCCAAATTTATGCACTTCATTTTGCCGGGTGTCAATCACAATTTGCCTAGGTCGGCCCATGGAGAAACTAATCACAATTATAATTATTCCTATAGCCTAATTATGCATATGGCATTTGTTTAATGGAGATTTATTTTGAGTAATGAATGTGTAGTCTTGTGGAACATTGCTTTTCCTCTCTGTGGAGGAGAGGACCTGTGTCTCCTCTGCTGTGCTCTTCAATCTAATCACAAATCTCAGGCTAGATAAAAAAAGAGCCGTATCAAGCTCCAGCTTCAACCTGGTATCGAGGTCTGAGAAAGATGATGGAACTCTCTGTGGAGCCTTTTCCAACTGATTCATATTACAAGAATACACCTCTTTGAACAAAGATTCTCATATCCTCTGCAGCCTCTGCAGTGCTTATCCATTACGATTTCTGTTGCTTTTTTGTGTGTTTGTTTTGCCCTCCTCTGGATGCTGCAGAGATCTGTGCTTCTTGGTAATCGGGGACGACACAACTGTGTGCAGAGCTTTGGTCAAGGCCACAGCATATCAGACACAGCCACAGGAGATGTGTGAAGGCACGAGGTTGGATCGACTACAAAGACAAAACAAAGGGGAGGATAATAATTTGTGCTGCAACTGTGTTAAAAGAAAACATTCCGTGTTACCACAGTCTTACATACGAAACATGGAGGGACAGGTGAGGGAGTGTAAACCACATGAAACTGAGACGTCAGACACAAATGTTGAGTTAGTCTACAATAACACCCCCAGGCATTTATTTGAGGATTAAGCAGTCTAATCTCAAAATGTTCAGTAATTCATTCTCGCCCAAACAACACAGTGATTGCTTTGCCAGTGGGAGCAGCCAGCAGCCCACTGGTGTCAGGGTAATCGCTTCTCCACTGCTCCTCCAGTGATTCCAGCAGTTCTGCAGCGGTTAAGTAGCAGTTCAGTACACACTGTCGTTATTGATTCTACGGTAAAGCAGTAGGGTCAACTTGGATGCATATGTCACGGTATGTTAAATATACACAACAAGAGATATATCAACATTCTACATTTTGAGCTAAATGAGACCGGTCTCTATGAAATCGCTTTTCAAGAGACTCTAAGTAACCCACCAATGAACAAGCACTTGGCAACAGAGGCAAGGAAAAACTTCCTTTAAGCAGGCAGAGACCTCGAGTAGAAATGGACTCATTGGTGGACAGCCATCTGTTGTAAACAAGTGAGGACCTGGAGTGGAGATAAAGCTGAAGTAAACACGTACTATTATTAGAATCTTTGCAAACATTTAGCTTCTGTGTTACAAGTTGTCATGGAGGAACAACAAGAACAAATGTGCTAAAAACTTGAAGTTTGCTTCATTCAGAGGAGCAGCCCAACGTCACTTCTGGCTCGCCAGAGTGACCACGCCCCCTTTTGGGTGAAAACAAATGTAGCCTAAAGTTGCAGGGCGCTAGCTTATTAGCTTAATGGTTTCCATTATTGACACAAACTTAAAAAATAAAGACTCTTAGCAACAGAAAAGGTAAGGGATGTCAAAAATGTGTTACCTGGAGATTCAATAAGATCATTGTAAATGTCGTATTATTTTTCCTCACGCTAAATGGGCAAAAACTCCGTAATTTTCCATTTACCGCCATTCATTTAGAAGGAACGTTTTCACCCAGAAATGGGCGAGGCTGGCATCGTTTGGGCAAAGTACCCGGATGGGTTGCTCTCATGAATACTTCTTCTAGGTGTCACTAATTTGAAAGAACCCTAAACAAAAATCTCTTTGTTTGCAGTCCTTCAATTTCACAATATATTGAACTGAATACTTGACAGGGAAAAGCAATATATATTGGCAGAAAAATGTCCCTTTTTTGACAAATATTCAATTGATCCTCCCACCAGTTACCTCTGAATTAATCTTTTAAGAGTTTGACATGGACCTGTTTGTAAGAAATGTGTAAATGGAAAGGCAACCGAGGCTGTGGCCAAGATCTCTGACAAGTCCTTTTGATAGAATTATACCTCTGTATTGCACCTTGGCTGCCTCTCTCTCTACTATCTCCAATCATTGTCATTTCTATTCAGATTTGTCAAATCCCATAATAAAGTAATTGCTATGGAGAAAAGCAACTGTCACACTGTAAATGGATGGTCTTTATATGTAGTAAAATACTGTGTCACTGGAGTCTTTAGTCTTTCAACTTTGGGTGACAGACAGCAACCAATTCATGTTCCGACTGAGATGATTTGGGGTTTTGTCAGGCTTTAATGTTCAATGATTGGAGCTAGTGGAAAATGACATGTCTCATTATACATGAGGCTGAAACACTCCAACTGTATTATGGAGGTTGTTACAGACCCAACGTTGTCAAAGTCTCCTCATTTCCAGGCAGTATACGAATAATTTACCTTAAAATCAAATGTATTAGACGTACTTTTAATACCTCTTTTCTTTCTAAATAGTGGGCTGGGTCCTATATACCAGTGCGGCCAACATAACAGTATAATTTGCTAGTAAAAGTATTTTTATGGCGCTTTATTCTATCTAAGCTTCATCGCAGACACGCACCGTCATGATCGCATGCAAGCTTTGCTGAGCCGTGTGCTGGGGTAGAAAGTCTGACGGCACCACGTTTTACCAGCATGGTCATAATCATGCATTTAAAGGAAATGGGGCTATACTGTTAAGTTAATAAACGTTATGAAGTGCTGGCTCCATCGACTCCCCACTCAAAGACAAGTGACCAGCAGAGGTGGGCAGAGTGACTCGAGGTAAATTGGTCACTGGCTGTGGGTTCATGCATCACAACCATCAATGCTACCGTTGTTGTTACCAATGGCTAAGAACTCAACTACCGTACTGGTGGCTAGCAGGATTGCAAGCTCGGTTTGGTGCCTTGCTCAAGGACACCTTCTCAGTGCTCAGGAGGTGAACTGGCACCTCTCCAGCTACAAGACCAATTTCCAGACATGGTACGCACTGTGACTTGAGTCGGCAACCCTCCGGTTCCCAAACCAAGTCCCTACGGACTGAGCTACTGCCGCCCCAAGAGCTGCACAGCTGCACAGAAACTACATTGCAATGGAAATCAAAACACAGGAAGGACGTGATATCTTTAGTAAGAGAGGTAGAGCCTTGAATTATCTGGCTTTTTATTAATGGAACTTTCGTCCATGTTTGGATCACGGAGGGAGAAACCTTCTCTACTTTTGAGCGGACTGAAATCTCGCCTATTTGATTTTGCTTGTAGTTAGCCTGGCTCAGGCTTGATTTGGGTCAGGCCTGCTATAGGCTTAGACTCCTAAAGATCTTAGATGTTACTAACCTTGTATCTTCCCAAGAGTTGTTGTGCCTAAGTGTCTTGTTGGTTCCTGTGGATTGTTGTTGGAAGACCACCTGCTGCCATTTACCCTCTTGACTCACACTTGTACCTCTGAAAAGGAGAACATAATTGGGCCTTATTCAACATCCTCTTGTTGTCTTCATTCTCAACATACCATTACAGTTGTCAAACTTGCTGCATGGAGACCACTAGCACTTCAAATTAACAAAACACAGTTTTTTAATTCACTATTGGATTTCTCTATATCCCAGATGTGATTTCTATATTTTGAAGAGGCAAACATTAGCTACAGTATAACTACAGAGCCTACGCACATAGCTGCTGCATGTATGTCGCTGAGAAGTAAAAATGAAACTTTAGAGGACACTTTGTCTCAATGGTTTGGAGCCAGGTTTTCTGATTCCTCAAGTGTTAAACATCTCATCTTACTCTCTGTAGGTTCATTTTGCTGCAGTCCAACCAAGCACAGGTACAAAACAAAACACTTAATTGTCTTACAGGTGTAATGGTTAACACTGAGATTAATTTACTTGAAGAGGAGTCTGTCAAAGAAGTCAACAGCTCCCCAGCTTGGTCCCCTGCGAGTATCTGCGCGCATCCCACCAATCCGACGGCCCAAACCCTCCCAAGGCTTTCTGCAGCAAATTGCATCGTTACTTTGCAAATTTGTTCAAGCAATCAACTCAATCTCACTTGGGGTACCGATCTGACAACAGGAATGATTAGAATCCTGGGCGGCTCGGCGCTTGTCACTTGGGACCGAGATGAGAGCGGAATTACAATGAAGCCTGAAATTGCAGGCTATTGTTACCTCCCTGTTGTTCCTGTCCTCTTTCTCCATCCATCCTTTTCCTCATGCCGACGTCTGTCCCCTCTATTCTATTCTTTGGAGATGTGGTAACAAGGTGTGACTGTTGGAGACAAAGCCAAAGGGCAATCATCTTGGAGAGGTGACTAGAAATAGCTCATCTTTTATTACAGAGCACACCTGCCATCACCGGAGTGTAAAAACCTCTCATTCGGGAGATGAAATATGCAAAGTTTGAGTGGAAATGCGACGGAGGATTGGATTTGATGGCCTCTAATGTTGTAGTATTGGACAGGGAGTGCTTTAAAAGAGGAATAAATACTTCATCACATCATATCTTTGCAAGAAATTTTAGCCTGAGAGTCGGCTTAGACCAGCTCCTTTCTCCTTTTAGGTTTGGAAAAAATACATTAAAATGACCTCAGCGATTGTGTCCAAATGAAGAGGGCAGCAGCAGGCAGCTCTCAACTTGCTTTATATTTATCAGTTTCTCCTCACATGTTGCCTTTAAGATGAGGGTTGGAGGGGGGGGGGGGGGGCAAATGACCTGACGGGGAGCTGAGGGGAGGAGAAGCAGGCTGTTGATTCTCATTTCACCGTCCCCATCTCCCAGCAGGATTGTCTGAGACATAGATAAATACTGCCAGCGCTGCCATTTATAAGCTGTGCAGCAGACACAATTTCACCCATTACATGACTGACTCAAAAGTCCAACACGCTCGAGTCCCCTGCATACAGAGTGCTGTGATTTTGACTGCTTTTGCCGTTCTTCCCTCCCCCTCCTTTGCTTTTCATCTAACAGTCTTTTGTCAACACCCCAGGAGGGGAAGAGGGAAATCTCAAACTCTGAATACTTATTTTTTAAGACGACCAACACAATGTGATATATGAAAAGAAATACTTTGAGTCGTTGTGTTGTGTTTCTCAGCCTGGCCATGTCTTCCTTTTCTATTGACCTCAAATCACATAACCTCAAAGGCTATACTTAGTGGAATTATAGCTTTGTGGTGAGATGGGTGGTCCAATCAATGCAAAATGCTCTTAAAGTCAGTATTCAAAAACTACATCTCTTTTGCCAATGAAACAGTACTTTTCAGCTCTCAAAGTTTGTTTGAAATATACAGAAAACATGGAAGCACTTATAGTCTTATGGACCATTTGTACCAATAATACGTAGAGATGCACCGATCCACTTTTGCTGTGCTAATATGGGTAAAAAAAGTACTTAGGATTTGTCTATAATTCAGCACAGCATACTGAGACTTATACACAGATAGCAGAGGAACCATTATTCGTGCACTAGCTCACACTCAAAGCGCGTTACTGATGACAGAGTTTATACTGTAAGTTTGAACATGTCTAAAGATAAAGTTTAGTGTTTACTTACCGCTGAATGAGACATGAGACGACGTAGTTTCTACACAATGCAAGCGATAAGCTGTAAGTGAGGGGCGTGGCTTTTGAGGGAGCAGGGGAGGGGGTGGGTGGACATGGAGCACCGAGGGAATGCTACTTTCAAAATCATGCTAGTTTTCAAAAATTACCAACCCTGCCTTTAAGTATGCATGTATGTGACGTTTTTTTAAATGTTTTTTTTTTACTTCAATAAAAACATTTTAGCTTGGTGATTCTTTTGTTTCCACAAAAAGGGAATTTTTTGAATTTAAAATTTTTTGAATTTAGATGAAGGTTGTCACTTGAAAACAAGTTGTATTGTTCCTTGATAGAACTGGTGGAGTGAAAATAATATGTATCATTCATTTAAATCCTATGTGTTGAAGTGCTGTACTCTAACAATGGATTACAGTTAGCATCATGTTAAGTATATAAAGAGGATTTAGAGACGATGTGTGACGTTAACTCTCTGGTTCATAAAGAAGCAAACACTTTTCTTTTTCTGAATTTAAAGCTATTTGGGTTTCCAGTAGTATTAAACACTACAGGCTTTCCTCCATATTCTCATTCAAAGTCAAATTACTCCTCGAAGGCCTGCCAGTAATATGGGTTAATTGTTCTGGATGGCTGGATCACTTCCAAGCAGTTCATCCAATTTCCATTTAAATTGAGCTATCGGAGCGTGACACGGGTGACGCCTGGCTCGGCACTGTTGCAGACAGGCGACTGCGGCGGGGATGCAGAGAAACCTGTTTACAGGTCACGCTGAAGACACCCAGGTGGCTCATGACAAATGAAATGTGAGCACACACCTTGCTGGTTGATAGAGCTTTAAGAGGAATCAAAGAAAAAGCCTTGTATAGTATAACTGGTCAAGTGTATGTGCATTGCTGTGTAGTCAGTCTTTGGTTGGCTGTGGCTCCTTTTCTGACCCCACACGCTGAATAATCACGAGTGAGGTTTGGATAGTTTCTTTTTCTCCTGCTCTCTGGGGATTCTTATGTTGCGTGTAAGAGCTGGTCCCTTTTTCTTTCACTCCTGTTTTTGCTCAAAAAAAAAGAAATGCAACTTTTTTCTGTCCCTCCATCTCACAACATTTTTGAACTATCAGCCTACCATCTACAGAACACCCTGCTGCTCCTCATTTTCACTGTTGATTTAAAGCTCCTGTTCTTTAATAACATGTTGGCTCAGATCTGCCCTGATTATTTCCTCTCACTGCTTTTGTCATACACATCTTTATTTTGTTTTTGGACTCTTTGTTAAATCAAGGAGGTGCATATCATTTGAACAATGTGAATAAATCTGCTTTCATTAAGTTAACAAGTCATGCTGATAAAAATTAAAACAAATTTTCTTTTGATAAGATGCATCTGAATTCATCAAATACACCACAGGACTCTTTTGGTTCCTGTAGTTATTTTGCTTTTGAACTTGAAGTTCTTTTCTTTTCTTTCTTTTTTTTTAAAGTCATATATTATGGCGATATTTGCCTTTATTAGATAGGACAGCTGAAGAGAGACAGGAAACATTGGATGGAGAGAGTGGGGGATGGCGTTCTGTAAAGTGCCGAGGCTAGATTCAAGCCCATCCTCTGGACTGTTGTACAGAGAGATAAAGGTACAACCTTACAAACATGTTAGATACATCTTTCCTCAGGGTCGCCAGTGACGCTCAACCTGTCCTCCAAGTGGGTAGCCTGGGTTCAAATCCGACTTGTGGCTCCTCTCGCGCTTCTCTCTCTCTCTCTCTCTCAACTCTATCCACTGTCCTATCTTCACAATAAAGGCACAAAAAAAATCTTTCCTCAGTTCAACTCAGAATATTTCTTCTTCACTGAGATGTTTGAAGAGTCTTTAAGAAATCATCCAACCTTCTGGGCTTTTCTGCGATTGGTGACTATTTATTTTTCAGAGAACCTTAAGCTTAGTTCTTTCTCTTTCAAATCTTTCTTTCAAGATTTCCACAAAAACAATAACACTGTAAGGGTTCAAGGTTTGATCTCCCTTTGTTCTCACATCTAGCTCTGTGACTTCAATGTAATGGTAATACATGGGAGGCACACACTGTGTCTGTATCTAACCCAGCCTCCTGCCTCACTTTGCCTCCAGACTTCACAAAGGCAGCGTCTGTGCTTGGTGGATCAGCTCGGATGGCTTGCATCAGTCATACCCCCACAGCCTAACTTCTCATAAGACCTGCACCATTCTGTATCATCGATTTGTTCTCTTCTAGAAATGGGCCTCATGTCACGCGTTTTGTTTCTCGATTGAAAAGGAATTCGCCAACATCTGCTGTAAATCATAAATTCCCATTAACCACAGGGACCCATTCTGCCACCAAATACCAGCTCTCTCTCTTTCTATCTCTCTTTGTCCTCAATCACACCATTGTCCTGGTTTCATGTGCCTGTTTTTTTTTTCCTGCAGCCTCAGCAATCCAGACCCTCCATCACTGTCTCCATCATCAGAGAGAGGACTCTGGTTTGTGGACACAATGATGTCGGGTACAACATTAAAACGTTTAACCAAGTGGAGGGGCACCGTGACCCCGCATGCTCACACTATCAGTCAGGTCAGGATGAGAAAATGGAGGTCACATAACACACAACACATATTATTCTAGGACACTAAATAACAACGAGCAGGAGGGACTGTCAAATTCACTTACACATATTTGACCCCTTTTCATATCATATTTCACATCATTTAATTGGGTTAAAGGGGTCAGTTTACCCAAGTGATATCTGGCCGTGTAGGTAGTTAGGAAACTGCTTTCATGGCCAGACGACATAACTCATTACACTAGTTTCAGATGGTGGAAAAGCAGATTATGTAAGTTATTTTCCTTTTAAATCAAGACAAAGACAGCTTGGTTTCATTAGCAGTGAATGAAAAGATATACATTTTTGTGATTTTTTTTACTCACCCTTCCAGACAAATTGCACATATGTCCATTTAGGGAATTTTGAAATGTCAATATCTACAAAATACCTAGTACCATGACATGGATAAATATTTGTAAATCTACTAAACACTATAACGTATGTGTTACACACGCAGCAATCAGCCTGTGAAAGGCTCATTTTGAACCAGACTCTGGTCTCCCACATTTGCAGTTCCCCTTGAGCTGCCCTTGACTGGAAAAGCACTGAGCCCGAGGCGCTGGGCTGAGGGCTGGGCTACCCCCCCAGGCTCCCCTCCCCCAAGGACACTCTGCAGGTTGCCTTTCTGTCTGTGGAAAAAAAACACAAAAAAAACATGTCCAGATACTTCTATTGTTCTGCGCTCTGATCTTCACACAGGTTGCTAAAACAAAGCCCTCGCATTAATATTTATAGCCGCTCTGATGGGACGGGATCAATGGAGAGAGGAGAAAGAGAAGAGAAGAGTGCGCCTGAATAATCATCATCCATCTACTTCCAGCTCTCTCTCTCTCTGCTCTCCATCTCTCTGAAGTAGAGGTGATGTTTTAGAGAGGGATTCAGCGTGTGAGCGAAAGATGGAAATTTGGTGTAATAGGAGAGAAGAATGGCTTTATCCATGTTTGCACATGACTGTTTGTTTTAGCTTTCATGGCATGCTCACTGCTTCCTTGCCAGGCATGTTATAGAGTTACTTTTACAACTGTTTTGCTTCACATTAAGAGCCAAATAAAGCAATACATCCCAGCTCTGTATCCCCATTTGCCATAAGTATCCTTCTGTTCTGACATCTGTTTAAATCTGAGCTGTGTATTACTCTGTTCTAGTAACTTTCATTCCCTGTAATTTCTCCTCTTTTCCCAGCTGAAGATGTGTGGGAGAGCGTTAGGGGTGGATTTGTAACAGACTCCTGGTGTCTTCATTGGCAGGCCCAGCATGGAGGATCTCCAAGATGAAAGTCAGACAGCCTGAGCCAGTCTGCCCTGCGTCTTCGCTAGGTGGGCATGCTGCCCAGTGCTCAGTAAGCGAATTAGGTGGGCAGTACGCCCAGCTTTGCCTTATTTGACTGACAGTGGAGTGGCCCTGCTGAGCGGTCTTTAACAGCACAAGGAGAAAGTTATTAATCAGATATGTTCGCTTCTTGCTTTTCTTGCAGAGGGGGAGGGGGAGACCTGGTGTGGTGATGAATGCTCTCACTTCTACGCGTTTCAAAAGCACAGTTTATCCGTGAGGAATGGAGCAGCCTGTACACGGGCTGAGGGGAAAATTGCCTTTTCCTTTGACCTGTAGCCAGGGGTGAGAAAGTGAATGGAAAGCGATATGAGAGCGTCTGCCCTGTGAGGGGATGAATACGCTGCAAATTAGAGGAAGAGGCCTTTCAATCTCCAGTGCTTTGACTTTTTCCATTCTTACCTCTCTAAATTGTTTTCTGTCTTTTGCTCCTCTCTTACCACTCTCTTTTTTTCTTAATCTTTCTTCCTCTTTTATATCTGCTCCACTTCCAGGACCGCTGTGCTGCACAGTACAGCAGCTGGGTTCTTCAGCAGGCTGTGCGGGTTGACAGGTTGAGCTCTGAGAGGTCGAGAGGGCTAGGGCAGCATTTGCAGTTTGTGGGACAGAAAGCTGAGGCAGCATGGGCCTCGGTGAGAACCCAGTGTGCAGCAGGAATCGCGAGGCCACGCTGAGACACAGAGCGGCATGACCTTGAGCCGTGAGCAGAGACAAAAATCAACACAAATCCATTGAGTGTGGACACAGGCTCACAGGCCCCGGTGCCGGTGCCCTGCATAATGTGCACGCTCATTGGCATATGGTGTTTTGCTCAAAATGGATTAGACAGCGACCCTCATGAATTATTGTGAAAGATCAGGATATTGCAGATCACCACTGAGAGATAAACAAATTAGTGTTTTTATCTTGTCTGCCTTTAATTGTTATTCATGAGTACAGCAAGTCATTTGAGACTAAAGGTTTGGTCTGCTAAACATTTAAATATTCTTTGTTCATTTCTATTAAAACTATAGTGTGGATTTGGTTGTCTGTGTGAATTATTTATATCAGTTTGTGTGTTTTGCTAGCATAAAAAACAAAATAACAAAATAATTCTGCTAACCTGAAACTACATAACGTTTCCAACACAAAGCCTGTGGGACATGAACCTTTGAATCAAACAACACTGTGATGTCTGAGAGGAGGCTGATGGGCTCCTTTAAAAATTACATGATTCCAACTGGACTCGGCCTTTATTTGGAGCCAGTCCTGCTGGATTGACATTAATACCAACCTGGAGAAGTGGCTCTACTGTGCTTTTTCTGCTGTTCAACCATTTTGTAGTTAAAAAGATTCCTCACTAAGGCAAATGTTTCTGGAGAACTATACTTTAACTGAGTTTAAACAGTATGTACATATATTAAACGGTCCTAGACTAATATGTTAGATTAAGCTGAAGCTGCTTTAAGGTGAATCAGAAAACTTAACATTTTGAACTCCTTCACAGAGCCTTTGGCAAGTTTAACACCCACAGATACCCATTTGAAATTCTAATCAATACACCAGGTTTCAAAATGTGATTTCAGGTTGAATTGTGCATGAAGAAAAACAATCTCTGCTTGGTTGTAACGCTGAATACTTGATTTAAACATAAATCCGCCTCTGTCAAGGCAAATAGCCAATTATAGTTTTTTAGATTTTAGATAGATTTTGGTGTCCATTGGGTTGGACAGTCACATTTCTGGGGTGGCCCTGACCACTCCTTGCACCGCCCCTGCCTCTACAACTTGCCCCAAAAAAATCTTTTCAATAATGAAGCAATATATTTAAGTTAAATGTCAAACTAATGCACTCTATATGAGAACATATATGTACCTTCTTTTCCATATGTGGGGAATTCAGTTCTCCCTCTAAGTCGAGTGAGGTCGGGATCGGGAGGAGAGATCGCGCGATTGCTCTCCCTCCCCACCGCCCTCTGAGTCGAGTGAGGTCGAGATCGACAGGAGCGACCTGTTGAAAAATTTCATGAAAAGATGTTGAAAATTTTCATGAAAAAATGTTGACCACGGACCTGTCAAAAATTTACAAGAAAAAAGTGTTGACCGCGGACTTGTTTAAAATGTTAATGAAAAAATGTTGACCGCGGACCTGTCGAAAACTTTCATGAAAAAATGTTGACGGCGGACTTGTTTAAAATGTTCATGAAAAAACGTTGACCGCGGACCTGTCTTAAAGTTTCATGAAAAATGTTGACCTGTCAAAAATTTTGAAGAAAAAATGTTGACCGCGGACCTGTTGAAGACTTTCATGAAAAAATGTTGACCGCGGACCTGTTGAAAACTTTCATGAAAAAATGTTGACCGCGGACCTGTTGAAAACTTTCATGAAAAAATGTTGACCGCGGACCTGTTGAAAATGTTCATGAAAAAATGTTGACCGCTGACCTGTCGAAAACTTTCATGAAAAAATGTTGACCGCGGACCTGTTGAAAATGTTCATGAAAAAATGTTGAACGGAAAGGGTATACCCATACTACTTGTTTGTGATTGGACTGAAGTCATGTCAGTACAAACATCCGACCTGTCTTCTGCTGTACTGTCTACGGTGTGTCGTCTACAGTGCTAGTTTCTTAGACCGGCTTCGGGTGTTGAATGTTGACAGGAACGTTTTAGTGGCTGAAGACAGGAAGTCAATTTACCATGATTAAGATGATGATGGTGACAATAATGATGATGAGGAAGATGATATTATTGATGATTATTTTTATCATTGCAATAACAAGTAAATATTCAAGATTTTAATTTTTTTGAAGTAATATTTTTTTAGTATATTTCTTTTCCTCTGTCTTCAAGCCTGATTTTTCCGCCGGCGATCTCCCGCGAACCCGATCTGACTCCCAGTCTCCACCCGGAGGAGAGCGGGCGGGGAGCGAGAGGTCGCGCGATCTCCCGCGAACCCGATCTGACTCCCAGTCTCCACCCGGAGGAGAGCGGGCGGGGAGCGAGAGGTCGCGCGATCTCCCGCGAACCCGATCTGACTCCCAGTCTCCACCCGGAGGAGAGCGGGCGGGGAGCGAGAGGTCGCGCGATCTCCCGCGAACCCGATCTGACTCCCAGTCTCCACCCGGAGGAGAGCGGGCGGGGAGCGAGAGGTCGCGCGATCTCCCGCGAACCCGATCTGACTCCCAGTCTCCACCCGGAGGAGAGCGGGCGGGGAGCGAGAGGTCGCGCGATCTCCCGCGAACCCGATCTGACTCCCAGTCTCCACCCGGAGGAGAGCGGGCGGGGAGCGAGAGGTCGCGCGATCTCCCGCGAACCCGATCTGACTCCCAGTCTCCACCCGGAGGAGAGCGGGCGGGGAGCGAGAGGTCGCGCGATCTCCCGCGAACCCGATCTGACTCCCAGTCTCCACCCGGAGGAGAGCGGGCGGGGAGCGAGAGGTCGCGCGATCTCCCGCGAACCCGATCTGACTCCCAGTCTCCACCCGGAGGAGAGCGGGCGGGGAGCGAGAGGTCGCGCGATCTCCCGCGAACCCGATCTGACTCCCAGTCTCCACCCGGAGGAGAGCGGGCGGGGAGCGAGAGGTCGCGCGATCTCCCGCGAACCCGATCTGACTCCCAGTCTCCACCCGGAGGAGAGCGGGCGGGGAGCGAGAGGTCGCGCGATCTCCCGCGAACCCGATCTGACTCCCAGTCTCCACCCGGAGGAGAGCGGGCGGGGAGCGAGAGGTCGCGCGATCTCCCGCGAACCCGATCTGACTCCCAGTCTCCACCCGGAGGAGAGCGGGCGGGGAGCGAGAGGTCGCGCGATCTCCCGCGAACCCGATCTGACTCCCAGTCTCCACCCGGAGGAGAGCGGGCGGGGAGCGAGAGGTCGCGCGATCTCCCGCGAACCCGATCTGACTCCCAGTCTCCACCCGGAGGAGAGCGGGCGGGGAGCGAGAGGTCGCGCGATCTCCCGCGAACCCGATCTGACTCCCAGTCTCCACCCGGAGGAGAGCGGGCGGGGAGCGAGAGGTCGCGCGATCTCCCGCGAACCCGATCTGACTCCCAGTCTCCACCCGGAGGAGAGCGGGCGGGGAGCGAGAGGTCGCGCGATCTCCCGCGAACCCGATCTGACTCCCAGTCTCCACCCGGAGGAGAGCGGGCGGGGAGCGAGAGGTCGCGCGATCTCCCGCGAACCCGATCTGACTCCCAGTCTCCACCCGGAGGAGAGCGGGCGGGGAGCGAGAGGTCGCGCGATCTCCCGCGAACCCGATCTGACTCCCAGTCTCCACCCGGAGGAGAGCGGGCGGGGAGCGAGAGGTCGCGCGATCTCCCGCGAACCCGATCTGACTCCCAGTCTCCACCCGGAGGAGAGCGGGCGGGGAGCGAGAGGTCGCGCGATCTCCCGCGAACCCGATCTGACTCCCAGTCTCCACCCGGAGGAGAGCGGGCGGGGAGCGAGAGGTCGCGCGATCTCCCGCGAACCCGATCTGACTCCCAGTCTCCACCCGGAGGAGAGCGGGCGGGGAGCGAGAGGTCGCGCGATCTCCCGCGAACCCGATCTGACTCCCAGTCTCCACCCGGAGGAGAGCGGGCGGGGGAGCGAGAGGTCGCGCGATCTCCCGCGAACCCGATCTGACTCCCAGTCTCCACCCGGAGGAGAGCGGGCGGGGAGCGAGAGGTCGCGCGATCTCCCGCGAACCCGATCTGACTCCCAGTCTCCACCCGGAGGAGAGCGGGCGGGGAGCGAGAGGTCGCGCGATCTCCCGCGAACCCGATCTGACTCCCAGTCTCCACCCGGAGGAGAGCGGGCGGGGAGCGAGAGGTCGCGCGATCTCCCGCGAACCCGATCTGACTCCCAGTCTCCACCCGGAGGAGAGCGGGCGGGGAGCGAGAGGTCGCGCGATCTCCCGCGAACCCGATCTGACTCCCAGTCTCCACCCGGAGGAGAGCGGGCGGGGAGCGAGAGGTCGCGCGATCTCCCGCGAACCCGATCTGACTCCCAGTCTCCACCCGGAGGAGAGCGGGCGGGGAGCGAGAGGTCGCGCGATCTCCCGCGAACCCGATCTGACTCCCAGTCTCCACCCGGAGGAGAGCGGGCGGGGAGCGAGAGGTCGCGCGATCTCCCGCGAACCCGATCTGACTCCCAGTCTCCACCCGGATCTTTCCCTCTTTCCCTCTTTCCCTCTTTCCCTCTTTCCCTCTTTCCCTCTTTCCCTCTTTCCCTCTTTCCCTCTTTCCCTCTTTCCCTCTTTCCCTCTTTCCCTCTTTCCCTCTTTCCCTCTTTCCCTCTTTCCCTCTTTCCCTCTTTCCCTCTTTCCCTCTTTCCCTCTTTCCCTCTTTCCCTCTTTCCCTCTTTCCCTCTTTCCCTCTTTCCCTCTTTCCCTCTTTCCCTCTTTCCCTCTTTCCCTCTTTCCCTCTTTCCCTCTTTCCCTCTTTCCCTCTTTCCCTCTTTCCCTCTTTCCCTCTTTCCCTCTTTCCCTCTTTCCCTCTTTCCGACTCCCGGTTTAAAGGGAAAAATGAAAAAAAAAATTGCTTTTGAAATATTTATACAAATACTACACCTTTTACTTTTTTCTTTTTAACAGTTTAGATATTATGCCCAGTTGGAAAAGTGTGTTCACACGCACAAGTGAATACACTTCCAACTGGGCATAATATCTAAATTGTTAAAAAAAACAAGTAAAATAAAATGTCCTAAAGTAGGCCTACCTCTTGAATGGTAGTGGGAATGCAACTGTTGACAAAACAATAATAGAAGCATTTTGTATTTTTCATTTAATCCGTTTATTGTGACATGTATGATAGCCTTGCAAAGTAAATATGTTTTTAAAAAATGGAAGAAAGAAATGCATCCAAATAAAGTTACGTACCTGTTCTCATGCAAAGTCTCTCTGAAGCATCTGACGACGACAGACAAAATCTCCCTCATGCCTCCTTGAGAACCATAATTATCCTCCTTAAAAAGAACAACATTAAAACATAGGTCAGGGTAGGTAATAGGATGCCAAAGTAACTGCAGTTTCATCGTTATTCCAATAAAAGGATTTGCAACAAACATCGCAATAGTCAGAATTCATCACAAACAGTAACAATTTTTGATAAAGACAAGCAATGCTTTCGCACTCAGCATGTTTACATACAGACTGTGCAGACTTCTTTACAAACACATTTCAAGAGGCTGAAAAGTCTTGGCATTACATTTGAGCTGAATTTAGAGTTAAGTGTCTGGATGACTGTCCGCCTGTCTATCTCAGCCTTATTGTACACCAATAAAATATATATTAATGTGTGATTCTGGGAAGAGACATTTTAGGATTTTTATTTATTGAAACTTTATTTTGATCATTTTCTCCTGTTTTATATAGTATTAAATAGAACAAAAACAATTCAACAATGCTTTTGCATTTAGAAAGAACACAAAACAGGACATACATGTATATACTTTAGATATATAAAGCCTCTCTGAAGCATCTGACGACAGAAGAAATCGCCTCTCCTCGACTATCTGTTGAGAAACAAAAGAAAAACAAAGACCTTACTATTTTAAAACTTTTATCATTTTCTTTAGTAGTTATTGGGGGGGGGGGGCAAGGAAGCAAAACATAACATAACTTAATAAATCCTTCAAACGGGAGCTTCTTGGTGTGCAGATCTTGTTTTGCTTTCCTTACCTATTTTTTATTTTGGATCCAGCACCCACTGAGGGATGTGTGTCTTTCTTGATTTTTCATCGTTATCAAGCAGCACATCAAAAATAAAACATATCCTTCCTTTCTGGTTTCTAACAAATGCGGTCAACTAAATAAATGGTATCCTGAAATCAGAAAGAGTAAAATATGTTACTTAAATGTGCAGACATATATTTATTTAATGCATGCAAGATCCATTTAGCACTGTAATAAGTGTTGATTGTTTACCATGTTTATTTTTGTCTGGACGAGACAGGAGACTGAAGATACATCCAGAGAGTACGGCCATCGAGGGCAGGAATTGTATTTGCAGTGAGTTGATCTGAAAAATCATAAAGCTTTATGTTGAATTCAGAACAGCCTAGTGAAAATCACATATCACAATTCTTTAAAAGGATTTGTACAAATACCTGACAGCTGTCTTGTTTGGTCAGTGTAATCATCTTCATGCTGCTTTTGTCTTCGCTGTGAAACAGATATTTCATCATTATTTGAGTCACATTCCTCTGTATAAATCACAGCTGTAGTATGTTTTAAAACACTGATACATACGCCACCATGGAGGCAGAGCCGCACTCATGTGGTGAGTTCGAAGTCATGAATGACCAGATCGGGCCAACCGTGAATCATGACAAGGAAGTGAAGGTTCCAAAGACTCAGGGTATCCTTAAGCAGAAGAGAAGACAACAAAAAAAGGCTTATATACTTGTCCAGATGTGTATCACAGCTTCAAGTGAGAGCACAGAACTCACCTCACTGTCAGGAACATACAAGAGATTTTCCACCACCACTATCGTCCTCACTCCTTTAAAGCAAACATAGACAGGGACATTTTTCAACAATCGTGACACAATCTTTTCCAACATGCCTTTTAACTTTGTGCAACTGTTTCTATTTGTTTTACCTCTCTTTTACCCATTAGCTTTGTTTACAGAGCACTTACCAAAAACCAACGCTACAAAGTTCTTTACATAACGTACTAATCCTGACGATACACAAAAATAATGTCTCAATAAACCCGTCCATGTAAACCCAACTCCGACAACAGGACACTTGGGCGCATCTCACTCATTGTAGACAGTAATGACTCAAGAGACATTTAAAGAGACTGATTTCTGCTGTATTTATGTGTGAAATGTTGCACTAGCTCCTTTATCAAAAAATGTTTTTTTTAGTTTCAGTTGGCATACAAATTAATTTGGCTTACATGTGTTGATTTGAGGAACTTATAAACAGTATATAATATGTTTATCAGAGACAATCATTGTAAGAAGAAGATATCCTTTATTAATCCCACAGGGGGAAATTACTTTTTCACTCCATTACTGAGACATGTTACACACACATAAGCTGAAATACACACTCAACATGCACTAATAACACAGTAACTCACTTATACCCAATGTATCATAATTACAGGCGGTAAAAGACACTGACCCCGATCACCAAGTGGATTTCATGGCCCAGAGTGAACATCACCGCTGTACTGCAGCCCTCGTCATGGTAATCCTTGGCTGAGCAGAAGTCTATCTTGATTTGAGACTGGAGCTGAGTGTGCTAATCAGAAAATAAAAACTAGCACTAACAAAAGAGGGTCTCAACTAACCTCTTTCAAAGAGCCTACATCCATTATTTATACAGCTGCGATGACAAAAAGAGGATTTAATGTTTCATTTGGTCAAAAATGAGGCTACGACAAAAATCTAAAATCTCTTTGATACCTGTCTCGATCTTTGCCAATGCAAGGTTTGAAATGTGGAAAAACCCGCCCTTATGAGTAGAAACGCATTGTATATCCCTGTTGACAAAATATATCACGTATTACCATTACGTCACACTAACAAAACCATGCAGAGCAACGATTCAGAGAATAATCCTGAAACACAGACGGATCAGATTCTTAACTCCCCTGTGTTACATTTCACAGCTTTTTAAAAAAAAGTTGGTCCTGAGTTTTTTCAGAATCATATAAAAAGTTTACCTTCAGATCCCTCGTCTTTCTGTGTGAGGAGATAGCCGTACGTTATGTCGTCCCCACTGGATGGCTTCTCTACCAAAGCCTAAAACAGAAGAACCCACATCTTAATGTAAGTAATGAAATCCATTGGAATTATTACAACTGGTGACATTATTTAAGCAATAGGTGAAATCAGACTAACATTTCATGGCCAGACACTGGCCTTCACTTGTAGTGTGCCTTATAAACACTCTTACCGAGATGAGAGGGATTCTCTTGCAGGGGCCCAAGCAGTAAGGGACGAGACACAGGAGTAAGCTTGAAGAAAAGGTGGGTTTTTATTTTACCCAAAAATAGAAAACGAAATTATAAGAACTAGGCATATAAAAGAGGTCAATTTAATAAAACTTTAAATGAACAAGGTGAAATCAAATTGAGAAACTGAATTCAGGTACCTGAAATCAATGCAGAACCTTATGCTTCCATCCTTCTTTGGTACGAGCACCACTGTGGTACGAGCACCACTGGGTTACACCACTCGCTCTTTGAAGCCTCGATGATCCCCAGGGACAGCATCAGGTCAACCTCCCTCCTCAGTGAGGCCAGCAGGCGCTCAGGGATCCTGTAACTTAATCTTCTCACCTCTCATCTTCGCACCCTCTCTCACAACAATGTCATGTTCAACAATATTTGTTCTCCTAGGATTCTCCTGGAAAACTTCTTAATTACAGATAGATCTCACCTGAGGCCATTGGCCGTCTGAGATCATGGTCTACCAGGTCACTAGAGAGGTAAGTATTGCTCATCCACTTCTTCATCCAGCACACTTCTTATAGGCATCACTTCTATCACTAGGTAGGAGCACCAGCACTGTCTGTCCTGGGTTGAAGGTTCTCTGCCTGGCTGACTTGTCGTACCACGACTTCTGTTGCTGCTGGGCGTCCGCCATGTGCGATTAGGCCAGCTCATCCATTTTCTCCAGCCACTCTCTCATCTGGTCCATCCCAAGGCGCTAAAATGGGGTGCCAATATTGGGGAGCGGTTGAAGTGGAGCTCTTGGGGTGTTTTAGCAGATGTTATTTGGCACCGAGGGCAACTTTTACAAAACTGAGCAACATCTCTACGTAGACCAGTGGAAATGTTTTTTAATGTAAGCGTTGTTTTTGTGTTTGCCCAGTTGGCCAGCCCTGGGAACTGAGTGCCCCAAGGCAAGCATGGTGTTTCTAGCTGCTTGGGCAACCACTAGCTGCAACGCTTACTCTTGTTGACAATAGAGGATGCCATTTTGCAGGATATACTCATCACTTATGATGTCCAACTCAGCTTCTGGCTCCTTCTCCTTTCCTTTCTGGAAAAGAGAGACTAAAGATGGATCAGTTTTCTGCATATCACTTATATTACCTGGAACTTGAAACCCTAGTGGTAACTCTGGCTCAGTGCTGGTTGATGGTGTCACCGCTGTCTTTTGGAATTCATCCTGCATTCTCCGTCTGCAGGTTTTCTGAGACTTCCCAGGTGCGGTCTCCAACTCCTCATTGAAAAAGGGCAGAGCACTGAGAATTGCGGAGGGCTCATTGGATTGCTTGGCCTGCATTCTGGCTACCACAGCATTACACTTTGTTCTGGCTCCAACAAATCAAAAAGAACTGGTAGGCTCTTCCTAGAACAGCTTCAAAAGGCAGATTATCAGCAACCCCAATGTTCAAAAGGAAAGTTTGACCTTCTACCTAAATGTACATGTCAGCTGTTGGATGAGGCTTCTCGTCTCCATGAACACAACAGATAGGGATTGTTTCACTTTCAATGTTGGGTGGTACAAACTTCCTGTGTACCAGTGTCTGATCACCATTAACTTCAATGTTTTGCATTTTAATAAAACAGTCATTTTTAATGTGAGGACGTAAAGCACATTAGTGCAAGGCAAGTTTATTTATTTAGCACATTTCAACACAAGGAAATTCTAAGTGTTTCACATGACATCAAAAGCATCATGACAGAGAGAAAATATATATATATATTAAAATAGGAAATTTAAAAATCACTAAAACAAACAATTCACAATCACAGAGAAGAACCATTTGGACATTCCTTGGCATGTTTACTACCTCCTTCAGATCCCAGATTTGAAGGACTCACGTTAGATTTTCCCTGAATCCTGAAAACGTCTTGACAGGATGCATTTTTAAGGTTGTACGCAAAACCTCCAACTGTTGGTTAACTATAACAGTTGTAATCTTAGCCGAGTTTTTCGGGTACATGGGTTAAGTATGGCATTCAAGTCCACATAGACAAATTAGCTTTTTGCTAGAGAGTTTTGTTGGCCTGCTAGCTGGCTGGTCCTCCAACATGGGAGACTTACCTGCACTGGTTGCTGCCCCCTGTTGGAACTGTTGGGCTGGTTTGTGGATGTCCTTTGTCGTCCTCCATGCATTGTAGCTCCATGGTTGACCCTTTTTCCGTGCCACCACAAAGACATCGGCCAGCTTGGCAGACTCCGTTGCTGAATCTGGGTCATGCTCTTTGATCCATACCTGAAGCTCAGGGGACAACATTCTCAAGTATTGTACAATGATGATCATTTCAATAACTTCTTCTGTAAAGTACTGTAAACGGGGTGGAATGTGGTAATTAGAAAAGAATAATGAATTGAATATTAACAGGGTTCGTTTGAATTATTGGGGTGAAAGCAGCGCTGACAGTAATCAAGAGACTTAAAACAATGATGTGCTGGTGCAAAACAGATTTATTTATGAGCTAGGTTGTCCTTAAACTGCACCAAATTAAAACCCACTTAAAAGAAATAAAACAATAAAATTGTCCTAAAATGTCTTTGCTAAAAGTTGGCTAAAACAGGAATAAAAGTCAGGTAAAAAAAGGGATACAAAGGAGAACTAAAAGTCCACCACTTAAAACGTAAGAGGCTAAAAAGTCACTCTGCTCCAACAAAATAAAACAATGAGTAATTTGTCACGATCTTCTGCGACTGACCACGCCTGCTGCTTCCTTCGCAGGGTCTCCTCAAGTCGCTCAGCAAGCAGGACGGGAACTGCAGAAACAAGAAAATACAGCCAGTATTGTGCCTACACACACACAATCACCATACTTCTAAAACCAGAGTGTTACCACTGTCCCAAAGGGATACTGACACCGCTGGCAGAGCTCCTCACTCTGCCGCTGCATGCAGAGGCGCTGCTTGTCAACAGGCAAGGCAGGCAACTGCTTGGGGCCCTAGACCAGTAGGGGGACCCTGAGGGCTCACGGACTGTTCTGGCTACTCATTTAGCAGAAAAACTGTCCATTAAATCAAACAAAGCTATACAGGTGCAGGTAATCTGTCATTAGTCACACCAAGGCAGAAAGTTAACTCATTATAAAAACATGCATAAAACCAAGAGTATTAATAAAAACACAACGACAGCAAACAATAAAAACAAATCATAAATATCACAATATGAATAAAACCAAAAATATTTTTAAAAAAACCTGCAGAGGCCTCAGCTTGGGCGGAAGGATCGTGCATTGTGGTCAATGGAGCCTCCACATTTGATGAGTCAGAGTCTGAAAACTGAGGATCAGGTACTGGAGTTGTTCTGGCCTGAACTTCTAATTGCAGAAGCTGAAACTGGTGTTGAAGTGCTTTAAAGCGCTGTTCTTGCCTTGCAGTTAGCTCATTATGCTTAGCCTCCCGGGCCTCTTGCTGACCCATGTGGGCCTGGAGAATGGACATCAGAAAAAGTTTTTCCACAAGAAAAGTCCCTTAGTGCCATCTCTGTGATATGCTTTAATTTTGAAGCAGATGTATCAGGAAGTTGGTGTTATAAGCTGCAGCAACTTAACACATCTAAAATGTGTGAAAATAAAAACTTCAGACCAAACAGAATCCGTTAGAAGCTTCAGTGTAGCCTGCTAAGAGGTGAACACACAGTTCCTTTTTAAAAGATCTAATACAAACTAAAATAGGCTCATTTTATAAACAACAAACAATAAACAAATACCCTGTCTGTATTTTCTTAAATAATTTAAACATTTCCCTTCATAAAACAGCCGATTACTTGAACATTATAAGCCTTGATTATTAAAGTATCCATCATTAAAACATACTGCTGGTTAAAAAAAAAAGGGGGAAAATCTTTTTTAATGTCGATATTTAAATTTTGTTTTTGTCAATGGGGTACAAAAGGAAATGTTTACCTGAAAAGATACATCTTTGTAAAAATAGTCCTTTAATTAAAGAAAACTTTGAGATTTAAATCCTCTCATCCTTTTTGCAGCACAGGACAGATGCGTTTTTTTTAAAAAGTAACTACTAAGTTTAACTTAAAGTACATTTTCAACGAGCTACTTTTTACTTTAACTTGAGTAAATTTTTTAACTGGTACTTCTACTTATACTTAAGTAACATGTTATTAAAGTAACAGTACTTTAACTTGAGTAGGATATTTTAGTACTCTTCACACCTCTGCTGGCTTGCCTGTCCTGGGTATTCACTGGGCCGGTAGGCCCTCCTTTGTTTCTTCAACTTTTCCCGCCACGATGCATTCGACTTCCTTTCAGGTGGAACAGGGTAGAAAACCAAAAAAATCCAAAAGTTGAAGAGAAAAAAAAAAAATCCTGTGTCTTTCACTGAATGATCCCACCACTGCCATCAATTGTTAGCAGTAATGCACGAGACAGTTTTTATTTTACCCAAAAATAGAAAGATGAGGGAAAATTAAAAAATGCAGTGAATTAAATAACAGTGAACTAAATCAAGTGCAGCAATATGTACAGTGCAGGCCTGGAGAAAATGTAAAAATGAAAAATAATACTTGCAAGAAAAAATAACATAATGCAAAAAGTACCAAAGAAGAGACTGAGCTCTTAACAATGCCTGTCTGGGCCCTTGCAGCTTTGTACACTCTTTGATAAGTTGTTGAAACTCTCCAGCACTGTGCCACTGCAACTCCAACCTCCAACTACCTAAGAAGCCCCCAAGCTTCCTCTTATATAGGAGCTGGCACCTACCAAAAGGGGTTGGAAATCAATTTACTCTCAGGTGAGTATTACCTGTTCTACAAACAACACATACAATTTGCAATAAGGCTTAAAGCATATCAAAATACATTTCAGTTAAGTTAATACTTAAACAGCCTTTTAAATAACATTTTTAATCTCAACAACCTAAACATCCCTCCACTTCTACCAAACATGGCACCTTCCACTTGACACACCCCCATATAAACCCAAGGCAGGCTTCAGCTCTGGTTGACACTTCCTGGTTGAGAAAGAGGAGTGCAGGCAAGGCTGTGGAGCAACAGGTGACTAACAAGATGTATTTGATGTGTAACAATGAATAAAATGTTTTAATGTGAAAATAGTCAATGTGTGTTTTCTTTTGGTTGAAAATACAATGTTTGAAGTCATTTGTCAATGAGTTATTCTTAAGATTTATCAGAAGTTATTCACACAAAGTACTCGTTGCTAGTCATGCTAAGCTAACATTAACACATGCCTCTCAAATTGTCAAAAACTCAAGTCTCGAGTCCGACTCATCAAAGTAGAATCTGAGTCCCCAAAAGCTGAATGTCTGAACTATTCTAATAAAGGCTCCACTTCTCCACTTGAGCACGTCAATTATATTAATTTATAATAATTCATTGATCCAAGCTCAGACTGTCTTTAACTCTTTGAGTCTTAATGTTTATACTGTACCTATTTAAGCATGTGATATTGTTAAATCCCAGAGCCATATGATCATTACATTATTATAATAAGATGTGCAAGCTTGTCATCTAGTTAATTCATTGATTTGTATCTGTATCTGTATGAAGGTCTTCTTAACTTTAAAGATTAGAGAAGCTGTTTACACAAACTGTAAAGGTTTGTGTGCAGTAATAGTGCAGCAAATATGATTATATATTATACATATTTCACTGTATGGACCATGTGTGGTACGTTTAGGATGTGTAGAAAACACATTTCCTTTCTTCACATTAGATTCTGATCCTGTCAGTATACAGTCACTCTGGAGATTTCACTTAAGTAACATTAAATTAAGTTACAGCGCTGCCGTCCTGCTTACATGAGCGTCTCTACTGTACCTATGTGGAGACGCACTGATCGTATCTGATCAGCTGAGACCGCTGCAGGTGTCTAATGAAAGAATTAGTGCTACTCACTCGCCGTTTTTCCGATAACACCTGTATTCCACGCATCATCGCGACACTTGAACGGTTTCTGAACAAAACGGCACGTAATAGACATGCAGGTGAACACAAGTGTGGCCTTTTACTCCAAACTATCAACAACTAAGCAGTAGGGTCCTAAATGCTCCAGGTGCCCCAAGTCGTGGACTGGAGTACTACACAATTCTTGCTGCACAACACGTATCCAATTATTTAGAAAACTGACTTTAAGGCGTCCTGTCTTCCAACACTAAAACTTTCCTGTCAACAGTCAACACCCGAAGCCGGTCTAAGAAACTAGCACCGTAGACGACACACCGGAGACAGCGCATCATGAAGAAAGGTCACATGTTTGTACTGACGTGACTTCAGTCCAATCACAAACAAGTAGTATGGGCATACCCTTTCCGATTTGTGAAATATATTTGCAGCAGGTGAAATATTTAGACAGTTGACCTTCAGGGCCACCGTAGTGTTTTCTTCTTTTAAAGGCACGTTTAAGTTTAACAACTGGGCTTAGCTATTTAAAATGGATGTTTTAACCCTTTATTATGGTTGTATATCTCTGCATTCTAGATTTATCCTGACCGGTGTTCTGACGATCCCAAATGGAAAAGCAGGGAGCTCTGTGTGACCATCAAGAGCCAACATACTGAAAGGTTAGCTAGTAGCTGCAGGTGTGCTCAGTGACTGGCTACAGGTCTGTTCTTATTTGAGTAGCTAATTGTTTAAAGTAGCTTTCTGCAACAACAAAGACTTGTTTGGATAACATGATATCATTCTTAGTGGACTGAAGTGGACCGATCATATCTTTGAAAATCAATGCAATGGAGCATGGAGCTTTTCCCCCTACAAAGAGGCCTGTGGAGAGGATTGAATCAAGACTCTACTCGTAAAGTAAGTTGCTCTTAAGTTAATATACTTTTACTTTAGCTAAGTTTATAAAAGCCTAAAAGCTGGATTGATGGTTGTCTACAGTTTAGAGATCATTTGCAGTGGGTAGGAGGTTAAGTGGGGCACTTAAGACCTCTCCTCTGTGGACTCCAAATGATGTTTCTCTGACTACTTGGCCAAGTTTCTTTTGTTTTGCGCAAAGATTGCTTTTCCAGTTTCTGCTTCAAATTTCAGCTTTTTTTTCTCTCACTAAAAAACATCTGTTTGCTAACATGCCTCTCACGCAGCCAGCAGATGTTTTAATCCTTTTAAAGATGATTAAAGATATCCATCTTTAAAAGGAAAAGTTGCTCAATCTCTTAAATTTTTTAAACTTCTGTGACCTACAACCGCATTTTTAGTTTGATTATAGAGAGAAATTGATCACTGTGGTGTTCTGGAGGAAACAGCTGCTGAGTGTATCTGTTCCCTGTCATGTGCCACCATAATGCTCCAGCTAAGTGATACCACCATCACCACACAGTGCATGTAAATATGTGACTTTTGTGGCAGCTGGCATGAGCTCTGGCACATGGAGCATATTCCCTTCAGTATTTAGTTGCTCACTTACCAAGATTGTACACCATCATCAGTCATGAGCTTGTGGAAGGGTAAACCTGCATTAAAGATGGATTTGTTGCCTTATAGAGAAGCTTCCAGTGATCTAAGAATGAATGTTTTTCATTCAGTATTATGCGGGACAGTTTTTCTTCTCTCTGTTATACTCTAACTGCACTTGTATTAGTGAGAAATAATGCACACTCATGCTCTCTGCTGGGCGGCTACTTCCCTGGGAGATGTCGCACATATTCTGAATTAAATGTGGATTTGAAAGATTGGAGGCTGATGATTATGATTCATGGTCAGCTCGGGAGCTGCAGCTGTGATTATCTCAGAGTTTGCAAACATGGAAGTAAATGTATGATGAAAATGCAGCAAACTTCCACGAAGCCTCACACTTTAGTGAACACAGCTTTCTGAAACGTTTGTCACTTTCTCTCTTATAAAAAGATGACGTGGACCAAAGATACCGTAGTTTTGTGGGAGTTGAGAAAACAGACACCACTCTCATTTCTGTAACTATAATGTAAAAGCCAGCGGCTGGTTAGCTTAGCTTAGCTTATCATAAAGGTGATTATATTGTTAATTTTAAAGGTTATTGTCAGTGTTTCTTTCTACCTGTGCAGTGTGTGTGTAGAATCGGGTTCCCCCTGTTTTGCTTAGTATGCTTGGCCAAGCTATTCATTGCTGGCTATAACATAAAACGGATAATAAGTGTTATTAATTTTCTCATGTAACTCTTGACATGCAGGGAAGCGTATTTCCCAAAACATTCAGTTAATAGAATTAATGCAGCCTGCTGATCCCTGGATTTGTTTTTTATCTATGGAGGTAAAAAAAAGACAAAACAAAGGAAATGGTGGACATTCAGTTGTGCTGACATACGTACAAATAGCTCTGCTCCGAGAAGCGTTCCATTCATCACCAGAATGAATTTTGTCTCATCATTTGCTGAGATTTCCGTCCATTCATCTCTGTGAGTTATGGCCCCTCTTTAGAAGTGGATCTGTGCTACCTCAACCTTCACCGCACTTGTACACATCTTAAACCCGCTGTGCTGTGCTCTTGGTTGTGCCTGTCTGAGCGTGTAGTGTAGTGACACATCCACCGGGACAGCAGACATAAGGTTAAAGCAATTCGCCATGGAAGAAACTGGAGCCTGCTTTGGCACCGGCGAAGAATGGGCAGAGACAAGCATGGGTACCAGATGGCGGTGAATGTGTAATTATAATTCTCTGGTGCAAAATGAGGCACTGATGGAATGAAGTCTTGCTGCAGACTCTAATATGCTGCTTTCAAAAGTCTTTGTTTACTTGGCACAAGGCTCAGCAGACAATAGTTTCATAAAGGTAGAAGTATCAAATGGCCATTTAGCAGTGTCTGACTGCAGCAGTGTTGGTGTTGGTTTCATCCAGCGCCTTTGTAGGTTTGTAATTACCAGCCTAATCAAAAAACAGAATGAAGATGGACAAAGACAGTTGAGCTGAATTTAAATAGGATGTGGCTCTAATGGCTCCCAAATGGAGAGTCTGTGCTCGCCCCAGAGGGACTCACCTGCGATTTAGCCTCGGTACTTCTGTGTGTGACGGGGTTGGCATTGTGGCATCACTTGCATCCCCCTCCCCTGTGACCCCGCATGCTCCCTCTTCCGTAGGAGGCTGCATAATTGTCTAATTAAATGGAGAGACAACAGCCCCAGAAAACCTCATTAAAGACATCGCTCCATCAGCTCCTGCCTTTCCATTTCTTTTAAAAGAGCATCCTCATCCTGGCAGGAAAGGTCACACAAAGAAACGTGAAGGAGATGGCTGCCTGTCCGCCTGACATCCATCCTATATACAGTCGTATTTAACATTTATCTATGAATATACAGACAATTAAAGCTGCTCCAGATTTATTTACAGCATTTTTAATTGTCCAAAGACAATTTTGCCATGTTGTTGGATCACATTGATTTGATGATATGACTCAAAAACAAGAAATGTAGCAGAAACAGTATTTGTTACACAGTAACCTGTGGATATATTTCTAAGTAGTATGCTGCTGCTCTGTGGATGAAGTCAAAGCGGTCATTTTTTTTTGTATTAATGAGGCATGCACCATTGAATAATTTCCACAGATAAATGAGGCAGGTTTTGTGCAGCTTATAAATGAGGCTAGTTGAGCAAAAGGATCCCATGTGACTTCTCTTAGTGCTCAGAATACAGTGAAATCATTAACTCAGAGATTACACCTCTCAGATGCTTTATACAATAATTCAGGCTTGAACATTATGCTGATGATACTGTGGTTTTTAACAAGAACTTTACAGACTCTCCTACAGAGGTAGTTCAGCATTTATTTCATCAGCTTTTTCTTAGAATGAAATGTACCATATTTTGCTATTCATAATAGGTTTATATAGCTTTAATGTTGCCTGCTGTCATTTTCACACATGCAGACATAAGATGGATTTAATGGTTTTGGTGTAATTTGTGCGTGTGTGTGAGAGAGCATAAAGACACATGCTTGGCTGTGGTTACAAATATGCCTCTGCTTGACATCTTATTAAACATCTTCTGTTCAGCTGATGCTAAATGTAACCTTTCCAGTCCAATTATTTATGTAGTCTACAAACACACCTCCCCGCTTCATTTCCTCTCGGCCCCTTCACACTCATACATATACCATAAATATTTGAGAGGATGGATGTTGGGAGGTTAACACATGTCCCATCTGAAATGTCAGTCGCCCCTCTGACGGCCGGCGTCCTGTTGACAGAGCACCAAACCGCTTTGTTTGGGATTCTCGCCTCTATTATAGGTGTTGTTTAATGTCTTGGTTCGACACGTGCTCGGCTGCCCTGAATGTGTGCTCACACTGAATCAGTTTGTTCATGCAGGTGTCTGTATGCTTGACAGAATGAAAGGAACCTTTTTTTTTGTCAGTCCTGAATGTGAAGTGGCTCTGTAACCTGTCATAAGAATCAAATACTCAGCATGACATCCAATCTACTCATAATGTTGGACTCTATAGATTTTGTGTCAAGATCTCAAAGTGGCCGCTTGAATTTTGCTTTCGGGTCTTCAGGGAGCACAAATAATCTTCTTGTTTGGATTGACAGCCTGAGACAGTGGACTGTGTTAACCACAGCTTAGAAGCTGTAAAGTATGTTTGCTGTCTGAATGTGTGTTTAAAGACAGATCTGAGATTAAAGGAGGATAATAAACTGTCTTACTCCAGACAGTGCAGCTAAACTTAGCATCGGTTGTGTAGTTTCAATACTGATACCAGTTTTGGAAGTGTCTCCAATACCCACTTAAACTAAGATTCAGGTATCGGGAAATACTCCACTTCATGCACCAATCTTATATTTTAATTTTGAATTAATTTTGAACCATTAAAAACAAGACTTGTTTCCTTTCCAAAACAGTTTCCTACACAGCAGTAATATATCTTGTGGACAGCTCTGAGAGAGCCAAAGTATAGCTAGCTAAAAGTGTCAGTCAAAGCTAGCAAAAACTGCAATCTGTGTTTTTCTCACCACACATTTAATGCTGTATCTTATTTGAAAGTAAAAGCATAAAAGGCTGTAAAAACTGCCTAAAAAGGAAGTCTCATGGTCAAATCAAGATTTCTCCTACTCTGGTTGCTCGACAGTCAATCTGTCACCAATGGGGTGCTGGTAGCCTATTGGTTAGTGCGCGTGCCCCATGTAAGGAGGCTAAAGTCTTGCATGCGGTAGTCTCACTTGTTTCTGGATGCTTTGCATGTTTTTCAGGTTAAGCGGGACACACACTACAAGATAATTGGGCTTATTTTGGGTCCAATTTCCCCCCTCCCTACAATCCTCAGCAAAGGCCAGAAATTTTGATGGTTCTAAAGATGATCTTGTCAGATATTCCTGTGGTGTGAAACGTGTTACTCTTGGCCGATGTTCTAGTAGTCTACGTTGTGGAATCAGCATCTGGAATGAAAAATGGTATCAGAGCATATCTATTCAATATATATATTAGCTTCTTGTGCTCCAATAAATACACAAACTTTCTGTAATAAGTTTTTCAAAGACATATTAAAGTGACTTCCACTTAAAGCCTTATTGAATACTACCACTTCTCCACCACTTCTGTACTTGCCCAGAAAATGAATTGAGTTCCTTGAGCCGCAGGTAAATTGGCTAAATCCATATGAGTTGCTGCACAACTTCTCTGAGAGGGGAATAATCAGGATCCTGTGTTACAGGGTGCAAACTAAACAGCTCAACTAAGATTTAGAGCTGACTTTATGTGAAAGATTTTGTTTATGTATGTACCCCTGATGTTGATGGATGATCAGGGCTTCGCTGCTATAGTCCATGAATAATTCATCCCAAGAAGAGGAGTGTGTTTTAGAAGTTGGCTCCGTGGTAACAATGACTGAGGAAATTGTGTGGGGTAATGTTATTTAATTAAAACAGGATGCAGCAGTCAGTTCAGGTGATACAGCAAAGCTAAGCAGCTGAGCGCAGTGTTACCTGGTCATTGCAGATAAAGACAACGAGCACTAAGAAGGGTTTCTTTGACACTTGATAGACTAGATTTGATAAAACTAAACAGATATAATACAAATAATTGTAAGTTGAACTCTGATTTTCAGGCACAAACTGATTATGTGAAACATCTTTGTTTTTCACCTTACAAGGGAAATCTATGAATTGATTTATAAGTTATAAGTGTTTAAGTCAATAAACAGAACGTCTAGCACATACTTTAAATTGGGATAAATTGGGATGTGAGCACTCTGATAGATTTCCTGGAGGGGACTGAGAAGAGAAGCCTCTGAACTTTATCATGCAGATAGATGCACAGAGGCCAACAGAGGGAGCCCAATAGCTGTTTGTCCTAAAGCTTTAAAAGGGCAAAGGGATTCCACTGCAGTTTGTTTACATGCAAAATGTTTGAATAAATTCATACAACTGGAATGAATGATATTTTTCGCAATGTATTGCACAGGTAGACAGTCTCAGACAGATGAGTATCACTTTTTGTTTTAAAGGATTCATGGTGTATTTGTGGTTCTCTGAAACACACTAACTGGAATCTATTTGTTAGCCTTTGAGAGAAAGAGCTGAAAGCCAGGTGGAGAGCTTTGAAAGCGAGTCTGTCCCAGCAGATGGGTGGCGAGGAGGGTGTATGGAGTCTGAGACAGCTGCGGTCCGTCACTTTTACAAGGTGTTTTGGCTTTCAGGGGCTTTCCAGAGGTTTGCAGGCGGCTCCTGGAGCCCGTCAGCTGGTTTGCTTTGGGGTCTCCAGGGAAGGGGGGGGACAGCAGGTTTTTCTATTACAAGAGTCTTCATAACCACTGCGGCAGTGGTTACCCCACAATGCTGTCATGCTCTGCTGATGTCCTAGCACACATAGTGAGGAGGTAACTCTTGATGATTAATGGGAATGTACGTTTATTGTGACAGATCTGGAGATATGACTAAAATATTTGTGTCTATAGAGGTAAACAGGAAGACAGCTGCAACTTATATTTCACTGATACTGCAAAATCTTTGCAATGAAATGTTATAGGAAACGGTACTCTCTTTTAAATATTAGTTCTGTAGTGATTTGATCTACCTGGCAGGGGATGATTGATGGACTTAATACATTTCATTAAGTCAAGGATTTATATCCGTCTTGTAATGAGTGGCTGTGTTCGGCCGTTTGCTGTGAAACTCTGCAGACAGAGCGAGCGGTCTCTTCTGTGTGAACAGCTCAGGAATATTACTCCAATAAATATTTGATGAAATAGGGGGCTCTATCGATTCATTACACTGTGAGTAATATGTGTATGTGTTCATTAGGCTGCCTCTGAGTATCCGTGTGTTTAATATTCTTTGTTTACAGTGGAGGGTCGCATATGGGGAAACACATGAATATGGAGCAGGGAGCCTCTGCTCATCTCTGAGCTTTGCACAGATGCTCGCCCTCTAACTTGCACACACTCACATGCAGTGTACACACACAGACAGAGATGAGGCTCATGCATAAACACACATGCACACTCCCTTTCTCTAATTAAAACAATTAAAGTATTGTTTTTACATGCCTACATTTCTGCAAACATAAAGTATTTTATTGCTTCCTGGTAAAATAAAACCTCATGTCTCTTGTGCAGTATGTAGGCCTGTTTACAGTCACCTCCTGACTCATAACATTGCAGCTTTGAGTGGAGGGTTTCGGGCAGTAGAATCTCAAGGAGGTGTTGAACACAAGGGGAGAGGAGTGTCTTTTTGTGTGTGCTTTTCTTCATGCCCAAGTGTCCAAGTGCCTGAATATTTGTGTGTACAGCTGTGGCGTGAAAGTGAAAAAGGAGGGGGGTGATCTGTACCCGGAGAGAGGTCCAGGCTCTGCCCTGCAGCATCTGACAAAAAAGGGTAGACGTGCATTATGCATGCTGGCGGTATCTGTGGGAGATATGGTTCAGTCAGGGAAGATAAGGTCAGGTCGTGCTAATGAAACACAGGCTTAAGGTTTACATGGAATACCTTCCCACTCGACTCATCCTTTTCTACTTTATGGAATTTCTTCTATTGATAATATTAGGTCTACCTCATCAACCACCGCTCTTGTTTTTGCATCAAATATTTGTTATGTACCACTCCTGGGGGGAAATGGAAGCAGCCAGCTCTTGTTGGGGTGGGGGAACTTTTATATTTTGCACTTTCAGATTTGCATGAATACATTTTAAGTGTCATGTACTATGAAAGTTTTTGAAACCTATGCATGTTAGACATTTTTTCACCCCTGTATATAAAACGTGATGTCAAATTATGGTTTTAAATTCTTTGGCTGAGGTTAGATATATCGATGAATTTAAGTGATATGACAACACAAAGAAACAATGAATCAAAAATATGTCATAGTTATTCTGGGTTTTCAACCAGAGAAGTGTTACTAAAGGAAAGTGTCAAAAGCCCTTTTTACACAAAGACTTCATCAAATTGAAGCTCATTTATTAAACAGCCTTTACAAATTTACATTGAACCAATCAGCTCCATCGTATTGCTGTCCCAGTGTGTGATTTATGCAGCATTCCTGTGTGTATTTTGCGCTTGTTGTGCATTGGAAACTTCCTCCCCTGTCAGCTTAAAGGTGACAAAACTTCACCTTACCATTCAGTACCTGATACAAAGTTTGGAAAGCGGTAACAGAGGTGTAACAGTCCCGTCTTTAACATGCTGTGTAAAAGGGACTACTAGGAGCCGACAGAGCAAGCTCTTATTCCTGAGCTGAGCCAAATGATCTGACTCTCTGCAAAGAGCCATAATTCCCGACCATGTTAAATATGAAAGGACATTCTAGCATTATTCTATCACCTTAAACCACAACCTTCAAAATGTGCAAAAATGAAAGTTCAAAAAACGATCCAAGGACGTATAAAAGTGATCCTTGGTTAATTAGGACAGATATTGTGAAATACAGCAGCAGTGCCAGCAGTGGAGGAACCCTGCTGGAGCATGGCTGCCTCTTTGTTTATGTCCCTGCGCTGTGAGCGTAGCTGCGAGGCATTGCGAGTGGAATTCACTCAGGTGATGGGTTTAGAGGGGGAGCTCTCTCCTCCCCGCTGACTCTCCCAGCCGGCTCTGGCATTAAGTCAGCCCGGCTCTGTACCAAACGACAGCATGACAGCTGTTTCCTATGACTAGGGGAAAAAACACATTGATTCACTTCCTCAGTTGGCCTCATTTGGGAGGAGATGGAGTGTGGCCAAAATACTCTCTACGAGCGCCGAGACATGGACAGTAGAAAAAGGTCAGCAGTGAAGAGGAGAATGGAGAGGAAGAGCAGCGTTAAATGACACAACCAATATTTCAGCAGGGAATGGATTTTAACCTTTTCCACGGTGGGAGATGAACCTTGATGCTTTTAAGTGATTCTGCCCTGCAAATACAAGATGATCAAACCATGGATTTAGTCGTGTAATCGTGTTTAAACAGAAGTCTATACATTCAGTTACCAGCGTTGCTAAAAATATTCAACAGCCCTGCAATAAAACCTGCATTTACGAAGATGATAATGTTCAATGTTGTTGAAACTGTCTTCTGATTCAACTTCATGTTCATTTGTAAGGATGGAATTGTTTTCCATTATAGCTGAGCTCTACCCTTATTTATATAAAATGGCTTGGACATAATAAACTACTGAACTTCACTCAGTATGACGCAATAAAAAAGATAAAATCAGGAATTATTCAAAGGTTGTTGCCATCATTTTATCTTGGCAGTAATGAGCTTAAGCAATAAAACTGCAGTAACTTCACCCTGCCGTGGTAGTCTGTTAGCCATTGTAACATTTGTTGAACCTAGTCTCACAGAAATACATGAATGACTAATGATGGTTATGTTGATAGCTAAGGTTAGCCAAAAGTTAAAGCTGAGTGAAGCCTGGCGTACGAAGTCTACGATGCACGACCAAAGTTCATGATTTATGAGCTCACACTGTACGACCCGATTGTCAAGCACGGCCTGAGAACTCACACTATACGAGTTAAAAGGGGACGGAGCATTCTCAAATTTTCAATAGAAAACAAATGTAAGTTGAAGTCAGATGTATGTGTATTCTGCAGCTACTTCCTGCCAATGTTTCTTTCAGGATCAGAGAGGGAAGACAGATAAAACAGACACGCCTGCTGTTGCCAAGGTGATGTTAGATGTTGTCTGTCAGTTTGTGCAGGCACAATAGGAAAAAAAGTCCAGAAGTTGGGAAACATGTTTGTGGCTCTGCTCTCACTGTGCGAGTGTGTGCAGTCGTATGACAAAAAATTCAAACATGCCTGGGAAATCATCCGACCGGTCAAAGCAGCTGATGATTGGCTGTCATGGCTCATTGTGAACTGCACGACTAACAATGAGCAATTAGGCTAAAATCTTGATTTTAAAATTTCAGGTTGTTTTTATGTCACTTAGTTCGTGGTTACTAAATTGGTAGTGGCTAAACGTAAACACCTAGCTTAAAGTTAGCATAACCGATCTCAGTAAATTAGCTTTCATGTGGCTAAGAAAGAAGTATTACACGTGTGAAACTTTGTCTTTAGTAAGCTCATATTTCATTAACCTAATTCTGCCTACTAACAACAGATTGAGTTGCTCAGTTATAGTGTAATGTTATTAAAGCTTATTTTCAAATCAACATGCCCTAGATCTGTTCAGAAAGAAGACAGAACACAGTATCAAAGTGCACTACGCTATCTTCTTTCCTTTGTGATGCTTTTAAAGCAGAATCTGCCTTTTATGGGGATGATTTTTGTTGTTGGAATAATGAGCGTATTAAACCACAAAATGAGGACATTCAAACTTTTATCCATTAAACAGTTTCCTAGTTGGCCTGAAAACTTTCTTTTTCTCTTCTTCACAACTGTTTCGGTCGCTCTCTGGCTTTCTAAAACATGGACGTGGAGATTGTGGCTTAAGATAAAAAAGAAAGAAAAGAAATGGGAGTTATGAAAACAATGAGATATCAGAAAAGATATGCAATCAAGTGCTGAAGCTTTGTCACAGAGAGATGAATAATTTACGAGACCTGCTTAAGAAGTAAGTCAGGCAAATTTATATGCAGTTTTTTTGATTCACAGAACTAGAAAACATTTTAATATGTAAAACCAGAAAGAAGCCTTATAACTACACTCTGATTTTCAGTCTCATGTTGTGTCCTTTCATGGAGACATCGGCAATCACGCTGCTCTGTACACGCTCATGCTGACAACATGTTCCTTTTGTGCTGTGAAGGCTTTGGTAACGCCTCAGCACTGTGCATACTTCTAGTCCAAATGTACTTAACTAAATATAGTAATAAAGATAATAGAGGTATTTTATTTGCATTCAGGGGGAGATTTACAATAACAAGCTCTCTAGCTTCTACCTGAGCATTATTTTCTGTAGAGGATGTAACAGATTAATCAAAACAAAAGCTTGTATCATGTCATGCAGTCTTAATCATTGCTATAAGAGATCACGATTGGACGATCAATACCTCTCTCATGCTTCTTCAAACATTGATCGTCTCCTTTGAGATTTAATTAGTTCCTGAATATGCTCGGTGTAACATGAATATTGTGGTATGCTATCGAGCCCTGCAGTGATCTATACTGCATTTGTTCAGGGATCAATTATGAATGTTGTAATTTGCTATTGATGTAATTGATTCATTTGTCCAATTATACTGGAGACAGTAGTCAGCCCTTTTTTTCACTCTGCAGCTCAATGAGGAGCTCATGGGGTGTCTTCAGGAGGAACAATGAGCCGACTCCTCCTGGTCTGGGTCTGCCACTGGGTGGGCTTTCTCTCTTTTAAATCCTCCACTGTATGGCTTTTTTATTTTTTGAAAATTAGTCTCAATTTTTGATCAAATCAGAGTTTATGTATGAGAGATTTTGGACCTTTGAATAAGGTTTTTAGTTTTATTACCCCTCTTTACCATAAAAAGGGCAACAGTTCCCACATACATAGAAATGCATGGTTATTTTTCTTCTTTCATCATTACTGTTTGTAAAGAGATACTCTTTGTGAGCCATACCTCAATTGTCAGTCACATTATGCACCTACATATTTCATTTCATACATGTGTTGTGTTCCATCAAAAACATAATTGGTATACTGGAACTGATAGTGGTGTTTAGCACTTTTTCTCTTTGATGACACATAAGGGAGAGACTTTGCTGTTGTAATGAAATTAGCCTACCCTACTGTAGCTAGCTGTCCTTAGCTCGCCAGCTAACACTACACAGTTGTTGATTAGAGGATTAAAGATTTCCGCCACCTTTGCTTGATTCATTTTTTACATCCTTTATGGGAATATTTAGCCAAAACTTTTGTCAAAACCCTTCTTCTGTCTTGATATTGTCCCTACAATCCTCAAACTGTAGGGCAGAGTCATACGACATTGGAACATGGTCAACAATAGGGATCTGCGAAATTAGCTGACTAAATAGTTAAACGACATCGCCCTCCGTAGTTGACATCAGATTACTTGTCGGTTAAACACATTAATACTTTTATATGCTGGCCCACATTTCCGGTGAAATTGTGTGCTCAAACTATAACCCAGCCATCCACCACTTTTCAAGTCTGTAGCCCCGGTTAATGGGCCTTTTCCATTGGCTCTACTGCCCGGATGTAAACAAGGAGTGAACAGAGTTTAGCATCCCGAGCTGCTGGCAGTATTTTGATGAAGTAAGTGGAGATAAAGTTGTAAGTAGGCTGTGTCAGGTTATACTGCCATCTAGACCAAAGCAATGCGTTACCACATACTGTACAGTACAGGCATGTGAATGTTAATCTGCATGGAGGACTGAAGGCTGGCGGTGTTAGCACTGCTCACGTTAGCCACAATCAGCAAACCAATGTGACATGGTTTACCCACTGATAATTTTAAATAAAGTAAACTAAATTTTGACTGTTATCCCAGTGTTTTCCTAAAACTGAATTTAAATTTCTGTTTAACCAACAAGAACATTGACAACTAGGAACTTCCCTAGGCACCAAGCTGTTGTTTAACTCCAGTTTAAGAGCGTCCCATCTCCTTGTCATGTTTTTAACCGTTATGGCTGGAGCACACACAACAGAGTTTTGAGCTACAGGTTCAAGGAAATGGCAGGAAGCTTGGCTTTTTGTTGATGATGAATATTTCACCATATTTTCACTGAGGTTATAAATCATGTGTATTCATCACAAAGAACACTTTGTTTCTACACCTACCTGTCATATAAAACAGTCTCAAATGTGTTCAGGGATCTCCATCAGCACCAGGTCCATGGAGTCCTCCAGGTGTCAATGTCTGTATTATATAGTATTTTATAGTACAGTATTTACTGTATGCTATATACTGTTTTACAATACATCTGGATAAACAATCCACAGATAAAATCAATCAATTATTAAGGATACCTTTATTCACTAACAGAAGCAGTATATTCTTCCTTTGGTTAACAACACTTTCACTGCCAAGAAAGATGAAAAATATTAACACAATTTAAATTAGAATATAGTTGAACGACCTCCAGAGGACTGTTAAATTTAATGCAAATTTACTAGTTTAATTACATCTTGTCAAAGCACTCCCCGAACACGGGCCAGAACTGCAGCCGCTTACTGAGTGAACCAGCTTCCTGTTGTCCCACAGCTAATTAAATCCCACTGATGAGAAAACAAAGCAAAATAACAAACAAATTGAACAGAATCAAATGAATAAATTAAATAGCACATTGCGGATGAACTTCAGGTAGAACACACACCTTTAGTATGTGCTCAGTAGCCAATTAACCACATAAATGCATGCTGCTGCTTTATTCAAAAATAAAGCAAATTCTTAATGATTTATGAGTTTTATCTCAGAATAGATTGACTCTTGATGAGAGACAAAACTTCTACATGAGAACTTTTAATCATCACATCTGTTGTATACACAGATTTTCTCACATCTTTTATTTAAACATATTGCGAGTCTAATCTGACCGTGATATCATTCGTTCAATTTCTTGTTAGCACTTCTTCTGACGCACATCTGTCAGACTGATACAAACAGCTGCTCAATACACAACAAAAGCTCCAGGTACACCCGCAGCTTCACCTCGAGACGTAAGCTGCATACATCACCGTGGTTTATATTCTATAGAGCTGTCTACTTTGAAACATGTCCAGCCTGATTTGGTTTAACTACAAAAGTATTGTCACATTGTCCTTCCCTTCTCCCACACAGGTGTTAATTTTACCTTCTGATGCCGTTTCCCTGGGTTTCCTTCTATGAGTGTAGTCTCTTTAAAACAGGTATTTTTTTTAACTTCTTCCCCAGAGCATTCAAAGACCTCTTTGCTGTTTTTTTTTTAGAAGCATTCATTCTTACACTCGTATTGCTCCCTATTCTTCCTCCATTGAAGATCCTTATTAACTTGAGGTAATTAGGAAAAAGGATTTAGATAACTTTGATTGTGAGTCAAACAAGCATCTGTTACTACCACATGTTATTGCTTTTTCCAGCTGTGAGAGCTAATTGAAATTATGTTTCCCACTAAAGCGAAGTTGGTATAGAGTTGAAGAGATACACAGCTTATGAAGTCAATGCTGTTGATGTGTACCGCAGTACTGACTCTATTTTGGTCACAGTTTGTTGGTAGGGGACTGCTTACAGTGCCACTTTTTTCGTTTAAAACAGAGTCTGTTAAGGACCCAAAAACATATTTTCTCAAACATCTACAGTATTCATTATTAGTGCTGGAGCCCTACAGGGACACACAATTATCTGCCAAATATAGAACATTGCGAATGTTGGCCTGAATGCCCCAAAACGTTTTATAAAAGCTCCTGTGAGGAGTTTTTAGCTTGTAATGAAACAGACTGAAATTGATGCCTCTTTAGGAGCTACACAAAGCAAACCAGAATTGTTATTTTGTATTTATTATACTTGAAACTGCTGTTGTGGTGTAGGCTTCAGACAAAGTGATTAAAAGCACGCTAAAGAAACAGCCTTTTTTTCACATGTTCCACTGTAAAGACTCTCGATAAGGGATGTATTTGACTGCTGATAAAATAAAGCAGGATGAGTCTTTAGGTTAAAGAACACGACTTACATATTGTGCAGGACAAAAACAGCAAAGAGATAAAAGGTACTGCTTTGTCAACAGGGGGCGACAAACTAGACAGAAACTGAAAGTTCCCCCTGGAGCTTTAGCAAGATGTCCATTTTGATATGGGATTCAGTTGTAACAGTAAATGTTCCTTGCTTTTCATGCATAGTTACCTTGTTTGGTTTTTGAACAAAACATTTTCAACATTTTTCCTCATTGTGACGTGAAGCTCGTGAATACACTGTCAGAAAAGAAACGTCAAACTCGGGAAGTGGGACTGTATCTGAGGGGGATGTACTGTAAAAGCAGGGAGTGTATTTTATCCAATGATCAGGTGTTTGGTGCTTCACTGCCGACGTGGCCAACCAGTAATACGTAACAATTTGTCCATCTTGGTTTGTTGGGCCTCAAAACAAAATGAGCATACATGATGTGTATTTCATGTTCCCTGAAACACTTCCACTCATGTTAATGGCACTGACATGTTTCTCTAATTACAACTAAACTGATCACGTCTGAGTTATTTTGGCTTTGAAGAGACCGTGCAATTGTTGTAATTCCCTGCTGCTGAAACAAACCGTCTCTCTCAAGCCTTGCCTCTTGTTGAGTTGCAATTTACGCTGTAGATTGGTGCTTATAGTTCCGAGTGCTTGGCGGGCTGCCGTCCACACAAAGCCCCCGACAGAGGCTTTGATGTTTGCCTCGGCGGATCAAAGATGTGTGTACGCGGACCTGCCAGGTGCACAGCTCTTTCATCTCACTTACTTATCCGTCTGCTGCTTCCCGTTCTGTGTGAAAGGGACGGAACAATATGTCGCATTCAGGCTCGCGCCATAATTCACACCTATAAGACTTACTCGGTTTCAGAGACTCCACTCTGGGGGCACTGGATGATTTTCACAGTGTTATGTGAAGAGAAAAAAGAAAAGCACAGACGGATTTGTGATTCCGTTCTCATCACTTTGAAAGCCTTCTGTGTGAGTTACAATAGCAACAGTCCAGAGATATGAGCTCTATCTTAATCCTTTGACCTTAAAGGAGAAAAGACAAGACGATGCTTTATTGAAAAAATATATTTGAAATCATCTCATGCCAGCAAGTGTAGAAGAGCCTGTTTATACCATTAATATGTGTTCTTTATGATCCGATCAAAATGTCGACAAATCGAAGTTCACACCTAGCATTAAAGAGCATCTCCACATGCGTCCTAATTGACCTCTTGTGATTGGATCCCTTCCTTGCTGATAAAAGTAGTGGATGTGGACTAGCAGCAGATAGAGTAAGAGGGAGCACATGAATATGGACAGAATAGTTCAAGGAAAAACATCAAATTAAATGGTTTTTTAAATTAAAATGTATAAAACCTATTATGTTCCTCTACAGTTCTGGTGTTTATCAGTGAATGTATGAAGTCACATCTAATGTTTGCATCTGTTCTCTATAAAATCATCCTATTTAAAAAAACACAATAAAATACACTGAACCAATAGAGTGGGGTTTCGTCCCATATTTCTGCACACCATATACTACAATGCATAAAATACGTTTGTATTTAGAGTTTTGAAACAGCGTTATTTTTTTCACCTGTTACGTTGTGTTTAATGCCAATCTTGTAAAATATGATGAATGTTCAATATGCTGTATGTTGTTTATATATGAATTATTTGCTTCTCTTTTTAAATCTTTATATTACCCCTCCCCCTCCCCACTAAGTGTGTCTGTTTTCCTTGTGTGTGTGTGTGTGTGTGTGTGTGGGTGCGTGGGCGTGTGTCTACGTGTATTCATGTGTCCATCCTTTTTTGTTAAGCGGCCTTGGGTTCCTTGAAAGGCGCTATATAAATTTAAGATATTATATTATTATTATTATTATTATTATTATTATTATATTGTGTTTATTCATGCTCCTTTGGAGGCCAAGACCAAGTCCAAGACCTTAGGGAATAAATCATTCAAAAGTGTATCGCATCGCATCCCACCACATCGTTTCATATTGTCACTACATACAAAATAATAAATCAAAAAACACTTTTTAGAGACACAGCAAAGTTCTAATAAATCAGATACTGATTCATAGGTGACCCTTCATTATGTAGTCCAGGACTACAAAGGTTGAAAGATACGTTCCATACCTCCTCCAAATGTCACCTTAGTGATCAGATCACAATGTCTCCTCTATGTGTCTTGAGTGTGTTAACACATCTACTTTACTTCTTGCTATTTTATTTCTCACGACACATTTTAGTACCAAGTGTAAACAGGGCCTTTGTGTTATGTTGCTGTCCTGACTGTTAAGCCAGGAGAAACTCCAGTTGAATCCGGCTGTTTGCGTTCACATATACAGCTCGTCCTGGAAATATCCTGAGTTTTTCAGGAGATTTCTGCAAGTGTGAAAGCCCTAGTAGACTCCCATATAACTAATACTCCACATTTCCAAGTTCGCTTCCACTATCAGGACCAAAGGTATGAATGTATTTAACATTTTTAACTCTTCATTAACCAGTCGCTGTTTGATCCTCCAATTAATCCTGAGTCGTTAAGATAACACCTAACCACGCCCTCCTTTTCCCTGTTTGCTTTTAAACCTAGGAACTCTCAGAGGAAAACTCTATAAGGACCTCCACAGAGAATTCCCACATTATTGATTACAAATGAGAAAATAAAAGCCAGCATCATTTCATACGCTCTGGGGGGAAGATAACTTGTCTCCATTTACATATCATGTTGCAATTCTTCCCTTAGTATTCACGCCGCTCTGTCTCACAGTGGTCCTTTCCTCCGCACATGACTTCTGGATCATGTACAGAATGGATCCCTTGTTGCTTCAGTTTAGATCATCGACGCTTTGATCTCAATGTAAGCGCATGACGTCCTCATGCATAATCGGAGTATTGATTTTTGCCCTCCTCTTCCTGGCAAATTGATCGGGAAACTAATTGTGCCCTTTTCTCTGGAATCATTTCTTCTTTTCAAAACTACCAATCTTGTTTAAAGAGAAAATAAGCAGTTTAACAGTTTAGCAGGCAAAAGAGGCCATTTAAGCTGCAATTAACGCCACACTTTTCAGTTTAAGTGTCTGCCTAGAGTTGTAGCTATGTAATTGTGTAAGTGGTAGGTTTTGCATTTCCCCCTGAAAAATTAACAAGACAGGAAGCAGCTTAGCGCACTATTACTTTCAGTGTATTACAAGTCACTGCTGTTTTGCAGTATTTCCCTCATGCTGGCTCAGTATAAGTGAGAAAGTGTCACATCTATGAGGTGAAATCTTGATTTTTTGTTCTCTGAACCAAAGCAGGAACTGATTCCCCCCCCCCCCCCCCGCCCATGCTGGTTGCTCAACCGTGCAAACAATACAATAAACGAACAAGAAAACAGAATCTTTAAAGTGTTTGAGGAAAATCTTTGCAGAGTAAGAGTATACTAGAGATGTTTGAGAGCTTGCATGACATGCTAACAGTGAAGGCGCCTTGGCACATATTTTTGTAGGGATCAATATCTTACATAAGCCTCCCATACAACAATAAGAAATCCAATGTTTACTAGAAAACCGTTCAAGAAGGAAATAGACACTCATCTCTGTGACATTTACCGTTCCAGCAGGTCCTGTTGTTGTCTTGTAACACTCAAGGTTGTAATGTGTTTCTATTTAAATGTGTTTGAAAGGTCCTGACTTCAATATGAGAGGAAATGTTTTAATGAACCCTTTTAAATAGCAGATATTCCATGCAGAATTAGACCAAAGACACATTTCTGTCTTTGTCATGCAAAAGTTAGATCAGTGGTTCTCAACTGGTGGGTCGGAACCCAAAAATGGGTCGTGGGTGTTGACCTGGAAAACAAGTTTTGTCAAACAGTCTACGAAGTTCTTTTCAAACACGTTTGTTTTGTTCCGTTTCTTTGGTCTGTCCCTAGATACTGTACTGTACTGTCCGAAGATCCAAACTGCAACATTTTTCATGAAATAAATCTGATGGTTGACGATATCAGAAGTTTGGGTCATGATTTTTCATGGAGGAGTTGGTTGCCATTAATAGTGAGATTATATACAAAGAGTAAAGTTGTTTACCAGAAAACCGAAACAAGCCGCTGAGAGACTAAACTCTGGATACATGGAGGTAGTGGTTATTCTTTGGACAAAAGAAAATGATTATTGCAGATTTCAACTATTGTAGTTATAGTAACCAATGTTTATTGTAAAAAAGGAAAAGAAAAGAAAGGCTGTCTCTGGTGTCAAAGATGGACATTCTGTTGTATAACACAGTCCAATGTTTCCTGAGTGTTGCCTTAGACAGACAGGTTATCATTTCTATGTATCCAGGGTGCTTTGCCAAGTTTCATTTGGTGACATTTGTTTTTTTAAGGATTTTGACTGTTGTGCCTTTTATTTCTTAAAGTAAAGTCTTCAGAAATCTTTGGAATTATCCCTAGTCTTCCAACTAGTTTGAACTATAAAGCAGTGAGGTTAAAAGAAAATGTATGCAGTTTTGACAATGATTGATGTTTGTCTTGTGTGTAAGAAATCTCAATAATACTAAAAAAAGACAAGAAAATGAGGTGTGTTGCCAACCATTTGTTTCTGTGGACAGGCCAACGGCTGCGTCCCATCACTGTCCATGAAGCCCCCTCGCCTTGAACGTACAGATCCTGAGCTCATTTCAGCACAGCACAGAGTGATGGAGAGGGACCTGCCTTTGTTTTGTCAGGCTTTTGATGGAGTCATTGAGTGTGAGAGGTTTCAGGGATGAGGAGCAGGGATTCAGCTGGAGGCGTGGAGCTCAGAGGAGGAGAGGGCAGAGCAAAGAAAAATCATTCCTAAAGGGAGGTAGAGACTGATAGCCAATCATACAAAATATAACAATGTTGTTTTTTTAAGCTTCATTGTGTCACTATACAATCAGCAGTGTCAACACAGATTTCTGACTGTACAACCGTCTGAATACATCAAAATAAGAGGAAATGTACCCAGCAGAGAGTAGATCTAGTGTGTTCTCAGGTATCCAAGGTTACAAATCCCAGTCTGCGGATGTTTCTAAGCCGGGGTCATGCAGAGAGATTGCCCATCACATTTTCGTAAAGGGCAAATCAGACTGCTCCTTTCAGCCAATATCACACTATTTCATACAGGTGCAGGTGGTTTAATACTTAAAGGTAAAGGCATGCAAAGATGTCAGGGATAAAAAACCACTGAGGAAATGAAATATACAGGTTTTTTTTTTTAAAGCAGTGAATTTTTGTTTTACTTTAAAATATTATATTTTGATAAATTGCTTACACAAACGCGTGGCGTTTGAAGGAGCCTCGAGGAGACGGGGTGGGTTAAGACGGAGCCTTGTGGAGATATTACTTTACAAATCTTGCTAGCTTTAGAAGATAATTAAAGAATAGTTTTCATAAAGTTGTTTAGATCTCAAATATACAAGCAATACGTGTTTAAAGGGCACCACTGTGCAAACATACCCTTTGTAATTGGTTTACAAGACCACTACATAGAGCACCATAAAGGAGATGTTCATATTATTATGTATACTTTTTTGTTTTTTTTCCAATACTTGAAGTTTGCTGGAAAAACAAATCTCAAGTGCGATGTTTTGGTTTGTTTCCATGCCTTCAGAAAAGTCCTAGTGTTCTTGATTTGAAAAGAAGCTGAAGCCCACCTAACACTGCTTTATCATATTGTCTTACAGTGTCTTTAACCCTTTCCTGACAACTGATACAGAGGACATAATGTTAAAAGTGAAATGGAAAAAGGATAATCATACACATTGGACCACAGGAAACTAAGGGGTGGGATGGTGGGCAATCTCAAGGACACTGAAATGCATGGGGAATAGAGTGTCTTCAGTCTGGTCTTAAAAAAGCCTAAAGAAGGGGAACACTTCATACTAAGAGGAAGGTTATTCCAGATAATCGTGGCGGCTACAGAAATGCACAATCGCCCTTTCCCTTTAGCCTCAACGAGGAACAGCCATTAACAGCTATTCTGATGACCTGAGAGGTCTGGGTAGGGAGGGTGGGTGAAGGAGTTCATAGATGTACAGAACAGGCAAGGCCATGTAAAAACTTAAAGACCAAATAACAGAACTGTATTTATAATGCCTGCAATGGGAATCAAAGTGCTGCTGAAAATAGCACTGCAGGAGGGGTTTATTTTCAAAGTTACACCAGGATCTAATGAAGATTTATCCTTTTTCTCCCATCGTCTTTATCATCGTATTATTATGGATTTGACCTTTTGGAGACGATGTTATCGGAGGATTCAATATTTGTTTACAGACTTTGGGAGATAAAATGTGTTTCATTGCCCTACTTAGAAATGAGCAGCCGAGTGTGGGGAATATTGACTGCACAAGCTGGTAGTTGTGCTTTAACGGGCTCTTCAGAGTCATGTAGAGATTCAGAGGGATAAATCATTACCATTACAATAAAAAACTAAGTTTTAGAAGTATACTGCACAATCCAGCAGAGCTCTGCTTTATCTCGATAGGTTCTGGGATTAAAAAGCCCCTTGTCCTCAATACATCAGAAATATGCAGGATCGCTGGATTTAAACTGCTCACAGAGCCAAAACACATCCTGCCAAATGATAAGAACTTCAAATGGAAATGCAAGTCATATTGCTGGAATAAACAGCCACATTTTTTATGCTTCAATAAAACAACCATTTGACTCAGGATTTAAAACTTCTGCAAAAAGCCCGAGATGTGCTCAGAACGTTACAAGTAAAGCATGAAAATGTCTTGAAAATGGATTCCTTCTCACTTACTGCAGTTAGGAAAAGTCCGGAGTGTTTATTTGATGCTCAATTTGTGATGCCTTTTACAAAATGTGACGCCCTGTGTGCCCTGGAATAAAAAAAGTAAATATGAGCTATGGCTGCAGGCCTTTTAGTGTAAATAATTATTTAAATTCTATCCTACTACAGAGATGGAAAAATCAACCTAAGGCACGGTCGCCCCGTTCATGTGAACACATAGCAGAGGCCAACAAATCCACAGGAAGTTTGATAGCACTCTTTTATAAGGAAGCTTTTACTCCACAATATATTTACAGAGGGAATATTTGACTTTGGCTGTATTAATATTCAGAATGTCGCTTATTCAACACACGTTTAAGTGTGTTAAGTGTGTGACCACACGTTTAAATGTGTTGAATAATCAGAAAGCTTTGTTATTGTTATCATAAACTACAATAATGGCTTTAACAGTGAGTTAAAGGGGTGCTATGCATATTAAAGTTTGTGTGACTCAGCACTTATACATACTCTATATACTTGCATATGATCAGCATATTAACTGTGAACTGTTTACCCAGTGTGCCTCTCTATGAAGCTGTTATAATACCCATGCAAGCAGCAGCAAAATAAGAGAGTAATAACAATTGATTTACATAAACTGTTGCCCAGTTTCATCTCAGTGACTAAAACATCCAAGGCCCTTATCCCTTTATCTCACAATTCTCTGTCATCAAATAATGTTTAACTTCAGTTTCTCCGTTTCTCATGGTCTTCTGCTGAACAGTACTCCAAGGTTTTGAGCATCCAACTGACCTACAGCCAGCTTGCATCTTTCTCAGACAGTTAAAGTTGTATTTCTTGTTCTTCCTCCTGAGAGTGAGAGAGTTTCTAATTATCCATATCAATTATTGGCCATGTGACAAGGGTATTTTACATTCCCCGAGTTGCTCCACTGCTCTGACTGATTTAGCTGCCATCTGGACCTGCTCCCTAACTTCACCACCACAGACAAAACAGGATGCGAGACCGCAGACGTGCAGCTCCAGTCAATTTCCCTTTGGATTCTGTGGATCGAGAAACATCATCGTATTCACTGCTGCTTTATGTATATAATAAATCATGAAGAGTTTTTAAAGTAAAGTCTTCAATCAAAGATGAGTCTGCAGGCTAATTGAATTATTTAGTAAATGCATGAGCATGATGACTAATAAAAGCAGGAATAATAGTGCAATTCAAGTGTTTCATTATATCTCTCACTTCTTGTTTCCTGGCTGTAATTCTTCGTGTGCTCTTTCCCCTGTTAACCTTTCACACTCCATAAGGTGCGGTAACATTTGGCTCTTGTTCTGACATGTTCAGTCTGTCTGCCAGAATGGCCGTTTTAATGATTTCCTGCTTAATCCGTGTGAGCGTTCAGCAAACTACTCTCCTACTAGAAAAGGTCAAATGCATGCGGTGTTATTGGAAAGGGTTCAAGGCTTTAAAGAAATATCACCTCACTTAGTTGTTTACTTGTGTTCATTTGTTGTAGCCACAAATGTTCTGTTTTACTCTCCCAGCATTTGCTGACTCACTGAAGCAACAACAGAAGTTTTGTGAGCGTATTAATCGAGATGTTGGGCTGTGAGTTCTTTGTTTTTTTTTAGTTGTAGTGTAATAATTCAACAAAAAGCTGTAGAGAGTCATTGTCTGTGTCTTAAATCACACACTAAAGACATAGAAAGACTAAGTCCGCACACCAGAAGCTGCTCCAATTAACATTTAATGGGAATTATCACCACATGTAACATTTCGGGCCCTCTCTGTCTTTATTTGTTTTTTATCCAGCACCCAGTTCTTAACTTTTTGGATGTGCGTGCTGTTTGATATTTTTGAATCACACACTACTCACTATATAGCGCACTTTTTAGGGATTACGCCATTTTGTAGTGGTGTCCGAATACTGAATGAGCATGATCATACCTGATATAGGGGCCTCATTGTAACCCACAATGCAAAGTCTGGATCAAAAGCCTGGTTCAACAAACAACATTGGTCTGATTAGCTCATGTCTGTACTGAGGGTGAATTCTTTGATAGCTCGTCAGTTTTGATTCATGAAGGAAACTCTTTATTCACAAAAAGGTGCATATTTGACCCGACTGACAGGCGGCACGATGTACTGTAATGGTTTGTCAAGAGGCTTAAAATCCGTCTCAGCTCCAGCCCTTAGTCTGTCGTTAGGTTGACTGAAAGTTAGGGTGAGACAGCATTTCCAGCATGGCGACCACCATCAATGGGAGTCTAAAGCCCCCTGCAGTAACAGATGACGTCACTCAGGCTCCATCCATTAATATTTACAGTCTATGGCTCTCACCATAATTGTCATCCTTTAACCTAATCGTTTCATTAGTGTTCTTTTCAGTTAGCTAAATGTCATGTTCAGCCTGTCTGCAGGAATGGAGGAGAATTATTTTTAAGGTGTCAAATCTTCCCATTTTCTAAAGCATATAGATATAGATTTAGGAAAATTATTAGATTCAGATAAAACAATGGCATCAGTTGTATCCTTACAAGGCTTAGAGATCATAGAAATACATATCAATCAGGAAAATGTTAATAAAAAGAGAAAAACCAGGTCAAATCATCTTTACCTTTATTTCCCTAAAACTTGACTAAAACTAACAAAAATCCAATCACGAAAATATAACAAGTAAGTCATAACTTTTGTCAAGGAACAAATCAGGTGTCAAAGTAATTTCAGATAAAAAGTGAAGACTTTTGTGAGTCTGGAGGTGATACAGTGGTGCTTCCTGAGGTGCAGCCCTCAGGCAGCTTCTGTGATAAACAACACTGTGCTGCTTGTATGTAACTGCACATAAAGGCACTTTACTGTCCCTCCTTGCTCTTACCATCCCATAATGCATCTGTGTGATCAATGGGACCCTTGGCTTTGCTCTGGCTCTTATCCCTCTGCTCTCCTCAGTAATCAGCAGTGAGATGTGATCAGAGACGCTCGCCTGTCCTGTCCGCGTCTCATGTCAAACGGCACCAAAGTATTCCTTCTGTCATTTCTGACAGGCCTGTGATGGCGGGGCTGAGACGGGGGCTTTGTCCCAGCGTGATATTTATCTTTGAAATTGAAGAGTTAGACCTACAAGCGACCATTTGACGAGCCTCGTACCCTCTGGCTCTTCTCAGGAACGTCTTTCAAATGAGAAGGATGAAAGAGTTAGCGCCTTTACTCTGTTGGCTTCAGGATTTTACAGCCAGAACTCCTTTAAATACTTTAAACTATATAGTTATTGTAAAAAAGTTTGAGGTTTTACCTAGAAAGTCTGAATTAAAGAAGGACCGGATGAATGTTATAAATACAGTAGTGTCTCAGAAACAGTAGGGAAGAGGAAAAGTCCTCCGCTGGTTATTCGTCTCTTCAACCGTGAACACTGAAACAATTCCTACTGAAAAACAAGCCTATAGTTTCAGAAAAGCTAAGCTAATGTTATTAAACGCACTGACATCCTGTGTGTGTCATCCAGAGCATTGGAGAAACACTCATTTCTAACGTTTTATTCACACATTTTTGACTTTCAGCTGTTCATCAAATTCGGAATAATACCTTCATGAGTGTTTTTTTTTTTTTTTTTTACCTTTTTTTACCTTTCAGCCACAGTTCAGATACAAGCAGAGACTGCTTTAAGAACTATAGCGTCTGTACATGGGGAGCACAAACAAACTGCTAGGCCACTGGCGCCCCAAATTGTCACAAATGAATCTGACTCTAGCAGATAGCTAGCAAGAGCTGCATCTTAATGGTGTTAAAGCTTGGTCATGATACCCAGGCCTCCATCCAACAAATACAGCGTTCACAAGCTTTGTAAGCATTGCTTGTTTATGTAAAATAATTTTTCTTTTTTTGATAGTCAGACTTTTGCAATATTGTTACTGCAAAAGCATGTAAGAGGAGCCAGTGGCCTATTGGTTTCTGCGCACGCCATGCATAGAGGCTGTTGTCCAAGAAGCGGGCGGCACAGGTTCAAATTTGACCTGTGGCTTCTTCCCTGCATGTCATTCCCCACTCTCTCTCTCTCTCTCTCTCTCTCTCTCTCTCTCTATCCACTGTCCTGTCTCTGAAATAAAGGCATCAAAATAGTCCAATAACAAATCTTTAAAAAAATATAAAAAATAGAAAGCATTCTAAACGACATTGTTAATGTCAAAATCATTGATATGGTTCAATAATGAAAAATATTATGACTGTAGATTTTCCATTTCACTCAGCCCATACTTTAAAGACACATCCCATGAACAAAGGCTTAAAAGCCCCTGATCATCACTATTCCATGGCAGACACTCTCAATGATTTTCAGAGTTTTGGTAAAACCCTCTGCGGACTGAATTACAGACTGCAGACGTCTGTAAAATGAAGGATGTTCAGCTTTTCTGCAGAAGAGGAGCGGGACCCTTCACTTTTAAAAGCAGCTCTTAAAAACGCTGCCAATCACTGCGGCTCAGTGTGACAGACACTCCTCTGACAGCATCACCGGGGAGCATTTGTCTGCCGCTCGCCGACAGTCCAAGGTTAATTGATGTATATCATAAAATATTGATAACAAAATGATCGCTTACTGCTCGGAGTAAGAACTGTCTCGTGTTTTGCATGTTAAGCAAGCTTTCGGTTTTCGTATTGTGCGATAAGTAAATGACAGCATAGTCCCCCCCCTCAAGTTAGTCATTTGCACATTTTAGAAGTGGGTTAATGAGTGTGGCTTAATGGGAAAAGTTTCCTCTCCCCTCAAGAAGCACAATGTAATTATTTGATTTATGAGTGGCTGGAGGAGGAACGCAGCAGCCGATCACTCTCAGAACCTCAGAGGGGCCTCAGTCAGGGGTGTGTTAGACAGACAAGCTACCTCTGTTTCCTCCATCCTTTATCATCATTACAGCAGCACCCTGAAGAAACAGGCCTGACTTGTAATAAGTCAAACATCCATGTTGGTTTCATACCCAGACATCATTCAGAACAGACTGCAAAATTAGATGGAAAACAAATAATAGTGAAACAAATCCAAACTGTATTCGGAGCGTAATTTAAATATGCACTACATGGATTCTTTGTTATTTAATCATGTGAACCACAGGATTGTGTTAATACAAGAGGAGCAGAGAATACTGTTAATCACCACATGATGAGACACATTGTGATAGCTTTGTTTTTTCGAGCTTATTGCAGTTGTTAGAAGGGTAATCTTCTTGTTACAGTAATCCAGCTTTTGGAGCAGACAGAAATGCCTCTCGGTTCATTCTTTTGCTGACAGCGTCTGCAGCACAGAGGAGGATTAGCTGACGCCACAAGTCTGCAAAACGCAACAGTAGAGCAAAAGGAGGAAAAAAAGCTGCTTTTACCCTTGAACACATCCAAGAATATTTGTGGAGGAAACGTCTAAGTGTCTACTTTCGCTGCGAGAATTAAGGTCTGTTGTTCTCTAATAAGGCTAAGTGAATGTGTTGCATGTCCAGAGGTATAATGGCATGCAGAGGTAAGAGGTTGTGTTGCAGTATGTCAGTAAGTGACTCAGTGAAAGAGCGCATGCTGGGATCACTTACTGGAATGAAAAAGGGCCGTGGCGTGCAGAGAAAAAAGGACAAACCATTTCATTTGCAGAGGCAGGATCTAAGTGCCCTTTAATGAGAGACTGTCAGTCAAATAAATGGAATAATTTCTTCGGCTTAATTAAAATTATTCATTGCTTAATGTGTGGAGGATACATTGTGTTTGCCCTCTCCATGTTCAAATTGATTTCCAATATTGTCCAGATGGTCTCATGAAAGAAAATAAACCAAAGACATACTTAATAAATACAACTTTTTTTTTACCACATTAGTAAAGGTACTTACAAAACACAAGTACTGTACATGAACACATCTGTTTATATGTCGATACTTAAAGAATTTCTAACAAGAAATAAGAAATTACAGCTTCCCCTCACTGTACCTGTGTGCTTTAATTTAATGTTTTTAGTTAAGATTTTTTTTAAAGTTGCTCCTGAACCAGGTGTCCCAGGTGAAAGACCTAAAACTAAAGGACCTCAAGGCCTTGACTAATCAGGACCTCTGAGTTTCCCCGCCAGCCTCGACGTCATCTTTTGTTGTTGTTTTGGTTGAGAGCCCCCTGGCGGTGGAATTTACTTACTGTGCGTTTAATTTCAGTCTTTTTCATACTGTAAGCATCTAAAAACTCTTTGTGTTACAGCCCTTTGTGATACAGGCTACCAAAGATGAAGATTTGAATTCTTAACATACTGGCTTGATCAAGAACGCATTCACTACCTGCCTACTAACATCCGCCCCTTTGATTGGAATTAAATGGTAAATTTAGCTACACATTGTCAAAAATAAATCAGGTTATTTTTTCCTTAGATTAGTATGTGTCCTGACTTTCCTTCAGCTTCAAAGTTACCCCCCTTGGTTTTGTGTTTTCTTCTGTCGGACACTTTCTAAGGTTGCCTCGAGTTTCTGTTTGCCCTTTTCCTCAGAAGGTGATGCATCGCTGACCCTTGAGTAGCTTCTTGTCACAGCATGAGGGAAGAAGAGGAAGAGGTCTCGCAATCATTATTCTCCATTCTCTTCCTCTCACAGATTGTCTGTAACCCTCCATAATACCCCCTCTGCGTTTTTCCTTTAGCCCAGACATCCTGTGATCCTGTTTGCCTGGAGCATCAACTCATCTCAAGGCAGAGAAGGAGATGTTGTCTCCACAAACACCAGTAGAGACTTCATTCAAAAATGACCTCAAAGACAAAAATATTGGTTCTTCTCCCATTGTTAGTAATGGAAAGAGACTAGAAAAGATTGTCATTGCATTTAAAAAGAGTTCAGGTGACATTCATTAAATAAAATCAAGTTATTAAATCACAAGATTTTCCCCATATTTGTATTAACATTACTGTAAATGAAATGGTCAACAGGGTACACTGTGCACAGCCTAAACACGTTCACAGGTGCTCACGGTTGCAGGATCATACCATGAATAATAAATCAGAAGTCCATGGCACACTGAAGATAACTTTACTATATTTTTATTGTGCTCGAACAACGCGTTTCGCCTGTAGCATCCTCAGGTTCGCCCAGCACAATCATGGGTTTGAACTTAACTGTATCTCAGACTTACAGACAGAAATATTTAATTGAATTTGAAACAATAAGCTATAACTTTAATGGCAACATTTTAGTCATACAGTAGTTGGAGGGAATTATTCACTAATGGATTGATTCTCTGAAAAATAAAAATTCGAAATAAAGAATTCAAAATCTACATGCACATTTTAAGTTTTGGAAATGTGTCATATCTGACGTCATTTGTAGACACTATTGCCCAGAATATATGGATACATCCCATCTTAAATGATTAAAGCCTTCATTTGTTTGCTGGACATTCTCCTATCCTCTTAGAAGACTTTCTATACAATCTTGGAGATTGACTGCTGGATTCTGCCCGCATTTAGCCTTCAAAGCTGCAGTGAGGTTCAGATGATGTTGGTAAAAAAAAAGGCCTGGATCCTGGACTGAGCTTGGTGCATGACAGTGTCGTCAAAAAAGACGGATTATCCTTCCAATAATGACACAAACATGGAAGCACATTGCTGTCTTAAAACTGCTGTGAGGACTTTTTAGCTGGTTGTGAAATGGACACATTTTAATACTGATTCCTGTATTTGATATACAAAAGCAAACAAGACCATCTGCATCAAGGTGGATTATTTCTATAGTTAATTTGAATGCTTGTAAACGCTAAGTTAGGTAAGGTTTCAAATGAGCAGGCTGAAGAAAACGTCTTTAACATTTCCTTAACAATTAGTGTTGGACTATCAAAAGAAAGGAGGATGAGATTTGTCATCAGAGAACACTGACACATGTAGGGAACAAGATCTGTAGAGAGATAAAAAGGTACTTCTTTGTCCACAAGGGGGCTCCAAAACCAACACATTTTGGTACTAAAAGTTCCTCACAGGAGCTTTAAGGGCACACTCACACTAGGCAAAGTTGTCCCGTACCATGCTTAAGCACGATTGTCCCCCCTCCCTATCCCCCTGCTGACCTGCACTCACACTGCTCCAGGACTAACCAGGCCTGAGCATGGTTACCTCTTGTACATAATGATGTAATAAAACACATGCATGGCTTTACGTGATCATGAGACGTGCTTAGTTTAAAAGACAGGTGGACTCAAGAGAGAGAAAAAAAAAGGGACGCACAGTCGAGTCCGCTTCCTCACATCGGAGAACAACACAGAGAACATGACAGCTACTTTACTGACTTTGTGGCTCCGGGATTTCTCCATAATGACGGCTGTCCACGTTGTGTATCTGTGCTTGTGCTCGTGCATGAACTGTACCGTGCCGAAGCACACCTCTTCTAAACGTGCCAGGGCCAAGGAAGTGTACCGTGCGTGAGCATGGATCGGAGCACTCGCACTAGTCAAACGAACTGGACTTTCAGGGTGAAGCATGCTTAGGCACAGTACGGATTGCCTAGTATAAGTGCGCCCAAATACTCACTCACTTTACTCACTTTAGCATTGATATTTCCTTTCACTGGAAATTAGGAGCATTAATCGTTAAAAGCAGTCCAATAGGACACAAAATTGCACCGACAGTAATGTCCTTTTATGTCCAAGTTCATAATTCCAGCAAGTAACATTGAAACAATTCAGTTAATGGAGCCATTTTTCTTCTTTTGTCGCTCTTTCTTTATGTCTTCATCCCTTTTTCTCTGGCAATCTGTTCAAGGGGGTACTGAAAACTCGGACAGACTAAGACTAAGGCCTGCTGGTTCAGTCCTAATTGAGCTTCCAAAAGGGGAGTGGAACATAACTCTCTCCTTCCCCCTTTCTTTTCTCTCCCTCCCTCCCTCTGTCTTCATCTCTCTGCCTTTCTGTCTCCTCCTCCCTTTCCCTCCCTCTCTCTCTCTCTGGCCTGACTCCAGATGAGTAAGAGCTCCAGGCACTTGGTCTCAGGTTGTTTGAGCTTCACAAAAAAATACAGAGAATTATTGGAGAGGGATGGACTGCCAAAGAAAAAAAAAAAGTAGAAATCCCAAACATTTTCTTCGATCCTGCTGTGACAAAGAGCTGCATGAGGGTGTTGTGGTTTGGGGATCTTCTAAGCTGAAGGGCAAACAGTAACCTGAGGCGGCATCTGACAGCACAAACACAAAGCTTACAGGGAGTCCATCTGAAGGGGGAGAACTGTGAGCGTGAATACGATTCAGGGATTCTTAAAGAAGAAGTTATCTGGTGGAGTCTATACTGAGTGTTTCTCTAACAGGCTCAGGGCGGTGCTGCAGTGTATTAGTATGTGACCTGTGAATCAGGAGGCTGAATTCAAACAGCATATTGACATTTATAAGGTTCAACCTTTGACAGCTGTATGAACGTCTGAGTCTCCACTACACCTAAGTTAGCTCTCTTTGATGAATGAGAGGAATCCTCCATTATTAAAATGACTTTTTCTTTGTGCTACAATATGTCATCTGCCGAGGTGTACTTTCTTCTTAGTACTAACTCATGAAGGAGTCAGGATTTAGAAAAGCGATCCTATGTGTGTCTTTAGCAACAGTAGTTATGTCTGTTTTCTAATACAGAGTGAAAAAGATCAGTAGAGATTTAGATTTACATTGTTTATTGGGGCACATTGTGTATTGCACCTGCCATGTGTTTTTAGAATTAGGGTGGAATACTTAAACTACTTTGCAACATACACATTTTGTGAAAAACATGATGCTCACCAAGATTCTCTCAAATTACATTCATGTATTAGTAATAAATGTAATTTCAAAGTCGCAAGGATTCTGAAATACAATATCTACTGAGGACGTATTTGATTTTCTTTCCCGCAATAAAAGCATTCATGCATCACAAATTCAAATTAGTGACTACAAAACCAGAATGTTTCATACAGAAAAGATAACAGTGCACGGAGATGTTGGTTTTCAAAATCCTACTCATTCCCTTATTTCAAACAAAGTTGTTTTGTGGCTTAAACTGTAACAGTAATTAAGTGTTGACGCAATCCCAGGTGTCCGACTGTCAGGCAAAGGGTATCGGAATTGTTCAGAAAATTGTTCAGAAAATGCTCTAAAATCTAAAGCTGTTCATAGTGAAGCAGAAGGGACTGACAAGTTTCTACTATTAATGAAATGAATTTTAAGATGAGATGTAGTTGTGCTAATGAAAAGACCTCTGAACCACCGTAACTTACTACAGTAAGCAGGAGGTCATCTGAGGACGAAGCAGCATCGAACTTGAAATGTTTGTAATCTCAGTTACGCATAGGCATGCATGTACACAAAAGTGTGAATACATCGTTGAAAATGTAACAGTTTAAAAAACACTTTCAGATGGCATTTAAATGAGCCCTTACTTAAAAGTATGCAGACAGACATTTAGAGGACTTAGGAGAGGAGTTATTTAGGATTCTGTACGAGAGCCATCTGCACAGAAGATAGTTTATGTAAGATCATTTATTGGATTTGGGCCAAAGCTCAATCCTACTTGTGCACTCCCTTAATTTAAACTTCGGCTCCAAATACTGAGGGGACATAACAGACAGACTGCAGCCTGTCTTTGAGTTCTACATTTATTCATATTAGTTGATAATATGCAGCGTCATCCCCCACTAAAGATTAAATACGAGCTCATAGCCTTATTGCACTTGGAAAGAGAATTGAGGATATACAAGATCTCTGTCATCTTCAGCACCAACTTTAATAATCACCCGTGTAAAACCGTTGATCTGAGCTCTGCTGGATTATTAAAGACTCGGCTGATAAAGACGGAGCCATTTGTGGAGCGGACATAGAGAGGGCATGAGTGTCGTCCCTGCTGCTATGTGTGGACATGCTTAATCTGGATTAGGGCTAGCCTACAAAACAATGCAGAGAAAGAGAGCAGAGCCTGTTACAAATGTGAGCATCCAGTCTGTGGAGAATATAAATAACTACTGCAGAAGTTTCAGGGAAAGAATCGCTGAAATCCCACTCATCCGGTCTGACACACAGCAGAGAGATGGATCTGTTATTGCCCCAGGAGCTGCAGTTATTGCATATTTATTAAACAAATAATTAACATGAGTGTGTGTGTGTGTGTGTGTGTGTGTGTGTGTGTGTGTGTGTGCGTGTGTGTGTGTGTGTGTGTGTGTGTGTGTGTGTGTGTGCGTGTGTGCCACAGAGCTTTTTCATTACACCACTGCGTCTCTCTGCTCTCTGGCAGCCATCCAAGGTGTTCCAGCCACTGATCAGGCCCAGGGTGTGAGATGTTGGATGAAGGAGGAGGAGAGGGAGGAACAAGGGGGGGAGTAAAGGTGGATTTATTAGCCACAATTAACATCAAGCTATTGTATAAGGCTCCTGTGGACAATATCAAAGGGCTTGCTGAGCAGAACAAGCAGTCCGGTTTCATTAAAAAGGGTCTTGGCGATGTCAGATGGAGACAAAGGTGACACCGGTCAGAAGGCAGGGGTACCAGTTGGGTGGTGTGTGCAGGGTGTGAGGCCTGGAGGTGTTGGAAGTCGGCTCTTTGTGCTGCAGAGTCTGCAGAGCTGCACTCAGCTATGGATCTGCCACATGATGGGATATGAATATGTATGCAGGTTAACTGATGTGCTAGACTCTAATTGCGGTGGGAGGGGAAGAAGCCTGAAGTGCAATGCTTCATGGGAGCTGCTTCTTATCCTTGCATATAGCATATTATCCCTTACAAGATGTAGGTGGGACACTTAAGAGGGTATTTTCTCTTAGTTCAGCTGTTAATTTCATTTTAAATTTCTTACATTATTGTTTTTCCTCTGCTGCATGCTCCCCCTCCCCCGCCTCCCAGGTTACAACAAAGGATATATAAACTGATGTTCAGATCGACAAATATTGTGAATCGATTACAATTAATGTAGAATTTCAACCTTCATGTTAATTAATTTTGACTTTTTGAAGTTTGAGGAGATGCCGACTAAAAGTAAGCCCCGACATTACAGTACCTTGTCATTTCTTAATTTAATTTTTAGATCCTTTTTAAATGCACTTCTGATAGCTTCCACTAATATTGCCAGCATTGATGTAATTATATTTGTTGCAGCTTTTGTTGTCCCTCAATTTCTGCCTTCTTCCCTCTGCCAATTAGCTTTTAACCAAATGTGATTATGATGAATAAATGCTAACGTTCAGCTCCACTAGAGGGTGGCACATCAGTTTACCTAAGGCGAGGCTTTCAAACTTGAGGGGGGAGGGGGAGAGGGAAAAAAAAAAACACATGCTGAATGAAGCTAATTTTAAGGGATGTGCTTTTGATTTTGAGTGTTTGCATAAGCACAGCGAAACATTTCCGATTAAATTCCCCCAAAGTGTGGCAACCATGAAATCTCCTTAATTAGGCCAGCCAACAATCCATTATAGTCTCTGAACACGCTGGACCCTAATGGTGATTAAAAGAAACCAATCACCTTTACAGTCATTTAAAGTCCAAGAAAGGCAGCTTGGAAAGTCTACTTAGCAAGCTAGAAAAAATAACAGCAGTAAGCTCTAAGAGTTGGATAGCTTTGGATTTATACACAATTTAAGTCAGAAGACAGTTTTTGGAATTAAAAACGACTCCAGCAGTGGTTTGTTGGTCAAACATCAGACATCTCAGTGAAGGTCAGGTTGGTACTGATGGTTGGATGGAGTGACAGCTGTCACTTCCTGAACAAAGGTCAATCCTTCTGATCACACCATCACATCTCAGCTCTTGGATCACCAGTAATAATTGCAGACATGCACACACATTGATATGCATGTGTGCACACCAAACGTTTCGAGCCTTATTCTCTTATTAAGCCAATCGGTGTGGGAGCAGCCTCTGTACCAATCTTCAGTTAAATAAGGCTGTCTAAATGGTATTTATCATGGAAATCACACTAAATTATGTCGTACATCTTCAGTACATTCCAACTTCAGCCATTAAGTCCAAAAAGCCGACATTATTCCATTGAAGTTATTCATCTAATTGGAGAATAATTCCCCACATTTGTGCTCACAGTGTACGACAACATTTAAATTCAGAGATCCCATTTCTATTCTCCTCTCCAAATGTTTGCAAAGCGCATCATTACTGCCGACATGAAAGAAGAAACACTGTTGACACAGTTTCTGTATCTCTGTGTGTCAATACTGAAATCTCGCTCATAGCAAGAAGGACAAAATGTCAGTTTGAATCACAGATATTAATAATGAATTATCAACACAGTATTAACACTGTGCAAGGCTTTCTAAATTAGCAGAACCCATAACTGTTTACACTCACAAGTTCAACAATCAACCAATCAGATTTTAGGTTGAAGCCTCGATTTTCATGATCATTGGGTAATTTTGATAAACTTCATCCTTCAAGTCTTTGGCTCTTCATGTGACCATATAGAAGACTGTAATTATGTAAATAAAGTTAATGTAGATACAATAATCTGTGACCTTATACATTTGTTTGAAGAGCTTCGACTTTTTTGAAGTAAAACAGGCTAAGGTTTTTCATTGCCAGTAATAACAAGTTTTCATATTTCTCTTCTCAATAAACGGTCAAAGTGAGACACCTGAGCATTGTTGTGTGATACAGACTTCAGTTCTTACAAGATTTCAATAGATTTGTTTGTTCAGGGAGCCTGGTCTTTGTCTCTTAGGTAACAAACTCAAGGACATTTTATTCTGAAATGATTGTTTTCTTTCCCCCTTTTTCTCAAAGTCAAAACATTACTTGAGATTCCAAAATCATTTTTGGATCAAATCAATCATCGATGAATCGGAGAGATTTACAACCCCAGCAAATTCTTGCTAAACATTACATTATTAGAACTACATCATCTTATGTGTGTCTGGCGTTTTGCAGTGACTTGTCGTTTATGTTTACCCAGAAAGCATCAGCTCACTCTGCAGGGACATCAGAGGTTTTTGGTCACAGTAGGGAATATTGTGAAAGCAATAAAGCCACAGTGTTTGTTCTTCTGTGACTCCTGAGATCTTTCCCACACGCCCTGTACACTTTAATTGAAATCATCCGTCCATTGTTTGAGACGACAGTTTTAATTTACAGAGATAAGCGAGCTTGGCCTTGACCTTGCTCTGCTCTGACATGGATCGCTGCCCTGCCACCTTCAGAGGTGCCTTCAATCAACTCAGGGGTTTTCTTTTGGACTGTACTTCTCATTTTTTGGCCATGTGCTCCTTATTTTCCCCCTGACTCGGTTTTTCTTTGACAGCTGCAGTGTGAGAAAAGAAAATCTATGTAAACAGTACTTCAGTCAACAGATCAACATCTCCTTTTGTTCCGACTGACCGGCGGTATTGATTACATAATGCTCTGTCCACTCGGCTGCTTCCCTCCCTTTGTTGCCTTTATTAGACGCTCTGCACAAAGCCGGTCACTCTCAGCGTTCACGGTGAAAGAGAAAAGAGTGCAACTGTGAGGAGAGCTATAGCAATGGCAGACATGATGGGAAGCTCATGGCTTGGAGAGTCTTAAATCCTGCTTTTAAGCGCCTTTAGTGGAGTGTGAAATACAGTGCATGGACTCCATTATGTATGGGTTCCATTTGCCAGCATGGCTGCGTGGTTTTAAAATGCATAGCTGTGGAAACAGTCTTCTGGTGAAGTCACATTCACACACTTTCCTCCAGTAATTGATATTAATTACTTGTCAGCTGCCTCGCATTCAATTCTGCATGCTTGACAGCTCTGTAGACTAACCAGAAACTTCCACAGACTGCACTCAGAGAGTGAGTGACTTATGATTAATTCTCTAACATATGCTACAAAATTCAGTGCCCAGATGTGGTAGCGATTGAAAATATTTATCTAATTTGGAACTTCTATTCTGCACATGAAAACAAGGATGATGATACACGGATAATTTAATCATAGACACTATAAATAACGGGTGTAGCATTACCCATCATACATAAGTTTGTTGTTCCCTTAAGTTTGGCATGGCCGCCTCCATGTTGGTTATCTGGAGCCAGATGTGATCATAATTGACCAAAGCGTTGTGCTGGATAGGCGGAGCAGGAGTTAGCTAACACAAAGTCATCAACACCTACAGCTAACTCATTCGCTGGTGAAAAAGATAGTTTAACATCTTATTTCTCACAGGATGAGATTGCTTTGCAGATAGTGGTTGACCACAGTTGTTTATTTATAGAACTGAAGAAGCTTCCAGGACTTGTAGAAAATAGCAGACAAAACTCTTGTGTGAGAGATTGGATTGTGGCATCACCACAGCCTAAATCTTCTCTGCTGGGAAACAATTCTGACTACCATGTGCTACTGAATGAAGGCCTTTTCAGGGACAGGCATGGGAAATTAGCATTAGCTATAAATGCTGTGGTGCAGTGCATTGAAAAATTGTTGTTCAGTTCTCCATGTATTGCATCTGTCCCTGCCAAATAAACCGAAAAAAAAGAAAAGAAGAAATTATAAATAAATGTAGAAAAACACTGAAGAAGCCAGGCACAGCAACTTTAACTTTTAGTGCTAGCTTCAAGTGGACACTCATGGAACTGCAGTTTTTGCCACTTCTGCATTTAATTTCTGAAACTTGTAAGTTACCACTAAAATAACAGAGAGCATTTGACTGACTGATTGATGACACTATCCTGAACACTTTTAGAGCCACATAAAATGGCACTATTTTTCTTAAATGTTTATTTTCCACTGAATTCTGAATGCATGTTAACATGAGTGACAGTAAGAGGGGAATAGAGTTTTTCAGCATAAAAGCCCAAATAAAATGAAAAAAAAAAATTGTGTTCCGATGAAGATGAGGGTCCCTCAGCCTCCCTCAGCCTCCCCTCAAGCAAACTGCTGCATTAAAGCTGGCCCGCTCTAAGGGTCAGTATTAAAGCCCCCTCGTCTCTGTAAATATGCACCTGTAAGTGTATTTTCACTCAGCTGTTAGTCTAGAAATGATGTTACACCCCTCCTCACCCCTGCCAGGTGAGAGAGAGGCTGAGGTAAAAAGGGATCAGACAAGATAAACAGCATTAGCATGACTGAAGTGAGCAGCTTTAGCGGAGAGGGACTTCTTTGAAGACTTACAGCCTAATCCCTTCTGCTGAACCTCCATCTACGCCCCAGCTTTTGTTTCTCAGAGTGTAAGACCAACTCCTGCAGGAGCTGCAGAGAGAGAGAGAGAGAGAGAGAGAGAGAGAGAGAGAGAGAGAGAGAGAGAGAGAGAGAGAGAGAGAGAGAGAGAGAGAGAGAGAAAGATAAAGAAAGAGAGAGAGAGACAGAGAGAGGGTCAATTTCAACAAATGTGAACATAAATTTAGGATGAACACACTGTTCATACCATGTGAGCATATTAGAAACAGCTTTTACTAAAACTCAGCACAACTGAAAAGCACCACAGACTACTTCGCTAAATGAACATGAGGGTATGATTTATTGTTGAACAAATACACTACATTAAACTATCCCTGACATTAGGATTCCATCAGGTAACTTAATAATTGCTGCACTGGCAAAACAAATCAATGACTGTAGTTATATTCCTTAACTTTTGGTTTCTTTGAAATCTGGAGTTTAAACATGGAACTTGTGCAAATTGTAGCTGGATTTAAAGACCATGTTCGCGTACCAACTTTTCTTTGTCTTCAAAATTATTCAACTGACTTTGCAAACTCTTCAGAATGCAAGGCTTAAGTATGATACCTACAGCGTGACATTTTGAAGCTCAGGGTCACTGACCAAGCTGCTGTATTTGACACATTGGGAAGGGGGATGGGCTGTTTTTTAAAATTCTAAATTAATTGGATTACAGCCCCACCAATAGAAAAAACATTTAAAAGCAATAACTTATCATTTACACACTCCTATCACGTCACGTTAGCTAATCAGCTCACTTGAGAGATTTGTGCAGTCTGGGATTTTGAGGGTCGAAGGGGATTGTATTGTTGCATCAGTGGAGCTTTAAAAAAAGAAGCAATTAACATTTAGAGAGTGTTTAAAGGAAATGTGAAGGGAGGACATGAAAGGCCCCTCTCTCTCTTTCTCTCTGAACATCAAGTGCTCTCACAGACTGACGCAGGCATGCAGGTCCATATGGAATAAGAGCTGAGTGAACATGGTAGGCCCTGTGTGAAGACTTTGGCCCCGGTAATGATGAGAAGCCACTGCAATGGACTCCCAGTGTTGTAGACTCATGACACAGGCTGCATTTATACCTGTCCCGTTCAATTAGCATCCCATCTGGTCATCTCTGTTTCTGCTGCCACAGCAGTGAAAAGAGAATTCACTTTTTGAGGACTTCAAAGCCGGTTTGAACGCTCGGCATAGTCCCCTATAGCAACGCAGCTCAAAGGACGGTAGCTACAGTGACTGCCAATTAGGATTTCCAACGAGACCCATTAGATCCCAAAGAAAAATAGATGTTTCAAAGAGGGGACACAGAAGAAAGTGCAGTTTTATGAAGGCTGTTAAAACATTTTATGCTGCCGGACTATAATGCGCCATATCTCTGCCTTTGGAGTAAGTTTTTGAAGGACAAACTGTTATTTTAAAGGGAGTTACTCACCTGCGAGCTGTCAGATGTTGAAGCTGAGTGCCGTTTGATGAGACTTTCTAATAAACTCATTGAGAGTGCCCTTCAACAACGGTCATCACAATCGAAGCTGCAGAAGGTGAGGCTGAGAGAGAGAGGCTGGATGTGCCCCAATCACACACATAAAAGATTTAACATCGCCCCGAGGTGTTTTTACAGCTCTGTTGTACCTCAAAGGTGCATTAAGGAAGATTTTACAGGCCTATAGCACAAATGGGGGTAATAAATCATCAGGGATTTGATAAAGTTGTCACCAGTGACTCAGCAGTTACTTTGCACGCTGCTGGGATTTTTGGATTTCAGAAATTCAATGAGTGGACTTCACCGGCTTCTCCTTGTTGTTTCAATGACTTAGGCACACTTTCACTATAGGCCCAGTTGCCTATAGTGTAACCGTCTTCTGAAGCATGATTGCTCCGCCTCCTCATTCCTCATCTGGCCTGCACTCACACTGCTCCAGGACTAACCTGGCCTGAGCACGGTTACCTCTTGTACATAACGTCGTAATACACCGCATGCATGGCTTTACGTGATCGTGAAGCACGCTTATTTTACAAGACAGACAGACTCAAAAAAAAAGGGACGCTTGTTCGAGTCCGCGTGCACACATCGGAGAACAACACGGAGAACATGACAGCTACTTTACTGACTTTGTGGCTTATTTGAGTAATTTTAGTCGGATACAGCAGTAACACTCTGGGATTTATCGATAACGGAGGCAGGATTGATTATACTTCATGTCCACGTTGTGTACCAATGCTTGTATTCATGCATGAGCAACTACCGTGCTGAAGCATACCTCTTTCAACCGTGCCAGGGCCAAGGAAGTGTACTGGCTTGAGTACAGATCGGAGCACTCACACTGGTCAAACCAACTGGACTTTGAGGGTGAGGCGTGCTTATGGACGGTACGTATTGCGTAGTGTGAGTGCATCCTTAAAGACGACAGTACAGAGTCCAGAGCTGCACGTCCACACATTGAATCCCTAACTCACAAGAACAATATAACATCTAGATTAAAAAACAAACCTGATTCTAACAATGTGACTTTTATATCAGAGCACTTAAGATTAAAGACATAAATCAGACCAGAAAAATGATGAAGCCTGAAATGCAACAGCAGATTTGTGAACCTTTCACCCAAAGAGATAACACATTTACTTTTTTTAAATCTCATTCTGTGGGGGAATCAAACAAACACATTAACTAAGTTTCAAGGCAGAGCACCAGGCCAAGCTTCAGAGCAGGGTAAGCTGACATGCTAACTCAAACTGTTAACTTGTTTTAGAGATTTGATGCACTAAACATGCCTAACAATATCTCATTGGGTGCAACTAACCAACTCAAAATGCTTTCCCTGAATTATCTTTAAATACAGTCTTGTGACATTAAAGAGCATGGGGAGCTATTAAATATGATAAGATGAACAGCAGCAGCTGTCTGAAAAGTAAAAAAAATGAATTGGAAAAACATCAGCTATATTGATAATTTGTTGTTAATTGTCTCAAACAAGAGTAAACCAGTCTGGTCTATAAATCCCAACAGTTTGGATGTTGTCTCTTAGCTTGATTATGACTTGGCATTAGGATGGATGTATTTGGCAGATGTTACAGAACACAGATCAGCAATTCTGAATGGCAGATTTATTTTTTAAACAACAGAAGCACACAAGTGCTTTGTCATTATTGTTTCTTTTAGTCTTTGAGAGTTTAAAAGTAGGCCTATAGCTTCAGTACATGTGGGTGGACGCTACAAGTTGTTACTGGAGGACAGAACCATCCCCTGTCAGCTCTTTTCCATGAGGGTCATCTAACAGGTGAGATCGTACTGACAGTCCAGCAGAGCTTTCTGTCACACAGATTAATGGACACTTCAATCCAATTTCAGTTTATATCTACAGAGGGTCGATCCGTTCTTCTGTTTGCTCTCGGCTCAACATGCTGTTTTTTTCGAGCTCTTCTATCAGGGAATTTATTGTCTCAAACAGAGCTGCTGTTATTATTTTTATTTTTCACATTAAATATTCTGATTAGAGGTACACCGATCGATCAGCTGGTCTCTGGTATTGGCTGATTTTCGGCCTGTTTGGCTGTGATCGGTGATCGGCCAGTCCTCTCAAATATGTCAGATCATGTGCCGATCTCAAATAAAAACACACAAGCCGCACAAAACAAAGACCAAACAAGGGAACTTGCTCCTCTTGTTTAAAAGTACCTGTATCAGTTTTTGCTTCACATCCACACTGTTCACACGTATGCACTCCCTCTCTCTCTCTCTCTTTTTCTCAGTGTCGCCCTCTCTCTCTGGCAGATCAGCTGCTGTTGCTTAATCAGCCTTGATAAGGATTTAATTATTTAGCCAATATGTCAATCATTACAGCATTTCTCCTTTCATGAAAGAGTATCAAATAACTTGGATAGTCATAAAACACAAGAATCAGGGAACATTGCAATGGTCTGCGGGAAATTGGATGGATATGTTTGATGTTTCTATGGCAACCCTAATGATGATTACACACCAAAGAACAAAATTAAAGTAACTTGATGTTGGCAGCTGAAAAAAAACAACTCTTCTCTATCTTTCATTTGTGAATTGTCCTGATTACTTAAAAGGAAGTTTCAACAACATACATTACAGCAGCAGTAGATATACACTATCAAAATACAGCACACACATGCAACAGTGCAATATTACATTGCTAAGCCATATAAGCCATTAGTAAGACAGGCCTTAGACGGGTCGGCTAACCACTGCACCTCTTTGTGACACTTTGGTTTATTAGACAGCTAGATAATTATATTTACATAACATTCTGTAAATACTTAATTAGTTTGTATGACATTTAAATTATTGTGTGCTGCAAATGACACATTTTGGATGATTGGAGGTTTTCATGATACCTCATTTGTGAAGTCTTACTTCATAACTCCTGATAGCTCCAGTAAGAGAGGAGTGATGTCCTCTCCCTCTGTTTCTTTGTGTCCTGTCTTTACTTTTAACTCGGCGTTGCTCAGTCTGCATTGACTCGTCTATCTTCCATCACCAAAGCAATCATAGCAAACCATCGTCCTTCTGGTCAATAATCCGTCCACAGTGTGTACCTGCTTCACACACGTCCAGGTTTTAATCTCTCTGTCCGGGAACTTTGACTCCTTCTCCTGTGACCCCTGAACCAGAGCTGCGGCTGCGTCCTTGACTCGACCTTTATTGGATTCCGACTGTCACATTACTGACAGAAGTGTAGAAACATCATCACAATGTGTGGCCATTGAATTCCTATACAGTCTTCACAAGTCAATGCTGTTTGACAGGTGATTGGTCTGTACCTGAGACCTGATGATAGAAGCTGTGGATGATGGCAGCTATGAGGGCAGATCCATCAGGTCAGAAGGTTATTTAGGGGTCAGACAGTGCTCGCCCCGCATGTAATCATTACATCCTGGAGAATAATTGTAGCCTTATAATTACCCGAAACGTCTGGAAGTCTGAATATCCTTTGATGCAAAATGAGTGTCATGTTCACCTTTATATCCATGAGCACTGTCCATGTTGAAGTGTTCCAACTGTAATAACCAATTTCAAGGTTAGATGTAAAGTGCTTATGTAAAAGGATCTAAGGAGACTATAAATGTATCAAATGCTGCAGCCAGCCTCTGACTGTTTCACATAATAGGGATCATATCAGTCCAGGTCTAGCTGCTCTGCACTGGCTTGCAGTACATTACAGGATCAATTTTAAGGTTGCATTTTTAAAGCCCTAAATGGCTTGGCTCCTTTTTTCTGACTGGACTCCTCAGCCCCTACAGAATGACCAGGCCCCTTAGATCTTCAAACATGGGCCTCCTGGCTGTCCCTCGTTCACATTTGAGGTGAACTTTGAGGTGACCAAGCCTTTGCAGTCAAGGCCCCTCGGTTGTGGAACAGCCTTCCTTCCTCATTTAGATCAGACCCCTCTGTGGAATCCCACCTAAAAACATACTTTGAGTCCTAATTACTGTAGGTTTCTTGTATTTCTTTAAAATGTAATATTACTAACCTTTTTATTATTCAATAGCTAATAGTCTCTATTGTCATTTTTCTGTAACTATACTGATTTTCTGATTTGTTCCATGAACAGCACTTTGGTCAGCTGTTTTTAAATGTGCTTTACAAATACATTTGATTGATTGATCAAATGCAGCAGTTATCAGAAGCTTATAATGTAAAAAATCACCTTGAAAAATTCTCATCATTAATGATATGCACTCAACAGAAATAACTCATTTCCTTTTGTTGGCTTTAGCTGTGATACGAATGTGAAAGTAAAGGCATTATGGCCTGTAAAAAGAGAACAGAAAAATAAAGTGATGCAGAGGGTTCAGGCTGGAAGTCTCCTCTCAGGTCCAGAAGGTGAACGTCTGGTGTTGATCAGCTGAGGTGTAAATGATTAGTTATTAATGAGAGGCCGCACATTGTGAAAGAGATTACGGTTGATTTGCCAAAGGCGCCAACACACTGAGATCCCTTTGGAAAGACCAGCCTTGTATATCTTCTAAATGTTTTCAAGGCTTTTTAAAAATGTATTTTTATGATAATATGAGGTGAAAGAAAAGGGAGAGTCCCTACACGCTGTCATCACTGACAGACGATGCATCAGTTGTTGACCTTCACACACATCCCATTTACAATGTGAAACAACACTATTTATCCTGCAGCCACAGGGTGTAACAGACAGCCGAAGAGAGGGCCTGAGCGTTGAATATGTCTCAAATAGAAGTCTTAAAAGTATCTTATGAATGAGGAATAAATTGCAATTCTGAGTAAGTACAATACCAAAGGCTTTCCTTAAGGCCAGAGCAGAGGTCACATTAAGCAAATAGTTTTTACGTCTTTCACAGAATGTTTTGAACAATGACGGAAAAATCTGAAGGCTGTTTAACATTTTGATGTGGATGTAATTTGCTGTCAATATGCAGGCCAAAAGTTTCCTCATATTGTTTACAATGCTCCCACATGACACACAGTCAACTTGAAGGCCATCAGCTCACTCTCTCCTTCTCTCCTACACACATGTATTTGGTCAGGTGTGGAGTGAATTGGTACAGCACCTGTCTTCAGGGGACGTACAACCTTCATAGCTTTCCCCCACATTAAAACGTGTTAAACTTTGCTTAACATCAGTAACATTTGATCAAGGCAAATTGTAATGTCTAACTGAGGGTTCAAGTGTGCTTGTGCCAGCACAGATGTGTTGTCTTTTAATCCAAGTTTGAGAGAATACCTGTCGTTCTACAACTTTTCCATGTCAGTGACTGTATGAAGATGATGCTTACGCCAGCTAAAGCTAACATACCAACGTTACAGCATTTTGTTTTTTTCCAGACAGTCATTTCTTGAAAGTTTTTCAGTTTAATTCTGACAGCAAAGACAAAGGGCTTAACAAGAGTCGGGATGTCAATGTTGGTTGAGAGAGTGATCTAGAGTGATTGATCTTGATAGCCATAGACTGCATCTCATTATCATTACAGAAATTAAAATTAAAATATGAGTAATAACACATAATTATGAAATGTTACGACCTTTTCCGTGAAAAGACAGGCAGCAAGTAAGTGTGATTTCAGGCACCAAAGTCTGACCCGCATGTAAAAAGAAACTAATTTAAACCAATTAATCTGCATTGTAACAAGCTGCTTTAGGAGCATTTCAATCAATACATTTTCTTTCTTATTGTATGTTTTGCCTTTATGATAGGACAGCTGAAGTGAGACATGTGGGGAAGAGAGAATAGGGTTAACATGCCTCAAAGGGAGGGAGGGACCGAGAGATGAACTTGTGGCCGATGCATTGAGGACTGTAGTCTTTGTACTGTCCATGAGGAACCTGCTCTGCTGACTGAGCTAAACCAGCGCTCCACATCACATTTTTTTATGGAACTTTTTTACTCTGACTTCTGGAAATAAATCTTCTATTTGAGTCCTTGAAGAATTGAGCCTGGAACATAGATATTTTGCCTCTCTGTTATGTAAAAAAAAGAAAAAAAGAAAACCTATACACAAAGATGTTACAACTGTTAACACTTAATGTTAGAAAGTTAAAGTAGATACGATTGGTTGAGATCAAATTAGTGAATAAATGGTATTCATGCCCCCCCTTAAGTCAGTGGCAGAGATGTGCTATCCCAGTCAAAATAATCTGTACAGGCCCCATGTCATATCATGACTCTCTGTTCCTGTATTTGTGCCTATGTCCCAATGAAATTAAGCAAAATATCAAAAAGTAAAATTCAAAACAAAAAATGCAGACAATTGCTTTGTGAGACATTCCATGCCTCAGAAAACAATCAACTATCAACATAAGAATAGTGAGATCATTTCTATCATATGTTCTGATGTGATTTAGATGTATAAGAGCTTATTAAAATCTAACACAGTGTCAACAAAACAAAGTCCAAGATCTTTCTTCAGAGAAAAAAAGCAAGACGCTTTGACTTTTATAGCTGCACTAGTGAAGAAACAAAGCCACAACCCTATGTTAATCATTAGGTCGACTCAAGTTCTCCTCAGACATGCTGACTGATTGATGGCAGTAATGTGTTGTTATAGTCATATTCTGCATCCAATTAGTGCTGATCTATTGTTGCTGTGTGGTGTTTTAATGACCGCAGTGGGCGAGAGATGATTGGCCCTAATATCATTTGTCTCCCTAATCATGTGTTTATCACAGCGAGGCCTGCGGTGGGTCTCCAGCGAGTTGTGTGTAAACCCTCGTAACGCTCTTTTGTCCTGCATGAACCTGTCGAAAGGAGAGTCATCATTAACATGCAGAGAGGTGAGGAGCATGCAAGTGCAGGGGCAGGAAACACGGCATGAATCATCATTAAAGGGGTGACATGGCACAAGGTCACATTTAGCGGTTAGCAGAGAGGCGGTGACGGTGTTGGGCTATAAGACCGGAAACCATGCAGCTCAATAGAGATAAACTATCCTGCAAATAACTTGTGGAGGCTTCACTTTTGTTATATTGAACCACTCCATTCACTGTTAATTGCCTCAGTGTAAGGTTAATTGGCTTGTATTGGAGCCAGGAAATCCAATTAGCTTGAGGTTGTTATTCCATCTCCATCTACTCATTGATTCTCTTGTTTTGATCACAAAATAATAGTTTTTACAAACAAGATCAAGAAAGACACACAAGCTGTGGCAGGTGGATTACATGGTGCAGGCAAACCTCCTGATTGTAGAAGCTAAGCACGTTTTGTTGTCTGAGCAGCTTGATTTGAATATACTCTTAATGTAGTTTGAGGCCCAGACGAACACAAAATCAAGCCTCTTAAAAGTTCTAGCTACAGAAAGGTCTGTCAAGTTGGTATTAAAGTGCAGCTGAGATTGGAGTACATTCTTTGAACCAGAGAAATCACAGTTTTTCACTTTTGTAGGACATTGTACTTGTTCTTCTTCTGTAAACGATAAAGACCTCCTGTTTCCAGTGTTGAGTGGAAGTGATCATGTAATTTAACCAATAGTTTAACCAAACATTGCAGTAGCTTACTAATACATTATAATAGTAATTCAAGTAGTTACAACATTTGCATGTGTATAGGTTATTGGTGTCACCTTTGTGTATCATCCCTCAACATGTGGATAATTCAAAGAACAAACTCAATTGAGTGGTAATTCTCACTGTTGTATATTTGTATTTTATTCTACTCCGTATTATGTATACATTTTCAATGTTATTCCTTTTTCGCAAATAAATGTAACTCTGATTGGTAGCTTTAGTAAACCATGCAACATCTGTACTTTGGTTAGCTTAGCTGTTGTTCTGTGAATTTGTTTTAGCTAGTAAAGCTATGCCTTTTAAAGCAGCTTCCCAAACACCGTTTGTTGATTCAGATAAAACAGTATTAGGTTCTTGGCCTTTGGTTCTTGTCATAGTGATGGATAAGAATTATGTGCTCTCAGGTAAAATCAGTCAAAAGCTTTCTCTTTGTCGTGACATTTTTTTAAAAACAGCTCCTGCACCAAAATTGGGTGTTTTAAGCAATCTGAGGAAGGTGGACGTTTGGACTGAGATGTCTTTATATAAACGCACAGGCATCACAGAGGCCATGACAGATGGATCCACATGTGGAACAAAGACGATATGAACTGATGGATGGAGAGATGAATGGACGGATAGATGAATGGAGGCCTGGAGAAAAGTAGACAGGGATGATAAATGGGCAGAAGATGAATGCTGTAGTCTTTTACACACAAAGACTACCTGACTGTCAGAGATGACAATAACATCTTCTCAAAGATATGGGGGTCAATGCTGCAGCATATGGACGGCTGTAACACAGGTATGGTAATGTCTCAGGGTGCATCATTGCACCGTTTGAAGGATTTCATTGTTGCTAATGCTTGGTGGTTTTCTGGTCTGCTGCCGAAGGGCCAGGACGGGCGAGCTGTCTGCAGGAAATGTCAATGACGATTAGCATAAGAAGAGGGAAGGGCAGGTCACTCGATGCATATTCCACAGCCCATTGGCTCAAGAGTATTAATAATAAAACAACACATTGAGGGGCTGGCTTACTACTTCACTGCAGATCCATTACAAAGAAGTTGTTTTCCTGAGTGAGGGTGAAATATTTATTCAGCACACCTTGCTGTGCTCCAATTAAAGATGTGTTGTGTGTATGTATGCCGAACTGAGTCCAAACCGCTGACCTCGAAGCTGAGAGAATTCAGAAACAGATCTCCCTTTCCTATTCCCCTCAGTCCCCCCTTTATCCCTCGTCCATCCCCCACTCTCTTTCCACCATCTCCCCCATCTCTCTCTGCAGTGTTGTCGCAGTGAGTCTGTGTGTAGGAGAGGCATGTATGTGCATACTAACACGGGCTGTGCTGTGTTTCCCCCCCAATGCCTACACAGAGCGCCTGCTGCCGCCTGCATGCGCTCAGGATTCTTATAAATATGGGAATAAGCATGGAGCTGTTATTTAAGTTGATGGAGACAGATGGCTGCTGTTGTTTACAAGTTTAACAAAACCACCAGCCGATTCGCTTTGACACCCAGTGGAAATGTCAGAGGGCTGGAAAAAGGAGGGAAAGGTGGAGAATAAGAGAGAGCTTGTTAACTGATGGCTGCAAAACATGTTAAGCAAAAAAGTTACAACAGGAGTTACCTGTTACTGTACAAGCATCAAGTATCTCAGGGATCAATGACCTGTTTATTTCAAGCTTCAACAGTCTGTCTAAGCTAACATAGGATGAGCGAGGATGGTTATCTTTTTGTGAGTATCATGTCAGAGACAAAAGCATACATCTTCTCTGGCGACATGTATAGATTCAAAGTAATTTAGATGTCCACTTTGAATGCTAATATATACAACAGACACAGTACTAATGCAGTGATTCATTATTTACTATTCAAAGTCCTCCGGGGTGACGTCTTGTTCAGCGTGGTCATCTCTAAGTGTCTGTTGATTGTATATTGATTACAGTGTTTGGAAAAGATATCTTCATTGTCATCAGGACAGTTCCACAGAGAATGGTGAAGCTCATAGTAGGGTAAAATACATGATGTATATATGTTTAAAGTAAGATACTTTGTCCCAATGCAAAACTTATAATAAATTGATATTTCCCGGTGTGATGTTCTTCTCCGTCAGAGGTGACATTGATATTCATACATCACAGTGGGCTCTGTGTCAATTTCCAAGTCTTATTCAAATCTGCCCTGAAAGGAGCACAAACCCGTCAGCAGCTCTGGCTGCGAGGATGATAGCCCATCCTGTTTGAAGAGAAAATTACAAGAGCAATACACCCAGGGATCTTTTCTCATTCTGCGTGATGTCAATGCACAAGACGTCTAGGAGCAATTTCATCCAAATCAAGTATTTTCCTCCTTGTTTTTTTTTGTGTGTGCAGCTTATACAGAGTGAGTAGATTCATGCTGCTCAACACATCTGCACACACTCATCGTTTGAACATGGATGCACACTTGCAATATACTTTTGGTGAGATCCTATTACAATCTTTGACCCTGCAACCTTGACCTTCACCCTCATCCCCACTCCTAAACTTAACCTTTACTCCTCTTGGACTCATTTCTAATTCAAAGCTGTTCTCTGTAATCCCTCCAGCTCAAAAACATAAAAGCAGCTCTTGTAATCATAATCTTTTGGCAGATTGGACGCTTTTGAGTCATAAAAGCTGCTGAAACATAAACACCCTTGACCACAAATGTGCACACGCACACACACACACACACACACGCACACACGCACACACACTCTGACACACAGAAATGCAACATAAACCGTGTGATTATTTTACACACTCTCTGATGACTCCTTAAAAATGGCCCAAGAGTTTTGTTAATGTGTATAAGTCGTTTGACACCCCCTGCTTGATCCATCAGCTCCTCTGGCCCCAGTTGACCCCCCCTCCCTGACCTTTAGAAAGGCCAGCTGTTCCCCTTTACAGGATGTGACTGAAGAGGCGGGTCTCCCAGACACCAATTGATTAGAGAAGCATTAATCAAGCTGAGGGATTATCCCTAGCATGGAAAAGGCTCCTTTCTATAGTAAACCAATTATACTTTTTATGGGATGAGAAGGTTAACTGGCTGTGTGAGCAATCCATTTAAACCATTGACACTGCAGGTCTGGGGAGGTGAAAAAAGGAGCAGAAGAATGGAGGTGGAGGAGCCGGCTGTGAGGGACGGGAGGCCGAGGGCACGGGGGAGCATAATATGGATTTGTGGAGGAGTTTGAATTGAGAGAATAGAGTGAAAAGCATAAAATGATATTATTGGCCATTAAAGTTAATTGTGGAAGTTGCCGTTAAAGGTCCATGGAAGGCAGGCATGCATGATGCCGCCCTTGCTGCTCACATAAAGCAGTGTTTTCCCTTCATGCTGCATTGAACAGGAAGTAGTGAGGGCGGAGAAGGAGAGTCTGATAGAGGTTCTTCCTCCTCTTTAATGGCTGCCATGACTTTAATAACCGCTGCCCTGATCTCAGACTTAATGACCCTTCTAGTTTTAGAGGGGGGGCTAAATTAAACCTGTAAAGAGAAACATCCATTCATTACCACTCCCCCATAACATGCAGGCACATCAGTAAGCTGATAACAATTAACACATAAAACCCTCCATTATCATGACAGATTTGAGTTTATAGGCTCTAATCTATTATAGGCTCAATAGTGTGGCATTAGTTGCAAATAAAATGGTCATTTAAAATTAATCAGCTTAGTAATCACTAAATCATCACTCAAGAAACATGAATTCAATTATAATTATCTTACCTTTGAAACAACTTAGTTTTTTCTACTTCGTTTTAAACTTCTTTATTACACACAGTAATTTTGTTATCTCACTATGCTGATGACTCTCAACTCTACATGTCTACCACTGCACTTTAAACCTGCTTATTTACCATTAACATTGGGGTGAAAAACAACTTTTTAAATCATATCAAAGGTTCTGATAGAAAGTCTTGGCCAGAAAGCTATACACAACTCAGGTAAAACCAGAGGTATGATGTTTATGTGTCATTTTGGATTTGAAGGCAATTTCCGTAGTTCTCAGTCCTTTGTTGACTCATGTCTCTCATCATATCACATTACTTGGATTACTGTCAGTTAACTCCAAAAAATATGAGTAATATTCTGTTTGGAAAAGCTGTCTGCCTCTAATGTAGTCAGAAAAGTTTCATCTGCAGACACGAACACTCCTAAAAAATACCTTTAAGGATGTTTTCAAATGTCTGTACTCTTGCATATTTCATAGTGCATTGGCAGTAACACTCATTTAATTGTTTTTACTCTGAGTTTACCAATCATTATTACTTACAACATTTAAGGAACAGACACCTTGGGATTGGGATATTTTAGGCACACTAGACTATAGTCACACAAGATATACTCAAGTTCAAGTACCTCAGATTTGTTCTTAAGTACACCTGAGTAAGTACACTTGATGGAATTCCACTTTTACGATCTTCAGAAAGCTGCTTCAGAAATAAAAAAAGTGTGACACAGTAGGTGGCTTTTTTTTCTTAAATGGTGCTGACATTAAATGTTATGTAGAACGTGGTAGCTTGTACTTTTTAATTGAAGTTTTCCAATAATTTGACAAAAATGCTATTCCATGCAGCGCAAAGAAAATGTGTTATTCTATCTGCCGAGTGTCGTGTCTATCCTTCCAAAGTTAAACTTCCATTTTAAAGAATTTAGAGAGAAGTGCCTGTGGTGCAGTGTCTCCCTTCAGCTCTGCTGTCTGCTCCTTTTATGTGAAAAGTAGGGCTGAATATTATGTTTTGGTAGACGTCTGTCTGTTGCTGAGACGCCGGCTTCATTCTTCTACTTTTCTTGTTCATGACTGATAGCCGCACATATTTAATGAAATATGTACAAAACAGAGTTTGTGATCTATTTATACTTTTGTCCATTTGTTCTTTTTTATTTTTAAACCATTGCTGCTCAGCGGATATTCTCTCTGTGCTTAGACAGACTGTGAAATTCAGGGACAGAGACAGAATAATTCTCTTGTTGTTTGAGAAATGGAAAAAGATCCAATGCACAGTCTGTAGAGTAATGGCCTATTTCTGACTCTTCGTTTTATCTTTGAGAGCAGTTTGCAATCTGAAAACATTAGCTAGTCCATCAGCATGCTCTTCAATATCAGTGTAAGAGATTTGACTAACTTTAAGCAACTTTACTCAACACTAAACTTTTTGAATACCTCTTATTTACGATACGATATAATACAATAGGCTTTTTTGTCCCCTTGGGGAAATTTATCTTGGACTCAAAGTGCTGCCAAACATTCAGCTGCTTCCTTTAGAATCAATAAATAAAAACAATACAAAAACACGTCCACACATTAACAGAAGTGCACATACCAATGCAAGACAACACAACATTTATTACACATTACCCATATTGCACAAGATCTGCAAAAACACAGCATGAGAGATAAAATAGCAAAGGTAAAAAAATATAAAAATCTATAGGAACACCATGACGCTATTGCACAACCCACACAGCCTTAGAGAGAGTTTTGTTCGACGTGGGTACAAAAGAGTTTTAAAGCATTTCAGTTTACTCTTTAACGTCTGCCAGAAGGTAGAAGCTCCTACTCAGAGAGGAGGATGTGAGACGGGTCAGACAGCACTCTCTGTGCCAGTCTGAGAACAGGCTGCTCATATAGTGGCAGTGGGGAGAGGTTTTCAGTCCTCATCACCTTCATGGCAGTCTGCAACAGACGAGCAAGCTCACATTTGAGCTGAACAGAGAGATTACCGTACCACAATGACATCCCGTACCGAAGGATTTTCTCCAACACGGTCTGATAAAACAAAAACATGATCTTACGGTCAACACCATACACCCAGAGTCTACGTAAGAAATACAGTCATGGCTGTAAACAAGAACACAAATGATCAACATGGGTTTTCCAGCGAAACAGGTTATCTAGGTGTACACCAAGATACCTGTAGGAGCTAACCTGGTTGATTCTTTGGTCATGGATGAAAACAGTGATCTCCCACAGACCGAGGATCCAATTACATTTACACAATGATTTAAGTCAACAAATGATCCATTTCTACTACCTGCTGCCACTTGATTTGGCCTGTTACTTGATTTGGCATGGACACAGGTCATGAATTAGTTATTAATTGTTTGTCATTAGCTCATTTTTTCCCTGATTCCATTTGAATCTGTTAACTGTAAAGATAAGGGCCTACAGTATGCGCTTAACTGTCATCATTCATATAATCAGAGTGATTTATTGACATCAGCAGAACTACACAGCTGGTGGAAATATGTTTCATAATGATCTTCAGGAAGAGTTTTTGTCAAGTCTGAGAAAACAATCCCCTTTAATACCATCATGGCTCCAGTAAAAAACGTTTTTACAGCAAGTCTTTGTTAGAAACTGATTTTGTAGAGCTAGAAATATATTATTTCAAGCAGGGAAACTATGCCAACAAGTTGCATTATGGGAGGTGAGGCATGAAGTGTTATCAGTGACTGGCTCATACCAGACTCTAAAAGTCAAGTCATTAACCATGTTTTGCTGCTTCTTCATATGTCTCCTGAGAGGATGATCAAATATATGAATTGATGAAGATGCAATTCCAAATCAGTTTAATACCCCCTTTCAATTTAGGTCAGTGACTTAATCTGCATCTATCCACCTTGTATTAAAGAGGTTTTAAAAATATTTACCCCCTGGAAAAAAGTAAAACTATTTGAAACAAAGAGTCGTTGCTGCTTTTGCCTCAAACAACATCCATCCAGTTGCATTCATACCTGCAGAGATTGTCCTCACTGCAACACAGAAATCATTGTTTTATATTTGTTTCATAGATCTGAGCTGCTGTACCACTGTGTCTCTCTCTGCACCAACCCCGAATTATCATTCTGCAGGAATAAAGGTGACTGCCTCAGATAATGCAGCTGTCTCCAGTGCAAATACACTCTTCAAGTAAAGATAATTCTGATCCTGGTCCTGATCAGGGGCTCTTTCTGCAGCTCTTAGACTCCCATTCTAATAGATTTCCCTTTGATCTCCCCTGATCCACTGCAGAAGAGTGCTGGTATTAAACAGTCACCCTGCAGGTTAGTCTAATGGTGCAGCAAATACAGATTTCTCTCCTCCTGCTCTGTTCGCTCCTCACATTAGCTTCACATAAGGTTTTTATGGAGGTGTGTAGTTGAAAGGTGAAACATTCACATACAGCATAGCTCACTGTTACACCGCAAATGAAAGATAATGAAGTCGAGAGCTGTTGAAGATGTGAAGGTGGTGGTGATGCCACTCTTCTCCTTCTAACCTTCTTACTCATGTGAAGAAGATTTTATATCAAGTGAACTCAGAGAGTTTATATTTGGCATCAAGGCTGTGACAATAATAAACTCTTGCACACAGGGAGCAGAGCCTAAAGGGGGATACACAGCAGAGAGGAGAGTGTGTCATGTGTGAGTGCAGCAATGCAGCTCTCACTACCTGAAGTGGCTCGCAGGCTTCACTCTGTATAATGTAACCTGTGGTGTCCACATATAAGGGCCAGCAGGAAGTTTTTGACGCAATAAAGAGCCAATCACAACAAAAATATGGATTTGTGATTGAACCTCTGACATTTGAAAACATGGAGTGATGATTTGTCCATAGGAGGAAAGACTACAACTGTTCTTTGAACAGTGCTTTGCTGTAAGTTGTGACTTTGACGTTCTGTTCACCAAATGAAAACCTCATTTAAATCTCTAACACAAATGATTGAAAATTCAGCGTTGAAACCTAAATTTATTCCGAAATGCTGTGCAGTGTAACATCTCCAGGACTTGGCACTGGAGAGTTTTACCTCCTTAGAGACTAATAAAACTCCAACAACTCCAAATGAAACAAATCTGTGTGGGAGGTTTTCACAGCTCACAGGTCTGACCCCTTTGACAAGGGGGATGTAAGGAGGTAATGCTGTGACGGCTGCTTGAAGGATTAACTTGCCCTGACTTACATTTATATTTTTTTAGTGTTTTGTTTATGGATGTTTTAGAGCATTACAAGTTGTGCTCTGCCAAAAATACTGTTTCCCCTATACATCTTACTCTCAGAGGTGGGCACAGTGAATCAAAAATGTAACTTTGTCAACTGTACGGTATCGTTAATCGGTAAAGAAAAGACGTTGGCTTTTAAAGCAGTTGATCAGTTAATTCTGATAATAATTAACGGATTATTAAGCTTTTTGAAATGTCAATAGATTTGAGTTCTTAAGGGGCCATGCTGACTTGAAAAACTCAACATAACAGACGTGTCTGTATTGACAATCTACAAATAATAGAAACTTTTTTTGATATATCACCTTTTTCTCCACTCTAGCAGGACTCTGGAAGATCGTAACTTCATTTAGGTCAACAGCAACATTTCACAATAAAAGCGTCCGGGGCAGAGATGGGCATTATTCAGTAAGCTCTCAAAAGTACAGGAGGTAGTCCGCCATCCAGCTGACTGTAGTTGGTGGAAGTGAATTCAAATGATGACAATGACGTTAACCGAAACCAATTTTACCAGAAGTAAAAGATTTCAAAAATCGTTTTTCAAAGTGACGTCCATGTTAAAAATGTATAAAAAAAGAAAGAATGCAGATAATTAATGACGAACAGATTCATGGAGTAATGGAACTGTGCCCAGATCTGCTTACTCTTTAGATTAAGATTTTAAAGGATCATTTCACTCAGTTGAAACAGTTGTGTTACACCTTTTTAAAAACTGTATCATTGTACAATTTTCCCATGAGCCCTAAAACATTGCGGGTTCACTGTCACTTAAGTAGAAAAAAAAGGAGAGCAGCTAGATAGCGAACAATTAGCATTAGCATTGGAAACGGGCATCTGTTGATATCATGGAAAGTCACAGTAAGGTACTTGGGCTGCCAGGCAACAGCTTCCCTTTTCATGCTAACTTTTGCAATTACAAATGTTTAGAATTCTGAAATCAGGAAAATTTAAAAAATCCATTCATGTTCGCCCATGGTTTCAATACCCAAGAAAAATGTTTGACTTTGATTTCCATAAAGACTGGGAGATGTGTTTATTTACTGTGCATGCGCATTGGGTAGCAGGTATAACAGAAGAAACAGGGATTGTTTTCCAACTTTGAGTGTCAGTGACTCAGCTAGCATTTTAGAGGGTTTAGTACTCTTTATCAACAAAGTATGAATTTAAATGAATTTCAAGTCTTGATTCCTGTGGCTTAATGTCAGATATTGATGTGAGAGGTGTTTGACTTTGAAACAAATCTGCAGTCTGTCCATGCAACTAAATATTTTTCCCAGCCTTATACGTCTTCATTTCTGTGTATTTAATCCTTCTTTTTCACTCCTACTTTGGTTGAATGAGAGGCCATCCTATTTTATTGGCTCTTGTTCAAACCTCGATCAAATATTAATTACAACAAATCTGTGTTGTTGCCTTTATGATAATCTATAGAACTCATTAAAACCCTGCACATATATCAGCACACAGCAGCGTGCTCAATCCATTTAAAGGCACTTAGTTAATAAATCTGACTCCTCCTCCTCCATCACTAATGATCCACACGGTGCAGGAACATAATCTTTCCTGCCAGTAAGGCAGCAAGCGCTTTCATGTCAGCAGAGCCATGGAAGTGCTTCAGCTGGAGGCCAGTGGAGCAGTGGGACATAAACATAGCGGCTGCCCCCTGCCTTTGCTTTAGTCTGGCTGACTGATCGTCTGCATACATTACCCCACACAGGGTCAAACTCCACCTGTCCCACAGGGAGCTTCATTATTGTTCTTTCAAGCCTATTTTGAGACAGAAAAGAATAACAGCATGGGGACAAAATTTGCACTAAAAATAATAAGAAAAAAAAACAAACAGGCTGAAGCAATTGGCAACTGTTGGCTGTTTCAGTCCTCATGTTCAGGCAGTCTGTTTGGGTAACTACAGTGCTTTGCATAAATGTTCAGCCCCCACATTTTACAGTTTTACAACTTGGGATTCAAAAAAATATATTAAGGCATTTTAATTAACAAACACGTCCACATGTAGACAGCGTTTGAATTCAGAATCAGCTTTATTGGCCAGGTATGTTTAACACACAAGGAATTGAACTTCGGTAGACTGTGCTCTCTTTGTACAAAGGTATAACATTAAATATCAACAATAAACTCAAAAATTAAAAAGTAATTAAAGACTAATATGTACAAGACTAAAGTTAACCTGGAGGCAATTGTTTACTTCAGATCTTATTTAGGGGTTTCACGACAAATCACCAAAAGCTTTATGTTTTTATTACTTAACATTTTTGAATATCATGTTATATCCCCTGCTCCACACTTAAAAATGGTTAAAATAAAAGGAAAAACAATAAAGTACTTGTAATACAAGGTCAGAAAGCAACACTGCAGATGTAAAGTAAACTGCAGGCATACACAGTTTTGATCTTTTAAGTATCTTTGCCCTGACCCAAGGGTTTGGACAGATAGACGAATGTTAGGGGCCCCTTTCACACATGAACAATTTCAGGCCATTCAGGTACTGAGATTTACTGGTTATGCTTTTCACAGCTGGATATGTCAGTGTCTGAGCCCCTCCCACAACTCAAAATACTCTGATTGGTTTAGTTGAGGGAGGGTGCCGGAGTACAGCATGTAAGAGGAGCAGTTGTGACTGTTTCTGGGTTAATGTCACTACATGTATTATGCAATGTGATACTAGAGAAGAATATGCTGGCAACAGAGGCAATTAGGGAAGAGTATTAAGCAGCAAACTGGGCTAAACATGAATGATGTCATAACCCTGCCATCGGTGCTCGTGAATTTTCTAGACTGCTGTTTACTCATTTGCTCATCCCAACTTCATGCTGACTTTTTAATGACACAGGTGGCTGGCAGGAACTAGTTCACATAACGTTGTGGTGAACAGAGTTTGCCATTTGTGCTCACTTATGCATCCCGCCAGACATGGTTCTGTTATTTTTAGGAGTGCAGTGCATGTGTTAAAGTGGCTGCACATGGAGAAATCAGGAAGACACACAAGCGACAGTACATGCACAACAAACAATGTTTCAGCTGCACTTTGATGGACAGCTACTTCTCAGAGAGATAAGGCTGCTGACCTTGATGTCTACTTGATTGTGTGTGTGTGTGTGTAGCTTTGTTGCTGGGTGCTGCAGGTTACTGTCAGGGTTTTAAGTGCCCATTGTCCTGCGGTCTGCCTCGGGCTGAAGAAGTACAGACGCATGCAGGAGGCTGAGAGGTGGCTAGCTGTGTAACCCTGGGCTTTACTCGCCACCTGTCTAGACATCAGGAAGATAACATCCCCACTTTTAATCCATAATAGAGAGCCCGGAGGAGCAATTTTTAGCACCCAAGCAAGACTGTTTATCTGTACACATGTCCGCCCCCCCCTTACGACAAAATGTGCACTTTCAACTCTACAAGATACACATTGTGAGACAAACAGTACATAATGTGCGTCTTCTTTACTTGACAGTGGCTTTAAGGCTTTAGTGAAGAAAACCTCCATCTGTCCAGGGCGATATGTCTCGCAGTCGCTGCATTATTTTCAATCACAACCAGCGATTTAATGCAGAATCACTTCCCTGGGGTATGAGAGGCGTGCTTATACATAGATAAGTCTTTCTTTCAGTCATTCCAATTCGCTCGAGGATGTTGAATTGTTAGTGTGACTCAAAGTGTTGCCACCGGTTAATTCCACACACTGTCAACCCTAGACTCACACAGGTCGGCTCATACAGCAGCTATATTTATTCATTTCATTTCGAGAGCTGTCGCGGCAATTACTGCCGGCACTTTAAAATGCCACTGGATTAATGTGGGAATAATGATTGGCATGAGAAATTTGCTAGTCCTGCGCTCTACCTGACGGGTTAGTAATTAAAGAGGGCAGGAGATTATTGTGTGCAACTCGAGAAGAAGACATCAGCAGACAAGTCTTTCATGTAGCACAGCAGGAGAGGAAGTATCACCGAATGGCTTAGTTAAACTTGATCCTGATAACACCAGCAGTTCCTGAGTTTTTCACTTTATCTCATTGGCAATCCCATGTGTAGCTTCATTTTAGATTATGCAGTCCCTGCAAGAAGTCTAGATGTTACAATCGCACCAATACTGTGCAACCTAGCAATTTGTCCAATCACTGCAACTTGTCCGTAAATTTCACCAATCACTCTTGGTTCCTGGCACATGTTGTCAAATATATCACCAGACCCACTTATTAGTTACTGAAATGTCTAACCTTGAGGTGGCTGGTTGTACTGATTTGGTGTAGAGATTTGCAAACCATGCGTACAGATTTGCAAATGGCTTTGTATTTTTTCTAACCTGTTGCCAAATGCTTTGCTCATGTTAGATCTATGATGGGTCTCTGTAAATAATATGACATGTGAGAGTCAAACTAGACATGCTCTTTTTGTTTAGTGTCTTGAGTCACTAGACCAATCACTGGCTGAGTTTTAAACTTCACACCAAGGATAAGTTTGTCACTGATTGTCAGTGTTAATTTCGAATAGGCATTGTACACTGAGATAGCAATTACCCTATCCCATATCAATGGTTTTAAACTGGCGCATCACACAAAGAAGAAAAACAGAATAAATGGAACAAATACGTTTGAGATCCTCCTTTGCTTTGTAGATAACATTGTAATTTACACGCACATTGCAAATTGAGAATTCATTAGCTATTTACTTAGCTTAATTCAGAATGTATGAATTCATTTGGCATCTTGAGATGGAAAGTGATTTTAGAACACAAACAGCTCACTCAGCCCATACTGGGTTATAATTAAATAAAAAGTGCTTACAAAAAGTTCTTACTTGCAATGCAATTTTGAAAGATGTCGCAAAATCAGACACTTCATGTGGCAACAAACTCTGAAAAACCAGCAATCCTTCAGGGACTGAAATGTTTAACAAGAACCTTCTGTGGAATTCATTTCATTCTTTGTAATGTAGTGTAAATGAGACATCTGCTGTCCAAAGTAATAAATGATTCATTTGAGCAATATCAATAATATTTATCCAAGATGTCGTGTTCAGTGCGAGTGGAACTAATCAGCGGATCCATGCTTGCCCACACAGTTTGGATTGAGTGCCTCGAGTCGAGCTGCTCAGACTGTGTGAAGTCTCTGATGGAGAGTTTCACCACCTGTTTGGCCCTCGTCTCCTCGCTGCTCAGTGAGGCACAAGATGAAGCACTTTACATCTTAGTGCTCCTCCTACTCCTGCTCATCACTCTTCATAATACCTTCACCACCACCCCCATGGCCCCAGTCTTTCTGCCATCCCATCAAAACAGCAGAGATACGCCTCATTTCGATCGAGCAGTGACACTGATGAGACAGGAGATACTACTCCCTCCCCCCCCCACTTCATGAGACAGTCAAACAATACACACATACAAACACACACAGCACACACTCGGACACACTGCTCTGTTTAAACATCAGATTCATTGCAGATACAGCAGATGGCTGAGAAGTCCACAACTGATTTGAACTTTCTCCCACACTAAAACCATCCTTCTTTTAAATACTTGTGTTTTGAAAGCCTTGTAGAAACCACAAAATACTTTCTTCTGTTCAAGTATGTAGTTTCTGACATTTAAGTGTCTGAAATACTTCTTTCTTTCCAAGGACTTATAGTTTAAAGCTTTTAAGTACAACTACTTAACATTCTGTATAAGTACTCATAGTTTTCAAAGGAGTCTGATATCATTAATCATATATGCTCTTTATTATAACAAAGTGTAATCATTTGTGTTTTGGCTGGCATAATGTCGGTCTTTATTTTTAGTTTTTGCTTTAAATAACACCAGATGCTATTTTAATTGTATATCTCATTCATAAAAAAATTACATTTTACATTTCTTGTTGGAAGGTCAATGGAGAAGCTACAAAGAGACAATAAACAACCACAAAGACACACAGAATGACCACAGAAAGATGTTTAACATCCACAACAGATTCAATATAACCAGACACAAAAACAAGACGACCACAAAGAGTCACAAAATGATGCAAAAATACCAATAAATTCCCCTTAACATTTGCCATAAGAGATTTTCTAACCAGTACAAAATCCAGTTGAGATTTATGACACTAAGTTGCTAAATAGATGCTTTTGTCAATCTCAGAACTTTTAGGAGGGGTTGCAATGGCTCCATGTTTTATGGCATGTGATATGAAAGAATCCTTTTAGAGTTATGGAGAGCCCTGAGGATTTGCATTTTAATTATAAATTTTGATTCGCTGGGGTTGATTACTTTCATTCTCTGGCAGCAGGTTAATTGCGTGCGCTCAGTTCTGCTACACTGTGGATTTAGTTGTGTCATTACTTGTGTGAGAAATATAATGAGGCGTTGTTATCCACGAGTGGCATGTCTAATTCTTTGGCACTTGTAATCATCACAATATACTTTAATATTACAGTGTTTTAAGGAAGTTTGTGGATTGCTAAAAGGTAATGTACTGGTTGAACTGGTTGGAAAAATGGTCAACCGCACATTTCTCAAATGATCACATTCCCTCAATTGTATTTTGGTGGAGGTTTCTCAGTGATTTCCATCTATTGACTCCCATGCTTGGCCAGTCAGCTCAGCTGTAATGCTGCTCTGCACGGACCCAGTCCACTGGGAGCCCTGCTTAGCTCTGTGTGCACAGGGAAGGGGAATTAGTGTGGGCTTTCAAAGAAGGGCTGGTGGAGGGATCTGCTATGCATCGAAAATCATTGCTGCTGGCGGTTCCCAATGGACAGGAGTGGGGCTGATTTGTAAGCACAGTAGGTGGGGAAGGGCAAGGATGGAGCATGTCATGAATGTTTGTTTTGCGGTTTTCTCCCATTAAAAATATCCTCTGTAGGTTAATCATATTATCTGGGTGTTACCTTTGGTCACTTGGGAGACAATGCTTGTTTTCTTAACAAGTAAACCTTTAATTTCTTATTTTTAGGGCAAATTGCTCTTAAAATGTATTGATCTCCAAGCGGCATGTTGTAGCTGAAAGCAAATTTTGATCAGGAAGGGAGAAATCACAAACCTCCACAACAAGACATTGATTTACAGTGAGAGTGATTTCTTTCTTGAAATACATTTTTTCCCCACTTTGCTCTGTGCAGCTGTTGAGCCCAGGATTCAGACATCTAAATGTATGAAACTGTAGATGATGCAAGGAAACACGACATCTGTGAAATGTGATTTCAATTACTCTGACTGGTCAAAGCATTTCCATATCCATAATTGCTTTTTTTCTATACTGTGTATAATGTATTCTGTAATGATAGTATCCGGGGAAAGGGGATGTTTTCTCTGCATTGTGAAAGTAGAAAACTCAATTTGATAAACAGTTAGCAACGGCCATTGTTTGGTGATGTTATCATGTGCAAAATAGGAGCCCAGTCTGAGGAGAGACTTACAAATGAGATTTGAAGGCTTTTCTTTTCTGTGGTTTATTATTCTCTAGTCAGATGAGGAAATGGCTTGCTGCTGGCTATAGTCTTGGAATTCCATCTACTTTTTCCCCCAACATTTAAGCTCCGCCCCCAGCTTTGGGATTTAAGAGCTACTGATAAGGAACCTGACATATTCAGTGCACGGTAGAGAAAGGAAAATCCCATCAGTTTAGCTGTCCTCCTACTATATAACTTTTTCATCGCTTTTATGAATTCATTCTTTGTTTTCTCTTTTTATTGGGCCATTGATATTCACCAATTTGTATTCTGCTTTCCCCTTCCACCCCTGCTGTGCAGTTTAGCATCAGACATCTAAAATCTAACCTTTCCATCTCTGGCCATCAGGCGAACTCTAAATGTCAGTGATGGATCTCTCTTTGAGATCCCCAGCAATCAGGGCTACTTTTGATGTACCAAACACGTCTCATCTTCATTTGGTGTTGATTTAAAAAAGAGGGTCTATCCCATTGTGTGAGCAGGTCTGTGGAGGGAAGGGAAAGGCAAGGGCCAGATGAGACCCCATCTGGATTGTCCCTGCTTCCTGCCAACTCTCACCCCAGTGGCCCAGGACGCTCCCCACTCATCAGCTGCCATCAAAGAGTGCCTGCCCACCAGCTAGAGCACCCTGAGTGTGCCTGCCAGCTCGATGTGCCCCTTGCTTCATTACTGACAAAAAGAGGCAAAAGCAGGGAGCCCCTCAATCATTCAACCACCCGTTGGGAGGTCCCTCAGCAGTCCTCTTTTATACAGTTGCACTTGGTGAATACAATGTTGATAGGCTTGTGGTTCTTTTGCAGATTAAGGGAACAATGGAAACACACAACAGCACAGTTCCTGAGCTCAGCAACGATTAGTAATTTTTACTAAATATTCTTTTCTACTGTGACTTTTAAAATCTGTTTCTGTATTGGTATAATGCCCTCAAGTAATCCTCACATCCTTGAGCCCTAGTTTGGCTATTCCAGTCAAAAAGTCTAGCTCTGCCAATGGTCCATATACTTAGTGTTTGACCCTACACAAGGGGCTTTCATGATAGTGGGTTCATGAATTAATATTTTCTTAAAGTTCCATTACTTTTGGATTTGGAAGTAATCTGTACGTCTAGTGTCTTTGTTAGAGAGGTTTTTTCTTGAGATAGAGCAAAATGTCTACCGTTCCTGGATCTGCCTCAGGAGGGTTAACAGAAAAAAGACTGAAGTACATCTGTTGATTAACCAAACTTTTCATGGATGAATAATCAGACAATTTATTTATTACGAGACCTCGCCAACACTCCTGAGGAGAAGAAGAAAGCGAAACGAGGCATATTCATCACAGTCTCATGAATAGAGAGGCATGTTAGGCATGACAGCGCTGCTCAGCGAGAGCCGCTGGATTAGTTTGTGACAGGGGTTTTCTTTGTGTGCACGCTTCATAACGCATTCATAGTTACACAACGGTAATTTGAGACAACAGAAATACCCTGACATCACCATTATCTCTCTGATGTATGAGTCTTTTACAGAGAGAACCTGACTCCTGCCTTTGTTCTCCCCCTTTCTTTACCTTTTCTTTCACTGCCACAGTAGACAGAGCGGGACACTGAATCATTCCAAACTAGGACACCCGAGATTGAGTGTAAGGCTTTGTTTCGGAGATGAAAAATACTAATGCACTACAAGTCAGAATGAACAGCCAAAAGCTACCAACAACCATCTATTGAATTCCAAAGTTAAAACATCCATCTGATTTATTCATGCTGAAACTTTACTGTTGAAATCAATGCAAAATAGCCTAACTAAACAGGCAGTGACACATTATAGCACAATCCTCCAGAAAATTGAAATAAACCCTTCTGTTAAGTGACGTCACTACACAGATATTAGCTTCACCAACATCTGCTTCAGTGTCATTTTCCACTTTAAACTAATTCAACTGTCATCAAGTCACTGCTCTGTTTTTGGCCATAATTGGGCTCTATCTCCTTTACTCAAAGCCCTTACCAAAATAGTTTGTGTTTTATTCATTCAATGAGGCAAAATGAAGTCTCTAAATGGAGTCATTAGAGTCCATTAAATCTAAAGTGTGATGCTCTGCCCTTCTCTCATTATCTTTCAATCGTTGTCGTTTTTTTCTGGTTTTTATGTCTGAGCTGATCTTGAGTGGAGAGCATGTTGGTCGTCTGGATGTGGTATTCTATAACAGATGTCAGGTATAATTTTAACCAAGCTTGTATGTGTCTAGGTTTAAATAGGGAAAGGATGAAACTGAGTTATCTGAGTTTATGTATTTTTTCTGCCTCCAGGTAGAAATATGGTAGCCTATACTCCTCTGCATTCCAGCCTTCAAAGTCTCTGTTGATTGACAGAGTTTAAGTTGAAGACATATGGAACACGCCATCATATAGGAATTTTAGGGGAACTTGCCTCTGGTATTATCCATCAATGCAGAGAGATTTGCTTTACTTGATCCAGGTTTTGGGTTATATGTCTCTGAGATGTATGTCTCCAACTGTAAATGTGTTACTGATGTTAAGCATTACAAGATATCACAAGAATAATTCAGCCTGTTTCCCAAGACTCTTCTTGAGAGAGATGATACAAGCACTTTTTTCAGAAGAAGCCAAAAAATATGTTTACATTGAAGTGACAAAAATGTGCCATTTACACCAAACCACATTCACACACTGATGGCAGAGGCTGCTATGTTAAGTTCTCAAACGACCAACAGTACTACTCCATTCTCACACATTCACATGCCGCATGCAAAGCAGCGGGAACAATTTGGTGTCCAGTGTATTTCCCTAAGGTCAGTTTGACATGTGACTGCAGGAGATGGCGATTGAACTTCCGACCTTATTGCTTCTCATACAATGTCTTACTTTTTTTGTGATCTTGACATATTAGTGTGTTACACATACCCTTCTTTTTGAGACCAGGCTGTTCAGAGGACTAAGAGATAGGGGTTGTTGGGACGGCTAAGAAAAGTAGAAAACCTTTGATTTGTTACATTTTTTTCTCGTGTTTTTCCAAAATGTATACTGGTTTCATTTAACCACTAACCTAACATTGACTAGTAGCTATTTTAACACAAGCTACTGTATGAGTGATCTTAACCTAACCGACGTTCATGTAATGACGTTGCATCAATAGTTTTTGTAGGTAATGGCACTGTTTTAAAGACTTTATTTGTCCCAAAACGTATTAGGCTAACGGATGTTTTTTATTTCATTTTATAAAATCCCAGTGATTCATTTTTGGGTAATATTTAAGGCAATACTTTTAAAAAGTGTTAGAGACATGTTAGAGAGCAGAGCAATGGGTAGACTGGCTATCTCTGCCTCATAATTTAGCTCTGAGTCTATCCCCTGGAGCTATAGTTCATGAGGTTCTGTTCAAGAGAGATACTCAGACCTCCTCCATTTCAGCTTTAGTCTGGTGGTTATGGCTCAGTGCACGTTATTACTCTACGGAGGAGGAAGTGTTCATCAGCCACAAACTCCATCTTAGATTGTTGTCAGCTCTATGGAGGGATATGGCCCATTTCGTTGTTCAGCATGTTCCACTGTATCTCTGTCACTATCAGTAATAGATGGGAAGAGCTTCTAAGTGGCTAATACCAGGTGGAAGCTGTTGTGTTGGATGGTCTAAGAGAACTGTTTCACATGGCTTTAAGAGAAAAGTTACATAATTTGGTAAATATGAGTATTTATTCATTTCTTGCTAAGAGATAGCTAGCTTAGCATCAAGACTTGAAACAGCTGGCTTGCCTCTTTTGATATCAATGTGATGGTACTGGACAAATACAGAGACAGAAATGTAGAGATTGCAACAGAACACACGCTAAGTATAAATAAGTCAGTCTTTACTTAGAAAAAAGCTGGAAGTCCGAAAACAGCTAAGAAATCCAGTCAGGGAAAAGGGAAAGATCCACAAACAGAAACAGGGATGAATGCATTTTTTTTTAAAACCACACCAGGCAACAGCTGGATAGAGATTTAAGTAAGATCCTTAACTAATGATAAAATCAGGGGTAGGTATATGGGCAGGAACTTGAACGTACAGTAAGAAGATGTTAGAATTTCAAAATGGAACAGGAACAGTAATGTCAAGATTAATTTAACGTAACACCCAATGGTAACAAAATAATCCATCCTCTAGCATCTTTAAAGATCATGCTAGACATCCTGCGTTACATCCTATTTATTAAATCCACCGAAGTTAAAAAAAACAACAACATGGCTTGTTTAGGTAGTAAAAGTCTTTCTTTTTTGTTGGAAACACAAATTATAAGTTTCTGCCCATGGCAACTAATCCTGAAAAAGTCAAGAATTTATTTACTGTAGCATGTAACCCCTAATAAATTAAACGTTTTTTTTTAACTGTTTGATTTTGTATGAATTACACAAACAAAAAAAAAACAATAATGTTGAGTGTTTAGCTTTAGAGATGCTGGTAGGAGGTTTTTGCTAGCTTTCGATATTGCAGGCTATTGTAAAAAACAATAAAAAAAAATATTTCTATGCAACTCCTAACATATTGCAAACAAGGGAATTTCTTTAACATAGCTAAAGTATAACTAAGTGTTAACAGAAGTGATTCTTCATGGATCACCTGTCGTCTGGAATAGCTCTGATCAGTCAAGTTCAACCTCTTCATTCACTGTGAAGTCAGACTGTTGACGAACGACCTGAGTGACTTTTCCGTGGGCCGTTATCAATCACCTTCATCTAAAGTGAATTAATTCCAGATTAGTGAGTGCGGCTGTAATTAGATTTCATGAGCGGGGAGTTAAGAGGCGAGAGCGGAGCTTTGTGGCGCCTCAGTGTGCTATGAAGGCGACGATTGTGAATAAGAGAGTAGATAAGCATGAGTGGGACCTTCAGTTCTTGGGATGGTTAAGATTGGTGAAGGAGGTTGTTGGGTGAAATTTGTATTGATCCCTTGGGGAGGAGGAAGAGAGCCAGGTGATAAACTTGGCCTACTTAAGTTGAGAATCGATACAGATTTCAACCCTTCCTGCAGGAAATAAGCATCAATTACCTGTAACGCAGCAGAAGAAGTGCAGCGGATAATTACATCTCACACAACAGGTCAGTGGGTGGACAGACTGTGTCTCAGGCCTGACAAGGTTGCTAATGCAATTCAGCATGCTCAGAAGGCAGCCCCATGTTCTTGTTACTGCAGCCACATAGCATTGTAACAGGTCGTTTTCCCTTCAATCAGCTTGACCTTTTCCTCTGTGACTTTAAGTGGCTTTGTGACTTCACAGCGTCATTCGAACATGAGAAGCGTGAGTTTGTTCTTTAGGAGTGTATATGCTGGGATGATTGGAAAATGTATGGTGTATTTAAGGTACACTGCGGTCTGATGTTGGCCCCAGATGGTTTTTCTGAAGAAGTTAATGAGCTGTCCATTGTTGTAATAAATACGGTCTTTATTGGCAGAGAAGGAGTGAGAGTTTTCTGCTGACACATTGACTGTTTCAGACACTGATTTATATATGATAGAAGAAAAGGTGTAAAATCTGGACTACAGATCATAAGTAGTTCAACTGTGGATGTTGTAATACTAACATTTGAGGTGCCGTTGATCATGTCTACTGTGTTATTTCAAGATTTCCAATTATTTCATCAGATAAAAGAAAAGAAAACCAGGATTAACGTGTTTTTCCTTCATTAACAAGCAGAGTTAGAGTTTCACTCTGCAGTTTCCTCCACTGTGCCTATGCTTCTGTGCTTTGTGCTTTTCCAACTTACCGTAATATTGTTCTTTCTTTCAATAGAAATGTTCAGTTTCGAAACAAATGTTATCTTCACCACTTAAGATATTCCTGCTCTAAATAGTTTTATAATTTTATTTTAAATTAATCCAAAATGATAATGATATTTGACAGTTTTCAGATCTGAATCAGAAGAAAAAGTGGTAAATCTTATCTCATCCATGGTTAAAGATAGGAGTGTCAGATAGACTAGCAGTTGTGTCGCACTCCTTATGTACAGAGGCTCCGGTCCTCCAAGTGGGCGCCCTGTTGTGACTCTGACCTGCAGCTCCTTTCCCACATTTCCCCAACTCTCTCATACCTGTTTCCAATTTTATCTATTGTCCTATCAATCAAGGCATAATGGCCCAAAATCTAACTTAAAAATAAAAGCGAAAGATAAAACTGGTATCAAATTGTTGGTTTTAATTCATTGAGATGTTCAACACAGCAAATTTTAGCTCTGATTTTAAGTCTGGTTTATCAAAAAAATTTGCATAGTCCCGCACCCTGCAAATATATTTACATCAAAACTCCAAAAAAGTTGAATTACATCATTTTATATTTAAAAAAACTATCATCATATTTGTTTCAAAAAATGTTGAATTGTTTACCCTGTAGAATGTAAATGATTGTACCTGTAATAATATTGTTCTCCATAATAACTGGACTTGACCCGTTGATCGCAGCACCTGACTGAGTGTGTGTGCAGTGCTAACAGACTTTAAGTGGACTCTTCAGAACCATTAGCACAGGTTACCCTGTAACTGCAGGCTGATTGTTGGCCTTTAATGCAGATGACTCGAGCCTCAGAGGGGTAAACACGGCCTCACGAGCCTCATTCTTTTTTTTCTAAAAGCACCTGTCTGGCTTCTGTAAAACATTTTCAAGTGAGCTAATTAGCCTCTCTCTGACAACAGCATTAGAGAGAAACAGACAAAGGAATTCTTGATATATACAGGTCCAATTGTAAAGCTAATTAGAGTGTAAGTGCACCACTAAAGCATCGCTGTTCACAGCAAAACAGCTCCACTGAAGCCATCTGGTTTTGCTGTTGTTTCCACAGAAACTAGTGCAAACCAACACCTTCATATCTAACCCTAATTATAAACCCTAAAAAAAGAGCGAATAGAGACGACAGTGACGAATGGGAAAGAGAGAGACAGGATTGACAGAGAGAGTAAGACATGCAGTGGGAAAGAGAGACGGCAGGACATAAAAGAGGAGTTTGTAGCCCTGTGCGGCAATCTCCTTCAGCCCCAGCTGCTTTCTACACTGGATCTTTTCATGTACGAGTGCCTGAGTCCTCTGCTGAGAGCCGGACCTACAAAGAGCCCACACAGCCTGCAGCCTGAGGAAAAGGTGACACAATCAATGGGCTCTCTCTCCCCTTGGCTCAAACATGCTGGTGATGTAGTTGTAGATGGCTGTATGCCCTCATCTCACAACTTCATGCAACTTTGAACGTATTCAAACAATGAAAAACTAAAATAACAGAAGGAAAGGACAGTACAGATTGTTTTGTTTGTGTGTCTGGGAATCCATCTCTGAATTCACACTTCACAGAATCTCCCGAATTAGAAAGTAGTGCAAACAAATCCAGTAGGTTGTGTATTCCTGTCATCCTTTTGTAGAGAGGTACTGCAATCTGCTCTAGGTTCAGCTTTTTTATATTTATGTGTGCAGATCAATTTTTGAATGATGTAGCACAAAGCTACATCCAAATAGAATTGTGAGACTTACATAGTTCATAGATTGTTTATACTCCACTGTATAAACCACTGGGATGCAGCTGCACATCACTTGAAGATTGTTGGAGTATAACTGGTAATGTGAGAGGAGCTGGGGGACAGAGCACTGCTGTGCTGATAATTAGAGATGGTCTTATTCCTACCTCCTTTAATTCAGCAGCTTAGTCTGTGGCACTAAGCTTCTAAAATATGATGATCTAACTGCTCTAGTGAAGAGAAGAGCTCAGCGGTTAAGTTAGCAAAATTAATTTGCAATGTCAGTTACCCCAACTCTCCCCTTTTTTATAGGTTTATTCTGTAAGTCAAGGCCATCTCTCGGCCCGCCTCTAGTTATTTCTCATGTGACTTTGACGGCAACCTTATTATAAATGATTCATATACACTGATCCATAGGTTTTCTTTATGCTTGTCCAAGGATACCAAGCTACCAAACACAGTAACACAAGCTCTCACACCTCTTCGACCACCTCTACCCCAAACCGATCCATATGAAATATTTGTAGGTCTGTTCCCATTAGACTTTCAAAAGCTGTTTAAATACTAAATCAGAAACATCCAAAATAAAGCTTTCTTTCAAACACATTTTACATTTTTGACTTTAACCATTAAAATTGCGATAAAAAAGAAAAAGAAAATGTATGCACTAAAACATCATGATAAGGTTAAGGCAAAAATGTGCCAATTAATTAACTAACAAGAAGTTTGTATCTTTAAAAGAAGTCAACTTGTCAAAAATAAGTCAACATTTGATTCATGCAGGAATCCCAGCCTGTTGGATAAAAAGTCCTGTTTCTCTTCCCATTATCGTCCTGACAGCCACTGAAAGTAGACTTCAGCATTCTTCAAGCCACGCCACCTGACTTCAACACCATATCCAAACAATAAGCTAGGGGACCAAGGTGAAAAATGATGCTAGAGGGATACTTTCAGTGTAATATTTAGACACATTGGAACACTGACCAAGCTGCCCTGTATGATAACTTGGGAGAGAGAGTGAGCTTGATTATCGTTTCATGTGGACAATTTAGTTGCCAGTTTGAGTACTTTTGGTAAAAATTGATTTAACCAATGATCATTTCTTTAAAAAGCACACGTTCCTTTAAAAAAAATCTCAGTAGGTTTTAATCTAGCTTGAAAGTGTAGATAGAAATATCCTCACAATGGGACGAAGAGCCCCGCCTCAGCACAGACATGAGAGAAGTAATTCTGCATCTAAATGTGCACCTCATCTTCTCTTTCTCACCTGAAATAATCTTCTCTTGCACTGCATTGGACTGATTTGCCTCCATTCAATGAGCTTGTTTAAGAATACAATCATACATGTTGTATGGATTAACCAGGGAGAGCTTTAATCAGTGCAGAAAGAGAATGAGGAAAGTGTCTGTGAAGGGAAAGTGATGAAGACAGAATCAAATATTCCTTTTTCTCACAGCCTCAGTTTCGATGTAGCGATGTTATTTTGGGGTCTGACGTTGATGGTTTCACACAACAAACAGGCTATAGAGTTAGTGGTTTCTGAGGGTAAAGAATCAGAGGATGTGAGGCTTAGAGAAGCAGGCTGACACGCCTGTGTCTCATTTCACGTCATGTTCACAAAAGGTCATCACATCAGTGTCATGTGACTTTATGGTCAAGAAAGTTTCATCCTTTTCAGGAGTTACAGGAATAAAGGAAATCATAAACAATATCAAGTCTCATATCACATCTCACATCCTGCACCAAGATGGCAGGGGCTCCGGATGGTTTTTCATGTCAAACCTCAAGGTCGGTACAAATAAGCTTTCAGATGAAGAAAAAGTAAAAAGTGCGTCATTTTAAACAATATAGCAGATATAAAATATATGAATATCTGCTATAATTGGAATAATAAACCATTATACGCTGACAGAAGTCACTTAATGGACTTACATCAGCATTAAGAACAGCTGTAACTGAGCTCTGACTCTTGCAGGAGGATTTAAGCGGCTGTACTTGTGCCAGTCAGAATATATCAGTCCAGTAGAGCTCAATATAAAATCAAGAACATCCCCCAACTGCAAAATTCCTATTTAACTCCTGGTTGCTCTTTGTGCGTTTCTGACCACAGGCTATTTGTGGAGCGCAGTTCTGCTCTGCACAAAAGTCAAACTATGAATGAGATTACCTTATCTCCTGCCTCAAGCACAAAAGCAAAATATTTTCAGTTGTCCTCTTCCTCCTGAATTCAATGTGAACGTTTTCTTATACTCCTAGTCATGGTCCTACATTATTTCACATTTCAAAGTTCTTATTTATATGCAATGCTACTTTGCTCTACTCCATGCAGACATGCGTAGTAATCAAAATGACTCCTAACAATCGAGATGTGCTCCCTTTAGATTTGAATGTTACCTGTAGATCTCCATCCGATCGTTCAAAAGCTGACAATGTTTTTGGAAAAGAGGAGATGGATTTTTTTTGAGTGGAAAGTGAAGCAACATAAAGCGCAGTCTGGGTTTATTCCATATCTGGACTGTGAAGAAGAGATAACGTGTGTGTAACCTTGATTATTTTTTTATCAAGTTTGCACACACAATGAATGCAAAATAATTGCCTGTCCCTGCAAAGAGTCCTTTTATTTTTTAAATGCCTTGCAGGCAACATAAATGATGCATACAGTACATGTGTGTGGGTGTGTGTGGGTGTGTGTGTGTTTGGGCACTTTGTCTAAAACATTTGTATACTGTGATTTTCTCGCCACAGAGCATTCAGCCTGCGTTGATCTTGATTTCCTATCAAAGCAGTGGCATGTCCGTAAGTTTAAACTGGGGTGGCCCAGTTGGTGTATTGACTTATGCAGGGGTGGCTTTAAGTAGTGTGAGCAGCAACATATACATCTTCCAGATTTAACTTCAAAGGACTAAAACATGAGATGAATCTCCAAAGTCACAGTAGAAAGTACCAAAATAAAAACACAGCTTGAAGCCTGTTGCAACACACCTTAATAGGTTGGTATGAACTACTTCTACTCTGTAGGTACAGTAATCATAGTTAATGGATAGACAATCAAATATTAGGTCTGCCCATGCCACCCCTGGACAACTCTGGAAATGCCAATGTATTAGAGGCCTTTGGTGGTACCAATAGAGCAGCAGGTTCTGGATCTGTTTGTTGTTATGTGTAATAAGTTAATTGGGAACAACCTTAATCAGTGCTTAGGGTGGTTAATATTCACACACCTGATGAATTTAAGGTATAAAAAAACCCCCCAGGTTTCTTACATTGGCTGTGTGAAAATAAGGGTCACAACAGTATTTAATTATTACAATAAAGTTTAAGAAGCATTTTTTGTAGAAATTTAAATTAACATGTTTACCAGGTTCAAAATATTGCCCCACACCTAGGTCAAGTCTCAGACATGCACTTGGTTTGGTTCTGTATTATACTAAAAGCAGCTAACTAGTGCATCATATTTTAAATAAAGGAAACTGTATTTCCTTTTCTATTCAGTGGTTGGTCAATTTTGTAGTGTTTTAGTGGTTGGTCAATGTTTTTTTTTTAATGTCCATTTGAAATACCTTAATAGACATTAAGTATACTTTTATACATAATCTAATCTAAATCCAATTGAAGCACAAACACACTTTCCGGAACAGCGATGCTGGCCAACTGGTGTCATTGACCACATGCCCTTTCGCAGAGTGGTATGGAAAGTCATGTGAAATCGCTTTGTCAAGTGAATGTTGAGTCTTTACCATAATCTAGTTGTGTGTGTGGCCCTGTCTGACATCCAGTTGTACATTTCTGAAGAAAGACAGACCCAGTGTAACAGAAGAGTAGAACTATCAAAAGGTCAAGAGGTTATAAAATAACTAATGTACAATCTGCTGAAGGGAAAAGATCCTGCTTCACTCTGATCAATGCTCTGGGGTTTCACTGAAGGGGAAAAAATTGCCCAAACTTGGCAGTAGAGGATCAAAATGAAGACTTGCTCTTGGCTTCCTGTATAACATCCATCTTTTTAAGCTGTGGTTTTGCTTGGGGACAAACTTTCTCTCAAGTCTATGACTCAGCAGACAGAATTTCACGCCCATTTAATTTCCTTATTCTTTAAGCAGAAATTCTGGCAGCATCCATGAGACCTTAGTTTAGTCATCGGCAGTAACACACTGACAGCAGCAGCCCTTTGTCTCTGGCGAGCTCTGACAAACAAGGACAGCTTTATTCACATGTGTGCGACCTCAGGTTTGAACCGCATGTTTTTCCTCCCAGCATGCAATGGGTACAGCAAACCTATCCTCCCCCTCAACAACATTGCCTTTCCCCACAGCAACCGACAACAGGTCGAGGAGGCCCCTCACTCGAATTATAAAAAGAACACGATGAGAGGAGATGAGTGTCTTTAACAAATGTCAGCCTGATGCAGGCCTGGCCGCTTCTTTTCTCTCCTGTGGTAAGCCCATGATCCGCTGTCCAGAGGAGATATTGGAAAAATACAAATGCAAATCCTTCGCCTTCCAACAATTCCACCTGGGAGAGTGTCGAGCTGTCAGTTAATGAATGGCAGCGAGAAAGAGAGAGACAGTGCTTGTGTGTATGTGTGTGTGTGTTGGAGAGAGACAGAGGCAAAACAAAGAAACAAAGAGACAGAGAATGTGGATGTGTGTGCAAGGGGTTATAGTTTGTATGTGTGACCCATGAGGACAAGAGGTTTGATTGACCATAACCTTTGTGCTGTGCATGTGTGTTTGTGTGTGTTCCCTGCCCGAGAATTGAATGCTATTTGAATTGGTCCATCTGGGACCCTGATCCCACCCTGCTCCCGTGGCCAGCTCAGGTGTTCTATGAATGTGATTTATTTCCAAACAGGGAGATCCAAATGAAGATGAGGCAGGGGCCACTGTGACTGTCAGAAGAGAGAGAGAGAGAGAGAGAGAGACCAAGAAGAGAAAAAACTAAGTCGATGTTAATGGCAGCTAGTCTGTGTTTGCTTAAGCAGAAAGCAGCTCATTGTGCTCATTTGTTGCAACTGCACAGCCGAAAATGAGTGCAAATGAGGTAAAGAAGATTTTTGGTTATTTGGTTGTATTGCTTTAAATTAAGATAAATTAAACCAAAGCGTTTCAGCATTTTCTCTTTTTTTCTTGACTTGATTCTATAAAACCCTGAAGGGAAAACACAAACAGTAAGTGTTTTAAGCAACTCAAATATGAACCCTGATTGCCTCCTAATAGCATCAATGGAAATTCAACACACTGCCACTTTAGAAAACAGAACACAATAATCTGACAAAAATGTAACACTGTCAACACATAAATCTCTTTAAGAAAACTAAAATAGGCAGAAAACAACATAGCATTTTTAAGATTGATTTTGCTTTATCTTTTATTTATCTTTTATTTATCTGTTATCTTCTGGAGTTTCATTACACTTAACTCTGATGATCATCAATGCAACATGTCTTGACTCCCCTTCTTCTCTGGTCTAGTTAATCAAAATGCAACATCCAGTTAGTGTATTAAAGGTCCCATATTATGCTTTTTCTGGTTTTATATGCTCTTTAGTGTGTTTTCCAGGTGTCTTGTGCATGTTTAGGCACATCTATGTGCAAAAATTGAAAGTCCGCGGAAATGCGGCTTCTCCTACCTCCTCCTGTTAGCAGTAGCAGTAGCTGCATGTAACGCTCGGTTCTAGCCCCCCTCGTTAAAAATTGGCAGTGTGATATCACACTGCGATGATGCCACTGATCCAAGCCCATTGGCTCGTTGTGGCAAGCACAAGCTCATGCTGCACATTAGCGACATTCCCAATATGGTAAAAGGGGCGTAACATTTCCGAGAATTGTCCGAACGACTGACCAATTACAACAGAGCAGATCGGCCAACCAATCAGGTCAGACTTGGCACACATGGGGACCCAGCTCGGGGGGGATTCAGAGCGTTGCAAACACAGGCAGATGAGACGGGCTGCATCGATCAGCAGTACATGAAAACAGACACTTTTTTTGAACATTAGCGATTGTGAACATACTTTAGTAGGCACATAAATTAGATATATGAACCCCAAAAAGGGCATAATATGGGATCTTTAAAGTATAGCATTCAGGTTAGCATAAACATTGGGCAACAAAGGTTTGATTTTCATCATGAAACATATTGGAAAAAAATGGCCGCAGTTTGGTATGATAATGCACCAAATGCAGAATTTTTAGGCAAGGGACAAGAATTTTGGTGTAAAAAAGCATTTTGGTTTCTGTTTGTATTATGAGTAGTATTAACCCTTGGCTTTCAGCAAGCTTTGATGAATGCAGCAGGCAGTCTGTGTGGAGAGCAAAAGAGGCGGCACACACAGCTGTTATACAATCCTACAGCTATTCAGCTGTCATCAGATGCTTTTCATAAATATCTATGAAGAGACAACTGCAGTTAACAATCCGGCTGTAGATGTCACCACTCAACTCAAACTCCATTCTTGATTGTCAAGTTGCTAGTTGGAAAGTTGAGATAATCACTCCCATAGTTTCCCGCCAGCCTCGACGCCATCTTTTGTTATTGTTCGATTGAGAGCCCCCTGGTGGCAGAATTTACATACTGTGCGTTTAAGGTAACTAGCAAAATGGACTTGATGTAATAAATGTTCAATCGTTATCTAACAAACACAGGTTATTTAACTTAATTTTTACCTTTTTTAAGGGTTTAACATTAATTATTTGTTTCTCACAGGAATAAGAAAAATCCTTGAACATAATCCAGACAGCAAGTACTGTTTCTACTCAAAATTAAGAAAAAATCAAGTTCTCGATATAGGCAACAGGGTTCCATATGGCTGGATACTCAATGCAATGCTCACTCTTTGATTATGCAATGAATGGCATTTCCATTATATGCTTGAGCTGACATATATGTCAGAGGCAGCTTTCTGGGCTGCATGCTGATGTGAAGGCTATAAAGTCAGAGGCTGTATGAGATTCTCAGGGGTTAGAACCTGAAACTCTTCCTCTTTCCCTCTCTTTCCTTCTCTCTCTCTCTCAAGCAGCTCTCCATCCTAACACTGCTGACCTCCAGCTTCCACAGGGAATCAGGCAGGGCTGAGGGGGAAAATGAGAAAGAGAAGAGCGAGGGTAGCAGCGGTGTGTTAGACCCAGACGTGTGTGTGTTCATGTGGCTGGAATGTGAATGAGCATGACACAAGCTGTGAGAAATGAGGATGTTTCACACAATGACTACAAATGTGCCTGTTCATTATTGCACCACTTCTTGCAGTTGCTTGGTGAGCGTGTTAGTGCTTAGACCTGTTTACCTCTCTGATGCTTTCTCAGCATTCGCCTATGAGACATAGACGTATCTGCGTTGCGATTGATGAGCCCCCCAGTCTGCACAACATCAACTGCAAAACATGCTGACGTCAACCTGATATGAGTGACATGACATGAATTTTGATTAAATGTTTAAATCTTTACAAGAAAAGATTACAGTCAATCAAGGTTTAAATGCTCACTAACCTCCAGCAACAAGCACAGAATGTCAGAGCAATACGTTAAAATCATGTCAGTGAAGCACAAGACAATCAATCAGCGCTCCTGTGAGGAGTTTTATCTGGTTATGAAGTAACAAAAATGAATAGTGATGCCTTTATGTGGCCTATAAAAGCATTAGATAGAATAGATTGATAATTTCTCTGTAGTTACTTTTATTGCTTGTAACCACTGCCGCCAGGTAGGTATCAAACAAGTTACAGCATGCTGCCAAACCAATCTTTCTTTCCGTTCCTCACAGAAAAGGTTAACAGCGAGTGAAACAATTGACTGTTAAAAGAAAACAATGTGAGATCTTTAATCAGAAAACACGGCTACACATGCATGGGACAAGATCTTTAACTTAAATAAAACATGGATAAGTCCTATTGATCGTAATACTACAAACCACTAGCCATGGTTTATCAGTGTATATGAAATCATTTGCAGAAGATTTTATATTTAAGCCTCACAAGGGGCACCAGATATGTGTATAATAGCACACTCGTTAAAAAGGGGGCACTTCCTTCTCTTACTTTTTTTAATCTCTTTTTATTGAAGGGTTTTTGAATTAAAGACAGAAACAGGCAATGAGAAAAAAAAACACAAGGAAAAACTTTAAACAGATTATTCAAAAGCTATATGTTCCCAAGCCTGCCTGCGAGTTCCCACTCCCCCAAGCATGTTCCCCATCTCGTTCATACATATACTTACACAAACATATACACATTTACATACGTATCAATCAATAATAATAAAGTAAGAAGAACACAAAAAAAGAAGAAGAATTACAATTCATACATCCATGTTGTCCTATATGTCCATGTTGTCGGACATAGACTCTTGACTCTTCCTTCTTTTACAAGAAAATTAATGAATACGATTCTGTAAACGATCCCTCTCATTATCTGGGTTACAAGTTCTGAATACAGTGAATATTAGTTTCTAGTTTGAAAAATTAAAGACAGCCAATGACTCTCAAACTAAATCAAACTAAAAAGTGTTTTCATTAATATAAGCGGTGAATTAGTAGATAAAGTAGTAACAGACAATGGTAAATAATTCAGGATATCATTGAGAACTTGCTGTGAAAGTTGCTGATCATTTGCAAAAACTAGCTCCCTTCAGTCGTTGGGTTTACACCTGACCTTTAAAAAATAAACACCTCCAAGCTCCTGAATCAACACCTCGCTTGCCTGTGCCACATGTAACTATATTGCCTTAATAATGTGATTAATGGGCTATTAATTGCTTATTTTGAGTAATATAAATTAAAGTACTAAGAGTTTTATTATTAATTTGAATACACAATACAAATGTATATCTACTGGATGGCCATTTAATTAAATGCCACACTGTGTATATTGGGGCTCGGGTGAAAAGTCAGGAGTAGGAAATAGGCAGAGGGCCGTGATTGAATCAAGACAGAAATTAATTCTCTCAGATACAGTAAATGAGAAGCACTCTATCACAGATATGACAGAGGAATTATGGGGAATGAATTCTGTGTCATCATATTGACCCTGCTTTCACATAGCATAATGTGATAGAGAATGAAGAAGTTGAACTTGAGCTCATGAGCTCCCCCTCATGAGAAGAAATACTGACCCTGGGACAATCTGTAAAAGAGCTGACGGCTCACATCACTTTTTCACTTTCAGCCACTCAGGAGTATTGTACTTGTTTCTTTAGCCCAGTGATGTCAGCCAAAACATGAGGATTAGCAGCATATTTTGGACGCAGTTAAATTGAATGTCATGATAATCACATTGTGACATGGCCGAGTTGAGCTGGGGAGGACAGTGTGACCACTCACAGCAATAATGGTACTTTTTAAACTGTTTGAATATGCAGGACTCAAAGGGAAATATTCTAAAAATATCTTATCGCTAAAAGGCTAAATCTTAATGATTAACACATTTAATAGGTCTGATAAAAATGGGGCAGATTCCTTCTTTTGCATTTAGTTAAATGCTGCCGACTATTACAAAGCAATTTGTGAAGGTGGTTAAAAACATCAGGTCCCTATTAGGTGGCTTCACAGTAATGAAGTGCTGGGTGGGCAGCTCTGTGTCTTGCTGAGTTTAGATAAAGAGGCTGTGGAGCAGAGGATGTAATTAGCTATATTTACCGTCGCCAGCACACGGCCTGAAGCACAGAAAGACTGAGTGTGTCACAACTCAGTAATTACACCTGCCTACACACTATGCTCATCTGACCCACGGGCAATTCCCAGGACGAAGAGAAAATACAGAAATATGCAGAGGGATGTTCACTGTTAGGTCCGTACTCCCTGGAATTATTTTTCAGCTTCTTAAAACAGAATCAAAGTACAATCTCTTGCTGCGATTGTGAACACTGCTAAAGGAAAGGATTGGCAGGGTGATGAACTAAAAAAAGTTTTTACATAAGAACTTTAGCAAAAAGTTTAAAACAAGCATTGTATACCACTACTGTAGCAAATCCCCCAGTCCAATCTACAGTATTCAATAACTAATGGTATATCAAGGTGTACTACCTGCAGTAGGATTTGTGAGAGGACAAAGAGTACGCTGGGATAAATGGATTATTATGAAATATGAAAAGCAGTTTGTGCTGTAGTTTTCAAAATCTGACGCATGCACCTGCTCATGATCTTGAAACCATGGTCTGAAATGAAGTATTTTACTGCATGTTTTGTCAATGAATAGTTGTGTTCTTTGTGAATCTGTTGTTAAGTTTTATGTATTTTTAAGGCCCATCTAGGGACATGCATTGCCCACACAAAAATATTTTTAAAATCTTAACATATTTGGAAAAAGTGAGAGACCCCACCCATGACGACAAATCATCATAATTCATTATTCCTATTTAAACTGATCTGTGGCTTTAGTTTGTGGAGAGCAATGAAATGAAAAAAAACAGCACACTAACACATACAGATTCAGTTCACCAACAACTAGAGTCCTGACTCTCAAAACTGGAAATCTCTCAATATCTCTCGCCTCAAATGTGACTTTAGAGTAAACAAACATGGCAGATTATGGTGTTTGGACCACTTTTTACTGAAATTACATGAAAAAAGGTAGAAATATAGATGAAGAAGTGGATACGGCGTAAACATGGGCTGTACATGTTACAGTGTAAGCTGGAGATAAGTAAAAATGTATTTGCTTTGTTTGTTGTATTTCCTTCTTCAGCCAACCTTCTTCCCAATTGTTTCATTGGCATCAAACTATACAGGAGTGTTTTCAGCTGTCCTCGGGGTTCCCCCTACACAACAGGAGATCTTAAATTACACACGTTTTATAATTATGATTTGAAATCAGGGCGACCCTGACATCCTCCCCAGCAGATTGGATCACTCTAAACGCATCTCACACCACAGGAAAATCTGACAAGATCATCTTTAGAACCATCCAAAATATCAGGACTTTACTTAAGGCTGCTGGAAGGGGGAAATCAGGCCCAAAATCACCAAGATATATTGTAGTGTGTCCCACTTTAGCTAAGCGTGTGAATGCTGTGTTGTGTGAGAGTGGTCTACTTGCTTGTTAAGTGTTCTTAAACAAATAAACATTAAATAGTAATTATTTCCACCGGAAACTTTTTTTTTTTTATTATCCACTTATGAAGTAGAAAGTTTTAGAGTTGTTAAAAATGATAAAATAAGTCAGTAGTTTACAGCAGTAATAAGAAATATATAACTTTCGACATCCAGCCTTCTCTGCCTGCGTTAGTTTGGTTGGTTTAGCTGCCTTAACCATGTCTGAATATTCTTATCTAAGAATCATCAGCTCATAATAAAAAAAAGAAAAGTATCTTAATAAATGAAAGAAAGAGCTTGGAATTCTGGTTTGATGTCTTACGACCCTGAATAAACATTAGTGAAAATACTGTAAGATTCCTAATTAGTATGAATTTAAAGGTCACATATTGTGCAAAATGTACTTTAGCATGGTTTTCAAACAGTAATATGTGTCCCTAGAATGTCTACAAACCCCCAAATTATGAGAAAAGTCCATCCTCTGCATCTTTTTCCTGCTCCACTTTTCAGAAAATGTGTGTTCAAACAGGTAATGTGGAGATTTTCCCTTTGTGACATCACAAAGGGCAGTGACCCCTCCCCCAGGTCGGCGACACTCCCACGGCTAGGTGTTTATTCTACCCTCTCAGTCTGTCTTCTCACTGTAAACAGGAGGGCATGGTGCAAGTTCGCCCAAGCCACTCAAGCCCTTCCAGAGAGGGGGGAAGTCAGAGAGAGCTCACTTACATTTAAAGCTACAGACACAGAAACAGCCTGTTCCGAGCAGGGCTGTAAAAGAGGGATTTATATGATCAAATACAGGATCAGAGTGGAATTTTTGGCAAGAAACTCCACAGACATGTTTTGGGGAGCTCTACGACTTTTTAAAACTGGTTAATAAGAAGTAAAATATCTGACCTATAAACCTAATTTATGTGTAAGTGTGTTATCTAAAACTGTACTAGCTGCTGAAAATCAGGAACTTTTGGAGATACTTTCAGATTCTGGTTCGGTCATGAGAGGGAGGGTACTTAGCCAAAACATTTTGCAGAAATATAACAGTTTGGAACATACAAAGCACACAGATGGAGTGTGAAGGAGTGGATCATGCTGCAGGAGTTGTTTCTATGCACATTCTGACAGTTTATTTCACTGTAGAATCCAGTCTATCCCTACCTGACCACGGACACTAAGCAGAAGAAAACTACAAACATTTATTACAGAGACCTTTGAAGTGCAAAAATCTATCCCCTTTGTACTTTGCTGCCTATTTATCATTTCTATAAAAAAGAGGGGAGAAGCTGGAAAGTGATCAAAGATGGTGGAAAGCATCCAGTGAATATTGCAGCCGTGATTCCACTGTTACATTTTACATCGCAACCCCCCCATTCCTGACCTCAGTATAAATGGGATTCTCAAGTGCCAAAGTCAAAGAAGTCCCTACCATGTGGTTTTCTGTTTAAGTGAGTCTCTAAATACATGTGGCAATGCTACGTTTTCCAACATTTTAACTTCTTGGACAGATAATATCCATCTATCCATCTTCCTGCCGCTAAATAAGCACTTCTTGTCCAGGTTATGCTAATTATCCACCGAAGACAAAGGAGTACAGAGCCACAATGATGAATGGCTTTGTAGGAGTAGGTGGGCTTGCTCTTTAAAAGATAACCCCTTTGTATGTAGAGGAGAATGTGTTATCCATTCAAATGGCCTTATCTAGATACACAGGAGGTGTTCACCGCTCTGTACTGTTGTAATGAGGAGACAGAGAAAGATGAAATAATAAAATGAGACATGCAGCCCTGCATTACCATATAGATAACCAATACAGTAGGGAGTTTGAGATCAATACGTGGGCGTGTTTACTCCCGGTTGAGTATAAGTGAGAAAATCCAGAGAAAGTTGTTTTGCAGGAAAAAGTCAAGACGATACAGGAATAAGGAATGATCAGGAATATTTTAAAAGCAAAAGTTCCACCAGAATGGAAGCCGCTGATCGAAGAGAACTCGTTGTTTTGTGCTGCTACAGTATGACTGTGTTGAGCAGCATTCAGTCATTTTGAGAGCCACTTTGAAAGGGGTGATTGGATAACCTTTGCAGTGCACACCTCTGGCTAAATTGTAGTGCATGTTTATAGGAGCAGATCTAGTGCTTAGACCAGGCCCCATAAAACACATCATCCTTTATACTGACACATCCAGCTGCAGAGAGCCTGTCAAACGTTTCACCAATCCATAAAATGTGCTCAGAGGGTTTTTTTACTCTGGAGTCAGCATGGATGTATGACTGCTATTTACAGTATGCTGACCTCCCAGAGAAACAGTCATACTCTAGCAGCACAAAGGCATTTTTTATCCAACAAACTCGGATATGGATCCATATTTTACTTTCTGTGAGCCTTTTCTCCTAAAATGCTCCTTCATGGGCACTTGGTGGAGAAAAATTTAACTCAGGATCTGTATCCCAATATATAAAATATACAATGTCAGAGCTCCAACTCACAATGCTGCATTGGTTTTCCATAGCACCCATTCTAATAAGTCCCTGGAAAGGTTATTTTTTCCTTTGTACTTCACATCCTTTTTCTATATATCCCAATTATCTGTGATGGAGGGCACCTCCTGCCAAGTGAAAAAGCTTTCTTTGCTTTTTTGAGGGCTAATAATGAGATTGATTTGACTTTTTTCTCGTTTCTCGCTATGAGATAAAGTCCCAATGGGCAATCGCTTAGTCACACAAGAAGGTCATTTTCAAGGAATATAATTTAATAATCACTAATGCTTCTTCTCTTCCTTCTTTAAATAATGCTTTTGCAAATGCTGAAACATCCAGCATAACAGCAAAACAGTAGAGCTCTGAGCTTTATTACTAACAGTAAGTGTTATAACTGATCCAGATGAATCTACTTCAGATTGACTGATAACATTTGCCATTAATGAATCTGACTCTGATACCTACTATTGATTGATCCTAAGTTTCCCTCTGAAACTAGAGTGGTAAGATTGTTTATTGGTAGATGAACAATGATTGCAGACATTGTGTTAGTTATTATGAGCATAACAATGTCAGCTATGACCATGATGTTGATATTTTTACAATCACCTGATTAATACCCAGAAACAGGTTAGTCTTTTTGCAGTGCTTATTGGTTATGGGATTGGGGAAGGTGCACTGTGTAGCATATTGCTAAAATCTCAAACCACAGTTTAGCACATTTTAGGCTATATCGTTGTATCAGAGTTGCTCTGATTCTGATACTAGTACCAATACTGATCATAATACTAATACCAATACTGATAATAGTACCAATAATGATCCTGGTACCAATACTGGTACTGATACTAGTACCCATAATGATACTAGTACCAATACTGATTATACTAGTACCCATACTATTACTGATACAAGTACCATACTGGTACTGATACTAGTATCTGTAAAAAGAAATCTTTGATAGTTGCTAAAATAGATTTCAGAATTTTTCCAATTTCCATAGTATCTATATTGAATTGGTGTTGATACCGATACTAACATGGTACTAGTATTGTTATTGATATAAATACCCTTTATCATTTTTACTACACAGATACCACTATAGGTATCGGAACAACTCTAAAATCTAATTCAACATCTGGTTTTTTTCTAGATGGATAACAGCAATTTAAAGTTTCCCATTAAACTTTAGCATCTTAGCATCAGCATGCCAAATTATCATGTGCTGGCTAATTTCTTCATCCAGAGCTAAACGAAGCTCTGCTGAAACACAGAGAGCACAACTGAGCTGCAGAAAACAAATAGATTTCTCGAAAGGTGATGGTTTCAAAACATAGCCAGCCTCCATCTGCAGTTATTTATCCATCCAATCCACTATGTTGATTAGTAGACAATGGGATGCAGCTCAATTTACTTCTAATTAGGCTCTAATGTGTGTTATTAAATACATCGCCATGTCCCAATTAGAAAACATTGGGGCCATACATCATTTTAATTGATATCCACCTCGAGCCACATGGGTTCTCCGTATTCCATCAGTGTTCCCAAAATGATCCTTGCTTGGAGAGACCAGAAGTCAAAACAGAGCCTTTTTATTGGAGCACACTCATTGACTTTATAGTGAGTGTTCATGTGTGTTTGTGTGTGTACTCTGCCTGATTGTATATATCTTGAATTTGTGCACTTTGTGAGCTGTGGGACATTTGAGAATAGCAATGTGGCTGCTCATTATAAACCACACTTCTCCCATGATACCCATACTGTCTGTTTATTGAATGGTAATGTGTTAGAGGATGCAAATGCAATCCGCCCCATGCATTTTGTTCAAGCAATCACACTTAATAAGCTATAGCTGACTGAGGCCAGGCAATATGGACGTTTGTTATTTAGGTTTGATCAGTGAAGCTCAACTAAAATAAATCCCTGAATATGTAAACATGCTGCCAGGACTTTACATGTTGTTCATTGTGCTACAATAAAAAAAGAACCAAGGAACCAAGTTTATTAAGATATAACTCAATAAAGGCTTTATTCTTTATTTTCCAGGAACAATCACATGGTACCATTACTTGTTCTGTGAAGTGAATAATAAGCCAACAGTTTGTGAAAAAATGGGTAGTAATGTTTGAAAAAAATTAAAACTTTAAACCATAGAAGAAGTTTTCAGTTACTTTTTTCCTCAAATATTAACAAATGTTTTGGTCTCGATTTGGCTCCATAAAGACCTAATATCTTTCTCAAGAGTCCTTGGATCAATCAATCAATCAATCAATCAATCAATCAATCAATCAATCAATCAATCAGTCCATCTTTATTTGTATAGCACCAATTTATAACAAATGTTATCCCAAGACACTTTACAAAAGAGCAGGTAAAAGATTTTACTCATTGATATATTGGAGACCAAAGCTGAGCTCAAAAGAGAGTAAATATTGGACTTAACATTTATTTATTTATTTTTATTTATTTGTTTTATTTTGAACATGTGAAAGGAAAAATGACAAAAAAAAAGAAATTCACATTCATCAGGTAGCTAAAAAAACACAACTCAAAATTCTTGCCAATGTTGCTCTATGACTTCTGGATGTATTAAAATAAGATAAAAAAGTATGCTCTGTAATTGACTGGCAAACAGTCCAGGGTGTACACCGCCTCTCGCCAAATGACAAATGGCATTGGCTCCAGCCCCCTGCGACCGTGAACGGGAAAAGCGGTATTGATCATGGATGGATGGATGGAATAAAAAGTATATGGCTACCTTATCGTCAAACATGGGTACTTTTCTGATTATTATCATATGTGAATTCAAGTCCAGTTTCTACTCTCTTGTCTGATCTCCACCAAATCCTGATGGAAATATCTTCCTCTTTAGCTGCTTAATGTTTCATTTTTTTAACAGCTGATTCCTTTTCATGTTTGCCTTGTACCTTGTACATTAAGCAGAGCAAACATTGGGTTTAGCATAGCTTTACCAGCCACAAAGCCTTTCCTCAGTGTTGGAGCTGGAAAAGATGAATCTGATCACTGAGGGGGAACTTCTGAGTAACGACTCTCTCGTGGTTATGAGGGATAAGGGACTTGTTTCTTATAACACATAGACACGATTTTCCAATTGTTCATTTTCCATGATCATAAATGCAACAGTAGTCAATGTTTTTACATTTAGTGTTGATGTATTTAGTTCTTAATTAAAAGAGTCTTATTTTAAAGTAATTCTGAATGTTTTGCATTAATCTTCAAGTCCATCAGATGAATGTCTCTGATGCAGGATAATAACTCGAGATGAAATAAAGAGTCAAATTGGGAAAAAAGGGCTCTGAAAACCCATCAGCACCTTTGCACCTTTCTGGACCAACTTAGATTGCATTGTGTGGTCATCAGGGTTCAGGCTGATAAAGCGACCAGCGATCAATAACCATTTCTTATCCCCTCCCTTCATCTTCTCTCTATCAAAGGGCAAAAGCTCCTTTCACAAGTGATTCTGCAGCAGATAACCACCTGTTCAAGCCTCGCCTGGTTCAATCTCACCCTCCCCTCAGTGTCTTCCAGTATTACTGCTAACCTCCTCTGACTGTACAATATGTCTGCTCAGCTTCCACTTAACCAGGAGGAGTGTGCACGGTTTATTATTACTATGAACTCTCTGCTTCCCATTTCTCTTCCTGCCTCTGACTCTCTCCAGAAACTGTATGAAGTTCAAAAGTCTATACACAGAGTTCTTGTGCGTGTTGCTGGCCACATTTTACAAAGATGTGAGAATCCAAATGCGCTCAAGCTTAGCCGACAATATTTACATGGAAGATCACAGCGAGCCGAGGCAGAGCAAACATGTCTTCTTTGTTTGAAGACGAGGGACTGAGCGGTGGAAGAATAAATCATGTTCAGCATAACAAGAGCAAAGTCACATTTCAGCTCCTACTAGCAGGGCTGTTGACTGCTAATGCCTTCTGTCTGAAAACTTTCACTTAAAATACTACTTAGTCTGACAAAAACAACCAAACTCTCCAAGAGCAGCAGAGAAGTCTGATCCAGCCTTCATTAGGTCACACGAGGAGGTCCAGTTTTCAGCCCTATTATGTTTTATTTATTAACAAACTGTGTTTCGGACAAATCCTTCAATGACCTTTCCCCTCACCCTCACTAAACTGTTTCAATGAGAGCTTCTTTTTGCATTAATGGGGCCCTCAACACCTGGCCTTTTGCTTTTGGGTGAAAACACAGATGAATAATTTAATCCACTAACCTTCACTATACAAGCTTGGATTTTCAGCATGATGAGTGAAGCCAAGGTTGAATTATTCTCATGAAATCGCTCAATACCTAAGTCATTTTTGGAATATTACTCCGCAATGAAAGCACATTTAGCAAAAGTCTAAACTTTGATTCTACTCCCATGGCTCCAAATGCAGGAGAAATAAGAGATGCATGTATAAACTCCTCACAGAAGCTAGAAATGGGGAAGTCTTCATAAATATTGCTTGGACACTGAAAAAGTGAAAATGTTGATGATCTTCATGTAACAAAAAAGTCTATTTTTCATTTGCTTTTTATGGGGGATTGTTGCGGCCTAAAATGCCTGATTTTGCGGCAGCTTTTAAAAAAAATTGCATGTTGCAGTGTTTTCAGACGTTTTTTGCAATTAAATTGCGGCAGGAAGCGAAAATTGCACCACTAGTTGCAATCTTTTTAATGTAAAAAAAATTGAGACTTTTTATTATTAAACTACTTTCTTACAAAAACTATTTTGATTGGTCACATTTGCAGAAAAGTTGTGGTGATTGGTCAAAATTGAAAGGTTGCCAAGAATTCATGGGGATTGGTTGAATTTGCGTTAATAGTTGCGATCGCGACATCGCAACTTCCTGGAGGGACTGTATTATATATAATAGAATTTATAATAATGTAGAACAAGTGAATCTTCTCTCTGATTGCCTTGTTTGCTTTTGTAGGTCATATAGAGGCATCAATATTAATTTAAGTCTGTTTCATAACCAGACAAAAACTCCTCATAGGGGCTTTAAAGGAGCAGTCTGCAAAAAAAACAAGTTATGAATGTGTATTTTATTAATTGTGCAAAATGAGCAGCTTGTCATGTGTTTGTGATTAAAAAATCACATATAAGGGACTTAGATATGAATCTTTCATGAACTTTAAGTCAAACACATTGTTCCCCTGATTTCAGCCTACCGGATCAATAGTCGGTATCCGGGGAGCGTGTTGTCTCAGAGGAGCAGACACAGAGACTGCTGGTATGTCTGTCTCCATCTAAACTATGGAGCAAAACCCTGCTATCAATCTCATGTAGCTCCCTCCCTTCATGCCTTTACTCAATACTGTAAGATTGGAAAAGCACACAGAACATTTTTACTCATATACCAGGATTATTTACTCAGAAATATCAGACTGGATATCAGAATCCATTTATCTCTATATCCCATGGCAATATCATACATGGTGATTTTCCTCTCTCGGTGATGAGAAACCGAATAGTAATTGAAAGTGAGAATAAATGTTTTAACAGGTAATTCCCCCAGTGAGATGTGTGTTTTGATAATATTTTCTGCTTTGACTTTTGGGACATAGATGAATCCTGTTCTCAGTGGATCCACATTCAGATGGCACATTAATCCATCCCTCTGCAGTGTAGTAGTGCCTGCACACCGATGGCTGCTGAAATGGGAATTTGAGGGGCGGGGGGTGTGTTGCTTGAAGCTAGGGCCCCTGAGCTAAAAGGAGAGAGGACTCATGCGTTAGATTGCTAATGCCCTCAGTCTGTCAAAAAAAAAAAAAAAACGCACCTGCTTTCTGTTTGACGTTAATTTGTTTGGACATGGTTTATAATTTAATTCCATGGCAGAATTAACTCCCAATACAAGAAGCTATTTGCTGTGGAGAAAGCGATTGGTCGGATATCCCTCTGTGCTGCTGTGGCCATCCCAAGTGAATGGTAAAACTTTGATGCTCACCTATAAAATACAGAATACCTATGGATTTTGTGCACTGCAGAAACCATAATAAAAATCCAATCTAGACTTTTGAGGAGAATCTATCACAATACAACTGAGTACTCCCTTTATACCATGCTTTACTGCCTTTGCTGCTTACAGTACTTCAAACTGCTTAGTGTGAGACTTAAATTACTCTAGCTAATTTTTTTTCAAGTAATAGATTTTTTCCTCCACTGCAGACAGTGAAACGTTTCATACTGAAGGAGGAAAAGGAGAAAAGCACCTGTGTGACATTAGTGATGGCTGACTTCCATTTCAGTGGCCCAGTAAGCCATGCCAATGAGCCAGCATGGACAATGCTAGGGTTCTGGCACTGGCCCTTCTTAATGGATTGCAGTCATTATTAAAGCTATTTTCTACACCTGTGTTTGCTAGGATAAAATATCTGCCAGGAGAAAGGTCTGTGGAGAACAAAAAAAAAAGGCTTGCTGGGAATGATTAAGGCCAGTCGTTACCTTCAAGGGTATGTGATTATACATCTCAAAATGCCCATCCGAGTTTGTGTATGTGTATTTAAATCTGATCCCGTTTGTCAGTAATAACAATGTGCTATTTGTTTGCATCACGCTAACAAAGCCTGATGTACAGTACCTCCTGGTCCATCTTTGAAGAATTGGCCACCCTCGGAGAGTAACGCACCAGCCATCAATGCACAATGGGTTTTTACTTCAACCACCTAAGACCGTGTTAAGAGGTCATTGTCTATACAGAAAATGAAAAATGGAAAGTTCATGTCCATTTAAATGAATCCTACACATTACAATTCATGTAAGTAAGTAAGTAAAGTTTATTTATATAGCACCTTTCAAGAGCAGACGTCACAAAGTGCTTCACAATCAAACAAAAACAGATAATACAAGCAATTACATAAAATCAAGTACAGACAGATCAAACAAAAGCAAGTCTGAACAGATGGGTCTTCAGCTGCTTTTTAAAAGTTACCACAGAGGTCAAGGCTCTCAGTTCTGGGGGAAGACAGTTCCAGAGTTTAGGAGCCACAACCTCAAAGGCACAGTCTCCTTTGTTTTTTAGCCTTGTGCGAGGAACAACTAGCAGACCCTGGTCAGAGGACCTCAGGGACCTGCTGGTGTTATAAGGCCTCAGCAGCTCAGTAACATAAGCTGGAGCTTGACCATGCAAGGCTCTAAACACAATAATAAGAACTTTAAACTGGATTCTAAAACTGACGGGGAGCCAGTGTAAAGACTTAAGGATAGGTGTCACATGAGACCGTCTGGATGATCTCGTCAACAGCTTAGCAGCAGCATTCTGGACCACTTGTAAGCGGTTCACAGAAGTGACACTAAGACATGTAAACAGAGAATTACAATAATCAAGCCTTGATGAAACAAAAGCATGAACAATCATGCTGGGCTGACCTTTAGAGGTGGTAACCCTTTATTGCAATTCTTTCTTTATACTGTGTTTCGTGTTTTAGTTTTTTTAATCTTTCTTGAGATTTTTTAAAGAATGAATGATTGTAACTTGTTATGTCATTCCAGGTATACGTAGAAAAGCAATACTATGAGAATTGATATTTATTTGGACCCATCTTATAAGCTTACCTTTTGTTTTTAATTAGATTAAAAAGAACTAGAGCCGTACAAACATGCATGTCCCCTCAGGAGGATTTTTTAATAACTTTTGTGACCCGAACTCTTCATTTATCAACATAATCAGGAGAAAAAATATAATTTTCCAATACTCTTGTTTATGATTAAAAAAAAATGACATCCCAATCAGTCTTAACTGAACTTTGTGTTTGTGCTAATTAGAAACTATTATCATGCTCACACACTTAATCAGGAGGGTGAACATGGTTAATGGTATACCTGCTAAACATCATTTTCATCAAGTGTTAGCATTGCTGACATTAGCATTTAGCTTGAGGCAGAGCTGCTAGCATTAATGTGGTTCATTTACATTTAATCAACGCTATAAGCCGTTATTCTAAGGAGCTTATTTATTACATTATCTCAAATGTATCTGTGTAAGGGAGCTGTTTTCCCACTTAGCCTGTTTGTTAGACGCATGCTAACACAACGATTTTTTACTTCATACTGTGGGATGTGTGTACACTGTGGCCCACAGCACAAAGCCAGTAACTGTGATTGAAACAAACAAGGCAAACTCTAATGTAGGGCTCCAGAATTACAAAGGCAGGAAGCAGTGGAAATAATACGTAAACACAATGCTGTCAGCTCTGTGATCAACTTCTGTCAACTACGTCTGTTCCTTTGTCAACAAAACAGTAGGAATGGAGGCCCATTTTTATTTGGGACAGATTATTTGAGAGTAAAGAAACTTTTGTTAAGTCAAGTCAAATGCTTGCCTGCTTGAGGCTGTCGTGAGGTGAGATGACAGTCCCAGTCATAAGTGGGCCAAGCAATTAGGGCTTTAGGAAGAAATGAGAGCCTGAAGATGAGGACAGAACATGCTGTCTCCTCTCCATCCACCTCAGTCAGATAAAGAGCAGACCACCCCAGGATAGGATTCATAGCCCCAAATACACATTGCTGAAAAAAGAGGAGATAGTAGATGGAAACCTCTGACACATAATGTATTTCATGTCCTTATCCTACTGAGCACCAAGCCAGCAGGCATTCAGAGAGCTCCCCTTTTATCTGAGCTGTGTCCTCTCTGCAGCTCACGGGTACAGTGAAGCGCAACAGAATTTTGGTATAGTGATGACTCTTGCTGCAATATCTATGACATAGAGAGAACGAGTTACAAGAGTGTCGAGACATTGGTGCAAAACAACATGCCACCATATTCTGAGTCTCAACACATCAATTACATCATTATTATTATTATCAATTACATATTTATTTATTAATTTAAAGTCCCTGAAACAGAACTTTGAGAGTTTCTAACTGCCGTGTCATGACATATTTCCAACCAATCACTGGTTGGAGAGCGGGACATAACGTTGGGATAAAATTCAGTGGATCGTTAGCTTTGTCGGTTTAAAGGTTTTTAATTGGTCAAAAACTTAGTGAACGCCCCTCAGTGCAGGATGAGTCTTCAGAAATTTGAAGTGTTTTACAGGAAGAGAAAAAAACAATGACTTTGATAATGCTTAATTTTAATACATTTGGCAGATCAAACACCTAGCTGTGGGAGTGTCACCCACCTGGGGGAGGGGTCACTGCCCTTTGTGATGTCATGAAGGGAAAATCTCCAAATAGCCTGTTTGAGCACACATTTTCTGAAAAGTGGAGCAGGCAAAAGCAGTGGATGGACTTTTCTCATAATTGGGGGGTTTGAGACACAATAGTAAAACAGTGTAAAGAGCATTTGGCAGAATATGTGACCTTTAATACTTTTTAAAGAGATGTCAGCATGTCCCTTTCAGAAGGGAATCAAAACCTGGTCTCCTGGCTTAGTGCTCCATGTTTGTTTCATGCATCCATCACCCCTGATTACTTTCCAAAGTGAACTTTCCCGCATCTCATACTCTCACACCATCTTCAACTTTACATCAGAACAATGAGCGGCAGGACTGCATTCAGTTATGAAGCCATGGGCAAACATTACGTTTTATATTTTGATGGGTTGGGCCAGTGACCAAGCTGCTGTTTTGATGACTTGGCAGTGAAAATGGGCTGGACATGGCTTGTGTACAATGGTTGGCTGAGAGTGTACATTACTTTAATGTTAAAGCAGAATTACCAGCGCTCATAGTGTCGCCAAGAAAATACATATTGTTTAGGTTCATAATTGTTGTTTGCATATTTGGATGTGACATCAGCTTCTATTGTCTTCATAGTAATGTGAGTCAGGGTCCTACTGCCCACTGCAGACTGCACATCCTTTTCTCCATTTATCTCGGTGTGCTCACAGGCCGGTCAGAGACTGTACTGTGAACTCAGGCATTTCACACACCTGCACCAAGAGCTCATCCTCTTCAACCATGCCTGAAATGTCTCCAAAGAAACACTTCAACAGACACAAGTTTACAAAAAGTACACTCAGACATTTTATACATGTATGCTTTTATAGAAACTTACTCCACGGCACGGAGAGAAGGGACTGAAGATTGAAGAAGACTTGCCCCAACTCTGACCACTTTTAAAACAAGACTGAAAACTTTTATGTTCACCTTAGTTTTCTGCTAAATCTTACCTACATTGCACTTTTAACTTCTGCACTGTTTATTGTCTATTGTATTGCAAATATGTTTTTATTCTCTGTTTTTTTAATTTTCTTTAAATTCTTCCATTTTATTTCACTTTATTGTATGACATGTTATGATGTGAAGGCCTATGTCTTCTTCAATTTCAATTTATCTTCCTACATTTCCTGTCACTCAACAGCTTTCCTATTATAATAAAGGCAAAAGCCCCCCCAAAAAAAAAAAAAAAAAAAAAGTAACCAAGAAGACCAACAAATGAATTAACGGTAGTAATGATACGAGTAGAGATCTCTACTTTTTTTTTTTTTAACTTACTTTCCATATTAAAATATACTTCCAGCATTATTGACTGTGCTTGTTTTAGATCTGAGGGCTCTTTGAAATGCAGACAGAGAAGCAGCTCTGTTACAGCAAACATATCTCATTTAGACAACACGTTCATTAAAAGGATCCTTGTCCACCCACTGTTGCCATGTAGGCTGGATTATAACCACTTGCTCTGAAGCATTTTGCAATATGTTTTGCAAAACAAAATTGCGGCAAAAGCTTTTCTTTTCATTTATCTGAATAATTTTGGTCCTTCCTGCCATTTTTTTGGGGAGTTGAAATGACGTTCCCTCCCCCCCCCCCCCCCGAAATATATTTTTACAACCTTGTAGAAACTGAAAGCTTGTCAAAACACGGTGAACAGATTTGTCTCCTTAAATTATTGATTGATAGATTGATTGTTGGAAATGTATTGTCTTGCATCACAGTGGCTCCATTTGCAACATAAAAATTAAAGACAAAATACAAAGGGACAAACATTTGACTCAACATTTCCATCACCCAACAAATATTCAGAGGCCTGACGTGTACTTAGATGTGGGATTCAGCTCCATATTCAATTTTAGGATGGACTGATGTACATACGAGTGTTTTCAGTCTGACCTTATTTAAACTTGAGGCCCTGTGTCTCAGGTTTGATGCTAATATTTTGAATTCCTAATCTTTTAGCATATTAGAGATTAGTGGAGCAGTTTTTACTTTTAAGTAGTGGGCAGGCACATGTACCATAGTGTAACAGTACTGTAGGAAACTTAGAATCACAGAAGTAAAAAAAACCCAACAAGAATTAGTCTACTCGCCCCAATCGGTGGAGGAAATGAATTCTTTGTTCTATACATTATTTTATCTTTGACAATACATTCTGTACTGTACATCGGTTCATAGTGTGAGAGTTTCATCATCATGGTTAACATTGTGAAAACATCCAGTCTTGAGTTAGCCTTTCATTTCTTTGGTGGTCTAAACTTCCATTTGTATCATACAACACAGTTTTCTCACAACCAGAGACGACTAAAAGTTTTGCCAAGTTTGCCCAAACCATCACACCTTGGACATGTTTTTAACAAGGAGAGACGACCCCCACTGTGAGCTGAGCCTGAACAAAAGTGAGCCCAACTACATTTAATTGGTACTTTTCAACTGACTGCACCAGCTTTGGCTTTTTATTCCTCAGAGATGTTACATTTCACGTACTAGGAGTCCACCTCCGTATCCAAAGTTGAACTTGTCAGACTCCCCTCACTTACCACAGTTTAGCCAGCAGCTATTGGAACTCTCTTTACTGTAACTGTACTGCAGCTTGTGTGCAATAGAGATATTTCTTTGGTCTGTGATTATGCATGTTATAAAAGCAGATATTGAAGTACTGTTGTTTAGATCTGTATCACTATGAGGATTAAGAACATCTGTGCAGTGATCTATTTTTCAGTGCGTGCGTACCTAAATTGAAGAGCTGGTTTCGCACTGAAATAGCAGCGTGATATTTCTGGCTGGTTAAGCCGAACATGTGGCATTCTTCCTGGAAAGCTGACCTGTGTCGGTCTGTCTACAAGTTAATGTTCAAGTCAACCAATGCCCATCTGTAACTGCTCCTCTTTTCTCTCCATCTGTTCTCTTTAATGCTGCGCACACACACAGATACACACACTCCTGTCTTTAGAAGTATTGCTGCAAGGTAGCAGAGCTGAAAAGCATAACATTCTCCATTCATCATTTCATCAAGTACCTGTGAAAATTAGAGCTCAGTATGCTGGAGGCAGTTTTGGCTGATGGGGCATCGCCTTCAAAGAACATGAAAGAATAGATGCTAAGATCAAATCTCAGCTAAAAGTCCTGTTAGAATCATTGAAAAGTTTAATCTCGCACTCTCCCACCTACCAGCTGCTACACCACCAGCTCAATGCATGTGAGAGACAGTGGTTAGCACGAGTTATCACACTAACTCTAGCAGCTTTATCCGATTTCATGAACAGATCTCACAATCCTGGTAATTTATTTAATCTACCATCTGGTATCAGAAAACTTGAATGATATATACAGTAGCTTCTCTCTGCAGCCGCACCTGTCTTCTCGAACAAAAGATGACTAAAAGGTCATGGAGATTTATTCACTCATTCAGGATTGATGCTTGACCTCACTGTGTGTCATTGCTTTCTTGGTTTTATATGATTAACAAGTTGCAGATGTAGGCGCTTATCCTGCATATCAAGTGTGGCTGCTGCAGCTGACTCCTCAGTTTTCTTCTCCATTCTTGCACATGGAGTGAATGTAAATGGATTTGAACTTTAGCTGCCTCTCAACATCATATTCTGACACACAGGACCTACAGCTGCATGTCACAGACAAAATAATTGACTTTGAATGGATCTGAGATTGATGCATCAATGACTGTAAAGGCAATCTCAAGAGATATGAGTCTATGTGGATGGTGTGTTAAACCGCCACCTAACCAACAGATTTACCTTGATATATTGATAAATATTTTTCAATATAAAAACAAACCATAGACTCTGGTTAGGTTTATGATGCCTTGGAGACACAAGCCATTGGTTTTTTGGACAAAGTCTTGATTTTGGCATCCCGGATGTCGCCATCTTGTTTTTCTTGCAGCAAGATGCTAACACATTTGACGACAGGTTAGATATCCATCTCTACGCCTCCATCCTGACTGACACGACCAGTGCTAGTAACCACACCTTAAAGCATACACTTAATTTTAACTTAAGATAAACATAAATACTTAAAACTAGCACATGAGACCATAAACTAATTAACATTGGCAAGTACTGTAATGTTTACGAAGTAAACAAACAGGTGAGGAGAAGGGTCCTTTTATCATAGGCTCCTACAATAAGACTTCTTTCTGCAAACAGTTAAATACCCCCTGCTTCCAAGTAGAAATAATGCAAGCGTACCGTACTTCCACTTTTGCTTCACTTTTCAGACACAGAGGCTGCTTCCCCTTCTTTTGCAAAGCCAATCCAACCAAGCAGTTCTAGTAAGCATTTTATCTTCCTTAGGGTCATTGTTTCGGTTTATCGAGACCAAACGTGTATCCATCACATTTTCAGACACAGCAGGCTTCTCTTTAGTTTAAAGCTTTGATAAACTATTACTGTGAATTACCTGCCAAACATGACAACTAACATTTTAACTTGATACAGCTTTCCTTTAATACTGTGGTAGAAATTTCAGTCAGAACTTAATTGAGAGCAAAAACAAGGGAGAGTGAACATTGGACTTTATAGGTGGCAAGAAATACAGTAAGACTCCAGTTAAATGCTGTGTAAGAAAGAGTTTCCAGCTTGGTCAACATCCTCAAAGTGGCCAAAAATGTCAAATGCAGGTTCGTGTTCAGGTGTGGATGAATGGTTAAATTGGTGCATTATTGTTTGTTGAGTTAGTTCTGTAAAGATTTAAGGACACCCTCTACGTCCAACATACAGCCAATTGGGGAGATATTGGTTTCATATCTTTGAGTTTTTGACAGCGTGTTCTTCGTATATCCACAGCATCATATGCTTCCCCCACTCTCTAAAGTATCACAGATATTACCCTAATCTATGTTCTCTGATCCGTGTTTTAGTGAGTACTCAGAATGAAAAAAAACTGATCTAAAGAATCCATCCAGTATAACCAGAACTTCAGCATTTTCAGCTCACTTTCAGTGACCATCATGGTTTATTTAGATGAATGGAGCTGGAGTGCATATAGGGTTTAGTTTTATTACAAAGTAATAAAAATAAAACACTAAGTTACAAAGCAGAAAAACAACATTTGGTTGTTATAGTGTTTTGTGGTTGTTGTAAATTCACTGTAATTTAACGTGATGAGCCATCAGCAGTGTTCTTATTGGAGTTGTTTACGCCTGTGCAGCTCATTGGTGTGATATTGGTTATAAACACCGCTTCACTTCAGCAGTTTGCAGTTGTCCAAGTCAATACTGCCAGCAATTCGTCATGTTAACCTTCATACCAAGACCTTGAAACTAATTACCCTAAAATATAATGAAGCCTAATTGTTATTAAACAACTGAACAGACAGCACTTCTCATCTATTGATGCATTTAAATCAATTCAGACATGAAACACCCACACAGTTGGCACTGCTGCTGAACACACAGCATATGCAACCTGCAGATGATGAGGTGACTAAAGGTCCGCATGTGGGATTATGAGTTCGTGGTTAGAATTAGGACTGATTGGCGTTCTTCATTCCCTCTGGACGTGACCTCTCTCCCTCCCTGTCCGCAGCAGACAGGCCTGTTAAGATGCAGGGAGAGAAGAAGAGCAGCTTGAACGTCTGCACAGCCCATTTTCCAAAAGACAGCCTGAGCAATGATTGACAGGGGGAGAGGCTACATCCATATTTACCCTTATAGAAATACATGAGATTGTAAAAAAGACATACATAAGAAATACTGGAGTGCAAAAAGGCTTGGCACTGAATAGCCAAACAGGCATTAGAATTGGGGAGCATAATGCATGAAGTGATGGACTGATTCAAGAGGATGATGGAATACATAAATGCATCAATACAGAAATTCAATTTTTAAGCCAAATAGAATCTTTTGTCCTCTGAACATTTTAGAAAAAAGAAAACGTCCTCTTTAATCATCAGCGGCAGATTACTGACAGATAAGAACCAGGACTGGAGTTAGCTGAACTGCATTAATGCGTTGGCCAACCTTCTGAAGTGTTTGTATTTTATAAATCAAGTCAACAGTTAAATTACAGCTTTCAAATGAACTTTTTGGATCACCAACCACTGATCACATATATCTGTGAGCTCTAATTTGACTAACACCTCCATGGCATTTGGATAAGTGCACCTGTTTTATACATATTTGGTAATGCATTATAATGTATAAAGACTCCACTCTACAGCCCAGTACATATATTTTAGAATCTCGCCTGTTCTCACCTCTAATTTTATTGGTCATGAGCATCTTTTTTTCCAGAGCTGTTTTAAATGCACCAGAGGAGTAATGCAACTGATGAGACAACCATCATTGGCTACACCAACATTTGCACTCTCCTTTAAATTGTGCCCATTAAAAACACCAGCTTACAAAGATGTGGAGCTGCCTTCACAGTGCAGTTGTCTTTCAAATGTGATTCCATAGCTGACAAGAGAAGTAGGTCTAAAGGACTTAAAGTACTTGTTTAAAGTTGCACACACTCTTTTGGCACTTCAGACAGATGAGGTTGATAATTGACTTTCAAGTGACAAATTCATCTACCGTTCCCTATAGAAGTCGTATACAGACGCTTCTTCAGGGCCCTTGGCGTCACATTCAGACACACGTTAACTTATCAGATGCTCTCCTGGTGGGTGAGTTGAGAGATACACAATATCCACAGAAACGTGTCCGTGAGAAGGCGATTATTCAAGTGGGCTGCGTCTCCAGAGCTTAGCGTGATGTTTTCCTACATTTCGTGATAAATCAGGTATTGATCCAGCAGTGGGATGTAGAATTTCACTGCTCTGAATAAATTCACTGCAAAATCAAAGGTTGAAATACAAGTACAAAGCTTTATTTCTTATCAGACATGGTAGAGAGACAGTCAGAATAGATGAATTTCAGCGTCTCATACAATGAATCCTTATAGAAATTACTTATATAAGAATAGAAAGATCATTTGTCGAGATTTTACGTTTCTTATAGAAGGTTTTGAATACACATATAAGAGATTTGGTAACATTCTTCAGTGCTTTCCATTGAAAACAAATATTCTGAAGAGGCTCCTTGTCTCTCAGGCACGATGCTGATGCCGGTGTCATTAGTTGAGCGCAGCTTTAGGACCCGGGGAGGCTGACGCGGCTGTTCGCTGCAGGAGAAGCATGGACAGATCTGTATGCGCTGGCTCTCCACGGCTGCACGATCTTCACCGTACATAACCGCACAGGATATTCTTTTTCTACCCTGAAGGATACGCTTTATCAAAGGACACTGCTTTTGGTTCCTGTTTTCAATGCCTTATTTCTAATTTAAAAAATAACAAATAAATAAAAACGAGGGATAACCGGCGTCCTCTCAACTCGCTCGATCACTAGTTGTAAGCTGTACAATTGCTCGGCTGCACTCTCTACAGCGCGCGCAGCGAATAAAAGTTTTACGGACTCGCCGGTATGGATCACTTCTGCTTTTAAGGGACAAACACGTGCAGCAGCAGCATTTTGGAGAGGTAAGTTGGATTTCACTTCACCGGCTTTGTGTGTAAAGAATGGTGTTGCAGCATGTGCTGCTGCAGCTTTTTGGTTGAAAATGAAGCGCGTTGCTCTTTCTGGAGATGTGGAGGGAAGCTTTGCAGGGTTGTCTGCATGATGTATACAAGCTTGGCTGCAGTTCTTCATACTATAGATACGGATTTAGACGCTACAGTTATGCGTAAAGGACGATGCCTTTGCGCAAATCCAGAGCAGACAGACTTCTGTCTTCTTAGGCAGCAAATCTTACATCTGATCTGATATAAAGTGTCTGAATGGCATGACAGGGTGCAAACCATGCGCTTATTCCACAGATTGTGTCGTGTTGTGTTGTGATTTGACAGGTGTGTGTGTGTTACCTGTCACAGCAGCCTGTTGACAGACTGACTGACAGGACGCTCGTGCTGCTGTGGAGGAGCTGTCCGCCTGTCTGTGGTGCTGAAAGTTTCCTAAGCGGTGAAACTGGAGAGAGACACATGCGGATATGCAGTTTCTTAGTATGTTAATACAATTATGATTTACGGATTCTATAGATATCCATGAAATGAATGATGGTGTGTGGGGGTGGGGGTGGTGAGTTACTCAGCAAGCAATATCTTGCCACACTGAAAGGAGGATCTCAGCAGGGATTGCACTGGACAGTGAGGGACAATGAATCAATACAGTTTAAATGCACACAGAAGGATTTCAAAAAGCCATGAGTCTGTCCAGCAAGAGGCTGAATCTCTCTTTGACTTAAAGTCTAAAGAAGCATTTAAGGTCTGAGTTGTTGTAAATTGATGTTATATTCTGGTTTACAACATGATGGGAAAAAAACAGTTTCCACTTTGCTGTATTGTTACAGTTTTTGTGCATTTCTCTCACACTCAGCACAATGTTGTCATATATGCTGCATGTATGATCCTTAACTTTCACTTCGCCTTCTGTTGTGTCTTGTTGTCAGATGAAGAAGGTTCTGTGTATTTGTCACTGTCACCCGCTGTGACGATCCTCCTCTCAGTGATTGCTGCTGTCACTAATCCAACGCTCTGCGCTTCTTTTGAGATTTACAAGAAGACAGTGAGGATTTCTGTGAGCAGGCGGAGGTTCCTCCATGCTGCTGTTGTTGCATTACCTCGTATTTTTGTCCTTCTTCTCAGTCACTCCTTGTGTGAGTCTTACCAAACTTGGCAGCAGTTGCCTCCCTGGTACTCTCCAGATTGATTCAGAAGTGAGGAGCTTTTTCTTTTAATCTTTTTGCTCTCTTCTTCAGATTTGATGGGAGAGATAGTGTTAGGTGGATTTTCCAATCAATGATTTTCCTTCACTTTAAATAAGACCCCCACCCCACCCAGCCACCCATTGCTTTGCTTTGCTTTGCTTTAAGCTTAATTATTTTATGGTGTTTCACTTTTCCTTTTTTTGTCAAACCATTAATTGTAATGGTAAGATTTCCAATCCATCTCAAGAGTTTGTTTTTTTTCCAGAGTAAAGCTCTTTTTCTGCTTTATTACCATAATTCCATCCGCCTATCAATCATTCTTTTGTGTGTGTTCCTTTTATTACATTGAAAAGAAGATATGCCTTTAAACAATACTTGTTTGAGTCAGTTTTATCTTTCCTTTTCACTACACATCTGTTCCACATGTCAATATATTTTCTTCTTTGTCATGGCCACATCCTGCATATGACATATCACACTGGATCAAGATGGCACTAATTAAGTCCAATAACTGCGATCAGATACAACACAGACATGAATGAGACATTAGAGGCACATTCATGCAGAACAATAGCCCAAAATGAAAATCACTTTATTTGCAGCTTACTCTTGCTTTTGTTTGCGGAATTGGTGACTTTACCCACTGTGAACTGCTGGTCTGTGGCTGCCTGGGTAAATCTCTCTAATCCAGACAGGCGGACCAGATCTGCCTTCATGGCAAATTTGGAGCTTATGAGGCAGACTTGGAATTCAGTGTGTGGCAGCCAAAAGCAGAACATTAATAGATTTCATCTAACAGGATTAGTGATATTTGGAAGTGAGACAGGCTGCAGAAACTGAATAAGACATTAATACCCAGTGAGGGAAACAACACTAACTAATGTGTGAATAAAGATTTGTTTTGAAAGGCACACAGACTTTTCTTTCATAAATCTTCCAGAAGTGTGCTGCAGAATAATGACTGCGTTTAAAAAAGACTCATTAAGATAAGACAAGATTTAACTTTATTAACGCGAGGGAGATTGTTCAAAAGTTCCAGCAGTAACAATTTATGTTAAGATGCTTAAAACCTGGCTCAAAAATCTGTAATATTGTTTGTACAGGAAACATTCCTGCAATAACAGCTGAAAAAAACACACAATAATAACCCTTTGATAGGTGAAAATGATAGAGGAAGTTCCCATCACTCTCCTCCACCCTCAAGATGTTCAAACGCCCCCAGGCTGCTGACGATTGATTCCTGTTTTATTGTTTTTATTTTTCATTGCGACATCATCCCGTATGAAATCGCTCCCCTGCAAGGGTGCCTGATTGAAAAGCTCCAGTCCCCCAGTCATATGTGGCTCATCCCCCCGCAGAGCCCCGAGGCTGAGGGTCCGACATCAGGGTGCTTCTGATTCCCCCTCCGACACCCGACCTCACATGCAAAAGGTCGAGAGTTGCTAGCTGTCGACAGGTCTCATCATTCCCTCATGACACGGCCATTATGGTGCCCTCTGGATGGCATGTCAGTCACCCATGGTGGCAAGTCAATTAGTCATGTCTGGGGGGAGTTAGTGTGTGTTTGCTAGTCGGATTTTTGACACTCGTGTGCAGGTGGGGTCACACTGGAAGCGGATTACAATTTCTAATTACCTTTTCCATACATTCTGTTTGAAAAGAGCGGATTAAGAATTTTATTCAGCTTTGAATCTGTTTTTAGATTCAACAATATTCCTTCTCAGTAGATTAAGTGACATCATGAGGCAGTGGGGACTCCCAGGGTGGGGTTCTGGGACTTTATTACAATGAAAGATTTGTCTAAGAAGTAACTGTGGGATCCTCTATGAGTTATACTTGTTTATAACACATCTTTTCACTGTGCTGTGAAAAAAGGTTTATTCTTATATCTTTCTGTGGTTGTATTTTCCTTTTGTGTGATTTCTCATTCAAAGTGATTGTTTTTATTTTTTAATGCTCACTATATTTGCATACCAGAGTCTCCCTCCATGATTCATACCATATTGAAAGTGTGCCATGTGTCAAAACCAATTAAACAAGAAAATACAAGAATATCCCAATAAACCTGCAAATATTTCAATTCAGTTGAATACATACATACTGTATATATTTTTAATATTTATTTTGGGGCTTTTGGGGACTTTATTGGAGAGATAGGACAGGAGATAGTGTTGGAAATCAGGGAGCGAGTGGGGAACGACATGCAGGGAAGGAGCCACAGGTTGGATCCAAACCCGGACCACAGCCTCCGTACATGGGGCCTGGGCACTAACCACTTTGCTACCGGCACCCCAAGTTAAATATTTTTGCCGTTATTATGTAGGATTTTTTTTCCTCTTTGTATCAGTGCCTTTCTTTTGAAATATCATGTTACATAAGTCTCTATTACACGAGAGCATCTGTAGGATAATATACTTTTGAGTTAAGAATAACTGACTTAATCATCAGCAATAAAAACAGGACTAGCAGGAGAGTAGAGGAGAGAGGGAATAGGAAGGAGGAGATGGTAATCAAAGGCGTGGATTAAGGTATCTTTTCTTACCTCTCAAGAAGATTCAGCATTGTGTAAATCGAACAAACAACCTGCAGCACTGCATGGAGATAAATGCTGTTAAGTACCTGAAAGACTGTTCTGGAAAAAGACATCACAATATACTCAGACACACATTTAAATTTTAGCTCATACATGTTTGTACACTGACTACATTTTTCCCAGTTTTGATCATTTCAGAGATACATTCCTGTTTGTATTTACAGTATGATCATACCATTACAGACACATTTTTTTTTCATTCCCCAAATCTGTAATGCAGTTCCGATATACAGCTCCATAAAGTGTGAAATAGAAGAGATAGAAAATGTGTCTGAGGCTGTACTCTATCATTTGTCTCAGGATAACTGAGCATTTACTGCCTCACAACTCTCGGCAACACACAACCCCATAGAAAGTATCATCTCCATCAGCGGTAGTCGGCACTAAGATGCTCAGTCGCACGCTTCACTGTATCAAATATTTCCAGAAAATAGGAGGCAATCCTGAGCTGCATGCCACTTAGCATTAAAGCAAAATGTATTCGGAGTAAGCCTGTGTGATAGACTGCTGCCCTATCCACAGGCTTGTGTTGTACACCTGCTGTAAGCTGCTTCATGCCTCTGTATGGGACGATAAGCTGAGGCTGTGAGCCGCCTCAGCATGAACAAGGCTTACTTACATTGAAAAGCTTACAGACAAATGTGAATGCATTTTGCAGATGCATAAAGTCTTGTTAACTGTAAACCACAAGATGCTGGGCAGAACATATAGGAAACTCCTTAATGTTTAAGTGAAAGGTAAAAGCCCAGTTGAAATCAGTTTTCCTTTATGCTAAATTAGCAAATAGATCCTTGCTGAAAAGGATTTAAAGAAAAGTTGTGTTGCTCAATAGCGCCCCCTGTTTTAGCTCCTCATAGTCTGGTCATTTTCCTTCCTACGCTAGCTGTAAACAAACATTACACTTGGTATGATGGAGCTGCTGACTCAGCTGGTGTTAAAAGAAACACAAGTAGAATGGAATCAATGCCAACATTAGCAAGATAAGCAGCTAGCCTGTAAGCGTTGCTTTTCTGAGAGTTGAAGGTAGCCTAGCTAGTATACTATATATTGTATAGTAGCCTATAGTTTGTATAAAAATGGATGCAATAGCACAGTAAGCTAGGACATATGTGCAATATCAGCAGTGTTGTTGTAGACAATGTTTTCTCAAGTTCAATAGAAATATCAGTTCAACCTCAATGTGTAAAAAAAAATCAGTTCCAATGTGTTAATTACCCTTAAAACTTCATGCTATAGGAAGTAATACAATCAGTGCAGTATCATGATTTACGGACTTTATGGACCACTTTGTACTATCTGCTTTTCTCTTCCTCCAACTTCTTTTTCTGAATCCTCTTCATCACTTTCTGGACGTCCCCTATGTCTGTAGGTAGACACCCACACTGCCCAGCGCTTGATAGGATATCTGTGGTCTATTATTTTGTGGTTCTTCTTGCTGTAGGATGCTGCATTATTTAGCAGGTCTTGAAGTTATAAAACAGCTTGGATCTCAGTGGGAGGCACCGAGCTGTACTCTGGCTGTTTTTTATTCTCTAGGTTTTTAAAGAGGTTTTTGATTTTGGACTGTCCGGTACTTGGCGAAGTTTGAGATGTGGGAATGAGATAGTGAAGGGCTTCTGAGAACCACATTTATTTGATCAAAGTCATGTCCTCCCCTTTCTTCTTCATCCTCCAGCTCTAACTTCTTCCTTTCTGATTCGCTGATGTCACTAATCATTACCTTATAATGCAAGGTCAAGCTGACTACTCTTTCTAGCATGAGTGTCTCTCAATCATCAATGCTGACATATGGTGTGCCTTTTATGGTGTAACACAATGACCACACTAAAAAAAAGAAATCCACCAAAGACAAAGAAAAAAAACACACAAGGTCACTTCTGCAGAGTGCTTACATGCTTGGATTCAGGCAATGGGCTGTTGTTTGCATGCTCCTGTTTGTCTCATGCAGTATCTTTAAACATTGTGGCAAACTTTGTGCCTGCTCAGCAGTGGCTCAATGTTTGATGTCAATACACAATTCCAAACGGGATGAGGAAGAGTACACAGATGGCTGGTTCGTGTTGACTGTCTGTGTCTCTGATGTCTGTGTTGAAACAAGATCAAATGTACTCTAGTATGTGTGTTGGTGCATTCATTCGTATGATATCTTTGCAAAAATCCACTTACATACCTGTACATTGATTAGAATATGTCGGCGATGAAAGTGCATAATCATCTACTTTCATTTGTCTGCGTACACACTGCACCACAACAGAGGCCGGGTCATCAGTACGGAGCACAAGACATTGTCCGCAGAGACAAAGGCGGCAGACGCCTCATTGGCCGAAGCCGAGAACAAAGCATCAACAGTGCAGCGTTGCATTAAGTCAGGTAGATACATGAATTAATCTGTGGTATAGTGAAATGCTCTCTCTACTCGTCCACTCCAAATCAATGGCCATTATGTTTCCTGGGCTGCTGTGTGGAGAGTGTGCACACACATGCCCCGTGCAAAAGTAGCTTTGCTTAATGATGGGCCGGCGCGGCTCTGTGAACATCGTTTGTCCCCTTTAATTACCTGGAGGTAGAGATTGTTATTCATGGTATGGGACGGGGGAATAGCCCTCTCTACGCCTCCCCCTTCCCTGAGGCCTCTGCTCTTAGCATTGATGTGGAGGATGTGCACGAAACAGATGCTACCCCATGATTTCTGAGTGTTTGTACTAATGATGAGCTCCACTAGGCTATCTTTCAACCCTTTTAATGGTGGTTCAGCCTGATTTAAAGTCTGATTTTATGGATGGAGCAGTGGTTTCCACTCCTGCTCTTCACCAGAGGCCAACCTTGGGTTCTTTTATGCAGCATGACTGTAATTCTTTACACTGCAATCCTTAATGGAGTTGAGGGCTTGTCCGGTACTGTTTGCCTAAGAAACACACAAGTATTTTTAACCCATTCACTGCAAATTGTGTTTACTGACTTAACTTGATCATCTTCCAAAACACAACACAACTCTTCAGATTGATCCACTTTCACAGCAGCTACTGATCTCAATTTATTTCACTCCAGCATAAAATGCAACTTTAATGTCCTATAAAACGGTATCCAATCACTCATCGACCTGTTTTGACGATATGAAATTGCCTAGCATTAAGTTAAATGCAGCACTTTACAAACTGTCTTTGTTGATGCATTCAAAGAGGCTGGGACATTTCAGATTTGACAGTAAAATGCACAGAGGATAATAAAAACACAGACCCAGGAGACAAACAATAAGAAAAACAACTGTTTTGTTGAAGGTGGTTCATTGATATGCTGTTCCTGGTTTAAAAGGATAAAAGTTTTCCAAGTTACTTCTTTTAGTTTAAGTTTTCAAGTGCCCAGTAAGTCCTTGGTCACAGCTAAATAACCACACAAAGGTAAGGTCATTTTGACGAAGAAAGAAAGCAAGTTGCATCACCCTTCTTTAGACAGCTTAAGGTGTTTGTTTATTTAACTAGTGCAAAGAGTTCTTAGACCTTGATCGCCTTTACCTCGGACAAATCAATAATGTCACCCAGACGCATTCGGACAAAACAAATACCCAGGGTTCTTAGCATGGATATTGATATCATTGAAGAGCGTTTTTTTTCCTCCTCTGTGTCCAGTGCGTGGGTGTCTATCCTCCCAGTGTTTAAGTGTAGGACGGGATGTGTCCCGCAGGCTGCCTCTAATTCCCAGTGGTGTCCATCAGACCCCTGTCCCTCCGAGCTCTGACAGAAGGAGCTATTATTTTCTCATCGCCCCGGTGGCCCTCGCCCCCCAGGAGAGGCCTCCCCACGTGACTGACAGCTCCGTAAACACAGCAGCCAGCCTCAGGGTGACTGAGTGAGAGCTCACCGTGTTGACGCCCTTGTCCCGCCTTTTCCTCCTCCCCCCTCCCCTCCCATTCTCCTCCTTCCCAGACGTCTCATCTCCGTGTGTTTCTCTGTCTTGACCTGGTCCAACCCTCCACCTCCTGATATCACCTTCACCCTACACACAAGACCAGAGGTCACAGGTGTTGAAGTGAGGGTTATTTCTGTCCTTGGTACACCCTTGAAAGCAACCGCTTAAGAAGCAACAACCCCCACACCTTAATGCCTCTGTCTTCCATTATATTCAGCCAAACCGCTGTGATATTTGCAATATTTCTAGATGTGCTCTATTAGTTTTTTTAATGCAGTATCATAACAACATAGTAGCGATTGCAAGGGCTGGCCTGCTTTCTGTGTGTGTGTGTGTGTGTGTGTGTGTGTGTGTGTGTGTGTGTGTGTGTGTGTGTGTGTGTGTGTGTGTGTGTGTGTGTGTGTGTGTGTGTGTGTGTGTGTGTGTGTGTGCGTGTATTTGTGTTTGTGTTTGTGTGTGTCAGGAGGTCTCACTCCTGTGTAACTAAGACAGATGACTGTGTCAGGGTTGTTTCCCCACAAGGCTGTGAGAGGACTTCTCCTCCCATGCTGCTCCGCTCCCTCCACTTTGCAGACCGCGTTGGGCCACGCCGCTTATTGTAATGACCTAATGTGGATTCAGGATCAGCAGCCGAGGACATCCATCTATATCAGGGTGCAGGAGACAGGAAAACCCCTCTGAGTCTATCGGCTCGTTTGTGTGTCTGTGTTTGTATGTTGCTACCTGTGCTGCTTCATGTCTGTGTGTGTGAGTGGGTGTAAAGGAACACTCGGTTGATCTTTCTTTTGTTCACCTTCTGTGTGTTTACCAGGTTTGTTTATGTACTCAGTCTTGCACGTTTGATTTTTTTTTTTCATATTAAACTGTGAAGTTTCATTTTGCTGTCTTTTTCCGGTTGAAAAAAATATGTGATTTTGTATTGAAGCCTTGGAATTGTGCCCATTGCTCTAATTCTAGCTCACATTGTCAAAAAAAACGATACTATAAAACAAACAAAAGGTACTACCAGCTCACGTGCGCAGACACACAAGTTGTATTAATTTACCCTGTCTATCTCCACTAATCATACTCTTTAAGTATCGGATAGATGTTATATTCCTGTGGCTGGGTATATCTTTGTAGCTCAGTTCTTTAAGGACTCAAAAAGAAGATGTGTATCCAAGAACAACAGTTTAAATACTAACAAAAGGAAATGTGCCTCATTGAAATGCAAAGAACACTAGCAGCCTGTTGCAGCACAGCCCAAACAGTTGAGTTTTACACAACAAGTCCCATCTCTGATAAGTCCACAAGTAGCCAATCATAGTCAAGGACTTTGGGGGGACCACTGGGGTGGCCTATCAGATTTTTCTAGGGTCGCCCTAGCTCTGCTCTTGAGTTCTACATACTGTTAGTATTTTTCATGAGCTCCATATTTAAAGGTATAACACATCCGGTTGTACTGTTTAATGGCAGTTCTATAAATAAATCACTCGCTGATGGCTGAGCCTCATCTCAAATCTGGGTTTTAAAGTGAAAATGATTATGTTTTTTTTTGCCTTTGGTGACCTCCAAGTATAGAAACGCACTCAGTAAAGCCTTAATAAAATAGTTAGTAAAGACTATCACAACACCTGAAATTCTCATCTAAAAGTCTCATTGTCTATTTCAGCTAACATGAGTAATTTAAGTCTTTAAAGAAGGCTTTAACAAATAGCCATAACTGTTGGTAGTATCATACTGTAGTACAATCATTAATTTCCCTCTTTTTTTCCAAAATTCATCTTGGAAAGTGACAGACTTTTCGCATGCATAACAGCCTGAGAAACCATCTTGAACCACACCATGGTTTTTTGGCTAAGTGCCGGTGTTCCTCTGTTTGATTGCTAATTAGCTAATAAGTTTCACATCGCACCTCTGACAGCTAGCTTAGAATAACACACAGATCAGGAGGTTCTTTCTACAATGGAAAAGGAATTGACAGTGGTACGAGAAGTTAGGTGACACAGGTCATGCACTGGTGATGAGGAAACATTTCCTGAATATTTAATTGTTATTTAAGTTGTGCAAAGTAAAAAGTTTTGCAACTTTCAAATACGCTGTTTTGTCTTCGCCATATTTCCCCTGTCATTTAATTAATGGAGGAACAGAAACAGTTTGATTTCATTCTTTTGACGCCTTTGTCTTCATTTGCTTTCAAATTATAAAACAGACGCTATTTCAGTGTGCGTTCAAGCAAGCGCTGCAGGCTCAGTTTTAGTACAGCGTCGGCGACACCTGCTCTTCAGAAGGAAAGACGACAGGGCAACATCTCAGGAGGCCTGAGCTGCTCTTTGTGATTTACACCGAGATCCTGACAACAAATTAACAAGTCCCCTTTTTTTATTCAGATACAACATCACATTAATAACAAAGCTGGCCCCGTACACAAGCAATCCTGTAATGAGCCACTTTGTGTGAATGCAGCTTCACTGAGCATGTGAGGGCAAAGCTAATTCTACAAAGTGTGAAAGTCCTCTGAGTAAGAATGAATATTCAGCTCAGTATTCCTGCTGTTTGCCTGGCACAGTCAAGATAAACACACACGCAGGAATCGCAAAATGCCCTTTTTTTTGTGGGCTCTCTGTAAACAAACACTAAGGTGGAGTTGTGCGGATGACAGGCTATGTAATTGCCAATTCGCCTTGGCTGGTAGTATCATTTCATGCAACAAGGCCAGAAAGGAAGGAGAAGGGAAAATGTTGAGGAATAAGAAGAATGTTATCTTGAGCACATATACAAATACGGTTGCTAGTGGAATAATCACAGATTGAAAAAGTTTTTGCCTACTTTGACCCTGACTTTTAATTGGCTGAGGGAAAAGGAGGCTGTGATCTGTGCCTGTCAACGTATGAATACTCTAATTAACTCGAAGCTCGGAGCATTGTAATCTCTGGATTTTAGGGTATCATAATGTATTAACTTTAATTAAGCTTGTGAGCTATGCACGCTAATTAGATGAATGTGCTTATTTGTAATCTGGATAATATGAATACATTTTACACAAGCTCAAATCAGTCAGTCTTGCTAATTAGAGTGTGCGTGATTGCTCTAATTGGTGATTGTGTATCTGCTGGTGGATGATACACTGAAGCTGCTGTCTTCCTATCCGTGTACCCGGCTTAGGCTAATGTGATGAAACCCTCATGGAGAGATGATGTGCTCCGCTGAAGGCTGGCAGTCCCGAGGAGAGGGGCTCGGTATGTCAGAGGCTTGTTGAACCACGTACATGTTCAGGATTGCTGCTCCTGTCTGTCAGCGCAGAGACGCTACAAACCGACCGTGTTCTCATTACCTACCTGTTGGTTTTTTTCTTTCTTTCTTTCCTCACCATGGTGATCTTTGCAGCTGAAGCTTTTTATCACTGTTGAGTTTTTCATGTCTCATATCACACATTTGATCTTTGTCTGCTGTTTGCTCGAGCATGAAAGTCTCACTATGAGTCGGCAGGGCCAGTGGTTTGAATGCTAGGAGGGGAAGTGAGAAGAACTGTGCCAATTTCACAGCTTTGATTTGTCTCCAATTAAACACAGTATCACTGACTTGGTCTGAGACAATAGGACCTGACCTTTTTTTCTCTGTAAAGTTCAGGAAAATGTAGCCTGCTAGCTCTCTGTTCAGTGTGTTCACTGAAAATAATCTGGTGTTCATAAAAAAGTATTGGCTCTGTCAAAGGGGAACATGTGGCTTGAACATTCATTCAGCTTATTTTGTAGATGAAGTTCTGATGTTACTGTAGCGAGGCGAGCATCTTGTTCTGTCTGCATGTTAGCTTGTTAAAGCAATGTAGCAACAGTTTGCTAACACACAATGAAGGTAACAGAACTTACATTTCATGCTCTGTCATTGATCTTTCTAGCTTCCATCCATCCATCCATCATTGTTTAATGCAGTAGGGCCTGGATGTAGTATCCACTGGCTGTTGCTCTTATAGGCATATACGTGCATAACCATTAATCACCTGAGAGTTATAGCTCCTGCTCTGAGAATGTGTGGATGTTATCTCTTCGGAGTATTATTAAGTGTAAATCTTTAAATTTAATAAAGAAACAGACTCAGAGTTGTATTACAAATACATCTTCAGGGTGTTTTATAATAGAAAAGTGTGCTGTTTTCTCTTGTAGGACATTGAGCAACAGATCTTTTTTATTCTCACTCCCCTTGCAGAATTACCTTCTTTCATCATCCTGCTTAGGTGACAAATAGGTTAACTTTAACTGTAAAGACAAATGATACAATATAGTTCACTACGCAGGCAATAAGAGGTATGTCAGGTAATAAACGAGCAGAACATGTACTGCTGAAGAAACATTGGGAGCAAAATGTGCCTGTGGCCAAATTTGTAACAGATGCCTGCAGTCATGTTGTCTTCGGTGTGTCTCTGTGCTTCTGTATTCTGTTTATTCAGCTCCAGGCGTTCTTTGACAGCTGTGCAGAAATGAGCTCGTCAAAGTTAGAAATGTGCTCATGTAAAGTCAGAAACAGCCTTACACAACCACCACTGTGTCACTTCTTACAACACGCAGCACCAGGGAGCTGCCTGCTGCAATCACACATCACACCGAATAGATGAATAAGCAAAACAAGCTGTGACTATGATCTGCACACAGATTGTAAAAGCAGCGGATGCCCAGACGTTCCATTCTGTCACATAAGCCCCTGTGGTAGCCGTACCTATTTATAAGATATCACAGAGAGCAGGAAATACATACAGGTATATGGGAGGCAGAGGGAGATTGCCAGCCACTGTCACTTACAGTGAATGAAACCTCTGCTATTCCTGTCCTCCACAAAGTGCATCTGAAACACACTATTAACTTTCCCATTGCTGATGTCACTTTTTATTGCCCCGTGGTTTCAGGTCTTTCTGAGTTGGCAGGCTCTGCTGCACTGCCTCCCAAAGCCAGATAAATGCTTGTGTCAGAGCACAGGAATACAGCAATGATGGAGATATTATTCTGAAGATTTAATTTGCCAGAGTGGCTTGGTAAAGTGCACCCTTATGGTGATTAATGCAAAAAGGCTACTGTGCTGTGCTGAGAGAAAATCATCCTGTGTGTAGTCTCTATTTGGGAGATCTTTTCGGTTTTATGGAGCGACATCTTTTAGCTGTACTGCGACAAAATGGACATTTAAACACCCTTCACTGCGATTGTGTTTTGGTAATGGCATCAAAAGTTTATACTAGTGTTTCGCCTCTAATGCCTTAAATATAATGTTTTATATGGGTGAGTAAGCCAGCCAATGTACCAATCTGGTATTAGCCCCCCAAAGTCATATGGTTAGTGATCAATAATCAAAGCTGGCAAACAATGTCAACGATCACTTTTTTCATCAACTTTTTGATTACTCTGTCATTTTAGGGTACATGCTTGGCTTCTACTCATGTTTAGTTATTGTATTGAGAAGGAAGAAAATAAACAAGAACTTCTCTGATTGTAAGTAGGTTCAGGTTGTAATCAATGTTTTTGAAATTAAGCCTAGAAATTAAATATATATTTGTGTATTTATTTGAAATGTATTTAACCAGGAAAACCTGAATGAGGTTAAGAATCTTAAAGCACTTAATGATATTATTAATGAGAATAATGATGATGATGATGGTTTTGTTTGATAATGGTGATTTTAGGATGGTTTTTATGTTGATTAGAACTCTCAAGAACAGCTGTCGAAGTTGCGCTTTGCCTCTGTGCACTGCCTGTCAGCACCTGTGTGTCCGATAGGACGTAAAGCTGCTCGTTTGCACTTAGTGACGTTGTTTCCTCTTTTCTAGATCCTTGCTTGTGTTGTACTTACTCTCTGATGTACGTCGCTTTGGATAAAAGTGTCTGCTAAATGAATTGTAAGAATCTCATTTGCAAGAATGTCCTCTCCAAGACAGCCAGCCGCACATTAACTGAGTTACAGACATAAAACATAGAGAGCAATTACAAACACAGATCAACATATCTCTATACTGTAAGGCTGGTGGAATGGTCGGCATGCCAAAGTAAAGTTTACATTTACCATTTATATCCATTTATATATTAAGTGCGTTTCTGTGCCTGTTCATATGATGGCCGTGCAGGTTTTATGTGAATTAAGATGACAATGAAGTATCTATATGCAGGAAGAATGGAAATGGTACCCTAAGAATAAAAACCGTGCAAGTGATTAAGTCTCTTCTTCCTCCTGCTGATGGTCTAGGTGAGATTGAGTAATGAGATGGACCAGTAGATAAAATGAGCTCCATCAATTAGGCCTACCCACACAGACATATTGGTTTATGTCAGATCATTTAGTTAAGGGTAATTCATTACAACTATTATGAATGAGATATTACTAATGACAGGAGATGTGTGACAGTACCATGAGGGTTTAAATCAGCCGTCAAGAGACTGCCCTGCCGTTGCCTTGTGGGTAAAACGTGCTGCTTTTGTGTGGGCCATAATGCTGAATGCCATTTAAACATGCGCTAGCTGAATTGTCCACGGGCAATTAACATTGCATAATCTACCTGCTTACAAAGCAACTTTTGTAATTAGAGTTATGATTGCAGCAAGATAATGACAACCATTGTGCAGCAGATAATGACTAGCACTGTTGGCAGTTGCTGTATTGTTTGTGCCGCAGACTTCTGACATTTGGGACACAAAAAGACAGCAGCCAGGCTGACCGCCTTTGTTCCCAGTCGAGGACCCAATCATTGTTGACAAATTGCGCTGTGGGCCGTCCAAGTGATGCGGACCCCTAGAAAATGGTTCAGACACATGAGAATGGGACTATAATGTAAAAACTTCAGCTATGTGGAAGCTCATGGACTGTGAATATGAGCTCAGACACACAACCTTTAGCTCCTTTCTAACAGCAACAATACTGTTTCATAGGGAGGCTTTTCTTCCTGGGAATCAGCTTGTCTGCTTTGGCTTGAATGCTGTTTTTAGTGCCTTCATTAGAACTACAATTAAACTGTTTGCAATCTTGTAGCCCATCCAAAAGCTCAGGATGCTCAAACGGTATAACTGTATTTTATAAATGCCTGTTTGATAATGCCTGTTGGCATTATAGGAAAAGATATCCATGAAGGTTTATGAAACAGGCTTTCTCTTTCTCAGCTGCTGAAGTAGGTCTATACTCTGTCAGTGCTTAACAGGGTGAGATGTTTGTATGTTAATACCACTTGGAAAAAAATACGAAGAACCATCAATCTGTCTTATGCAAAAATTGAGTTGTCCTTTAAAAATATGGCAAGGCATTTATTCAAATAAATTAAGAGTTGTCAGAGAGATAGCATCTTGGTAGCAGGCGTTTAGGGCCTGTGGCGTCTGCGGCTGTGCAGTCAGTGGGGACAGGTCCATAGTGCAGACTGTGGACTAATCCATCACCGCCAGCGAGAGGGGCTGGGGGGGCAAGCGCTTGGCTTCTCCCTCCAGGAAATAATCAGCTTTTAATTTATCACAGATCACATTCATGAGAAGACGGATCACTGTGCGGAGGCCTCATGTGACCGGAGCCATCTCCCCTCAGTCACGCTGTAGTGCTTTCGCCGCTGCTAATTTATTCTTATTTGGGTTTTTTTTTTAACTCATGTCTCCATCATTTTTTCATTTTTGGATGAGACACCCTTTACCCCTGTTGAATTAAAGCAATTTTAACATTTATCTCAGAGAATATAACTCCAATCTAGGCCACATCAAACATTCAAAACATTTCTAGGGAACAGCATTCATTACACTAAAAACAGAAGCTCTGAACAGAAAGTGGGACAGTGAAACAGCATCTTTCCCTGTGGAATGGATTGAGCATATGCTATTATGTAAGTCAACTGCAGGGCGTCCTAATGGCTTCAGATTTGTTTCTGTTCCCTGTGTGCAGCCACTGTCTGCACCGCGGCCCCCGCAGGAGAGAGGATGATTAGTAACACGACTTGTAGGAGCACCAGAGATGTGATCTATGCTAAGGGGGAAGGACAGTTCAGCCACATGTCGTCCACCCTCCCCACCGATCACTTTCCAGGTCCCCGGCAGGTTAATCCTTTTATTGTAATGAAGTGAGGGGGCATAATGTACTGTCAATGCGAGATGCTTAATCCAGTGTTGGCATTTTTATGAGGCAGGGAGTAGCCATGGTGACATGGAGAACAGAGTGCAGGAGAGGCAGAGGAACTATCCATCACAACATGACGCTGACATTGCACAACACAACAGAACACAAACTCACCTGATTTGTTTTGTGTTAAAAGATGTTTGGTGTTGAAATGGGTTGAGCTGCTAGTTTCTAAGGCTTAGTTAGAGGAAATATGAGAGCCCATCTGCTATCATCTGACAGTGATGCCTGTGGAAATGATGGCCACATTCTCTGTTATTCCAGTGTAGCCAGCCGAGTTAAACGACTTTCAGCAAACTTTTGTGCTGCTGCCTTGTTTACACTCCAAATAGCAAACTGAGAAGTGGCCATTACAGAGATACTTTAATTATATATAATTGCCAGATGACCAATGGGAGACAGGATGTCTTTATGGAGGATTCCCTGCTTTTGCTCTCTATATTTACTGTTCTTCTGAGCCAGATGTTACCTGAATGGTCAATATTACTCAAAATATGAACATAATACAAGAACACTTCCCAGTCTAAAATCCAGACGGCGGGGTACAGATTCTACATTTTTATAACAAATCTTTACATAGAGATTAAGTAATTAGTAAATTTCAACACCTGCTTAATGAGGCTTAAACTAATGAAGTCACAGTACACTGTTACACAGTATAAAGGGAAAAAGTCAAACGCTTATTCAGCTTTGTAAACGCAGCAATGAAGCCAACATCAACACAGGTTATTCTCTGTTGATTGTCCTCAAATTGAAAGGAAACTGAAAAGATTTAGTCCAATGTCATAAATATTGTGTTGATCCAAAAATTAACACAATGTGTTCAAAATAAGATGCATATTAGTGAGACTAAACAGAAAGACCACACAATATACAGTTGCAAAATTTGATACTTCTCATTTAAATTCCTACATATGTAGCACAGATATATTAAAAAACTTAGATTTATAAATAATCAACAGTTTAGATTAATAAATGATCTGGCACCCCAGACTGTTATATAGAACCACGTAGTTACACATAAGAACTTACAAGCAACAAAAGTAATGCGTTTTAATGGCACAACGCCATTAATGAGACCAGTATTTTGAAATATGCCGGCAATTACTTAGAAGTTAGTATTCCTATATAGTAGTAATGGATTTCCAAACAGCTGGTACAACCTTGTCCCACAGAGCTAATAATGCATCTTTGTCCTCAACTGAATCCCTTATTAAGAGAGTATATTGCAATAGATGAAACAATTTGCTACCTCATTGAACTGCAGCCAATAATTAATCACATAGAGTGTTTAATCCCTGTACCCGCTCCTGTTTGTTTGAATTCTTCAACGCAGTGTTTTAAAAGACTCTTGAAATGTACAGAGGCACACATTAATGCAGAGCTCCAGAGTCTAAAACTTTGTGGTTGACACTGAACTTAAATTGCACAAAACTCTTGACTCTCTTGTGGGTGGGTGAGTACTAGTCGTGCATAAAAATGCAGTTTTGGCTGCATAGAACCTGAAGATAAGTGGTTTTGTTTTAATGCAGCAGAGAAAAGCACAGAAAAAATGGGCAACTTAAAAAAGGAATTTCACTTTATAATTATCAAACAGACAGGGCCTTTTCATGGTATGCCCAACTATGAAAATAAAAGCAGTACAGTTAGACAGTTCTTAAATAGCTTGTAGGTTTGGTCCACCAAATACTTACGTGAATGCCTCAGGAGCATTCAGAGAGAAAAAAGGAGTGACTCCGTTTTTAACAAGACGAGAAAACATGAAATACTTGTTTGAGGGAAAAGTATATTTTACATTAAGTATTTCATGAACGTTTTCTTCAGCAGTGTTAATAAAGCAGGTGATGCAGATTAGCATAAAATAAACGCTCAAAAAGACACAGGAAGGAATTTGACTCCAAAGATGATGTAACTTTGCAAACGCTCCCACTGTCTCATATTAACTTTAGCTAATAGCTTTAGCCAGTGGTGGCTGGTGCATTATTCTCCATTGGGAATTCAATTTCTCTTCTTCATCTTAGTTTGTTAGCTTGATGGTAACACTTAATGGAAATTGCAATTCACAGGCTAACAGAAGAAACAATCTATTTTACTTAACACTGTTGTGTAAATATAACATTTCTTAAGTTAAAATGATCCCAATGCTTATTTTCTTAGCACCTCTACAATCTGTTAAGCTACTGGTGTGTTTGAAGTCATAGACCAGGCGGCTGAATGAATTTAGCCCAAATGATCAGCCAATCAAGGCGTATGCTATGAAAACTGTCACTCATTTATACTACGGAAGTGAAGGGAAAAGGGCGCTGCAGTGCTTGGTCTGTTTGAAAACATTCAGTTGTACCTTATTTAAAGAAAATGTTGGGATCTTTATTGTATGAGGGAGGACTTAGCCCTGCGTGCCCATTTTTTACCAGCCGTCCATGGCTTTCACCAGCTTTCACCCAGTACTCAACGACATGGTCAGTCTCTTAAGTGCTTCTAAGAAAGAAATCAAGAAAGAATAAGATACAAACGTCGTTAATAGTGTTCCTTTCTGTTTCCATCTTTTTTAATTAGCAAGTATGATTTTGTGATTATTGTTTAGGTAGTTAACAATATGTTATTCTGGCTACATGACTTTGAGATATTTCATTTTTTTGTAGGAAATATTAGACAGCCTCATTCTTATACAGTCCACAACAACACTACCACTAACACATCATTTAATTCACCAAAAGACTGGACATCATATGCATCAAAAAAAGTGATTATATGGCAGAGCCGTTGTGTCAGAATGCATTTGAATGTAAACTTGCGCCATAAGAAGTAGTCCCTTTGTGTAAATACTAGTTAGCATGTTTATATCCACTGTATTTGTATTCCTGTCTTCTTTGCTCCATCCTCATATCTTATCCTTTTCCTCCTCCTCACACCTATCTGCCAGTGTGAGAACGGGCAGTTTGATTCAAAAGCACAAAATCGGGAGATGAAAGAGAAACAGATCAGGCAGTCAGGAGTAGAGGTCCCAGTCAGAGGTAATTTCGAGTTCGTTCTTACTCTCAGAGGCCTTCAACTATCTTCCCTTAAGTTACCTTCAAAGTCGTCTTTTAAACACTTCACCTGAACTTTGCCCGGGTTCAAGCACACTGTAGGAGAACTGCTAATCTCATTAGTGCATCTTAGTAAAGTTATGTGTTCATCCGTCCATGCTGACAATGATAAGTCATCCGCAATAGTCTCATCTCTGTTGGGTTTTAGTGCTTGGGTCATGTGGAAGTGTCAGGATGAGAAACCACAGGATTTGAATGACATCGCTTCGGTTTAATCCGGCATCAGAAAATCAATTTGTGGGCAGTGACTGTTCTGCTGATGGTTCCTGTCTTTTGTGGGAGTCGGTCACTGAGCCAGCAGCAATGCTTCTTGTCACTGCCCTGATTAATTGGCTTCAATCCATTCAGCAGTCATTGAGTCAGATAAAGAGAGACAATAAGGGCCTTTCATTCCTCTCGGACTGAATTGGTAGTGAATGCAGAGGAAGCCACCGAGACAAGTCTTGTAAAACATGCTCATTTCCTTTGACTTGAGAGAGGAATAGTCATTGATTGGGCTTTGATGCATCTTCGTGTAACATGTTTGCGGTTTCTAGAAAAGAGGGCTTGAATAAATCTTCTTTTACCGCTAATCCATGCATTCATTAATCAAATGGAACAGGGTGATAAGTTGAATTACGAGTCCAGACCCTTTTGGGTTTAGGAGGCCATTTCAATGCCATATATTTCCCCCATTCCCGAATCTGAAGACCCCTGTGTGGTTGCTTGTCACAGTAATCTCCTGACTGGTAATTGGGTATTTATCAGATTGCCTGCAAGAGGGTGATGCGGTGTTTATCTGACACAATTATCAAGAAAAATGAAGGAACCTAGTCCGCTGTTGCTCCAGGATACTGGCGTGCAACTGGTTCACGTTGCCCTGTAGGATAAAAACGCTGGAATCTTCCAGTCTAACTACAGGGACTACTTTATCGGACTTATAGCAGGGAATATGGGCTATCATCAAATGCAAATGAAGCAATTGTGCAAATAGAACACATAATTCTTCATCTCTTCTTTGGCTCTGGAGGAATGAAAGGTTATGATAACACACCCTGCAACAATGAGCTCTCCATGGTTTAGACCTGACAGACATCTTTAAGAGGCTCTTCTAATTCTGGGAACATGAAATGCATATAAAAGGGGGGCAGGAGTGTCCACTGAGTACCCGAAGATAAGATGGGATAGAAAGGTATGAGTGTAAATTAGTATGCCTGCACCTTCTTTCTCCTGTGAAGCCTTTCAAGAGAGGCAAGAGACAGAGAAAAGAAAAGAAGGCGCCACCATAAGAGGCAAATGTAGAGTCCATTTAGGGTTATGTGAATTAAAAAAGCATGAACGTTTGTCATATTTAACCCATGATTGTGTAATGGGTGGATGACTAATGCCATGACACCTGGAACTCTTTATGGTAGAGCAATATTTGTTCTAAGGGAAGACAGAGGAAAAACATGAAATCCCTTATATCGTTAAGCACCAATAAACATAGTGAAACAGAACCTTCATGTTATTTTTACTCTCCACTCTAGCTAATATGAAATAGATTGGGCCAACATTAGGGCTAACACAAGTAACACCCACCTATACTACATACACTGTAAATAAAGGACAGAGAGAGGGGGCAGAAGGGTTTTCTAGAAAGGTATCACAGAAGATGCCCAAGCACTGACTTTAGTGACATCACAGATTTGAGTGGTGTCAAGTATGCAGTGAGTCAGTGAGTGACTCCGTGAGGGGTCGAGATGGTATAAAAAATGAGTAATAGGACGCACAATCTTGTCGTCTGGAAACAGGATGCAAAATTATATTATAAGAAAAAAAGCCTAACTCCTGTAATATTTTTGTATTTCTTTCATTAGTGAGTGTCCAACTTTTGAAGAAAACTATCAAAAGTAAAAAAGAAAACCGCAATATTAATAAAAAACACACACAAAAAGCTACAAATGTGCTTTTAATAAGCTGAAAAGTTAACAAGGCTACACATTTTATTGAATACTGCCTCAATATACAAACATTTGTTTACATTGAGTGGGGGCCTGGACGATCACGTCTTACACAACACCAAGCCAGCAATGAACTCTGGGGAAGTCTCACAGGAAAGTCTGCAGGTAGGCGGACTCACAGAAAGTGCATAATTTGCCTTTGAAATGTCCACATCAGAGCTCTCATGCACTTGATGATTTGACAGAGCACAAGCACTGTGAGTCTTAGAGTTGGTTTCAGATTCAGCCATACTGGAGTTTAGAGGTCCTCCAAGTCAGGTAACAATAATTAGGTTGATTTTCTGTAAATATATTGTCAGGTAAGACAGAGAAGGGAACATAAATCCCTTGTGACCCTGTAAAAAAAAGGGTGTTGAGAGCTTAGGTAGCTTTCCCTAGTTAAGTTGTTTTCTCCTTTTCATGACCGCCTATACACATCTTTACTGTCAAGAAATTATTTTATAATTCTTTTCATGATCTCAAAAGATGCAAGGCTTGAAGAGACTCAACCACTTCTGTGGTGCCTTGGAATTCCTGATAAAGCAGGTCCATCATATTTTAGCTGAAGCATATCCAATTTAAGAAGTATGTCATGCCGTGGAAAAAGGGGCCCCAAAGAGAAAATCACACAGCATAGCAGTGCAGATAGAGAGAGAAGTGTGAACTAGAGGGAGAGCTACCGAGAGAAAGACCAGGAGCGGTTGAAGCCGCCCGGACTGCTGGATGTAATCAAACAAGGGTGAACAGGTTGTTCCACAGATGGCTGATCCAAGGAATCCTCCGATTTATTTCCATGCTACAGACGGTCCCTGTCACCACCATGCAGGTGATGTCAGCATGGCGGCATTGTCTTGCACACACCACTAAACTCTGACGCTTTTGTCTCACCTGTCTGAAATCAATTTGACAAACACACAGGCATTTGGTGTGTGTGTGTGTGTGTGTGTGTGTGCGTGTGTGCGTGTGTGTGTGTGTGTGTGTGTGTGTGTGTGTGTGTGTGTGTGTGTGTGTGTGTGTGTGTGTGTGTGTGTGTGTGTGTGTGTGTGTGTGTGTGTGTGTGTGTGTGTGTGTTCGTGTGTGTGTGTGTGTGTTTGTTTGTTTGTTTGTGAACAATAGGAAGGACTGAGTAAGAGTTTAGCATTGGAGAAAGTCGATTTGCAATCTTCTTAACATTTAAAGAATGAATCCTCTCGGGATTTTAAATAATGGATTCAACTAACATACTATTGCAACACAAAGGAAGTCAATAGATAATTGTTAGTCATTTGCCATTAAAACCTGCTTTCTATTCACTATGCTGTATAGTGCTGTTAGAAAAGGGATGTTTAATGTATTGTGGTCATGCTTTGCAGAAATTGTTGTTTACTCTTGAGCTCTGGCATTTTATTGTTAATTTTCACAATAAATTAGATTTTCTTTTGGGTCCAAGTGAAGAGAGGAATATCCCTGCATCACAATAATACTTAAATGCTTTTTTTTACCTGTTTTTCTAGGTTGCCGCCTAGTGATGCCAGGACTGTGAGCATCATAATGCGTGGCACGTGGTCAGGGGCCACACCCCTCCTCATGATGGTTCTGCTCCGGCTGGCTCAGGGCGAAGAGGTTCCGTTAGCCCCAGGTAAGATTGACCATATTTCTCTGCACTGGTTCATCATTGCATCAGTGATGAACACTTCATGGTCCGTCTGTATCATCATTGTGTGTCTGTCAGTCTGATCTACTGTCTGACTCTTACATGCTTGACACCTTTGAACTCGCTTTAATGATTTATTACCGCAATGAAACTGTGAACCCTGTACTTTGAGGAGCTACATCACCTTTGGGCACCAGGGCTGCAACAAAGCTCATAAGCACACATCAGCAACTTTTCTCCTCTCCTGTTTCAGATTGTAAAAACAGACTATCTTAGACAACTGACCCCTTAGGTATCACAGCCTGAAATTTTAAAACAAATTGTGCATCCGTTTCTGATGAGTTAAAGGATTCCTTTAAAGGTTGTACCCTCTGTCTGAGAAACAAATGCTGTGATATTCTCCTGGATATTCAGATAAGTATTTGAAAAACAGAACGATTGGACCGCAGGTGGGATATTTGTTTCCATATGGTTATGAGTACCATTAAATCTACTGTGATATCTTGCTGGCCAGACAGCAATCATGTCATATTAGTAAGAATGATTGGACTGGTGTCTGATATCTGCATTTATTTGTCCATGTTTGAGTTGATGATGTACAAAAAATATATATGATCAAATTCTTTATCCAACCACAGCCCATCATGGTGCAGGCATGAGAAACTCTGTTGGGTTAGCGTGTAGCTTAACCAGACATGCAGAAATTCACTCTAAAGTCAGTGGTGTGGCAAAATCTAAGCATCCTAAACTTGTCTCTTGTACCTCTTTCAAACAAAGAACTTTTTTTCAAGGAATCATTGAGATCAATACTGACATGAGGAGGGTTTTTGTAAGGATTAGAGATTAGGTGTTTGGGTTCAGGTTACTGAGGCATTGAGACTCAAATGTATTATTGAAGCACCCTGTGGTTTACAAGGTCATGACTGAATTTGAGATCTTTCAAACATCTCTAATTATAAAAAAAGAGAACCTTTTGGTTCAATGAAAGAAAAGTAGTTCCTGACTGCACAGCAAGATCTCAATGTGTCTTCTTTATGAAGGTGGAAATTGGTGGCAAGAAAAACTTTTTTACATTCAAGGTTTTTTCTCCAACCCAATCTGGATTGATCCAAACTTTTCCATGTCCTTCAGTTCTTTTTTTGGTTTTAGTTTGTTTTGTGTTTCAATGGCTTTGTTGGACATTCTACAAAATGTGTTACAAGGAGTGAACGCTCCCATCTCCTACCCTGTGGAAATGTCTCACGGTCAGAGATAAGAGAAACACCTATGCTTTATTGTCACCACATGTGACAGTCATCTCAGTTACACCGTGTTGATTTCTCCTCGTTCCCACCCACTTCTCATCAGACAGGACGACAGGTCCAATGCGGTCCTGCTTAGCGGACCATTTCGGACTTGCTGCTCTCTGTTATCTACTTATTCTGGCTACTTCGATTCATTCTATTGCCTTTCACCTCTCATTCAATTTCTTTAACCATGTTCACGTCACCAACTTCTTTCTCTCCGTATTCTCTTCTGCCAACACAATCTAGGAAGCAATTTACTTGTCAAGTGCAAGGCAATGTGTGGCTCCCTATACTCTGATTTAATGGTGTGTGTGTGTGCGTGTGCTTGTGCTTGTGAGCACATGTGAGAATGTGTGTGCAAAGGTGAGAGATCTCTACCTTGGCAAAAATGCTCTCAATCATATCCCTTTGATTGGCAGCATTAAGAGCTATTTTAAGATTGAATTTGTGTAACTGACACTTGTGCTTAAAACTCTGATGGCATCAGAGCTTTCTAACCAAAGGGCTTTCCTTATCCTTTTTTTACCTACATCTCATATTCTGCTCTAGTTACAGCTGAGAAGAAAAAAGGTGATACCCTCAAGAATTTAAAGTGCAGAATGACATCTCGACAAGTGTGTTGGAGTTTGAAAAAAAAAAAGATGATAAAAAAAAAGGATTCCATCTTATGTAAGACATTTGATGCTTCAAGCAAGGTTTTCAGCTTCAGTTACAATGCACCCAAACCAGAGAGAGAGGTGTCACATGTTACCGTCAGAAAAAATATATGTATATTCCCACTTTCCTATATGTAAGTGGGAATATCCAAGGACGGTGTGTCTTCCTATCATTGTGTCTCATGAGAGAGCAATATAGAGTTATCACTTTGATTTTATTTCTCTGCATACCCGCAGACTGAGAGCTCTTTTAATTTCTATTCTCAGAGTAAATACCTCCAGCTCCCAAAAGCAATAACTCCCTGTTCCCTTTTTTCAAAAGCATTTTCTTCGTTTGGGTTTTTATTGGTACTCTATGAAGACACTCAGGTTACTGAGTAATACGTTTGTCTCCTGGCCTATTTTGCACCTTATATATCCATTTCTAACACTCAGGGAGGGATTCACTAAGAATAGATTGTGATGCTAATATCTCCATGATTTACACATCAGTGTATCAATTGTGTGCGCTATCTGTCCCGTCTGGAGGTCCAATGCACATAGCATATTGCACTAATGATATTCAAGCACAAACATGACCACAAAGTTGTTTTGCTGTTTGCTCCTACTTTGCATCTGATTGTTGAGTTGAGCCCTTAGCCAGCAGAGCTGCACTGAGCTTTCACCTTTTAATCAAAGTCTCTCTCTCTTAGATTGAACTATCGAGAGCAGCTGATCGAGATAAAAAAAACATTCTTATCTCTGTGATGCATATTGACCCAGACGGTTTCAGCACATGTGGCTGAAGTTTGTGTATGGGGTTTAGCTGCTGACATCCCGGGACTGATTGAACCCCTTATTTAGATAATAACAGCAGTGTAACATTTATATTTACATAATTTATTTATAGATCATTTTAGTTTTAGGTCATACAAGGGTGGAATCTGTGGTAGAATTTCCCCTGTTTCCCCTGAGTTAGAGTACACATAGGCTTGCAGGGTCACGATTAGAGTCATAGCATTCTCACAGAAAAGTCTAACCCCCTCTCACTTTTTATTATGATTAATTATTGGTACATGCAGATACTGCACATGCTTAGACAGTGAAATCTGTCTCCAAGAAACCCAAGGTGGAATTGAAACAGACTGTCTTTGTCTCACATACACAATAAGAGGGCCACATTCCATGCACACACGTCCTTCTCTCCCTCCTAGGGGCAGAGGTGAGGATGCTTACATTAGGCATATGTTTGGAATATGTAGCAGGTGGGGATAGCCTTGTATGGTAGAGTGACGTTACATCCATTTGAGTGAATATTGGCTGAACTGACTTTGCATTGCACATTCAGTTTTCCAGGTTTTATTTTCCACTGGAGTATAAACACAGAGCGGTACTCATGGATAAGCAGCTTCTCCTCCTACATATCATGAGTCACATATATCAGGTGGGAGCGATGGGCCCTGAGCTGAACTGTGGGTTTTACCTCTTCTCTTTTACTGTTAAGTATTCAGCTCGCACACCACCCTGAGGGTGATTAAATATGTGGTTAATACAGCACCATGAGAGTATTGAATTACACAAGAGCCATGCTGACCTTTTTAAATTACAGAACCAATTGTGCAAGACGGCAGAGAAAGTTTATAACAGGTGATGCCAAGATGGAGCCCCAAGGAGAATAGATCTGCCGCCGCCGTCCTGCTGATGCGCTCCTTATTAGTGTTCTGCACTATAAGCACCCTGTTTGACACCCGCACTTCCCTCTCATTCTCTCATTTTGGCTGTTATTGGATGCGAAAGTCTTTGTCTCTCTGTCTCAGTGTACAAACAGCCATTCGATCTTCTCACACACACCCACACACACTAATTTGACATTTCATTTCACCGTTGATGAGACACGTATCACTCTTGACACCCGCAGCACTCCATAAATCTTGATCACTGGCCTTTTTCTCCCATGCATCCTAGTCAGCATATTGGCTCGGCTGATATCTGAAGGTCGTTTCTGATGCCTGATCTAATTTGAAGCTAAAGCCAGAAAAATGAAGCAGTCTACTCTGGCAGCAGTTGCATGACTCCATGGAGTTGCAGCCATTTTTCAGCTGCGACTGTTCTCATCTTCAATCCCCATCCAAAGAATTCCAAACCTGACTGGCAGTGATACAACAATCTCCACTTGGCAAAAGGCAGACAAAAGCTTTTTACCAATGAAAAAAGTCCAAATAAAATATTCAGACATTAAAAACATTTTCTTTTCTCTCCTTGCCAACTTTGAGGAGTGATTCCTGATTGCTTTATGCAGCACTCTGGGAAATGTTCTGTAATTATATACAAATGAAATATCTTCCTTTCACCAGTTTGTTTTATTCTCCTTTCTCAAGGGAGTTTTAACCATTACTGGAGAAGTAGATGGATGGAAGATTAAGCTTTCCATATAATGAAAGTCTTGTGACAGACTGTTATTTTGCAGAACAATACAATTTAGTGACACCATTCATTCCATTAAGACATATTAAAAAGCTTTGTCAAAAAGGCTCAAATACTCTCAAACTTGGTTTCATCTGAACACTGTCTGCACTGATTTCTCAAAGCTGACCAATCAGACTCTGCCAGGGGAAATTATCCAAGCTGTGACTCCATGCATTTATTCTTTCTCTTTCTTATCCTTAAAAAAAACAGATTCCATTGTGCATTGAAGGTCGTTGTTTGTTGTGCTCAGTTCAATCTATTTCAACACCCCTAAGTATGATATATGGATTTATTTGTGTTCAGGGAGCAAAATGTTTGCACTTGTGTTTAATGGAATCAAAACAAGGCGTGTTGGTGCAATTGCAGACTCATTACTGAGGCGTGTATGGACAAGGCTTGAACAAGTGTCAGGAAATGTCTTGTGTTTCTTTGTGACTGAATATGGACTACACCTACGCTGTTAGTGTGCACACAATCTGTGCACAGATTTGATGCGTGGCAAATAACTGTAATCTAAAGGCCTTACATCCTGCATGGCAGCGTTAAAGTTGTTTTCCATCACTCCTTATAGGATGGAATTGATTCCAGACGAACGGGCGAAAACAGACCTGATAAAGAGAATATGTTTACGAGCTAATAATTTACATGACATTTTAACTACAGCAGCACATACAGTACAGCAGCTGTTACAGTTTCTGCTTACCTAGCGGTCTTTGACATAACATCCAGTGCTTCCATGGCAACAATAAACATGATGTGTCTGTCATATTGTGTCTGGTGTGTCGACCGCCACCAAAGACATGTCCCATTAAAACTATAAAATTAAGTTTTTCTCTGGCTTTGATAACTGTTGGAAATATTTGAGGTCATGTTAGTTCTCAACTTAAAAAAAATATATAACATAGGTTAAGTCAATCTTTAATTAATTTAGATATTTAAGTGTAAAAAATATTCATATTACACCTTTAACTCTTCTTGTCTTTGACTGTTACAGTACATTTTATAATAAGTATATAGAAAATATATATATTATATGTTTTTTGCTTCCCTGTTTCCGAGAAAGACTCCAGGGATTTATTTTGAAAACACTAGAAATCTGTCTACTGTCTTTTTTTTTGCTAAAAAATAGGTAAGCTTATTGTTGAAAGTGTCTGACAATATTGGTGTGTCCTGAGGCACAGAGCCCGGTGCTTATCATCCTCTCTCTCTCTCTCCATCCGGACACCTTTTAATTACAGAGCGGGGCACATGCCACTGTTTCCTCATCACACTCCCTCTGCCCTCAGGCCATCATTTAATGATGAGAAATCTGCTCCAGGAGGAGCAGGACATTTGTTTTATTGTTATTCTCTTCCTTTTGATTGTCTGGGCCTTTCTTTTTTGTCATTGAGGTGTGTGTTTGTGTGTGTTAGGGGGTTGGTCTTTGTGTACAGCCACAGCCAGCTTTGTTTCTGTTTTTCTTTCATGTTTTGCTCCCGGGCTTGAAATTTGATGTCCTGGGCTCTTGAGTGTGCTATTTCTTTATGCTTCACCTTCAGCTACAGCTTCACATGCATCCATCGTGACTTCACCTTGAACCTCAGCTCAGTGCTGTTTACAGCTGGATCTATAACCAAGTTAGTGCAAGAGGGAAGGAGAGATTTAGGGAAGGTCATACTTCCTATAAGGAACCAAAAGAGAAAGACATTAACGTGAACGCTTATTAGACAGAACCAAACTTTGATAATAGCAGACACTCTGAGCCCACAAGTGCGTGCAACAGTTTCAGCTAGATCAACAGAAAATGTTGTTTCTTTAATGTCATCATAAAAGATGCTGACTGACTAATTTGGAAGTCATTACCACCCACACATGCACTGACAACCTCTCAGGAATTCTAACTTCAGTGAGGAAAGCTGGTTTTAAGCTTTTCTTATTCTAATTCTGAGCATGTTTCAGCAGCAATAGGATGTTTCTATTGAATATTCATATGAGAGTGGTTTGAATCGTCCATTTATTAATACAATGATGCATTCCAATGTTACAAATAATAAAGAATTGTAAATTAAATCGCTGCCTTCACTTTTAAATCTAATGCAAAGCAATATGGGAACAGATAATACAATAAGACAGCTGGCCAGTTTTTCACATGCAGCTTCTTTATACCTCTTCCCTCCCTCCCTCCCTCTGTGTGTGTGTGTGTGTGTGCGTGTGCGTGTGCGTGTGCGTGTGCGTGTGCGTGTGTGTGTGTGTGTGCGCACTTGTATACGTACGTGAAGCAGTGTGCTGTGCATGCTGCAGTTTATTGATTTCCTCAGAGACATGACACAGGAACCTCTGCATCTTTTTACCCAGCTCCCCAATCTTGTCTCCCCCCCCCCCCCCCAACAAACACACAAACTCAAATACACGTCCCAGCAGCCATTGCTCCACATCCTCGGAGCCACAACATCCCTCTCGTGGGGTTTGGTGCTGTGGGGCTCCAGGTGAGTGTCATCTCACAAATGAATTTCAGCTCACATCCCACTCTCCATTAAAGAAGCTGTTTGTGCTCCTGCAGCAGCGAGCAGCACTCTCTATCCCCTGCAGCTGTTTGTGCTCTCACACACAAGTGTCCTTTATTCATACCTAAGATCGCTCTGCCTACCTGCATCTCATACAAACTACAGAAATGCTGATCCTTTGTCAGAATACTTTATTGATGTTCTTTTGTACATTCATTTGAATGGATAATAAGATCTGCATTTTGTCCTCAGGACATTTGATTTTGTTAAGATTTTGTCTAATCACTCGAGGCTTGCTTGCTCTCAGATTGCAGCAGCTGCTCTCCAGGCTACACAACCCAGGACCAAAATATAGTTTTCGGCTTACAAACCAAAACAGCAATAGCGTCTTACTCTGAAACACACAATACATTTTATATTTGTTGTTTTTGTTTAATACCTATCTTGTTCATTGTCTAGTTATGTGCCTTACCCTACAGTTTTACTAAGGTGGTAACACTTTGGCATCCACTTCATCTTTTCTGCAGAGGCCAAAAAAGGCTAAAGTGCTGCCTAAACAATATCGATTGGGAGAAACAGTAAGCAAATTCAGAAGTTTTCTAAAACAAATGCAACAATTACAAAATGCTTAAATAATTGTACAAATACATAAACTGGAGAATTCACAAAACACAAACAAAGGAAAATATGCAACAACAAAACTGCACATCCAGACAACCAAGTCTGCCAGGATTTGCAAAGATTAGCCCCTGGCATCCCTGGCCTGACCCATTCAAACCCTGAGCTCAGGCCTCCAAAGATGGCTGCTGACTGATGCCAAACCTCCCTGTTGGTCCTATCCAATCCCCACTGTCTTTGCCATCCCCAGAATCAATGTTATGGCTCGGCTGGATTTGTAACATTGATCCCTTTGGTCAAACTACCCCCACATATTCTGTGTAAAGTCACTGCCACTTCTCTTTCTCTCTGTTCTCTTGAAAATAAAGCTGATGCTCTTAGCGCTGCCCCCTTTAGGCCTGGAGGATTTCTTATCTCTGGACTGGATATTAAGATTTTTTCTGTTAAATGTTTTTGACTGTGCCTTTGTTATGCATTTGCAGTAAATGTATATATGCTTATTTTTTCACTCATATCTGAATTGAAGTTGATGGCATTTCAGCAAGAAGGCATTGTCAATTTTCATGCAGGCAGGAGACTTGGCATTTTGGTTTCACATGAGATGAGGCTCTCAACAGGCCTCTGTCTGCAAAAAACTGTTGACTTGGATGCTGGACTCAGCTGTGTAGATTGGGCATACTGAGGGACTAGCAGACAAAGTGAGCAACATCCATGATTGGAAATCTATCCGTCTACGTGCTCAGCAGGACAATGAACAACTCTTTAGTCTCCACAGAAATCACATACAGGGATTTCCAGACATGTTGGTTGATTTTTTTTTTTTCTGTAGGAAAAAGGCAATTTTGGCTAATCAGTCTATTTCTGTGTGCACCCTCATTTATGTCCATCTGTGTATGTAAAGCAGAATGGATTTGTTAGCATATTGCGGTGTGAAAAGTTTATAGATTGAAGGGAAAGAACAGTTGGATGCAAATCCCCTCAGAAACTCACTTTTCTATCTTGATGTTCCATTGAATTTGAGCTTAAAAGCCTCTGCAGGGCCACTGGGTATTCTGTGCATGTTGTATAAATGGCCTTTGTAACGCTCTGAATTGTGAGCTCAATTTCCCATGCACGCTCATCTCTTCCCTTTCCCATTTGAGACAAGATATTGGAGATGATCCCCCCTATTCTGGCAAGTGGCCGTTTTTAATGGAAGCTATTTCAGCTCTTTCATTTGTCAATCAGTCTGAAGAGTCAGTCTCCAACGGCGGCTCAATGTGAGCCAGTAATTGTCAGCGTCCCCTTCTGCCCAATGCGCAGCCCGACGTTTTGCATGTGAAAGGATCCTGAAAGAAGACTTGAGCGCTGAATTAATACCCAAACCGCCTTTTGTCTCCATCACTTTGGCTTCTGCTGCCACGAGACACTGAGGCACAGACGTGCAGACAATCGATGAGGAAGAGGAGAGGAGGAAGGAGGGTCTGGTAATTTTCTTGAGCCTCTGTCTAAGTGAAAAATTTAACATCCAGATCAGAGGGCTGGATCCACCTGTAGGTAACTCCCATATGGAAAAGAGTTAGAATAAAGGAAAGGGCTGTTTTATATCATACATGGTTTTGTTTACGAATAGTCGTATTGGCGAATATTGTAACTGACTAGAAAAAAATCATTTTGAAGGAGCTCAAGCTAAGCTTTATAACTGGAAAACCATCTATAAACTTGGATCTATGAACAACAGTTTGATTAACTAATATTTCAGGTATCTTTTGTGGGAAATAAATGTCAAAAACTCATTTTAATGTCAGCTTTATGAAAATAAATATTGTTGTTACCCAGTATTAAAGACTTAAAAGCCAGCAGGGAGGTTTGAATTGGTTGGAGGAAAAGTTGATCGTAGTTGTCAAATGCCTCTCAATTCTATCAATAAATAATTTATAATCAGCTACCTGAAGATAAAATAAAGTCCACGATAAAACATAATTGAAAATATACAGTGGCAATGGAAAAAACTAATAACCAGTCAAAGCTGAAATCATGAGCTGAAGACTTTTGAGTGCCAATAACATTAGTTAATCAAAGCAACAAGGCAATTCAAAGTGCTTCACACATGACATCAACATGTGATCAACAACAAAGGGAAAAGAAACATTTAAAAATCACTAAAACAAATCATCAACAATCGCAGAGAATATGAAATATGAAAACAATAAATAAATAAAATAAGATCCAAAAGAAATACAGAAACATGACTTTAAGCGAAAATAAGACATTAAGAAACAAAATATATACACCAAGTTGTTATGGAGAATTGTGTTGGGTCTGTCAATAAGCGTGAACGATTACTAGAAGTGATCAGCTCTTTGTGCACACAAGAATCCGCTGCTCTGAGGTCACTGACCACAGAGTCTTACTGTCCCGCTGCACAAAGATTCACCTGCTGGTCTTACCTAATCAGTTTCGTTTAGCAATCCACCCCAGAACGTCTTCCCGAGGATTCAGGTTCACAGTTTGTTCCGTTTGTGTGTGGAGTCACAGCTCAAAGGCTGGCTCAGACTTCCAGATACCCCCTCCAGAGACATCTTACACAGCCCAACTCTCACCAATTGCAACTTAGGATGCCTAGAATTTGTTATAATAATTCATTAAATTAATGTAAATAAAATAAGACAAGAAGCACTTAAAACAGAAGCTAAAATCTTAAAGGAGTTGTATAAAAAAAGCTAGCGTTAACATTAAGAGTTTTCCTAAACTAGCTCCTTATCACGTCTAAATAAGTAAAGAAATAGTGTCATATGAATGAAGATCTGAATATTCCTCTAATCCAGTGATTCTCAAAGTGGGGTCCCAGGACCCCCAGGGGTCCGCAAACCATAGCTTGGGGGTCCGCGGAATAATTTACAAAAAATTGTAAAAGTGTGCTGTATCATTGAAAAAGCATATCTACAAACTGGGACCTCTTGCACCAATAAAATCAGCTTTTTTGTCCAATACTCCCGCCCACTTTAGTTTTATGCCAATAGATCAACTCTGATATTATCGTGACATGCCATTCACTTCATAGTGCGAAACGATAAAAATAATAAAAAACTCAAAATAAAAAACAACTCGGAGCCAACATTTTCTAAGTTTATAAAATGAATTACTTGGAAAGTATAAATATAGCCTAATTCTATCGTTGAAAAGTACTGCATAGTACATTAATTCATTGTATTAATATATGCTTATCAACGCTAAAATAATGAGGGGGTCCTTGGAAAAATTTCTCACCTGAAAGTTTGAGAACCCCTGCTCTAATGTGATGTATATCATGTGCAACAACGGGGTTAATGATTAGCCTGGTGGTGTGACAAGTCCGTGCAACAGGCATTAAAAAATGTGTTTAAATGAAGAATAAAAGGCCAGTATACAGTATATTACTGATATTGATGCCACTGTGTTGCATTAGGGTTAGGGCTATTGATAAAAGGTCAGATGACATTCCCATTGGCTCAAACTTGTCAAAATAAAAATGTGAAAACTTCTAAGGGGGCAGGAAAGTTTTCTAGAGTGTGTTTGTGTGAATGCACTGTAAAGCATTGAGCAAGAAGCCCAGCTGGGTGCTGTGCTGTGCTGTAGAGACTTCCCAACACTGTTGTGTAAGTCAAAATGTGTATCTGTGTTTGTGATATGAAATATTAATGTGCATTGTGCTTCTAAAGCAGGAGGTCAGAAGCCTGGAGAGAATTTGGATGTAGTTTGAAGGAAGCTTTAAAGTCAGGTGCAGGATGTGGTAACTTCTCTTGGAATTACACTTTTTTTTACACTTGTATGTCTAAGGGATCATTTTGCAGCAGGTTTTACACTTAAAGTTCGACTGCATGTTCGCATCAGAATTCCATCCAAAGAGTCGCGTACGGTCCTAGTTTCCTATTTAGAGAAAGGATAACCAGGCTATGATTCTACAGGCCAGCAGATAGTCGTCTGTCAGGCAGCCTTGGCACCTGTTGTGTTTTTAGGAAATGAAACGCTGCTATTTTATGAGTTTTCTCTTATCTCCTCTTAATGTTGTTTTCCCACCTGCACCCTCGTAATCTCCGCAGGCATTCATAGCTCAGTTCCAACAAACCGTCGTCTACTGCACACAAACAGATTTGGATAAGAAATGTTAGGGGACGCTTGGCGATAGGAGTTCTGTCTAGACTTTAGGAATTTTCCTGTTTTGATATAATAGTATGTGAGGAGAAAGATTAGAAAAGGAAATGGCCTGTCTCAGCTGCAAAGTGAGTTATAGCTCACACCTACCAAAAGTTTTTTTTTCTTATTGTCTTTCCTTCTTTTAAGACTACCATCACTCTGTAAACTCTCATATGGACATCAAAATATTATACTTTACTTTCAGGCACACAGACCAGGTGCTCTTTACAGAAGCAACAATCCTGTTTGATGGCCTATAATAGATTTCTCTGTACAAAGACCCCTCGCTAACAATTATGTCCAGGTAATAAGCTTGATATACAGCCCCATTTACCTAATGTTTACGGCAGCCATACACAGCTTTAATTAACCAAAGAGTGGCCCCTGTTGCTCCTAGATGGCCTCAACCCATCAATTATTTCTATTTAGAAACACACACTTGACGATAAAAGTCAAATAGAAAATTACTTTAAAGAAGCAAAGTCTAAAAAACATGAGATTAACTCTCTGTCAGCACAAAATACCACAGAGGAAACGGTGTACACACAAAGACAGTGGGGAATTAATTTGGAACAAAAAGCTGGTGGCAGATCCTCTTCCCTTATCTCCCCGTGTGAACTTCACAAGGAGCGGGATGACATTGGTTTTATTACCGCCGAGCATTGATGACGAGCTGGATGAGCGAAAGTGCTGACGAGAGAGAACGGGCGGGTGATCAGTCACTGGCTCGATGCCCATCACAGGCGCTCAAGGATGCTGGGAGGACGTTGGCCTCTGTCATGTGGTCGCTTGGATGGGGAGACCTCTGGCGGGGGCAAGTAGGGGGGTTAAACACACACAGCTGGGCCCAGATATTGAATAAAAGGAAAAAACCTTCTGAACTCTGTCACCAGGTTTATATATATATAAGCTTCCCCTCTGACATGTTTTTTGAATGAACAGCCTGATAGTGATGCTGATCGTGATGCTGAAAGAACCCCGACAGCATTCAGGTGACTTATGTCAAGTGTCAGCGTTTCCTCTTGAATCCATATGTAGCCCTCCCCCCTCGCTCTCTGCCTCATATTAATGTAGAGAGAAACAGAGCTTCCTCTACCATCTTGCCGTTCTTTGCTGAGTTTTATTGCCTGTGTCTGTCACACCTTCAGGCTTTGGTGCACAAGTGTACTCAGCTTTGGTTTCATCAGCTCTGTGGAGCTGACTGCACGAGGCGTAGCTTGAAGGTTACAGCGCCCTGTGAGCTGCAGCTCTTCAAAATGATGTATTGATATATCCTTCATGCCCATTTTACTGGTATAACATTATTATAAGTCACAGCTTTTTTTTATTCTAATGCCTGAATAGGTTTGATGGTCAGTTAATTGGGACTATTTAGGGATTTCTGACCCGTTTATTAGGTTTACCGGTTACAGGTGATGGCAGTTATTAGGTCATCATAAAGGCAGTCATAAGTCTTGTGGTGATACAAAACTCATTATAATTTCAACTATATAAACGTTTTTTTATGAATAATTGTGTCATTTGTGAATTTTGGATTCTGAATTTTGGAACATCTACGTCAATAGCAAAAAAATATTTTAGCTTGGAGTCAGATTTTTTTAAAGGTTGGGGGTAAAGCAGTAGTAGTTCTTATTTTTTAATTAACAGCAGTCTTTCTTCTCCTTCTACTGATTCTTCTGTCTTTGCCCAGGTGATCAATCACCAAATCATTGTGATTGGCTGCTCCACAGGCGTGTGAATTGCGATGATTTGTTGTTGATGTGTTTCATTGAAAAATCAGACTATAGACTGAATGGTTCAAACAAATGATGATGATGACTGGGGCCTTAAGGCGCATTCACACATACTCCGTGCGCGCCGCGGTCCGTCTGCGCCACGGTTTTGTTCCGTCGGACGGCGCGCGCCCATTCACACTGGATCCGTTTCTGGAACGTCAGCGCAGCGAAGCGCACTCATGATCAGCTGTACACACATCACGGGAGAACTACAAGATCACGCGGGAATAAGGAGAAAAACGTGCAGACAACATGTCTCTTTGTCTTTCTGAGGATGATTTGTTGTTCGTTTGGTGCCTGTTTTGACGTTACGTTGATAAAGTGATAAAAAATACGATCGCGAGTCCGTATATTGTGTTTTATTTTGAAATTGACCGGATGCTCTGTGCGTTTCCTTGTCTGACTTCCTGTCCGGGTTGTGATATTCTGTCTAGCTTGACGCGTGTCTGCAGCGTACTCCGTCGAAAATAGACCTGCAGCGTATTTGAAACGGAGCAGAGCGACGTGGCGCTGGTGGCACGCTCCGGAGACGGACCGCAGCGCCGGCTGTGTGAACACAATGATTGACTAGAGTGGCGGCTAACTACGGCGTAGTGCGCGGCGCTGACGGACCGCGGCGCGCACGGAGTATGTGTGAATGCACCTTTAGCCTTGTATACTCTCAGCGCCCAGTATAGACTCACATGGAAAAAACAAAACAAGTTAGTATATGCGATATGGCATGCGTGGCGTGAGAGACTGAGATTTGCACTAATTGTACGAGTCTGGAACGAACAGAGCTCTTTAGAACCAATATGGACAGCTAGAACAACTATAAACACTTATAACTATATACGCTGACAAGCACTGTTTAAACATGTGCATCCGTGTTCAACTCAACCACATGTTAATTGATGAAACTTGCATCTGAATATAGATTTGAGCGGCTCATTTCTCGTCAATCAATAGGCTGTTTAAGCTCACACCATGCGGATGCATAAAGGCTGTTTAACGACACAATGAGGTTGTTCTTGTGCAGGATGAAGGACAGAATGAGTCTGTTATGTGTCCAAACATGCTTTGATGTGTGTCAAGTTCAACATGCAGCTGTGGTGTATTGTGGGAGTGCATGGGTTCTTGCACATGTGCATAATTTTCCAATGGCTGAGCTGCATGATTAGTGAGACATCCACTATAATGAGATGTATTACACAACATCTGCATAGGATTATATATTTGGTGCAAAGAATGCTTATGCATACACTGCCTTTGTGCATAAACAGACTTTTACTGGCTTCTTCCTTAGAGTTTTATGCACCTGGCAAGACTGTGATACCCCCATCTTCTGTTCTATTTGCACAAATTAAGGTGAAAATGGACAGTTATTAATGGTTAGAGACTTCTGTTGAGAAATCATGCGAGCACTCTGACAGATTTGTGAGGGTATTAAACTCGACAACGGCACAAAGCCGCCTCTTCACAGTCTATGACATCATTCCTCTGCCACTGTGTATTCAGCATTTTGCCTGAAATTAATTACCCCTAGTGCCCTTTATCACCGTGACAATGCCGAGAGATGTGAAGTTGACAGTGTTGACTTCATTACTTCTCATTTCCATATGAACAACAGCACTGAAGAGGCCTTCAACCTGCCCACTTACCTCTGCTCTGCTCATAAATTGTGCGACGCCAAAGTACACACACAGAGTTACTCACATTCTGCTCCACTTTTCCATCCCAAAACCAAAACATTAGCATAGATAACTGCCCTTCACAGCTTCTGACAGGTCTTTTTTCTTCTTTCTGTCGGTGATACAGTTTCAGAGTATCTGATGAAGTGCTATTGGGGACAGGGGTTTGAGGGACAGTTTCGTTTGCCAGGGATGCTCATTAATTGGCTGCTTGAATCTTCAAGACTTCGATTTGTATGGATTAGAGCCAGGTGACGGAGGGGGTCTGGGGTCTTATCAAAAGGCTGCACTGCTGCATGCCTTTATGTGTTGGGTCATTAATCTTGCTGTCAAAGAACTGTCATTGGAAGTATCTTTTGCCTTGCCTCACACTTCTTTCTCTCTTTATCCTGACCGCCCAGGGGTCATGAGCACAGAGGAAAAGGTGGCAAGGCACTGTGAGGCCTCCACCCAAACACCACTCGTCTAATCACTTGATCAGAGCTGTGTTTGATGATGAGTGGGCTGAGTGGAGGAGGACTCCAGAGACCCACAGGGCAGCTCATCTTCACCTGTTACTGATTGTACTGTACTAGAACTAGTAGAAATAGTAACACTGTGGACTTGTCTTTCTGAAGGCTCATTGTGCGATGCAGAGCATTCTGCAGGGTTTACGTTTTTTTGCCAGTGAAACAAGTGGACCGTGGAAGAAGCTGTCTTCAGGGTGTGCTGACATGGCCGTTCTGTGCATGTCTGAGGGAGAGGCCAAGGTGCTGAGCTCATGTTTCCTGACCCAGCAAGCAGCAAAAGCAGTAAGCAAAGAATAGTAATGAGAGTAGGATCTCTTAACACTTACTTAACAGTCCTAAAGGTCTAGTTTTAAGCTGTGCTTCCAAGTGCCAGATACCTTTGGTTTCCACTGAGGCCTAATGTCCAGGGAAGATTCAGTAAATGAGTCTGCTGAGATGTGGCAAAAGTCACAGTACTTTGCAAAAGTGCTAAACCTAGAGCATAGACCTTTTAGGTTCTATATTCAGTCTTTATTTAAGAACTTTATTTTGCCCCTGATTCCTGTGGTGGAACGTTTCCCCATGAGTTCCTGAATCTTGAGGTGGAAGCTTAAGTGCTACCTCCAGAAATTCCAATTTAAGACAATGACCCTTTCATCCTTCATCCTTTTTTGTGTGTTAACTTCGGAAAAAGGAGTCTTGTTTTTATGACACTAGAGAGATGAATCATCGAATTGGAAACAAAAGTTATTCATGAGCTGTGATGAAGTGTGATTCAAATGAAATTGATAACACAATGGAAATGGTTTTCTTGCCCCGTGTGCTTGAGCTGCATGAATGTGCTCTAAAGTGCCACCTGTGGGATGAATATAATGATACAGATATTTCAATTTTTTCACCCATTGTCACTTTGCCTTTGTCACTTTCAATTGGATTGCTTCAATAACATGATGCCATGAAGGTAAAGTATGGTTACAGATTTGTGTACTGAATCTTGCTCTTTTCCAAAAACCAATTTTGTTTCAAGAAGGTTTCCACTTGATATTTTGGTACCCAAGAACTAGAACCCAGCCAGGACATGTCAGAGTGCTATACATATTCTCATACACCCTGTGACAGTAACAGTAACGAATGGCGAGACTCTCTCTTTTTAACAGCACCAAATGTATCCATCTCAGCAATTACAGACTTTAATGAGCCCTTTAATGACGGATTTAACACTTGTCTTATAATTTTATAGTCGCCATATAAATCGATGGAGAAATTTCCCTGCCATTTTGAAAAAAGCCCCTGAATGAACCCAGCGACCAACACTGGCTCTCGATCTATTTAAAAGCACCTAGATGGTGATTAGGGACGTGCGTGTGTCAGTGTGTGGCTAGTGCTGATTGCTCCTGGAGCGAGCTGCAGGGTGATGTCAAGGTGACTATGTGAGGGTGTCATTCCTGGGCTCCCTCATGCAGAACATTGCTTATTTATACATCTGATTTCTCTATTCAATTGGTTAAGCTGCTCCTGCGACGACGAATCAAGCCGAATTCCCCGAAGAAGCCTGACAATCAATAGCGAGGTAGCTGACGCAGCAAGTGAGTGAAGAGCTGACAGGGCTCCCATCACTCCTGTGTGACACATCCTCAGTACATCTGACATTCGCCCGTCAAACACCGACCCTTCACCGCTGTATGGCATCAGAGCAGCAGACGTCTGCAGGAAAGATTTACAACACTTTCATTCTATTTCATTACTTCCTTTTTTGGGACTGTGACATGTTGCTAAGTCAGCTCTCTACAATCCACTACTGTACACACCCACTTTACTGTACATGTACCTGGCGCTTGGCAGATTCTATTTGCTGGTCTTTTCCAATATCAGAGCTTTTAGAAGGTTTGACATTTCCAGATGTTTCTGCTCTCCTGCCATATGTTCAATGAGATGTTGGCCGCTTAGTATTGATTTACCATCAGTCATGTGGTTATGCTGGGCCCCGCACTGAGGAATACACCCAGTGTCTGGAAACAGAACGGATAGATAATGGATAGATAATGAGGAAATGGAACATCCATCCTGATTCATGTCGGAATAGCAGCAAACTAATGTTTCTTTATATATGCTTTATATATAATGCTATTGCTTTGCACTTTGTGTTCACAGTGTCTACTTTAAGTTTACATATTTGAACTTCTCTCGATGTGATTTTACCCATGCAGTGTCTCAAACTTTCTACCAAGAAATGTAACTTTTCATCTTTCAACAGTTCATAATTTATGTATGATATTCACAAATAATGGCATTCCAAATGATCTTCGATGCACATTGTGTTTTGGACTAATCAGCAGATATAAGCAAGCCTTCTCAACATCAGCACAGCTGTACCGATGTTCAACCTTCCAGTGTTGCTAGTTCAGATGTTGAGAAGCACACACACACAAACATGAGTCCTTGTCTTAAGGACTTTTTATGGACTAGCTTTTTTAAGATCACATTCAGCATATTTTAATTTCAATTTACAACCCTGCTACTCTGATCAGTCGTCAGATTTCTAATATGTTGTCATCATTTCACATTTTGCTTGTCTTTGTGCCACAATGTGCGTGTGTCGTGTGGAGTTTATGATTTGAATTTTGGATCATGAGATTTGTTTCATTTGCATATTTGCCCACAGATTACAGGGCAGGACATTTCACAGCCAGTGCCCCTGATTCCCTAATGTCTCTGCCTGTCTTCCATTTTTGTTGCAGATGTGATGATGTAGTCAGTAAATTTCATTTACCAAGGCATTTACTGACTTTTAGTTCCTCTTTAGCGGTTCAACACTTGTGAAAAGCAGAAGCCAGAGTACAAAGAATTTTCGTCATTTCCATGTCAACTTTTTTCAGTTTACAAATTTTTTTTGTAATATCCAATTGTATTATACATTCTGAAACACCTGCCCACATCAATCAATGATTTGAAACATTAAGAAGGTGTATACATGTCCAAAGATGATGTTTTTGTGGGACAACAAGCCAAAACTGGGATAAGACCAAGATGCATGTAAGAAAAACTTCTACATGCTATACTTGCAAACACTCATTTGAATGCTTCACTTTGTTATCATAAGTTCCAGATCATTCCCATGGATCTCTTGATGTAGGCCAACTGTACCTCTGTGTCAAGGTCTGAGTTTATGCCCCTTTCAGTTTTTATCCTATACCTGAACCCTCCTTAGAAAGGCTTCTTTACCTGCCTCCGCTGACAGCTCCTTCCTGACCTATAGTGCAGCAATAGAGCTGTCACACACACTAATTTAGTAGCCACAATCCATCATCTTGAAAAGGCCCCATGGCTTTTAGTGTATTAACACGCATTAACACTTCCCTCCATGCTGAGCCAAACTCCTCCATCTCCACCTCCTCCCACCTCCCAGCCCTCCACCGACCACTAATGAAGGAATACTGAAAAAGACGCTTACTGTTCAATACTATTGACTTGTAGTTTCTGTGTGATTTATACACCTTTTTATTAGGATTGTTTTTATGTGTGTGTGTTTCAGGAGGTTTTATGTTAGGTAGTACCCCCTGGCAAATGCTGCACATCCACTGGCTTCTGACTTGATTGATCTGTTTAAAGAAGGAATTGAAAAAAGTAGGAGTGCAGTGACATTCCAGTCCATTCATCAAAGTAAAGGCCAGTTTCCCCTTGAAATCGGGCTAATTCCAGCACAGCTCTAAGTGCACCAATGTGGTCATCAGGAAAAACTGAAAATGGCTCATGTGAGAGTTATGTCCCGCACACTTTTAGAATACAAAGAATCCGGCGCTGTCCTTCCCTTCCAGGCAAAACGAGCTTTAACCTGCACACCACGTTTTAAGCCTTTACTTAAACATATCATACGCTCTACCCTGAGCAGGAGGGCACCACAGAAAGGGCTACAGCTCTTTATACCCAATTAAGCTTTCCATTGGAGGGAAGATAGTCCCCACTGAAACCTCCCCTCCCTCTGTGCCCCATTAGAGCACTGAGAAGCCAGAAGAAGTCTGAGTCCCTGGCGGACTAAACCTCTGACCCTGAGCCAAGGAGGAGCACTCCAATTCCTCCTAAATATACAAACGTGACCACAGAATAAAAAGCTGCCGGGACGAGAAAGGATGCTGTGTGTGTGTGTGTGTGTGTGCAGGCATGTTTGTGTGCGCGCCAAGAAAGGTGAGAGGACTTGTTGGTTTGTTTGTTTATTTTTGGAGAACGAGGCATGTCTGAGGCAAAACCGGAAAGGACTTGAATCTAAGTACTCCTGAAAATTGTAAGTCTTCCTGACATAATGTGAACATTTTTATAAACCTGCGAGGAAATTAACCTCCGGTATCAGCCTACGATACTGCCATAATATAAGGTATCATTATAGGGTATTGGGTAACTGGGTATATGCAAATTCAACAATCCAAAAGATAACCGTTTACCTAAATACACCTGCTTGTGGGTGACTGCAATGGTTGCATCTTGAGTCATAATTAGTAAATATTTGAGCTAATCTGTTTTTACTTAAGTGCATCCTATGGACAACTTCAAACTTAATAAGACCATTCTCTAAAATCATGATTTAAATAAGTTTATTTTGATCACCTTTTCCATATACTGAAAATACCCATAGCCACACACCAATGCAAATCATGACAAATGCATCCAGTGTGCTTACCCAGTGCTTTTGCATCACTCATAATTCACTGTCCCCCATCCTCCCTCCCATCGGGGATCCTTTCGCCCCAACAGGGGAGACAGAGTCGGAGCTGCCGGTGAGCTCCAGCAGCACCGGCCCATCTGTCCCTGCCCGCGGGGCGGTTGTGTCGATCCTCAGCTGTCTCACAATCAATGACCGTGCAGACACTCACTTCTATGCACCTCCAACTCTGACAGGTCTGCAGGTGTTTGGGCTCTGACTGTCTGGCAGGCTGTCTTTCTCTTTCTATCGGTGTCTGTTGTCTGTTTCACAAACAGCCTACACCCTCCAGTTCCAAACCTCCACCCTCCCATAGCATACACACCTTTCTGCAAACAAGGGGGGCTGTCAGTGGAGTGTTAGCTGTCAGAATTATCTTCAAATGGCAGACAGTATAGATTCTTCATGAGCAAAACCAGCAGCCCCTGAAGCAAAACATCTTTGTGTTTTTTCCCCACTGATTAGGATCATTTTTATTTTATTTTTGCTGGTCTCACCTGACTAGACCTATACCCAAAACGACCTGCATCTTAGCATCAACTTTGCTGCAAAGGGCAAGGATTTAGAAACTTTTAATTTCTTTGAATGACATTTTGAGACAGAAAATGAAGTGTGAGGTGCTAAATGTCAAACTGAAAGCCCATATCAGACGGTATACTCTGCATTCTTTTCTCAATGTATTTTGCTGCCTGGGTGAATTTACGATGGCATATGAGTGATGGATGAAATAGAGGCAAGCTTAGATTTAAAAAAAGGTCTTTGATCCTTTTAATTTCATCACAAGCTGTTAATTTATTGGGAATCACACACTTAACCACCCTAGCATGCACTGAAAGGCTGGTTAGGGGACATTTATCTCATTACAGAGGATTGGATGCACCACGTGGGATGCCATTAAGATGCTAGACGTGCCCACCAGTGGTTTGTCTCATGGTGTTGGGAATAGTGGAGGGATTCATGTGCTAAGCCAGTCTGAGATGTCAAAATGAGGCTGAACCAACTGCACCCAGAACCCCTGCTTACTTAGTTTTAACACAAGTTATTTACAACTTCTGAGCAAAAGAAAGGTTAGTGCCTTATAACTGCATGGACATCACTCATGTTAAATATGTAATCTCTGCATAGCCTTCAAGGTCTGATGGCGCCTCACATATTAACCATGCAGGAGCTGCGGCATAAGCAGGAGCAGCTTCTCAAAGCCAGAGATGTTCTATAGAGAGAAAAATGTGCCATAATTGGCAATCAGGCTTGCTGCTTGTGAGGCTGCTCAGCTAACTAGCTAAATAAATAGGATGGCAGGAGTTGGGTGCCGCTGACTGCAAATTGGTCTGTTAGGAGGGGGAGAGAAAAAGAGGGAACAATGGAGAGAACGAGACACAAAGAGACTGGTTGATTGAGAGAAAAAGAGAAACACAGAGTTTGGGCACCTGTGAAGCTTTTATCGCAATTTAGATGTAGTGCATTCAAGAAAGTCCTATTAAAGACAATGTATTGTGTTATTATCTGCATTATTGCCTTTAGTTATGTGTGTGAGAGGCAAAACAAAATAGACAGAGTTGGTGTGTAGTTCGGAGTGGATTTGAAGCTTTATTACCGGCCTATATTGCTGCCCAAATTACAAATCTGAGCAGTTATTCCTGCTTCGAGATGTTACTTCAGTGTGGCGTTTGAGGCAAATCATCCTGTAATGATATTGCTTATTGTAAACGAGGGAAGTGATGGAAGGTAATGAATGAGGCGGGGGCACAATCCGATAAGGTGCCACCTAACTAAGTGGGTCTCTCCTCCTCAACCTTCAGCCGGCCGACCCCTCTGCGTGGACCATTATTCAAACGGTAACAAGCCGATTCATTTAGGCTGTCTGCGAGCTGAATTAGATTCCCGCTTGAGCGAGCGTTGAGCAAAACCATGAAGATGTTTTCTGCAGCAAACATGCAGCATTTGAATCATTTCAGCTCAGGTTTTGGGGCGGCAATAATAAGTTATGATAAAACTGTCATTAGGGGGAAGGAATGTGCAGGGAGCGAGAGAGACGCAGAGTTCAAGATTAATATTGGAGCTCTCCGTGGTGCTGAAATGTCAGGGGACAGAGAATAATGAGAGAGGCTTTGTGGGGATAACATACCTGTATGGGCACATGCTTACCAGTGTGTGTGTGTGTGTGTGTGTGTGTGTGTGTGTGTGTGTGTGTGTGTGTGTGTGTGTGTGTGTGTGTGTGTGTATGTATGTGTGTGTGGCCGAATATTTCAGTCTGGATACAACTGTGAGTCGATGTATACTAATGTGAAGGTCAAATGTGTGGTCTTTAATGTGCAACTAGCATGTTGCTCCAACACATTGCTTACTGCTTTCACAATAACACTACAGAACATGAAGGCAACTGTTTCATTAGACTAAAGCTGACTGTATTATCTACAGAAAACGACTTTTTAGACCCTCTTTACTTATCTAAAGTAGGATTTTATGTTTCTAGTATATTGTATTTGGAAAAAAAAGTATACATATTAGTTTAACAAACACAATGTGTCAGTAGAATACACTACACAAAAAGTAGAGATCCAGACACAGAACCATGTGAATATGAAACCCACACATTTCTCCTCTGTGTTTTCGTTAAAACAGCCATTTGGCTTTCCACAGTATCTTAAATGCTTTGTATTGCTTGATATTAAGAATTAAAAGCTGCACTCTCATATTCAGTATTTTTGAGAAGAAGTGAATTGCTTGAATGTTTGCTCTCATTGTTTAGGCAGTAATATGGGCGCTTTCACGTCTGATCATGCATCACGTGTTTCAGTACTAGACCTTCATCAGGCAAACAAACGTTGCCAAAGAATGTTTGTTTGTAAGTTAGGCAGTGTGCTGAAGTTCACCTTTACGTTTTTCATGGACACATTGCTCTCCTACGCACCTGTCTTATGAAATGGATGTGCAACGCTTTTCTCTATTTAGAAAAATTATATGTAAAATTTAAACCAAGGGGTCCAAGACTTTACCGACCAAAAGTCTTGATGGACAAGGAATTTTAAAACTTTTTTTGAAAGTGTTTTATATTCCAGTCCATTTTTTCACCATTTGCATCCAAACTCTTTTTGTTAATGATGGTTCCAATTCTAACATGTATCAGCCATCCTCCTATAGGAATAATCACAGACAAACTGACACACACATTTCAAAACATCTCTTTTAAACTGTTGATGATCAACAGTCCTCTGCTGTGCAGCAGCTGGTCCTGAAAATGACTGTTAAAGGTCAGAAAAACTCTGTAATTGATCAAACAGATGTGTCTCGTAGATGCTACAAAACAGAAACAGCTTCACGAGGACATGACACCCACGGTAATGCACAATTTGTCACAGGAAACTGCGTTAAATTGTGCATTAGATGGAGATAAACTTGGATTTATCTCATCTGCAGACAAAGGCTGGTACATGTTTGGCCATTATGGATGCCTTAGAGAGAGTGTTTTGTGTGTTCACTGAAACAATTCACAGAGAGGCTTCTCCTGCAGAGGAACCAGTCAAAGAGGCTTTTTACTCCAGGACAGAGTTTGTTAATGGATATGAACTTAATGGCCACATGGTGGTTTAAGTGTTACAGGGTTTTGTTCTAACACACAAGGAACATCGGTTTGGCATCAAGTGGTGTTTTGCTGAAGGCCCTGTTTCAGTCGTGTGTATAAAGATGTGATTTTTATAAAAAAGGATATACATTTACAGCAAATAGTTTATTTATCCTGGTCTCCTTACAAGCAGTTATCAAGATTTTATTTGATAACCCTGAAGGCTGGTTGAGCTACAGAAATGAAAGAGTGGGTGTGAGACAGAGACACCAGTGTCACAATCACTGGGGGATTGGGGCAGCACCAGAGCACAATTTAACAAAGATTAATCTTCTCCACTAACCAGGGCTGGTGTGTTTATGTTCTTACATGTCTTTGTCTTTAAACAACATGTGCACACATGAATGCATGGGCAAAGGGCACAAATAATCTAAATGAAAGTGTCCTTTTTAAGCCGACATTCCCACATCAAACCACATCCTGCTCCCTGGTTTTTCAGTCAGGGCTACTCTCTTTCTTGCCACTGTTCCAGATGAGGTTTAACCCGCAGCATTGAAGTGCCACCTCTGATGCAAATCAAACGCAGAGTCTCCGCCTGCATCACGCTGATCTCTCTCCTGTCACAGGGCTTTATTGAAAAAGCTATAGCCCTTTATAGAGAGAGTGTCAATTTCAAGACAAAGTCAAGATGGCAGTTGCGCAGAATCCATATTTAATAGTGGCAAACGGAGCAAACACAATTGAGGAAAATCAATAGCGCTTTCACGTCTGATCATACATCACGTTCCTCTACACTGCTGCTTACCTGTGTCCTTTTGTCTGCCTGAGAGAGGCTGTGGAGTTCTGACAATAGACTGTAAACAACCACTTCACTTTGTGGTTTGTGGACAAAGAGCTTTCTATAGCTGCTTGCACAAACAGGAAATGGCTGTGAAAACATGGCATTAAATCTGTCAGTGTAAAGGAAAAGATAAGTGTGTTTTTTTCTCGTTGGCTTTCGATTTTACCGCTCTCTCTTCTCAGACGTTATTTATACATTGAGCATGTTAGTTGTAGTAATGATGTGGTAATGGACATGAACAGATTCAAGCCAAGAGTAAATTAAATAAAAGCAGCATGGTGGTGGTGGTGGTCTTGAAAACGCAGCTGTGTGTGTATATTGTGGTTTGTTGTGATGCTAACCTTTTTAAGACTGAACATTTTGGACCGCTAAGAGCCGAGTCAGGCCCCTTAAAGTTTAAAAATAGTAAAATACTGAAAAAACAATTCCATTTTAATCTTAACCAATTGTTGGTTGATTTGTGTTTGGTCTAGTTGAGGTCATGATGGTTGCATCTTGCTTCCTTTAACCCTCTTCACCAGCAGGCAGCTTGTTCACCAGATGGGCTCTGGGCGCTGACAGAGCGAAGGGTGAAGGATGACTGGGAGAGGACGGTGGGAGGGCACACACATGATGACCTGTCAGGCTCTGTCACCTGTCTTTGTATGCCTTTCTTTTCTCCGTGACCCCCCCTACCCCTCTGACACCTCCCCCATTCTCTCCTGCTCTGCTTCAGATCCCCACAGGTAGCGAGCAGCAATGTTTGGTGATGAAAGGCCTCAGTAATGGATCTTTTCTGTATCCAAGCCCGACTAAACTGGTGTGACAGCTCTCCCCTCTGTGCAGACCAGCCTTATATTGTCTCTGTCTGCAGGAGAATACATTCTGAGTGAATGAATTTCATTACAGGCCCTTTTGTGTGCATGCATATGTGTGCACATGCATGTGTGAGCAGCTTTGTTGACTAGGATCAGGTTACATTTATGGCCTGTTCCCTGGTGGGCTGCAGAGTGTGTGCATGCATGCAATATAAATGTCAACATTGACCTAAAAGAGTAGTGTAAGATCATGTAGAATAAGGCGTAGGAAAGGTCTGTTTTAGAATTCACTTACCAGGCCAAAAAAACCCGACAAAAGACGTACATTTGAGGAGGATCAGATGAATGTCATAAAAGGAGTTAATCAAATTATGAGCCCTGGAATGGCCTGAATAAAATCTCTTAATGGTGCTAGGGTATGGCCCCGAGGTGTTATTGTAGATCTTTGGTCTGCCTACCAAATTTCATAATTCTAGCTGAAAAAGAAAGGAGGGGCCTTTAACTTTGGATAATGCTTGCAGATGGAGGTGGGGGTTATAGCCCATTTCCCACACCCATTCTTGAGACCCTTAAAATATATCATTTTTCACCAGGCCTGAAGCATGTGCCAGTTCTCTTGACTTTTTGGGCATGTGCAAACAATCAAAAGTGTAAGGAAACACATAGAATAAATAGAAGAAGAAAATAAAGAAATGTATTTCCCATGTTTGCTGATAGTGATGCTGGTTGTGTCTATTTACTGGGACCTTATGTTGAGATCCAAGCAGGAGAAAACAATGCCAGCAGGGAGATGATTGACATGGGAGCCTTCCTCATAATGTATAAAAATGTGCCTCTGATCGCTGCTCACTCATGCAGTGGAGCATGCTGGAAAATACCGAGCCCGCCGCAAGCTCCAGATCCCCCGTCGTTGTCGTCGGGCGATGTCCCCCCGCACACCCCCACCTTCACCACCACCAGAAGCCCCAACGCTCAATATGCTGCACAAGTACCCATCCCTCCCTCCCTACTCGCCTCCTAGTCTATCTACTACCCTCCTCCTCCTCTTTCTCCTGCCCCTGCCTTGGCACACACACTCTGGTATGCATAGAAATTCAATCAGATGCTTAATTACATCTTAACATGGGTTCCTACCAGCTGGCTTTATTCCCCTGTTTCTGATTAAAGGGATTAGAAAAATGAAATTTAACAGTGAATTTGCATACAGCTCTAAAAGGGGGAACTGGCACGTCTCTGTGGCTGTCTGGCCGCTGTTTGACGCTCTTGCTCCCTGTTGTCTATTAAATAAGGAGGGAAATACACAAACATGTTCCTGCCTGCATGTCTGCACAGCAGGTAGAAGCAATTATAAGAAATAGAAGCTGGATCTCACACTGAATCCTGGAGACATGTACCCTTTGACCAAGTCCTCTGATGAATACATCGAATCAAAAAGTGGCATTAACGAGAAACAGGGATGTGTTTCTGTTGGTTCCATAGAGCATGCATGTTGGGAATACACCTTTTCTTTTGCTCATATCTGCCTGATGAATGGCGTACAGTGAAACCGGGTGGCTTTAGGCCTCTTCCTAATGGGGCCAAGTAGGCCCACTATCCAAGCTGTGCAAAGAAAATGGGCCCATTAATCACAGAGCCACCACCATCATCTCCATATGATTATTCTCCTCATGTGTTGGCTAACTCCTCGCTGCACAGGAATTATTGTGACATCCACTGTGCTCCTCACCGCTCTTTCATCCTTTTTTTTCTCTCCCTCAGAATAACTAGCAGGCTTACTTTTCAACTTAATCCCCCGCTTGTAGCCGAGCTAAATCTATCCTGAGAGGAGATCTGGTTACGCATTCACTGTTTATTTTATGCAATTAAAAAGTGATTCTGTTGGAAGTTTGTATTAGAGGGATTAAAGGCTTATTGGTCTGTCAATTCTCAGAGAGAAAGAGGAAACCATGTAAGAGAGTGGGAAAATAAAACAGGGGGGTGGGGGTCTAAGGGGAGAAGAGGAGAGAGACTTGAGTATTTAATGTGTGTGTTATGTCAGCATGTACTTTCAGTGTGTGTTTACCTTGCCCAAATAATGAATGGTTACTCAGTGCAGCCATTTTGGTATTACTTTGGGAGCAAACCAGATCAATCATTAACATTATTCTATTGATGAAGAACATTGTAATTAGTCCCTGTGAAACGGGGAGGATGTGCTCAAGAGAAGTAAAGCTGTGAGGAAGCTCAGGCTCACTATGTGACACCATACTGCCCCCTTTTGGTAGAGGACAGAATATTACTTCCAACAATGCAAGCTGGAGGTGAAGCACACAAGATTTTTGATGGGCATAAGGCAAAATATGAAGAAATAGAGGAAAAACAAGTTTGTTTTTCAAAGACGAAAAGCACACAGAACCAAGAAATCATTCACCTTACGTCGATATAAGACATATGTGTGTTTAAGCTACATACATGATTATAGTCTTTGTGCAAAAGTTTAAACAATGGACCAATCAAACTTTTGCCTTTATTTCTTATTACCTATTCCCTGTTGTTTTCTTCATTTTTTACATTTAAAAAAGTGATGCGCAGACTGGTTTCTGTTATTTTGTTAATAGTTTAAAGGATTAAAGTGTAGATGGAACTTTATATTCAAGAGGTATTTCATCAGGTATGAAACATGCACAAAAGATAACAGAAAGATCTTAGTAAGTCATAGATCCTGGTTTAAGGTGCAGTCATGTTTGCTGTCACATAGTGCCACCTCCTGGCCAGACTGTGTATTTCAAATACCCTTCCCATCACTTCCCACTGCACACAACAGCCAGTACTACAGTTTGATCTTCGAATAAATATGGCTTCAATATTTTCATTTTATATGCAAGTGGATTCCCATACAATTTTATGAAGTCAGTGTTTTATGTGAACAACATTTGCAGCCCTTTATAGATGTCTTTTGTGGACAATGCAATATTGTGGTTGAAGCTCAAAGACAGTAAGCAGTTTTGTTTAAAGGGTCCCTTTGTGCAACACAAAATTTAATAGGAAAGACATTCATGCGTGCACACAAAAACACAAGTCGGTGTATGCACTGCATGTGCTTGTACACACACATTAATAAATCTACCGCTGAGGATTTCCAAGCTGAGAAGTAAATGTTAGGGAAGTGAGAATTAAAGGTATAAAAGTAAAAGCAGCTCTCCTTGTCTCCTTAAAATCCCCCCCCCCCTCTCTCTCTCTCCCTCTCTCTCTCTCTCTCTCTCTCTCTCTCTCTCTCTCTTGGTTTAACCACCACTTTTACTCCTTTTCCTGAGGTTGCTCATGTTTTAACAGAATATTTGTCACTTGAACTTTGAGGACAACAGAAATAATTTGCTTTTGATTTGAACATTTGTGTGCTCTGTATTGAGTGTGACTATGCTGAGTTAAACTACACAAAGTTATCAGATGTTTGTTATTGTGTGACTCTTCTCTTCTCCATACAATCCATTCAACAAAGCACTTGTCCTTGAAGCTCTTAGAGGATTGAAGGTTGTGTACGTGTGTATGATCTGTAAATTATTTATACTGATCAATCCTGGTGTAAGTGATCCTGTAGATAGAGAGCGGCCGATTTACAGATCTGATCTAATTCAGGACCGCTCTGCCAGGTGTGACCTTAACACCTAAAAGCCTGATCTTCCTTCAGTGTCCCCTGACCTCCCTTGTGTGTAATCAGTGGCTTTGATATTGACAGAGTCTAACACTGCCCTCTGCTGGACGATTATCATATTACAGCAGCTGACCTCAGAGGCTCCTTCCTTACTTCTGCTGTATTTTTGGCAGCTCTTTTGAAGCTTGTTCAGCGCTGCTCTTTAATGTTCGAACACCTTTTATATGACACCAGATGTTTCACCTGCTTCTCATCACACACTCTGCTGAGCTCAAACTGCAGCAGGAGGCTCTTTAGAGGCACGCCGAATCGGAGGCGCGGAGCATTAAAGGATGCAGATCCGCTGTTATGACACTCCCATAATCATGAACGAGGAACATTTACACTGAGGGTTTAGTGATTATCACCTCAGTACTTGGGGGAGAGCCAGCGCCAGTGCGTGCCTGAGGATTTTGTGTGGCAAAGGACTTCAGACAGTGTAAGGTTCAGGTGTCTTAATGCAACCCTCAATAACAGTGTGGACTTTTAGGCTAGTATCAAACATAATTCATGACTTAAGTGCTCGTACTAGCTATTTCCAGGAAGGAGCACAACTGTGAAAGGGGTTGAGCAAATGTACCTTTGCTTTGAGTGTGGACTTAATCATCTGTGGGATTTTGTTTAAAATAGAGAGATAGAGAAAGATGAAATTGTTCCTTTGGAAGCATTAGGCAAACTAATTAATCTGCTCTGAATACCTTCAGCCACGTCCTATTCCCTGCTTAATGTATTGTGCTACAATACAAATGGAAAAAGAAACTGTGTTAAAGGCTAAGTTACTACAGTATCTCCATTTGTGCTGCATTTGAGGAAACTTGCATTCTTCTGTTTTATATAAGATCGTCCATTCTAAACGTTTTAATGATTCAAATATATGTTTATATATACACAGGAATCCAATCAATCTATAACAAAACAGAAGGAGCATGATGTAAGAGTATGTACATGAGTGTATGTTAAAACAGAGAGAGACTAGTGAGTAAAGAAGCTCCTACAGCAGTTTCTGCATGATGTTGTCGGGGAAACGGAGTATTCATTTGTGCAACAGAAGAAAAGTCATGTAGCAAATGTGAACCACGTACTAAGATAGAGTTAAAGATAGAGAGAGATGTGGAGTGTAATGCTGAGTGCTCAGGAGTAGTTAGGGTCCAGATGGCCCTGCAGCAGCAGCAGCTGTAAATCATTGCGTGTTGTGCGATCTGGACGATAGTGCTGCGGGCAGGAATCTCTCTGCAAGGTGAGAGCGCTGACGACAGCCATTATAGGGAATGAAAACAAGACTGAGGGGTGAAGGAGGATGGGGAGGCCAATGACATTGGCTCTGTTTGCCTCTATAAAGGTCCAGATGCTACTATTGGTCTAGCAGTTCATTGTCATAAAATCTTATTACATTATCAACAGCATGCTCTATTCAGCCTCTGTTCTTTTGTTTATCCAATGTTACTGTTAGGATAAATCAAAATGCATTTTAATTTGCTTGCTGTAGATTTCATGACAGATTTTCTTTTTTATCAGAGACATGTTAATGAGGACTTGCACTGTTCTGCAAGTGAGACTTTGCCCTTTGATTTGCAATTAACAATCTCTGAACACTTGTCAACAACACAGCCTCTGGGAGAAACAGCCAGATTCAGGGGCTTACAGTGAAGCTAGCTGTTAGCGATAAGGGACTTCAGGCCAAGATTTTGTAATTTTTTACAGTCTGACAATCAACATGAGGCGCGATATTGGTATTGGTGTTGAGAAACAATGATCGATTATTTGCTGCACTTGCATGCAGATATCTCTTTAAAGAGATAAAGTAAAAGCTAAAATGTGGTTAGATGACAATCGTGATGGACCTCAGGATTCAATTACAACAGATTACATTCTGCCCTTTTGTTCTCCACACAAACTATTTATGTGAGTAGCCTATTCCTGCCAAAACATAGTCATAGTACAAACAGCAACCACAACCCTTACATGCAAAATCTAATCATGTGCCCACAGATTCTGCATTTGTATGCAGCATCTGTCTATTGAGATCATGCATTTTAAGATAATTGATGTTTAATGTTTTTTGAAGCTGTAGCAAAAGCACAGTTTGGCAGGTTTCATCTCAGCAACCTTTAAGAGAGATTTAATCGTTGTTGCACTGATAAAGCAACTTTTAACTGCACTACATTACAACATTATTTCTTTGGGAACATGTAATATATATGACAGTATATGTACATAAATAATATGCACATTTCAGGTATAATATGTAGCTATAACGCTAAACTTAACCTTCAACCAAGTTCCTCCTGTGACTTCCTATTGATTGCAGATTGGCAATGTAGGGGAGGCTATGTGTCTATGTGTGCGTATTGGAGAAGACAGATAGGGGCTTGAGGTGTGGGTGGGACAGTGGGTGTTGATTGCGTGGGTCATCGTAACTTGGCCCTGCAAGGAATTCTGGGTGTGGTCCTCTTTATCATCCTCCATACATGCTGCACATAACTCATTCAGGACCAGCGGGGGCTCTGCAGCAGATGCATTGATATGTGTATCCAAGTAAAGTGCAGTATTACAATCCTCCCACAGAGAGTGTGCACACACTCACACACTCACAGATCCTGTTCTGAGCTGTATTTACAACCTGTAGATTAAATGTCACTGAGCTGCATGTCCTGCAGTATTTCTTAGCTCGGGTCAACGCCCCATCTCTATAAATGTGGATTGATCCTGATTTCACTCTGCATGTTTGGGGGTGAGACAGTAATGAAATATGAATCGCAGGGAAATCTGGAATGTAAGTTGAAAAAAATATCTGTCAACACGCAGTGTCAGTGTTCAGCCAGAGAACTGATGGCTAATTTATGCCCCATCTGCCTTCCTCCAAAGCACTAGAATTAAAATTCTAATCAAATTCACTAGGAAGGGGCATGCAGTTAGCTATTGTATCATAGTTAACAATCTATTTAAGTTACTGTTACAAACTATAGCAGCTTCTACAAGACCACTAATCCCAGTATAACTCAGAGCAGATATGACATACTCAATCAGAACATTTATATGATGTAAAAAAAGGTTGATTATTGTGTTGGTCCAACTAAAACTGGACTTTCAAAATAGGCTTCAACAGGAAAGTCTGACTGAAACCGATCTGGGTCAAATTTCCTGAAGTTGGACTAATACACCATAGCCTAATGCAGTTGGGGGTGAAATTGTTCTATACACCTTATAGACCTCAAATTGTTAGGCATTTTGCACACGCCTCACAGTTCCTGCGCTTTGACCCGAAGTCGAACATCAAAAATGCGTCGCAAAAACTGTAGAGACACAATACAAAGGTTGCTTCCTGGCAAGTGCTGGAGTGAGAATCACACATTTTTGGGCAGACCATGAGCTATATTTGACCTTGTGTGAGCTTAAGTATCAGCCTTCTCATCCCATTTTAGCAAGAAAGCTAATTAGCATATTCAGAAATGTCAGTGCGATGTGCTCTTAAGCAGTGAATTACAAAATTTGAAAAACATTCAAAATTAGATGGCTGCAACACATTAACAGCCAATGTGCCTATCTTAACACTTTCAATGTAATGTTGAGCAGCTTGTAAGAATTGGTTTAAGGGGTGAGCAGGTGCAAACAGGCCAAATGTGGGAAAAAGAGTAGGCTATGTTTGTGCAGACACTGTGGAACATGTTTCCACTATGCCGGGAGGTAGTTAAGATATTGAAATAATGACCACATAACCCTCAAAACTAAACAATTCTATTGAAACCATTAGCTAAAAGATATCAGCAATGCACAGGTTGATTTGGTTGCACACACTATGCAGGTTGCACATACAATAACAACAACAATTAACAATTTATACATCATTGATCCCGCGAGGGGAAATTCGGTTTTATACTCTGTTTAATGAACATGAACACACACATAGGCCGAAATACACACACATGCACAAACAGAATCCTATGGACATGCATTAATGGAGAGGTTTCAGAGTGAGGGGGCTGCCCACAGCGAGCGCTCCAGAGCAGTTTTAGGGTTTGGTGCCTTGCTCAAGGGCACCTTGGCAGTGCTCAGGAAGTGGACCAAGCCAATTTCCGGACTTGGTCCGTGCCAGGACTTGAACCAGCGACCCTCCGGTTCTCAAACCAAGTCCCTACAGACTGAGCTACTGCTGCTGCCCCATTGAGCTACTGCCGCCCCACTGAGCTACTGCCGCCCCTACAGAGGCAGGTGTAAGTACATAGTAAACTATGGCCGCTGTTTTTCTATGTCCACAAGATTATTTTTACAACATCTGAGTCTGTAAAAATGAGCGGAGCCACAGTCTGCTGCCCTGTATCATTTCGAGTGCTGCACAGTGTGGTGGACATTAGTTATTTTAGCTACTGTCACCTTGTCTGTTGGGCCACCCTCTTTGGGTTTCAGGAGGAATGTCGGCCTGTCCATAGATCAACATTTCTCTTTAAATGAGCCAGGCGTAGCTTTTGAGTCTTGCATGAAGTGTGTCCCTTCAAATCGTACTCTCCTCAATGTGCGATTGACAAAAAAACTCTGGCAAATGTTGCAAAAAAACATTCTGGGAATCGCCCTCCACCAGCTTCACCCAAAAGTTAACACTTTACCATGCTTTGTTGTAGCATCATCTGTCTTTGTCGTACGGTAGTTTCCATCATATTCCACCGAAAAGTGCACTCCGGTTAGCTTGTCTTTTTTTGTTGCATTGTGGCGTAACGTAGACGAGGATCGTGACAGTTTAGCAAGGCCTGATCCCACATGTGGGCTGATTGATCGACATCTGAAACAGGCTATGGTGAGAGCCTTCTCTTGGTTTCTACAGAGCCATTGGAAAACAGCCAGTTTTTAGAAAAGTACTGTCCAATACTTTGGAAACCTAGAGCCAATCAAATGCAGGACATCATCTTAATTTGCGTGGGACAAGTGGTGAAAATGCTGTACAGTCCTGCACAAAGCGGAACACTTGGTCACCCTAGTTAATAACTCGACTGCCTTTGTGTCAAGTCAAACAACTAAAACTTCTCACAATTTTTTCTTCTTCCCAGAAACCAGCTAATCCTCTTTTGTTCCCTGCATGTGTGGGTGCACATGAGTGGCAGAAAGTTGGTGCCATCCCCCCCTCCTGAATCTCTTGCTGTGCTCCAAGCTGTGTACTAGTGTCCAGTCCTCTCCGCCTGTTCATCCCTAGTGGGTGTCTTTGTACCACCCATCAATCCTGCTGTCACATCATGTTGGCAGAACTGAGAGGGGCCAGAATGTGAGCATCATAAATGCCAAACAAGCAAGAAGGAGAAGATTGAGGGACAAAATACAAAGGAGATCTTGTTTTCAAGGCAAACCAGTGACACATGCATGCTCTGAAACACTTTTAATTACATTCTTTCTCAGATTCTGCTTGACATAGAACTGATATTAGAATCAAGAGAGTAATATTGTTAAGTACCAGGTTTACAGAGAAAATGATTCACGTTGTACAACCACCTTGACCAGGGTTTATTACATAGAACAGCGTGTCAGATTTTAAATCAATTTCATGAACAAGGTCAAAGGCAGAATATCTCTCAGCTTGTTGAAGGGATATTTGTATGTTTTTCATCTTTCAGCTGCTGAACTTTTAAAAATAGTAAAAGGCAGAAATTACCAGCTAAAGCATGTACAACACATTTGCTTAATTTAAACATAAGGTGGGGACTGTAAGACTAATACTAAGCTATTTAATACTTTTCTAAGTATCAGCATTTTATTATACTAAGTCCTGGGGGGAAGTAACTTGATCTGAGCTGTGGAGGACTGCAAAGGTGAGCAGTTGTTCCAGTCTGCAGCTGCACTGAACAGTCCGCTGTAGCAGCAACTTAAAAGGTGTTTTCTCTCTCTTTGAAGCAGCTTTGTCCTGGATATACTGGAGTCTCTGGAGACTTGTGCCAAGCATCCCAGTGAATAGTGTGCTATAGTTGAATAGCCTTAAGGACTAGCTCCTCTGCAGCTGAGGTTAAGGTGGGATAGAGTTTGGTGAAGTCAAGGAAGTAAGGTCTCTGAAGGTTGTCGATGTTGTTCTCAAAGGGTAATTGAGTATCAAACCTGACAACAAAACTTGTGACAAAGGTGGAGAAGAAATGTTCTCATCACAAACACAGGATAATTGTGTTTGATCCCGGCTTTTTTCCCTTCTAGGCATCTAACTGAGGCACAGTTTGGCTCAGCTTCTAATTCCCCGCTATATGCATACACATTTAAAAGATAACTCATGCCTAATCACTGACACCAACAACAGAGCGCTTGAAGAGGGTGACAAGATAAGGCAGAGTTTTGACCCTGTGGTGCTCTCCAGCTGCCAAGATCTGTGTTGGCTCTGTGATCCATAAAGAGACGAGGCAAATCCTGCCAGAAGAGAAATAGAGATAACCAAGTCCAAAGATGTGCTAGAGATCAACAGTGTGATGTATGTATGGAGGTGATAGAGAAGGCTGTTTTGAATGCATCATCCAACATTTTGATCAGCTAAAAATTGCAGCTTGTTCTCACTTCATAGTCTTCAAATATCACAGCTAGTCCATGGAGCCGTTGAAACCCGTCTTGCACTTCGTCTGAAAGCTGTCCTCTAGAGGTTATTGTTCTGAAGAGGCCTTGAAGTCAGATAAAGTGTAAAAAAGTCTGCTTGGGTTGATCGTCAAAAAGAAAAACAGGTCTATATGATTCCTGATAAAAATTAGACTTCTTTTAAGTTACCAAAAGTGAAATAGTTATGAATCATATTTATTCTAACAACCTCAAAGTAGATACATTATTCAGGTAACTCATTTACTAACCTTAGGACTTATTTAACCACAGACAAAATGTTTCTCCAAATCTAACCACGAAGTTTTCAGGACTAAAAGTAACCAAGTATTTTTTGTCCTAACATAAACCCAGCTGTGACTGTTTGGCAATGTTAACTACCTGTTAATGATTGATAAACATCTAGTGTGAAAACAGTCATTTGTATATTTTGTTGTTTTTTGCAAGTCAATCAAGAAATGTGCAGGGTTTTTTTCATTAGTCTTTTGCTAACCTGACCACAGAGCCCTACACGTACCAAACAGATACAAGAGAATAGCAGCGCCGATGAAGTCATATTTAGAAGCTTAGGGGCCAAAGACAAAGTTCAATTTGGAAAGATGAGAAGGAGAATGCTCTTACACATATTATGCTCAATTTTGTCACCTTGCACTTCAGGTGGGTTGTCAAAATGACCTCAAGTTGAGTCTTAAACACACAAATGATATGAATGAATGAATGATGATCTATATGTAGCTCGGCAGTGTTTCCACACAAACCAGCAGTAGGACACTGGCAAAGCTAGTCTCCCTGTAGTTATTATTTTATAATAATACCATAATAATTAGATAATGTGAGTGATAACAGATGGTGTGTTGTTTATTTGTTAACTGTTTTAATTTTGCAACAAAATACCCTCTCATCAGTGGTGCTTTATTTGCGAGCTGAAACGACAATATACAATACAAAAAAACACTGCAGCCATGTCGGGTCAATAAGTCAGAAATTAAATATTTGTCATGAATATTAGAATGACATCTTACGCTGTGATTGATTTACAACAACCTGTCTTGATATATTAATAATACAGTAGATAATGTAGCATATTAGCAGCAGCATTTGATCAGGCATGACTGAATGGGAGAATTTGAATTATGAAGCAGCTTAAAATTAAAAATTGTACTGCAACAAGCATTTCAATTCACATATACAAGATTAACTGGGATGCAATCAAATCTGGTCGTTTCTTTTCAATATCTGTAACACATGTCGACTCTTGCCTCTCTCTTTGTAAAGCACAACACAAAAGAACCTGACTTAAATCTATAAAACCTGTGCAGACAGTTGACCTAATAGTCTTTCATCGATGTATCTGTTCTCCCTGACCTGGCAGAGAAAGTCATTTGGGTGTTTTTGTTCAGCATGGTTTCTAAATCTGTTGTACACTCTACCTCTGAGTAAACATGAGGCTAATCCTTATCTCAGGCTGCATGTCAACAAAGATACACTCACCCTAAAAACACACACACACTCATCAGGCTACCTGTAGACAGTTTGTAAATGCTGCTCCTGTTCTAACTTGCCACATCATCTATTCTCCCTGCATAGAATTAGCAGTGTATTGTCTGAGTCTCTAAGCTGTTGGTATAGCGGTGACATTTTGCAGGTAGAAGGAGTGTTAGATTGGCGTCCTGAGGGGCTGAAGTGGCCTGTCTTCGTTGCAGTGGTAATTATTCCAGGGGCCTAATCATTAGAGAGCTGTTTTAATCAGACTGCCATCAGTGGCTAATGTAATGCGATTAATTACATCTCCAGGAGCATGGTCCTTAAGGGGCACTTCATCAGGATTACATGACTGACGAATAGGGTTTCTTAGGTAGGGCATTGTCCACATTATCAGCAATATAAGAGCACAGTGTTGTAAGACTTAATTTGAACACAGCATGTGTAGATTGAGACTGGTATACTATTTTTTAATAACACCTTGTTAGCATTCAGCTAGCAAGTCAGTACACAAACTGACCTCAAACCCTTTAAAATCCCATTTGCAGTGGAGATATTGTGTTAGTTTGGAGCATCTTAAACTTGGTCCTGGCATTTTACACAACGCTAATGAAGGGCAAATGAGAGAGACAGGGGAGAGGGCAGAAGGGGAAGAGGTACTGCTGACACCTCCGCTTTCCCACGTTAACCTGCACTCACCTGCCTCCTGACAGCCCGGGCAGGCAAAGGAAACGAGCAGTGTAACTCTAAACCCAGACTTGCTGAGCTTGTTTTTCACAAAAATAGGCTTTGTGTTGTGTGTGTGCGTTTGCCCATACTGCACCTTGTGTGTTGTATACATTATAAAACCAAAGGTATGCAATTGTTAGACTCTCAAATGACAGAAAGATGAGGTCATTTGTTGGCAACTCAAGGCATCTAAATGTCTTTTTTTTTAAACTTCATACAGAATATACATGATCTGCAATTTCTATTGTTGGTGCTTAGCCATTTCTATTTCATAGTATTCCAAAATCAGACTAAGGAAGTTTGAACCTACTATCAATTTTCGTCCAACTTAGTGGCACACAACACACCTACAGTGCAGGATAAAAAAAACCTCCTCTCCAAATTGCATTGCGTGATGGAAATGCACATACCGTTGATGAAAGTGTTACTTTTTATCTCTATATAAGTAAAAAAGGTAATGGCAGTGTAAGTGGCAGTATGAATGCAGTATAACCATTCAATTTTTGAAGTTTTTTTGGGCATCCTGGCCTTTATATTAGATAAGAAGGAGGAGAGAGTGGGGGTTGACATGCAGTAATGTGCAGAGGTTGGATTCGAACCCAGAGCCGCTGCGAGGGGGAATTTAGCCTCGGTGCAAGGGGCACGCAACATGACCGGTAGGGTATCTGGCGTCCCATTCAATTGTACTTTTTTTTTTTTTTAAATGAAATGGTTACAACGTCTTTTCTAAACTCTGTGGTAGGTCACAAATTGCAGCAATTACAGATTAACTGTCACACAAATGCACACCCAGTCAAACTGGTCTGTGTGCCTGTCCAAACAGGTGCATGTGGGACAAGTGGGTTGGTTGAGTACGTGGGTGCAACACTTGTTTTGTTTTTGATCTGGGAAAGCATTAGGTTACAGTAGTCCTGCTTCAGATTGCACACACAGAAGCTCACACACAGATTCATGTACAGGTTTAAACCGTTGAGCTCAGATAGGCTCGAGGGTATCAGTGATGAAAGAACCCTCATGAACGAGCATCACAGGCATGCAAAAGCACAAGAGCTATGGCACTTGAGAAGTTGCTACTCACACCCCCATGCTCGTCTCCGTCAGTCTCTCTCCTCCATATCTCCCTCGTCCCCTCCCTCCCTTCCTCTGTTGCTTGATACACTCTCTCTCTTCTTCCTCCTCCTCTCTCTCCCTCTCTCCGTCAGACGCTCTGTTGACAAAGTCAATGCTGCTCTGAAGTGAACTATCTCTGTGATTTATTCCTTATTATCATATCAACATGGGCTCATGTGATCTGAGACGAGTCTGATGTGGAAGAAGAGAGAGAGAGAGAGGAGGGGGGGGGGGAGGACACACTTGCATTTACACTCCTGGACACACTCTCCCATTCAGTCACTGCCTGATGCAGGTGACAAGAGTTTGCTGCTGCTGCTGCTGCTGCTGCTGCTGGATCAGTGATGTGTCACCATCAGTGTCAGCGGTCCACACTGTGACCACAACTACTTTTGCTCTTCAAGAGGGGGGAACAATTTTGCTTCTTCTTGTGCTATCTCTGGTCGTTGGAGCTGTTACTACTGAGCTCAGTTTGTGGATTTGACCAGGACTTCAAAAAATACCTCCCTAACTCCAAAGGGCACTGAAGAAAAGGAAGAAAAGGATCAGAACAAAATTTGAGAGTGAATCTCCAAAAATCCAGGCTTACTTGCCTGTCAACCCATTCTGGAATAACAGTCACTCTGTGCAGCTTATGCCCTCAGAAGGATAACTCCAATCCCCCAGGAGGAAGAGGAGGGCTGTATGCGGTGAGCGTGTGACCCTGTGGGGGGCTTCAGTGTCGTGGCCCAGGTCTATTACTCCAAGGGAAGCTGGGCAAAAGGAGGAGAAGGAGGCGTTGTTGTTTCTGAAGTCCGCACACAGCTGTGGGAGATATGACTGGGTGTGGGACAGCACTCCTTATGGACCTCCACCAATCTCTGCTGTAGCCCCTAAACAAGCTCCAGAGGCCGGCATGGCTGGCAGGCGGATACCCCTGCTGCTGCTGCTGCTGGTGCTGGTGGAGATGCTGAGCGTGGTCTGCGTACCAGGGGACGGCTCTGGGAAGTACAAGGGGAGCTGGAGGTGGAAAGGTGACAGGAGCCGTGAGTAACTCCTCCTCATCCTTCCTCTGTTATCTTCTTCTTTGCTCTCTTTCCTCCTCTTCTTCTTGCATTTCTCAGCTCTTAAAAGAATAACAGAGTGAGACAGCGCTTCCTCCTTGTACTTTGTTTTACTATTCTTTTACATTCCCTGCTGGTGGAGTGAGATCCGGGAAGCAGTAAACATTGTGTGCCACTTTGATTACTCCGGTTGCTGTTTGAGTCTCAGCTCATTTCTCTGCGGCACCTGGATATGAGAGTGAAAAATAAATCGTCTATATGAGGCCAGCGACCTTGGCCTGCGCTGCCAGCTTTAAGAGCTATCAATATGACTGTGAGAGTGCCTCCCTGTTGTTGCATTTGCTGTGAGTTGCAATTCACAGTTTATTATCCCTCTTTCTCTGAGCATCACTGTAATATTCCTGCATGAATATCTCTTAGAGGCTCATTCCTAGTCATTAATTGATCAGTGTTGAGTTGTAAAAAGCTACTCAGAGTGATGCTACTGCCTATTTCCTGAGAGTAAAAGCCGGGTGCAGCTATGAGAGAGTTCATTATACATGCTGACACATGAGTGCATGGATGTCAGGAGGAGAGAGGATGTTCTAATGAGCAGAGAGCTGCGGTTTGGTTCAGGACATAGCTGCTGTACCCCAGGCTTTTGGCTGAAGGCTAATGGGATTGTTTGGCATGCCACCACTGCTCGACGCTGAGTGATGAAGGGGGGGGGGGAGTTCGTCCCCTTGTGCCCGTCCCCTCTGTGGAGGTTAAAGGGAGATCGCTATCTTGATACTGTTCCAAGATTAAATGACTGCAATGGAAGAGGCACTAAGTCAACGTAAAGCAGGTCACTTGACTTCCCAAGGAGACAGGAGCTGGTCCCAGCGTGCTATGAAGAGTGATATCATTTATACATTTGGATGGCAATGACGGTGATGCCTTGAGTTTCGTGTTATATTTAGCTACGCATCCCTCCGTTTATATTCAGCACCCTATTTAACTCAATATACCTCGAAGATGACTTCTTTATATGTATCCTTTTTTTTTTGCTTCTCAACCAAAGATAACATTTTCTGCTTAAATTGATTAGTCTTTTTTCATTTTACAAGATGTTCATCTACATTTTTATATGGCTCTGTGCATTCTGTGTTTAGAGCTGTATTTGGAAAGCAAGGGGTTGTGCTGAGAGACTAAAAATTAAAAGCAATACATACATTTTCAACAGCAATACGTGCACAATTTCTGCAAGCTGATCTTTTCTTGCATTCTTGAGAATACACTTGCAAAGTAAAACTTTGATTCACAAAGGTGATGAAATATAGGACAGACTGTTTCAGTTTCCAAAATGTACTGCGTACAGCTTGAGCTATGTTATGTATTTAAGTGTTGTTTTATACTCGCATCCCCTACTGTGACTGTTATGCACCAGAAAAGCTTCTCTCCACCCCGGTGTACATTCTCCCTGTCAATCAACTCTATTGAAAACAGGTTGTTTCAGCAAGAGTTATAAATCCATGGTGTAGTTAAAAGCTCAAATCTGTGCCATCCTATTCCTGAACCTGAACCTCTCTATATGAACCTGGACCAGAGAGACTCCTCCCTATGAAAATTTGTATGCAGAAAGTTTCACTAAGTTAACATCCACTGGCAACTCAAGTGTGCAGTGCTGCTTTGGATTGTCATAGTTAGTCAAGCAACTTAAGAATAATCAACTTTTTTATTTTAATAGTGACTGAAATGGAGTGTATGGATATAAAGGAGGTTTGTTTTGCAGCTTTAATCCTCCCAGTTTTTGGTTTTATCTCACTACTCACTCAGTCAGGGTTGTTTCCAGATGCAGCAGGCAGCAGTAAAAATAGATCGATCCAGATTTTTCCCTCAAGAGCTTTAAGGAGAGCAAATATTTGACTAACATTTGCCAGCTGGCCAGAAACATAACTCCTAATGAATGCTAATGATGCTCCATGCCGGCTAGATGTGTAAATGTGAAAGTGTTTGCTCCTGTAAATCCACACCATTTAAATGAAAATGGTATTTTGTGATTTTGGTTGCAACCCTTTTACTTCTAAACCAATGTGTCTACCAAAGAGTGAGAATACTGTTGGTAAAAATGTATCATATATGATGGATAGAAACACCTTTTCATATCCACTATTAACCTTTAAAGAAGGAACATCTTTCTTTTGTAGATTCTACTCTGGGTAACATTCAAGTTACAAAACTTGATGGAATCACAGGAATTCACATCCTTAAATGTGTCTTCCTTTTTTGCACAACCTCCCAGACTAGGTTTGATAGAATAACCAATAATGTTAAAGTTGTCTCATCCTGCTGCCTTTTCCAGATAATAGAAAAACTGCTTATCTGCAATAACCACTAAATTATCAAATTGCTTTCTTAAATAATGTGTTTGGGTTTATCAGTCCTGTCTCTTGGATACTGAATGTGTCACACTGCAGTCTGCACATAAAAGTTCCATTTGGCAGCGCAAAAAGAATACAGTGATACGCATGAGGGAAGCCTGCTGATTTAAGGGTTAATGTCATCTGCTATTATTTGCTACCTGAGCCTAAATCTGGTGTAAGACTGTGTGTGGCACAGTTCTTCTCTCTGACAGAGCAGCACTTTTAGGCACCCTCCATCTCTCTGACATAGAAACACACACATGCACTCTGGCCAGCACATGAACCCAAAGCAGGACTAATATGTAAAGAAGGATTTGAGTGTGTGTGTGTGTGTGTGTGTGTGTGTGTGTGTGTGTGTGTGTGTGTGTGTGTGTGTGTGTGTGTGTGTGTGTGTGTGTGTGTGTGTGTGTGTGTGCTCTCTGTATGTGTTTGTGTGCTTGTGTTAGTGTGCATGATAAATAAAATATTACATCATCTATTTTTAGTGACAACTTGTCTCCTCGAGTCAATGCAGCTCCGATATGTCCCTCTGTGAAATCCTTTCCTTATCGTCTGAAACTTTCCTCCCTGCTTCTCACATCTTTCCCAACAATTTCCACTTTAAGGACTTCCCAGAAGCAAGTCTGCCGCTTTCCTGCAAACAGAGGGACTGACCCTCTTTTAAAATGACATCATCATTCATAATTAATATGGTATATTTACTGAATTCATGCATAAATATGAGCTCCGGTCCAGCTTGTACTTGCAAGTCCACAGAGTGGACCTCCAGCCTTGTGCTGTGTGCTGAGGTTTTGGTTCTCTTCTCTGACACAGTTTCTTCCCTATGATGGATGAGGAAGATTATAGAATTTACGGCTGATTTACTCTGCTCTGGATGCTAATAGAAGCCTCGGAAATTTCACAGGCTCCCTCTCAGAATTTAAAAGTACAAGGCACTTATTTATTTCAGATATATCACGGATCATTTTCCATGAACAAAATTTAATATGGGGATGTTTTCTGCATATGACTGCAAGAAGAGTAAAACAGTGTGGACAGATCTATAGATGCATTCCCATATGAGCTTGTAATATGTGTGTGGTTTGTGGAAGAAAAATATATGACTGTTGATGACAGATTAAAACAACGTGAAGTTAAAATATGTTCTGGCTGTATACTGGATAAGGCTGCGGTTTTATTTGCCAGGATCATTGAGACCACCCTGGGAGCAATATGTTCTCTGTGTATGCAACTGTACCAATAGATGGCAACAGTGACTTACATCCTTGTAGAGTTGGAGTGATTGTAAATGTTCTAATGAACTGTGGGGATCCTGTGGTTTGGGTCAGAGGCCAGATGGAGTCCAGACCGTCAAAACTCTGTAAATAAGGCCAAGGGAAACTTATCCCGAATCAGTTTAAGTAATAATTGCACATGATATATAAGGAATGTACACACTCTTGGGTGAATCCTTGAAGCACCACGTCTCCCTTTTTGCTGTAAGATGTCTATTTTATTTAAATCTATCCATCACCTTTCTATACCAGGGGGCGGGAGGGGTGTGGGGGGCTGGAGCCAATCCCAGCTGTCATTGGATGAGAGTGGTGGCCAGTCAACCACAAGGCTGACATACAGAGATAAACAACCAGCCACACTCACATCCACACCTATACTGGCAAATTTAGATAAACCAATTCCCTAATGAGCATGTCTTTGGACTGTGGGAGGAAGCAGGAGTACCCGGAGGAAACCTGCACATACATGGGGAGAACATGCAAACTACACAAAGAAGAGCCCAACACGAATACAAACCAGGAACCTTCTTTCTGTGAGGCAACAGCGCTAACCACTGCATCACAGTGCAGTAGAATTCAAACTCACAGCTTTAATTATTCCAACCGTTGCAAGATGCTCAATTTTTAAGGAAACAAGAATGAATCAAGAATTTGCACGTCACAAACAAAGTCAGAAACAAAATGAGTTGTAGTGTAGTGGTGTGGACAGAGTGGATGTAATCCGCCTCACAAATGTGCATTAAAGATTATTCCCTCAGTTTATGTGAAAGCCAGAGGACAGACATATGCTTGTTTCACTTTCAATAATGCATTATCTAAGCCTGTTTGTGTTTACCTCAAAATCTTGCAGAAAGTTACTGTATTTTTTATTTATAGCTGTTGTGCTGAGAGACATAGTCCTCGAGTGTTTGTTGCATCCTCATCAGAAGAACAACCTCATATGCAATGAATTATGACAAGAGTTGAAACTTTTTAGCAGAGAAAAGTGAAAAAACAGGTGGACACTGTGATCAGACATGGAACATAAATATGGGGCTCTGACAGGCGTGGGCCTGAGACAAAGCACAGGGATCCAGGATTCTGAGAATATGAAAGGTCAAGGGTCATTAAGTGCTGAGGCGGGTCTGTAGAGGTTAAAAATCAAACGATACCACTCCTGCCACTCCTTGATGTTTTATATCTACCTTTCACGCCACTTTCACCTTTTTTACAGACGGATGTTTGCACTTACAGAGACCCTGGGTTCAACATCTGGATCTGAGACACGTGCAACGACGTAAAATGGGAAAATATAAATGTTTTCTGCTCATTGGAAATCAGTTTCAGTCCTTATGCTGGTTACTTGAATCCACTTCATAGGCATTAAACCAATATGTGCTTCCTGTCTGCTGCTAGCTGACAGACAATCACATTAGGAATTGCATTTCCATAACAGCATGAGAACACATTCATAAACAATTAAAAATATGGATGGTTGAGACTATTTTGGATACCATCTTGTTCGATTATTCATTTATCTGTTCAGATTGGATGCTGCTCAAACAATGTGGCATGGCAGACCAAATAGAAAGTTAGACTTTGACACACATAATGACTCACAAATTTGTTGCAGATTTTTATAAACAGTGTCGAATTTATAATGACTATTGTTAAGATGACTTTTAATATTTTATACATAGCCTTCACTGAAAACATTGTGCATCAAATTTTAAAGGATTGAAAAAACTATTTTTGAATAATTTAGTGTCAAAACAATAATACAGTTTCTTTTTTGGTACCAAATATAAGCAGTAGAGCTAAGCTTAATAAAGGAAGAAACAGAAATGGGCATCGTCAAGTGCTAATAAGTATTTTATTCACTCCCTCAGGTTTTGTGATGTCCACAATGTGAAGCACTTGTGAGTTTTTGTAAATGGGAAGCCAGAGAGGGATCATGTTTAGCTCTTCAGTTTCTTGTGGAGAGGTGTATCTTACTTAATAATGGGAACTTTTGGCTTTGATACTCCTATTATTGTAAAGTAATGAAAGGCTGCCAATATTGTGATACACAGCCCTGTTGTCCTATGAACCGATAAGAAGTCCAGCACAAGAGATTTTAAGAGGCAAACGTGGGGAAATGAGAATGTGGTGTTAAAAACCAAATCTTGTATGCCTTCAGGTAAAGCACAAAAGAAAGTAACTATTTCTTTTGATGCTTCCTGAAATCTTTAGAAAGAAATAGTGAATCGGCACATTTTTGCAGAGGAAGAATTATAACATTCAGGCGTGACAGAATGAGTTCAGGTTAAAGCACACTTTGTCAGCTCTTTTATTACTGCTTATAGCTGATGAGAGCCTTGCTTTCGCTCTTTTGAAATGAATACTGTAGGGCAGTCAGACATATATGCGTGCATATAGGACATGCAGTCTGTCTGGCTGACAGAAGCAAAGCCTACCATCCAACCACAGCAAAGACGGGACAAGCTGTTTACCATCCCAGACAAAAATCTGCAGGGGCCTCTGTTTTCCTTTGCTTCACTGATGAAGTGGTAATTACAGGAGAGGCCTCACACCTCCAGAGAGCCCAACATCTTACACGCAAAACACTCCGCTGTTATGCTGTCTCAGACACATTTCGGTCACGCCATTGACCAGAGGACATCATGTCTGAGACTTGCTGCTGCTTTGTTATATTGGAGCAGGGAAATTTCTGCTGTGTGACTGTCACTTGGCCAATTTGATGTGATCACAGATGGCAATTCTGTACAATTTAAATGGAAGGCGTCATCTAACTGTGAAGGAAATCTCGAGAGTAGCATCTGCAACTTGCATTGTATTTAAAGGGTTGTTTGACACCTTTTTATTCCCTTCTCACAATTCTTGGAAGTATAGAAGTATTCAAGCAATATAGACAAAAAATCTCACAGTATTTATGGAAAACAATTCTTCTAATTTCAGTGTGTCTGCTTGGCTTGCTTAGTGGCAGATCTGCATCAGTGTTAGCGCAAACCAGCTGTGTCAGTGGTTGGTCTTCCACGGTTGGAGCTGAGACGGTCTTTGCATCAGCATCCCCCCATTGCTGACGCAGCATTTGCACACATCATTTCCTCTCAACAATCCCCAGCTCTGTTCGTGAGCATCAGCAAGGCCATGATGGAAATTCATTCCTCACTAAACACTGGCTAACAGTTTACTCCTGTTTTGTATCAGTGAAAAGATATGTAAGACATCTGTTTCCACAGCACAGACAGACGAGAGATTTTCCCCAGGATTGAAATCAACGTCAATTGGCTTTACTGAGGGAAATGTAGAATCCAAGGCTTAGTATAGATTACGCTCGTAACGGTAAATTGAGCTTCATTCTCACTAAATGGAGTCTCACATGTTACTGTAGAAGATAATACTAGTTGTTCAAAGCCAATAGGCACATCTGAAAGTCTTTGTTTTGCTTCTGTTTTCACATTCAAGAATTAGCTGAAAATTACACGTAATGAGATTCTATTTACCACATGTAGCCATTTTACTTTTCATCATGACGTCATGCTAAGTGTTGGAAGCTCAAATGCTGGTATAATGTTATTGCTTTTTATAATGTTAGTGCTTCTCCATGTAAAATAGTAAACATTTCAAACGACATTAGACCATATCTCAAGATTACACTACATATTTTACAACCCATTCATTGTTTTTTTGACAACAGCTAATGTGAGCATTCAACCAATACCTAGCTACCACACTATAGTGTTACAATATAGCCTAGATAGAATATATTAATTCCTAGCTAATGTTGAACTAGCTAAAGTTGGGAGCTAAAAGTTGTTTGAAGGCTATGGCTAACAGTGTCTGTTGTGACTTAGCTGTAGCTGTCTTAATGAGTTTGCAAGTTTGTTGTTTTGGAAGCTCATTTGCTACTGACAGCTAAGTCCCAACATTAGCCAATTTCTAAGTCTATTAGCTTTTATATTAATATCAGCAAGGATAGGTTATATGACTGATCTACAGTATTGTTTAGCATAACACAATCCTCTTCCAGCTGGTTTCTAGCAAGCAGTACTTTATTTTAGTAAATGGCTGAATGCTAATAGCTACAGTATGTTAGCTGTTGTGTGAGCGTATGTGTTTCAAATACTTTGCACATCTGTTTGCCGGATGAATATCTAGTACCGAAACGTTGCCAGTAAATGTATGTTATCAAGTTTGACAGTAGGCCTATGCAGAAATGTACTTGAAGGTTTTTCAAAACTTGAATCTTGGTTGTTGTTTGTCGTTTCAATAGGCCATCGATGAGGTAACAGTGAAAGTAATACATTTTGTGAGATACACTAAATGTAGCCTATATAAGTTAACATAGAATATGGCAGTGCGACATTAAACAAAGAGTCAAGCATCCTACCCTGAGTGTGACGCCACTGTTTGAATTTGGTCAGTTGAAATGCTATAATGGTATTCAACTCTGAAATGCCAAGCTAGAAATATATTGCTGACTTTTATGAGAGCAGCGTGAGCAGAAGAACAATTGGGAGTCACCCACAGCTTGTGACTCAGTGAGAGGCCAGCTGAAGTAGTGGCACTAATCAGCACTAATGAAGACTGGCAGTGGAGCCGCACGCCATAAAATCCGAAATGAACCCTTCTAATTAATTTGCTAATTGGAAATCTGGATTGAGACAAGGTCGGTGTTATTATACTGAACAGTCTTTTTGTAGCTTCTCTTTGAAAATACTGCAAGTGAAACAGACCTATTGACTATCTTAAGTAGCATACATTTGATCATTGTTCCACTGCATTTATTTTAAGTTTTGAATTATGTTACCACATTATTGTGTGCGCTTTCTCACTCTAATCTCTTCTCTAATGCTAGAAACAGATCTTTTCAACACTCAGAACACAGCAGAGAAATAGTCTCACACCACATGAAGGCACTATTGGACATATTACCACCAGATGTCTGACACCATGGCTTTGGTTTCCCCCCTCTGTAGCCCCCTCAAACACATAAATGTAACAAAAATGTTGTTGGTGACTTGTATGATTTACAGTGCTATGGTTTTACTTCAATAAAACATGAACATTCAGCACTGTATTTTACCTTCTCAACTTTCAAGGACAAATAACACCTTGCTTTAAGAATGCTCTCACTTTTTGAAAAAGTGTCAAAGCTTAACACAAACATATGGTAATATAATACACTTCACTGTAGCACATCAGTGCATAACCTCGCTGTGATCCAGAAAGTCACCTGCCACTAATAAATCTGGCTGATTTCGTGAGCTGAGGGGGCGGCAGAGGGGAGGCCTTGACAGGAGGTGTGGAGAGTTGCACTTTGTCTTTTGTTGCATTTCTTGCCTTTTTTCGGGATTTACGATCTGCTTCTCACAGCCTCTGGCCTCGGCATTCCCATGTGTCATGGGACACCCCGGCTTTGTAGCGAGCAAAACTCATCATGTCTGAGAACATCGTTACAGGGTGTATTTGGCATGAGTAGTTCTTGAGAAAATCATTACTACTTTATGATTTCTTGAGGTCATATCTGCATTTGTTTTAAATCCAGGAATTAATGATTCACGGGTGTGAGGATCAGAGGACACTTTTAGTTTGCCAATAAAAAAATGATCAGTTATATAAAACAATAAGTTGATCGCAAATACTGAAGTCGATGGAACTACACCTTAAACAATTGCTGCTTTTTGGGGTAAAATAAAATAAAAATACTTTAAATGGTTGTTTCTATATTAATTATCGGCGTGGATACATTCATACACTCTGACTTATGACTCATTCCGCTGTCTTTTATGCAGAAAAACCACGTCAACACTTTACAATCAGTTTCTTTCATCGGTGATTATCATTATGAAAGGTACATAAAGTAGAAGTTTAATAAATGTGCTGACTGATATATATCCTTGAGAATTTTTTGTGCAAATCTCTTTGACAACATTTTGTACTGAAATGAGTTAGGGCGAATGTGTAATGAAATATTATGAATTGCTTTATAACCTATAATTATGTCGTCATCAGAACACCCCCTGGCAAGATATCAGGTGCAAACAAGCTTTGATTTGATGGGATGACAGTTGGATGGATTGCAGGGCAGGATGTTGTTTTAAGGGTAGATTTGAGGTCATTTTGTCAGACATACACAGAAATACTCACTCATTCTATTATCTTTAAAGGGGTGGATGGATTGATAACGTTTTCTAACATCCTTTAGACATTTTCAAAATGCCACTTGACTGCTTTGCAACTTTTTCTGCAACTTCCGTGAGGAAACATGTACGGCTTAACCTGTCAGAGAGCAGACAGGGCGTTCTCATGCTGTAAATCTTGATCCTTCCTTCTTCCTGAAGAATTCAGAGTCAAAGCTCCCCTAAGGTGATACACACTTACATTTCCTTCAGCTTTAGCCTCTCTTTCACTCTACAATATAATGAATTAAATTTCTGTACAAGTTAACGCATCACTTGTCTTACTTTTTAGCACAATGATTCTGTTCTTCTAAAGCTAAAAGCTTACTTCTAACAACAAAGGGGATCATGAATGATCTATTCTCATCTGACTCACTCACAACTTCTCTTACATTCCTTTTCTGTGATTTAACAGATGTAAGAAACACTGATCCCTGGGTTTTCTGGACTGAAAATGATATAACAAATTGTGTGTGACCATTTGACACATTTGAGAAGTGTCTGAGTATTCCCTATCCAGTGTCACAGAGAGGAAAAATCAAAGCCCACGCCACAGGCTAGCTGTCATTTCATCCTCAGTCCCAGCTGTAAACGACTATAAGTTAGAACAACAAAAGAAGAGTGATGCTTGTCATGTTAGCCTGCAGATTTAGACCGTCTTTACAGTCCCCTTGTGGTCTCACCAACTGTTTTTCACTTCTAAGGACATATTGCAAAGAGAACTGAGATCCTTCTACCGCCTCTGCTACCTAAGCTGCCAGTATTGATCTGCCTGTCTGCCGAGATTGTTAGCTTTCTTTTTAAGAGTGCTGAAAAACTGGCTGCATGCCGGCAATGTTCTCACCACACATCTTCTCAGGGCCTCGTTTCCAGCTCCTCTAATCACAACGAGACATATTGAGAGCTTCAGTTGGTTTATCTGCACCCTCTCATTGGGCTGTGAATAGTTAGGGAGCGCTCCAGTGAATTAGCATACACATGTTTCTCTCTGACAAGCACCAATGCGTGGTGGAATGAGTGTGTGCGTGTGTTTGTGTGTTTGTAGACTGAGCGAGAGAGAGGCTGGGTAAGAGAGATAGAGCCTGCTGTTTTTTCAATTTGCCTGACTTCAGATCAGATGGAGACTAAACTGTGACACAGGCAATCACAGAAAAATGAAGAGAATCATTACCTTGAAGTCATTACTAAACTGCTGTGTGCAAAGTAGATGTCTGTGTGTTCCTAATCAACAAGCAGGGCAAACATATGAAGGATTATCAATACATTTATAATTTAGTACTAGATTACCTCCTTAAATTGTGAATTAAAGGGAATCCTTTATATGGACCTGAAACCTGTATTCATTTGTCATATCTATATTTTAAGCTCTTGAATGTTATTGTCAGATTTTCTGCACGACTCATCTTAAGTATCTCAACAATGATTGGGTAAACTGCTAAAATATTGAAGGCAATAAATCTTACTGACTTAATGACTCCTGACTTTTATCCAGAGGCATACTGAAATGATTTATGAAAAGTGAACTGTATCTTTTGGCCCGTGTATTCTTGGTCCACTTGATTGTATTTGTTGAAAGCTGATTGTGTCAGATTCTGTTGTTTTTGTTTTTCATTGTGTTAATGTTTCTCTGCTCTCCTGGCCAAACTGGACTTTTAAAAATACATGTAAACATTTTAGTCCCACTGAAAAAGCACTAAGTCGAATGTCTCAATGTTGAGCTCACACACTAGATAATATGGTTGGAGGTCGATTTAGTCTTGTATACACCTCAATTGGCCCCAAACTGGTCTGGGCGTTCGATGCATGCTCCACAGTACCCATGCTGGGCTTTGACCCTGTAGTCGAACAGCGTTCATAGGTAGATGAAGTTGTCTGCCTTCAGATATCACAATAAGCATGGAGGATGGCGTGCATCTAATTTGTACCAAAAGTAAAGAGTATGTATAAAATGTACAGATGTTTTTACCATCCAGTTTGCTGCTTGCTAACTTGTCTGTTGATTGTTTGGTATATGTGATGTAATAGGTCATCTGGACAAGGGTCCAAAAGTAACTATACCTGAGGTGGGTCATTTTGCCTCATACAGCAGCAGAGTCCGACATACTTCTGTCAATGAATTGATTCTTCCCCGGGGCTTGTATACTGGGACAGGGACAGTAGTCCAATTAAATGGCCAAATGGAGCTAACACTGTAGTTTTACTGTGCATGTACTGTAAGCTGAATGTTAGCAACAAGCTGAACTTTAGTCTAACAGAGCTGCTAGTATAATGCACATGTTTTGTTTTGTTTTGTTGAATGTCCAACTCATACATGTTTAAAGGTACATTTTGTTGTAAAAAAAAAGGGTGGGGAGTTTCATTATACACATTGAAGTTAAATTTAATTTACATTGAAACGAGATGAAGCTGCAAGATTTAAAACCCACTACCTCTTACAGATATGATTCTAATGAATGCTATCTGCATTTTTTCCACAGCACCTATATAGATATTTAGTGTCTTTCTTAAAACGACCTTAGAGAGACAAATCCAAGAAATAAAGAAAATAGAGTAAATATATGTGCAGGCATATCCTTCAGCAGCAGCTATATTGTCTATTGTGTGTATTAAAGTTAATTGCTTGTCAGTGGTGGTATTCAGCACACATTGCCAAACCAAGGAGCATTCAGTGTTTGCTCATTTGTTTTGACCATAACACAGCTTGAGAGAAGAAAGAGATTATTAGGTGTGCCTGGTGTGAACTGAGAGCCGGGTGTCATCACATCAAAGGCTGTGGAGGTTAGACATCACTGCTGGATGTTTTCCTCTGTGACGATCTCTAATTAAAAACTTTCAGAATTCCCCTCGGCTCACACTTTAATGGCACAAACAGCCCAGAGGGATTTAACAGGAACTTTGACAGCCACTGAGGGCACAGGTGAACTTGAGATAATAAGCAACTATTAAGCTATTATTTTAATACAATTGATATGATGTTTCTATAACCTAGCAAGGACAGTTACAATTTACATAAAACAACAATAATAAAACAGAAGAGTCCAGGAGTCAGGGTCAAGTGTTGTGCTTATGATTTCTGTCTGAAACCAGCTGTAATGGAATTCATTTTAAAAGTGCGATTTTCCCGGTCTGGATAATAAGTCAGTGAAGCCGCTTCAGAAAAAGTTGCTTGGAGGAATGATAGACTAAAGGCTTGAAGTGTGAAATAATTGTTTCCATTAACATGTTGATGGAATTTTCAAAATAATACAGAAAACGTATGTGGATCCAGCTTGAGAGCTCCCTCCTTTCCCTTTCGACATTCTGCTTGTTGTTGTTTAGAGAACGTGTGTCTGATTTAGTGAATCAAATAGCAAGGAAAGGTAGCATCATTGTGCCTCGATATGAGGTCTGAATTATCTTCTCCAATAACCTCTGAACTCATGTGCAATAGTTATATCCATTAAGTGTCTCTTATACAGGACTTTTTTTTACTCTCTTTTTATCGATTTTTCGTCAAATCACTCGCAAAAGCAAATCAATCTCATTGCTTCGGAGTGGAGTGAAGCATGCGGTACTTTCAAAGAAGCAGGGTTTTATATTGAGAAGTCATAGAAGGTCACTTGTCTGCCGGCTGTCATGGTAAAGATGTTGACAAGCTGCGTATGAGTCATGACCATGAGCTGCAGACTTCAGATTAGCCTGATATATAACAAGCATTCAGAGGCTGTTCACCTTGGCTACAACACTTGAAATCCTTAGAGGACCTTGTTTTCCTCACCTACAGCAAGAGAAGTGACTTAGCTTCTCTTTTTTTCTGCCTCATTCTGGTCAGAAAAAAGTACTTCAGTGTCATCAAGATGGACATGCTGGCTTTTGCCAGCTTTGAGGAAGCTTGCCTCGAGTCGGAGCAAGTTCAGACTCCTCTTAGGCTTTGAACTTACTTGACATGGGTGTTGTTAAACGAAGCTGAGATAAAAAGTAGTTAAACGCGTCTTACGTAATGTAAAGGTGTGAGAAATTACATCTGTGGAAAATGAAAGCCCCTTCCTTTTAATTTTACATCTTCACTGGGTAAAAAAAGGGGCCAGGCAGCAGCTGTGACGCTAACAGTGCTAGCGGCTACCTGACTGGGAGTTAAGTTCTGTGAAATGACCATGCAGTATTAAACACCCTTCAAGCTAATCAGCTCTATTTGTCCTGGAACTGTCTCTCTGTTTTTCTTCCTGTGGTTTGGGTTGCTGATGCCCTCCAAGCAAATCCATCAGTAAGCGAATTGGCACATGTTTCATTCCTTGACATTAGCAGTTTTATTTATTTAACCACAATCAGCCACTCGTGCGTTAACAGATGAGTCACATTCCAGCTTTGAAAAGTGACGTGCATGTATTTACTGTGGGTTTTGTAACCAACGAAACATTGACAGAGATATAACACACACACACACACACACACACATACACAACTGCAGCGTGACTGTCAACAGTGAACTCCTGTGTGCATCCGTTCAGTGATGAGGTGGCGAACCTCATCACAATCTGTTTGTCATTGCGCTGATTCTTCGTCCAGCTGGAGCAACGTGCAGAAAAAACTGTGACTGCTATCGACATTTAAGAGTTGTGTGGAAAAAAACTGCAAAATCAGTTGCGAACATTTTGTCTGTATTCCATTCATTTACAAATATGTCCATAGTTTTCAAGAATCTAAAAACCTTATAGTGTGCAAAAAGGGTCCGTCTTCATGTTGTTACTTGTTTATCAAAAGATAAATCAAATATGTATAAGTTCTCTACGAATCAAGATAAAGATCCTTAAAAAGCAGACATAAAATAGGACTGTTTTATTGCCAGCCTGAGCAGGGCTTTGCAGCGTGACCCATAACATATAGAGTAATAATCATATACACAGTTTTCCCTCTTAAGTGATTTATAGTATGGTGGGCTATGACTCTAGCCTCGAGTTAAAGGTATCAATTAGCTATTAATATACTTTACAGTGGATGTGGTGGCAGACCTTCATACATGATGAAATGTTAAGAACCAGTCGGTCAGCAGAGCTCATGCCAAATGTGTATGTGTGTATTAAGTGTGTGTCATTTACTCCACTTTCTCACGACAGCTGCAGCACAACTCAGGGATTTCAGACTGTTTTGTTTCTTTTCAAATTGCATATCCAGTGGGTTCTGTGTCTACAAACTATTGCTGTCAAACTCCTTATTCTCCTTTTGACATATCCAACAACTTGTGCCTTTCCTCAGGGGTGTTTGTTGTAATTGTTTGAAAAGAAAAAAATCCTGCACATTACTCTTACTAAGTATCACCAATTTATTAGAAAAAATCACACAGCATTGATCTTAAGTAGACATGGTGGGGAATTGTTTGAGAACACACTTGACAAAGGGTCAGAGGGACCAAAACATTGTGATTTTTTTTAGTAAATTGGTGATTCTAAGCAAGAGTAGTGTTGGGGATTTTTGTTTGTCATCCTACGCACCTTCTTCATGAGAGTTGGATGTGTAAACACCTCCTTAAAAAACGTTGTTGTAATTTTCAAAAATATGCTTTTTATCTTTATTTATTTATTATATTTATTTCATATATATATATATAAATGTTGAAGATTGATACATCTCTAACTTGTAGTGAGCAATAAGATTCAGTAAGAAGTGAGTAAGCTTATCATGAAGACCAGAAGCAGGAGTTAATGGTTAGCATGGCTCCATGTGAAGCTAATAAAGTCAGCCTAAGTTTAAAAAAAAAAAGTTTCCCAACTGGTATATGCTGGTCTCTCTGTCCAAAAGCTATCACTCCCGAGGTCTTGTTGCTATGAACAGAGGATTTAAAGCATTCATTGCAAAACATTTGTAGCATTGAAATGTTGAATTTGTTCGTCTTTGTGCTAAGATACTGTAAGCTTATTGGTTGTTGACTTGACTATTCTTTAAAAGGCTTCTGTGAGGAGAGGTTATCTTCACATAAATGCAAGTTATGGGTCATGTGATGTCTTTTTGGGTTTATTATGTTTTCTTTTCAAAGCAACACTAGGGTTACTGCAAAATTATTATTGTTTTTACTGAAAGATATCTTCTCAAACAGTAAAATTGATCTCAAATGTCTTAGTCTAGATTTTCTTCTGTTCATAGTTATTCTTAAAGACAAAACCTGCTCCTCCACTCTGACTTTGTCCTTCTCTTTTCCTCTGCAGCAGTGAGAGCTCACTGTGACTGTATTATCTGGAGGCCTGATTAAAACTCCATTAGTGATGCAGAAAACAAAGAAAGTGTAATCAAAATGTAAATTAGTGTAATGGAGCTGTGGAAACAGATGAAGCGCACAGACCGCCTTCTGCTGAGAATGACTTTTTTGAAAGACCGTGCGGGTTGTGTTCTTTTGTGCGTCGCCAGTAATGGTGGAGAATAACGAATACAGGTCCAAAATGATGAAGATACTCTCATGATTGTGTTATGGGTTATTATATGAAGGAGAAAAGACCAGATTTAAATGTTCAACCTCCATAACGAATGGTACAAGGAAAGGAAACCTCTTGGTTTTTCTGCACAATTATCATTCTTCTTGCCTGCTCACATTTCTCTTTTTCATCAGACAAAAAGTAAACAGATGTTAGGGTAGAAAACAATTTAATCGTTGAATTTGCTCGAGGTTTAGTTACAGAAATGTCAGGCTGTGTGGAGGAACTACAGAAAACAATCATTCAGTCCTGTTAACAAGTCCCTGAATCTGAGTCCCCCTCTCATCATTTTAAGGCCATCCATCACTTCTACAGGCTGCCGGGGCTGGAGCACTTCTGCCAATACATGACAAGATAACAATGAAACAACAGCTACAGCTCCTGCATCCTCGTCTATTAAGAGCTCCCAGCGTTTGCCACAATAAACAAGCTCGACAACAGGAGCAATCAGTCAGACATCAGGTTTATTGTCATGTCAGCTGGGTGTACAGGGAGTTAAGTGCTGATTGGGTCCACACAGTGACAGTTGCAAACTGGCTGGCTGGCCAGTTAGAGTATACCTGAAAATGCAGTGATATGAAAGTTACTTTTAAGATGTAGTAAACTAAGCGACCAGCTAGTAAAGCTTCACTACACTGAAGATATAGCCCAGAGCAATGTAGCAAGCTATTTAACTGCTCCTTCTAGTACTGGCCATCACTATCCAAATGTAAGTTACAGTCAAGAAACAGAGCCAAAGGCTTGTGTCTTTGAGGAGGACTCCTGGGCAGGACTTCTATCATGGGCCCAGGAAGACTAACCAAAGAGGGGGCAGGCCTGCTTTTGCATAATTTAGTAAGCAGTCAGTTATCTGCACGTGTGACCCATTAATTAGCCTGGAGGGATTTTTGGGCTGGGGTGCAGTGTTGGGGGTAACATTGGGGCTAGTGGGACAACATTGAGGTCCTGACTTTGTTTCCTCAGACCCAAGGGGAAGCTGGGTGCACCACCTGTTAAATGACCACTGAAGTTGTCTCTAATTGGACCTCAGACTGAAGACCACCCGAGGAATCAGACAGGAAGAGCACAAGAGACTTGAGGGCTGTCATTGGTTCAGAAACCAACATCGTTTTTCATCCTGCAAAACCAACAACCCTTTCCCCCCCCCACATTGTGTAGTACTTTAGATAGCTCAGTCCAAGCAGACCAAGATTTTCTATTGTAGAATACTACAAGGGTATGTACAGGCTTTGTCCACAGGGGTTACCAAAATCCACCCAAAATGAGAATTCATCAAAGCTGCTTTAACTCAAGTTTGCAGGGCCTTTTCCTGTCTCATTCTGCTTATAAAGATAATAAATACCATCTCCAACAGAGCAGACGTTCTACTTTTGATAAGTGTAAGCTGAAAATTGTTGCTGAGAAATGCCAATAGTAAGATAGTAAATTAAAAGCTCCAGTACAGTTATTATAATGGATCACCAAAGGGCAATTTAAGGTATTTCAGATAATGAAGAGGTTGAACATTGATGGCTGAAGAAAACATTTCTACTTCATGGGCTTCATAACAATCTTAAGTAGTTAAAATGCATTGCCAAGAAGCTGAAAACAAAGCTGTTTTTTTTGTTTTTTACTAAAGGTATACTTTTGGATGTACATGGTTTTAATAGGACGGACACATTGGACTTCTGATTTCAAGTCATTTTTAAAGCCAAGAAAGAACCTTCATTCCCTCTTTGTAGGCTTTATAATGACACTTTTATTTCAAGCCAAGAAGTCCAACTACTTATCAAATACTGGAAGACATCGCACATCTTTTGTATCTGATCTGCCTTTTGCATAGCTCTTGATTGAACGATGTTTACTTTTTGCAAGAACAAACACAGAAGCCTCCTCATTCTCGGACAGATTTGTTTTTTTTTTCTTTAACTTGTTCCAGCCTGTAATTGTCAGTGCCACAATACTTTCCGTGTCTGAAGCAGAAGCTGCCTTTGTGTTTAATTTCTCTGGTTGAACAGATTAAAAACACAAAATAACACAGCCACATCTTCTTGGTGTCATCCTGTAAGTGTCAGACAGTACTTCATTCTCTGCTTGATGTTCGTCTCTTCATGTCAAGCATGTTTTCATCCTGTGTGTTGTGTGTATCATCCCGCTCCATTCATGTGCATGAAAGAGTAACCTCTGTGGTTATTTCTGTATGAGTCAGACTCCCTGCTCCTCTGAGTTGTCAGTCTGAAGCTGCTGTTTCAATAAACAAAAGTGCATGATGATAGGTTGTGCCCAGCGTGAGGGCCTTCAACTGTCACATAAATTGCAAAACTATACAAGAGCAGCTGGGGGGAAATGATCACAATGTTTTCAATGTCATTTCTGTGTCTAAATCTGTTGAAAAGTGTGTTTTTGGGTTGAAAAGTCTTGCTTTTTTGTCCCGTCAGTTCTTTAAGAGTGGGAGGGGTGGATCAAATGAGTGGTCGGCCTCGTCTTCACACTCCAGTGATCTAAAGTACCCACCAATGAGCGATTCCGTCTGCCCGTCTGCTATTTATCAGAAGTGATGCCAGATCCCATTTGAGGAAACAGATACTTCCGACAGACTGCCGCTCAGTTAGCTTAAAGGGGTTGGACGCTCTTTGATTAAGATTCCTCTTACCTCCCCGGCGCAAATTAACCCCCTGTCAGAGGGCCACAAAGAGAACAAGCACGGCTGGGTCTGATTTATTCCACACAGAGCCATCATGAGGGCACAGTTGGCCTCCCTTCTCCCCCCATAAGCCATGCACAACCAAGCCCTCTTGGCCTCTCTTTTTTTCCCACTTCCCCCCCATTCTGTCCCGCCCTCACACCTCCTGTCGCACACACTCAACCTGTCACTCCAAAAGACGACATGCAAAAAAAGACGGGCCGAAATCAAAAGGAGCTGATTAGCAATTAATGGTGCATCACTATATTTGCATCAGGACCGTGTGCGTGTGCATGCAGAGTGGCGGTGTCAATCATGCACAGTGTCCCCGGCCCCTCCCTCCTCTGTCCGGCCCATGTGCTCCCTAAGGGGTGCAGCCACTTATGGCTATTGATACGGGAGAGATAACTCTGTTCAACACCCACGCACAAAAACACTCAACCCCAACACAGGACAACAGAACAACCTCCTGCTGTGAGAAAAGCTAGAAACATCATTCTGATGGATTTTTACCCAACAAATGGTTGACACATTTATGAGACCCTAATTTTGTTTCCAGCAGACTCACTTGGATTATAAACAACTCTTGGGATTGTTGTTGCAATGTGGGAGTTTGGATTCTGCACTCAGGGACAAACTCTAAAAGGATGGAGCTCAGCACTTCTTTGTGTGTTTGCTCTATGCATGTGTCAAGGAAGCAGAGGGCTGCAGGTTCAGACCGTGGGTGGGAGGGATAGTGGACAGAATGCGTCCAGGTTCTCAGTCCCTGTGGTATTATTGTTGACAGAGACTGGAGTCGCACAGGAAGGAGCCAGCGAAGGGGCAACACCAGCTCCTACCACAGAACACGAGGATGACAACTCTCTGGGCTACACAGGTACTGCTGCCTCATTTCCCATGATTCTTAGTTTGTCTCTGCATACATACACAACCTGAGGTAATATCAAGTTGATTCTACATGAGGAGATGAGCCTGGTTTACTTGGTATAAAAGATCAAACTTCTGGCAATGAAACAGAATACAGTTTGTTGTTCACCCTTTCATATATACTATATTTATTTAAGAAAGCATTTGTTGTCTATCCAACAACCATCATGTTTAAACCTCCAAATATGGAGATTTGGTATTTTGCCCTAAGCTTCAAAATATGTCAATCAAGATACCTCTGGAGTTTTAATTTGGTACATGCAGAGTTTATTGGTCAGTTCATCTATAAGAGATAGGCAACCTCAGGTTAGGCTCACAAAATGAAGCAGTCAATGTAGCTACAATAGATACACGATAACTAGTTCTATTCTTAAAATAAAACTTGAATAATGTACATGCTTGTATGTAAAGTAAGCAACCTTTGTCATGACTACCTTAAGGGCCATGGCAAATAAAGATAAAGACACCAAGACTAAACTTGATGAAACAGATGGGATGTGGACCTCAGTAGAGTCAGTGGAGTGAGGAAAGTTTATTGTGCATGTGTTGGACAGAAAAGGAGGATAAAGAAACCCAACAAGGAGCATGCAGAGAGTCTCTCTGAAAGGACTAATTACGCCTCCGCAACATTCAGGTTGAATGCGAAACATCCCAGGGGTTTACATATTGAGCCTTGAAACGGCAGTCTGAATAAGGCTATAGTTGCATCAAGTGACACGGATAGTCTGCCAGACCTTTTTGGGATTCTTGAAGTATCATCAAGGAGTATCTAAAGAGTCTTTTTTAACCTGTTGGCCAACCAAGACCAAGTTAGGGTGACAAGTCACCCCAATTGGGGCTTAGGAGTTGGTTTAACAGATCAAGATTTATAAATTACATTCTGAAGCAGAAACTTGTTTTGTAGTTTGAATTCTTCAAACCGAATAAGAGTAGTCTCAGTTTTGAGAGTCGAAAAGGAAGTGCACTGGAATACTGCAAGTAAATCAGTGCAAGCAGTCAATATCTCCTCATGCTGTAGACCTCTGTCAGGAAGAGGTGTAAGTGGGGGTCCTCACATGTGGGAAGGACTCCCCTCATGAGCACATACACAGGATTCTGGGAGAGAAATTGTGATGACGTATGTGTTTTGGTTTGGATTATTTGGGCTGTAAGTGAGGGGGAAAAAGTGTTCTCAGTGGGTCATCCCTGTAGGACACCTACCTCCCAAGGTGTAAATACGTGGACCTCACACAGCGTCTTGAGGAACAAAAGCCCAAATTAACTGCCAAAACTGTTGTGAGGGTCATCGCTGTGTTTTATTACCTGACAGCTCTGGATTTTATTTGCTTGAAATTCTAGAATTAACCAACACAATCATGCAGTTATAATTGGCATCACACTGAGCTTTTTATCTGTGTTGCCAACACATTTCAAAATGTTAACTGCAAACAGCTATTAGTGCAGAAATCTCTCCATGTAAACTTTGAGTTAGCATATAGGGATCTAATTTTTGTGGAAGATAAGCTTGCATGGAATAAAGAGGGAAATCACGTCATTTCTGCCTCACTGAGTCTGAGTTCATTTTAAGGATGATAAATACATCGGTTGGACAGTGCCAGAGTTCATCTTTAATCTGGCCATTTAATCCCATCTGTGCATGGAAATGAAAGAAATTGATCTGGCCCAGTCAGTGGATTGGAAATGAGACTAATGTGTCCTAATACCCCAGTCTGCCGCTGATAGGGCAAAGTGGGCGTCTGCCAAAGACTCCATTTTCAGGGTGCGTGACTCGCTGGATGAAGATTATCTTGACAGCTGCCACTTTTAGCTCAGGTGAAAGAGGAGTGCACCTTCAAGTGTTACAGTGAAGGATCCTTTAGGTGCCAGCTTGGGTTTAATTGTCATGTGATCTAAGTGAACTTCTTGGAGAAAGAGGTTCATTGATTTCAGAGTAAGTTTCACTCCTTATCTGATCGCATTCCTACACATGACATTGAGGCAGAATGGTGTTATGACCTGTTGTCTATCAGTGCGTCTAAAGCTGTAATCTGAACCGTTTTCTTACTTCTTAAAAGGCCAAAAACAGCTGGCACAGTGTTAGACAATGATACTCTAATGTTCTGTATGGTCGTCACCTGGGATTAATTCAGCCTCCTGTGAGTTTTATAAGGAACCACATGCTGACCTGACGTTCCCAGCACGTTAAAAGTGTTTTTTATTGGTCCCCCCAGACATAGACTCTCAGCCAGCTCTGAATTGTTTTCCGATATCAAAGAGCTATGCACAGAACTTCACATTTATAATAAATAAGACTGACCTGTGTGAAGGCAGAGGATTTAGAAAGGCGAATACTAAAACTCTCGCTCTTTGTTGGCCGAGACACACACACACAAACAGACAAGGAGGAGAAGGCTCTTTGGTACTTCTGCCTGGACATGAAAGGGAGAGCGTGACTTCAGACGGCACATCAGAACTCATATCCTGCCTCTCTGCTGACAGCTACCTTTGTGTTCGTCACAGATCACAAGGGAGGGCGACCTCACAGAGCCGCTGTATTTTTCAGGTTATGGAAATAAAAATAGGGAGGAAATTGAAGGTTGTCACATTGTAACCATTGATTGGTTGCGAAATAGAGAGGTCCAGACTACTGCAATATTGAATTATATTCTTTTCTCTTAGCATTTAACCCTGAACGTCTACAAAAAAAAACGCTCACTGTACTGACTGAGGTACAGAGGGGTCATGGGAAAACAAAGTCAAGTCTATTGGAGAGCTGAAGCTTCGAGGAGGTTAATGTTTTGGTACAATCAGAAAGATTAGGAATTGAAATTATCAATCGAAATACGCACAATACAATGAGGGCTCTTAAAGCACATTTCCATTTTGAACATGTGAAAGTTGCATAGCAGATGATGAAGATGAGGACAGTGTATTGGTTGCCTGTGTCCCTTTTGTGTGGCCGCATATAGACACACATTAGACTATTGGAGCCTATCTGCACAGCTCTGATTGGATGATTCACTGGTAAATGAAACAGCAAAATATATTAAACATTCATCACACTGGTGTGGATATCATGGTGGCTGATATGCTGCTGAATGCCACAGAAACAGTTAGCATGCATATTTTCATTGAAGATAAGGATAAAGGGATAAGGTTTCTGTTACATTTTGAATATAAATGTTCTTTGCTTTCAAAGTATTCACCTTTTTAACACAGTGACATTTCTCTTAAAGACTAATGACATGTCTCAATTCAGCTAGACCTCTGGTTGCTAAAGTAAAAAAACACAAACTGTGACAGAGACTGTGACTCAGTTCTGTCAGCTGACACTGTCACATGACACATTTTCACAGAGGTACATATTAGCCATACCCCTATACAGTCTTGGAAAAAATTAAGAGACCACTGCAAAAATAAGCTTTTCTCTGATGCCAATTTTGTTTGTGTTTCTCTAAAGGGTTGAATACTAGGAGGAATTAAGAAATCAATGTTTGGTGAAGTCATTTCTTAAGTGGCCTCTTTAAAAATCCAGAGACCACTCCAAATTTCCCTTTAATCAGTATTTCTACATTTATAGACGCCATTCTTTCCACGTGTCAACCCATGTACACCTCATTGTACTTGATGAGGAACTGATTTGGTGATCACCTGATAAGCAATCCAACAAAGCTGTGCTGCTTGAGTTGTTGTGCCAAAGTTGGCATAACCCAACAGCCAAGTGAAAGACTGCTGGAGAACAAGCCAAGACAAAGAAAAGCTGTAACTACAAATCAGAGTTATTCCTCCAAATATGGCTTTCTGAACTCTTCTTAAGTGAAAACATTGGGGTAGTGTAGTTTAAAAATCAGTATGAACTTGTTTTCATTAAATTTTGTTTGTGATCTGATCCAGTCGCCATTTTCTGAAATTAGAAGACCCAAAGGACAATATTCTATTTGTTAGTTTGGAAGGTGGGAGAAATGTTGTGTAATGTTGGTTTTCAAAGGATGAAACTGTGATTGAGGATAATTTATTTTTGTCGAGAGTAAAGATTTAACATGTAAGGAATATAATAAGACACTAAGTCATCATCATGTACAGATTGATGTCAATTGTTTGACATTTTTCCAGTAAAATCTGAATATATGTTTACCTAATTTTCTCACTGTAGAGTTTACATAGTTGATATTTTAGAATACATCTTAAAGGAAGCTGCTAGCGACATGTTTTCAAATCTTTGAAAGAAGCGATAGAGCTTCTTGAAGTTATTACTAATGAGTTATTTATCTCTTATACTGTCTGTTATGATTTAATGACCTTAACACCTGAACTCTAATGAAATCTGCTCATCATCTGCCCCATGTCATTATCTTCAGATCAACGTAACGCTTGGAGAGCTTTGCACATTGACTCACTGACAATAAGACATCAGCTAACACTCTGCCAACGCCTGCTCACATGCAATGAAACAGCCAGGCTTGTTTTATAGGAAGTACAATCAGCAGGACATGCTACTACAAGTTGTTGCACACATTCACAACACTTTCATTATTTTGCAGAACAATAAATCATTTTAAGAGCTTAAACCAAGGTAATCACTGCATATAAAATACCTCTTTCTTGTACATAGATACTCAAACTCCCAAGATAGATGCATTTTATTCAGGTGACGCAAACTGTTTTAAGAAGAACACGTTGTTGTTCACACTTAAAACTATGTGAAAATGAACCTATTGGAGGCATATTGGAGAACATATTGGACTTTAAATCCAGCGTTTCTTGCTTTAATATTATCCCAATATTGTAAAAGCTTATAAGGTGCTCTTACTACTGTGGAGGTTGAGTGCTCTGTGTGTGGAAACATGGCACTGACAGCTTTACCATGAGAGAGATGGAGAGTTTGCCTCTCTATTCGTCCTCTGCTTTCATTACCAGGCTGCTGCTCTGGCCTTGAGAGTTCCCAGCCTGAAAAACCAATTTCCTTGACAGTGTCACCCCCCTCATATATTACCCAAGAGTCAGCACAGCATCAGTGTGGCACATAGCCATGACACTCACTTATGTTCATCAGTGTTAGTGCTATTGTAATCATGATACAGGAAACAAAGAGAGAGCTACACGCTAGGCTAGCTGCACTCTCATATTACTCCCAGTACAGCAGCAGCGCTCATTTGCTAGCAGCGCAACAAAAGAGAAAGATCCCGAGCCATGCCTGGAGGAGCGATTCACATGAGATATAATTAGTTATAACCATGCACTAATGTCCTACAAGCAGTTAAGGTTTTTTCTTTTCCCCATTCAATCTCATTTCTTTCCCCTTGTCTGCAAAGCTTAGCTTAGCACCATCCCAGGAAATGGATCTATCAGCCATTCTCGTCTGGATGGAAAGTGTAGTAATGTGGTCGAGAGCCACTGGAGTGTGTTTGTTTGTGTGTGTGTGTGTGTGTGTGTGTGTGTGTGTGTGTGTGTGTGTGTGTGTGTGTGTGTGTGTGTGTGTGTGTGTGTGTGTTTGTGTGTGCGTGCGTGCGTGCGTGTGTGAGAGAGAGAGACAGGGGGGTGGGGGTGTTAGATGGGAGTTAGCACAACTGTACAGAGGACCTAAGCACAAAGACAAGAAGAGAAGAAGAGAATTAAATTAGGAATATTCAGAATCACGTTTCTTGTGTCCTCGTGATAATTGGGTAGGGTTTGGTTGAGTGCTAATAATCAGCTTCTCCTGCCCCGTCAGAAAGGTTTAATCTCTTAGTGAAAGGATAATAAGTGTTGTCTTATGATGTAAATGGGTCACATTCTTCAGCATCTCAAAGGGGAGAGGAGTGAATTATTTCGCTCGTCTGACTTTACAGTCAGAGTGGTTCAAATAACTGCTATAACATTGACTTTACATCCCAATATTCACATTCTTTGCAGTGTAGTCTTTAACCTCTCTTTTTTCAACTCTCTATACATCACAGTGCAAATCAGAAAAAAACAGCAACATAAAAACAGGAACAGATAAGTAAGTGCTTCAGGCATCACAGTGTGTTGCTGAGGAAATATTCCAAGTATTGTTACTAATGCATTCAGAAATAGATCATTCTCATGATGTGCTCCGAGTTCAAAGCACCTTGCTGTACAATTCAGAAGTGCTACAATTATATTTCAATGCAGCACAAAGTGTTGATATTTAACCCCAGAGGAAACGCATAGTGCTTTGGCGTGATGTGAGTGCAGCATTCACACTCACTAGCCCTTTTTATACTGAAACTCTGCAACACCTTCATAACAAAGCTCCGTAATCATCACACGCAAAAGTCCCTATGAAGTGAAAAATAAATGTTCCAGGTTTTAATCCCGCATTCCTGTGTTAAATGTTCTTTTATCTGCCAAAACAGCATTATCTGAGTATTCTTAACATCAAAATAACTGAATTTCTCTTCCTTTAACACGATTTAAATGGCTGATGACTCATCCTACACTCAGGGCCGGATATATGTTACAACATGGCAGTTAGATACTCTAAGTCAGACATTCATATCAATAAGAATGCATAGCACAGTGGGTGCTCCACATACACACACAGTCAGACATGCACACACACACACAGCGCTGCGCTCCCCTGCTAGCTACGCTGATACAGTCTTGCCCCTGTAAGGCCTCTGTTACTACCTGCAAAGACTGTTACTTCGTTCCGCCCAATTACGCCTTCGCGACATTCAGGTTGAATGCAAAACGTCCCAGGGGTTTACATATTGAGCTTTGAAACGGCAGTCTGAATAAGGCTATAGTTGCATCAAGTGACACGGATAGTCTGCCAGACCTTTTTGGGATGTATATTCTTGAAGTGGAGGGACTTTGACACTTTGACACTTTTATTGTGCATTCTTACTCAGACAACACCAACTAAGAAATACCCATCTGCTATTAAAGGATTTAACTTGTTGATGTTAAGAAATATGAATGTGATTATGAGGAATACAGAGTGCAATTATCACAACTAAATACAATTGTGTTGTTTTCTATTTCATTAGGATATATTCTGTTTGGATCTATTCTATTCTGTTTTATGCTATTTTCTTAACCATTATATCATATTATATAAGTTTGCTGTACGACACTGTGGCACATCTGGAAAGCTTACATGATGGTTACCCTGTTCAATCAGCCAGAGAGGTACAGCACAGAAGGAATGTTAAGTGTATATTATGACCATCAACGTCTGAAATGCTATTAATTCTTATTATTATTAAGTTGTTGATTAGAATTCACGAATAATATATTGCAGTTACTAGTTACCCTTCCAAAACACTGTAAATATGTGTATTTTTTTCATTTCCAGAGCCCCTTTAGCCTTTAGATCAATTAGCAATCTTTACGAGCAAACACATAAAGAGTGTTTCTCCTCCTCTCTGACAGCATGTCTACTCCTCCCAGCAGAAATTAGTCTAATAGCTGTGCTGACTGACGGCTTGATGGTCTGTAAAACTATTGCTGGGTTTTATTAGCGCTGATATGATTCATCCATAGTCATAGTCATAGTCATAGTCATGTTGCACACGAAGTTTAGCCAGAGCCAATATTAGGCCTGTTTCTCTGAGCCTCAGTGTGAGACTCAGTGGTGTGACTGTGTCTCAGCATGGCTCAGGGTCTGGGAGTGAGAGAGTAGAATAATGGGGTGGGTGGGGGGCTGGGCGCCGTGCTGTAAATCTGAGCAGCACCTGCTCCCTGGACTCCGGCGCGTGGTGTGAGGTCAGCAGCGCCAGATATCCCATCGATCATATTTATTACATTCATCACAGCGCCAGTTTGTTTTGGCAGCTGATCGCACCAGAGAGAGAGAGAGAGAAAGAATAGGCTTTTTATTCGAGGGGCGGGGGGGGAATTCTTTTAGTCTGAGCACTGTCTTTGCATTTTTCTCTGCTCAGGGTCTTCAGAGAGAGATCATTCACCGATGTTGGCTCTCAGAAGTTCCCATTAAAACCACAAACTACTGCAGAATGATACTCTGGAAAGTTTGTGGGAGAAATAACTTTGAGAAAGACAAATATTACTGTCCTATCAATTCTCAGCTTCCTGACAGTTTGGTTTTACAGTCGCAGTTTGTCTAGAATGTAGAAAGTGTTTGTGTTTTTCCTCTTTGATTGATTTCTTTTTGAATAATATCAAAGAACAAATGTAGAAAACACATTTCTTAACAAGGAATATTTATGTAATCCACTAACTCTCCCAAAAGTAATGAAGATTATTCAGCCACAGTGAGGTTGTAGGCATGGCAATGTTGGTCCCTCTGTTAGTTAGACATTGCAGGATTTGGTTGACACTTCGTCTCTCAACAACTGTTGGTTGGCTTGTTGAAATTTTGTACAGATATTAATGGTTCCCTGGTGATTACACCAGCAGACGTTGTTGATCTTCTGACTTTTCCTCAAGTGGCTCTTTGAGTTTGACTTTGGGGTTTTAAGTGTTTCAACAACTATTAAACACTTGTAAGAACTTTGGAACAAACATGTTTCCCCCCTAGGATAAACTTTTTTTCTCTTGAAGTGCCACTATTGGGTTCAATTTCCAATGCCAGGCGTACACCATGCAATTTCAGGCTGATTTAGACCCGGTTTTAGAGTTGTACCACTTCGGGGCTTTTCCCCCTGATTTACCTGCACAAACTGACAGACAGCGTCTGAAAATCACCTTTTCAACAGTAGGCATGCCTGTTCAATCTATTTCCTCCCTCCAAACATGAAAGAAACGTTGGCAGAAATATCTGCAGACCTCCAGCTGACAGGAAATATTTGTTATGATTTAGCTGCTAGTGGATTGTGTTTATTGGTGATGCAGATCGTGCGTGAGAAAGAGAGTGAGCACACTTTTGCCTTTTAAGCCATGCATATGAGACAACTGAAATCAACCTCCGTACGTGGGAGTCTTCTATTCACAATTGTGAATGCTCCCCTGATTTAACTCGTACAATTTGAGCTGTCAGGTTGGGCCCGACAATCGGGTCGTACAGTGAGAGCACATCGTGAGGTTTGGTTGTTTGTGTAGTTGACTCGGTCACACAGTGGGCTATGAGCTGACATTTCGCCACGACTTTTCTACAATCCTACAGTGTACGCTGGGCTTTACTTGTACACTTTGGTTAACAACCAAACCCCTCAAAACCACCAACTTTCTCAACAGATTCAGCTGAACTTTATGTTTTGTGCTAACAAGCACATGTTAGCCATCCAACCCCATTATGATGGTGAGCATGGTAACTTTTAGAAATTATCACAAGTTAGCATTGTTATTGTGAGCATAATTTTAGCATTTTTGCATCAGCAATTTTGCTCAAAGCACCAAAAGTACAGCCTCACAGAGAAACTAGCTTTGAAAGAAACTCTTAAGACGTTTTCACATTAGGCACGATTGTTTCATATTGTGCCCAAACTCGATTGCTCCCCCCTTCCCTCTCCCCTACTGGTCTGTGTTCACATTAGTAATATTGTTCCGTACCCGAGTACACTTGTGTATGTACACATTACAATACAGCAGGTGGCAGTATGCACATAGTTGGTTTGCAAATCCCCCAAAAACCAGAAAGAAGAAGAAGCAACCATGGCAACCACTCGCGGACTGAGTCCATCCTGCTAAGGGGCCCGTGCTGCACGGATATGACGTTTTTTGAAGCAACAGGAGCTGTTTAGAATTGCGTCATACAGCGGTACACTTCCTTGTTTGAGCACAGTTGCGTTCACATCTCCCGTGGACCCTACTGGAGTACACATGAATCGTGCTTTACTCAGGGACCGTGCCCGAGTCCACTTGAAGAGGTGGTCTCGGGCACGGTCCCCGAGTACAGTACGAGTACGGTACATTTGTGTTCACACTGCTCAAATGAACCAGACTTTGGGGTCAAGCGTACTCGGATCCAGTCCCGGTCCCTAGTTTGAAACCACCCCTAGTCTTGTACAATGAGTACCTGTAATGTAAATTGTGTTTTGATGAAAAGAGATTGGACTCAATTGTGACAAACCGAGCTACTGATCCATATGTAATGGTCTTATTATATAGTTATACATTTGTTTTTGTCTGGATTCCAGGAGCTGAACATTTTTACTTGTTTGCAATGACAAAGAGTCAGTTGTGTAGTTTAACACTGGTGACATTGTCCTGAATGTCAATCAGTTTCTTTAACTGAACACTAATTGAGCTGTTTCATCCGTCACTGTCACATCTTTATCCTGAGAAGATGTTTGAATAGAAAAACTTTAATGAACTCTTTTCAAAAAGCTTTACAGCTAAAGCTCACATTTGTAATGCAATTACAACAAAATGAACAAGATTATATCAGGAAATGTACGTTTATATTTCAGCTTAAACAATGCCCAGATTGTTACTGTGATTGAGCTCTGTTCTCTGTCAGGATCTTGTCTTGTATCTTGCTGGCATGCGATTGGCTGTGCTCTAGCAGCGATAAGAACAAAAGAATCTCTTGGCTCAGTTACTCTGAGGCCCACTGTCAGTCATTAAAGCGCTCCTGCCTCTAAACGAATTAAGCCAATTAAGGATCAGACACAATGCTGCTTGTTTTGGCTATTATGCATTTTATATGAGAGAAGGAGTGAGGTGCAGGTCAGCAAACAAGCTGCATAGGAAGTAAAAGGAGCAATTCAAGGACAGCCAGAGATGCTGAAATAGCATCTATTTTCTCTTTTTCATGTTACACTGGTGCAGTCTTGAAAAAAAAAAGAGAAAAAGAAGAAAATTGGATACTGTTGTGCAGATTGTAAGGCTGCATACTTGTTGCTAACATAATAAACTTCACATCTTTCCACATTGAGCATAAGCCACTAATAAACATTTCTCTGACAACAGAAGTGGCAAACATTCACGCTTACTTCCTGAACGTCTGCTGCAGCAAATATTCCAACATGTGACTGTATTTTGAAGTCGCTGCCAGGAGGTTATGTGATAGCCGGGTTATTTTAATCAGCCTCCACAGGCCATGTCGAGGCTGACGCTAAACAGATGCTAATGTGAGGCCCATTAAAAGACACGGGGAAGAAAAGAGGGGATTCAGTGTGTGCAGGCAAGCAGAAAAGCAACAGCCTGTTTATCGCCTCATCCTGCTTTGTGCTCCGAAACCTCGCCGCGGCATCCTGTGAAGCTCCCCCTCGTTCTTTCTGCCTCACATTTCTTGCAGTAACGTCATGCATGGGGGCATTCCTTGAACAGAAACAGATTTGTTTGGTTCTCTTTCCTTTTCTTCTCTGGAACCCTGTCCTTTTTTTTCACGTCTGCAAACTGAACAGAGAGGGTACAGTGAGAGGAAGACTGCTTCACTCTTCTATTTATGTTTTGTTACACTCTTTTACTTCTTTCTTGCTTTGTCCATTTCTCTGCTCTCTGGCAATCGCTCAATAAAATAGTGACAGGAGACATTTAAAGCCTTGTCTGCTTTTTAAAGGAAGTTTTGGCTCCTCTCAGGTTCATCCGAGTGGGTAAACTGTATTTATTCTGGGAAGAAGCCCAGATTTTTACATTCTTGAGCTCTTATATCGGACTAGAGGGCCAGATATTGTTCACAGTGGACAGGCAGAGGGAAACTGCCCGACAATCACCGAGGTCTCTGCTGTAGATGATCCAGAAATATGACAGAACTGCACTTAGTGCTTCCCTTTCAGTCTGTGCTGACATGTGTCAAGGTCTAAATATGGTTGCTTTTTGACCGACTAACAAGCTTTGATTCAAATTCAAATTGATCTTTTGACTCTGAGGACATATTTCCAGACATTGATGATTTGCATTCAGAAGGGATCAGACAAAAAGCAAAGAAAATATTAGAATTATGGTTCGAGCATGAGTTTGACTGCATGATCATTTAGGTGTGTTCACACCAGAAGCAGAGTGAATATATGACCTCCAGATGTGTCGGTAAAAAGGACATTGTTAATATTGGGTTGATAACATTTACTCATATAGAGGCTGCACTCTGGCTTCCGAAAGTGGTATGAACCAAAGAAAAAAAATATTAAACTGCAAAACAGGGTGAAAGTTCACTGAAAGAACTAAATCATGAAGCAGATATTTGAAATAGAAAAGCCTTTCAAAATACAAAGGAGAAGAAAATCACTTTTAAACCGCTCGTTTGTTGAATAGAGGTAACGATCATTTTGATGCATCCCATGAATATCTAACTAAACACAGAAATACTTTCATGTCACAGTGACAGGCAAATGTGTCGTTTATGTTGAAATTGCATGTTCACATTGCGTGATTTTTGTCTTTTGCATCACCTGCCACAAATGTCTCTGTTGCCATTGACTTTCTCTGTCATATCATTGTGCAGAATATTCCGTTTATTTTTGGTCTGAACTCACCTTTTGACTATAGTCCAAATGTACAACCATGTTTGTTTTTTCATTATTTATCAAATGTGTTGCTGATATGCAGTAATAATCACAACAGAAAGTAATTCAAGAAAAATATGGAAGATATTATATGAAGTCTCAGCAGTGAGATTTGGCATAATGTTTCAACAGTAACTTAGCAACCAATCAGAAAATGTTTGTTGCCTCTTTTAGCAGACACAGTAACACTAATATTATCCAACCTCTTCAGGACATCGGGTTATTTCTCCTCTCCGCCCTCACATCACTTCCCATCTCCTCATCCCTTCCTCTCAGTCTTTTCTCGGTCCCACGTTAGCAATCTGTCATCCCACCTGAAAATCATCTCATCCTCAGGAGGGCCGTGACAGAGCAGGGAGAGGTCTCCTGTTTGTACGCCCACTGCATGACAGGGCAGTGTTCATTTCACATGATATATATCCTATCCTGCAGATTCCAGCGACCACACAGACCCATCATGCAACAGTTACTTCTTACAGGAAGTTTTAAAGAGCAAGAGATTTCCATGTGTTGCAAGAGAATGTAGAAACGCTGGCTCATGTTAATAAATGCATTTCCATATGGTAAAAAGGCCTCGATTCTAAGTCTAGATTGTTTGCTTTTTGTGCTCCATTGAGGTTTTAAAAGATTTATAAGTAACATTTCAAAAATGTGTATAACAAAAATCAATATATGTGAATATATATTGTGGAGCATTGGTTTTCTAAAAAGACAGTGAAGTCAAACTCTCTAGTTTTGTTGTTTTCAGCTCTGTGTTCACATGAACGCATCCTTCAGTTTGTTTATGTGTCACTCAGAGGCTCAAACATGTTTCATACGTTTTTTTTACGCATGGACCCTCCCTCTCCAGCAGTTAGCCCTGCCACCACATGGGGGAAGCAAGCCAGCACTGCCCACTCAGGAACGCTGTTTCTTGGAGCATAATAACGAAGTGTCATCGCAAGAATACAACTGAAGGACAATAAACAGACTTCCCAAACCAAAGGAAAAAGTTCCTTCGGTCTATAAAACAAGCAGATAACAATTAAATCCACTTTGAGATGCATTTGGGCACTTGAAATTGATCGCAGAATCTTGTTTTCAGATGTTTGTCAGCACTTATCTGCCACTCTCTGTCTCACAGATACTTGTTGGTTAAACAAGACGGGAGGGGCAGGTGAAGTGTGGAGGCAGGAAGGAAGGGGTGAGCTGAGTATTGAAGGAGGTGTGTCCATGAGAGCATTTGTTTGGGTCTGAACATTGAAGTTGCATACATTAGTAAGACTTCAAATGATGATGATTTCTGCACAACTTTAAGTCTGTTTATGAGCATAAAACAGGCCTGAGAGTCTTCCCCTTTTATTTCAGAGAGCATTGCACTCCCGCAGGTTCAATAACTCATCCTCGACTGTGTTTCTGATTCACTAGTAGCTGGTCGTGTAACTCTAAAACTGATCATAGCCCCCAAAACACAGGCAGGACAAAGTTACCCTGAAGCTTTTCCCTGATTGTTTTGGAATATTCAAAAAGAGCTCCACCAAACATGGTCCTTCACCGCATGTTTTTAGTGTTTATCTCTTCAAAACACCTTGGAGAGCCAGTGCCCAATACCAACTCACAAAGACTTCAAATTTGAAATGCTGTCTTGTAAAAAGAAAAGCAGCACAACAAATATAAAAATAAAAGGATGGCTCCTCAAGGGCAGGACGTGGATGATAAAAGGCTGGAGTGAATGTGAGGCAAGTGAAGTATGCTAACCATCCAGCTAGCGTGCCTGTGAAGGGAGCTCAGAAGTACTGTACCTGCGACTGCCACATTCCAGGCAAGGTGACTCCGACTACTTTGACAAGTTTGTGTTTACTTGCAAACATATTCAGAAGGGAAAACGTCAGCCTGTGGAGTGTGAAATCCAAAAAATGCATCACTGTTTTTCTGAGGACGGAAAAGTGCACTTTTCTGTCCAATGGAGAAAAGTTTTTGTAGCCTCTCTGCGGGGAGTATCTTTTCTTTGGGGGGAAAGGTTTTGTTTTATGCCATCTTGTTTGGTGCACTGGGGAGACAGGAATGAAAGCCATTAAATAGTCTTAGTCAGGGAAAAAAAGAGAATGTGCTCCTTTGCTTTCCCCCCCGCCTGTGTGTCACCCCGTCACCTCTATGCTGAGGGGGCCTGAGTTTTGTGAGGAGTCCAACATGTCTGAAAGGGGAGACTCAGCATGACGGCTACAGGATCCCCCTGCATAGAAACATCATAAGAGAAGCCGGATGGTTCACAAACTCCTTTTGAATATTAAAAGGAGAATTATCAAGTTTAAAAAAAGGCCGGGAAGATGAGAGACAGACTCTCCATTGAGCGGTGAGATGGCGAGATGGAGTGAGGAGTGAACCTCACCATGCATATTGTTTACAGAGTTGCCCTCATTAAGATCCCATCATGCTCTGGGGCGAAACATTGTCGCTGGATTTAGGATAGCGGCCAAGACTGCAGGGGTTTATGTATTTGGCAGAACTCAAGGGAAGCAGCATGAAGGATACTTGGTGGGAAGTGCGGCGATGTTTGCAGTTTCTTACCATTTTTCGAGGGGATCTTCTGGTTGGAATTTAATTCTTTTCAAATTTTCAAGGAGTAAGAATCTGCAGCAGCTGAACTAGCAAGTTTTTACGAGACTTAAAGGCCCATCTTCCGGCCACACACAGCAAGCACCATGCAGGTTTTGAGTTTGCTGGTGGTGCTGTTTGCCATGCTGGTCATGCTGGGAGTTCCTAAAGACCACCATAAGAGTCCACACGGGTCCCATCGCATCACAGGGTCACAGAAGTCTCACTGGTGCAAACGGCTGCCTAACAATTTTGGATTTCATCAAAACCGCCAAACTTTGAGGCAATCCCACAACAAACAGCACAAATGTAACAATGGCTTTTACAGTGAGTACACAAAGTGTTACATTACATGTCTATCCTCTAAAATATAATGACTCATCAAATCTTTGAAGTTGTTTGGGTTCTCTTTATCAGTTGTTAAAAGCCTCGGGGCGCTCTGCTGGGCAGTTTTGAATCCTTCTGTACCGTGTATTTCCTTGGAAACTGTTTTTGTGTGAAAACGATTTGGCTGTGGTGTTAAAAGCTCTTCGCTGTCTCTGCCGCCATCACAGCTCTGACAATGCGTCATTTTTCATGCCTCAGCTGGTCTGATCAAGGTTGCAAGGGCGGGGAAAGAGAAGGGACAGAGAGCCTCCCTGTTCATGGAACTCAGGTGTCATAACTTGTTCTAAGTGTGGAATATTTTTTTCTTTTTTGACAGCAATTGAAAAATGATTAACACACGCGACTTGAAGTGGTTTACAGCAAGATAAATTAGGAAGATGTGGTGGTATGGTTACAGTCTAAAAATGTAAACTTTTTATGCTTGAATTTAATTTCAACAATACAAAAATACATAATTTACAGATTGTATTCTCTTTTCATTTACATTTACTTTTTATTCTTCTATTATTTGCTGGGACTTTCAGAAAAAAAAGACAATAGAGCATTGTACCTGTATGGAAGCCCTAAAAGGAAATGCATCCATACATTTTTTGTACAACACCTCCCATGGTTATGACTCCATTTTGATTGTTTCCTCCAGATCTCGATGAATCTGATCTGATTTAAATGCTATTAAGGTAAACCAGCGCTTTTATCTCGAAATAACAAGATAAATAAGTCAAGATATTGAGAAAACAGTCAGAAATTACTTGTTGTCACGGAAAAACTGAGCAAAATAAAATGTGAAAAAAGGATGTATGTCCACTTAGGGCTTCTGTAATTTTCCTAGTAGTGTGTTGGTTTTGTGTGAAATACTTGAGGTCTAGAAAAAGACTTTCTTATAATTGTTTCTGGCTGGAGGATATGTTACTATTCAATTGGTTCTGTTCAGCTGAAAAGCCTCTTTACAGATCCGGGGCTGCAAAAGCTTTCAGAAAAAATAGGCACATGAGGACTGAGTGGTAATGGAGTGTTTAAAACTGTAATATAACCCGCGAATGGATGAGTGAGAAGCATCAACATGCTCAGAGTTGGAAGACATTAATGTGTCAGTCAGGTAGCACTCAGGATCATGCAGTGTCTCAGACTGTTGCATAGAAATGTAAAGGTTAGTTTATAATTCAGATTGGTTGAAATAGATCTAAGTAATTTTGTGTTGTTCCTATGGTGATAACCACTGCCATGTTAAAGTAACATTCTCTTTGTAACTATTAGTATGATCATTGATGTTCATCTTTTCATGTGTAGGAGATATTTTCATGTTTTTGATGACTAACTTTTGAAAAAACGGTTTGAACTTAATTTACATTTTAAATTTGTAATGTGCTAAATTGGGCTCTATCTTGGCCCAGAAATGTTGATGAAGGCTAAAAAATATTTACTCAGGATTTAGAGAGGAGGTTGGCACATTGAGTCTCCCTTCACTCTGGTTTTCTTCTTCAGTATTAGTAATAGAGTGTTGTTGTTTAATTGAAACGACATGTATCATTAAGTGTGATGATTCTCCACAGTTTAGCCTACAGCATTGAATATCTGAGACAAGAACGTCATTGAACATAGGTGTCTGTCCTATAATAAGTATTTGAAACATGACACACATTTTGAGCACCAATGGGCTTGATGACTAATGTGTCACCATGCACTCTTTAGCTGACGTATATCACTTGGAAAACAGTTCTCCATTCAGGCATTCTCCACTGGAGGGCGCTGTTTGGTAACAAATGTCCATTGGAGCTGACACGGAAGATTTGAACTGAGCTGTGAAAGTGTAAATCTTTCAGTTCCCCCCCCCACACAAACACACACACACACACACACACACACACACACACACACACACACACACACACACACACACGTTGCAGATATTTTATTGCAGAATGACTTTGCACATTTATAAGTTATACTTTCAAGATCTTACAGGAGTTCTCTGAGGCTGAAGTGTGGATGACTCAGAGCTTCAAAGAAACAGTTGGAGAAATTGATCACACCAGAGCAGAGAAAACCCCGGTTCACTAAAGTTTGAGCTGAAAATAAGATGAGAAACACATTTTTATGGGTGAGTCCCTATAGTTTATATCACATTAGTGGAAAATGTGACATTAGTGCCATGGATCACAAGATAAAAAGTCAAACCAGATTGTAATCTAGTGCACTGATGCAATTTATTTGAGGTTTTTCTTTTTGGATTTCTGTTTTTTTTTGTTTTTTTTTTACTTGGGATCTAGTAGCCTATCTGTTTGGAAACCCCATGAATGAAGCTCATAGTCTAACATGGAACAGCATTACGTTTTAAAAATTAAACAAAAACGTCTTAATGGAAGTATGACACCAGTATAAGATATGATGTTTTGACAGTTTTAAGTTCTAGATTTGTAGCCTAATCTTTATAACACTTACAATAAATAGCATTTAGAGCTAATCCTGCCGGCCATATTGTAATATTAATGGACTATAAAACCACACGAGACAAAACAAAAGCTTAAAGTAGGCTATGTCAGAACCATTATATAATAACTCCAGTTTCAAAAAACACTGTTAAATCCCTTCAGGAGTATCAGCGGACTATTACTTTACAAGTGTTATTAGTCATGAACCGCAGAAAGAATAAAATCAACATGTCCGAATAGTTTTACAAGCTTTCTTATATTATTGGACAACGTGAAAGAAAACACAGCAGCCTGCCAGTTTGTGCGCCGCGTAACTGCGCTGCTCAGAGCGATCCAGGCGGGAAGAGGTTAAATTTCTTCTCTGGGAAACATTGTCGGGTCTATTGAGGGGGTAGAAAGGCGCATACCAATTGACGAGCCATTCTGCTTTTCCTTGAATGAAATGCTGTGAATATGAATCCGTGTTTGCCCCCTCGCGCCTGAGCTCCGGGGTCTGCGAAGCGCACGAGGATCTATCCGAGTTGCAGCGGAGGAGAAACGGGGGAAAAAGTGATGGAAAAGTTGCTCTGATCTCGTGTGTGGATCTGGTGGATGAGGGAGGACAGGACTAACTCGCAAAGTTTCCGATCTCGAGTGACAGATTCAAAACTGGACTGAGATAATGTGACTGCAAGGACAGAGCGTTTACGCGTGGATTACAGCGACCGCTCGTGTTATTTTACGCACTTTTAACTCAAGTTTCAGTTTCAGTGGATTTATTATTTTGTCCCTTTTTACGCACAAAGGAACTAAATGATTTGAATGAGATCGTCTGACTGGTCCGAGCGCACAGCTGCAACGGGATGAAATCAAAAGGACAGCGCTCCTCTGCTTCTCTGTTCTTTCATACTTTTAACACATTTCTCCATTCAGTTCATTTGATGTACTGATACGGAGCATGTGCTGAAATATCCAGCTGTTTGTACTTTTTATACAATTATTTTTGTGGTCTTCTTCCATAAAAAAAGAAGCCTAAACAAGCTCTCGATTCACTGCGTTTGGACTGTTTTCATATTTCACTTTCTGTGACTCTAAAACTAAAATCTGGATGTTCAATGGATTTTAAGTTTTTGTTCTGCAGTTTGACATGAAGGAGCGGATGCCTGAGTTGTGTTGTGAATAATTTGGATTACTCTATAACATTTCTCATAAAAGAGACGTTGAATGATGTCTCCAACTTCTATTGGATTTGTAATTCTGTTAGGAATTCTCCATGTGTGCTCAGGTAAGTCTGTGACCGTTTTTCCAAAGTTGTCCGTCAGATTTGACCTTAGTTTTTTGGGGGGGTCTTAAGTTAATTAAGTAAGAAAAAATAGAGGATAATAAAAAACAATGTATCTCTTAAATTATTAAGGCTCTATAATGCTAAAAGAATACAATACATTTGGAACAAATCAGTGTATTTGAATGAAACTCAAGTATTAATTTGTTTTACTAGAATGCGCCCTCTGTAGAAAATGGTTGCTGTAGGGCACATGTATACACAAACTTTCCCAGCCATCAGAACAGACTTTCTGAACATTGGACTCTAGTTAAACTGTGTGTTTCAGCAGGCTCATCTGTAGTCATTTTCAGTTTCATGCTGTGAAATAAAGAAGGCAACCTTCTAATACACACAGGAGTGAACATTTTCTCCATTGACCAAGGACTCTCAGGGTAAAGGGGGGTTGTGTAACTTTGAATAGCTGAGCACACATAAAGTCATATATAAAGTGGTGCAGCCATGTGGGATGTGTGCAGAGAGAAGCTATCATCCTTCATACAGACAGCACAAACCCCTGTGGAGACCATGTTTCCATGCATGTCGCCCTTTCTGCACATGCATGACTCTTATTGCTGAGTGCAACATTTTCTACATCTTCTTCATATTAACATGGTCGGCTTCTACAATAAGAGGGTCTTGTTTCCTTTAACTGGTTGTTGGTCTATTCTGTAAAATCAAATGTATGCCATGTATACAGCTTCTGTATGTGGAGCTACAGCAGCTTCTGTCTTTGTCTTCTTGTATTGTTTGTTACACATTATTCCTCCTCACCATCACATGGTGGTCTTTATAGAGCTTCTGGACCATGATGGCTGGAGTTTTCCAGGTCACTTGCTTCTGTTATGAGGAAGCAAATGTCTTACACCCTATTATAAGACATTAGGGGAAGTGCATTGTGAATGGGAGCCACTGGGGCGTTTCACACAAAGAAAAGCTTGCACAAAAAGCTTTAAAAAGAAATAGGACAGTTTAAGACAAAAACACTGCAAATGCCCAGGCTGTTTTTGACCCTGTATTTGAGCTCTATAACACACCTATACAATTACCTGTAAGTAATGATGTAATTGTTTTCAAGTTGAAACCTGAAAAGCCATTTTGGCGTACCTGTCCAAACTGAAAGTCTGCATCCAGATGTCCCTTAAAGTGAATGATCTCTGCATAAAAAAAAAAAACTGTGAAGGCTCAAATGTGCTGGCTGTGACAGACAGTTCTACATTCATTTTCTGGTTGTCAAGTTTGTCCATTTATTTAGTCAGCGTCTTTCTGCAGGATTTCATCTTTCCATATTCAAATGTTGTCACTGATTCCTGATTGGTTTCCTGAATTGGGTCCTTGTTTCCTGAAAAGAAGCAGATTTCTGGTGCTTCTGTTAAAACCTGTGAACCTCACAGTCATTTGAGGAAACACTTTGTCACACCTAAACAGGAAGCAGGGTCAGAGATCAGCGTTAAGAGCTATAGGTGGTGGCTCCATGCGCTTCACCCTCGGCCGAACCATGAGCCCCTAATGGTCCAGTCCTCTGAGAAAGACCTTCAGACACCAAGGTTTCCAATTACGCCTCGCTGTGGGATGTTTGCTGGAGAGAGGCGTGAGAATGGGGCCTGCTAATAGAGATGACCAGACAGCAGATTCTCAGAGGATTGCTCTTGGATTAGACACTAGTGTCAGGAAAATTGGATTACACGCCACTTGCCAGGAAAAGGTTTTATATTTGCAGCTAATTGGGGGTTAACAACTTCATTCTGGTGTATGAGAAGGTATTAAATCTCTCTAGTTATCTCTCAGTGGTGTTTGATAACTTCTCTGTGGATAAAATCGAGATTATTCTCACATTGCTGGCCTGCTTGTATGAAAGTATACTTGTAAGTGTGAAATAGAAGAAGAGAGAGATGAGAGGACCTTTGCCCTCGTTGAGCTGGTGGTGACTTGCTTATTGCTGCCCTGCTCAGTCTGAAGGTTGTAAATTGATACCTCCATCTATCATGCCTGGCCCTGTTATCAGGCGATCTGTCCTCCTGCTATACACTAAATGGTTGTTATCTCTCCTCCAAGTGCTCGTCAGACCTTTTACTCACCTCAGAGGGGCTGTTCAGATGAGGGCAAGAGGTGGCACACTCACAACGACACTCCGGATTATGTTGAGGAGATAAGAATAATAGAAATTAAAAGGCAATTTCAAGGCAAATAAAAAAAAAGAAAAGAAAACAATGTTGTTGAGGACCCAAGCATAGAAGTAATTTAAATATTGACTCTGGTGGGTAGTGCTCTTGTAATCAGCCCTTGATTTCAGCAGCACCCACTCCTCTAGGTCCTGACAAATTGACTTGTAAGTGCTGATAAATTGCAGAGCCCTTCCACCTCCTACATCATGGCCGTATGACAGCACACAGCGGGCTGCGGGGCCAATTAATGACCAGAGAGCACAGGTGAGAGCCATCTCTGTCGCCCGTCTGAAGCCCAGAACATACTCATTTAAGACAGCCTCTTTCCTTCAGCATCACTCCCAATGTTTCAGTTTTGTGAAATAGAGTTCTTCTATTTCAAAAATCCCCCAGTTATCATGTTGTTTCTGAGAGTTTAACCTTCTGAACTGAAGCTGTGTGAAGCAGTTGGCGTCTTGAGAAACAGGAGAGAGCCTCTTACTCTTAAGTAAAGAAATCTCACACCTGTGTCTGGTGACAGTGTCCATAAAGCTGTATCTTTATAACTTCCACTAATACACATTAATCTGATCCTAATCCAAATCAAGCAGGATTTTACACCCTAAGATCCAGGATTAGGCCGTCTTTGGCTTAGCGAAGCCGCATGGAGGAATGCAGGAGGGCAGGCCGTTACCTCTTCCTGCTCATGAGAACTAGCGGCTAAGTCATTAATGAGTGTCTATATAAACATTTCAAAGCAGTTTGTTTGAGGGCAGATAATTAGGAGGTGACTCCTAATGATCTGCTTTCCCCCAACCGCTCTTCCTTTAATGACCCAAAAGCGCAGCTTAATTGGATTAATTAACAAATCCATCAGACGTCAATAGTTCATAATTTCTGAGGCTGTGGCTCGACTGATACATGCGTCTGCACAGGGAATCAGAGGATTTAGATTAATTTAGTAAAACTAAGGGTACATCCCACTGCCCTCTGTTTCAACCTTTTCGAAATTCCTCAGGAATTAACGACAGTGTATCACCAGCTTCAGTTCAGACAGCCAGAATTGAGTAGATTTCTGCTCATGGCTTGCTGATAATGTTCTGACTCATTTAGCACGTATCACTATGACTGTCAAATTGTCCGTCAGTGTAAGCTGTAAAAACGTACAGCCAGACAGAGTTAAGCCGTCTACACTAAGAATACTCCGGAAAATAACTTCATAGAAGCGTTTTAGTCTGGAGCTGGCTGATAGTAGAAGGCATGTTAAACTCACAGGTCAGTCAGCCAGGGTAAATGCATCTTGTTCCCACTGTTGACATAGAGGAGGAATTTACCTTCAGCCAATCTTAGCAGAAGTTATAAATGTCTTGTACTTATGGGATAAAAAGTGTTGTTGGTTTCTGTCTTGGTACACAAACAGCACACTTGGACACTAACCACCAAGCTAACAATTGCCCAAGCTTTGCCTCCAGTTATGAAAAAAGCAAAGAGTTTGAATAGTAGACAGTATTGCACGAGCAAATTACATAATCCTAATCCTCATTTGATTCTGTATTTTTCATGCACGTTAACTTGATCAAACTTCAACATGGATTAGCTTCCTCATGACTCCGCTAATATAGATGTGAGCGAGACGGGGAGACAGAAAGGAGGGGGTGTGTGTTTGTGTATGTGCAGGGTGGCAAAAGGAGGCTTAAGGAATCTCTTCATCCTCTTACCCATCCCCCGCTTTTTTGTCTTTTTTTGTTTTGTCCCAATTTTTTAAGACTTGCCTTTTTTGTGGCTGGTCAGCGTAGAGCCTTCCTTCAATAAAGTAGGGGGGAAAAGCCTGTGGGGATGGGGAGGCTGCATTGTGTCGCCTTAACGGGGCGATTGTAAGCCATGGAGGAGGGGAAGGGAATGCTTCATGAAGGGCTGAGGGTGCGTGAGGAGTGTAGTAGAGGAGGGGGTGGGGGGGGGCAGCGGCTTCACAAAGGCTACCCCGGGGTGTGGACGGGAGGGGAGAGGAGGGAGGACAGAGCAGTCAAACATACCATGATACACCAGCTCAGGGAGTACCCTTGATCTGGCTCTGTGTGCTCACATTGCATATTCTCTCTGGTCCCTCATGGCAGGGAAAGTGCTGATCAGGGTGGTGTTGGTGGTAGTGGTGTAAAAACTGTGAGGCAAGGACACTTTTCTTTTAAAGGTGGACATCTGGGGAAAGGTGAGGTTTCTTTTTAAAAGTGCTGAGTGAATAAATGATCTCCTGTGGCTTTGAGGGTTTGGTTTGGTGAAGCACATCCCACATCCCCTCATGTATCTAAATCTGCATGCTCAGGAACTCCCAGAAGGTTTTGCCCTGGGCCTTGCAGTTAGCTGTGGTGGAGAAGCAATGCTATGCTACCGTGGGGAGTTCTGCCTTACGCATTTTAAAAAGGCTCAGACCTCCCTCCCATTCATTTTCTCCACTGGAGGAGACGGAGAGGTGGCATTGAGGACAGCCTTTTCCCCCCAGTATCCTTCTTTTCTTCCTCGCTCCCCGAGCTCAGGCCTCCTCCTGGCCTCTGTGACCATTCTATTAGCCTCACACTGCAAGGCCTGGATACACTTTTGAAATGCTAAACCTCTCTTTTGGTTATAACTGACAGGGGAAAATACCATTAAAGAGGCTGAGAGGAATAGATTGAATTAGCAGTTAAAAGAGAGACTGCTAATTAGTTGATTAATGTCTTTGGTTCCTCCCCCTCTTAGCTTTAAGATTCCCTCTGTAGACAAGGTTCTCCTGCACAAACAAACATTATTTCCTGCTTATTTTTAGTAATGAAACATTTATATTTTTAATCTAGACAGTGCAATTAGTGCGTTTGGAGATTCACGTTCAAAAGCCACTGTCACCTCGAGCTGCATCAGCAACTTGCGAGATCCTGGGGGCTAATTCTGTCACACAAAGGGGGCGATAAAAGTAGGAGAGAGTGCTGGAAAACATAATTAATGAGAAGGTGACCTTGAAATTCACCATTAGGACTGCTTTCAGAGCTGCTCCCACCATTCAGCTGTAACCATGGCAAGGAGGATTCATTTAAGAGGGTGAATTTCCGACATGTAAATACAAAGCTGCACACTGTGTGGAGATTAAGTCTAATCCTGACTTCCTACTTTCTGCACGTTTTACTTAAATCTTATGTCACTTTTGAAATGAACAAAATCCCTAACGCTCTCTCCTATATTTTCCTTGCTTTAGATAAAGTCTGTTTTGCAGCGTGTGAAGCTGCAAACACTGCTGGAACTCTTGAACAGGAGCCATACTTTTGACTTCCACTTAAAGCTGCAGGATTTTAACCAACTCCAAATGCTTTTAAAGTATATTTTTCTGTTTTGAAAGAGCTGTTTATCAGTCCTACCTTTCACCATTTCATTCTCCTCCCACTTTACACTCTCTCTCTCTCTGCCGGCCACATCCTGTCTCACTGCTTATACAATGAAAGCTCTAATTGAATAACAATCGTCGTCACCGGGTGAGAGACGGGTTCTTCAGGCTTTAAGCGCTGGATTGCTTTTTTTTTTGCCTATGGCTGCACGTCTGTCACCAAGTCTTAATCGGAAGCTTTATCGTTCAAACTATAAAACGTGTGCTTTAGGTTTAGAGCCTCACCTCTGCTTCTCTACATGCACTTGGCTACATATCATGTTGGCTCAGAAGCCAGTGTAACAAATGATGTGAAGGTGCTCTGTCATAAATGCTGTCCTACTTGATGGTTGTGATTCTTACCAACATTCAGTGTTGACAGGCGGTGTTCATCCCGTCTCATTATGTCCTCTAATCAGAGCACACTATTCACTTCTGTCTCAACCTTTGCTCAATGCTTTCATGATTATGATGGGCCCACTTTTGACATCTTGAAGAGTATTTGGCTTCCTCTTTCTGGGGAGTGTCTTCTCTCCCATTTCTCTTTGATTGAGCAGAGCTTACACATATTTTCTCCCCTTTATATTCAGACATTCACGGCACACGTTGGCCTTATAACCATGAAATATTTGTCTCTTTTCATATGACAGGGAAGACTGAACCCTTTTTGCCAGATACTTATAAAGTATACATTATGGATTCAAAAACCTATAAAATATTGTCTGAAAAAATCTTTATTGACTGCCTTTCTGTTGATCAGTTTTCACAGCGTTTGGAAACCCAAACCCACAACAGCCTGCTCACTATGTAATGACGAGTTTATTCACATAATAGTGAGCATCTAAAAGCATCAAAAATTAGTTTAGACCCAAATCAAATGTTTACCCTTGAATTAACACAATTAACCAATCAGAGGGAAAATCAACTATCATTTCACAGTGTTAGCGTCGACCATGGGCTATGTGTTACTGGCAACAAATGTTGAATACGGGCCGGAACTCTTTATTTTCATCTTCATGAGTTCTTATGTGGCACATGTTGAGTTTTAGCAGGGGGGTTTTACTATCCATGTATTTGTACTTTTGCTGAAGCTAAAACTACAGAGCTGTCATGAAGCATTGCATTCTAAGACTTCAGAGCAAGTCTCAGCCAGTGTTACATGTTTATGCTTACTTTTATAGATTAAAAGCATTCTGTAACTTACCATTTAGTGACCCATTCAAATGATAAATTCTGTCTTGAAAGAGCTATTTCTTTCACTTCTGATTCCCACTCAGGAGAGTCAATGATTCTGTTAAGGGCTGAACTACAATATTTATCACATGCATATTACTGTGTGCTGAGCCAAATAGATGTCAATCAAAACTGGATAGGCCATGCCTACACAGTCTTGAGAAGTGGTCTAAACTGGAAGCATTAAGACTCTGAACTTTGTCATCAAAAATGCATTTTTACTTTTTTAAGCCATGTTTCCAGAGGCCTTAAAAAAGAAGTTTGGAAAATCAATATCATTCAGTGTCTGTGGAGGAGACAGATCCTCAGTGTGCTTATTTCAGCCTCCTAAACTCCGTTGGTGATAGGGATATTTAGTTTCTTGCATGTGTCATCACAGCTGTCTTCCGCTGATCTGCTTTCCCCTCCGTCTCCAGCTCAGCAGGAAAACAGGGCTTCCTTTTATTCAGAAGTCTGACAGTATATCTGCCGTCAAATGTCAAAAACTGACAGAGGGGAATCAGCAACTAGGATTCATTATGATAAAGTCGTTTTGGGATAGAGCATGAAAAGCAAACGGTCTTGGGTTGGAAACACTGTGTACCTGGACAGTTGGTATGTGTTTTTAAGGAGACGTGGTAAGTGGATGCTGGCAAGTCGACAGACCAGTGAGCAGTTGTCTGCAGAAGGAAATTTAATTTCAATGCCAGACTGGGCACAGTCTCCCCTCTGTGGACTTCGAGAAAAAGGCTTCTTGGCACACTTGGCCCCTTCATTAATTTTGACCAAATATTTACTGTGCATCACATGGCATGCCTTACATCCCACTTTTGTTTTTCCAAGCCAGGTTTGAACAGTTTGGGGCGATTTGTGTTCCATTTGGCTGGACTCGGGCCATGCCCCGCTCAGCAGGCCCGTACTGCTGTCTCTGGGATCCTGCCACATGAGAAACTGGCTCCACTGAGTCTTAACCTACTCTGTGCCTCTGGGAGCCACGTTTCACTTTAATAATACCTTCTACCCACAGCTACACTGCATGAACCACGCTCACATGTATGCATGCACATGCACAAGCTTTCACACATTGACAGGCTGATGCTATGTGCTCCATGCTTACCCTTTTAACCTAAAGGGTACCACAGGGAAATGTGCCAAGTTTCTGCACTCATGGCATTACAGCTGTGCCCTGGTCTGAATGCTGTAACTGAAATTCCCTTTCAACAGCCAGCTGTCTGAGATTTGCTTTAGAATGTGTTTTGCCGGACTTTTAGAATAGCCTACATAAGGTCACCAGCTCTGCTCTCTGGGGCTGTAATTGAACACTGATCCAGCAGCAAGCCTGTATCATCCGCTGCCATCAGCTAAATAACATTTAAAAAGCATTAGGTGCTTTTTGGCCGTGCCTGCTTCAATTCACTTTGGCTTCTCTACAGAGCTGCTCTTTTTCTTGGCACCCAGCCTAAATGCCATACTCCCTGTGGCTGAGCTGTGCCAGCTGAGCGTGCTGGTCCTACTTCCTCCTCCCTGCTCATCAGCCCCTCCCCTGCAACCTACCCTATTCCCCTCATGGACTGTTACAGGAACAAAAACATTGGAGCTGGCTGAGAGATTGACCTTGATGGAAGCCGACCATTGCGCAATATTGTTATTGATGCAAAACTGAGAAGACAGCAGACGTAGAATTCTATCACCCGTGTTCTGTTTGCATGAACCCTGTAATGATTGCATAATAAGTGTGAAGTAGATATACCATACCACTACTTAAAATCGTCTTTATAATCCTTGCTTTTCTCATTAGTTTGTTTCTCAAAATGCTCAACAAAGTGGCTATATAGTTTATTAATCTCTGAAGGATTCTATGTCTAGCAGCTCATGTTAAAATAAGTCAACAGTGAGACGCCACTATCCCCCTGTTGGGAAATAAATGCAGCAGTATATTCAATTACCCCCGCTTCTCCCATGCTGTTTGTTGAACGCTGCTTTGATGTATCTCTGAGATTGCACTGGTCAGACCTCATTAAAAACAGCTAGAAAACAAAACAAGAAGTAATTGCCCACTTGCACTCTCCAAACCTTGCCTGTGCTGCATACAGAAGTAAAGCCTATTTATCAAGGGTCGAAGCATGGCTCATATTAATTAGGGGGATCCACTCTGCTGAAGGAATGACATCCTTGACAACGGTACTGGAGCTCTTTCTGGCCGGGTTTTCTTCTTAGGTCACCACAGTGAATATTCAGGGTCAACCTGAGGAGCCTGAGAGTCTACTCAAAGTCAAAAAACAGACATGCACATTGTGACCAGAATGATAGATAAATGCTAGACAGACTGATTCACACACACATATAGACAGACTGGCTCTTTTCACGTGTCCATCCTGCTCTGTTCAGCCCATCTGCCTGCACGGTCTCCAGAGCCAGTTTGACAGGCAGCTTTCCTAACAAGCATTCCAGTCTCTTCCACCACAGATTCCCTCCTTGTCTCAGTGAATGGATATAATAAAGCATAGGAGCTGTGTTTTTATCCTGCAGGAATGAGTTCTGCCCTCGTGGCCTTCTTGCAGAGTTTGACAGCTTTTATTTGTGTCTAATGACACTCGCTGGAGCAGCTTGGCATCAGGAGGAGCTATAACTCGTGCACAATTGTGTCCCCTGGGTTTCTGTTGACAATTCATTATGTATAGTATATTTTCCTCTTGTCATGTCTCTCCATAGTTACGTCCTTTTGTCATGCTGCTGACAGTAAAAGGGATATACATTCAGAATAAAGCCTTATTTGCATTGGAAAATGCCTCATGCTTCTACGGAGTTCCCATTCTTAATTTTAATGCAACAAAAGTTTCTAAAAACGTACAAAAACCTTAGAAGGTGTTTCTTGAGCATCAGCAGTCCTTTATTATATTACCATCATGCCTGGTGTTGTGAAAATGTGTCAGTCCTGGAGCAGCAGTGGAAATACTGTTCTTATTGTTGTAGCTCCAGATGGGCGCCTCAGAGCAGGATGGACCCCAGCCTCCCAGAGGAGCACTCCTCTGCTGGCGCTGTCTTACTCCTCGGCTTCCATTGCCAGGGGAGAAAAAGGGATGTGTTCCCTGGCTGACACGACCAGGAGTCAGGGCTGCTGCTCCAGGCCTAGGAGGTCTTTGTTGGATCCCATCCTGATGAGAAAAAAATTATTATGCCTAAGGCCTTGAGCTTGAAAGCAATGTCCCAAGCAAGGGAGGCAGAAATGCTTTTTAATGGTGTCATCAGCAGATTCGTCACCTCCTTTAAGTCACATAATGTAAGAAGAAAGCTTATCACAATATGATGCTGATGGATCTTAAAAACATATCACAACAAGATGAAAGTGGAGCAGATTTTGAGGTTTACAATTAGTTTAACTTAGTTTTATACGATACTTTCTCTGTTTACTACAGGCTGCACTTGGTGACTGGCATTGTCGTCTTTTTCTGTGACTTATATTGCATTAACAAGAAATGAAGTAGTTCTTATGGTTAATGGGTGCACTCATGTAATATCAGACTGGTTTAGATTATTATTGGAAAAAGTAATGATTTTGAGTTTTCCAATTTGTACCTGGCAGCAAAAAAATCTTTCAAAAATATTTTTGAGTTAATTTATCTTATTTGTCATCTTGCATCCTGTAATGTGATGATTACGTGCACATTGCATTATCACTGCTGAAACAATGTATGAGACAGCCCTATAGGATAATTTCTAATTGTTGGAATGAAATAAAAAAAATGATCAAACTAGTTGTGTTGGAAGCCTTTTAGCGCTGTAGTTACCACAGCTTTGTTCTGATTTCCCCCTGACCTTGTTCAGTGTCTGTGCCTGAATAAAAACAAAGGTTCTTTGTGTCATGTTTACACTGCACCCTGCAGAAGCCATATTTCACTCAACTATCAATAGAAGCTTTGTGATCTTCTACAAGAATCAAGACTGTATTGAGTTTATATAGAAACAAGTAAAGCTAAACAATCAAATAGTGCAGTGTTGGGTTGCAGTGTTGTGTATAAACTCTCAGGTAGTCAGTTTCATGTGTGCTGTGATTAAAAAAAGCACAGATTTGGACGCTGGTATACTATTTTTTGGAAACTGATATCTCTTAAGTGCTGCAGTAGCATCAGCGAGGTAACCTTAACCCGTTCTGTTTGCTAAACGGAGACAAAGAGATGAGAAAAGAAAGAGGCTATAAAGATATCCATCACCCCCCCTGCAAAACCCCACCTCTGGGTCCCCATACACACTCTCGCACACAAACACACAGGGCTCTAATCCTGCCTCTCAGGAGTGTAAGCGATAGCCTTGTGTAACATTAAAAACAGGTCCGATCTGATGCAACTGGCAGAGTCATTCAAGCAGTGCATTCCAGGGTGGGATCCTGATGTGGAAACGCTAAAAAGATTCAGTTTCACTTTCCTGTTAATGTCATCTGATCAGCAGGAGTACGCTGCCTCGCCTTTTCTCTCTGTTTCCGTCTCTCCGTCTTATCTCTGCCCTCTCTCGCTGTTATCGTCTCTAATTCAACAGAAAAGGGTGCCTTTTCTTACCCTTCAGTCATTCACAGGCCTGCACTGTCCCGTGAAGGCGTGTCTCCAGCCTCGAGGGACACGCCCTCTGCTCTTATCTCTGCCATAAATCCCTCTTAAGTCCCCTAATCGCAGATTAATGGGACTGAAGATAGGGAGTGCCCTACTGTGCTCAGCCTTCCTTATCACAGACCAATATTCCACGTCTGTGCCGTTGCTCAGCTGGACATCTGATATGGGGCGAGATGATATGGCTCAGGCTCCTGCAACACCTCTCGATTTTAGCGTCTGTCTTTATGAGATTCTGCGACCTTGATCTTTACGAGGGAAATAAAATCTCACTGCTAGATTGCTCATATAATCACATGCAACCCGAGGCTGGGATCTTTGTTCCATTGGACTGAATGACCCAGTATTGTGGAGTTGTTCTCTATGTTGTATCTAAATTGGCCTTACAGTCCCTCTCCCCTGTGAACTCTCAGGGGTAAAGGGCAGCTGCCATGGCTCCTTTCTGCCTACTCGTCTGTCAAGTTAGGAGGCATTAAAAAGAGCTGTAAGAGATCAAAGCACTTTTAATTTTAAAGTCAGAGAATCATTGGGCCTGAACGTCTTCTAGGTGTTTTTTTTTATGTCTGTCTTCTGGTCTGCCTTCCTGTGATTAGTGATAAAAATGCAGCACACATGAAGTTGCCCATGGGTGTGACACCAGCTCTTAATTGCAAACGTGCACTGTTTAAAGAATGACCCTGGCTCTGATAGAGCTGACCCTGTTGGTTTGTTTTTTTGTCCAGAGGCTGCCCAGACTCTTATTCTTATTACCTGGGACTTCTTCTGATTTCAGTCAGAATAGTTCAATTGCTTCCTCCAAATAGAAGATTGATGCATTGCAGTCTTGTTGTTGTCGTTATTGCTAGAAGTGATAAAAGTTGGACTCATCTGAACAGGTCCAGTCTTGTTTGGTATATGCTTTATGAATTATATTTTCAATGTGCTACATTTTTAGAAACAATGAGCACATAATCCGAGGTAACATCTCTTTTTTATTTATGTTCAGAAGCTGTCACAGTCCTTCCTCAGTCCTCTCTCTCCTTGCAGTTATAGTGCATTAATTTAGTGTTCTTGCATGTGGAGCACCATGTCTGCTCTCACAAACAGTGTACTGGTGTTAAAGTTTGCTGTAAAATTGAATGAAACTGTTGTAAATTGATGTTAGGTACTTAAAGATATAATTATTCTTGGTCATCTTAAGTTATACAGAGCCACGGATGGATGGCACCCTGGATCTAATTGACTTTCAAAGTTGATGGTATACTTTGCATGATTTGTAGCAGTTTGCTTGTTATGCCTATTAGGTTTATATCAAAATTGAGAAATGTAGGCTTATCTCCTGGAATATAGATTTACATTCCATCCACTCATGTTGCATGGTGAAAATAAAGTGTAGCCCCAAGACACAGATGAATCAATATGAAGCTGGTAGCCAAAATGTTAATATACAGTGTATATGCTCTAATGGCCAGATGGATGACCTTGGATTCTTCAGAACCATCACAAATCATGTGATTATGCCCTGTCTATCAATGATGTGTGGGGGAAAGAGCCCCACACATCATTGATAGAGTGGGCAAAAAACCCTGGAGGTCTTGATGAATCCTTGGATGCTTACAGACACTGTGCATGTAGGGGTCAGTGTCTGGGTCTGGACCCTTGTGGTGGCTGCATGGTTGGATCTGGAGCTGTTAAATGTCTGTTTTATTGTTGCTTTTGGACTCTCGTGGTTTGTTGTTCATTACTGAGATTGCTCATAGCACTGAGAGAAAAGTCAGAGAATTGTTGGTTTTTTTAATTACCTCCACTGCAAGCAAACGCTCCCTCTAGCTGAATTTAACTCTGTGTGTGTGTGTGCAAGTAATTGAGAAAAAAAGAAACACACAGAGCGCTCCAGCAAGCGAGAGGGTTAAGGGAGAAGGAGAATCTCGCCTCAGGCACCAATCGATCAGATCCTAGCAGTAGAAGTCCCAGCTTCCCTTTGGTGCGGCTGTGTATTGCATTAGCTCATCTCACATTTTCTGTCTGCAAGCGGAGAAGGAGGGGGGAAGAGGGGGATAGAAAGTAGGAGAGAGGGCGGTTGAAAGCAGCAGAGGAGAAGGAAGGGCAGCGCTTTGAAATAAAGGAAGGGTTAGAAGACTCAAAGTAAAGCGAGAAAGAAAACATGTACAGTTGGGTTCAGAAGCGAGGTGTTCACTCTGCTTTTTTCTTGTTTTTCCTTAGCTTTTGCCTTCCAAGTTTTCTTGAGGCAGAGAAGGAGTACAGTGAGCTTGTTGGCTATTTTTTTAAATCATGCACCTGTAGAGAGAGGGGCATGGGAGAAAAATCCTCAGCGCTGCCTCTGATTTTTTTCCCATGGTGATGGGTAATGGAGCTGAAATAACAGGGGTCATTCAAAGTGTCTGTGGAGATCAGCACGGCACACATGCACACACACATAGGCCTATTCTCTCACACACATATACCTGTAGCACACAATGAATTTAATCAGAGACAAGGCAAGCATAATAGCATTGTGTAACTGATACATGCTTGCACCCACTCACTGCTCAAAAACACGCACACCCTCCTAGGAATCACACACAAACACTTCTTAGATTTCTCCAAGAACTGCTGAATATTTATTTACAAGCTTCTATGTAATATGATACTGTAACCTACAGTATATTGTATTCCTAGTCTGCATTTTAATCCTGCAGTAATCATCTACGGCAAACAGCCGCTGATCAAACACTGCACAGCTTTCCTCACAGCGGGCCACATCTAAATAGTTAATGGTTCCTCCAGAAAACCCCAAACTTCAGACCATTTCAAATTAGAGAGGAGCCATCTAAATCAGGAAGGGGACGGGCAGAGCAGATAGCGGCGGAGCTCTTCAAAGTCCTCTTTAATAAAACATATTAGCCTGCCTTGTCTGGTGAAGGGCGTTGGCGGTGGTGGTGGTTGTGCAGTTGGTGAGGTGGTAATGGGCCTGTGTGAGTTAGCATAGTGAGGCGTGTTAGCTCCAGTATGGTGCCCAACCAAAGGGCTGGACCTTGTTAGCATATGGTCTGCAGGTTCAAAAACTAGTAATGGGAACAGATTGCAAATGAGGGTTAATTAGCTCAGTGGTGGTTCAGGCAGCTCCAAATGCTAGGAAGTACAGACATGTATTTTTTATAAATAGTATTCAGCGTCGGATAGCAGCCTGATGCATTCATGCTGAACCATATGCAGCTATCTCTAGTTCTCCATCTGTTTCTGTCACTCTCTCAGAAATGCTTTAATCTCTACAGATATAGGCCTAGTTTTAACAGTGTCAATACAAAGACAAATAACAAAAACTGTTTCAGAAAAGCAGGGCTTTTTGTACAACTTTGTCTTATATGTTGACTTTCCACAAGATAAATAATTACCTGTTAGCTCATATTTTAGCTAAGTATACTGTTAGCTAAGAAATGGATAAAAGCTAACATTTGAGTTTGTTTGCAACATACTGTGTTGTAGAAACTTCTGCTACATTATTAGCTAACCGTATTGTTAGCTAGGAAGTGATCAAGCGCTAACATAGACTTTTGTCAGGTTATCAAATATGCTGTTTACATTCCTTCAGGATTTTTTCTATAAATTGTCTTTTCAGTTCCTTATTTACCGTGTGAAATGATAACAATGGTCAGATTTCCTACAAATAAACAATCTTCTTCCTTGTAGACATAACTAGTCTACAACTTAATAGCATTTGAAGTATCCATCCTGAGCATGAAATCAGAGAAATGTGCCACAGTGTGCATATGGTGCAATGTGTTTATTTCATTTTCACCATAATTGCAATTTGTCACCAATAGTTTTAGTTCCCATATGTGTAGCTTATGAACATGAAACCATATTAGTGGCAGAGATAAAAACAGATCTAAGTTTAGGACTGACTGTAAAGGACTCCTGATCATGTTGTCCTTCATTGGGCTACTGGATTAATTATACTTCACTGGCCACACTACACTACACTTCATTTGCATTGAAGTGATTAATCTTTCCACAGAGCTGTCACTGATTATGCTGACTTTACCTAAAAGATATGGCGAACACAAGAAGATGCCTCCTCAGCAGCACCAGATTTGTAGGGTGTCTTGGGTGGGGGAAGGGCGGAGGGCACAGAAACGAGGCAGTGTGGCAAGTTCACGGGATGCTGGGTAAATTAATTGCGGGCCTGTGCCTCCAATTAGACTAGACTCTGTTTAATTGGCAATGAATGGGCTCCAAAGGCCTTATGCTGAGAGATACGGGGAGTAGCGGAAAAAAAAACTCTCCGTCACATAGACACTCACACTCATACACAATTGTGTGTAGTAGCACAATGTGTTCACAACCATCAAGTCCCACCCTTCAGGAATTAACAACAGGAAGCTAATTTGCATGTAAAGCAGGATGATAGCCACAGCTGACTGGTTGGAGAGAGCAATTGTAATGGCCTGAGATAGCACTGGGGTGTTAACCCCAATGGCACTGCTGTTGGCACTGCTTTTAGCTGTTCTGTCTTCCCCTCAATAGTGTAATCTCTGCTCCTGCCCCTTCTTTGTTGCTTAGCTATGCAGTGCGTCTTTATCTTATCGTTTATCTCTTCATTTCCCTCTACCTCCAAGGTGTGTCTTATTCTTGTTTACTGTTGACCTCTTTTTTTTTTCTGCTCTTTGATCCGATAAATGGCAGTCACATTGCTGAAGCAGTGACAGGCTTAAGTAAAGGAAATGATACTGTAAAAGGGTGACTTTGCTCTCATTGACTTTCATGAAAAGTGCCTGTCAGTGTTCCTTCAAAACAGCAGTGCTATTTTCAATTCATGGTATGTTGCTGTTAAAAACAAATATCTGTACAATTTGTGTAGGAGTCAAGATGTATTTGGAACATTAATATTCATATGTGTATATAGTGTGTTACTCAGCCTAAGAAGTTGACTTCTGTGACCCTGGAGATGGTCAAAAGCACAAAACTGCATAATGGGTTGACATGTTCACCTAACAGTCAATAATTAAGGCAGGAAAACACTGTCGGTGTTACTCAAAAGTATTGGAATACTAACCCTGTATGGTGACCTCTCAAAAATGCCTCATTACGTAGGTTTATTACACATTCAGAGTGAGATATAGTTGTCTAAACAATTGGGGTATCCAGTAAGAGAAATCCAGAAATACCTGCAAATACATAATCTAAAGTCAATATAAATTGGGGTAAAAACTCTTGCAGATGTAATCTTCAACTTTTTTAATTTCTTTACAGGATCCCGTCTGCGCCAAGAAGACACCCCACCCCGGATTGTGGAGCACCCCTCTGACCTGATTGTCTCCAAAGGGGAACCAGCTACCCTTAACTGTAAAGCAGAGGGGCGGCCGACCCCTACAGTGGAGTGGTACAAGGATGGAGAGCGGGTGGAAACGGACAGGGACAATCCCCGATCTCAGCGCATGCTGCTTCCCAGCGGCTCGCTCTTCTTTCTACGCATTGTCCATGGACGACGGAGCAAACCGGATGAAGGTTCCTATGTTTGTGTTGCCCGAAACTACCTGGGAGAGGCAGTGAGTCACAACGCCTCGCTGGAAGTAGCCAGTAAGTGCAACATGTCTTCCTATTTCTTCTTCGCTTCCAGTGTGGGTGTGAATGGAAGAGTTTGGGTTAAGATGCAGCTGAATAGCAGCTCCAGTTTCCTTCAGTGTTTGTCGCTGAATGTGTTCATTGAGTTGGATAATCTCTTAGGAGATGGGCAGGATGTGTTTGGCCCAGCGCTCTCCGTAGGCCTGCAGAGCCTTTGGGGGAGAAGTGGTCTGATCATTCCAGGGTGAGTGCTCCTCTAAAGGGCCCTTGGTAGGTGGTCAGGAGCCACAATGGGAACAAAGCCTTTTCTGTTATGGTCCTGTTTCTGCTTTTTGTCAGAGAGATAGATATGAGGTTTTATTTCGAAAGGAATGCAATCATTGCATCTGAGTTTAGTCATCTTTTAATGAAGAGCTTTCTTGTACGTTTCATTGTACTCTCAGAGAATTCCTTTCATCGGATGTTACACTCATGCAACAGCAGTCTACTTTGATGTTGAGTGGATTTAATCATCTTGAGGGTCAGCAAGCAATTTTGGAGACATTAGCAACAGGTTTATTCTGCTGGCAGTACTTATGCAATATAAGAAGCAGACATAGTCTCAGTCCTATTGTTAGTGGTGACCTGTGTTGACAAATTTGTTCCCATGATTCTTTAGAGGGTGCTTTGGTTGGTGAGGTCAGCTCTTTAGAATAAGGCTATTATCTTCTTGCTCTCTTGACCGGCTGAGAGTGAAGGCTGAGGACGAGAGCTCAGATATCAACCGCTCTTCTCGCATGCCCAGAGGCTGTCACCAAGCCGCTCACTGTAATCTAATCAAGATGGGGAAAGAGAGAATTGTGTGTTTGAATGTGTGCAAGTGAGTCAATGTCGAGTGTGGGGGGTTGTGGAGTTGGGCATAAGCTCCCAGCCTTGTAAGGCTTGTGTTTTTGGGTTATAGGTGTTTGTTAGGAGAGTAGGTGATTTTTGATAGTAGTGAAGTACAAAGATGAATCAAAGTGTTGCTCTGGGAATGTTGCTTCCTATATTTATTTTATTCATTAGTCCCGGTTAGTGTCTTGTGAAGGACTGCACTTGAAAAGTTAAAGAAGTAGAGAAAGGTCAGCAAAATCTTCGTATTGAACTGCCAAATCTGATACAATCAACAAAACACTAGTTCTGACCTCATAAATCCTGTTTCATCTGAAGTTAGCCAAGCCTGTCAACATAGAAATAAAAATGCAGTCCAAATCATACATAATTACCCAAACTACCTAGAGGAAAATAAATTACATGAAATATTATTATAAGAAAAATACAAAGAAACTCAAATGCTTGGCACACATTAGAAGTTTCCAAAGGTCAGAATGCTAAAAATATTTTCCAAAGTAGTCGATGATATAGAGTGTTTATTTCTGAGGTGGGTTTCTCAAGTAGAAAAACAAGACACTCGGCGGGACTTTTGAGGAGCAGAGTGCAGAGAACCGTTGGCTCAGTCTCAATTTAGGCTGCTTATTCTGTACAAGGTTCAAACAGACCCACAGACCCATAATGACAAGCCACTGTGCTCCAGCAGTCTCTCTCCTCCTCGCTCTGTTGGTGTCTTTCGCTCCCCTCTCTGCAGCTCATGCTTAACTCCATATAATTATGTTGTCGGAGCAACCTGGAAGGATTCCTGATGGAGAAAAAATGCCGTAGAAAAAGAAAAAAGTCTGAGGCAGACTGAAATTTCTCGCCAAAGATTTACTTAAACTCCTGGGTGAAGACCCTACAAACCATGTATCTTTCCCACAAGAGCATAAAAGAAAGTTTGAGAGCTTTTTGGTTCCATGTTGTCATAAAAGGTGCTCATAGGTTATCTTTTAAAAGTTCAACACTTGAAGAGGGGATGCTTTACTCAGTCTCAGTGTAAGTTGAGGAAACTATCAGCCTTTTTATTTCCAATGAAACTCCAAAGAAGGAAGTCTTGGTTTTAATTGTGTTTACTTTTCTTTGCTCTCCCCCTTCTAACCTTTTTACTCTAAAAGCTAAAAACACAACTTTTTTTCGATGTTATTCTAAGAGCCTGGCTCTTACTCACCAGCAATTGTTAATGTAATCCAAGTTTCAACAAGTCCTGTTTTGTCAGACTAGGAGAGCTAACCCAGTTTGTTTGGTTTATCATTAACCACATGAACAGTACAGCCTACAATCTCTCTATCACAGCCTCTTAACCCAAAGCCATGCGCTAATGCATTAACCGTGAATCCTGTTTGACTTGTGTATTCAAACAAGCTTAAGACGGGATTCTTTTCCTATTAGGTTATTGCTTTTTTTGTGTTAGGGATGTGGACGTCAAATAAAGAGCTTCCTTTGTCCATAAGGCTGATAAAGAACTCAGGTTAAGGCTACAGTGAAATTTGACCTACATTGTTACAAAAAAGTATTCCAAACTTTCCATGACCTTTGAAGTATTAAATGCCAGTTGTGTTTTCACTTAAGTGAAAGACATGAAAAAAAAAGGTAAAATAATTTTAAAAATCACAGAAAACGTGTTCACCATTATATCGCAGAACTCTGTACTGTATATCTGGTGCTCTGTCACTGCTTTTTTTCTTTGTGGCCCTGAGTGTCTCTATGAATAGCTTGTGTCCTTTCCCCTGGATGCAGAGATAGTAAAGTGAGGTAATGGACGGCACACTGCTCCACTTCAGCAGGCGATAACCTCAGGGCTGGCTGTCTAGCGGCCTGGCTGCCTGCACAGTGCTGACCGCATCAGGCTGGCTGTAAGTCTTATGTTGACACACACACATACACACACTCCAGAGGCATAGTTTACTTTTTACAGCTACTAACAACAGAAGCAAAGGGATGTTTACTTGAATTCGGTCCATTGCACATAACTCTATTCTGCCAAGTTTATCTCAGAATCGCATTGATCTCGATGTTCCTGTTGAAATCCTTTTCAACACGTGCAGCCAGCTGGCTTGGCGGACTCTCTTGATTGGTGGGGGAAGGTGGAGGCTTCTGATGTGTTGAAGGAAGCAGGGTTCAACCTGACAGACGTTGGGGCCATGCAGGAGGGTCATCTGCAGAGCGCGGAGACAGTTGGCCGGCATGCACTCATCTGAACCTCCCACTGATAGGATGGCTCGCTTGTCTCTCTTTCAGGAAATCCCTTGTAGTACATCTGTTTGCTCTCAAAGATTCAGGGTCTTTATGTTTTTTGCTTCAGCACGACGCCTCCTTTTGACACAAAAAGTTTGCTCCATCTCATATTTCTTTCATAACTGCTTAACTCCTCATTGCTCCACTGCTACCCACTGAAATGGAACAAGCCCTCTGAGTGAAACAGCTTCTCCTTCTACCTGGTGGCACAGTAATTATTTATTTGTCATGGTGTTTGCTTTCATTAACTCATCATGAGAGTGGAAGTTTCTGTCTCACTCTCGCTTTGTGTTTTTGTCATTTGGCAGAAGCATGTGGCCTTTTGTAACCTCCTTTTCCTGCTCAGAAATATGAAACAGTCCAAAATAAAAATTATTCTGTAAAGTAAGCACACAAAAAAATCAAACTTTATTCATATAGCACCTTTCAGACAAGTTCAATTGTAGTTCAAAGTGCTTTACAGGGAGTGGGAAAGAGCTTGACAAAAAGTAGTTTGTTGAAAATGATTTAGAGACTAATGCACACCAATATGAATTCAATTACTTAACAATAAAAGGGAAGATGGATGATGGAGTGAGCGAGGTAGCAAAGCAGTCACAAAGAATACAAGACAAACAGCAGACAGAGAAGAAATCAGGACAGCCCACCCCAGCAGCAGCAGCAGCAGAAGAGAGTGTGTTGGCAAACTGCCAGGCGACTGGAGGCAGAGTGTGTTACAGCTCTGTGGCAGTTATTTGTCTCAGGGAGGTTCACAGCAAATTGGTGCAAACGGCACAGCCAGGGTCTGCTTCATGAGTCAACAGGCTGCCGAGGCGTGGGCTCCACACCACAGACTCTCCTTGGCCTCCACTCCAATCTATTTTATGTTGGAATGCAGACAGAGTCATTCTCCAATCTCTAACCCAGTTGTGTGTATGTATGTGATTTGGTGTGTGTTGCTGTCAAAGCTGAACTCTGCCTTCCCAAGTTAACTTTGTTTCTATAAAAAGTTTTGCATACTAACTCTTGGCCGAAAACAATAAAACAAATTCATGTTTTTTCATTTAACAAATAATGTCTTAATTTGTTATCTCGCCCTGCATAGCTGCTGCATTTGTGCTGTTGTTCAAGGCTATTCCGCTCCCATGCTGTTAATCTTGAAGTTACTGCACATGGGAAACAACTGGCCACTGTGTAATTATCCCCGAACACAGCACATTACTGTCAGCTCAGGCTTTGTGAAAACCTCTGCAGGGTAAAAATGATCAACACATGCATTCCAATTAGCCTGCTATTAATCCATATATGCAGAAGGCATTTTTTATCATTCATGTTGCGTGTGGTCTGCGGATATTTAGCCCTTCAGGCTGTTTGCATAAATCAATGCAATCCATGTAATTAAACCATGCAGAAGCATGTATTTGCTGTGTTTGGTCGATACCTAAATGCCATTTTAAGTGGAGATGATGGAGATCCTAGGATAGGAAACTATACTGGCTTTAAAAAAAAAAACGTGTGGTGTCTCTTTTGGCATGTTTTGTTGTTAGTGACCTGAATACATAGCTTAAAACTTTGACCGTGTTGACTATATATTTGCAAGAAACATTCAGACTGATATTGGCTGACACAAAGGACCCAAAGCTCAGATGTCACTTGCTGCCGTGACAGCAGCCTGGAGTGAAGAGCAAGAAGATGCTCTTGTCTCTTTCACTCATGTAAAAATGCATCAAATGTCACACAGATTTGGGGAGTTTTGGAGCATGTTTTCCACAAACACACGCATATTTTCGCCCACGCGTACCCCACCCCCACCAAAACTAATACTGCTGGCTAGATGTGAGGCCAAGCACTGAATATGCTCACCACGGGAAAAAAAAGAGAGAGTGATGTAGAAGAGGATGAGAGCCAACCCAGGCAAGCAGGGCAGGTTTTCTGAGAGAGTTAGCTGCTTTGTGTTGTTTTACAGCGAACACTGGCTCCGAGCCTAAAGAGAGTCTCACATCCTGCAGAGTGAGAGACGGTAGTATGAATGGATTGGATTATATAAGAATGAAGTCGTTTGATAGAACCAGATTGGGTGAGGCAAGACTTCCTGTGTCTGTATGTGTTTGTATTAAACTCCATCAATCTGTCATTGTGTCTACACTAGTTTAGTGAACAATGTCTTGCAGAGTTTTGTATGACAGTCTCTACATGAGCTAAAGGGGCAGGTGAAAAGGAGCTTGCCCAAATTCCCATCAATCACTTTATGCTCCGCCCGTCTCTGACAGCCCACTGAGCCGGGGAAGACAGGGGAGGCACGGCATCCAAAAGTACAACAGAACCCCCTTCATCCCTCCGTCTGTCTCTTTTCTTCTCACAGGAAAAAGAGGATGAGACAATGCAGTGCGCTATTTGAGATTTATAGACTCAGAAAATCCAAATTAGCATATCAAGAAATACATTCCTCGTGATTCCCACTCTGTATCTTATCATCTGCATAATCAGATTGTCACTGGTTGAATTTAAGAGGAAATTGAAAATTGCACCATAAAACAATAAAAACAGAGCTTTGGTGAATGTGCGCCTTTGTATTGGCCACATTAAATAATTCCTAAGAAGGCATAGTTTGAGTTACGTGCTTTAGTATGATAGATATGTCAGTTTGATCTCTATAAAAATAAGGAATGAAATGCATTAGATATGCTTAACACAGATGTTTCACACTGACCTCAACTTTGTTTTTGCCTTTCAGATCTCCTGTCATTGTGTCTTTTTGTAGGGAATGGTTTGTGTGTTTAAAAGTATATTCCTGGCTTCTTTTGGGGTATGATGGACAAATGATTACAAACAGTTTTGGAATATCTCCTGTAGATTTCTCCAGCCAGCAGCACTGAAACAGGCTGTAATGCCTACAAATGAATCCTTTGGAGCAAACAACTCCATCAAAGATCCTCAGTATGAAGCTTTTTTGACCACTGACATATTCTGATTGCTATCTATGTCTGTTAACATTACAGAAAGTATACCTACAGAGATGGTCCTTTTAGTTAGAAAGTAAAATGCTTTTTTTTTCAGTCACTTCAAAGCAACGGGACACATTTTACAAGAACAGTCATTTTACCATAAGGCACAAATTGCTGGTCTACTGCTACCTCAATGGGTAATGATTAGAGTTTGTTGTCAACAGTCAATGAACCTCTGTTTCTGGTTTCAAAAAGCAGCATCATGCTCTTAAGCCAAGAGGTCTACATGGTGGTCTTTTAATAACAATCTGAGCTTTAGAGGCAAATAAAAGCACTTCCATTGGAAGAGCTTCTGTTATGGACATTTGCCCCCATGGATTACTTTGCAGTCATTACAAATTGTTTTGGGACCAGTAACTGAAGTAATCTATTGAAGCAATTCCAAAATTACATTTTTGTCATTTAGACCCCAATTTAGGCCCATATTTGAAAATATAAGTATGACCCTTTAAAAAGGCTGGGGATGTTGATTTATGTGGTCCACTTTAAGCACTTTCCAATGTTTCTGGGATTTTTTTTCCCAGTTCCTCCTCGTGCGATGATAATATCCAGATATCTCTTGATGTCTTTCAAAAAGCAGACCCACTGCACAGCTTTCTGTCTGTCTGAGTGTATCTGGATGCTTCCCCAAACTCTTGTGCGTCAGACCTTTTTTTTTCTGGTCGCCACAGTGACTGCTTATTCATCTCTATGTAATCCTCGCCTCTGGCTATAGTACAGAACAGGATCATTGGTAGGGTGGCTGGGTGCAGGGTCCCGGCAGGATGGTGGAGCATGATATTAACATTATGAAGTGCTAGTCTAGGGCAGATAAGATACTGTATATGGGCTCTTGAGTCCAGTGGTCCTGTACTATCACTCAAGAAGACCACTGATAGCAGAGTACTTTTACATCCTGCCCTCTTTAAAAACATCTCTACTGTGGGTGCATGTTTAAGAGTGCAGTAAGTGTGTGTTTTTATGTGCATCTTTTATCAACATGTTTCCATATTTGTTTGACCTGTTCCTCTGGCTCTGCTCCACATGTGATAAAAGCTCTTGGTGTGTCAGCGCTTGTGACAACCAGATGAATGTATGCTGCTGACTCTAATCTCTGCTTCTTCTGCAGAGACCTGCGCATTACTCTTGTTGTGTGGTGTAATCTTCTCTAGGTTTGAGCCTCTCCTGTGGCCCGAGAGGCTGTGTGTATGTGTGTTTATGTGTCTTGGAGGTCGGTGCGTGCGTGTTTGGTCATATGACGAGGTGTTCTGCTCTGTGGACATGCTCTGGTTATTAAACCCGGGTTAAGCCCTCACTTGAAACCTTCTATCATGCTCCTCGATCCGAGACGACGGAGTTAGGGAGGATTAAGGGGTTGGGAGACTGGAACTTTAGGGATTTTTCTGCCAGCATTTTGGCAAAGTTTGAAAAATCGGCTCAAGGGGCACACAGTCCACTTAAGGTGAGCCTGCACGGACCTTGTGATGGCCTGTTTCCCCCCCTCTTGTCTCCACTGTTTACTCCAAGCAGTCAGACATCCAATTGGTCACATATTGATGTTTTTTTTCAGCTTGTAGCAGAGAGCAGACATCTAGCTGTGTCCTCTTGGTGAAATGACAGCAAGGCAACAAAGCAAGACCAGTGAAACATCAGTAACATACTTGTAAATCCTTCTTTGAAAAAATCTTAATACTTTCTATTATTAATAATGTCAAATGTATTCAGTTTATTTGCATATTGGCACATTAAAAATAACATTTGGTTCTGAATATTTGAATTGACAGGAGGAGGTACTGTGGCATTTGTGAGTAAATGGAAATTACGCTTTTTTTATTCCTTGGCATTGATTGTGTCTTTAACTTTTTTTTATTTATGGGGGTGTTTGTTGAAGTGTTGAGAGGCAAAGCTTAGGTTGCCATAGGAAGACAGACTGGATTTTGCCTTACTTTTGCAGTATCATCCTTTATCTGATAAATCTCCCCATTCCTAAAAGCCATCTCTTCTTTTCCTCTCCCCTGATTTTCTATTTCTTCCTCTATCTTTTCCCCACTGTGTCTCCAATAAGAACTGATAGAGGAAAAACATCAGGCAATGGAGACATAGTTAATATCCAATACCTGTGGAAAAGAGAAGAAATGGGAAAAGAGTGGAGGGGGAGGGGGGCATCTGAAATATTATCACAGTTGTAGCATGCTGCTGAGCCTGGAGCAAGACACGCAAGAAGAGCTGGTGAGCTAAGCAGTGGACCCAAACACTGATAATGATCTGCTGCGTGCTATGCGACTACAAATGCAGTGCAGTCTTGTTGTTGCTGACTGCGGAAAGTCACAGCCCTGCCATTACTCACTGACACATGCAAACAGGAGATACATGATGGCATGCAATTGTCATCTAATTGTCCTTGGTTGCCGTGGCAGCTAATCTGATCATTAAAGCAACAATTGGGAGAAAATTAGTTTCTCCTTGTCGTGTCGCCTAAAATAGGGTCGGTATGAGTGAGTTGTTGCTCATTATCACGCTGTGGTACTCTCTGTTATCATGACCTTTTTGTAATGTTAGCTGTTCACTTCAGAGACACAGATACTAGGCCTCATGTTACAAATGGAAGGATTTACTCTGTTATTGCAGTAATGATGCACTAATGACAAAGGACTTAAAGAGAAAAGCAAAAAACAAACCGTTTAACCAAAATTGAAAGCATGCAGGCCGTATCTGAAAGATTTTGTTTGACTTCTTTAAACATCTGTTGCATCCTATTACTTTTGAGAGTGTTGTTTACACACCTCAGGCTTCACTACATGTGCGGTGAACATAATCATCCTCATTTGAGTGTGTGTAAACATATACAATAGTCTAATTAGGGGCATAAGGAGAAGGGCAGCGTCACAGAGGGATGAATAGAACAGATACTCTCTCACCTCTTCTTTGTGCCCGTTTGACCTTTCCAAACAGGGTGTGGCAAGGACACAAAAGGATCTCCGTGTAACAATATACTGCAAAGAGGTGGATGAAAGACAGACAGGGGGACGTCATGTGTAAAATGAGGAAAGTGGAGAGGATCTATTGAAAATTCAAACAGTAGTCAGTTGCTGTGGGTAAAGTTTGAAATAGCTGACATCTGACTCAGTGAGGCCCCATATTGTATGACCGTAGTGCTGCTGCTGTAGGGCTCGAGGGTGACATTTCTATTCTTCCTTCCAGAACCCCCCTCCCCTCACTCTTTCGCTGTCTCTGGCGCTAGTATCAGATTCTAATCTGTCATTGGTGCCTCAGCTCCATTTAGTCAATTGGCTCCAAACTGATGGATGGGATAGAAAGGCCCTCAGTGAGGAGTGGGATATAGCTTTTTTTTTTCTTTCTCAGAATTCTTCACTTTCCTGATAAGAACAGGACACTCAACTATGCCAGTTTTCAACACACATTTACCAATTATTCATTTCATCCGAGTTACAGGCCCACCCGACTTTGCTAGGGAACTACAACGTGACTTCTAGTGCCATGTTTGGACCTCAGAACCTGTTTAGCTTTCTCCGATAACATCCTGCCGATAATCACGGTGTGGTAGCAGATGATCTTGTGCCTGGCCTTTTCGTCCACTCTCGTTTTTCTCCGCCAATGGGATTAGTGGAGAGTGCCGACTCTGCAGGTGGAGCCGTAAGTTAATTTGCCCTCACTGTTTGGAGCCATAATAGCTTATTGATTGCCTGACAGAGATGCAAGAAGCAGCATGGAAGGGCACAAGGAGGGTAGAGAATAAGTTAATCATCGCGCAGTGTGTTGCCAGGATTTAATCACATTACCCAGGGTTCACCACTGCCATGTAAATTCACTTTTGCCCTCCGAGGAGTTGGAGTGAGACAGAGGGGACCCCGCTGATTTCGTGAAACCTTCCCTCTGCTGCGGTCTGGTCCCTGCCGGCATGGTGCTCCCTGCCCGGCACCCGCCTCAATCCTGTGGGATGCATTCTCACTGCCCAGGGGCCCTGGCTTAATTCATGCTAAGCTGTTGGTTTAATTTTAGCTATGCTACACAGTGGTGACCTCCATCTGCTATAGCACTGTACAGGTTGACTAAAAAACATCAGCCTGGCCTCCAGGATTCAGACTATAACTCCCAGACAGCTGTTAGGGCCATCATTCAATTCTTCTACAAGTCTTTCCCAGGCGAAAGTGCTCCTGCAATGTGTACAGTGTATGAGCAGGAAGGCTGGTGTGTGAATATATATATTATATGTGTGTGTGTGTGTGTGTGTGTGTGTGTGTGTGTGTGTGTGTGTGTGTGTGTGTGTGTGTGTGTGTGTGTGTGTGTGTGTGTGTGTGTGTTTCTCAGAGGAACTCTGGCCCATTAGCACTGCCATCATATACACATTCTCACTACGCCTAGTTACCTGGAAACTGCACATGCTGCTTTTATTTGGCCGGTGGCACTCGAGCTACCAGCACAGATTGAGAGAATGTTCCCCTATTTTAACAACTTCAATGAAAGCTGCCATTAACACTGTGCTCTATATTAGCATGTGGGCTGTAGCAGAGCTGTGTTATTCCATTTCAAACCAAGCTACGATGGATTTTGCCATCATTCAGAACCAAAAATCCGCTGCCCACCATGTTTATTGTGAGGGTATCGCATTGGCTTGTGTTTACACTGAAAGCAGCAGAACCAGGTTGAGCTGTGGTTAGAGTTTGCCCGTGCTTCAGCCTGGCTTCTATCAATCTGTCTGCACCCAAACACTCCACTAACCAGAACAAAAACAATGGCACGGAGAGGAGAGAGGTGAAGGAGTAAGAAAATGTAAACACAGCAACAGAGAAATGTCAACCTTGCACCCCATCAGACACACACGGTCACTGACCTGATGGTCAAATTCCTGTCTGGCAACAACAAAAGAAACATCTGGAAAAACTATCCTCCCTTTACCCAAATCTAAACCTCTTAAAGTCTCATCACTGCCAGGACTACAGGTACATCATTTAGATTTCTCTCCGGTCTGAAAAGCCTTGATGTGCTTCGAAATAATTGCTAAGAATCTTGTGCTTTGAGATCAAACGCGCAGAAGGAGAGATGAGAACAAAGAAAGGGATAAACTGTGGAAGAGAAAATAGCAGACAAACTGCCATTAAGCATTGGATGAGGGAGATGGAGGTGGCTCCAGTTGGACGGAGTGTCTCTCTTGGCTCGTGAGGGGAAGATAAGGGGACAGGTGGTGTTCTGTTCCCTCAAAGATCTCCGACAGCTGGCAACTCTCTGGCTATAAGCACGCTGCCATAGAATGTATGTGTGCGTGTCCCTGAGAGTGTGATATGCGTGTTTGTGTGACATTTGTTTGTGAGTGCGTGTGTGTTTATAGCTACATGTGCCTGCATTTGGATGGTTGTTTGAGCACTTGCCAGCTGAGCTATCTCCCTAAAGCCAGTCTCTACTCTCATACCTTTTTTTTATAGTTTCCTTGTTCCTTTTTCTTCTTACAGACAGAAACTGGCGTCGCGCCATTTCATCCCAGTCTGTTCAACAAGAATTTTTTTTTTCTCCTTTTGCGTTTGGGCTTCAGTGTGATGTGTGAAGCCAAACAGTTCAGACTTAAATAGTGTGTTTTTTATGTTTCTCAGTCTGATGTGTGCTTGTTGGCTTTTACCAACTCTCCTGCCCTTTTACGTGCCTTTAGACTTAATACAGTCTTATGTAAAGCTTTTGATTCACCTTTGACATCATAAATGCATTCTCACTACTTCAATCCAAATTCCCAAAGGCTTGCAGCTCTCATCAACCTGATTTCATGACCAATGGACACTTCTCCATTAAAAGGCAGATGCCAGGATGACAAATGAGCCAAAACAGAGAGTACTGAAGATTCCTTTATGTTGGCCTGGCAGTATGTAGTCTTCATGTACTCCCGTTAGGTCAGAGTTCTTTACTGTGTTGGCTTTGGGCTCGTTCCACATACAGCTCCTTGTTTGATCGAGCGGTGTTGCGGTAACCACTGAGACGAGCTTGTGTCGTCTCAGTGGCAATCGGCTTTTGTTTGCAGAAAGAAAAAGAGATGGTACTTAATGGGCCAGAGGCGGTTATTTGCTGTTGGCAAACACAAATTGTCCTCAGCGGTGAAGCACTCAGTTGCTGCTGTGGCCTGCCTGCTGGCTTTTATCCTCTTGGCACTGCCGAGTCACTTCACAATGTGAGTTGCTCTTAAATGTAATACTTGCTCTTCAACTCTGCATGGCCATCAGGCTCTGGTGGATGCTCAGGATAAAGGTTCCCCCCCTCAAGCTCTGCTTCTAGTCAACAGAATGGAAATCCCTATCATAGACCCTTATTGATTGATGTCAACTGTAACAAGTGCTCTCTCTACTTCCATTGCTTTCTTTGAAGTTACTATGAGCGTCCCACCTTCAATAGAACAGTTGTCCCACACCTGATCCATTGATGTTCCACGCCTCAAAGGTCACCTTTCCTTGGATGGCCTCTTAGGAGCGGGCACTTTTTCATATGCAAAAACTGATGACAGTGTTTTAAGATGAAAGAACTCTCCACACTTGCACCATCTGTATCCACACTACCCCCTTTCTATAAATACATTACTCCCCACCTGTCTTGATTATAAGCTGTAGCCTCCCATATGAATCAATGTGATGGGAGTCTGTTCCTGATCTAATCAGCTGTTAAAGGACATTTGATGTCCCTTCATGTCCGTAATTACACTTTCCTACAGACAATCTTGCACATATATTTCATCATTTATGCACACGACTCCTATTAGCTTATCTGTACTGTGCATCTCATCAAGTAATCATTAAGACTAAAGCTCTTTGTAATTAACGCTTGCTGAGACAATTCTGCAGATCAATAATTTCTAATTGCTTGGGGTGGTACACACACACACCCACCTCTTAATGAAAATTGTGTATAAGGGGAGAATATCTCTGTAGTAGAATATCACTTATGCTTGAATAGTTAAGTTTTTCACACATCAGTGAGCAATGAGATTCAATTGTCTGTGTCTCCTCAGGTACTTGAGGCTTCTGTCCTCTGGAAAGTCATTTTCTGACAGATTGCAGCAATGATATGTCTCAGCAATGACTGTGCAAGAAGGAAGTGCTGCAATCCTTAGCAGTGAACAGATCACATACTCTTAGGATTCTTTTTAAATTTACTTTCCCCCAAAAAAAATATTTCTGCTGCAGCACTTTCAAGCTTGGTTTGTACCAGAAAGGAGTTTCTTTCATGAGGACCAAGATTCTAGCTATTTCCCCTTGAGGCAACGTAACACAGACCCAGCTTTGTCCCTCAGTAACATTGACATTATTATAGCTGCCTTCTCATAACTATAAATATACTCATTCCAAACATCAACTGTTATTCATCTTGGCCATGAAGTTGTTAGGAGACCGAAAACATTTACTAAGGCTGGAAGGTTTGGACACAGGGGAAATGGCTGCATCCCTTTTTGTGTTATAGACATACGAGTACACACATCTCAATATTGATGTCAAGTTGTTGGCCGTGCATGTAAATCAAGAATTTTCTTATCCGTATGCATGGTCACAGCATTGTTTTCCAACTTGGTAGAAACAGCGAATCTTCATACTGAAACAAGCGTGTACGAGTGGGTGTCAGGATGTTCCCCAAAGAGCTGAAAAATCAAAAAGGCTGGACAAAGGCATAAAAAAAAAACTAGGCCAAGTTCTCTGCAGACAGCTTTTCTCTCTCTCACATCGTCTGGAAACTGTCATGGGTGAGGAGATCAAGGTGACCATTTCACCCGTCCAAACAACCCTGGAACCCATCGCCACTGGCCGCTCATTCCTAAGGGCAGGCCGAGCAGAGCATAAACCCTTCAAGCAGGTTTTAAACAAACAGTCTGGAAGGGAGGCTGTGTGTGGCTTTTCTGTTCAAATGCCTCTGTCTTCCTCTGTGCGGAGCGGTGTGCGAGCAGCGCCGTATCCCTGTCTGATTTATCTCTGCAAGGTGAGATAAGACTCTCCCTCAGCCCGCCGGTTAATCCTCTCAGCCACAGATGGAGAGCAAGCATCAATCCGGCTTGTAGACAAAGGGTTTTCTGAATGGAAAAGGTTGACCAGACATTTAATACACACCTGTGTTACCTCGACTATTTGGCTCTTCTGGAGGAATTCAGGGAAGTAATTGGGAAATACTTTATCTAAGCAGGTTTCCCATTGGTCATAGGCTTTTGGGAGTAACTTTGTGGAGACAGGGAATGTCGAGGGATTTGATAAATTTCCTGGACAAGTCAAGGATTATTAAATCATCTTTCAAATTATATTTAATTGGATCGTCATTCATATATTTTTCATTTAAGATTGTACTTTGCAGCTAATTTGCTTCTCTGAGAGCTCAGATCTTGCAGAAAGAGACCATTAATCACTTAAGTGTGTTTTTCTGAGTTACAATAGCCGCTTAAAAACTGATTGAATTCAGTTTTTAGGATACACAAATATACGATTAGTTATTGCATCAGAGCCAAAATTAGAAACCCAGTCAAAAAAGGTGCTCAGTATAGTGCTGTATTATGAGGTTTTTCCATACAGTAATAATGCTTCCTCATAGTCCCATAGCTAATATTTTCTAAGTACTGAAAGGACCTTATTCATCAGTCAGCTTTGATGTCAAGTTAAAAGACTTTAAAAGACTCTTTGGGTGCACTCCTGCTGAACTAAGTTAAACAGATGCTCACTTTTTTCTCTGCAAATGATCACAAGTGAGTTTGTGGAACTAAGTGAGACAGATGAGACCCACGGGAACATCTTTCAGCAAGTTTATGTGTGTGTGCTTGTGTGTGTGCACCTTGGACGTATGGACGGACACCAGATGAGACCGATTTATATCCTGGACATGCCTGTATTCATCAGGGAGCCTAAGCATCATTCTGTCCTGCTGACAGGACCAGCCTATAATGAGTTTACAGAGTTAAATGTCTCTAGTGTAGAGCCATTTGGTCTAATATGAACAATGTCACACAGGCCACAATGAGACCCTTGGGTCAGAAACTACAGGGAATCATAGAGGGTAAACAGTGGTTCACTGAGAAAAAGAATACAAATGACTCATACTTCTTGGACTACATTTTAGCCCACGAGGCACGTCGCTTCGCTGAACTACAACGATTGTCCCCAGCTGTCCTTTTCCTAACAATATTGTTCTTCTGTTCCCGATCCAAAGAAGTGTCAGCACCATATTTGTGAAAATTACAGGGATTGCTATTGGGATAATGAAATTTTGTTGTGCTGAGGGTGGAATTAGACTTTGGGTGATGAGTGACAGTAGATAGAAGTAGTGGGGTAATAGCGTACAGCTGTTGATCATAAAACTTGCTGGATGTCAGTGAGGTAATCAAGTGAACTGTGCTATCAGGCAGAGTTTTAATGAAATACTGCCCATTTTACAAGACTCTTGAGTTATATTGGGAAGCCTAAGGCATGCTAAGAAGGACGAGATGATTAGGAATAATAGGAAACATGACGCAGCAAGGTAGTGTATCAGTCCTCCTCAAAAACCTGCTCTTCTGTCATATGCATGCACATTGGTATAACGGATGTTGGTCTTCCATGGAAAAAGTATGCAATGTTTAAAGGCCAGTATGGAAGCTCTTCAGCTGCATCTCTTTGATGTGGCAGACAAAAAGCAGGGATGGTGTCCCTGAAGAGCACTTATGTTCAGGGTGCATCTCGCCCTGTGCAGCCCAGCTGCTATCACTTTTAAAAGCAGTTTTTTTACTGTACAGTAACTACCATTTACATGATAATGCTCCCTTGGTATATAAACCACCACTGCTACTATGTATTCTACTCGTTCGACTGCTTTTCCCTCTGTGTGGTGCCTATCATTACACTTTGCATACTGGCAAAGAAAGAATGAAAAGAATAAGTAGAGCTTGTTTTAGTTTGCAGATACCACTGGTCATGTGGTCTTTGGAGCAATGTGGAGCTTCGAGTTTGATGTTTCCAGGTTGGTTCTTTTTGGCGGCTGGGTTCTGTCAGTTAAAGAGTAAAGGGTTCTCAATCCCCCTTTCCATTGCCATTGACCTCCATCCTTGCACCTTTAATCCCGCCTGTCTCTGTTTATAAACTTTATACATTTCGACAGCCGGTTTAAGGGAGAAAAAAAGCGTTTTTTGGGGGAGTATTGCACGTTTTTTTTATTCTCCTGAGCCCTATACATCCCCACTTCTCAGCCAGCAGGGAGAGAGACACTTTAAGGGCTTAAAAATAATCGCTCTTCTTTTTAAGCGAGGGGCTTTCTAATTGTGCCCGGGCTGACCCCTGAATGTGACCGTGGCGTCTGGTTTCCATCGCAGCACTTGATTGAAATGGGAAAAAGTAGACAGAGATTCAACTCACTCTTATTTATTTATGTTTGGTTGTCCCCTGTTTTGCATGGCCCAGCGGTGGATTAGCACTCTATAGATGGGTCCACTGTGGAGGGGCCCCACTTCCCTGACACACTCAGGGGGGGCTGGAATGTGCAACACACAGTCAGGACTAATGGTGTATGAGAGGGGGTGGTATGAGCTGTCTACCTCAATACACCTCTTTACCTCATGTGGGGGCTTTGCAAGCTGCATTTCTCCCATCCTCTGCCTCACAATGTTTTGTACTTCTAACTAAAGTATAAAGTTTCAAATTTAGTTCTAAAGAATAGCAGCATTGTTGCATCAAAGTGCAGGTCATACCTTTTGCAATATGATTCTCATACTGGCCAGTAAGTGGACGTTTTTAGGCCTGTGAAAAAGTCCTGTTGTAAACAACATTGACAGCATGCTTGTGTACCAGGAAGTGCAGGCAGGATGCAGAATCTTTGTAGATTAAACACATCTGTCAAGGCCACAACACTGAGTCCATTTATTCTAGTTTTACATACTGCATGCTGTCAAACTCTAACTGACAGCTAAATCTGCTGGCTTATATTAGAACTAAGCCAGTGTGAAATTGAAAATTAGTTAAATCCTGGTCATACTACTGAGATTTGACCTAAAAAGAACATCTGTAATTGGAGGAATTGCAGTCCCCCCTCAGGCATCACAGTTGGTCTTATACCATTTAATTTATCTTAATTTAATTAGGTTTACATTTTCTTACAGTACATCTCCTTCAGATAATAATATGAATAATAATATGAATCAATGCCATGTGACTGAGCTTTAAAATGTATTTTGAGAAGTAATAGTTTGCACTTGCATCAATTTTTTCAATACATTTCAAGTAAAGATGAATGTGAGAGTCGTGCAGAAATCCTTTAGCATCAGTAGCCTCTAGCCTTTGAAGATGTCAGTACACTGCATACAACTATAAAAGTTTGATTGCTTTTATTTTGAACTGGCTTAGTCCATTTGCTTTGCTGTTCTCTAAAAACTTTTCTCTGTTATAAGAACAAACTAAGGAGTTACTGGGCTGTGGTTTAGAGAAAAAATTGAGAACTGGTGCCATGTTATGTAATCTTTGCCGAGTTACACTCCGCAGCGAGCTTCCTGATTAATCAAGAGAAGTATTGAAGTGTCTCCAGGAGGACTTCAGCTTAGACAGCAGTGTTGTTTGATAAAACATCTCTAATTAAAATCCATGTTTCCTCTCTGTTGTTCTTTGTATATACTATCAGTATTTTACGTTGCTCTCTCGGGAACAGGATGAATTGCATTAATTAAGTCGAGCTCCAAATGAGCCATTTTTCTGTGTTTAGTGGTATTTGTTGCAGTAGTTTGCCATGCCTGTTAATTGAAAGGCTTGTAAACTAAGTCACAGCCAAGAGACTTCACAAAGCCCATCTGTATCGCTCGGTTGTTTCCTCACATCACATTCACTGTGCAGATGTCTGCTGCAACTGTTCACTTCTGTCCTCTGTTGATCTGCCGAGGTGTGTGTGTCCTTCAGGGGTGTATTGGGAGTTGTGTTGTAGAAACGCGGGTCAGAAGTGTTACAGTCCCTCCGGCAGCATGCACAGGGTAAAGGAGAGAGTGAAGGATATGCAGGACTATTATCATAGCCAGAAACGGGTTTTTTTAATCATCTTTCATTTTTGCCCTGGAGCTCATTAATCTTCCCTTGTAGATGCTTCTCCATTTGCAGCCTCTCACTTTATTCTCCTGCAGTAAAAGTTTTTTTTTTGAGGGGGGGGGGACAGTTATGTATAGAAAACTCAATTTCCTTCTTTTGAAACCAACAAAGTGTTGCTGTAAGTGCTCTAAGTGTAGAAATCAAAGTAGACATCATCAAATATTCATAGACTTCTGTTCCTTTTGTTTGGCACAAATTACACATCATGTTTTAAGCTTTTTAAAACTTCCGACAAGAAGAGTTCAAATGCCAGAAAATTATTTTTTAAAGGAATAATTAAAAGTAGAGAAACAAACAAACAAACAAACAGGAGCTGAGATATCCTCCAGTGACCCATTATTATAAAGTATTAAAATCTGGATATCTCAGTGAAGAAGAGGGAACAGACATGACAGAAATGAAATGACGCTCATCTTAACGCTCTCAGCAGGGGTGCCAGATAATGCGAGCCACTTAGTGACTAGACAGGAAGGAAGGACACGACTAATTTCCGATTTTTTATACAATCTGACTGCCAGATCTCCATCTGTTAGAGCCAAATTGCTGCAGTGCTGTGCATAATTCCTCTGCATTGGAAAACAGTTTCATTAAGCATTAGATACAGCTTTGTGAGTTTAGAAGGCACAAAAATGTGTTGCACAAAATAGGAGTGAAATTAAGACTGATGTGTTGATTGAATTAAACAGAGAAAAAGTCTCTATGAATGCCTTCTATTTCCCTTCTGTCTTAATTTTCCCTCTCTGTCTGAGTGTCCTTCAGTCCTCTCTCCATCCAAGCAGTGCTAGAGTTGACATTTACCCCTCCTGCACACAAAGAGAGCTGGCACAGTGAATGGGGAACGGAGGGAGTAGCCGGCAACTCCAGGGCACAGGCCAGATGGATTAACTTGAAAGGCATGGCATTGTAAACCAAATTTAAATTAATCCCTTTTTTGTGTCCCCCCTGATAGAACAATGCTTCTTTCCTGGGCCTCAGAAAGACATTGACGCTGTGGGGAGAGTCAGGCCTTCGCCGTATCCGACGCTCTATTCACATCACTGCTCTCAATTACCTGACACAGAAATAAGGCACTTTTTGACACAGGACTTTTACCTCCCATGATTCAAGACAGCACACACTGAAATATATATTTGAATTTCATTTCACAGATCTTATCTCAAAGAAAATGTGAACCTCTGCTAACTGGTTTATTCACATGCCCAGTGCATTTTTCTCCTGGTCTGACATGCATGTTTAATGCCAACACAGAGCCAGAATTTCCATATAAAATAGTTCTCAGACAACACGTCTCCGTCCAGCTTTTTTTGGGCATGACGGTTTCCCCCGTGGCCCTGACAAATAAAAGTGAACTCCAAAACCCCCTCCACTGCTCAAAATCCCTGAACCCCCCCTGACCCCCTCCCCCGCTCCACCCAAAGTTCTGGTTGAAACCACTGTTTGACCAGTTTATTCTTCAAATGCACTGTGGCCTTCCTATTATTATTATAAGAATGCCTTTATCTGCCAGCTCTTCTCCCTTTTCATTCAGTTTCTCAATGATGCTCGCTGATTCACATTTTATTTCTTTAAGACACTTTTCTGGGAAAGTCTGTCAGTAAATCACTATTAAATTCCTTTTGGAACCGCTTCTTAATTCTTCCTCCACCCCCTTCTTTATGTGTGCCTTTTGTGTGTGTGTGTGTGTAATGCGCAGCAGAAGTAGGACAAGGAGCTCCCACTGTTACAGCTTGTATTATTTGACGAGGCTATTCATTAATTATCTTCCCGGCGCAGTCTTCCTTATCGCTCATTGTTTTCCCTTTTTCTGTTTTTGCTTCGAGCACCTTGTTCGACGCTGCTTTAATCCCCGCTCTTTGTTGAAGCATTCGCCTTTCCAATATCCTTGGGAATGAAAGAAAAAGCCATGTGGCTACAAATGCTAGTTCTTCTGCTATAATCTGACATTTTTAAACCAAAGAAAGAGGGGAATAAGTTTAAAACCTTTAGTAAGACAAATTAGTCATCAGAAAATGAATTGCTGGCTGTAACTCTTAATGTGTTCTTTTCACATCTGTCCCTCAAGCAGTTTGTTGCCGACCGGCACGAAGGACAGATTTATGTTGTGTTTAAATCAGACAGAAATGTTTGGATTTACCACCAAAGGCTTAGGAGGGACTTGCGCACACAGAGACACCTCCACCTCCTTAATGTCACACATGCTTTTACTCTGCTGCCCTACATTGTTGACGTTGGACTAAATGATCCATAGCGCTGTATATGGACCGCACCTCCTCTCATTGGTCACACACACTTGCTTTTTATTGAATCTTCCAGGTTAGTCCATAAAACTGTTGACTCATTTGTAATCATCACTGCTGATCAATGCAAAGTTAAGATTTATAGCAAAGTATGGACTTTAGTCTTCCTGCAGCTTGTCCTGATAACACATTCTGTTTTCAGGCAGATGGCGGTTTACTGATGAGTAAACAGTAAAAATGAGCGTTCTGTATTCCTGTTAAAAGAAGTGCTTTTCTTGCCACTATTACCAAGAGTTTGCTCCTTGGTGGATTAATAATTGTTCTCTTAGAACAATGTGTTATTTTAAATAGTGTTGTGATTCTGTTGGGATTTGGTGCAAGATAGATGAAATGGATTGATTGATTTATTAAGTCTTTGACTCCTCAGCTGCTGCACTCCTCCACTCCTGAGCCATTTTCTGAGGTCCACTCCCCAGTTTGACCCCTCTGGCATCCATCACCACAGCCTATGTGGCATTACACTAAATCTCAAATTGTTTATTCACAGTGCTATTAATAAAAAGCTTTGCAGACAAGAACATCAGCGTTGGACAGCAGGAATGCCGTGCAGTCAGTAATGGACAGAAAGGCACACGGGGGAGAATTATTGACAGTGGGCGACTGCAAGTATGCTGAAACCTGTTTGTGGAACAGGGTGTGTGGGGGAAACATTGATGTCCGTGCCCCTGCCGAGCTCTGGGTGCTGTGATGAATGGTGCTGTATTGCGTTTTACTGCCCTGTGCATTCCTATGTCTGGGCTGTTTACTGTTACCACACCTCACTCCTCTGTGTGTAGTGGTAACCAGTCGGGTAACACATGCTGCTATCTATGCCAGGAACATAACCCCAGCTCAGTTATTCTGACCCTGTTTTAAAAGTTAACTTACTCCGCTGCCCCGACAAGTCACATACCGATGGCATAGCTTTATTGCATGAGATCTGAAGTGTAGAAACAAAACAGCGTTGCAGCTGGCCATTTCCCTCTGATGTCGCACTTTTAGGATAGGAAGCTGACTCACTATTTCAACTGCTTAGATCCAGTTTGTAAGTTGTGTTAATGTAGGGTGTATGGGTAATTGTGACATATTACAATTAAAAACTACATATTTTATGACCAATGTGATACAGTAGCCTAACACGTCAGCTAGCATTAGCATTCAACAGCTCCCTGGCTAACATTACATTAGCTATAAGTTTAAACCTTGAACCTATCACTATTAAACTTTAACATAGGTTTTTTTTAGAAACTTCTTGGCTAGAACAAACATTATCTTACAATAATTACCTTACAATTGTATGTCTCTCAATGCTAACTTTAGTTGTTTTCTGACTGTACCTGGCTTAAGGGCAACTCTGCAGTGCTCAGGAAGAGAACTGGCACCTCCCCAGCTATCAGACCAATTTCCAGACTTAGTCCACACTTGAGCCGGCTACCCTCCGGTTCCCAACTCAAGTCCCTACAGACTCAGCTACTGCCGCCCCATAAATTAAATATCTTGTCTTAACTCTAGATATGGATCCATGACCCTACAGATATGTTCTCTTCTTTTTTCCTTTCAATGCTTATTGCAGGAAGTGGTAATATGATAATGATTAGTCAGATACACTACAATTTTAAGTTTTGTAACATTGAACACAGACGAACAACATTTGAACAGTATTTGAGTTCCCCACAGTTAGCATGGTAGCTTTGTGAATTTAGTAAATGGGCACAAATATGGAATTAAAAGAGGGGATTCAACTGTCAGAGGCATTTTAAACCATTAGCTACTGGGCTTTGTTTTGTTACACTCACTGTCTGTGCTGCACAGCTGTTTGTTTTTTGTTTCTGTCAGATGGATTCCATGCCTTGTTAAGGCTGGATTTAGTGTCAGCAAATCCACATTAGCTGCAGGAAGGACAGTGACCTCTCCAACTGTAATTAGAACAGGGAGTCTGCAGCAGCTCAGTCTCTTCAAGACCGGCCTTGACTTCCATGATAATGTGTGGACAAACGTTGATCTGCTGGGGACAGGTGGGGATGTCATCATGACCTTCAGTTTGAGGCCTTTAACTCGGCTCTCTGGCTTCATTCAGGCTGGTCTCTTAGATGAAATGTTGATAGTAATATTGTCAACTCCAGTCTGGATGTTTTCACCTGCTAAATAATACTTTAAGCCCACTTGTTGTGGAGAATGCTGACAACCATGAGAGAAGTATTTTCCAGGTTGAAAGACACACTTTGCCCCCTTTAGTCGGTTTACTATCTCGGCGCCATCCTGGCATGTCCCCCAGTTAACATTTGAGGGAAGAAAAGAGGAAATTCAGCGTTCAGCGACAACTGTGAAATCATCTGAGATGGAGGTAAAGTGGAGGATTAGGCTGGGATCAGGCCAGAGGAGAGCAGAGTGACTCAGGGAAGAGAGAAAGTGAGATGGAAGAGTTCCCAGAAAAAAATGCACTGAATAGATTTTAGAGCCTCTTTAATCGTCTTTCTCTTTGTCTACTATACTGGAAAGCCACCCACTCCTCCTCCTCACCTTTTCTATTGGTCTCCCAATTAAGTTCTTTCACATTTTGTGTAGCATTTGCTAAAATCCCAGAGGTTATAACAAATATACAATCATTAATATGTGGTGTTGCAGATGCATGTATAGCTTATTCTAATCTAGTCCTAAAAACAGAGACTCTCTTGTGCAGTTTGAGCTTGTGTTTTCCCCCTGCTGTCACATTGAACTTTTTGTTGTTCCTTTTTAAATGTGTCTTCTGGAGTTGTTTATCTCCCTGCTGGCCTTTTCACATTTACCACACTATATGCAGCAATGTGTTGTGACACCCAGCACACTTTCAAGATGCTCTTTTTTTCCCTCTCTCACCTGTCTGTTCCTATTTCCTCTCAAAACCGGTTGTTTTCCTTAGAATCTATTCTGGCTTCCATTCTGTGACAAACAGAAAGGGGGTTTCCTTGGAGCTGTTTGTCCACCAATATATAGTCTGCTCTCCTTCCCTTCGCCCTCTGTCCATCATCTGTCCAGTCTCCTTTTTTGCCTTTTCTGTTTCTTAGTGTTCCTCCTCTCCTTCTGACGTGTTTCTTCATCTTCCTGTTGGCATCTCGCAGTGGCACTGTTTCTTTCATCACTTCCAGCTCCACTCTGCTAGATGACTGGAGCCCTTGTTGAGGTGTTGTTGTGGTAGTTGGCCCTGGCTGTTTCTCAAGGGGCTCCTTCAGCTTGTCTCTCCTCCCTGAGTGTCCCTGGCCCCTGGCCCTCTCAACTCCCACTCCCCCTATTTGCCTCACAAAGCTGCTGTCAGTTCACGGGCCACATGTGTCAGGCCTCCAGCTCTTATTTAAGACCCAGGTCCTGCCTAGGCGTCACAGCTCCAGCAACTGTGAGGGCACCTTGAAAGAGAGGGTGTCGGCGGCTATTCAGCCGTCCGGAAAGACACAGAGGAAGGCTGGACGAGAAGTAGTGATGGAGAGAGAGCAAAAGCACTCTGGTTGGAACAATCACTCTTAGCCCAGCTGACACTGTGAGCTCTAAAAAAAGTTCTCCTGTTTGTTGAGTTGTAGAGTGACTAGTCACCCACACAGTGCTCCCAGTTCATAAGGCTTTGTAAAAAAAGTGTGAATATGGTAGTTTGGCTGGAGGGGACTGTGGAGCCAAGCCAGGCCAACACACAACAGCCTCTCTGTTAGGCTTTTTCTCTCTCTCGCCCAGACACATTAACAAATACAAGCCTCCAATAAAACTCCACCGCTGGACAATGTTCCTCCAGCTCTGCCAGTGGTCTGATAGGCTGTATAAGAAGCACAGAAAAGCAGTGCCATTCATGCCATTTGGTCTCTGTTTTTCTTTACTACCCTTTGGTTAAACGGTGATGACTCATTCCATATCTGAGAGCGCCTGTAGTTGGATTTTGTTTCTGTTTTTGACACATACTGCATTTATCCATTAGCTTTGTCTTAGCAGCTCAGGGGACAATCAGCACTTTGCGATGACATGGTCTTAAAATAGTACAAAAAGTAACCAGGTAGAGACGACTGAGTCTGTCAGCAGTTCCACAAAGTCTCTGTGATTGGGGTCACCAGAGACAGAAGCTCTAATTGACAATCAGTGATGAGTGTCTAAACACACAGTTATTACAGGGGGTGCAGGGCTTTGATCGGCCAGTGTGGAGAGACAGCAGGGAGTTGGGTAGAGGAAGGGTACGGCCAAGACGTATACATTATTTTCCTTCAATTTCATGGGAAGATTGTCACTTTATCCTTAAGATTAAAAAAAGAGAGATTGTGGTCCAAATGAAAGGTGACAGGAAAGGTTATAGTTACTCAGACCTTTGGATGTTATTCAGACTGGATTTTTCTCACCCTCAGAGGTGGGCTTAGTGTGGGTGGTGGGCAGGATAGTGGTAGTTTCCTAGGAAAGAAGAAGGATACGAACGTCAATCTTTGTTTTAGGAGCAGAACCAGCAGCAGTTTGTGGACAGAAACATGCTCAGACACAGACAGGGTAAAAAGGGGGACAGGGCAAATTATCGTTTTTGCCAAGGCCCAATTTGACTAGTCGGAAAAGTTTCCTCGCTGTGGTCAGGAGGCAATATTAGGCATGAAAGGTCTGAATTAAACTGTCCAACATGAGCGCTGGTGCATGTCTGGGCAATATTCCTATAATAGTAGGTATTTTCAGGGGCATATTAGTGTTATTTGCGATTTCACATTTCATTACTTCCCAGACCCATAATAATAAATCACAAGCTTCTGTTTTACAATGCAAACAACACATTTTTCTCATGTTTTATACTTATTTTATGTTTCTTTGCAGCATACCAACTCCATATTACGCTGTGACATACTAAATGCACAAATCATTTCTTTGCTTGTTGCATGTGGTGGATCGTTTTGTTGGCAGGTATATCCATAAAAAGCCTCTCTTGTTTCCCTCCATTATCCTCTTTTAATTAATTTATCTCCCATGGCACATTGTGTGCAGTAATTAAGGGCTAATTGCACCCAAGGTCAGTGGTTTTTGTTCATTTATCCTTTCATTTAGTTTGTAATCAGCCTTTTTTTTTTTAAAGTAATTTTAACTCTGTCGCTGTTTGGCATTTGAGTCCTTGGCTGTAGCCAGCCTTTCCTCACCTCCTCAGCAACAGAACACCACCTTAGCCTTGTAAGTTGAGTGGAGGTGGTGATGGTTATAAGGAGGAAACCAGTGACACATAAAAGGTGTTGCTACCAGCCCCGCAGGCCTGAGGGACCTTGTGCTCCTGGTGGGCCGTTGTAAGGCGGCGGGATGCCTCAGGACATAATGTCTCTGGAGGCAGTTTGATGCCGTGTTGGGTGTAAACAGTGATATGCTCCCACTGCTGGTCGGGGTCACTGCTAAGCGGAGCTGTTAACATTTTAACTGCTTTGTTCAACAGATTTTGTTTTTCTACTCATATTAATGTGTTCTATGTTTTCCCTCCTGGTTTCCTTTTATCAAGCCGCCCCATTGTCTTGGCTGGATGAGGAGAGATTCCCTCTAATTCTCCCTATTCCCTGTGCCAGTTGCTTTATTGTGCCTTGCATTATATTATATTTTGAGCATGGTTGTTCCAATACTGATACCAGTGAGGGTATTAGCTGCTTAAAATATACTGCATAAAATGTGGTATCAGATATTGGTGAATCAATATATCAATCCAACAACATAATCATCCAAAACAAATGTACCTATTTCAGGTAAATCATTTACTATAACAAGTAATACTATTGATAACAAAGAGTGGAATTTAAGTTAAAGCTATGGAAATGTAAGAAATTAAAGTTTTTCCACTAATCTGCTAAATGATTGTAGAATTGTAGAATATGTATATTTGATATCTGCGTGGTATTTGGTATTGGCCAATACTCAAGTCTAGTCATCTCAACCAGAATTGGAAAGGTTTTGTTTTAAACTACTAGATCATCTCTAAGTATAAGTCTTTTTTCAGTCCATCCTCACACAAATACACACATGCATCCTTGCACACACACAGGTACACATCAATAAAGGAATGGCCAAACAGACAACCTGCATGCCCTTGCACGTCAACAGTCAACGGGGTTCCTGCTCAGCATGTGTGCAGTAGCCCACCTTGCCTCTGTAATGTTTTCTATATTAAAGTGCCGGGATAGTGGGCTCCTGCTGGTGGCAGGGTAGGGGCCCCGTCCCTGGGCTGTGCACGTGGGCCTAATCCCCTCATTAACTCAGCCAGTACTGGGCGCAGATGGCAGGTTGGCACTGAAAGCGGGTGCACACCCCCCTTCTTTCTACCGCTGTCAGACCCTGAGATCACTCTGACTGGTATACTCTCATTACTGTTAATGGAACGCCGCTGGTCTGTCCTGACTTCACTTGTGTTGAGTGTGTACATGTGTGGTATGTGTGTACATGTTTTTTGTACCTGTGGTTTCATCTAGGGTGTTGACTCTGTTCTGTTCAGTTGTCTGTTTAATGAAGACTGATTAAAGATGATTTGTACAGGGCAGTTGCGTCAGCTGTCACTTACAACAATTGTCCCAAGACCCATCTGTACATTATGTGCTGCAGCAGCATATCTTATCTGCTGAATATGTTAAGAAAAATTAGCAATATTGAAACCAGGCATGATTCATTCTGATGCAAGCTGCAGAGGGGCGGTTACACCCATGAATGTAGACCAATTATGCCTCACTCTTTGTCTCTGCATGAAAGATTGGAAACTGCTATTTTCATGAGCCTCACTCCCTGAAGTCCCCCGGTTTATCAGAGGTCCTAAAAGACACTCACAAGCTTCTCACCAAAACTGACTCTGCCAGCCCATAAAATAACAAAGTCTTAAAAGTGTTCATGCTAATTTTCTGCCAACATGCTGGGGGGAAATTTGAGGGACCTGACAATAAAGACTTGCGTTATTGCACTGACAAGAACCAGAAGCCCTGGAGTCCTTTGAGAATTTGTCAATGCTCTGCCACAGGGTAAGTGGGCTGGCACTGTGGTTAAATATAGCATGTGTTTATAAAATGTCAAATAGTCCCTTTTTATTTGCTTACTGACGGAATTTATTTTAACTTATTCCATTTTCCTGCAACAATAACCAAGAGGAGTGCTGAAGACGACTGAACATCAACTTTTATTGTTATAGAGAGTAGAACAGATATATAGTTCTGGAAATGGGCCAATCATAGACAGATGAAAGCTGGTGTGTGTGTGTGTGTAACTATGAGTGTGTTTGACTCTTTGAGCATGTGTGTGTGTGCTTGTGGAGGTCATTCTGGGCTTCCTGTTGACAGCTGCAGGCTGTGGGCAGATTTACTCCGCAGCAGATGCTGCTGAGGGGACACAACTCTGTCTTAAGTTTATGTTGTACCATTTGGCGGCATCTATTTATGGAGTAGAACTATACAATGTGGATAGGTAGACTAAGCAAAGCTGCGTTCAGCAGTAAAAGTGTCTTGACAATGTTCAGTGCATGCTTTTGACTGTGGGTGATGGTCTTTTTGGATTGCAGTTGCTAGCTTGGTTGGACACCCTCATTACCAGACATGCACAGGAAGGCACGGTTGATTTCTCTCCACAATAGGGCACGTTGGGTCCTGAAAAAAGTCCACAATAGACTCACTGTGACATCCTGGCGCTTCCTTTCATCTTCTCCTTCCTCCCATCCATGCCTACTTCCATGCGGCTGTTCTGCTCAATGTCTTTACAATGTGATGTCACATGTAATTTGTATCCCTGCCTGAGATTTTGTGAAAGAGGATAAATCTGGATATTCTCACTGGGTGAGTGAGTGGCCAAAGCTCTGAATCTGGTCAAGTATGTCAAAGACTGGTACCAAATCATTGGCCCTTGAGATGGAAGGAATAGTCTGGCTTTCCTCATGTTAATATCAAAGTCCACTCATGTCCGACGACCAACATCCGAATCTAAGAGAACATAGATCTGAATACCAAAGAAAGCAGTCATCTGTTCTCTGCAAAACCATCATCATCTTTTCCTTTTTTTTACTTGGACTACAGAAACGCTCACTTTTGGCTCCATCAGTGAGCCAAGTGACTTCTGGATTTGTACTATATGTGTTGGCAGTCTCAGATCAGAGGCCAAAATCCGACAGAGCACATGACCTGAAGCCTTAAGTCAAACATAGGTTTATCACCAGAGGGCCAAATTTGGAAATTCTGAAGGCTCATGTGGTTAGCAATTAAAAATGCATGCATAAGCTATTACTCATACAAAATTAAAAAGCAAAAAGTTACAGGGGGGAAAAGTTTAAATTGAAAATAGCTATGCAGTTTATAAATCATTGGAAACAATCTTTATATGCTCCACTACTTACCTTTACTTTCCTCGTCTCCTGCCAAAATACCCTGCAGGTTAGTCCATGCTTTGCTCAGTGAACATGGATTATGTTTCATTGCTCAAACATTGACCATTTTCTTGCTATGTATCAGCCTTCAGTTTGACAAAGGCAGCCATTGTATTGGAGGGACATTTTTTGGCTTTTTTTTTTATTCTCGAGGCTTCATTGCTGCATACTAGCAGGGGGGCTACATGACAGATATGTTTCACTTATCTGTCCGCAACAATCAAGGCTCTTTTGTTCGAACGAGGCGATTTTGTTTGCAAACCCTTGTCAGGAAAAAAAGATGAAAAGGATAAAACAAGTTGCATGTTACTCTAAACCAACAAGACACATGCCAGTGTTTGTTGTGTTTGTGTCTGCTTCTGTCTAGGTTCATTTTAATGTGTTGGCATGTTCAACATTTCCTCTTTTTTTAGACTAAAAGCTATGCTAGCCAACTCGCATATTAGTGGCTTCAAATAGCAGTGGGTGAAAACTGGAAAATAGCAACATATATTCTCAGAAATATTGCCAGGAAAATGTCATTGAACCATAGATAGCATGCTTATGTTTAACAACCCAAGCAGTCTGTGGTGTTGTACTGTATTGGGTGAGAGAAGCACTTTCTGGATGGAGTTCTTGATGTTTCTGTTGAACGAAAAACTGTTTCTATAATTACTTCCTGTTGGCAGATAATTTAAATTTCACAGAAGTAAACAAGGTAGATTTACAGGGTATTAGTTGGTATGGGAGAATCCTTTCCTTCTACACTAATTTTGTCGCTCAAGGCCAATTTAAGCATTAAACAGTTGGTGTACCCACAAAAAAACATTGGATACAGTATAGTCAAAAATTAACCAATGTCATCATGTCGATAGTTTTAGTTGCATTGACTAAATAAACACATCATATTTGGGTAGAAAAACTGCCACTTTTCCGTCAGTCTTTATTTCAAAGGTGCATGTTTAAGTCCTGGCATGTTTGTTATACTTGTGTGTCTGCAGTTGAAGAGACAAGGACAGGCTAAATGAGAGCCAGACTGTTTTCTGTAAGCCCCGTGGGGTCGGTCGTGTTGACGAACAATATCCTGGCCCCCTTGGTCCGTGGCTCCTAAGTGCCCCTCAGCTACATGACCTCCTTTTCTCTCAGCATCTCTCTGTCATCATACTACTTATCCAGGACCCCCGCTATGGCAGCTGTCCTTTCATCAAACATGGCCCTTTCAGATAGATGTGGCCTGAGTAACAGTGACATAGCTCTGTTGACAAGCGTCATGGTGAATGATTTTAGCTGCCACTTTGGAGATCTGGGTTGTATTAGACAGCTTCAGGGCCCTTCATGTGATCCATTATATATTTTTTTTAAATAAGTCCAAGCTTTCTCCAACCTTCATCCACTCACCTACATTGAGGACACTCAACCTGGCCGTGTGGTCAATCATAAACAGGATATGAGGTCACCTTCTTGATGAATCAGGCTAGCTGGAAAGTACCGCAGTGTCAACTCTCCCTCACTCCCTCTTTATCACCCATGAACTCCTTATCAGAACAGAGTGACTCCAATATTGACCTTGTGGGAGAGGCTTTTGGCCTTGCCCTCAGCGCCAAGCTCACAGTGATTGTTGGCTATTGTTTGCCATTCTTTACTAATCTGAGGGAATCGATTAGGCCATTTGCTGAGTCCACGGGCAGAGGTTAAGTGTCCTAATACTTCACTTCTGCATTCTCTCTTAATGATGGTAACAGAGATGCCCTTTGAACACATGACTAACAAGTGGAATTACCATCAAGAATTTGTCAGACATGGGTTTGCTGTTGCTTAATACATTTTGCCCCAAGCTTGTAATGTAGAAGAACTTCTTGAGTTTGGTTATTCGTGTCTGTTTTCTTGACTTTTCTCCAAAGAAATGTCAGGGCACTTCTCAGGAGATTCTTTCTTGTTACCGTCATCCCCAAAGAGTTTGCCTTCTTAATGTTTCGTCATAACCATTGTATTTTTGCGTAAACTGATAACTCAGTGACAGGAGGATTAGATGTATACTGAGACGAATTGGCAAGAAATGCCAATACGGGGAAACAAAAGAACACAGAAAAAGTCTGTGTATTTTTTCTATGAAATGAATGAATCCCCCTTAGGAGTTAAGGAGGTATTGAGAAGCACCCTATGGCTCTGTTGTAATATCGGTTTGGTGTATTTTTGTGCCTCAAGCTATGTCTTACACTTTAACTTTCTCATGATAACAAGTTTTGGACCAACTGCTTGCCATAAAGTGAGAAAAGTTGTCTTCCTAGTGGAGGTATGATTGGATTCTTTGTCCACCCAAGATTGTCTGTAATATCTTTCTCAGGATATCTCTTTTTTTCTCTGTGATTCTTTGATTGGAGTGCTGTGGACCGTTCCTTTATGCGAAAGTGAAAAGAGGGAAATTTGGACCAGCTCATACCAGAGAAAGGATACACTTGGTCGGCTTATTGATTTCCTCTTTCCCCACCTCCCTTTAAACTCCCCCCCCCCTCCACACACACACACTCTCTCTCTCTCTCTCTCTCTCTCTCTCTCTCTCTCTCTCTCTCTCTCTCTCTCTCTCTCTCCCCATTTCTCTCTTCCTCTCCAATGGACTGCTGATGATCCTGCTCCCCACAGACTCGCCGCCAGCCACAGCCAGTCAGGGTTCTCTAAGACCATCTCCAGCCCTGCTAGGCAGAAGATTTCTCCCGAGGCCAAGGGGGAACAAGGCAGATTCTGTTACAGCCAGCGCAGGAGGAAGAAAAACGTACTGTTACTAGATATGAGTGAAATCAAATCTGTTTGACTTGCCCGGCAGCTATGACCGTTTTCCATGCAGACAGAGAACGTCAGGATTGAGTGATTGGAATGCAGTTACTCACAGTGCAGCTGACAGATTTGTAACACTGTGAGTGTTTTAAGTAGATCTGATAAAGAATTATTTTATTTCTATCGAAGGCAGATTTGCTAACAAGCAGTGGAAAGACCTGTCATTCTCAGGTTTTCAAAATAGATCAAATTTAAGTGTTTCATTGTTTATAATCAATATATTTTTTAATAATATTATAATGGGACCAAATAGGGATTCTTTGGCCTTTGGAGTCAGGCTCAAGTGCACACTCAAGGAACAGAGAAAGTGGGAAAGAGACAACAACATCTAAATTTCCCCCATTGGGGGATCAATAAAGTTTATCCTTATCCTTATCCTCTTTAACAAACAGACTTACAAAAGCAGGGAGGGAGACAAACACAGCAAGAACAACAGAGAATAGGACTTACAGTAGTGATGCCATTAATAGTAGTAGAAATTTGACACATAATCAGTACCAGCTAATTAAATTAAAGATGATTTAACTATGACTTATAAGTGGGAATACTTCTTTATCTTCATTCGGCTTCTTTTGTTGCACCTTTGCATCTGCAGGAATTATACTGTTTGGCTCGGATGACAGTGGAATTGGGCAGCAGCGACTGTGGAGTTTTTATCCGGAGTGTCTTGCCATAAGTGTGCAATAAACGGGTGCAGAGCAGACGGAGAAGAGAGCACGCTCACTCCAAAGCTGAGATGTCTAAACTAACATTGGGCCTTCACTTCAAAGGCCTGTGGGCGTTGACACACTGCCCTCCTTTGTGTTAGCGTGTATCTGAGTAAATTGAAATCAAGGAGCCAAAGACAGGGCATGGAAAACAATGGGTCATAAACAAACCTGGAGTCAGGCTCCATAGCAGCTGGTGGTGTCTTGCGAGGCTACAATGTTTGCTCCAGCAGTGTGACAGATGAACTGTATGGCCTTTTGCTGCTTTTATTGTCTGTGTGTTTTGTGTGTGTGTGTGTGTGTGTGTGTGTGTGTGTGTGTGTGTGTGTGTGTGTGTGTGTGTGTGTGTGTGTGTGTGTGTGTGTGTGTGTGCGTATGTGTGTGTGTGTGTGTGTTTGTGTGTGGGGGTCTAAGCTGCTGAGCGAGTATGGTAAGAAGGGAGAATAAGGGCACATTCCAGAGGAAGAGCTTGGCAGATCAAGCCATTATGTGCTCTTTACTGACCGTCTGGCTGTAACAAATCCAAAAAAAAATGTCTCTCTCCTTTTCATATTCGCTGACAAATGTACTTTTTATCCCACACACTTGAACACACACACAAACTAAGAAGCCAGTTATCAGGCGGCAAGCAGAAGACCTTTTCCTAATGAGAGCATGTAGCACAATTACAGCTTCTTTGCTCGATGGCTCAGGTCTGAGTCCCACTCAGGCAGTCTCTCCTTTATTTTCCACCCACCAACAAGATGCTGGATGGCTGGCAGACCCATTAATTGGATGGTGCGGTGTGTGTGCATGGAGCCTGGTGTCCCTCCATATCCCTTCATCTGGGCAGATGCTGCGGATATGGTAATGTTAATGTGAGATGCCGCGAGCGTCATCATCTGGTATCAGTCACTCTGTAATTGGACCAGTCCTGGTGGTTGGTTGTAGCCTTCCCAGGCCCCTGTTTTAACCCCACCCACGCTCTAATGGCGGATGGGGCTCTCCATTCCCAACCATGTGTGGAGGAAGACTTAAGGGAGGAGTAAAAGAAGGGGGAACAAGAGGCAAGGAAAAGGAGCAAGAGGAGGAGGTTGATCTCTTGCTTCCTGTCCGGGTCTTGAGGGTACCCGTCTGGTTGCCAGGCTGCTAACTCCTCTGCTTCCTCCCCCTAAGTCCACCAATGCTACCCAACCCCCCTCCCCTGCTTTTTGTCTCCCACTAAAATGATGATGGATTGATCTCACTCAGCGGAAATGACTTTTTAACACCCCCACATTTTTTGGGTGCTGCGGTTTATTTGTTGTCTGTTGTTGTTGTGTAAGTGTTCTAGAAATACACTGAGAAAGAAAAAATTATGTTTCCTTCTCGAAAATGTTTCCCTTCAGACTATTCTGAAATGTTTTTGCATTTGCTTTTGAGCACATGTTTGTGAAGGCATGTGCAAAATACCGTGTGCGTGTGTGTGTGTGTGTGTATGGCATGTTTCGGTGTGTGTGCTCTTTATAAAAGGCAGCTTGTGGAGCTAATTAAAAGGCCTTGTGTAGGACAGAACCATTCATCTTAGTGATGGGCCCAAGCTGTCACTTAACCCACAGTCTTGTGGGGGAATGAGCTGCAGTTTCAGGAGTAAAGGACAAAACACACTCTCTCTCTCTTACTCTGCATCTTAAAGATCTGCCTGTTAAATATAAATCAATCTCTCATTGTTTTATGTTAAAATATTCAAATGAGTGGTACTTTTTCTACTCATCATTCTTTACCACTTGTCCATGATGGAAAGAAATCCCCTCCCCCTGTCAATCCTCCCCCTCTAAAGGTGACAAGAACTGTTAATGTTAATATACGCCACCTTTGACGGTAGGATTAAGATATGCAGACCTCTCCCTCAAGATTTTCTGTGCTCAGCAAGGTTTTTGGATCACAGGGAAATTTTATTAGCAGTGATGGGACTGACAAAGAATGCTGCCAATGGAATTTGTAATTGATGCCTTTTTAGTATTCATCTCAGGCCTGTGTATCCTTTGGCCTCCTTCGCTTGCCCCTTGCCCCCTGCACCATGGGTGAACCCAGGATGCCTGTCCCCTTGCCCTCTCATTACCACCCCAGGCCCAGGGGTGCTGCACGGGCACTGAGAGGTGAAGCAGCCGGGTCAGGGCACAATGTTGTTCCTGCCCGCAATGACACTAGGTTAGGTTGAAAATCCCCCAATTTATTGTCATGGATGAGAAAATGTAAGGCTGTCTATTATTGATTATGGATGATGGGAATTGATAGAGCTTCTTTTCCCTGCATAACATTATCTATGCGCAGGGAACTGCATGCATGAGCAGCTGCAGTGTGACTGTGTGTGCTCCTTTTCAGGACTGGTTAGTCATGACTAGCTGCAGGATACACACATTTATCAGTGTTAGTGGCAGAAGCCCCTCAGGGAAGATGAGCAATGACACAAATAGTTGCTGAGTTTGGTTTTTTAGAGCTCTTTTTTACAAGGACTATCTGGTGAGATGCACAATAAATGCAAAAAAAAGAAAATACTTTGACTTATTAAGCCTGAATCACACTGAAATGGAAAGAAAAAACATTTGTATTTAAATGCATGGTATGTTAACAATCAGCATGCAATTTTTGGGCCTATCAAATGGACCCCTGTCAGGTTTGACCTTACCTTAAAGTAGTTCTTGTCACTTTGTGTGTGCTGTTTGGTTGGCTAGGATGGTATAGTAGACAGAGTAGAAGGAAAACATGTGGTTGATTTGGACCTTGTGTTGCAAAAGAACAACTTCATATCGCCATCTCATTATTTAACAAGTTGTTGCACACATGCATACTTTTCTTATTTCGTGCAAGTCTACTATCAGGTTGAAACTGTCCAGAAGTTCAGAAAACCAAGATGTATTTTACAGGGGTGAGAGGTAACTTGGACTACATGCATGACCTGGACAGAGTGCCACACCGTGACATATCCCTCATCACATGTGTCAGGACACACAGGCGAAGTCCTGAAATGTTTAGTGATTTAAAGTCACTTTGGCATTTTGACTGATAGTTCTCACCATGCTTCACGAGGTCATCTCAGGTCTGCCTGCCCCTTGCCCTGAGAAGCCCTCCCACCATGAAACAATAGAACTTTTTTCCTCTGTTGTTGTACCATTCAAGATCATATTACAATAATTACACCCTTTTTTGGTACATCTGGCACTGTCTAAATCCTTTTCAACCAACTGTGAAGAATATGGTACAGACTGTACCTGCCTTTTGAACAAATAGCCTGAGGTGAGAACGGTAATTTTTCAATCAGTCTCAGAGTAGATAATGTTAGGACTTGATTAAAAAACATGCAATGTCAGCTCTGTCTCTCTTTTTTCTTTGTAAATGAACAATGCCTTATCCTTCACCCTGGTCAAGCAATGCTGTATTTGTGTGAATGTTCTGGGAATCTGTATGCCTGACAGTGTGTTGCAGCACCTGCAGAGCACATAAAAGCAACACGTGTGTATGTGTGTGAGTGTTATTTGTTTGTAGGGGGAAAGAGGTCGATCCCTGAGGGGGTCTGCTGCACTGGGACACGTTGGGAGCAAGGGGTCATAGGGAAGGGGAGGAAGGGGAGGTAGGAACACTCACCTCCACATGAACCTTAGACTGGTGAGAGAGGAGAACAGAGAGAGAGATAAAGAGGGGGTCGAGACTTGAGCTTGAACATACGTCTGCAGGGCCTGAGACAAATGATCGGGATTTCCTCTGCCCTACTGACCACGTCTGACTGTCTAAGCCCTTATCTTATATGTATCTGTCTGCTGCTCTGAAGAGTGGAAGTACCATCTAACTACTCTGCTTGATACTCAAAGTTGAGAAATATAAGAAACGCAGATTGAGAAACAAAACTGGAGGGATCAGAGAACATTGGCAGTAACACTAATTGTAAAAAGAAAAAAAAGGCTTTTCATATTTTTTTTTCTCATGTTTGATGGCATTCCCTTTTAAATGTTGGACATGTATTTTCACAGTTAAAGAAGGTCCAGGAAGTAAGACACATTTCCACTGGAACCAGTTTTTGAGTGTGGCAAACATTTACTGTTCCAACTGTTCACAAACGAGTGGGAAGTCTAAAAACTTGAACAGATCTTTTTAATTTGACAAGCTTTTTTTTGCTCTAAAATTGAAAATACTACAAACATGTTAATGTATAAAAGCTCTGTCAGATTGTTAGATTGCTCATGGTGTGAAGTGTGTGTGAGACCTGGAACTGTTAATGGAGTAAAGCAGCATGAATCTCTCCACAGGGTAGGCTTAATGTCGACAATGACAAGAAAGATATGGCTGTCAGATTTGTGTTTGTGTGTTTGCATGTGTTTGTGTGTGTGTGTGTGTGTGTGTGTGTGTGTGTGTGTGTGTGTGTGTGTGTGTGTGTGTGTGTGTGCTGCTGGGTGATGGATTGACAGAGCCGGGGTTAGAGCGGGGTCACCCTGTTTGTATTGTTGTGTTTGGGTGGAGATAGGGTGAGAGGGGCCTCCAAGCTTTGCTCTGTGTTAATAAGATCTGTTTGCCACACTTCATCACCATACCTCAAAGTCTGATGGGAGATGTTTGCAACCTCTCCCCCTAACTCTATCTCTCTCTCTCTCTCTCTCTCTCTCTCTCTCTCACTCTCACACACACACACACACACACACACACACACACCTTAATTAAATAAGGAGTGTTGAAAGATACTTAATCACTATCTGCAGGTAAGTATGAGTGATTGCAGTTAATTGGTCCCCCTTGGTTGAAGTTAGCAGTGTTCCTCAGCACCTGACAGCCTCTCTATCTATCAACAGAACATCCTTGAGCTCCCCTGCCTGCCTGTAGACGTGCTATTATACCTGACTGTGATATCTTACCTTCAGAGAAATCACATCCCTGGGATGGGAAAAAAACATTCTGATGGAAGTAAATACAATCTCAGACTCTGAGGAATAACCTTTTATCCCTGCGTATCATCTGTTCTATCGCTAAGCTTTTTTCACTGATGTTTATAAATAGGAGTGAAATCGGTCGCCAAGGCTGCCCTTGTGACCTGAGCTATCTTTACTATGGCAGTATATGAGGATCAGTTATCCATAATGGGTCATAATTCACACTTTCTACAGTAGGTGACCTGCTGCACAGTTTCAGTCACATTACTTACACCAGCAGGATTCACTATTACAGTGTAAGTGGGAATAACTGACCTATCATCATTAGAGTATGGATGGGTTTGTGGCTCGCTCTTCCAAGGTTGATCTCCTTTATCTTGCTTTTTTTCTACTGGAAAAAAAATGGATCTAGTGTCTACAACACTTTCACATGTTCAATGCTTGCACTTAACTCTGAGCTACACAATACTGTCACTGATCAGTTGTGTTGTGAGTAACAGCTGTGTGTTCAGGTCAAGGTGTGCATTTAAAGGTTTTACTTTGGTGTTTGACTCTAAATAAAATGTCAGACATTTTTGCCATCGTAAAATTTTTGCAATGTAGGCTATTAACTTTGATTAGGGACCCTGACTCTATCTTAATTTATGGCATGTATATTATTCTCTCAAATTATACAATATCAAAATGGCAAAACACAAAAGACCTTAGTATTTTATCCTTGACTAGTCATTTAAAAATGATTGCAACAAACTATTAAAAATCAAAGAGACATTTTTAGTTTTTACTATGCTGTGAAATTCAGATTAGTTATCTGTTTTCAGCCTCAGATTAAAAAATAAATAAATGAGTTTTTTTAATCTGAGGTATCATCTCTTTTGCAAGCTCATATTCAGGCTCTAGTTGAAGAAATAACATAATTTCTCATATAGCAGTAACCTCAGAAATGGTTAAGTATTCTTTGTGAGGCTATTGCATGACCTATCCTGACACTACAAATCGATTCATTTTTAGAGATTATACATTGATTTTTTAAATGATATGCAAATGATGTACCAACAGTCAGCTCAACAAAGGTTCTTTGTAGTTAAATTATTCCACAACATCAAATCCTGACTTGAGTGTTCCCTCCCCGTCCCCCCGGCAACGACGCTTCTGATCTCACTCCTGCTCCCTCTGCTCGACTGTCAGCTGCTGCTGCTGTAATCAAACTAAATGTAATAGCCAAAGCCCTCACCTGGAACAAGGAGGATCACTGGGCCATATCCTCACTTTCACGCCACACTGTCCCCCAAATAAACTCCATACATGCTGGCAGTGGTCCCATGCAAACCCTGTCACATTTATCTTCCCAGCCTGAGTTGGCTTATCAGGGTTCCAGGACGTCAACCATGAAAAATTATCATATGAAGGGTACCATGTCAGAGTTTGTGAGCTGTGAGGAGGGTATTTCTATATATTGCACATGCTCTGATGCTTTAGTTAAGATTTAAACAAATAAAGTGGACTCAAATTGAGTGGCATTGCTTCTCCCCAGCTTGAATAAACCTATAAATGGAAATAGAGGCTGTTAATTTGTCATTTTGTGCACCTGTTATCAGCACAGTCCCGTAGCCAAGTTGTGGTCAGACAGCTGGATTAATCCTCTCGTTATAACAAATCACCTCCCTCTTAACCTTTGTGAAAGGCAGGGGAGAGAGAGGGTGAAAGAAGAAACGGGCAGGGATGATCACAGGCTGACAGTGCTGCTGTTAATGAGCCAAGCGCTAGCATCAAGTAATGACTTTCACAAGGAAAAAATGTTGCTCTATACCTTGTAGAAAGCAGAAGCGCCACTTTTTCTGAAGCATCTGAATCACTCTGTGTATCCATGGCGGGGGTGTTTGTGAAAAACCTTGTACAGAGAGTTTTCTGAAGGATAAAAGCATTCCCATCAGCGTTTCCCTCGGGATGTGGTTGCTCTCAAAGCAGCCCTCCTGCCGACACAGATTTGGGAGATTCCAGAGGACCTTAAAATCTCTCCGAACATGAGGGAGGGCAAAGAAAATACAACACAGTGAAAGACGTCCATAACCAGCATAAATGTGTTCGCATCAAAGTGAATATTTCCTCTAGTCCCCGCTCGTTTCATCTTTTATGTATTTTCTCTGACAAAACACGTCTTTGAGGCCACATTCTCTGACAGATATGTTGGTGATAATTAGGTTTACAATAAAAGAGCAGCAGACATTTGAGGATTTCCTCCTTCGTTTGAACATTTATTTTTCAAGGGGAAACTTTGGGTAACTTTTCCCTCTTGAGATAAAAAGTCTGAGAAGCGCTTCATAGCTTCATAACTGTCTGTGAGTTCTTCCTTCCTCCTCGCTCTCTCTCTATTTAACTCGCTTGTCTTTCCACATGTTTCCCCGCACCTTCTCATTTGTGCTCTCTGCTCTGTCATTACCTGGGACAGAGGTGGGTTCATGGTGGGTTTTGCACTCTGTAGTTTCCCTTCCTTCCTCATTTATTTGCTCTGCATGCAAATAACCATAATGCTATGGAGCAGTGTTTCAGGAAATCTGTTCCCTGGTTTTATGCTAGAGTTCTCTTATCTCTCCACAGCGTCTTTAGACAGATATTATAACATATCTTTGTGCTGTTCAGTGTGCATTCTTTATATTAGAAGACGCAGCCAATGCTCTGCAGACTAGAAGGGCATTCTCTCGCCCACTTAGGTTTGATCCACATATGATATAGCAATGCTAGGCCTGCAGGCTCGTCATTCAGATGTGATTAATGACTGGTTTAATTAGAAGTCAAACCAAATGCTCTTTTTCTTGCAGTTTGCTATTAAAGCAAGCTTACAATGTTAGTGTTAGGTGTTGTTAAAACTTGACTCGTCCTTGACGAAAGGTGAAAGCAAATGACTTCAAATAGTCAGGTCAGTGTGGCGTTTGTTTCCACAATTCGAGGCGAGGGTTTACTCTTAAATAGCATGTTGTGTCGTGTTTGAAGCTAGGGCAATACGCTTTTGTGTTCAACATATGCACAAGCTGAATAAGGGTTTTCTATTTTGAAATTATCCAGAGGATAAAAGCGAACTCAAGCGCCAGCATAAACAGCCATCTCAGTGTTTTGCTGTGTTTAGACAGGTGTTAGAATAGGGAGGTTAGTACGTCTAAGTAGTGTTTACATGCATATTCCAGTGAATCCACCAATTCTGTGGACTGTGTTCCCTCAGTAAATCACCCACAATGTCTATCCTGTGGCACTTTGCACACAGTTTATTATGCTAATTGAGGTGCATTCGATGTGCTGTCATGCCAGTGTGCGATGAAGTGTGTGCATGTGTTTGTGTACAGTTGTGTGCTCAGGATCTGAACAAGATTTAAGACTTTGCTCATACATTGCCATGAGCTGCTTCTCTGTCTTCTTATTACTGTTTCCATGACTCACATCTGTAATCTTTTAACATCACTCGCTAACTCTGAAGTGGGATGGACAAACTGTTTGAGTAGACAGAAAGTAAGTCAAGCTGAGAATAGAGGGGATGGCAGTGTACTGGCCTAGAAGTGAGAGCTTTGGTCCACATAATCTCTTTTATGCCTTTAATTTGGGGGGATTAGTAACCTACATTCTCTCCTTTTATCTCTGTGAGGACAGCCTTTTATGGATGGACACTGACTGCACCCTTCATTACTCCTCTGCTTTTTATTAGACTCCAAACAATCATTCTGGTTCTCCTCCAGCTGCTTTGGGTATATAAGGTTTGGAAAGGTGCTTGGAAATTTTGAAAATGCCCTCACATATAAATGTGCTGATGCATGATGTGATTTTATTCTTTGACAACACACATTTTAAGCACAATATTTTGGATCAAAAACATTTTATTTGAGTAACATGGTTTAAAATAAGTATTTTATAATGAAATGGCATGTGTGTTTATCTTTGATGGATTTATCTCCTGCAGCGTGATTGGTCAGAGGGACAATTGCCAATCACCCCTCTTTTCTTCCACTCAGTCAGATGAGTGCCAATGGGGGGGCTGTTGTTATGCTGTTATGGTTTGTAAGGATGGGTTGTGATTATACAACACACACACACACAGTCAAAACCACTCCAGCATGATACATTTCTATCACCTACCGTTGTCCTCCATTGATCCGGCAAACAGAAGCCTCCATTGATTGCGGTCATCTACAGATTACAATCAGAAAGATGCACGGTCCCAGCTCTCCTTTAAGCCCGAGGACACAAAAGACGGATGCTGAGCTGTGATGTTCCTGCATCCTAATCCATCCAGATGCCACCCTGTAATCCTCCTCCATCTCACGAACTTTGCTCATAGATCTTGCTTTTTCTGTCTTTTGTTTTTTACAGTGTCCTTTGAGTATCGGGTTAGGGGCTGGAATTATTGGAGCTATTTGGTTGTGCATAAATCACGATGTTTGAAGATAAATGACTCTGAGAGCAGCTTTGTAATTGCTGACAGAGAAAAAGTTGGGGTTTTTTCCGCTACAGAACAGAAATAGATTGATTTATTAAAAGCAGAGTACATAATGTGCTTTCAGACTCTGTACTCATTTTTATTGATGTCCTCATTTGATATCCACCTCAGGATAGTGGAAAAAACTGCCTCCCCCTCTGATGATTTACACTAAACCATCTGTGTCTGTGTGTGTGCAATAATTCAACTCTTTATTTCTGTGCTGAATTGAAAGGGCCCATTATAATACTCTATATTATAAGCAAATACATCCAAAACTACTTTAGAGAGCTAAAATGTCACGTATAGAATAATAATGGGCCACAGCTTTGAATTAGAGAATACAGTATAGTAAGCGATAAGGCCATATATAGAACTAAATGTTGAAAGATTTTAGAGAAGGAACAAAAGAGACATACAAATCCAAATACAGTTTTTTTTTCCACATCAAAAAAAAGTTAAAACAAATACAGATTTCCTCATCATTAATTGTCCAACATCCCTGAACATTTTCTTCTTCCATACACTATAAAAAAAGTCAGACAATATGCTTCATTTCTTCTCATTCTTTGTCTGATTTCTATTTAGCACAACTGTACCACCAGCCAGGGTAGTGGCTATGCAAGAAGAAGGAATTTGCTTGAGGGCTAAAAGACTGATGACCCTCTTTTTTCCCATTTACTTCTAATCTCTGTTCAGATGTGCAGTAAATGTATTACTTTGCACATCACCAAGCAGCCCCCCGCCTCCCCCTCTCTCTCAGGATGGGAAGACTTGCTCTCCTTGAAGAGTTTTGCTAAAGAGACTGTTCGCTGATCAAGCGCCAAGGGCCATCCTGGGTCAGGCCCGAGTGCCCTCTTGACCTTTGGCTGCTTAAATCCAAATTATGATGTATTAAGGCACAAAGGACTGCTAATGGCTTTGCATGTATTACACATCTGTGCTGCTCCTTGTTCAAAGGGCCATTTACAACAAGACTCTAAAAATGCACACAGGAAGTAGTGGTGAGTAAAAAAGGTCAGGGGTCTTGGCGGGCGTGTGAAGTGGACCTGTGGCTAATTATTGGCTTGCAGGAGTCTTTGTACTTAGCCAGCTGTAAGACAAGAGGACTATGTAATATCCTGTTTGCAGCCCGAAATGTTTCTCTGTACCAAAGAGGAGCATTCCTGGAGGAAAGCAATGGAGGCTACTGCTTTGATGATGATCAGGCTTGTCCTCTAGTTCTGGAAGCAGATGATAATCTGAAGTGCACGTGCCTAGGGAGAGATACCTCACCTCTGATTGCGGTGAGGAACATTTCCCGTTATCACAGCGTACGATAGTGGAGCAGCAGCAGACTGGAGGGCAACTTGCTCTCCTTTCAAAGAGTGTGAGTATTGTCTCGGTTTAGAGTTTGTGGCTCCATTCCTGTGGTGTCAGAAATTATACAGTCGGTCTGAAATGACAAAATCCGCTGTTTGGACTTGACTCGGCCACAGAGTACAGGGCTGTTTAACTCAAAACCCCTCAATTTGTTCTGACTTAAATGAGACATTGAGAAGAAAGCAGACATTCCTGGAGTGAGTGAGCAATCACTCTGCATTGTCATGGCAGAGAAATGATGGAGGAAAGTAATCAAATGTTTGAGCTATGGTAAAGGTAGGTCACAGGTTCATGGATAACCTCAAATATATTGGTAGTGTTTACTCGAATGAGGTTTTCCTAGAGCGGAGGTTTTATAACTGTGGGGGTTTTGGGTGATTTCAATAATGCTTTATGTGGTGGAATGAGCAAATACCTTAGTGTATTACACATACCTACACCCATGGACTCTACCTGAAAAATACCCAATAACATATACTGTTTATGTATGTAGATGCAAGTTTTAATCTTGAGAAAAAACGTTTTTAAATGACATTTTAACTAAATCTCCACATATACTAAATGTAATTACAAAAACACTTATTTAATCACCTTAACCTATCGAAAATTCTTCCAATTAAAGTACCTTTAAACTGTGCAATTGGTTATGTTGTGAAAGTCAATAAGTCACTGACCCCTTTAATGAGAAAGTGAGAATGGACGATTCTTAATTGTTCCCTTTATCTCTGCTCCAGATGTGCTGGAGGGCTTGTGTTACGACAGCATCTTACCACTTCACAGAATGAAATATCCTGCGGAGAAGAACAGGATGGCATTGTCTTAATAAAAAGCAGACTATGTGTTCCTCTTTGTTTAGCCCTGTCTTCAATCCTCAGTCAATTTGACAAGTGACTCTAAGGGAGACAATAATTATAGTCAGCCTTGCTGTAAATTATAGTGAACCTCATGAAAAGTGGCAGAGAAAGCGCAGAGAGCTTTTGTAGAGGGGGATACATGACAGTATTTATTAAGTAATAACATTATTAAGTGTTATTCTATCAGGGATTTGGCTGGGTGCTGTTTCTTTAAGGTTGTAATCATTGTTTTTTTTCTTCAGCTGGCTGTCAACAGATAGAGTGCATTGCATGGTAATTATATTCCAGTGTTTATTCACCATATTGTGTATTCCTTTAAGAGCGGTAACCCACACAGTGAAGACGTGATGTATGTTGGCAGGGAATGAGGAATAGGTGAACTGCAGGCTGTTACCAATACTCACTCAAATCATGCAAACATAAGGATTCTTTTTAGGAGAGGAAGTCATAAACCTCTCAAAAAAATAATTATTAGCAGTGGGACTGTGTACAAGCAACCTCACTGCCACCTTACAAGAAGCCATCACCTTGACTTTTCCTCACCTCTCGAGAAAGTAGTAGAGAAACATATTTTATCCATCCTTATCTCTTTCCATGCTTGACCTTTTTTCTCTCCCTCCTTATGTCTCTATAGGCCATGTTTCTGTCTGCTCTGCCTGTCTGTCTCTCTGAGTGGGGGTATATGCTCACTCTGTGGCAGAGGGCTCTCCCCTTTTCCTCTAATTGGCCAGCTCCCCTCTCTCCTTCCTCGCCTGCTAGATAATTGGACATGCAACCCCAGCTCTCGCATCCCAATCATTGGCTCTCTCCAGCCCCCCTCTGCATTTCACACACTTCTCATCGCAGTGTGAGTCTCTCTACGGACCCGTCTTTGACCATCGGATCAAAGGGAATATACAATCCTGCACTGCCCAAACACATCGCGGCTCACAGGCTGTTCTCGCCTCGCTCACAATACCAAATATCAGTGTGAGATGGATTTTTTATGTCCAGTATATTGCATACAACATCTCCCCCCACTACCTGAACCCCTGGAGAAAGAGAGAGCAGCCTCTCCTTCTGCAGTGTATCCAGAACAAGGTAATTCATTTTGGGGGAGCCCTGCTGGAATTATTCATAAGGGGTTCAATATCAAAATATTCCACATTGCTCTGGCCCTTAATAATTCATGCTTAGCATCCGTCTTCATTGGTATACGGGGCGGAAGAGTCATCCATCACTATAGGGAGCCTTGGTTAAAGTAGTACCTTGCTCCAGTGTTGGTTGTCGAGGCTTGCAGAGGTAGGGCAGGAGGGAGGGAACAAAAGAAGGAGGCGTGTGGCTTTGTCACACTGACAAGTGGGCCCCCACATCTCTGGGAAGGAGGGCGCTCGAAAGGAGGAGAAGGCTGAGCTGTTGACCTTTGGGAAAGGACCATTGGCTTCAGATTGAGTGATGGTGTCAGCCGCTAGTGTAAAACACCTCTATTAGGAATGCCTGGCATGCTTGGGTGCTTCTAATTATGAAGAATGCAAAACAACAGTCAGGAGAGACAGGAGAGGTCGCCCCGCAGTCAGCCAAACGCCGGGCTTACTCACCGGCTACTGCTGTGTGGGACCCACCACCGCGTGACTTCTTGTCTTACCTCACATGGCTGACACATTCCAAGCTTTGTTTTACAGAAGCTTTGTATAACAGTCATTTTTTAGCACATAAAGTGGATTCCTATCAATGGCTGCTGATCTTTTGAATGTTAGCATTGTTGCATCATATCACATCATACAGTAACAAACTGAATGGCATCATATTTATGGTATTGCGTTGTATGAAATCCAAGTTTGCTGAGTGGGATTTCAGGCAGCCTCCTGGACACTATTAATCCAGAAATCCAGAAATTCAGCTAAGAACCTGAACCCGGTGGAAAATGACTCAACATTTGTGCTTACATGAAACACTCAGTGATATAAGCCATCTGTGTGCAAGTGAACTTGACTGTTTAGTCATCCTGCCTACCTGAAAGGCATCCCTGTGAGGGTAAAAGCCTTGTAACATTATCAGCAGATATGCATAGCTATCGGGCAGCCAGCGATGAAGGGAGGCATGGACCGGCGGAAGGATGGACTGATTTGGGAGCTGAACGAGGGCGTCCCTGGAGATTTTCCCACTGAGAGACGGAGGTCAACGGTGGAACACATATAGACTTTTCTTGTTTGAGAAATTGTGAGGGAGTGAAATAACAGTCCCTTAGACCCCCTGCCTCCACCTTCCTGTCTGATCAGCCCCTGAAAACTGAGAGCTCATTATTGTGCACCACAGAGAAGAAGGGAAGAGGTGATAACAAGAAAATCTGGGGTTAGACGGGGAAAAGCTTTCACTTTGAAATGACATCACTGACTTTGCTGTACCTCAGTATATTCTGTGTGTTAATATGTATTTCCTTTAAGCATCAGGCTGATACTTCAGGCATGCTTTTTCTCTCAATAAATAAAAATCAAGATAAGTCGGTGTATTTCCATCATAAAACCACTCAGTATTCATTCATTCCTACTTCAGCAATAAAACATTTCCCCCTGTGTGTATTCAGAATAACCCAACCGGCAGATTTGTCATGTCATACAGTTTTACTGTCACCAGCACCCATAAAACATCTCTATTTATTTAGTGGCAGCCAAGCGTTGCTGTTTCTCTCAAAGGAATGTCCTTGTGCCCACCCCAGTAACCTTGAGCCTATAATGGAGGGGGTCAATCTGAAACAAAATGTGGAAGAAGGGGGGGTCCTTTAAAAGAGGAATACAAAATACAATGAGGGAATAAAAGACTCAGAGTTGCTAATGATAGTAAGGAGAGCAAAGCTTTGAGCCAGGTGATAATTAATTATCAGGAAATTCATCTCCTGCTCACCCTCTCTTTGTCTCAAAAGCTATTGTTGTATTTCTCACATCTCAGCAAAAAATTAATTCTCTTGCAGTAATTTCTTTTGCCTTCGTGTATAGGATTTAATATTTTTTGTGCATGCATCTTTAAAGAATTTATTTCCTGTTAGTATGAAATAAGCAGAGCCTGGCAGAGAGCCAGTGACAGGGGAGGGTAAGAAAAACAGAGTCACAAATGAGGTCCAGGTGTGTGGGTAATCAATTTCATGGAGTTTGGTTTTGCTAGGCTGCATGCTGAAGGAGACTGTCATAATTGGGCCACCATTTCAGACAGGTAATGGCTTTACAGCATTCATTCTATACACATACACACACAAACACACACACACACATTCCTGCATGGACCCATAGAAATCACAGGCCATTGAACACAATTGAGACAGATAGGTTTGTGGCATTGCCTAGTAACCCCCATGTTTCAAGGACTTGCACAAGCTTGTTCATTCATCATCAGGGAAGGGCTCTTTGGTGGAGCTTTTTATTTTATTTTACCTCGGTCAGATTTATCATCGAGCACAACTCCTGTTTGGCTTCTTAACACAAGCTGGATGAGCTTTCCAGGGATGCAGGTGCTCCAAAGTTAAAGGGCTTTTATTAAGGCTAAACTGCAAATAGATAAACATCACTGAGCTTTGCACATCCAACAGGATTAATAATGGATTCACTTTAGTTTCCACCTCTTGTTTTGACGCTTTTTCTTCAACAGGCTTGCATATATGACATTTAATGTTGTATTAGTGTGACATTAAATGTTGTGAGACACATGTATTCTCCTCATTTATATACTCACTTGGCAAAACACGGCAGCTGATCACAAAAAAAAGACATCTTCCAAGATGTGCATCGTGAAAACTGATTATGATCTCCTCGCTTCCTTTATGCCCCATAGAATTCCAAATTAAATTATTAAACTTCATCTTAATTGGTCCCAATTAAACATTGTTCTGCCTGCATAGCAGAAATATTCAAGAGGAACCAATGTTTACTGGAATTTTTTACAGACATCTTACCACAACACGCATACACATACACACAAAAACCATGCAGACACAAAAGAACATGCATCTTACAGTCTCTTGCCTTTTTTTCTCGCCTTAATGGATCCAATTACTCTTACAAAGACAGCCAACACTGTACCTTATTGTGAGCCAATTGAGATGGTAATTCGGTTGTTTTTAATGGACACACTCTCAATAATAAACCTGTGGGGGGAAAGATTTTTCTAGACAAATTGCAGCACACGTGGTTAACGTACATTATGCTAATGTGAGGTGCAGAGAGGTTGTCGTGTCTCGTGAGGTAGGGGGTGCCATGTAGTCCCCTATTATAATGGCGGAACCCGTCCTGTAATTGCCCCTAGTTTTGTACATTAATGGGAAGCCAGGAGTGCTGAAGTATGTCACAGTGTGCTAAAATAACACAGAAATTGACACATTTATGTGCATATCCCCTACTGAGGTTCAGTATGTTGTGTTAAACCAATCTGCATCGTTTATCAGTCATGCTTTGGATCAACAATACACTCCTCTGCTTTGTTTGAGCGAGTCAAACATGACGGCACAACAGATGGCTCTAAGGTTCGGTCCAAATTGTCGTTGCACATAACATAAACCCAGTGAAGAACATTCTCGCTGGTCCAATCTCTCTCATCCAGAATCACGCCCAGCTGGCTCTTGTTCCGGGCTTGTCTCCTCCCTCTCCCAGGTTCTAGATCTCTGACACTCACCAGACTGGAGCCTGGGATGGAGACCACCGGACACAGAGGAGGTCACTGTATCCCGTTTCACCCAGAGACGATGAATAGATCTGGGACAACCAAACACACATAGCCCCCCCAGACTGCCTCAGGCACCACGGTCCGAAGAAAAGAGAGGAGGGAGAATAAGAAAAGAGTGACTGAAGTGCATTCCTGAAAGGAGGAGAGATGGGATTGAATGACAAGGGAGGACGGGGGGCCGCTAGTGACACTGGCAGCCAGTAGGATCGGGTTTTCTGTCTGAAAAGCAAGCTCACAACAACAATGACTCGTGCATCTGTCTGGAAGAGAGAAACAGAGACTGGGATCCTGTGAAGCAGAGTGAGGGTTCACGGGAATGCCTTTAATGTAGCCCCGCACAGGCTCTCATTGGAGACTTCATGGCTCTCTTCGTAGAATCTTCGTAACATGAAGAAACGTCTATCAATAAAAGCGGCACACTCATTGACTGTGACACTCCCTCTTGTCACTTTAAACACAGCCAAGGAGAAGATTACAGTGAACAACAGAGGTTGATGTGCCAAGATGACTTGTCTTGTCCTCAGGCCATATCCTACATTAGATAAGGATCAGCATTCCTCCACTCTACAGATGTAGGTCATGTAGCCACAGTGGAACATGCTGCATTTGAGTCTTGCTTCATTTGTTTTATTACCCATCACTGTGTACAGTGAATTTTCTGGCTTTGCACCTTGTAGATCAAATTAAGTATCCTGCTCCACTTTGTCTCGTCTATTCCACTGCACCCACAGAGATTAGATAAAAATCAAATCAACTCTTCTCTCTGGGCCATGCACACATATTTCACTCAAGTCAGACTATAGGGCACACATTTGTTCAGGAGTGTGGGCACTCCTTAGAAAAAAAAGTAAGAAAATGAAAAGAAACACATATCAAAGAAAGAAATTATGTCAAACTAATCCCCATCAATCAACCACCATTTACAGCACCCCTGCCACCAGTCGCCCACTTGACAATTAGGACTAATAACAGAATAGAAGGGTGCTGATTGGCCAAGTGGTTCGTTTGTGCACCTAATGTACAGAGGCTGTAATCCTTGAAGTGGTCAGACCATTCAACTCCAACCCTTGGCTCCTAAAACACACATCCTGGTGTTAATAAAGCATTTTTCTACTGTTGTAAGTGAAAGGAATCCAGATGAATGACTTTTTTTTTTATATTTTATTGAGTAAGCTCAGTGCAAAAGTTGAAGAACTGAAATAGGACTTTAAAAAGTGATGGTGAGACATCCCTACTTTCCCCTGTGTGAATTATGCCCTATGCCTCACACACACACACACACACACACACACACACACACACACACACACACACACACACACACACACACACACACACATACTGATGCACACACAGAGGAAGTGTTACAACATCATGCCGGAAAGAATTTTAGAAAATGATCCATCGGGGGGTTTGGGGGCAGGTCACGGGGTAACTCCTCTGATAAAGTATGAGGGCAGTTTGAATGAGTCCTTATGGTGGGAACTGTCAGAGTCACAGATATCCATCAGCCAAGCCTGCAGCGAGCAAACACAGGTCAGGCAGTCTGCACCTTGCAGCTCAGCCAGGGGCCTGACACACCCTGCAGATACAGATACAGTCTACTACCACACTTCCCACTGCTGATTACTGCCTATTTGTTGGTGGTATTCTGTGAATTTAGCCAGGGAATACTCCCCAGTATCCTTTCTGCTCTGGGACAGGAAGTGGCTTAATAGAAGCCAATTAGCTTTGATTTCAGGTCAATTAGCTTCTTTCTTCTTCTACATTGGATTGTATATTATCTTTGGGGAAGGGAAATGATGGGAGGGCTGTCAGGGACTCTTTTGTAGTCTGTGGAACTCAAGTTGTCTGTCCAAAACAAGTGCCTGAACCCAAACACTGAGAGGAGTAAATAAACAGATGGACATAAAACAAAAGCCAGACTCAAATCCAAGGATGGGTGTTTTTTGTAGTTTAGTGAAAACACAAAACCTCTATTTGAGGGTTCAATTAAAATTTAATTGGAATTGCAAATTGAATTGTATGTACTTTTAGGGCACATTTCTAAATTCAGAGATATTTTTGTCACATTATGCTGTGCACTAAGCAGTGGTTGACATGGGAGGAGGAAACGCTTTAGCTTTGCTGCAAAGGAAATTGAAAAGAAACAGAATACCAGGAGGCAGATTTCATGAAATAATAGATGTGGCAGAAATGAGGAAAGCAAGGCAGCGCAGTGACCAAGAAGGAATTTTCTTCTTGGCCAGAACAAAAAAAGAGCCAGAATAAGACAAATACTATATCAGGGCCATAACAAATGGGCCATTGTGTAGGCAATTTAAATCACACCGTGTAGTTGGAAGCAAATATTGCTTCTGTGAAACTATTGTTTGGAGCTGAGGTTGGCTTGTTGGTGCAGAAATCTGATATAGATTTCTTTGACTGCAGCACACTGCTGAACTTTTCCTCAGTTTCTTTCCTTCCAGGATTTTCTTAAAGGAAATTATTTTTTTCCTTTTTGTCAAGACAGAGTTCAAACCAAGCGTGGCATCCTGGATCAGGTCCATGTGCCTGTGGCTTTTGTGTTTTATGGTGACCTGCCAAGGATTCTGTTCCAGAGGGTTGATCTTACTGCAAACCAGCGCTGCCGTCTTCTACCAAGCCTTCAGGCCACAGGTCAAAGGGCTTCTGGCTGGAGCTGTCAACTCTTGTTCTTCTTCGTAGAGAAAACACACACACACACATAGACAGAGGCACAGAATATGCATGCACGAGTGGTCAAACTCACATTGCAAGTTGCACTAAAACATCATCACAGTGAGCCCTCTTATGGGTGAGCCCTCTCAAGTTGGGAGTTGTCCATTTTGCCTTTAATTGTGTTTTTCTATGCATTAGCCCAGGGCTCATTATGGGCTTGTACAGGGCGTGGGTGGATGAGGATGCATGCGTGAAGCAGTGACAGAGGTGCTTTTAGTGGATAGATGAGAAGGTGGAGGGCCTCATCAGCCTGGGCATCGCTCTTGTAACTCATGTGGAGTGGCTGTGGATTGCTCTTACTCTACCATTCAGGCTTATCACTGCCAGTCCTTCACTCCAGCCTTCCTAAACAATGGCTTTTGTTAGCGCTGGCGACTCATTTCAAGCACATACTTTGGTGTACATTAGTGACGGATGCCGCAATGCACCCAGTGTCCAGCTTATATTTGTGTGGCATTGGAAATACAGTATTTGAATGCTTCCTTTTGCACTTGCATGCCCCCCAAAAAAGAAGAAGAATCAGAGCATGTGGACTCGATGGGGTTGGATGTTATGCTTCATTCGTTCAAATAAGTAACTTCATTTTCTTTCTCATTACTGGAGTTATTATAGAAAAAGAAGAAAAAATGAATCAGGAAATTATGTTTTCATGGATCGTATCCTCCTCTGTGGCTGGACGTGGACCAGTATGTGTTGAACTGGCATGAGATTAAGCTCTTGTGAATGAGAGAAAACACACTGAAGGCAAAGGACATCTCAGGGCACAGAATCTTATCCTCATGCCTGCTTCATAACTCTTATCTATGAAAAGCAGCATCTGGCCCAGTTATCGAAGTCATGATTTGAGTGAGCATACAGTGAAAACTTGGAAACACAAAAGTTTGATAAACACACATTATGTCCTTTTCCTCAGCGACCTAAATTGCAATCCAGAATGTGTTACTGAAAGTAGGCCAAGTAAAAACTCACTCATATCAGTCTGAAGTTGAAGCAGGCTTTGTCAGAATGTACTGAATTAAAATGAATTTGTTCTATGCAAACTAGTCCCAAAAATACTTGAGATTGTGCAGATAACAACCTTCAAGGGATTTGAAGAAAACAATCAGTCCTATATCATCAGCATGTAAGCATGTAAAATGCACAGTACCAATCAAGAACTGAATAGTTGAAAAAGGTTCCAGCTATTGAAATGAGATGATGTCGCTGTAATTTCCAAATTTGGGTAAAATTCCATTTAAAAAGTATTCCCTAACCCAAAGCATCTTGAGACTGAAACATTAAAGCTAATTTAGGTGCAGTATAATTTTAAGGATTTTGAATCCGCCTTGAAATGTCACTGAACAGGAACAGTAAGCTTTTGTTTCCTAATGCACAATTTCATGGCTAGAAGGGAGGACGTTCAGTAAAATGCATGCATGTATGAGATGCAGCGAGGCACAGAACCCCAGAGAGATCATTACTCATCACTATGCAGAGACATACTGTACGGCCTTGTCTGTCACCGCTGAGGGGAGACGCTCTTCTGTGACTGGTTCATTCCCCGATGGCTCTGACAGTATCATGCTTAGGCGGGCAAAGAAACCCGCCGTGCAGTACAATACGAGAGTTATTATTCTCGACCTGTGCGCTGATGGTGTGTAGTTAAGTAGAAGTAGTAAAATAGATGGTGACAGATCGAGGGTCAGACGACAGGATTGTAAGGACAGCGCTGGCGGGGTTTTTAGCCACATGATGACAGAGTTGACACTGAGACAGTGTCTGGCATGCTTGGGATGTCTCTGTTTACTAGTCAAGGTTTCCACTCACTTGACTTTGTTGTAGCTCTGTCAAGAGGTGAGGTGTCCACTTCAGCAACAGTCAATCACATGGTTGCCCTGTGTGGTTTTCCAGAATCTGTTTCTTAGATGTTTTTCCCCTGAACTTTGTCAAGCAATTGTGGTGCTCGTCCCTCCGAATGAGGAATAAATGGATAAGACAGAAAATGTATATATTGTGTAAAAGCTAAACAGAGCAGCAAAAAAGCAGAGACAGCTTCAAAACAAAGAAGGAAGCAGCATGATAGAGAGAAATATATTGCCATCAGTTGCTTCTGAATAATTCATAGCTTCTTCATAATCGAAAAAAACCCCACTCCTTTTTATGATGTCATAATTCACAGCTAGTTTATGGTTTGGACGACTGTTAGACAATAGTCTGACACCACAGATTGAGGGAAGAGATATTCAATATGGCTGTTATACTCAAGTGTGGAATGTAAAGTTCTGTCTTTGTGGTGTTTTACCAATCCAACTCAAACATACTGTATAGTTCTTGGGTCATCTTCCAGGATTGGTCTTTTCCCCACATGTACAGTATATTTTCAATCTCTGTTTTGATACCTGAGGCCATGCCAATTATCTGTGCATGAAAATGTAACAGCTCAGACCACAGCGGATGACTACCAAAAGGAGTACCTCATTCTTTGTGTGCGTCTCTTATAAACACCTTGTCTGATGTGGATTCGCTGGTCAACCAAACACTCGAACGTCCTTAAAAAGCACCGGTCTACTCACCTCAAAGCCGTCTCTCATCACAAAGAGTGCGTGCTGAAACCACAGAGCCTGGGGTACTGAGCTCACATCCATCGCCACTTCAAAGACCAGTACAATCTATAGGAGCCACTGCCATTGTCTGCTGTGCAGGTGTGCTGCCTCACACAGGCTCTGAAGGTTTTCAGAATGCCACAGAGCTTCACAGAGAGGGTTTGCTGAGATGCTATCGCTCCCAGATACAGACAACATGGTTGGGACTCAGACAATAGAAGGCATGTGGACTCTGATACAACAGGAGGGGGATTATAATCAGTGCTAACATTTGCGGGCAGACTGGAATTGGTTGCAGGGGGATTTGAAATATGTTAAGGTTTCCATCCACCATAATGTGACCCTTGTGTTGCCAGTTTCATCCCACATTCCAAAAAGATGCAAATCAGGTGCAAGACTAGCAGCCTGCAAAGCATCCAGCTTTCTAAATCTGAACAACAAACTTCACTTTAGTTCTGCCTTTTGAGATGGTCCATTTGCCATTTCATAGTTTTCCATCTTTCACAACTTGTATTGCTTTGCACATTTGCAGTTGTGCACCCTAGAAGGATCCTGCTACTATTCTTCAATGTCGGGCCACATGACTTGCTAATGTTCAAGTGTCCATTCTTCCACATTACCAAGATAAAACCAGGTCACCCATTGGCTATTTCCATGCCTGATGCTCCGCATCTGTCACCAGCGATAATTATCAGGCTGGTATTCTCATTCCAGCTTAACTGGACTTTGGATATGTATTGCACATATTCTCTGATACTTCCAGTCAAAAAAAAAAAGGAATATAACAATTGAAATAGTGGAGGGACATTTTATTGATAAAACATGGCCCATATCCTATGCTACCAGGCAGGTCTCGCCCGCATGACATGAACTGCTCTGTTTTATTTTCTTTTTTTCCCACAAAAAACTGAAGGCCCTCATGTGCGACTCCAGAGGGCAACAAGCCCTGTCACATCCTCCCCCTGATTTGCTGTTTTTCCCTTTGTTGAGCACAAAGTAGCTTTTTAGCTGCACACACTCTTATCATGGCTTTGTGTGCATATTTTGGGGACTGGCAGAAACTAAACATGGATTTATTTGATGATTTGCTCAGGGGGACCGGGTTGCAGCATTTTGTGGTGAATTGTATCCCCACATGTGGCACGATTGCCATGTCTTATCTCAGAAAAAGCCGGGAAAAACTGAGGGAGAGTTTATCTGTTTGCTGAGTCCTGACCTCTCTGTGCTGATGATGTTGAGTTTGTTGAAGAGATACTGAGGGAGATGGTGATTGTTGTGAGGGCTTCTTCCCCTGCTGGATGATCTCATACCCTCTCTCTCTCTCTTTCACTATTTTCCAGGCAACAGTTTGTTTTCTGGCACAGAGGATTGTTACGTGTTTGCGTTCACGCTTGCTTGCGATACGCCACAGCTCTGCTGCTCTGTGAGTGCAGTGAACCGTTTGGGTCAGCAGGTGCTAATGAGATGTATCACTGACCACACAAGCTGCCAGCTCTTAACACACTACTGTGTGTGTACACATGGACACTGACCTCAAATACTGCCCCCGTCACTCCCTCAAACCTGTATGTGGAACCTGAAGTCTAACACACATCACTATCAATATCTCAGCCAAGCATCCAACAGCCAATATCTGAAAAGTCATTTACATGTCATCATATCAAAGCTGTTTTTAGAATATTTCCCACTTATTATTTAGTGTATTGTCTTGATAAATGTAGACTGACAAGATCCTAAATGCACTCCACAGGATCTGTTACTTTACCTTGGCTTGTCTCTTTCATATCCTAATTTGTAGCAGTTCAGGTCTCCTGCCTCCCTGCACCCCCTCTGGCTTGAAAACTCCAACATCTACCCCCTTCCAACCCCCTCCCCCAATACTTCTCAATCTTTCTTTCCTGCATTCTCTTATCCTCCAAATCGCCCAAAACTACTTCTCTGTCCTCCATTTCTTAAATTTCCTCTTCCACTCCTTCTTTTCCCCCCTCCTCCACTCCAGATGGGCTCCTCTTTTTCTTCCACAGTAATCTGTCTACGATGCATGGGGGGCTTTGGGCTGACCACATGCCTTTGGATGTTGGGAATGGCATCCATGTTGAGTGGGATTTTATTTTTTTCTATGAAGGGGTGAACTAGAGGTTGCTGTTTCAGGTGTCCATGTAGACACCTGCTCAGCCAAAAACAAAGCAGAAAAGGAGAAAAGATAAAGCCCAAGGGTAATTATTTTTAGTTTGTTCGTTGTAGATTTATGAATGAAATGTTAAATGTGCAACTGTCATGTCAACTGCTGAGCATGAATAATGTAACACTGATCCTCTGTAACACTTGTAAATAGTGTATCACTGGAGTTTGTTAGCATGAACTATAAACTTGATATTTCTCATTAAATATACCTTTCTAATGTGTGTAAACCAAGATCAACAGGACAACTTCTGCAAAGTCTTGTTACACATTTAATCATGTATCTAAAATGTAGAAGAAAACCAGGTAAACAAGGCAACATACCAAGTACATTTTTACCAAATGAATCTCATCTTACAACACCTTTTTTCATTTTACAGTTAATAACTTTCGTACCGTCCGCCCAAAGAAGATTCACTTTCAGAAAAAGCGTCTTCAATTTTAAAGACCCAGCAATCAGCGACTGTAAGAGACAGATCAACAGCAACCGAGAGTCAGCTGATTGAATAGAAAATATATGAGACTTTAATGTCACTCAGTAAAAGGCAGCAGTTGTCATTCACTTTTATCTATGCTTAAATCTTATGCTACTTTATGTAACATAGACATCTTTACATTGTTGTGTGAATGTGATTTTAGGAGGTTTAAAGTGACAGCTGCATGAGAATTTGATTAATAAAACATCACAGTAGAGAATCCTCTTGCTGCTTTTTGAAGGATGAGCTTCCTGACTGCTTTGCCATTGAGAAAAAGATGAAGACAGGCTTTGAATGGACAGGCCCAAGACAATGAAGCCCAAATACCATCACAGAAACTAAATCATCGTCTTTTCATCGGGCTTGTATCAGGCTGCCAAGCTTGAATAAGTTGCAAGAGGAACCTTAGAGGAGGAAAAGATTCCCCCCCCCACTTCTATAAATCTAGCAGATATTTTAAAAGTCGTCTCCCAGTAGAGTTGGTGCATTTGCCTTAAATTTCCCTCACTGCTTGGCTTGGCTTTGTACCCTGGGGAGGGAGGTCATAAATCAGCTCACAAGGTTTCAGCCATGTTAACGGTAGCAAAGAAAACCATAAAACAAAGAAGCAAAACACAATGAAGGCTCTTTTTCTTTTGTCTGTGCCTCGTTTAATGAAAATGTAAAGATTGAAAATCCAGGGCTTAACATCCGACTTGAAACCTTACACAGTGTCAATTTCATAGGGATCAGGGTAATTTCTGGCACACTTACTGTATGATACTCTCTTCTTAGCGTCAGCCACGTTTGAGATTGCATGTTGGACAACTTGACAAATGCAGTGAAAAGCTATAGCACCAAAGTGTTTGGCAATGATCACACCGGCTTGCACACTCATGTGGTAGGCAAGTGCTAAAGATGAAATTTCAACTCTCTTATTTCTTTCTGGCACACTATCTCTCACAGCATTCCGACGTTCAGTATCTCTTCCTGCTGTAACAGATCCTCTCTCAGATAGGGATGTGGACATCTTTTCATCTTCCCGGGGTCCATATGGGAGAGTTTAGGTCCATGTGGAAACCATCGAAACGGGAACGGCGACTGATCAGACAAAGATGTGCCCCTCTGGAGGTGTAGCACATGTTTGGATCCCTGTACCCCTATTTGCTTTGTCTCACCCTCTTTTACATTCCTGTGCCCTCTATCTCTTGAGGACTGCTTTTACTTAACCCTTTTTATCCTTTTCCTTTCGTTGTCCCTTTTCCTTCCCTCCCTATCTCCCCTGTGTCTGGTAAAGTGATTGGAGAGGGATCGGCATGGTGGAAATGAAAGTGGCCATGACGAAAGGCTGAGGGATCTGCTGTAACGTTACATTGGATCCCCTTGTGTTTTTTCCTGCCCCGTTTTCCTCTGTGCCTGCCTGTTTCCCTCCACACAGCCACTATCATATTACTCTTTCCCAGTCACCTCCGCAACAGCCGCTGATGTAATCCAAGTTTATAGTCCTGTCCCGACCAAGACCAATGTTCTCCAAGACCATCCCTCACTCCTACTGTTTCCTAAACCTCTATCAAATTAGACTTTCATTGGAAACTCCGTGAATTAGGCTACAATTTCCATTACGCCAATTTAAGATGAAAGGAAGACTCCGAACTATTCTGCTTTGAATTAGCTTGTTTGACATTTGTTAGAGAGAGAACATCGGTACACCGTATGTTCACTGGCTCTCATTAAACATGCATTAATAAGGTGTAGCCCAAACAGAGTGGCAGCAAAATCAGCAGAGAAGTTAAACACAAGCAAACACACCTGCCTGCGCTTCAATGCTTCTTCCATACTGTACTGTTACTGTATATGCCCCTGAAAAATGGACCAAGAGTAATCACAGTTACATCTGTAGTTTAATTTACGTATACAAACACATGCCAATTTATAACACATGTCCAAGAAGGTAGTGAGTAGAAAGAATACACCCTGTTTCCAGGGACTGATCCAGACTTTTTGGACTGTGATGGACCAACTCGGGCGCTGACTTCTGCTGGGGGGATATAAGTATTTCACACCATTTTTTTTACTTAAAAGAGTAACACAACGGAGCCTAAAATAGTTTATTTAAGCATAAGTCCCTTGTCTGACAGGGCAAATAGAAAATCTATTACAAATTTTGGGGTGGCCATTCAGATTTTAAGGGGGGCTCAGGCCACTCCTCCCCATCCCCTGGATCCGCCCCTGCCTAGTTCAGTTGCAGCTCAACACACAGAATTGACACTTTTTGTTTTTAAAATGTATTGTTAATTTGAATAGAGCTTGAACTCAGTAAATACTCACAACACTTGGAAAAATACTCTAAAAGTGTCCGTTTGACTCAGCTATGATTTCCTCTGTGACTGAGCATGTTCTCGTTTATAATCTAAATGTTACCTTGACTACATTGTTATCTTAATCGGCTCTCGTGCCACTCCTAACATAGAAGTTATTAAGTTATAACAGCCAAGTTACGGTGGTTAAAATTAACAACATCTGAAATAATCAGGAGAGGGATTGATGGATGTTTTCTCTGTGAAAACTGAAGTTTAATGAAGACGATTTCCCCTGATATTTGAGTGGAGGCAGAAATAATCAATCTCAGGCAATCAGATTACAAACACTTTGCAGAACAATGATAAGCTATGTTGCAGTTTAAATTAAACAATAAATTACAAAAACAATGTCAAATTAGCGCCTCTCTACCATTTAGTTTAATCAAAGATCTCTAATCCTGTTTTACATCAAACACACTATTATTGTTTACTTTTTTTACTTGTCATAATGTAGCTGTGAAAAACTTCTAACATTAAATGGTGGAAAGTCCAGATGAGCAGAGGCCAGCAGGAGCTGTTTAATATTTGTGATTTTCATTATCTCTGACATGAATCAAAGCCAGACCCACAGTCATTGTCAAAGGGTTCATCTCTGGCTTCACCACAGGATCTCATTCCCTCTGCCCCGGTCCTGTTTGCACAGAGCCGCTATGGAATAACACGGTATCAGTCTCCACTGTTTGTCGATAGTATATCTTTGTTTTGGGAAGATAAGCGAGAGACTGGGGAGCGTTGTATAATCTCCTCATGAGATCTCGGGCTAATAGAGAAGTGAAAAGATCGGCTGCAGATGTTCCAAAATGCTCAGATGAGGGTAAGCGGCAGGTCAAATGGCACTCCACGGGAAAGCAAGCTGTGTTTATGGATGTAATTTCTCTGATGGTGTGAGTTAGCTGGCTGACAGGCTCCTCTTACAGTACTCCTTCCTGAGAAGGATCATGAGCTCAGGAAGGAGTACCAAATGAGCCCTTATCATTGCATGTCACATCAAATTAGCAGTATTTGCGATGACTCTGCCGCCCTGACTGGTGCATTTATTGAATCCTACATCATCTTAAGAGCTGCTTCTATCCCAGTTCCATTCACTTACACGCTCTGCAGATTAACACACAAACAAACACACATGTAAAAACAGATGACCATGAAGATTTGGGTTCCTCAGGAAGACAAACAAGTTGCCTCACATCCCCCCCATCTGAGTCTCAGTCATATTCAAGGGTCCCGTGATTGGTCCGAGTTCCACACAGCTTCTTTGTCATTGTAGATTCGTGGAGGGGTCAGGTCTGGAGGAGGTCCAGGGGGAGGGCTGCTTGGGGCTCCAGGGGCCAGGAATGTTAATTGGGAAGATTGTTTTAATAAGGCCCTCATCTCTGCAGATGCTGGGAGAGGGGCCACACAGACGGGAGGGCAGCTCACAGTGAGATATTGTCAGCAAACATAACTGACACAATGTGAACTGAGCTGCATAAGACACGCAGGGGGATTAAGGCACAAGTGGATAAAGATATTCCACGGCTCTTTCCGTGTTTACGCCTGCTTTTCTGGAGGTAAAGGGATTTACTGTAATGAGCATTCTATGGTGACGAATGCGCAATCTGCATTTTACACCAGTTGTGTGTTGTGTAAAATCCTATTACAGTGTGAAAACTCAGACAGACGAGCGCAGTCTGGTGAGGCTGAATGCAGGCAGAGAAGACAGAACAGCAGTGAGAAAAAGTGAAGATGTAAAGGAAGAGGATATTTTCTGTTTGACCAAATCATAAACAAAGAAGACAAATGTAAGCTACCTAAACTAGTTTCAAGCCATGCAGATAAATCCATTTGGTTTGTTTTTTTGAGATGTCATCCCTTATCCAGCTACAAAGAAAGTAGATTTTGTTTGTGAAGCTCACAGCACTGAAGTATGTACATCTCAAAAATTCAACAGCAACATCCCTCCATCATCCAGAATCAATGTCCTCATTACTGTGGATAATCCACAAAAGGCACTGTCTGCGGTTTTCATTGGAACTATTTCTTCAGTAGAAAGTGTTTGCAATGGAAACGTTTCGAGCAGGTCCTTGGAGGGATATACTTATTAGGAAACACGCTTACTGTGAGGCACGTCAGTCGTCAATTTACAACTCAAGACACATCATAAAAAAGAGAAAGTTGTAGCCAACAGTCAGATTTTAGAAGACAAAAGCTGGAACATTTATGTTGCTGCTCATATTAGCACACTTGAGTTAAGAATGAATGGAAAATGTTCTGCAGAATGTGGAGGTTTGATGTATTTTAGCTGCAAATAACTCCTACCTTCAGGATATGCTCAAATACCAAAACAACAGATTTGTTATGCCCATGTTTTATACATGTCTATACAGAATGCATATTTTTCCCTCCACACAGTTCACAGGGGGCAGGTCAGAGCCTCATTATCTCTGTATGTGTTGTGTGTGATAGAGAGAGAGAGACATTGAATGAGAGAGCAGAATGTACAGGTGTACGTGTGAGTGTGTGCTATAATGTTACATATGCTCTTTTGTTTGTCCATGCATAGAGCTCCAGGCTCTACACAACACAGCGAGTGGTGACAGCTAACTTACTGAGGTTTCTCAATATCCTCCTCCATGGTCCTCAGGGAGTACACAGCAGAGCTCCACCTAGAAATGAGGACACATGATAGACATGCTTCTCTCTGTGCTGCTTTAGCTATGTCGTGTGCTTTTGTGGCAACTGCGCTGCAAATGAATGCAACGTGTACTTGTAAAATACTTTGATTTACCTGTCTCTCCCACCTTTTTCTCCCTCATTATTATTTTACTGCACTGTGAAACTCTGCTGTTTGGGAATGGAAACAGAATGAATTCCATTGGCATCAGCTCTATGCTGTGTAAACGGAATATTTGATTTAGCTCGGCGTGCCCTAATGAGAAAACTATATACGTCTTAGTGTGTTTAATAACCCAGATAGTTGATGCTGTTTTTCCACAACAGGTATGATAGTCTTTAGGCTGCCTTAAAATAGCTTGCAGACAGCATATACTGGCTGATCTTTCAGGAGCTAACAAATCCAAAAATGACTTGTGTTTGTTTTAAAATCATTAAATCTAGATGTGATAATTCCATACAGATGTTTATAACATAGTTTGCATTGTGTTTCTAGTGTTTCTATCAGGATTTATGGGATTTGTATCCCTTCTGTAACATTTTTTGGACTACCTCTCGTCTGTTCTTTTTCCTCCAACATTCCTGCCTGCACTTGAAACTCTTTATTTTAGTCCACCTCTGCTCACCCAGCTCTCCAATCACACAGGCACTGTTTATTGAACTATGAGGTGCCAAGTCACTCACTCACTCAGTCACTCACATAAACCTGCCTCCCTTGCTTGCCCTCCGTGCCTTTTCGCCGTGTTCGCCGATCGCCATCTCTCTCTCTCGCTCTCCGAGCCTGACGAGAAGACTTATGACCATTTAAACAAACACAGGCACTCAATGGCCTCTCTGTCTGTGCGGCTGTGGGCTAACGTTCCCTTTATGTGGTGCGTGTGTGTGTGTGTGTGTGGGTGTGTTTGTGTGTGTATGCGCTTGCCTGTGTGTGTGCAGATGTTTGTGTTTCTTTATGTACAGACATAATTGCAGTTGGATACTGAAACCCATGAGGTGTGCATGTGTTTTTGAAGTGTGAGGATGAAGCGCAGAGGTTGAACCCTCTACCCTCGGCTATCTGCAGTCTCAGCGGGGCCACAGCGAGTGCAGACATGCCCTCTGCTGTGCCACTGAAAGGTCCACAAAGCCATCTGCCTCTGCTGCTAGTGCCAGGTTATAGACTGTAATCACCTGGCACAGCACAGAGTAAATGCCTTTACCCCCCTCGCTTTACCCCTGCTTCAATCCAAGCATCAAGAGCAAAAGCCGGATTTTTTCCCCTACATAGTATGGTTTACATTTGTATCTGAATATCGCTACAGCTGTTGAGATGTCGTCCAATGATTTTAGATCAAATTTAACCGTGTTTATTTATTTATTTCTTCCATAGAGTGTAAGAAATCTTGAGAGAAGTATTGAGGTATCTCAAGCTAAATTCTATTTATTTGCTAATGGACTCACATGGTTTCATTTACTCGAGCTAACTGGGGCATCCTGTTTCTGCTCTGTGACATGATGACATCACATGCGAGTCTGTAGGATGACCTCACGGCATCTTGGCCTGCAGGTGCAAACCCAAAAAGGCCCAGTCCATCAGGTTAAAGTGTGTCTGCTCTTGTCGACATATTTACGGGTGTCCACAAGGTGTCTTGCGGTCAACCAGGCTCTTAGACTGTCAGGTGTTTTTTAACCCATGTGACTCTGCAGATGTGACCTCGTATTCAATGTCACAGTTGTCTGAGGAGCCTCTATTGTTTTTTCAACATGATTTATTAAAAATGCTTTGGGGGATAAATGTGGAATCTATAAATTAAATGCCAAACAAACAATATAATCAGCAAGAAAAAGAGAGGGATGACTTTGTTGTGATGTTTTATTTTATTTTCAGCATTCTTTCATGTCTGGTTTATCTCTGTCTTTATATATATCTGTGAGGTTTATATAAATCATCTATCCATAAAGTATTATGGGCTTGTTCAATGCTGCTTGCGTGCTGCAGGATAGAATCAAGTTTCTGCATGGTGGGCAAGAGGGCATGAGCTCAGAGCAAAAGAACGAGAGCCAGATTGAGAAAGAGAGGGGAGCCTGCCGTGTCCAATCTCATCTCCCTGTTGGAGGGGTCAGAAGGGAACAAGGGAACGAGTAGGAGGAGGGAGGCAGTGATTCTCTAGAGTACAGTAGGAGTCCTGTTATAGCTTCACACCCACCAGCAAAACTACAGATTTATGCAGTGCAAACACACACACTCCAACACACTTTCTGTACGCATGCCGCTGGCAGATTATCCACCTGCAGCTGCCTTTTGCAGCAGAGTGGCATGGGTTAGCAAACCATCGCTATGAGCCGGTCTTTGATGTAAGCTGCTCAGTGTGTGTTTGAGCATGGAGAGAGAGGGGAGATAAGGGGGTCAAATGCTGAGAGGGGAGAGAGAAATTCCGAGACAAAGTGGGAGAAACACGGCTGGAGAGGATGAGAGGTGTTTGTCCCAGAGGACAGAGCTGGAGGCGAGGTGAAGAACAACAATATGGGAGGCTTCAGCACATAGCTACAGTGCAAATAAGGCCGATTATTTGCCTATGGCATAAACAACACACATGTAGGGGCAGAGGAATAATGTTGTACAGTAAGTAGAGAAGGACTAGAGTGGAGCTTATGTAAGCCCTATTTTATTACTTTTTTTTTACAGAAGTGGGCCGGGTTTGATATCTGTATATGTGAAATATCATTGAGACATCAATGAGCAATATTTTTCTGTTATTCGGATATTGAAATGCACATCTTTATCGAATGGGAAAGCCTTGACATTTAGCGTGTGGGAGAGAAAGAGCACTTCTCCTGCAGCTCAGGTTGCCATCATATATAACCACGAACATCTGGGGCTGCTCAGCCATTTGATATTTTCTCTGTGGTTTTTTTTTGCAATGTTTATTCGCTCTTACCTTTCTTATGTCCTCAGGTAATATTTGACCATGTTTGACCCCTCATATCCAGCTATTGTATCATCTTGTGAAGCAAAAAAGCTAATTTGTTCAGTTTAAAAGAAGCAGAACTACCTTCAGGAGCCAGGAAGTGAGACCACAAGGAAGGGATCTAGTTTACCCTCCTTTATATGGAGCAGATTATTTATTTTCCCTTACTTCTACTTTTCTGTTTCCTTTCTTGTATTTCCCTTCTGCTTGGCTTAAGAGGTTAGCAACGTCCACTCTGTTTCGAGGGAAAAACCCCAAGCCAAAGGCGAGACCCCTGCTGTGCTCTGTGTCTCAGCAGGAGTGACTCTGGGTGCCTTCTGATCAATCTATAATTCCCTTGTGGGTCTGCTTTTGTATCCCTCCAAAGATTTGTGTGGAGGCTTGTTGTACTTGGTTTAATTTCCTCAGAACAAAGCTCATCTGATCTTCCCACCCAGACTTGTGTGTGGCATTAGGTCTCCATTTTCATTAATGTTGGAGGGGCAGCACGGGAATCTCATTTTAATTTGACATTTAAACATCTGTTTTCAATTTCCTGAGGAAGAGTGTGTGTGTGCGTGTGCATGTGCGTGTGTGTGCATCTGAGTGTATGTGTGCGTGTTGAGTGGGGATAGTTTGTTGGGGTGATGAACCTGGGAGTTTTCAGCGCTGAGAGCAGCCATCTCAGCTGACCTTTACAAGATCGTTTGGATGTAAGAGATGATGGCATCTAATTGCGTTAGCCTCGGCACTGCTCCAATTTGCTACTTTGGACCAGGGGAGTGATTTATCATAAGGAACATTAGAGTGTGGTTAAACTAGGCTTAGTGGGGCCCTGCAGATGTTAGCTACTTTATACTAAACCTCTGCTTTGATAGAGTATGGCTGTTTTATGCACAGTCAGCTTTTTTTGTTTGGCAGCGAGGCATTACAGCCAGATGAGATAGGATGTGTTTTGTTGTACGAAAAAGAGGAAATGCAATGCAGAATAGATCCCTTTACCTCCACAAAGCATACTGATATCTGTCCAGGCCGGATATTTACTCTGTTTCATCCCATCATCAGCATATTTGAGCAAATCCAGGACGGACAAAGAGGCGTCTTCATGCTGAGACCTGTGACTTTGGCCCATTTCCACACATTAAGCCACAAACTGAAATCTCTTTGCACATACACACACACACACACACGCACAGACACGCACACACACACACACACACACACACACACACACACACACACACACACACACACACACACACACACACACACATTGAGTTCGGCCTCCCTGTTAATAGCGCAGGAAATATTATCTGCTAGGGGACAGCTGCAGGCTCACTAGAGAGACAGAATGGTAGAGTAGGCTCATTATCCCAAACACAGACACAGACCACATCACACACACACATACAAACACACACACGCACACACACACACACACACACACACACACGCACACACACACACACACACACACACACACACACACACACACATACACACAAACTTTAAGGACAGAGTGAGAACCTGTCTATCCCATTTTTTCACCCATGTTCTGGGACAGCTAGGCAAGCAGTGCAGGATGTGCGCAGGAAGAAGGGATGCTGGTTGTCTTTTTGAAACCAGGGGGGCCAAAGGCAACCGATTCCACCACAGCTCCGGATCTGATGGGGCTTCTGGCGGAAGAGTTTGGGCTTTGTACCCAATCCAGATCTGGGTCTTTCCGTCTGTCTGTCTGGCTGGCTGTCTGGTTGCATCTGTCTCCCTCTTCCTCATTCTGCCTCCATCCCAGAGGATTTTGTTTTTCCACTGCGCAGATGTTATGGGCTGTCTGCTGTGCTGCACTCAGCTGTGTTTATAACAAAGAGGTGTTGCAGCAATGGGGGGGGGGGAGCTCTGGGGGTGGAGGTCATTGGGCTGTTGGTGTAAACACTGGTAGATGCCAGCTCTCCCTCTGGCCTCCAACAAGTCGATAAAGCATCCCTTTTCTCCTCTTTTTCTCTCCATACACCCTTTTTTATTTTCCAGAAGGACAGATGTATCTGCATGCGGGCTGAAAGAGTTACAGTGAGGCCAGCAGGGGATGTAGAGACCTGCTGAGAGGAGACGACGTGCACTTATAGTTGCAGTTAAAGTTACTGAGTTTACTCAACCAAGCATTTATTACAGACTCTGCAGGAAAAAGCATGAATACACTCTCTTTACTTTTAATTTCTTAAGTGTGCATACTTTAAATAAACAGGGGAACGCTAAGGAGAAGCAGTATGTTCAAACCTTTAATAAAAAGAGAAAACAGGGATAACTGAAGATTAAAAAAATGCACTTTTAGGAATTATTTGAGCCTAGTCTAGCCAATCATTCACCTTCATGTATTTACAGCTGACTTTTACAAGAAGGCGCTTTAGACTGTGTTTCTTCAGTTGGAGCTGTTGCTTCAATAGATCGGATGTTTAGTGTTTACATTTGCATTCCTGGATGACTGTATCTGCTTTTGACTAAACCAAATGAGCTCACTCATTCTGCAGCTGCACTGTTGAGTTTAAATTGGAACAGAGTGAGTGTAGAAAATGTAGGAGATCGCACTTGTAAATGTTATGCATGTTACTATGGAGTTATGCATCCTCTTCATAGGTGACAACAACAGATGAGTCACAGATTATCGGATTAATCTTGTTCCTGTGCATAAGAATGAAGGTTAGGTAATATAACTGTTGTATGTAGAGAAGGTGTTTGTGTTTGTGTGTGTGATTGTGCAGCAAAAGGGGCAACTCTTATCGCCCATCCCAGCTCCAAGACCGTGGTTCCTACTTCTGGATTGGATTCTCTCTCCACGTTACAAGAAGCAGAGAGCTGTATCTGGGCTTGGTGATGACCAATTAAGTGCTTAAAGGGTTTAGTCAGGAATTTGTTGGCTGTCAGTAGGTGAGGGATCCTTGGGTGAGCCTGACTTTGATCTGGGACAGACATGACTTTAGAGCGAGCTGAGGAGTGTGAGACAATAGATGGTAAAAGCCCAGATATATCCCCGAAACACAGATACAAGCATGCATTCACATTACTTTTCCTTACATGTGCACAATTCACAATCACACACTGCACTGACCTTGCATACTTTGTGTGTGGCCTGAAATTTACAAGCCGTATTTTCATATGTTTTTATATGTATATGCAGGGAAGCTGGGAAAATGATTACTGGCACAGCGTCTGCAGAAGGGAGCTTGTTGCTTTTTCATTACTTTCTCCCCTCTCAATAAACCTCCAGTTTATCTTTAACACCAGATATATGCAGTCCACAGATATGTGCTTCCTCTCCCCCTATGCCATGATCTGCCTTGTTGCAGGTACCTGTTTGTAGTGATATTGATGTGATATTCTGATACAGCTAGCAGGGAAAAGACTAATGAATTTACCTGGGGAAAGTTCTGTAATTCAGCTTCAAATGAAAACCGGGATTGCTCTGTCCATCTCCTTAAAGCTACTCATCTATTCAATATGAGATTGCAGTCTGAAATGAAAAGCTGTAGACCTCTTATGTCTGAATAATAAAAATCCATGGCTGTGTCATCTTTTTTTACAACATCTCTACTCAGGAAATCAATGCAAATACGAATCACATCCTACCAAAAGTCTTTAGCACGGCAGCAGTGGTAGATTGGATCTAATGTAGATTTTCATCTATGATAGGAGGCACGCGTGTGTGAGTGCAGGGGATGTAAATATGAAGTGTCAGGTGGAGATGAAGAAGCGATGATGGAGGGGAGATGATCAGTGTATGATGAAATGTGTGTGTATGTGTGTGCATCTAGGTTTGTAAGGTCAACAAAGAGGAAGGTCATTGGTGTGAAAGCTGAGGGGCACAAATATGTGTTCACCGTGGCTTCTGTAAAGCTAATTGACAGAAAGGATTTACAGCACAAAGCATGCCATTAAAGAAGTTCCAGTAAACAGAGTAGTATCCACATTTATACCTTTGTTTAATTTAGTTTTTGGTGGGGTTGTTACAGTTTTCACGCTGGCTAGCTGCACTAAATCAATAAAGATGTGTGCCTTACATTTTGTCATCTGTGCAGAACTAATTATGTGTTTCAGAACCCCTTGACTGCTGTTTTACAAGCTGCCTTCGGCTTCATAAATGTAGCAACAGCTTTGAGTTTTTTTGCTTTTTTTTAACATGCAGTCATCTGCTTCTTTAACTCCTCATTGGCTTTTGTTTCCCAAAGAATCAAACTGACATTTTTCTCCCTCTTCCTGTTTTCCTGCAGTTCTACGTGACGACTTCAGACAAAACCCTGCAGATGTGATCGTGGCAGCAGGAGAGCCGGCGGTCCTCGAGTGTCAACCTCCCCGTGGACATCCTGAACCCACCATATCCTGGAAAAAAGACGGAATAAACATAGACGATCGAGATGAGAGAGTCACGGTAAGACATTTTTTTTCTGTAAACTGCATTGACTTTTACATTGACGATGCTGACATGTTGATAACATTGATGCCTTTCGATGGATTTGTATATAAGGTTAACATGTTAAAATGTATAAGACAGAATGACCCAGCGATGCAGGTCACGTCATCACCAGCACTGCAGTGTTTGTTGGAAGATTGATTTGTTTGCCTCATTATTCACATATAGCAATTACCAATGCCCAAAGCCGCCCATATCGGTGGCTGCAACCTTTAATGACTGAGGTAGATAGAATCAGTCTTGCTCCATCAGTCAGCAGCATTGCATTGATTAGGAATAGCCTGCTGATGAAATCCACTAGGAGAAGCACAGATCTTGAGGGAAAAATGAGCTGACTAGAATCAAAGAGGAGAAAGTTGCACTCAGCAGCAGCAGCTCCTGCAGACCCTTAACAACTCTGTGTGCTTTGCAACCAAACAGGCGGTTATTTAGCTTTAATTAAAACAACAGCTTAGCCAGCACTGCAGTGCCAATCAGCTAAATAAACTAGCTTACCAAAGGCCTGTGTACAACAGTACAAGTTCAAACTGTTACAACTAGAAACAACTTTGTGTCCATCCTCATTTTCATATTGAAGGAAAGGAGTTGTAGCTGTGTTTGATTTTATTAATCGGATGGCTTTAGGGAATTGAAGATCTTGACTCAGCATTTAGCTAGCACAAGCAGGTAGTGAGGAGGAAGTAGTTTTCAGTGAGTCTGGATCCCATTTACACAATACAGTCAGTTGGGTTTACAGTTTCTGGCTGCATTTTGTGCATTTGTTGAGCAGACAAATAATTTGGCCCCCAAGTTTTGACGATATACTTCTCAGTACACTCATGGAAAATCAGATGTTCCCCAGATAATAAATACAAGGTCCTAATAAAAATGTTCCACTGTGTAAGCCTGGAGCGAAACACTAAAGTCCAGACTGGGCTAGTTCTTCTCGATACATTTTCATTATTCAGTGAGTAAAAACAGGGATTTATTCCTGCAGGCTGAGGATTGTAAATGACTAAACACAGATTTTCTCCTTGAGGGCCAGTTGAGGCCGGGCATACTGGGACCTGATAGCAATTCAAACTCTTAAAGTGCATGCATTCTTTTTCTCAGTCTGTTTGTAGGCCGCACAGGCAGAAGATTAAGAGTCCGTGTCTGGCTACTGAGAAGACTAATTGAAAGAAACAAGCTAATAATTAAGTTTAGATTATGATTAAGAAAATCAGGTCATATTTGTTCCTGTTAGTGGTTCACACACATGCTTTGAATGCACATAGACAGCTCATGTGGCCTTTGATTTAAGCTTCTATCTTGTGTTTGCGTGTGTGTTATATTTTCTGTTTGCATACTTTACTTTCAGTTTGTTCCAACAGTATCACTAAGACTAGTATTTAATTTAAAACAAAACAAAAACATTTCCCGACATGTCTATTAGATAGTTGATCCTAATTTTCTTTAAGACAAAATGAAAACTTGTGCGTTTATGGGTTTTATCATTTTAATCGATGCTGTTAAATGTTTAGTGTTAAAGGTGGGGTACTTGGAGGACAAGCAGCCCTGTTTTAACTCAGTATTGAACATTGCTCTTGTGCACATGGCTTTTCTCGTAATTCTGTTTAAGCTCCACTAAATACAAAATACACACACACACGCACATAAATACACACACACGTACACATACTTTTGCTGTTGTTTATAACTCATCCCTCCTACCCCCCGCACAGTGGAAGCCAGCACTTATCCTTGCTGCTGTATGTACAATTTTGTGCACTGAGGGGGAGAAATCCTTGGAGTAAACGATGTGAACACGGCTGCTGAGACACAGGCTGAATGACTCAGAGTTGTGTCCTTGTAGCCTGCAGCCATGTTGGGCCTTCTGTGGAGCTGAAAACAGGGTCTGGTAGATTTGACCGTGCGGCGTGGACCAGCTGGTGTTACTCACTGTAAACTTCCTGTCAAGCACAAAAGCGTACAAGCTGAGTGTTCCCAAATGAGCACTTTAAAGTAGCACTAAGTATGTGTAATCAACTGTGCTGACAGATGCGAGTCTGGACGCTGTCCTGTGCACACCCATGCTAACAGATAAAGTTGAATTAGAAATAGGCCAAATCATGGTGCGATATCCGGAGTGTGTTTATGCTTTAGTAAATTTGGTGCAAGCAAAAATAGGACTTTGTAAAGGGAAGCAGAGGGTGGAATCTTTATAATGTGATGAACAGCTGAGCTCGTCAAAGGGCCCCCTCATCCCGCCTGCATTGTTGTGCTTGCTTCAGTCCATTCCTCCCACCATGCGACATGCTGGAACGTGCAGTCTCCTTGGTGATCGCTGGTGATCAGAGCGAGGTCCCAAACCACCTGCAGCAGGGATTTTTTTCTCTCTGTACGCCACTTTGCTGGGATGGGTAGTCTCGGTTTTGGTGGCTGCAGCGTAAAGAAGAGGGAGTGAACTTCAGAGAGAGGCAGACACATCAGAGGGAACCCTTCTGTTTTTCTATCTATTTTAGTCGGCTGTGTGTAAACACAAATGACATGCTGGGCACCATCTCGCATTTATTCATGACTTCATGTGGGGCGGCTGTGAAAAGTTTCCCACTGAGCCATAAAAAGTGAAGCTGGTCTATTGCCCTTAAGCTGCAGCTGGCTGCATTCCAATCCACTTTGTCAAACTGGTCTTTCAGGAACAACAAGTAAAGGATAAATAAACAGAAACAGGAGAGATTCCAGTATTAAAGCCTTGACCATTGTCTGCCTTGAGCTGCAGTCTGTCGGCATCATAAATGGCCAAAATGCAGCATTGTCCTCCTTTTGTGTGATAGTTGTGGCTAATTATCAGCCTGGAAAATGAACCGCTGTGTGAATACCAACAGAGTGCACACTGAATGGGGGCTTTTTTCATTATCAGGGATGCCAAATGACATGAGACAAAAGGCAACAGGATAGAGCCATCTCCCTGTAATGCTGGGATAATGGTCAGACTGTCAGGGCTTTAAACAAACTGTGTGCTCTGCTGTGTTGTGTGGAGAGGATATGCATGCAGAGAAAAAGAGGGCAAGCTGCTGCATTCATTTACTTTAGCCCACTCTCAGAGTCCCTGCTGCTCTGGCACTCCAAATATGCCTGTGGAGAATGGGAAACTGCCACGGACACACATACAGAGGTAAGAATATGGATAGAGTGGACGCAGCCTTAAGTGGATCCTCATGTCTAAGCCCTGTGGACCCAACATAACATCCCCCCTCTTTCTCGGCTGGATGGTCTGCCCTGACCTTGGGCCTTTGTGAGTGTCACAGTGTTTTAGCTGTTAAGCCTTTGCTCAAACAAACAGTAACATAATGATACTTCAAACCCCTCCAGCACCACAGGGTGCCCTAAATAAGCCAGGCTTCCACAGCCTCTTCAAGTGCCCCTTCCTCCTGAGTTACTATGAATATTAAACAGGGGCAAAGGACTGAGGAATGCCTCAGAAGAAGGAGAATATGACCAGTTAGAAAGTTATCCCACAAGAATCTCAACTCACTTTAAAAACCCTATACAAACTGTTTTTGTGAAAGTGATGAAAACTGGTGAAGACTAAATGAGACATATCATAGCTTGCAAGTGAACACACATGTATGAGGGCTTTAACATGTCAATCACAGGGAAAGCACATTTTTGCAATATTGTGTGTCAAGTTCCCTGTCAGTACCTCCCTAATGAGGGTATCGATTACATGCTTGCAGGTGGTGGTCCTGGTCTTGCCGACTGATGTGTGTATTTTAAACCTTAAGCCCCATCAAAGCAAAGAGATCATCGGTGTGCCGTGCTATTGTCTGTCTCTGCGCTGACTGGCATGCTAGCGAGCTGGGAGAAGGACTAAGGGGCCTGTGCTGGGGCTGGGGCTGCCTCTCTGACTGCCTGAGAACAAAGCATCTCCTCTGGCCTGTAATCAAAGCCCTGGGAAATAACAGACATGACATTCACCTGGACAAACACACATGCACTGCTGGGTGTGTGTGCTTCACTTGCTCTCACTTGTAGTTGTATGCACACAGACCAAATTCCAAGAAAGCTATTCTTTCAAACATTCCCCTGATAATAGATGAAACTGTCCTGAAGATCTGTGAGACGACTGGGAAAGAGCTTTCAGTCCTGCAGAGCCTCAGGTGTTACTTCAGGGACCTGCAGTTGTGTTGGATTGGGGAAGTGTTCTTTGGCTTGGCTTACCCTGAGGGGTACTGATAGTGATTTTAGACTTAAAGTGGAAGCTGAGAGGGAACAGCTAAAAGTGGGTACAGAGATAAAAATCCAGTTGTTCTATCTGTTAAAGCCCAGTACAAACCCTCCAAAAAACACAATTTAACACCAAAACATGATATGTGTTTTCCCCTACTTTCCCTCACTGTGTTGAAATGCTGACTAAAACTCACAGGAATTTCCAAAAGCAATCAGGAAATGTTTTGTAATCTTCAAGCTCATTTCTGTTTTCTCTCTGTCAAACCAGGCCAAGCATGTCTCTAATATTGCTGTTTTTCCACTCCATGTTTAGCCTCTCACCTTCTCTTCCTCTTCTGTTCCTTCAGATACGTGGAGGAAAGCTAATGATCACAAATGCCAGGAAGAGTGACGCTGGGAAGTACGTTTGCGTCGGCACAAACATGGTCGGAGAACGAGAAAGTGAAATAGCGGAACTTACAGTGCTTGGTAAATGATCCCTTTTTCTCTTTTAAAGTATGAGAATTTGTTGTCTTTTTTACTGTCAGTCCACATTCGCACACACGCATACACACCGCCTTTTTTTCTGTTTCTGTGCAGCTAGAAAAAGGATCGAGATGATAACTTTGATCGTCTATCTCCCAGGGAGCTAAATGGTGTCACTGACCTTTATCAGATAGAGTGTGAGATGACCTTCAATCTCACACTTAACTATGAATCCCTCGCCGGCCCCCAGTGGTTTCTCTCCTATGACCAGCTGCACCCTATTTCACCAAAAGTGACCTCTGATCCCAGCACTCTGCTGTGTCCCAAACAGAGAGCATGTCCAGACTCCTGATTCTCTCACCAGCTTTTGTACTTCCTCCACCTCTTCTCCTCAGAGAGCTCTTATAATCCTTTAGAAGGAGAAAAACAAAGACGTTTTCTTTTAGATAAATAATTCTACTAGAATAATTTTGCCAGGGCTTAAATCAGTTTGTGATTCTGAATGAGTCTTCACTCAGAAACAGATTCATCTTAAACTTCATCCATTTCTGGGACAAGTTTGATGGAATGTGTCTGGAGCATCTATATGCTTTTTTGTTACCAGAGTGAGCCAGAGACGGAAAAAGAGTAAGACTTTCTGTGTCTAGGTTTTTTTTAGTGTCCTGTCCTTAATTAGTTTAGTGTTCCGTCATGCGTAATTTAAACCACACTCTACCACAAAGCAGGACCTGTTTTCAGTTCTTAGTTTGACTTGTGAAGACTGTGTACTGTCTAGTCTGGATTGTATTTTTAACTCGTTTAATTGGATAACCATAAATTATCTGCAACCTCCTCACGTCATGTATGGAGACAAACCTAGTTATAACTGCACATTATTTAGTTATTTTCTTCTAGAACACCTCATGTGACCTAAACTGAAAGATTTAAACTAAACTTTTTCAAGATGTATTTTTCCAATGGGTTTAATTCAATTTTCAATTTATATTAAATCGTAGCTCTAAAGCCTGACTGTGAAGACCAAAGCCAAGATATATTGAGGGATTCAAAGCAACAGATTAAATGGCTTTAACTTAATTTGTGTGCTGTTTTTATCTGTGCAGAGCGTCCCAGCTTTGTGCGTCGCCCAGGCAGCCAGGTGGTATTAGTGGACCAAAGTGTGGAGTTCAGGTGCGAGGCCCGAGGTGACCCAGTTCCCACCGTTCGCTGGAGGAAAGACGATGGTGACCTACCTAAAGGAAGGTATGAGTCATAAACCTTCCTTCCTTAACCCTCTCCCTGCCTTTTGTTTGATCCACTGTCGCTTTTGTTTGCGGCATCAGCTGACGCATGTTGCATTCAAAGAGTTTTTGTGTTTGACAGCATTAATACATGAATACATGCCTTAATCCAGATATGAGATTCGTGAAGACCACACCCTGAAGATCCGTCGTCTAACCTCGGCAGATGTGGGCTCCTACAGCTGTGTGGCAGAGAACATGGTGGGCAAGGCGGAGGCATCGGCCACGCTCACCGTCCACGGTAAGACAGAGTTCTTTTAGAATTATTTTTTTTTTTTTTTTTACACAGTTAATTTGCAAAATATTTTTACAAATTACAGTCATTCTTAAAGCATTTCCATTCTGGGTTTTCTGTGCAGCTTGATTCAAATGCAGTTTAACCCAGCCATATTGCAATAATAGCCTCCAGCTTTAGTACTACACGGTCATCACTTTCAACTTTTCTCTCTCAATTAGCTGATTGATTTCTAATAAAAAGAAACGCAGGAATCCATAACAGCTGTAGAGTTGTGCACAAGGGAGCTCAACAGCAATCGATTTCATTTGCCCTATACAAGTGGCATTTCTCCGGAGGCCTGTCCTCCTTCATGTTTACAGACATACAGTAGTATTTGGGAACCTATGGAATATCTGTGTCTCCAGTGAACCTTTCCTGTGGATGTCTTATTAACACAGTTGGAATATAAAGCAGCTGGTCACAGAGTGTGAACATTCAGAAAGGAACCATTGAAGGGGACTGGGGGTTGGGATCACCCCCCAAACCCTCCTGAGAATCAGAGGAACACAGGAGCCATTTAACGCCAAACTAATGGGAGTGTTGGGAATCGGGTGAAGAAGAAGGGATGGAAGGAGGAGGAGGGTGGAGGATGGGGGACAGGGGTTGGTTGGTAGGACAGTGGGTATGTTGGTCTTGGTGGCGGCTCACCACTGATGCAGAACGGGTTGGGAATTGGGACTGGGGGCGATTATGGTGAAGAGGATAGAGGGGGAGAGAGGTTTCTGCGGTGAGGTCAGTCATATTAATGTCACTCCAAGCAGTCAGCACAGCGGAGATATAAAGAGACAAGGCAATCCTATTCCTCTGCCAACCCCCACCCACAAACACAGATTCTTCATCTTCACTTGGCTACCCTTTGCAATTATTTCTTGACTTTCTCCGCAACACAGCCATCTCTAGATTGGTTTTGAGAGCAAGATTAGGCTCTGCCAATACACCCATCAATACATCTGCTTCTCTTATTGCCTTTTTTCACTCTTTCCCTCTCCCTGATGAAGGCTTAGTTAATGAAAGGGAACAGCATTGATGCACTGGTTCAATAAGGTGATCTTCTGGCTTAGAGACATATTTGAAATGCTAAAACCGTCCTTGTCCTCTCTGGAAATGAAATGTCTTAACCGCAGGCAAATTCACTGTTGAAGAAGCAAGGTACTGACCATATTATGCCTTTCAACCCCCCATGTTGCAATTAGATTGGCATGGACTTAAGTAATATCACTTGACTTGAATACGCTTCAGCAAAGAAGAACCTCTGCCATAGATGTAGAGGGACACAGTTGATGCTTTCTTTAGGATTACTGACTGGAAAGTAAACCGAACAACACAAATCATAGGAATATGAGATGTAATCTCATGGGTATATATTTGACATTTGCCCCCAATCATTCAAAGTTCCTAGAACCATCTACTATTCAGATCCCCAAGCTTCATCCAGACCCAAACATGAGGAGGCCAGGCAGGCTGTGGGCACTGAGTAGTCCAGCTAATTAAAGACAAGCAGACCACAGTCCCACGCCCGGAAATGACATGCTTCTAATTACAGATGAGGGTATAGTAAAGGAAAGAAAAGCCGGGTAATTGTAGGTCTACACTGGCCAAGGAAGCGAAACGATGTGTAGGTAGCAAGATGTCGCTCAATGTAGCAGTGAAGACAACAGTGATGTGGGGGGGCAGAAGTTTAGTCTGTGGGTTTAGTGGGCGCTGCTGTCGCCCTACATCAAGAGTTAAAGTATGGCAGGATTGCTAAACCGCTGCATAAGAATAACTGAGCAGCTGAATAAAATAACTTCAGTGGCATTGAGCGACTGGCAGAGAGAACCAAGCCACAAAATGGGTAATCTGATACTTAAGGCCAAAGTGGAGTTAATGTAAATATTCTTTGAACTAAAGTTTTTCCTCTAAATCAGCTGTGAGGTATAAATGGAATAAAACATCAATGGAATTAAAAGTTTAAAAAAAGTTTTTTTATTGACCATGTTGACACAGTATACATTTTCCTCTGATGTAATCTCAGGGAAGGAAGCAGAATTGCTGAGTAATGAGTTGTATGAAAATGGAAGTCGGACCAATCACTTCAATTAATTTCTTCAATGAATGGGAAAAATCTTGAGGGATAAGAAGCTGTTGTTAAAGAGCCATAAGTTATGGTCAGGCAAAATCTTGCGTTAACGTTGAATCACTTTCTAGGAATTATTACTGCTAGCTATAGGGCTGAAAGTAAATACAGTTTGGTTGTTACACATTACAAAAGGAGTAAAGGAGATGTAAATTCTAGCTCACAAAATGTCTCCCTAGCCAAACTATTGTCAGCTAGCTAAGTAGCTAGAAAGTGGCTGAAGGCTAACATTGGCTGTTGTCAAACAGTAGCTAATTAATTCCATGTTGCTTAATCAAGGAGAAGTGAAGTTATGCAGATTTGAAACCCTGCTGTTTAGTGAGTATTGTGAATTAAAGTATTTCCCTTAGATGTAAAAGAGTGTAGCAAGACACAATATTAAGAAACTGTTCTTCAAAGTAAATCCCATTTAAAAGCTGGACAGTTCATGAGTATAATCCATCTCTGTGTGGACAGAGGCAGAATTCACACCTCCAATGGTCTGAATGTCAGTGAACAATGTGGACTTTGTGGAAGTCATGCCCTGGGCTGTTTTTCTTTCAATGTGCTGTGCTCTCGTTACTAACTTAATCTATGAATTATGGTTTTACACACGTGTTTGACGGTCCACTACACCTCCTCCGGACTTATAAATATGTCAAGTAAAATACTTCATTGATTGATGGAAGAAACGCATAATTGGCCAAGTCACAAGCCGTATTTATTATTTCATCGTAAAATCATTAATGTTAACCACATGAGAATGTAGTAAGTGAGATGGGCTCAGCTATTATGTCAGTTAGGGTGTTCGTACATGTGGGAGTGTGTTTTTAAGGATCTAACAAATCCCACAAAGGCATTTTGATCTGGCTCTGCTGTGGTTAGATAATGTTTATACTGTATTTTGTTAATTACACCTCAACAGTGGACTTCCTCTTCCACTATAGGAATGTAAATATTGTTTGAGACTGTTTTGGACAGAAGTCAAAAAATCAACGTGTTATTTCTTCTCAGCTGGTTGAGTTTGCCGTTAGCAGTGATTTATGTGTAGTAAAGCCTTGAATGGAATGGTAGTCCCTAGAGCAGCATTGCTAATAACCCATGTAAAGGGTCTGGATGGAGACTTGGAATCGGTGCCAAAAGAGAGGGAAGGAGAGGAACTCTCTTGTCAGCAGCCTGTGTGTGATGATAAATACCAAAACCTGGTCTGGTATAGAAATGTACTTTTTTTGCCCTGCCTCTCTATCTCTGTATTTGAATAATCTTTACCATCAAATAGACTCATATTGTGTATTACTCACTGTCACACAAAGTTGTCTGACAGTTCAAATTTGAGGCTCAGAATATTTAAAGAATGCTACAGACCTCCCAATGGGAGTGACTATTAATCATGCTAAATCCTCTGCGTGCAGTCCTGCTCTTGTGCTGATATTCGGCCCATAGAACAGCAGCAAAGCAAAAATCCCCATCGATATCTCCACTGTGCTCTTAGGTACACAGCCTGCCTCCTGTTGGGCTGGAGGCCACAGTGCTCAGTGTGTTTTCTCAGCTACTCTGATCAGTTTATTGATAGCGACGCCCCTCTGTGCTGTAAGCTAGCAGAAAGCCCACAACAAAGTACCGCAGCCAGATTTAAGGATCACCTCTTCCTCCAGGTCTGCATCTGTGTGATCACAGCAGCATGGGAGAGGTTGGGTTACCTCATTAAAGGCTTAGACACACATGAGTGCATGTGTGTAGATGTTTTGGGGGTGGGTTGTCTATTTGTGGGTGTGTTTAGTCTCATGATTGTGTGCATCTAGAGGCTCTCACACGGATGGCGGTGAGCGTCTTCTTCTGGGAGCTTTTGATGTTAGTCTTATCTGCATTTTAAAGGCCAGTAGGGGGAGGAGGGAGGGGCGGGTCATTACTCTGACTGACAGCGTTTATGTTTCCGTGGGAGCCGTTGAAGCAGACAGATTAGATAAGGTGAGTGATTGGCCAGGGGAGATTTATGGCCAAAGAGTGACAGTTAACATTCACCTTGTGGTTTTATGAACCCAGTATTACACAGGGCTGTGTGTGCTCCTCTGGGGTGCTCTAAACCTCATTAAGGGTGCAAAGATGTTCACCTTCATACCACATCTAGACGAAGAGGGAACAAAATAAACAGAGCAAGGATAAAACATCTGTTTTGTGAGTTTTATGGTTGTTTATGTGCCCTTTTTTGTCATTTAGTTTTATTTCATCCAGAGGTTTTCCTGTCCTTAAACATGCCCTTACTAGAATATTGGATCAGATTTTCAACAGATTGTGTGTGTGTTCATTTTAATGCATTCCTGATCACTCATGGTAAATATTCTTTGCTTTTTGTAACATGTGCTCCCTGTGGTTTGAGCCAAGGGGTCAAATATGACAATTCTTTACATTCACAAAACATAAAAACATGACTTTTTTGAACCCATTGACATCACATTGTTATGTTTCTTATATCTCTCCTCTTTCTGTCATGCTGTTTATTATTTATTTATTCATCTTTGGGTTTTTTGTCATTGTGTTTTTGTTTCCTTTTTAGTCGTGTCTGGTAAGTTGAAATGTCACCCGTCACCTATTCACCGCCCTGACAGAGACAGGAAGCTGTCACAACCCCCCTCCATCTACCTCCCATCACTACTCCACCCTCCAATCAGAACTCATGTTTCTGTTGTCATGGGCAACAGTGACAAAAAGGACATTAATGGGTAAAAATGTGCTCAGCTTGGGCCCTCCAAGGTAAAGCTGCATCATTTCATTCTATTATTTGCTCCTTTTATGCATTACCAAACAGCCCGTCTTATTTACGGACAAATTATGTCTGTATTTCAAATGACAGCTTTCAGATTGCTTTTCCCTACGCATCACACAGCATCTGTATGGAAGAATAAAAATGCTAGCAGATATAATAATATTTGAGGACATATCTAAAATCCTTTTGAAGTAAAGGTCGTCTGTCTCTTGACCTTTACATTCAGAATGTGTCTCCTCACATTGATGGCCTATTAGACAAGCCAGGCCCAGTTCCACTGTATAGCTGCATAGACGACATTGGGCTACTACACCACACTTAGTCTGAAATGGAATTTGTCATTAAGATGCATGGATACAGCATCCTGGTTCAGGCCTGTGCTGTTCGAGGGTGTCAGCATGGACAGATGGCTCAAATTTATTCCCCATTTCCATGTAAATTTTAACAGCTCATGCCCTTGCCCATGCAAATGAGGGGGCAGGGTAGTAACCCTTGTTTTTTCTATTCATTACATCTATAATATGCTTGCATTTTGAATTTGATCAACGTTCTGTTTAATCTGCCGCGCACACACCGTGCAAAGTTTTGAAAATGGGCCTAAATCCTGTGAATACAGGCACCACAGCTCTAGTCAAAGTTCTTTTGTTGTTTATTCAAATAACCCTAACTACATCGAACTGTAATATTATGATTCCTATAATAACAAACTATGGCATGTTTGTCTATTCAATGGCTAACCATTCTCATGGCTGTCCTCCAGTGCCCCCAGTATTTGTGGTGAGACCAAGGAACCAGGTGGTTGGCGTTGGCAGAACTGTCACCTTCCAGTGCGAAGCCACTGGAAACCCACAGCCAGCCATTTTTTGGCAGCAGGAAGGCAGTCAGGTAAACAACATAAACTTGAATAAAGGTTTTCATTTTAAACTGCTCTTAATCCATTTGGAGAGCATGCTAGCATACTCATCCAAAGCTTTGTGGGAAAAAATGGCCAACCTTCCTTTGAAAGGACTTCTATTTTTCCAATAAATGTATTCTAGCCGTATACTGTTTATGAAAGTCTGATTTTTGTCATCTGATTTCATTCCCCACAGAACCTGCTCTTCTCCTACCAGCCTCCTCAGCCCTCCAGCCGGTTGTCTGTATCTCAGACTGGGGATCTGACCATCACTGATGCTGAACGCTCAGACATGGGATACTACAGTTGTCAGGCCCTCAACATAGCAGGCAGTGTCATCACAAAGGCTCTGCTAGAGGTCACTGATGGTAAGCAACCTTTTTTAAGACACACTGTCTGCATGGAGAAAAGCCTCAGGGGAGAATTAGAGGAACACTGCAAGAACGCTTGATTGGATAAATGTTGGTATATCAGATAATCTTTGGCTCATGAGGATAATTCTGTTCATCTGAAAGGCTGTGGTCGTGCTGCAGAGCGTATTAATATCAAAATGGATGTTTGGTCGGGGCTGTTCAATGTGTTCCTGTCAGAGGTAGAGACTCTCTGGTGCCTGTGCACCCAGACCATGGCTCACGATTGGTATTCCATGGCTTGCCTTCTGCTGTCTACCGTTAAAGACTGTGGCTGTGTGGTGAGGTCTGGATTGGGTCCTCTAATTACTCAGCTAGCCAATCCCCTGTCAGCCCGGTGGACCAACCTTGGATTCATTTCTAGCATTCCCACAGAGATTTGGCCGGTTATTATTTCTTCTCCGGCACACCTAGATTCATCCCTTCATTTACAAAATGTCCTTCTTCATTTCAGGCCTACAATGGTGTGCTCCATCCCTCTATCCGCTTCTCTCTCTCCGGTTCTGTCATGCTCTCTGGATAATAATAACAGTTATTAAAGTGAGCAGGCTGCTCCGAGGCCACCACTTCTCTGCAGGCAGATCTGGTAATTACAGGTCATGCTGGCAATGTTTTAGTAATTGCCCCATCTCTTGCACAAAAGCAAAGACAAAGCATCCAAGAGATTACATTGCTGTGTGCTTCTGAGGATCTATGCACATGTACATACATCATTATGTGTTGCCTTTACTCTTTGATAGCTATTAATGTGATTGCTCCTCACTGAATGGAAGTTGCTAGTAAATCAGTGAGGCCGACAGCAATGGTCATCAATAGTGCTATGAATGATAATAATAATCAGAGGGAGGCAGACAACCTATAGCGGGAACATGACAGATAACACCACAGTGGTGACAAAATAGAAATGAAAAAATTATTGGGTGAATGTAATTTAAGTCTCTCCCCCCTCTTTGTCTAGTTTTCCCCTCTTTTCCCCGGTTACGTCCTTTCTCTTTCTGTCAAATCCATGTTTTCTCCCTCTGTCTTTGTTGTTTTTATGCTTACTGGTTGAACACTCAGGGTTCACAGCCAGGGAGGAGAAGTACAAACGTCCTCATGCTAATAACATTGTCTGTTCAGGCTGGATGTCGTTTTAGGCATTTTTCTCCCATGCTTTGTGTTTTATGGCTGGGGGGATGGGCTACAGGGGGGATTTTTGGCTGGGAGTGTGCATGTACACATAGTGCCAGGCGTCTGGTAGAGCTGAAGCGAGAAGACTGAAGTATCTGAGGCTGTTTCATTTTAATTACGCTGCTTGTATTTGGCTAAGTTGGACTCCTGCTGCTGAATGATTCGAAAATTGTTTCCAGTTCTTAAAAATTGGATGTAATTCCTCTTCCACTTGCCTTGCAGTTTCACATGCTTACACTACATTGTCAGATTCCCACCATGTTCAGCCTTTTGCATGTTTTCTCAGACAAGCTGGATATAATTGTCTGAATCCGCTCTTCCTTCATTCCTTTTCAAAATACACAAACACCTACCCAATTTTCCTCTTTCCACCTCCTCCACATAATTGCTCCTTCTCTTTCTTACACAGTTGTGTCCGACCGCCCGCCACCAGTAATCCAGCAGGGCCCTTCCAATCAGACAGTAGCTGTGGACGGCACAGTGGTTCTCAACTGTGTGGCATCAGGAAACCCTGTCCCCACCATCCTGTGGAGGAAGGACGGTGTCTTGGTGTCCACACATGACTCCAGGATCAAACAGCTGGACACAGGTGCATTGCAGATTCGCTATGCAAAGGTAAGACACCTGCATATCTTTATAAACATGCTCTGATCTCTTTTGAACATCAAGCAAAGTAAAGTACTGCTCTTTGAGTCTGTATTTTCACAATTAAGGTTTAAACTTTCCCTTGAATTCTATGTTTATATAAAAGTATAATTATGTTTTTAATCAATTCTTTCTGTCAGGCTGCCTTTAATGTCTAAATTTATTCAAATAAACTTCAAAGCTTTCCGTATCACATCTGTAATGGGCCAGGAGAACCCCCGCTGGTTGGTAAATAAAGCATATGTTCCCTGCCAGCAGCCATCCCTCAGTGGGCTGTCAGTCAGTTGTCGCGGGTTTGAAATGGAGTCTGTGAAGTCGAACAGTCTGTAGTTTCTGTCAGTCAGCGAGCACAGTGGGTTCCGTGTGTAATTTTGTGTGTGAGTGTATTTGTGTGTGTGTATGTGATGCTGTGCGCAAGCACATGGAGAGACATGTAGGGGGTGCTGACGTGTCTTCCAGATGGAGGCGTCACAGGGTCAGAGTTCGTGTCAGTTTGCGGTGTGCTGATGAATGCTGGCGTGTCTTGTGGTGACAGGACTGCGGTGCGATCGGGCCGCCGGAGCGAGGCAGGCGGGAGGGGATGCGTATGAACCCCTCTCTCCTGCTGTAATCGTGTAAACTCCGCAGGCACTTTGCATTAATGAACTTGTCAATTCTCCCTGACAACATTTTAATGAAGATGGTTTTGATATGTGAGGTAATTTACTTTATTAATGTGGTCGTGTGAGGGTTATTGTTGCTGGGTTTCTACAAAAAAAGTCTCACCTGTCAGACAGAAAAAGAAATTCACCTTGAGGGTTACTGATAGGACATGTTCACACTCACTTCATTCAACCATCTCTTTCTGTGTGTCTCTCCTCATTTTGCTTCCACAATGCCACAGCAGTATTTGTCTGTTTCACTTTAACTGTAGTTGACAGAGCAGACATTTTTAAGACGTGCAGCAGTGAGAACATATTCCTTGTGAATTTGGCAAAAGGTTATGTTTTGTGTTGGTTTATTATTCCATTAGCAAGCTGAATATCTCAAAAACCTGACAACTGTTTTTAATCGGATTTGGAAACAAAAAAATGTAGCCTAAGCCATGAGCCAATTAAAGCCATGAGCCAGGAAAGAAATCATTTGTTTTGAGCCTGATCCAAAATCAAGGTGTCGATCAAAGTATTCTATTAAAGGAAGGGCTTTCTCCCAGCTCTTTTTCTTCACGAGCTACTGCACAGGAAAAATGTGGCACACTAACTTATCTCTTCTGTGTGTGTTTTCTAAGCAGATCTAAATCATTTGCTGATTTCATTTCCATCCACACAAAAAAAAAACACACATAGCGAATTATGAGTTCTCTAACGGCTTTCTGTAGTTGTTTAGTTCCTGAATTAAAGTGCAACTGACTTTACTACTACCCAATTTACTACTCCTACCATACAAGTGTACTTACTAGCATGTGAATAATCACGGTTTTACCATACATGTTCAATACAGGTTGCTACCACATCTGTTGCACAGAGCACTCACTACCATGTTTCCTACTCAGGGGGAGGGTAGAGCGAAAGGTCTCCAATTAGTCTGTGATCCTGTGAAAATCTTCTCCATTTGACTAGGAATGCTCTGCCACTTGGCCTTTCCAGCTGCTTTCCCCCAGTTTCTGCAATGAAAGCAATGATACTGAGATTATCAGGCAATGACAGCTGCTTGCTACAGACTCCACTAGAATTTCAATAAGCAGAGCAGTGATGGTGGGGGAGAGATAACAAGAGGCATAAAAAATGGAGTAAGACTGCTACCAGTTCCAGTAACTGTGGCACACATTTGAATAATTTCAATTTAACCAAATGTTCTCCACTCTACACTTCCAGCTTGGTGACACTGGCACCTACACCTGCATCGCCTCCACGCCCAGCGGAGAGGCCTCATGGAAAGCCTTCTTGGAGGTCCATGGTAAGCTAACATCATTGCATTGTTTCATGTCCATCAACCAATCAACCTCTATTTGTATAGCGCCAATTCACAACAAGTGTTATCCTCAAGACAGAGCTGGGAAAAGACCTTACTCTTTTATATATTATTTACATCATTGCGGTGTCTCGTATTGCATGTGTAAACTGTATGCTTTGTGAAAGAACAGGTCTAACAATAAGGGTAGTAATGAAGTTTGTTGATGTTTGCATGCTTTTCTTTACAAGGAAATACCAAAAACGTATCCTTCTGTTTCTTTTCTTCTGTTTTATATTCAGAGTTTGGAGTCCAAGTCCAGCCAAACAGACCCACTGACCCAAATCTGATCCCAAGTGCTCCTTCCAAACCTGAGGTCACTGATGTCACCCGCACCTCAGTCACCCTCACCTGGAAACCCAACCTGAATGCTGGAGCCACACCCACCTCCTACATTGTAGAAGCCTTCAGGTAAAATGAATTAGCTAGATGATAAATGAATAAAATAATTGCATGGCCTTGATAAAAACCTTTTAACTCTCTCTGTTGTGTGTCCTCAGTCATGCATCAGGGAGCAGCTGGCAGACCTTGGCAGAGCATGTGAAAACAGAGTCATTTGTACTAAAGGGCTTGAAGCCCAGCGCAGTCTACCTCTTCTTAGTACGGGCAGCCAACGCCTACGGGCTGAGTGATCCCAGTCCTATCACTGATGCTGTGAAAACACAAGGTGAGGACAGCCTCCTTACTGACAGCATTGTTTCTGTATTTTTAGCTAAGATCTTCAATTCTTCTTGTCTGTGCTTCTGCCTGCAGATATCCCTCCAACTAGTCAGGGCGTGGACCACCGTCAGATCCAAAGGGAGTTGGGAGAAGTGGTTATCCACCTGCACAACCCCACCATTCTCTCCTCGTCATCTGTCAGGGTGCAGTGGACAGTAAGTATTATTTCTCTTTAGATTATTTTTTCATCGGTTTGTTTTCTTACGGCAGCTGCAGACAGCTACCGTTTGACATATGGATCAAAAGTCATTTTGGTTACCAGAGCCGCCAAGGTTAGCTTAGCGATACGCCCATGGTCAATTTGTCAGGCCACTCAGTCGAGCTAATGTACTAACGCCCTAGCACCCTACAGAGGAAGGACACTGCAGCGAGCCGCCTGGAACACAGTCCAAGTCTTCTTAGTGTCCATCTGGCATGAGCCTGAACTAGTCGACTGGCCAGAGACCAAAAATCTGTTGCTTCGCCCACAGTGGACCACTCATCCGCCCAAAAGTCAAAACTACAGCTCCCAGCATTCTGCAGGCCAAATAGTACCATACAGCAGTGTGTGGCGTGCCAGCCTGTGCCCTCTCAGATTGAAAACACTTGCTGGCTGTTAAAATAATACAAGTGAGAAGGAAGAGGCGGCCAACTCATGCTCTTAAGTGGAAATGGCTTACAGATGTTAGAGCGGATAGGTGGGAGAAGGACAAGTACAACTGGAAGCTTATCGTGCTCTTTCTTTGCCGGTAAAAACTGAACATGAAGCGCAAATATTGCCCAACAATAGATCTAGTTATTGTGTTTCTTTAGCTTATTAGACAATACAACCAATTTTCATGGGTTCCCACTTTTCATAGTAGATATTAGTCTTAGGAATGGCTAAAAAAAGTCCAAGTTTTGCCTTTTGACATACAGCCACCCTTACATTCCCAGGTATTATGAAGTGCCAGAATGAGTGATGAATGGGTCTGAGGAAACGTGAAAAGGATACTGACATGTCAAGACTGATTTAAAAACATTACTGCCCAGTTACTCTGTCTCCTTGGAATGTGCCAGAAAAAAAAACACACGACAAGAGAGGGACTGACATTATAGTTTCCTTGTTCTTTGGGGTTTAAATCTATTCCCAATGTGGAGTTTCTTGGTTTTACATTTTCCTTTGTGTGGTGGTAAATGGTTGCACAGTTTTCAGGCTAATGAAGACCACCTGAGCCAGCAGCATGTTTTACAGGCGAGGGATAAAGAAATCACTAAAATCTTTACAAGCCAGGGCTGCTTGCCTTCCACAGGGACTCATAGGGACATTAGCATACAGGTTAGCGGTTATTCTTTCCTCCAACCATGCTGAAGCACAATGCAACTTCAACCAACCCCTTCCAGTTATATCTATCCTCTCCATTTTTCTGTATCAGATGCCCTGTAACTTGTTGTATTGTAGACTTATGGTACCCTGAATAAAGATCAGCTTCCCCCCTCTCCCCAGTCAGTACGCTGGAGAGCAGGACAGGATGAGACAGGCTGCTCTGGGAGTCTGGGCCCTATTTAACCAGCTCCAGACTTAGAGGAACCTCTGGCCAATGACCTCATACTGTGGTTTGCACAAATCGCTGCTGCTCCAAATGGCGCATAGAAAGGCAGAGAGATGTAGATGTGGATGGTTAAACCGAGAGGTGATGTGATGAGTTAGCACCCCATTCCATCCAGCGCCTCATGAACCAGCTGCATGAATCCACATAGCACATCACTATATTATTTTTCACTGTAAAGCAGCTAATCAAGTCAAGCTTACACCATCTTTGTTCTATTTTCTTAATTTAGGCAGAGCAGCAGTCGCAGTACATCCAGGGCTACAAGGTGATGTACAGGCCTTCTCCTGAGAGTCTGCAGAGGAGCGAGTGGGCCGTGTTTGAGGTCCGCACCCCTGGGGAGGACAGCGCTGTCGTGCCACAGCTTCGCAAGGGAGTCACATATGAATTCAAAGTCCGCCCCTTCTTCAATGAATTCCAGGGAACAGACAGCGACGTCAAAATTGGCAAGACGCTGGAGGAAGGTGGGGGATGTGACTGTGTGCGAGTTTGCTTTGGTGCCTGCATGTGTGCATGCATGTTTTCATGTTTACACAGTTTTATATGCACAGCTTGCATGTGTGAGAGCATACAACAGCTGTTCACAGCAGGCAGGGAGAGCAGGATTATGTTCTGTTCAAATGTGGTGCATTCAAGCATGCTAGGGTGGATGTTCGGCTCTTTAAAAGGCCCGATGGATACAACACTCCAGTGCAAGTGTTAAACTGATTTCTCAAAGGGCGTGGTTGTGGCATTCTCATGAGGTTTGGTTGAAACCCAACTGCAAATTTTAATTTGTAGCGAACAGTGAAGAGAAATGTGAGAGCAGAGTGTGTTTGTGTGTGGTTGTGTGTGTGTGTGTGTGTGTGTGTGTGTGTGTGTGTGTGTGTGTGTGTGTGTGTGTGTGTGTGTGTGTGTGTGTGTGTGTGTGTGTGTGTGTGTGTGCGTGTGCGTTTGCGTGCGTGGGAGTGTTTTGATATTTTTCTGCTAGATTCTTCTTTGTTCCCAATTTTGTTGATAATTGTTTTTGGAGCACTACCATCATGTTTGCTCTCCCATAAGCAGAGAAAAAGGCCTATTTTTATAACACTTGCTCACACTGTGATTAAGTCTTTTATGTTGGCACCATAATTATTTTAGTTTAATTACCAATGGACCACAGGTTGGCTTTCATACACTACCATACACACCCCTCTATCATAACTCCCCGACTGTTTTGAGTAAACACTTACTTGCTTTTATTTATCGACAAAAGCGCTTGTATTAAGCAAACACAGTTATCAGATGAAAGCATCCTAATTTCAATGATTAGTCCTTTGTTCTGCGCTCATCCTCAGTCTCATGCAGAGATAAAGGACCGTTTCTGACAGCTAAATGTGATGAGAGGAGACAGGGAGAGACTACATGCAGTCATGAAAAAATATATCACATATGAAGGTGTGTTTTTTGTTTTTTTTTCATCTTTTGTCTACACCCCAGCCCCCAGCGCCCCTCCCCGTGAGGTTACAGTGACAGAGAGCGGGGACAATGGGACCGCCATCCTGGTCTCCTGGCAACCTCCTCCAGAAGAGGAGCAGAATGGGGTGGTCCAGGAGTACAAGGTAACACAAAAAGCAAAACATTCAGCCTCCTGCTCAGGTCTGAGCGATTGGGAATTGTATTATAGAGACACAAAAGGAGACACAACAGGGATGCAGATAACACAGGACCAGACAATGCACAGACATGGAAAGGTAATGAATTCCTGGTTGAGGCACACCTTTGTATGATCATCCTCTGTGCAATGACAGAGACTCAGACACAAGGGAGTTAAGGAGGCAAAGCAGGGGAAATGGTAAAAACTGTTGGGAAACGGTGCCATCTGGTGGACATAGCAGAATCATGCATCTTGTGACTCTACAAAGGTGAATGAAAAGTAGTGTGGAGCAATTTCTGTGGTGATTATAAAAAGCTTTTTTTGTCCTCTCATAGTAGTGAGATGGTGATTTAAGATAAATGTGTGTTTAGTGGAGATAAATGTTTGACCTCTCATAACAAGTAGGGCAGGCTTTTATTTGTTGTTTGTGCACAAATAAACATTCAAAAAATAAAATATTTAAAGCCACATAAATCTTAACTATAGTGGAGTAGAGTAGAGACATCCATATAAAGGCATGTAATAGGGTGTGTAATGGAGCGAAGGACAACAAACTATAATAATAATGAACAAGGACAAACCAATGAAGAGGCAGAGCTCGATTGTAATTCCAGTCATTTTCCTGGTCTGAGCCCCTGCTAATACATCCTTCAACCTACAGCACCTCTCTCCTAGCCTCCTTTTCCTCCTCCTTACTTGATCATGTATTCTCTTTTTGTAATGGCCTCACTCTGGACAGCCTTGTCCTCTCATACATTATGTTGTGGAAGTCTTGTATTTTAATTGGAAAGCCTCTTTGTGTTACAGGGTATGTACTGTAGGTTATAGCAGCAGTAGGGGAGACGTAGCAGAGCATGTGAAAAAGTTAAGCTACTGTTAATTTTCCAGGTAAATGTTTTCAGATGATAGGCTTTATAGTAATTTCATGCTTTTTAAGTCCAGCTCGAGAGCGCTCCCTGCTCATTACCGAGCCCCCTCCCTAGCAGCACTTACACTTGCAGAAATGTCTCGAGACACTATGAAAATGTCAGGACTTTGTAGTTCCATGATAGAAGTGCAAACACTGGCACATGTACACATGCATAGTACACACACCAGGAAGTGTGTATGCTAACCTGGTTAACTATTTGGAGGAGGTGGGGGGTAAAGAAAGCAGAGTGTCAGGGCTTGGGGATGTGGAGGTCTGCAGGCCTCATGCTGAGGTGAATGTATACGTCTCTTTGTGACCCTGGTTTGAGTCAGACTGCTCTGCTTCCTGGGAGTGACACCACTTAGCTTCAGCTCAAATTGGGTTATGGAGGCGATTACTGATCCCCATTTGTTTTTCATGGGCTTAAGGCCACACTGAGCTGTGTTATGGCTACCTCGCCTAATACTGACCCTGTGTTGAGCAGAGCCTGTAAAACATAAAGGCATGCTGTAAAATGTTTTCCTACCTCAGAGATGTAACATAATACCCGCAGTGTGCTGAAACGTAGCAATAGCAGCACAAACCAATTATAAAGACACAGATTGGTGGCAGCTACCAAACCGAATGTTGTCACGAAACTCTCATAACATCGCCTCCATCTCCACTTTCTCCTTGTCTCTGTTATGGCAGATTTGGTGTTTGGGGAACGAGAGCAGGTACCACATCAACCGCACAGTTGACGGCTCAACCTTATCCTTGCTGATTCCCAGTCTAGCCCCTGGGATTCGATACAGCGTGGAGGTAGCAGCCAGCACCGGGGCAGGTCCTGGGGTCAAAAGCGACATCATCATCTTCCAGCTTGGTGAGTAGAAACAGCCTTTAGTTCCCTCTCATAGGAGGACATGTCATTATGTTGTTTCTCCTCTAGAAGATACACTTTTTTTTGTTTCTGTTTGTCCTCTGGCGATCTTCACATGCAGAATGATACACAATCATCTGACAAATAATTATGGCATCAATCCAGTGGTTTCAAAATAAGAACTTTCATCCGAGACAGTTATGTAATTCCTATCTCCATAGTGTCAGACATGTTCAAGCAGCTACCTGGCTTGTCTTTCATTACCAACAGCTTTGCTTAAAAACTGTAATTAAAGTGATTACTGTTTAACAATCATCAACTTTGACACGGAAGCATGTGATGAGTTTGAGTGACAGAGAACTTAAGCAGTTTTTTGTACATTGAAATGGGTTTTTTCTACAACAAGGACACAATAAATTCCTGTGTGGCAGAGCAGTTTAGCTTGTGCCCCACCCTGCTCTTCTCTCCAGTCAAGGATGCAATGTTTTCTGCTTCTGCTCTGCTTCAAACAACACAGGCAATAATGAATCCTGCACTCTGGGTGCAGACATGACATGTTATTAATGCTAAGAAATACGCTGCAAATTTCACTGGGGCAATTTTTCTCTCTCACGCATCTCTTGTTTTTTCGTATTTTGGTGTGTATGGACATAATTTGTGAAATGTTTTGTCAGCTTTTATTCCCTCAAGTGGTGGGCTCAGGAGAGGGATGGAAGACATGTGAATATCAGTTTGAGGCAGAAAGAGAGCGAGAGGGAGAAAAAGATGTCCGTCTGGTTTTAAATGTGTGATTGAGTGGGCTGGGATGGGCATGAAGAAGCATCGGCTGTGACTGATACAATTTCTCTCCCTTGAAGAGTTCCTGTGGTGATTGTTGCCATGTTCCAACACTGGAGTGGAACAATGCGCCTTAGGGACCAGCTCTCCACCCAAATGCATTTGTCACACTTGGAGCTTGTATGCGTCATCCCAGCCTGGATACCTGTACAGTCCCTTGTGGGCTGCTTAGTCACATTGGCATGCTGGGTACACTCGGTCAGACTGAGGCACAAATTGAGAGAAGTGAGAAGAGATGCAGTCGGATGGAGACGCAGGCAGAGTGACTGAGACAAAGCCAGACGGAGGGATGTGGAGGAGTACATTCGGAGGGCTGGTTTCATTGGGGGGAAGTGTTTTTGCCTCTGGCTCAGAAAGTTGGTTGAGATGAGTGGCTGCAGCATGAAAGACTCGAGAAAAAGAGATGAAGACAAAGTAACACGAACATGAAGAAATTTCAGAATGGCGGAGGGGGGTGGGGCACAAAGAAGTCTTTCATGTCTCACGCATGAGGGAGAAGCACAGAGAGAATAGACAGATGAGAAAAACAGACGAGATCTGCTTGTTGTGAGCAGACGGAGCCTTTACGCCACGATTCACAGCAGAAACAGCTTCAAGGCGTTCACACCTCGCTTTTCCACAGATGTGCCTGAGTTTGCTAATTACTGTGGTGTCTGTGTTTGAGGATGATCTCATTGGATTTATTTATATGATTATGAAAGCGGTATTGCTCTGTGTAAATGAGGCCTCTCTCTGTGGTTTCCTATCCAGTTCGATCAGGCTTGTGTTGTTCACACAGGCTGAGTCTGAATGTCTTTGGTTGCTGTCTTCTGCTCACCTGCCGTTGTTGACAGGGATTTTTGATGAAAGCCTTTTGAATAATAGAGAGAAATGACTCCATTTTCACATCCCAGCCTCATACACACCTGCTGAGATGAAGATTCCTTTTGTGTGTCAGGTGAAAGAGGAATGTTCTTATTCATGTGTTGACTGCTGACTTTATTTTAAATAAATATCCTTCTTATTCCAAGCGTTTCCACAAGATTTCAGTTTGAGGTTTAGGATAATTTCCTCTACTATACCCACATTTTGTTTGTCACAACAGCTAGTTCTTTTCAAAATTGCACAACCAAACATACCTCTATGCTTTCTAATCCTGCTCTCTTGTCTCCTCCGTCCTTAACTTCAGATGCATCCGGGCGCATGACAGAGAGTGTGATCCACGAAAACCCTCTGTCCCAGCAGATCTCGGATGTGGTCAAGCAGCCAGCTTTCATAGCAGGCATAGGAGCTGCCTGCTGGATCATCCTCATGGTGTTCAGCATCTGGTTGTATAGACACCGAAAGAAAAGGAACGGCCTCTCCAGCAGCTATGCAGGCATACGCAAAGGTCAGTAAATGTGGCCAACAATACCCATTTAACAGGAATATCCACATGAGTTTCTTTTTTGCAAAGCTGGTCTAAGGTTGGAGCCAGTTTCTCACTTACAAAATTTAGGAACAGAATGCAATGCAATATTTATAACTGTTGTCCTGTATTTATTTTGGTTCAAAGCCAGTCCCCTCTTTCTTCTTCTTCTTTATTTTCTTTCTGAATTCTGCCACCCTCCCTCAGATCCTTCCTGACACTCACAGAAAGACGTCTTTGTAGAGCGCTCTAGGTGAAGTCTCAGTGAAAGTATACTCTCCAGTCGAGTACTTTAAGATGTGATGTGAGCCCCCGCTGAGAGTGCCGCATGAAGACGTCTTTTATTTCTCTTTCATACTTCTGTCACGCTGATTCTGCAGGCGTGTGTGAAGAGTGTTTTCAGTAAAGTACATTCTGAGGTCCAACAACTCCCCCTTTTAGCAACTCCCTTCTGACTGTGCTGGGAAAGAGAGAGTGGCTCGCTATAATCCTGCTTTATCAAGGACATACTGACATTTTCACATGCCAGAAGAACTTTTTTCTGTGTAGAGAGGGGCCTTTTAATATGGAGGAGTTGAGCATGTTGCATTCCTCTTAATAGCATTTACTTCCCTTGTGTGTTTCAAATGAAAGAATCAATTCCCATGTCTGTTTCAACCCTCTTAAAGTAGCCATGGCATAACTCAGTGTATTTTCTACCTGACTTGAGTCGAAGTGACAGGGTTCACGACATGCCCAACCTCTGCCTGCAATAGTTACAGTATAAGGAGAGCTATTAGCCTTTCTTTCTGAGCCTCATTTATGTGTGGGCTGGCTTAATGTGTGGCCTTGGGCTGTGCAGCTGCTGCCTGTGAGGACTACCTGCGTCAACCCCACTGCTGGGCTCAGGTTTACCTCTGACTGCCGGGGTTAGAGGAGATCCTCCTTTCAACCTGGAGACACACACAGACAATAGACTGACTTAGCTGAGGCTTATCTATGGCTGTCATATAGAAAGCATATTCTGAGCTACTGCAGTGATGCTAATGGTGGGAGTTGTAGGTCTCATGAAAGTGACAGACATCAGCTAAGCTTTTCCTTAAGCTCTGTGGTTTTTAACGGCTTTTACACATACCTGCGTCATTTATAATGGTAAGAAATGTTTCTTTTCTCAGGGTTTACATAATCTTACACACCCACACAATGACCAATCTGACATTTAAAAATGTATGTTGATTTATTTTGATTTAAAGCTCTGTGAGGACATTTCAGTCTTTGTTGGATTCGGCTACACCTGTAGATTAAGTGATACCTTTTATTGGTTTGCTGATTTTGTCCTGTACATGTAAAAGTTTTTAAGATAAAATAATCCTGCTTATTTTTTACCAGTCAAATGTGTCCCTCTTTTAGACTCTTTGCCCTGGAAAATATAGTAGAGGCTGTTTTGGGCATCACTTCATCTGACACCTTTCTGGCTGCAGTTATTTAGGCATTAGAAATAAACACATAGATGGACTTTTGCTCTTGAAGGTCATATATAGAGGCCTCAATATTATTTTAAGTCTGTGTCATAGCCAGCTAAAAACTGCTGACAGGAGCTTAAAATCTGACAATATTCAAATCCTAACAAGTTGTTACGGGCCTTACAGTTAGTTTTCCTGGGAAAGAAAGTTTGTGAAATCTGGGAGGTTTTCATCCAATAAAATGCAACATTCTTTAACAAAAGTAGTTATAAAACAGTTTATTTGGAAAGAATATTCAAGTATAGAATAGTAGTTTTAAAAACTTTATGACAGCACCAAGGATCCACGGTCAGGCGAAGAAGGGAAAAAATAGCCATCTGAGGTTCCCTGTGATTTTCTGCGATTCTATATGTTGATGTTTACTCACATGAACTCACAAAGCTCCTCCTGGGCACAGTAGGCAGACGTGCTCCCCCCTCTTCTCCAAGTGCACACAGACCACAAGAGGCCTCAGTCTTTGTTGGAACTGGTAACTAAGAATGTTTTGAAAGGAGTATAATTGCAACCACATGAAGCAACAATCTGCACTTAAAGTGAAATAGGCTGAATTGGGACTTTTGTATGTGTCCATGTGCTACAATGTTTTCTGGTGTTACCTCTAAAAGTGCAAACTCCAAAAAGGATAATTCCACCAAAAGCCTTCTCTTACTTCTTTGCGAGTGAATGAATTAATGAAAAACGTGTGGTTGTAGTGCATGTAATAGAAACACTGTAACATTGTGCATTACACATACAGCAGGATTGCAAGTGCAATCATCTAAATAAAAAGTCTGATTTCTGCAACCAAAAATGTACAAGGACTCCTAGCTCAGTCACAGCTTCACCTAGCTGGGTGTCAAACATGAGTGAACTGTGTCAGCATAAAAACCTGATTTATGTATTTAAATCACATGTGCATTTGGTACAGGCTGGTTTGCTTACCAAGTGTTAGTCTGCCTCTAGTTCAAAGACATTCATCTAACAGATAAAGCCATCCAAATGTTCCTATCTTTAGATTTGTTTGTGCACCAAGAGGACAGATTCAAACATGATTAGACAGCTGTGGCATTCAGAGGACACTTGATGGCACATTTTTTGTATAAAATAATTGTTTGAGGAAATGAAATCTTGACATCAGCTGTGTATCATCTTCTCAGATGCTTAAACTCAAGGTTGAAATAAGAATGCAACATTTTCTAAAATGCACATATTTAAGGCAGTGCACTGGATGACTTTCAGCTTGATGGAGTGTTGCATCAACTTTCATGCATAGTGCAGCATTCCTCAGGTCTTCAAAGAGGGCAACAACAAACAGAATGTATCTCATAGAAGATACTGCACAGGCTACAGCAGCCCTCATTACAGAATCTAAATCTGCCTGCAGAAGGTTTATGTTTTGCACTAGGGCCCCTTCAATGTCAAAATGTGTGTTATTGAGGTGTGTGGGTGATGATGTGAGTGTTAGAGATAACAACAGTTATCTCCGCGGTGGGTGACCCCAGCCCAGCGGGCCTCTGACAGTCTGGGCCAGGATTTGAACCAGCAGCAACACTCACTGTCTCTCGGTTGGGGTCCAGAGATGTCTGTAGGGAGCAGCGAGTAGTGTGTGAATACAGCCATCCTTAAACAGAAACTATGTGGGGATTAAGAACATAAGTCATGGGGCAGGAAGTAAATTCTGATATTTCATCATTCTAATGTGATTTTCTTCCTTTTTCTCTGTTCAAACAGTGCCATCCTTTACTTTCACACCTACAGGTAAGACTTTATATTTCATTCACAAATATGTCCGTTTTTATTCATGTTCATCCACTGTACAGCACATACAAACCAGCTTTTCCCCTACATTTGTGAAACACTTCCTTTAAAAGCCAGAAGAAAGTGATGACACCTATTGACTGTGAAGTCAGTCAGGGACACTCAATGTGTACCAATAAAAGCAGCCAATCATTGACACAGTTTGAAGATCTACCAAGAAATAAGTGTTCCACCGAATGTTTGGGTCATGTCAGAACGTAATGATTAAGAAGAAGTGATGCCACACTATTTAGGAGCAGTTATAACTAGTGGTAACTTGATCAAAGGGCTGCTGGCAACCCAAGATGGGATTTAAGATGATGACACATCACCAGCACTCCAACACGCCAACTAGATAGGCAAGCGGCAGCCGAGCTAAGGAGGTTATCTGCCAATTGAAGTGACACAGTGTAGAGTAGATAAAAGAAAAGCTCTCTCTGTGAGTCTCTATCTTTCTCACTGTGTGAGTTTGTATTACCAGTCCTCTCCCTTTTCTTCATATGTTTGAATTAGTTCTTTGTTCCCCAGAGGTGTGTCAGGGGTGCTGCCACAGTTTAATGAAATTGCAAATCTGAAAGAGTGAAAAGGTGAGAGGAAGTAAAACTTAAAAAGACAGAAAACTCTACAGTTTGTGTTTGTGGTTACACTGGCAGTGCCTGTCTGTGCAGAGGTCTTTTCAAAACAGTAGCGGTGTTGTTTCTGACTGCCTTGAGGCTTGCAATCAGGTAGAATAATCTATGAAGTCACAAAAGTGTTTCAAGATCCGTTGGAAATCTTTCAGGTGACGCATCCTTTGTATGTGAGGATAGCTCTCTGTCTCTTTAAAGAAGAAAATATTTGCTCTGGTACCTGGTGTAAAACCAGGATGTTGCAGTGCATTGTGTCAATTTGTATCTATAACCACATCGTGACAGTTTGGTTCACATTAAAGAGAGCTAATCTTAGAGCTCCTCAGGCAGCATGTAGAGGCCAAAAGCACACTTCCTGTTTTGAAAAGAAAGACAAGGAATAGACACAGCTCAGGCCCTACCTTCCCCTCTCCTCTCAGGGAAGAGATTGTAATTAAAGTTGGAAGTTTATCTCTCCTTCACACACCGGCAGCTTAGAGCTCCATGAAAGAGTCCAACTTGCAGCGCAAGGAGCTTCAAACACGCTGAACCCGAGCCAGGAAACCTAAGAGCTCTGCATCTCTGTTCTTTATAAGCCTCTTACACATCCTCCTCCTGCTCCTGTTGCTGTCTGCTCTGAATGTGTGTGTTTGTGTGTCAGCCCAAAAATTGTGCCACACACATTCGTACATGCTGGCTAAAAGTAGTATTGAAATCAAGGCTTAACAAACTGTGAATTCAGAATCAAATCAATCCTTTTCTGTTAACTTGTATGAAAACAAAAAAAATGATGTAATAACTGAAGTAAAATTGTTGAAATCATGTTTATAAAAACATTGTTTTCTCTTTTCAGTGGCATATCAGAGAGGTGGAGAAGGTGTAAGCAGTGCTGGAAGGTAAGAGAAGAATTCATTGTTTTTATAAAATCATTTTGATGATTTGTATCTCTCTGTACACAATGATATATTCAAACAAAAACGCATATGAGGACTTGAATAATGATTCAAATGTAATAGCAAACAAAACAGGCTGTGTAGGGTTGGGCACGTGCACTTCCCCTCAACAAACACTAGGGGGAGTGCTGTGACTTTTTTAAAGCAGCATAGAGCTAAGGAGGGGTAAGGAGTTGTATTAGGTTTGTTAAGAACATGAACAAAGCCCCATGTAGTCTGCCAGGAGCCCATCCTTCCCCTATATGATGGAAAACCACATCCAGCCACAAGGCTGTGCCATAGCATCACCTTAAAAACAGTCATGGGGACGTGCACACACAGAGTGAGGCGAAGACACACCTCTATATGCTGTGGAGTGGTGCATTATGCACAAATAGTGACACTGTACATAATTAGTCAGTAAACACTGCATCAATGTGCTAACACTAATTTGTAGATTTACTGGATGGGTTTTTGGCATGTTTTCATACAGGTATGAAAGGTGAAAATTGAGTGTGTAGACAAAAAAGGAAACATGTATTTGTTTGTTTCCCACTTTAAAATAAACGTTTTTGTGCTGTTAATGAATAGTTAGCTTGGAGCCATCAGCAGGAAATCCATATTCATTAAACTATGATTGAATCCCATATGCAGCAAGGCTGTGTCAGCACTGCACAAAGACAATGGCAATTCAATATCAACATACAACTGCATGCCGGGTGATTGAGGAGCTATTGTGAGATTGTATTTGGCTGTTTCTAGACAAATGTGTTCATTACCAAAAATGAATCCAAGAAATGAGCCATTTGAGAGGAAACGAGGAAACGTAATTCATCGATAATTCAGTGTTGGGATATGCAAACTGGGAGTCGTACTGTTGAGATCTGAATAGTGAAACATTGTTTGGCCGTGCTCTTTCTTCGTATAGTGGATTGATTCATTTCATGAGCAATACGAGGCTATTTATTCTCCGCTCCTTTAACTCCCAGTGGTTGGACTGAGGTCAGGTTGTACAGTAGATCCCTGCTGAACAAGTGATCCTGTATTGTTTTGGGATTAAAGCTGCAGAAATAGGAGCAAGACATGGAAACAATAGAGATGGATTGCCAGGCGATGCCTGGTCCACAATGACTACAGTTCCACTTCTTAACTTCTGTACAGCAGGACAAAAACTTTTTAAATGATAGAGATGTTTTGTGACACCATGTAATCTACTTGGGGAGCGTTCATGGGTCAATGGCTGTTCATGAGGCATATTTCGTAACATTGGGAGTGAATTTTATCTGGCTGTCTAATCCATGTGGATCGTTAATGCTCACAAGGGCTCGGGGAAAGTGTCATCGGCTGGGGGCAAGTCAAGCACACAATTTATTTAGCTGGGCTTTTCTCTAATGTGCTCCCTGGGCCTGTGTGTGTGTGTGTGTGTGTGTGTGTGTGTGTGTGTGTGTGTGTGTGTGTGTGTGTGTGTGTGTGTGTGTGTGTGTGTGTGTGTGTGTGTGTGTGTGGTGTGTGTGATTGTGTGTGTATGTGTGTTAATGTGTGCGTTTGGCCAAAAGGCAAGAAGAAGTAAGCCGGATTTCTATTTTTCCTATTCTTAGCTGCTGGATAAATAAACACCACATAATCTTCTCTTTCAAATATTATGTTCTGCGGGTGTTTCAGTTCATTCACATAAATGTCATTGTGGCTTTGGCTTAGTCTCTTACTATTGTTCAACATTTAGTCCAATTTTTTTTTTTTTCTTTCAGGCCTGGTTTGCTGAACATCGGGGAATCAGCCACACAGCCTTGGTTAGCTGACACATGGCCCAACTCCTGCTCCAACCACAAAGATTGCAGCATCAACTGCTGCACTGCAGGCAACGGCAACAGCGACAGCAACCTGGCAACGTACAGCCGCCCAGGTACTGTATGTTGTGTCAACACTTTAAAACATGGGCAACTACCAAAATAAACACTCCCCCCAAAATCGACAATGCAGTCTTTGACAAAATAACTATAGAGATAAGAAATGTAGGAGCTGGGGGAATCCGCAGTGAAAAAGGAAGTAAAATCTGATATCTGGGTTAGCTCCCTGGAGAGTAGTTCTGTGTATCTCTCCTTTCTGCAGGTCTCCACCAGAAAAACCTGGAGAAATATTAGGATTAAGAGCGGCTGTGTGCTTGTGTGTTTGATTTATAGCAGGTTAAAGTAGAACTGTTTTAGGAAGGAAATAAAAGGAGCACACTGAGAGGGGGCTTATGGCTCTACTCGGTTGCTAATCGAATTGCTCTGCTGATTTCCATACTGTTGTTATAGCCGGTAATGTAATTCCCCCTAAGTGCTCAGTTATTTAAGAAATGTGCAGCGGGCGAAGAGGTCAAGGCTGGACTGCAGACGGTGGCCAGAAGCAGAAGAAGAGGGAGCGATAGAGGGAGGAAGGTGCACCTGGAAGAGCAGATGGAGGGGAGGAGGACGGAGGGATGAGGAATAAGTGTATGCTAAAACATACACTGAAATAGAGTGTGTGTGTGTGAGTAGAGTAGAAAGGGAAGTAAAAGCAAAGACACTTATAGAACAGCAGGTGGCCTTTTTGTGTTTCAGCATTACTGGAGTTAAAAACAAACAGGAGCAAACTCTTACTCGAATGTTATCCACTAAAACTACACAATATATACTTTACACATACGCACTTTGCCCTATTTGAAAAGAGAACAAAGTAAAAGTTCGGGCAAAAAACTTCAGCTTGGATGACACAGGACTTAATGTTATTAATGTTCAGCTCTGACCTAACCCTTTCCTCAGAAACTTGGACTGCAATGAAATGCTTTATGTTCTAAATTATGCACTTTGGGACTCCGTCTTTAAGGGCAGCCCATAATTCCTACGCAGCTGTTTGGCCTAATATCCATCCTGCCCCGCAATAGTTCCTCATTTCTCCAAACCTTTCCCAGGGAAGATTAATAATTCATTTTGTAGACTTTATAGTCATCAGGTTGAGTTTTTCCTCTGTGCTAATCACCCTTCTTCTGAGGTTGAAGTGTTTAACTCTACCTTAACATGATGTGAGATGTTGAACAGGGAATAACAGGCTAAAGGCAGCCCTCACTCTTCGCATGACGCCCCACTGTATGACACTAAGGAGCTTGCCAGACGCATGCTTTGTGTGTGTGCCAAACCTAAACTCTGTGAGCATTAAGAGGATCACTGACGAGGTGACAGAGCAAAGAAATAGGAGTTAATGTCCCTTTATCTCAGCCATAGGGGCGCTTTCATACGTCAACCTTTGAAGTGTCGAGCTGATCGAGCTGTGCAGCTGAAATGTGAGGCACGTGGCAAGAGCAGCACGCACCTATGGCCGCCCTTGGTATTTACCGCGAGGCTGGCTCTCAGATCTGCTGGAGGATTTGAATATTTTATGAGCCAGGGAAAATTGGATCTGTCAGTGAAGCTGTGCTTTTACTGCACGCCCCATTCCGGGTCTTTGATACAGACATGTCTCTCTGTCCCTCTCAATGAGTAAAGACGCTCCCGCTGTCAGATGGGAAAGAACAGTGATGACACCCACATTGAGTCATGGGAGAGGCTGGGCGTGTCACTCACCTAAAGTATATCATCATTTGACAAACATAACTGAGACTTTACACAGAAATAGAAAAAGCTCTCTTTTAAAAGCTTGAAATTAGTATGTAAATGTCTCTCACTCTCCTCAAATAAATGCTTTCAGCTCGGCAGTAGGTCAGATGAAGCCCTATTGTTTTAAAGCTTTTACTGGCTGGCATACTGTTACTAAGCTGATCAGCAGCAGACAAGATTGACTAAATACCCTCCTCATGTTCTCCAGCCGACTGCATCGCCAATTATAACAACCAGATGGAAAACAAGCAGACCAACCTCATTGTGCCAGAGTCAGGAGTCTACGGAGATGTAGACTTGTCCAACAAGATCAATGAGATGAAGACCTTCAACAGCCCCAACCTGAAAGAGGGACGCTTTGTGGGTCCGGGGGGACAGCCGACTCCGTACGCCACCACCCAGCTCATCCAGTCTGCCATCATGGGGAACAACATCAACTCAGACAGAGGAATGGGCGGGAGCGGAGGAGGAGGAGGACTTGGGGTTGGAGGGGAGATGAACGAGAAACACTGCTGGAAGCCCGCCTCAGTCCAGCAGCAGAAACAGGACATAGCCTCCCAACTTCAGTACAACATCATGGAGCAAAACAAGCTAAACAAGGGTGAGTGTGTGGAATACCCAGCAGCCAACTCCAAGCCATGATCTTCCTCCACCTGATACTTCCCGCTTTCTTCTCATGGCGCTTTCATCCTTCCCTCAAAGGCCTGTAGAAAAGTTCCATGCTCATATTTTCTCCTCAGTCAACATAAGCGTCATCACTCTTTCTCTCTGCTTGTCTGTGTGCCGTTCATGTAACCCCTCATCACCCTCTATGCAATCATCTGTAATCTTTGCTGCTAAATGAGGGCCCGGGCCTGAATTGCTGTCGTTGGTATCTGGGTCGTCTTTTTGTGATGAAGGCAGGTGTGAGGGTTTATCTTTGGTGTCACATTTCTGAAGGAAAGACCAAGATAACTCTGGGATCTTTAGGGGCTTTCAACAAAGCTATCATCACCTTGTTGTACCTGCAGGGAGGAACCACAGCTGGTGTGATAGTTTTGAGATTTTTGGTGCAGATGTTGCATGTGTTCACATACTCACCTGAAATTATACAGCATGGACTGCATGCTTCTTGTAATACTGAACTCAGTGTTATGTCATTTCATGGTATAATTTCACTTTTCCATTGTGCAGTGTTTTTTTAACGACTAATAAATGTTATGCTAGTTGTTGTTATTCATCTTGTAAAATGTTGGATTATAACGATTGGGGTTGGAAACCATAAAATGTATTCTGCCTACCATCAGATCGCTACAGAGGAGGGGACAGCCCAATGCCAGCCACCATCCCCTACAACCAGGCACACGACAGTCACACTGGAGGCTCCTACAACAGCTCCGACCGAGGCAGCAGCAGCACCTCCGGTAAGACGGTTGGGTCACTCAGCACAAGAGCAGTTGTAAAGTCAGAGGTTTTAAAATCAACGCATCTGAGGACTTTCTCCCTTTAAATTTTTGTTGTGCTGTTTTAATTGAACTGCCAAAGTACTTTCCAAGCTAATTATTGTTGTGAACCATATAATCACAATCACTCCCCCCAGCTCCATTTGAAAACACTCAAAAGCAATAAATCAATTTGAGATGCAAGTAATTCATGCTTTAAAATGGTGATTTGATTAATTTCCATGTCACCCTTTCCTGAAAAGATTTTTGAAAGGGATATGCCTCCAGAAGGTGGAAAATTGCAGAACAAAAAGAGAAGAGGAAACTGACAACAATGCCTTGAAACAAAGCCACAAGCAAGCACCACACCGGGATTTTTGCTTGAGCCTTGTGCTTGTTGAGTGCGATGTCATCTTGTTTGCAGCATAGGAGATAAAAGGATATTTTAAAATGAAGTCTGTTTTATGTTGTTGTTTCTTTGCTTTTTATATCTCTCTTTGTCCTTGCATTGCTTCCATTAATTGGCTCTACTTTAATTCCAGTATGGAGCAGCCTAATTTCATCAGGGCCTCAATGTCTGTCTGCAGACAAGGACAAATGATAACACATTGGAGGCGGCATGCAACGCTGCCACCCTAATGCCATGTATCCATTCTGATATTGCATTTGAAGTTCAAGCCATTAAGGCGATGCCTTTAATGCTCACTGCACCTCACACCTCATTGGTTCACTATTCTAAGAGTTTGCTTTTAATTGGACCCTTTTCTGCCATTTTCTTCCTACCTTTTCTCTTGGTGCTGGGTAATATCGCTGGAGGGAAATAACTGTTTTATAGAATTTCCCATGGTTTAATAACTGAGAGGTATGTGTGCATACATGCATTAAGCAGAGTGTTGCATTAGCCTTTGCACTCCTATGTGTAAAAATGATCTTTTTCTTAGCCAGTCATGTTAAAGCTGTCAATTCCTTACTCATTACCTCTTGATTTCTTCAGCATCAATAATTGATGTGTTATTCAGACACAAAGTGAATATGAGTCGATGTGTGTGTAAGTATCTTGTGAGTGACAGAGTGCCTCTTTTTCCCCATTTTTTTTAAAACAGGGAGTCAGGGTCATAAGAAGGGAGTACGCACCCCCAAACTACCAAAACAGAGCACAATGAATTGGGCTGACCTCCTGCCCCCTCCCCCTGCTAACCCACCCCCCAGTCGAAGCACAGAGGAGTACTCTTTGTCGATGGAGGAAAGGTGGGACATGTCTGCACAGACACGAAGACACAGACAATTTGACAGGCATGCACACACTATATTTAAATACTACCTTCTGTATTTTTTTCTTGTTTCTCTCACTCACTGCAAACACTTACCCCCAAGGGTTTTCTATCTATTAGCGCCTGGTTCTTGTCAAACCTTGATAGAAAGGTGCCATGAATATTTAGTGCATGTTTTTCTGCCTGCAGTATATAAAAAACATGCATGTTTTCTGTGAGTGATATGAAGGTAATGAGGCTTATTTTTCTCCGTTGGCAGCTGTGACCCAGACATGCAGTGCCCCATGCCCCCCTCTCACATGTACCTGCAGCCAGACGAGCTAGAGGAGGAAGAGGAGATGGAAAGGGGTCCTACTCCTCCCATCCGCGGGGCAGCCTCTTCACCTGCTGCTGTATCTTACAGTCACCAGTCCACAGCTACCCTCACACCGTCACCACAGGAGGAGATGCAGCCGATGCTTCAGGATGCACCGGATAGCCATGAACGCAGGTACATCTTCATATGATATGGCCAGCAGGGATCATAACTTGTTGTAAAAGAAACGTGTTCAAGAAATACAGCTGTTCTCTAAACCTCATAGAGAAACATTAGCTTCCCAGTACGACCAATTCACTCGTGTTTTCATTGTTTTAGTCCATTAACTCTCAATTCTGTATACTGTATGGTACTGTTGGCCCTTATTCAAAAGCATATCCTAGCCTACTGATTTATTTCTTACTTCCATTTGAGCCATTTGTTTTAGTTCTGTAGAACATCAAATTCAACCTGTAGAGATTTGGAAGTTCTTTACAATGAGTAATACATCTTGGACTCATTTGAGTCGTTTCCTCTTTTTTAAGTCAAAACATTGTGTTTTAATCTGTTTCCTCTTTTTTAAGTCAAAACATTGTGTTTTAATCTAGCTGTAACAATTAAGTTTTTTAAATAATTTTTTCGTCAGGTCAAAACCAGTGATTCCTCTTAAATCTCAACATACCAAACCAAGCCTTTTAAAAATGAGAGATATGAAAATGTACTCCATAGTTTCTGTTTTTATGTTTATTATTATGTTTTAGTTTTGATTCTGTGACAACATAGCTGTACTCTCTCAGCTGAGTTTCGTGTGCTTCCACCTTAAATGATAAACAGAAATTTAAAGCACAAGTCATTTGTAGTTTATGGCTAATACATGCACAGCCACTAAATGGTCCCGTGATAATGTTCTGGTGTATTTGACTTTCTATTTGTGTTTCCAAATCTTTAAAACTTCATGGGATTCATATACTGTGTTTTACCTCCCTGCAGGCGCCATGCTGTGAGCCCCCAACCCCCTCCGCGGCCCCTCTCCCCTTCACACACATATGGGTACATCACCAGCCCGTTGGCCTTGGACACTGACGGCATGGAGGAGGAAGATGATATATTGGAAGAAGAGGAGGAGGAGGAGGGTGATGAGACAGATGCAGAGGTGGCCAAGATGCACTACCACCACACACACCCCCACACACACCCCCACCATCCCCAGATGCATCCGAGGAGATTGCTGCTACGAGGGCTGGAACAGACGCCCGCGTCCAGCATGGGCGACCTGGAGAGCTCGGTGACCGGCTCAATGATCAACGGGTGGGGGTCGGCTTCTGAAGAGGATAATGTCTCTTCAGGGAGGTCCAGTGCCGTCAGCTCATCAGATGGATCCTTCTTCACTGATGCTGATTTTGCTCAGGCTGTGGCAGCAGCGGCGGAATATTCTGGCCTCCGGGTGGCCAAATATCCGAACACACAGGGCCACGAAGTAGGAGGAGCTTCAGGTAGGTTTTTTTATGGTCAGCCACATCTACAAGAAAAGTCATCACAAAAAATGTGGGGAATTATAGAGCTAACTGTACCTCTATTTCTTTCCTAGCACGAAAATACCAAATAAACCAGTCGGGCCACCGTCCTAGTAGCCCGGTGTCCACAGACAGTAACATGAGTATGGCAGCTGTACACAGGAGGCCTCCGAAGAAGCAGAAACAGCATCCTGTAGTACACCCAGGGAATCCACGACGTGAAGTCTATAATGAAGGTACGCATCAGATCTCATTTCAGAGGAGCTTGTAACTCACCTGCTAAAGTTAACATCATTTAAATGTAAGTCCTTAATGAAGCAACAAGGGTTCAATTAAAACCCCAGCACACTGCAGCATGATGTGCCCTTTCTGTCCAACCGGATTTTCCTGTCAAAATTCAGTTGTCTTTATCCATCTGAGGCTAAAGAATTATTTATTTATTTTTTTTAATAAAAATATCCTCTAAAAATTACAGTACATCACATTTCTTACACAGGTAAACTCATATGCATCACAGTAATTAGTACTTTTTCTTACAGATTTTGAACCAAAAAATTAAGAGGACTGAATTAATGGGGATAAAAAGGGGTTTCTGTTAAATAGAGAAGGCTTCTTAAAGGTTGACTTGTTTCTGCTATGGGGAGACTGAAAAATATATATATATTAGAAACTCTTTGGCAGAGATTTTCTGTCAATCGTAGGAATAACCAAATACAGCCAACAGACTGATAAAGAGATAGACATGTAGCAGTAAGTGGGTAAGCTCCAAAGTGCACAGATGGTCACTTTGTATGAATGGCTCACTCTGGATTTCCCCTATGGCGGGAAAAGTGCAGTTTACTGTGATGTAGTATCCCTAAATGAATGAGTATGGGTCTGCTACAGCCAAAGCTTCTGACATTTTTTCCGCATGTGTTGATGCACATGCATACATGATTTTACTCCTGATCTGTGTACAGCTGAACACATTAGGCGACCGGTGGTCTTGAGGCCAGGGCCAAAGTAGGGACGGGTGGAAGGGGAGCTTTGCCCAGCCTGGCTCTGCTGACACTGGAATATCTCGCCACTCAAACATTAATGAAATTGATCCAGGTGCACAAGCTCATACAGAAGTGCCACCTTTCACTCTGTGGGGCCAGAACATAAACCAAACAGGGGCTAAACACCAGAGCAGAAGGAGAAGCTTTAACCTTGTTAAGTAAAAGGGCAATTGACTTTTTACTGCAACATTTTTTAAAACACATACAGCCTACCAGTGGCTGTTCTGGCTGTTTCCTCTCTGCTTTGATCTTTTGAAGGGTCTTTTTTAAAATATATCAGTATGTGAGTGTGTGCTTACGCTCTCTCTGCTGTGTACTGTATGTGCTGTCCCAGTACTGGCTCTCCTCTCAGTGTCAGGTGTCCTTGAGTGTTGGAAGCACTTGGCAGGGAGATTTAATATCCAGCTCACTGGGAGCCAGACCAGCTATATCACTGCTGAAATCCCAGCCCTCTACCCCGAGCCCCCACCTGCTGCCATCATCCTTATATCCTGGCTCCCTCCCCATCTACTGCCCCTCCCCTCTGGAGTGATCTCTCCATCCCTCTCCTCATGTCTCTCCTCTTCTCCAGTGCTCCTCTCCCTCTCTCCTCCGTCTTTGTTTGAGCAGCGAGGGGGCGGATGACAGCTCTGCGCCTCTGTCTGTCCATCAGCCCTCCTGCTGATTGCATTTGATCTGAATGGATTGTTTTTCATTTGGAGGTTATTGCTTCGTCTGCCCCCCTCTCTCTGTCTACTCATCAACCCCCACCCTACATACCATGTCTGTGGTCTTGAAGGCTGGTGCTGAGGTGAGAGGTGAGGGAAGGTGATTTCTTGAAATTCAAAGCAGAACAGAAAAGAAAAACATCTGACTCATATGTTTTCCTGCATTTCTGACTGAGACTTCTATAGAGGCTACATCAATATATGTAAATGCACATGAATACCATCAGACGGCAGAAAAACAGACAAACAAGTGAGCCAGCAATTGAGACAACCCCCTTAGACCCAAGCAGCCTTCCTTCTCCATCCCTTACCCCCCTTTGACCTGCTGTCTTTACTTACGTTTGCACAGTGGATGTGGAAACACCCTAGTTATATTCCCCCCCACGATATATATTGCTTTTGACTCTACTGCCTTTGTCTACATTTCAGTCCTGAGCTCCGTCCTCGCTGATATTTCCTCATAAATCTTAACCGGCACTCTGCTCTTCCTGTATTGTGAGCTATATCTCACTGACTGTGGCATTGATCGGACTCAGACCAAGGCAGGACTCAGGAGGCAAGAGAGATATTAAAAAACTGCAGACGTCTCTTCGCTGTATGATATTGACTTGCCCCCCTTTTGTATTCAGGACGAGTGGATGGAGGTGGAGGATAATCAGAGGAGTGTATTGAGGCTGCCTGATTCCGCGGATGAGACGCAGCAAAGACATCACCTGCCCCATTAGCCTTTTCGTGTGTTAAAAAGGAAATAAAAGCTTTGATTCTGCTTCACAAAGTCTACAAGCACCTAAGGTAGCCTTCAGGGTCTAAGAAAGGTGTAAGAGTTGGCACTTGCTACGTTTATTAACTTTCTAATCCTACTGGATTATGTGCCTGGACGCTGACAAAACCATCCTTCAGGTCGGATGCTGATTAGAAGATGAAAAGCCATCGATCGAAGTCAGACAAGCTTCTTCTCTCGGTGTTCTGTTTAGATGTGATGTGAGAGAGGCTAGGCGGCCAACCGGATGGTCTCGTATGAATAATGGCTCAAGGACGAGCAGCATTGATTCATCGACAAGAGGAAGTCGAGCAGGTCACAGAGCCAGCTGCTGACCGTCACGCTCCCCTCTTCCTCCTCGCTCAGATCTCATAACTCCTCTGGCCTTATTCCGCCTCTGTAATGTCATTTCTTCTGTTTACTGTGGAGTGTACAGCGCTCAGAGTATGTACACACACTGCAGCTGTGTTTGTGTATCACCTTGCAGGTGTGAGACAGCTGAGTGACAGATTGTAAACATAAAAGTTTCAAGAGTACACAGATTCTCCATCCCCACACTTGTGTTATTACATAAACTGAAGTTATTGATGTTGGTGGTTAATGTGTTCTTACCTCCTGTGTTTATCTTTCAGATCTCCCACCTCCACCCATCCCTCCTCCAGCAGTGCTAAAGTCGCCTACACACCCCTCAAAGGCAGCCCTGGAGGGGAGAGGAGTACTTTCTCCCAAAATGGGTGAGGGTCGAGACAAGAGAGGGGGGACGGGAAGCTATCGACCCCGAGACGGCTCAGACACCAGAACCAGCTCATCTGAGCGCAAAGAGGCTCAGGAGAGACAAAAGACTGCTCACGGGGGGAAAGGGAGTAAACATGAGGGTAGCATGGCCAACAAGGCACGCCAACATGCAGGTAAAAACTAACACAACATGAGGGAATCTTTCATTTTGGTTTTGAATTTAAAAGTTCAATTTGACCTATGAATGTTCTTTTGTAGGTTCAGAGGATATTTTGCCCTACAGCCGACCACAGTTCCCCACAGTCAACAGCCCTCGAGACCCCAGCTCCTCCAGCTCCATGTCCTCCAGGGGCTCAGGGGGCCGGCGGAGAGGAGAGGGAGGCCGCAGGAACCCTGCAGACATGGGCCACAACACCACGGGGGCCTTCACACCAGGAGATGAAGAACTAGAGGTAACTAACTACACTACACAAATGAATTTTAGAAGTCCAATGAGTAACACCATAATTTGTTTTTTCTGCTCTATTTTGTGAAAGACAGAAGTTAAGAGAAATGTTTGTTTGTTTTTCAGATGGTAGAAAGCTGAAGAACAGGGGAGAAAAACAAGGAACTGTCCTGATTTTTCCAAGAGTGGAGCACCATTGTTTCTCTTACAATTTTAAATATCTCAGTATTTCACCATCATGTTTGCTGCCATCAGTAGTGTTTCTTTACATCTGGAAAACAGACCAATTGTTTTTTTTTCTAACTTATCATTTTCTATGTCCATTTAAAAAAAAAGGAAAGAGTGTCTGAAGACAAAAGAATGGTGCATTCAAAACAAAATACGCAGTAGTATATTTATGTTTAATTCCAATGCAATATGGAGGGAAATCTAACTCCAGACATTGACATGACTCGGCTTGCCTTCGACCAGAACTGTGTGAGCCCATACAGTCACATGTTACTGTAATAAAATAGCTGCAAGCAGGGAGAGGGGCGGACTGTCTGTAAATATACGTGTATACATGATGTCTTCTTGTTTTACCCATCGTGGTACCTCAAATTTGTCTTCCTTGTTTTTATTTTGCGAAATTCTAATTTTATTATGCCAGTAAATATAATTATTATTTTATCATTTCCATCCATGTTGTAAATGCTATATTATTTAGCTGCCCCAAGAAAGTGCCACTTTGGGATTTTTTTTTTTCTTTGGTTTTGTTTTTTTGTAATGCACTGTTATGTTTTGTGTTGTCGTCAATGTTTGTTATTTGTTTTACTTTGGTTTTAAAAGCACAATCACTAAACTTTATTTTAAACCATTCTATCTATTAACCTTTTTGTCTTACTGGAGGAAAACAGGTATGACAAAAGAGTCTAGTTAATCCCGATGATGATGATGATGATGATGATGTAGGTAAAGGTTGCTGTTTACGAAGGCTGTGCTTGAAAGGAGACTCCTTGCGTTGTGATTGTCTCCCTCTCCAGTTCTGACGCGAGCTCAAGTGATGAAAAAGACAGTTAATGTGAGTCATAGCTGCAATGTAAATATCTTTTTTCGCATTGACCATAAAACTCAGCTATTGCACATTAATGGAAAAACAGTTTTATTGTCTACTAATGCACTTAAACGAATGTCAGAGACAGGAACGAAGAGTCACTTTGGGAATCTGGAGAGGTTGTGATTGGACAAGAAGAGTCTCTTTTCTTGACAGGGCGGGGGTGGAGGACCCCTGTTTTTAAGGAGAATAGGGTGCTGTTGTTTATTCATAAGACATCTGCAAACATTTGTTTCGTAAAGCAAAAAAGCAAAAAGAACTAAAAAAAAGAGATGAATAAAAAAGTTCAAACTACATCTGTTCTTCTGGTCATTATTTTCTCTAAAATGATTCATCTGATCTTCTTTGTGCGCGCATTCAGAGTAACATCCTGTATCTGTGTCTTGAGTCTTATCACCTAAATACAACAATTATACTACATCCTGTTTTCAAAAGCTATGCACATCTTGTTATGCTGACAATATGACAGTATTTTTAAAGGGAAACAATGGCGAGAAAATGTACTCCATTCAAGATCTGTCTGTGTTTCATTAACACACTGCAGAGATGGTGAAACATGGATCTATCTTCTCTCTGTTTGCGAAAAACCTACCTGATGCAGACATCTCTTTTCAGCCGCTTACAGAAATATATAGTTGAAACTCACAGAAATCTATATATGAATTGAATAATAATCAAAGAAGTAAGATTTTACAGCTTTAAAATAAAATGTGATAATACAGCAGTTCTTGGAGGGAAAAAGGAGACCATGTCTCAGAAAATGGGGGGGGAGGGGGGGTCTCAGGGAGGGTTCAAGGCTTTGTCTGCTCTGAGGTTGTCAAAATCAGTTTTGCACATATGCACTAAAAACATGATGAAGTGGATCGTTTATTCAAGGGTGTAATGGAGAGAAGAAGGGTGTGTCTTGGATATGTCTGTTGCTATTTTAACAATAAAACAATTGATTTTAATGCACATTTTTCAAAGCAATGTATCACTCTTTTCGTGTGGGTGTGCGTGTGTGTGTGTGTGTATGTGTGTGTGTGTGTGGTGTGGGGGCTGCTTTCTTGGGCTCCAACAGAAAAAAAGATTAGGAACTGCTGCTTTATACCACAGCTAGATATGTTTTATTTGTTTTAGAGAATCTACAAATGGGTCAAAGATGTAAAGTTTCACTTTTTAAAGAAGTAATTTCATGTAAAACTAAAAGTTATTGGAGCATTTGTTGGGGAACATCATGCTCTAGCAATGACTGGTACACAAGGGTCTTCAAGAGGACTTAAATCTCCTTTATATGCACCCATCATTTTATCCTTGTTAAGCTCTATGTGCACGGCTTTCATTGAGAAACTGCACATGCAGGAGTCTGTTTCCAATGGAAACGTCCTTGCGTATGAATACTTGTGACTGCTCTGTAAGGCTTTTAGACTTTTCAATGAAAACATGACAAATGAGTAGCACAGTTTCACTGATAGTTTTTCAGTAGCAAGGCTCTTAAAAGTGTGTAAAAGCAGCTGTGGGTAACAGATGTGACTACTGCAGGGTACCTGTCATTAGATCATCTTATGTACCTACATCACTGTTATCTTCACCACAAAGTCATGTTATACCAAATATGCTTATTAAACAGCAGATTCATGATTCTATGCATTGTTAAAAAAAATACATTACAGCGAAACAAAAACAAGTGAAATCTATACGAGGCTTTGGCTGAATGTGAATGATCTGAACTAGAAGCAGTTTGCTGTAGATTTTAGTCTTTTCATCAAGTTTCCTTACCATATAAGATCAACTTTTAGGCAGTACTTAAAAAAAAGATTGTACTACTCTCAGTCATAAACATGAAGACAAATGATTTAGGGTATAATCATTAACAGTGTGTACACAGGGTACTGACATGGGTGGAGATAGGAAAAACAATTCATAAAAGTAATAAATGTATTTTAGTGACATGTTTATTAAGGCTATAATTGAACAGCAACATAATAAAATTCAATGTCATTGCATCAGATGCATTCTAATTCTAAATCCTCTGAACCGGCCTCGACTGAAAGGACACAAAATAGATCATCAACACAGTGAAGGAGGAAACTATCAATATCCTCAGCTCAGAGGTTAAACAGCTATTTCTGTTCTGTACAGTAGCTGTTCAAATGTATTAACTAATGCCAATTTCATTAGTGTTCTCCATTACTCATAATATCAGCGTCCCATGTCATTCAGTGAAGGCATTTGGAGCCATAGAGGGGAAGCTAAAACCAACGGTGAAGGGATTATATTCAATTTGACAGGCCTAGATTGCTGCCAATTAGGCGTAAGGAGGCTTCAATGAGGTTACATAAGCGAGCCAATACAGAAGTCCTCTCACTGCTCATCATTCAGTAGACGGTGGGATAGCTGCTGAGGCGGCAAAACAAAACCTCCGTAAAAGCGGAGGAGGACACAGAGTGATTCTAGTCTAGAAGCCGCCTTGTCCTAATTAGAGGCCGGAATACATTTGTTACAGTTTATTAAATCTAACCTGCAGATTGCTTGTTCTAACAGAGGACACACATAGACCTATGGGACGCTTAATGTCAACCGATGTCTTTCTGGCTTATTCAAACATCAGTGATGAAAAAAGAGAGCCGGTTCCTCCTCTTATTACTTACTCCTGAATAAAAAAGGAATTGGAGTCCTGTTTTAGTTCTCTGTTTAAAGCCCTCAGAGAAATGAGAGATTTAACAAAGGCTCGACTTAATTAATGCAGAAGAAATGTGGGATATTTGTCCATTTACAAGCATTTGTTTTGTTTATCACTTTTTTTTTCTTTTTTTTTTTACAAATTAATCTAATAATACACTAAACAGTAAACTGCTTTACTTCAAATATGCATAGCTTACTTGTTATCTTTTGGAAGGGATTTTTTTGTGTGTTAATGTTTCGTAGAAAAACTTACCAGTTTTATTCAATTAGGCTATTATAATGGAGAAGCAATGACAACTGTGGTGCCTGAATTCCTGCTCCCTTCCTTCCCCTCTTCTTTTCCTCCCGTTGGAGTTCCCCTCCCCCTTCTTTCCCCCAGGTGTTCCCTTATAAGCACCTTTTTAAACAAGAACAAATTTGGAACAGGGGAGAGCATCCCCTTATGCCTCCATCCATCATTTTAATGAGTGGAGGTGTGTCCAGGCCCCACAATGAGATGCAGGTGATTAAGGACATTAAGCGGATACTCTGTCTGCCAGGGTAATTCAGCCCATAATGGCATGAATATGCAGGACGAGGGAGGATGGTCTTTGGTTTGGTCCCTACAGTTACACTACCTGTGTGCTGGGGGGGGGCTCAGAGTTGTAGTGACATGACCGAGAGATTCAAACGGGGGAAGGGGAACGAAAAATGGGTGAATCTATAATATAATTGGACAGTCTGAGAGTAGCATTGCATTGTGGGGCGCTTCAGTATGACCGGTATGCTACGGTTTCAAACTTAAAAATTCTGGCCGATCTAGAGATCCGGGTATTTCTCGCATATACACATGTAGCACTGGGTAATTTAAATCACTCTTAATATTCTTAAATACAGGTTTCGTTGTCAATTAAGTTCATATACGTTTTTATTGAATGTTGAATATTTTGTTGTACGTTATTCATTTGGTTACTTTAATGTGAGCTTTATACTGCCACAGTGAATAGTTATTATGAATAGTATTTTCACATTGAGTATGAACAGTATGAAAATATGCTGTTCCAGACACAGCCACAGATCTTCTGTTAGTTAGCTTACAGCTCAAAAATTCTGCCACCAACAGTTTTCAGTTGAGTTGACAAAAGACTTATCTTGGTCAGGAAAGAGAAGCCTCTGCTTTTGCGTACCTTTGACTGAAAACAAGGACTTGATATTTTAAATATTTTTATGAATTTCAGATGGTAAATCTTCCAAATTATACTAAACTGCAAAATGTTCCATTTGAGAACAGACAGCTTGATAGGTGTAGCAGTAACAAAGGCCTGTGGGGCATTAACAACACTCAACATTATTTAAATGTTACGTTACGGTAGTTATATTACGTCATGTTGCATCACATTACGTCACATTGTGTCAGGTTATGTTGTGCATGTTACGTTGTGTCATGTTACGTTGTGCATGTTATGTTGTGCATGTTATGTTGTGCATGTTATGTTGTGTCATGTTACGTTGTCATGTTACATTGTGTCATGTTATGTTGTGTCATGTTACATTGTGTCATGTTACGTTGTGCATGTTACGTTGTGCATGTTACGTTGTGCATGTTATGTTGTCATGTTTGTTGTGTCATGTTACGTTGTGCATGTTACATTGTGTCATGTTACGTTGTGTCATGTTACATTGTGTCATGTTACATTGTGTCATGTTACATTGTCATGTTAAGTTGTGCATGTTACATTGTGCATGTTACATTGTGTCATGTTACATTGTGCATGTTACGTTGTGCATGTTACGTTGTCATGTTTGTTGTGCATGTTATGTTGTGTCATGTTACGTTGTGTCATGTTACGTTGTGTCATGTTACGTTGTGTCATGTTTGTTGTGCATGTTACATTGTGCATGTAACGTTGTGTCATGTTACGTTATGCATATTACGTTGTGTCATGTTTGTTGTGTCTTGTTTCACAGGAACTTGATTTGCAAGGTGAGCTGCAGATATCAGTTTCAATGTCTTCTCAGCTTCAGCAAGTTAAAGTCAAATAATGAGTCTGATTACTTAGAATTTCCCGGTCAGTATGAGGCCTCATTACTATATTTACTGTATTATAGGAATATGCTAAACATCAACAGTTTTGTGTATAACACTAATCTATCCTCCTCTCCCAGCTTCCTCTTCCTTTGTGTGTTTAGTGGTTCACTTTTTTGCAATCAATAATTTAAACTGTGTTGGCTTTCAACTCATTCCCAGCAGCAAGAAACTAATTTCTTTTGTGCACATTCAGGCTGTCTCTCATTTCTGATCGCCAAACTGCTTCATTAACCTCCTTCCCAAACTAGGAGGTAATTAAGTGAACAGCTGTGCACTGTCTGACAACTCGGCTTACTGTCGCTATCCTCGGCGTGAATGCCGGCGAGGTGCCCGTCATCACAGGTGCACAGTGTTTAGACAGCTTACAGCACCTCTCCACAGCCATTTACACTACAGCTGCAGGTCAGACGCCACCTCTTCAGACAGTCAATCAAAACTCATTTATGTTTAATGATCTCACCAACCGTCTCATCACAATTTCACATCATTACAAAAAGTTGTTTTTAATCAATGTTAAACACTTAGGCTTGTTTCGACTTGGGAAAATTGAACAGAGATGAGTTATTGTGAAAGATAGCCATCAGTGAAGAGACCACCAGGCATGATGAGAGAGGGAATTCATGGAAGTCAGCCAAATCCAAGTTTTTTAATAACTGGGAAGTAATCTTGGTGATTTGTACATCCATTTGTCACTTAGCCAGTCATTCTAACCATCCTTATTTAGTGCCGATGGGGTCCGCACAATTAACCCAGAGGAATATGGCCTCCTCCTGCCATACTCTGAAATCTTCCCTCCCTCAGCGTTTTCTCCGCTGTCCTCTTTGCATCTGTGAGCTGATCTTACATTTAATAACACCAATGAGTAATGGCCTTCATCAAAGTGCTTATGATAATTATTAGCCTTTGATTGGCTGGATGAATTTAGCAGATTCAAAGGGACTAGTAATGGACTTGGAAATCAGAAAACCCTAGACAAAAACACCAGATTAGGGCTCTAATAAGCACCATCTATATTTTGAGGAAAAACATATTGAGAAAAAAAATGTTAAAAATAACCAAAACTGTTAATTAACTGCATTAAAGAGGGACTTTTTCATATTGCTGTTAAAATTTGTATGATTTTTGGCAAAAAATGGTCCTGCTCTTTCTTTATCTTATCTGCGCTTGCAACAGGGGGTGCAATACGGTGGCCGGTAGGGGCCAAACGCTCAGCAACTGATGAAACGTATAACATTTAGAAAAACGCGCAGCATATTCAGAAACGCTGCACATTCAAAAGCAAATGCAAACTCCCAAAACAAATGCAGACACAAACGCGCTGCAAAAAGGCAAAACAACCGCATAAACAATTGCATGCAAAATATATTTCACCTGCCGCAAATATATTTCACCTGCTGTAAATATATTTTGTGTCGTCTACGGTACTATTTTTTAGACCAGCTTCGGGTGTTGACTGTTGACAGGAGAGTTTTAGTGTGGGAAGACAAGATGCCTTAAAGTAAATTCTCCAACGTACCACACGAGGTCCATACAGTGAAATGTGTATAATATATAATCATATTTGCTGCACTATTACTGCAAACAAACCTTTACAGTTTGTGTAAACAGCTTCTCTAATCTTAAAAGTTAAGAAGACCTTCATACAGCGATACAAATCAATGAATTAACTAGATGACAAGCTTGCACAACTTATTATAATAATGTAATAATAATATGGCTCTGGGATTTAACAATATCACATCCTGAAATAGGTACAGTATTAACATTTAGAATCAAATAGTTAAAGACTGCCTGAGCTTGGATCAATGAATTATTATAAATTAATATAATTGATGTGCTTAAGTGGAGAAGTGAATCCTACAATAGTTCAGACACTCAGCTTTTGGGGACTCAGATTCTACTTTGATGAGTCGGACTCGAGACTTGAGTTTTTTTACAATTTGAGAGGCATTTGCTAATGTTAGCTTAGTGTAGCACCTGTGGTCCTAACCGGGTTGGATAGATAAGATACTAACATCAATAAACCTTAAATGACTCACAAAAGGAGTTGGTGTTGGTTTGAACAGTTGACACTTTTTAAAGCCTTTCTCAGCATCAATAAACATTTACAGTAGTGCTGTGTGTATAAACATAGAAAAAGTAGAGTTCTGTGAAAATAAAACAAAACCAAAAGAAATTGTCCTTTCGAGTTGGAACTCCCAGCTCGAATGCTCCTCTATAAAGAGGAATTGTGAATAAAGTTCAACGTGCAAGAAGAGTTCAGCTTCGGGGGAACATTCAGATGTGTGTGTTCAATGTCAATGTCTACTATTAGCACCCAGGCAGGTTAATAAGAGTGTATGTGTCTTATCTGGAATCAAATAAATGAATCAAGCAATCCGACGTCCTCTGAGCAGGTCCTGCAGCTGGCCAGACTGCGTAATCGACCGTCCTCAGACTCACGGGCTGGGCTCGCCATCAAGTTCCTCTATGTTCTGGTACTTCAAAAAAAAAAAAAAACCTACACAAATAGTGCAGAAATGTAAATTAACTAGTTCTTATTCTGTTTCTAACATGAGACCTCATTAACTTCTACTTCAATCATTGTATTTTTCAATGTATAACCAAAATCCAAGGAAATACCTCGAAATACAATAAGATTAAATGCTATGTATCACAACAGTTACCTTTTAACAACAAAATTATACTTACTTGCAATGAATCACCATGTCATGGTATTTTAGCAAATAAATGAATTATTTATCTCTTAAACTCTTTACTCTTCATATTTCCCTTCTTTAAACTCTTTTAAATAAAGATTTAATACATTGCATGAAACAATTAAAACATGAAAATGAATTAAATTACAACTACTATTACACTTAACTAGTGTATTTTAACAACCAAAATCAGTTAAACCACATTTTAAATGTACCTTAAAACCTTTAAAGTGGCTAATTACACTTAAACAAAGTGATTTAATGTCAACAAAATAGGTGAAGTGCTCCTTTAAGGTTTCACCACACTGTCTGTGCTACTATGCTGCTCTGAATGATACATTAGCTTAGCGATTAGCATTAGCTAGCTTTTAGCATACAGTTGCACATCACATTACTAATAACCAGACTAATACTGTAGATTAGCCATTAGTGTTAGCAACTCGCGCTAGCATATCGCGTTAGCATCCCGCGATCTTTTTTAAACATATAAACAATGACATAAAGTGCACCAAAGTACAGCGGTAACATAGGAAAACCATCTTGTAAATCCGTTTGGTTTTTTAGTAAAAGCATCTGAACTTAAATAGCTTATATGGTACATTTTCTCACCAGAGAGGCTAGCGAAACATTAGGCTAACATGCAACACAAGCTCAAACTCACCGGAGATTCATAAAGACAATAATAACTCGACGAAAGTTATCTTCCTCAGGCTCACAACTTGTGTTCTGCTAAAAGAGTGAACTTATTAACATCAAAACATTCTTTTGACTGGATTAGGTTTTAAGTTTTACAACTATTTTATGGCAATTTATACCGGGAAGAGTTCCGTCTGCTCGTGGCTGTGAACCTCATGTCTGCAGGGTGATTGACAGGTCACAAAGCTGCGGACTTCACTAAACTTTCTACTGCTGCTGCTCAGCGGCAAGCGCTCTCTACTGGGGAAAATTGGCAACTGCACATATCTAAACAACAGGTTTAGTAGCCCTATATTTCATATGGGTTACATTAGCATGACTAGCAACGAGCACTTTGTGTGAATAACTTCTGATAAATCTTAAGAATAACTCATTCACAAATGACTTCAAACATTGTATTTTCAACCAAAAGAAAACACACATTGACTATTTTCACATTAAAACATTTTATTCATTGTTACACATCAAATTCATCTTGTTAGTCACCTGTTGCTCCACAGCCTTGCCTGCACTCCTCTTTCTCAACCAGGAAGTGTCAACCAGAGCTGAAGCCTGCCTTGGGTTTATATGGGGGTGTGTCAAGTGGAAGGTGCCATGTTTGGTAGAAGTTGAGGGTTGTTTAGGTTGTTGAGATTAAAAATGTGATTTAAATGGCTGTTTAAGTATTTACTTAACTGAAATGTATTTTGATATGCTTTAAGCCTTATTGCAGATAGTATGTGTTGTTTGTAGAACAGGTAAAACTCACCTGAGAGTAAATTGATTTCCAACCCCTTTTGGTAGGTGCCAGCTCCTATATAAGAGGAGGATTGGGGGCCTCTTAGGTAGTTGGAGGTTGGAGTTGGAGTGGCACAGTGCTGGAGAGTTTCAACAACTTATCAAAGAGTGTACAAAGCTGCAAGGGCCCAGACAGGCATTGTTTAGAGCTCAGTCTCTTCTTTGGTACTTTTTGCATTATGTTATTTTTTCTTGCAAGTATTATTTTTCATTTTTACATTTTCTCCAGGCCTGCACTGTACATATTGCTGCACTTGATTTAGTTCACTGTAAATTAACTCACTGCATTTTTAAAATTTTCCCACATCTTTGGGCCTAAGCCACTAGGCTTGACCTCTTTTATAGGCCTAGTTCTTATAATTTGGTTTGTAAACTTGGATTTCTATTTTTGGGTAAAATAAAAACCGTCTCGTGCATTACTGCTAACAATTGATGGCAGTGGTGGGATCATTCAGTGAAAGACAGGATTTTTTTTATTTTCTCTTCAACTTTTGGATTTTTTTGGTTTTCTACCCTGTTCCACCTGAAAGGAAGTCGAATGCATCGTGGCGGGAGAAGTTGAAGGAACAAAGGAGGGCCTACCGGCCCAGTGAATACCCAGGACAGGCAAGCCAGCAGAGGTGTAAAGAGTACTAAAATATCCTACTCAAGTAAAAGAACTGTTACTTTAATGAAATTTTACTCAAATAAAAGTACCAGTGAAGGTAAAAATTAGCTTATTGAAAATTTAAATATAGACATTTGAAAAAATGTTCCCCCTTTATTTAACCGGCAGTATGTTTTAATGATGGATACTTTAATAATCAAGGCTTATAATGTTCAAGTAATCGGCTGTTTTATGAAGGGAAATGTTTAAACTATTTAAGAAAATACTGACAGGGTATTTGTACACTGCAGCTTCTAAATGAATCTGTTTGGTTTGAAGTATTTATTTTCAAACATCTGAGATGTGTTAAGTTGCTGCAGCTTATAACACCCAACTCCCTGATACGTCTGCTTCAAAATAAAAACATATCACAGAGATGACAATGAGGGAATTTTATTGTGAGAAACTTTTCCGGAATTAAATGCGTTTATTGCTCTGAGCTTTCGCAGAGCTGCAGCGGTGATTCTGTCAGGAGAAAGAGCATTCACAGCCACTTCTTTGCCCATGAGTCAGAGCCACAGCCAACTTATTTTAATAATCTTGGACTTAAGATAATGAGACATCTACACACCTTCAGCAGGTATAGACCCGTTGTAATGGAGGTGCTTATCCGCCCTGCATTAGCTTAAGGTGCACCGAGCCAAGAAAAGGGTCTCTCTGCCTCTCGTTACTCCGGTGCGATGACGTAAATCATTCATAGTAGGCCTTTTTTTTTTTTTTACTCAGTAACGGATGTGATTTAAAATGTAGCGAATTACAATACTTAACAGAAAACCTACTTATGTAAGAGTACAGATTTTAAAAACTACTTCAAAAAGTACAAGTACACAAAAAAACTTTCAATTACAGTAACGTGAGTAAATGTAATTCGTTACTTTACACCTCTGCAAGCCAGCAATGAAGAGGAAGACAATGGAACTTCTTGGACTGAAGCACTGAGGGTGAAGGTAAGGAGCCATCTCTGTCAGACCTGATGTCCATTCTCCAGGCCCACATGGGTCAGCAAGAGGCCCGGCAGGCTAAGCATAATGAGCTAACTGCAAGGCAAGAACAGCGCTTTAAAGCACTTCAACACCAGTTTCAGCTTCTGCAATTAGAAGTTCAGGCCAGAACAACTCCAGTACCTGATCCTCAGTTTTCAGACTCTGACTCATCAAATGTGGAGGCTCCATTGACCACAATGCACGATCCTTCCGCCCAAGCTGAGGCCTCTGCAGGTTTTTTTAAAAATTCATATTGTTTTATTCATATTGTGATATTTATGATTTGGTTTTATTGTTTGCTGTTGTTGTGTTTTTATTAATACTCTTGGTTTTATGCATGTTTTTATAATGAGTTAACTTTCTGCCTTGGTGTGACTAATGACAGATTACCTGCACCTGTATAGCTTTGTTTGATTTAATGGACAGTTTTTCTGCTAAATGAGTAGCCAGAACAGTCCGTGAGCCCTCAGGGTCCCCCTACTGGTCTAGGGCCCCAAGCAGTTGCCTGCCTTGCCTGTTGACAAGCAGCGCCTCTGCATGCAGCGGCAGAGTGAGGAGCTCTGCCAGCGGTGTCAGTATCCCTTTGGGACAGTGGTAACACTCTGGTTTTAGAAGTATGGTGATTGTGTGTGTGTAGGCACAATACTGGCTGTATTTTCTTGTTTCTGCAGTTCCCGTCCTGCTTGCTGAGCGACTTGAGGAGACCCTGCGAAGGAAGCAGCTGGCGTGGTCAGTCGCAGAAGATCGTGACAAATTACTCATTGTTTTATTTTGTTGGAGCAGAGTGACTTTTTAGCCTCTTACGTTTTAAGTGGTGGACTTTTAGTTCTCCTTTGTATCCCTTTTTTTACCTGACTTTTATTCCTGTTTTAGCCAACTTTTAGCAAAGACATTTTAGGACAATTTTATTGTTTTATTTCTTTTAAGTGGGTTTTAATTTGGTGAAGTTTAAGGACAACCTAGCTCATAAATAAATCTGTTTTGCACCAGCACATCATTGTTTTAAGTCTCTTGATTACTGTCAGCGCTGCTCTCACCCCAATAATTCAAACGAACCCTGTTAATATTCAATTCATTATTCTTTTCTAATTACCACATTCCACCCCGTTTACAGTACTTTACAGAAGAAGTTATTGAAATGATCATCATTGTACAATACTTGAGAATGTTGTCCCCTGAGCTTCAGGTATGGATCAAAGAGCATGAACCAGATTCAGCAACGGAGTCTGCCAAGCTGGCCGATGTCTTTGTGGTGGCACGGAAAAAGGGTCAACCATGGAGCTACAGTACAATGCATGGAGGACGACAAAGGACAGCCACAAACCAGCCCAACAGTTCCAACAGGGGGCAGCAACCAGTGCAGGTAAGCCAGCTAGCAGGCCAACGAAACCCTCTAGCAAAAAGATAATTTGTTATCTATGTGGACTTCAAGGCCATACTTAACCCATGTACCTGAAAAACTTGGTTAAGATTACAACTGTTATAATTAACCAACAGTTGGAGGTTTTGCGTGCAACCTTAAAAATGCATCCTGCCAAGACGTTTTCAGGATTCAGGGAAAATCTCACGTGAGTCCTTCAAATCTGGGATCTGAAGGAGGTCGTAAAAATGCCAAGGAACGTCCAAATGGTTCTTCTCTGTGATTGTGAATTCTTTGTTTTAGTGATTTTTAAATATTCTATTTTAATATTTCGTTTTTTTCTTTTTCTCTCTGTCATGATGCTTTTGATGTTGTGTAAAGCACTTTGAATTGCCTTGTTGTTGAAATGTGCTATATAAATTAACTTGCCTTGCACAAATGTGCTTTGTACCACTTTCCCCCTTTAAAAATGACTGTTCTATTAAAATGCAAAACATTGAAGTTAATGGAATCACGCTCAGGGCCTTGCTTGACTCTGGGAGTGATCAGACACTGGTATACAGGAAGTTTGTACCACCCAACATTGAAAGTAAAACCATCCCTATCTGTTGTGTTCATGGAGACGAGAAGCCTTATCCAACAGCTGACATGTACATTTAGGTAGAAGGTCAAACTTTCCTTTTGAACATTGGGGTTGCTGATAATCTGCCTTTTGAAGCTGTTCTAGGAAGAGACCTACCAGTTCTTTTTGATTTGTTGGAGCCGAAACAAAGTGTAATGCTGTGGTAACCAGAATGCAGGCCAAGCAATCCAATGGGCCCTCCGCAATTCTCAGTGCCCTGCCAATTTTCAATGATGAGTTGGAGAACACACCTGGGAGGTCTCAGAAAACCTGCAGACGGAGAAGGCAGAAAAAATTCCAAAAGACAGCGGTGAAACCATCAACCAGCACTGAGCCAGAGTTACCACTAGGGTTTCAAGTTCCAGGTAATATAAGTGATATGCAGAAAACTGATCCACCTTTAGTCTCTCTTTTCCAGAAAGCAAAGGAGAAGGAGCCGGAAGCTGAGTTGGACATCATAAGTGAGTATATCCTGCAAAATGGCATCCTCTATTGTCAATAGAGGGGCCCGTTTGCACTGTTGAGAGAGATCTGGGAGGGAGGCAGGGGGAGGGTGGGATCTGTTAACATTGTATCCTATGTCATCCAGATGAGAGAGTGGCTGGAGAAAATGGATGAGCTGGCCTAATCGCACATGGCGGACACCCAGCAGCAACAGAAGTCCTGGTACGACAAGTCAGCCAGGCAGAGAACCTTCAACCCAGGACAGAAAGTGCTGGTGCTCCTACCTAGTGATAGAAGTGATGCTAATAAGAAGTGTGCTGGATGAAGAAGTGGATGAGAAATACTTACCTCTCTAGTGACCTGGTAGACCATGATCTCAGATGGCCAACGGCTTCAGGTGAGATCTATCTGTAATTCAGAAGTTTTCCAGGAGAATCCTGGGAGATCAAATATTGTTGAACATGACATTGTTGTGAGAGAGGGTGCGAAGATGAGAGGTGAGAAGATCAAGTTAAAGGATCCCTGAGCGCCTGCTGGCCTCACTGAGGAGGGAGGTTGACCTGATGCTGGGGATCATCGAGGCTTCAAAGAGCGAGTGGTGTAACCCAGTGGTTCTCGTACCAAAGAAGGACTGAAGCAAGGTTCTGCATTGATTTCAGGTACCTGAATTCAGTTTCTCAATTTGATTTCATCTTGTTGATTTAAAGTTATATTAAATTGACCTCTTTTATAGGCCTAGTTCTTGTAATTTGGTTTTTAAACTTGGTTTTCTATTTTTGGGTAAAATAAAAACCCACCTTTTCTTCAAGCTTACTCCTGTGTCTCGTCCCTTACTGCTTGTGCCCCCGCAAGAGAATCCTTCTCATCTCGGTAAGAGTGTTTATAAGGCACACCACAAGTGAAGGCCTGTGTCTGGCCATGAAATGTTTGTCTGATTTCACCTATTGCTTAAATAAAGTCACCAGTTGTAATAACCCCAATGGATTTCATTACTTACATTAAGATGTGGGTTCTTCTGTTTTAGGCTTTGGTAGAGAAGCCATTCAGTGGGGACGAGAAAACGTACGGCTATCTCCTCACACAGAAAGACGAAGGATCTGAAGGTAAACTTTTTATATGATTCTGAGAAAACTCTGTACTAATTTTTTTTTTTTTTTAAAGGAGCCGTGCAATGTAACACGGGGGAGTTAAGAATCTGATCTGTCTGTGTTTCAGGATTATTCTCTGAATCGTTGCTCTGCATGGTTTTGTGTGACGTAATGGTAATACGTGATATCTATTGTCAACAGGGATATACAATTCGTTTCTACTCATAAGGGTGGGTTTTTCCACATTTCAAACCTTGCATTGGCAAAGATCGAGACGGGTATCAAAGAGATTTTTTATTTTTATCGTAGCCTCATTGTTGACCAAATGAAACATTAAATCCTCTTTATGTCATTGCAGCTGTATAAATAATGGATGTAGGCTCTTTGAAAGAGGTTAGTTGAGACCCTCTTTTGTTAGTGCTAGTTTTTATTTTCTGATTAGCACACTCAGCTCCAGTCTCAAATCAAGATAGACTTCTGCTCAGCCAAGGATTACCATGACGAGGGCTACAGTACAGCGGTGATGTTCACTCTGGGCCATGAAATCCACTTGGTGATCGGGGTCAGTGTCTTTTACCGCCTGTAATTATGATACATTGGGTATAAGTGAGTTACTGTGTTATTAGTGCATGTTGTGTGTGTATTTTAGCTGTATGTAACATGTCTCAGTAATGGAGTGAAAAAGTAATTTCCCCCTGTGGGATTAATAAATTATATCTTCTTCTTCTTACAATGATTGTCTCTGATAAACATATTATATACTGTATACATGTTCCTCAAATCAACACATGTAAGCCAAATTAATGTGTATGCAACTTTTTTGATAAAGGAGCTAGTGCAACATTTCACACATAAACACAGCAGAAATCCAGTCTCTTAATATGTCTCTGAGTCATGACTGTCTACTATGAGTATGAAGCGCCAGCTGTACTGTTGTCGGAGTCGTGTTTACATGGACGGGACGGCCTTGCGTATGAAGTTGTTTTAGTCAGGGACTAGAGAAAAGAAGAATAACATACTTACTGCTTATTCAGATGTTACGCAAGTGTGTTTAGATCACGCTCATTCTGTGTCAATTTATGTTCAATGTGAAGCTATGAGTTAACAGAGTGTGCTAACATTAGCCTGCTAACACAACAATGCAGACCACAGGCAATTGCTGCTTGATCAAAGGACAATGTATGCTTTTAAGTAAAATCTTTCTTAGAAATGTTGGACAGATTGAAAACCTTCCTGTATTTCTTGGTGTAGATTTTTTGTAACACTGTTCTCTTCTCAGGGTGATAAAGAAAGTTCTGACTCACTGGATGATGGACCCTCATCAGGCCAAGATGCGTCTCGCTCACTCTGTCAGCGAGGGCTTAATTCCAGTCAGCTCTGGTTTACAAGTACAGTACAGTATTTAAGGTGAATTCTCCGGATAATATCCTGCTGCGATCTCACATTAGCTCACTCTGACTTGCTGTGGAAAAAATACTAGGGGTCTGGCAGGAGAAACTCCAGGTGAAGTCCGACTGAAAAATGACACACATTCACACATTCAGGTTCTCCAGCAATTATCAGGAGTTTTTCAGGAGTTTTCTGCAAGTGTGAAAGCCCTGTGTCATTTTATGTTTATTGCTACATCTATGTTTTTGTTTCAGACATTATTTATTATGTATTGTCAGGATTAGTACGTTATGTAAAGAACTTTGTAGCGTTTGTTTTTGGTAAGTGCTCTGTAAACAAAGCTAATGGGTAAAAGAGAAAGTAAAACAAATAGAAACACAACGTGAAACAGTTGCACAGTTGCACACAAGTTAAAAGGCCTGTTGGAAAAGATTGTGTGACGATTGTTTAATATTTTCTCCTTATATGTTTGCTTTAAAGGAGTCAGGAAGATAGTGGTGGAGGAAAATCTCCTGTATGTTCCTGACAGTGAGGTGAGTTCTGTGCTCTCACTTGAAGCTGTGATACACATCTGGACAAGTATATAAGCCTTTTTTTGTTGTCTTTTCTTCTGCTTAAGGATACCCTGAGTCTTTGGGACCTTCACTTCCTGGTCATGATTCACTGTTGGCCCGATCTGGTCGTCCATGACTTTGAACTCACCACATGAGTGCGGCCCTGCCTCCATGGTGGCGTATGTATCAGTGTTTTAAAACATACTACAGCTGTGATCTATACAGAGGAATGTGACTCAAATAATGATGAAATATCTGTTTCACAGCGAAGACAAAAGCAGCATGAAGATGATTACACTGACCAAACAAGACAACTGTCAGGTATTTGTACAAATCCTTTGAAAGAGCTGTGATATGTGATTTTCACGAGGCTGTTCTAAACTCAACATAAAGCTTTATGATTTTTCAGATCAGCTCACTGCAAATACGATTCCTGCCCTCGATGGCTGTACTCTCTGGATGTATCTTCAGTCTCCTGTCTCGTCCAGACAAAAATAAACATGGTAAACAATCAACACTTATTACAGTGCTAAATGGATCTTGCACGCATTAAATAAATACTTGTCTGCACATTTAAGTAACATATTTTATTCTTTCTGATTTCAGGATACCATTTAATTAGTTGATGGCATTTGTGAGAACCCAGAAAGTTAGGATATGTTTTATTTTTATGTGCTGCTCAAAAACGATGAAAAATAGACACACATCCTTTAGTGGATTCTGGATCCAAATAAAGAAAAGCATAGCTAAGGAATACAATATCTGCACACCAAGAAGCTCCCGTTTGAAGGATTTATTAAGTTATGTTACGTTTAGTTTTCCTTACCCCCCCCAATAACTACTCAAGAATGTGATAAAAGTTTTAAAATAGTAAGCGGTCTTTGTTTTTCTTTTGTTTCTCAACAAATAGTCGAGGAGAGCCGATTTGCACAAGAACAGGTACTTTATTTGGATGCATTTCTATTTCTTTAATTTTTTTAAATATATTTTTATTATTTTGACTTGGATGACTTCTCTTTCTCGCAGATTTCTTCGCAAACACATTTGACGAGTGGAGCAAGCAAAAGACAGAGGATGGACTTTTCTAATAACTAGGGGGGTTTGTTGACAGACTAGGGACACATATTAGAGTAAGAAAATTATAGTAACGTGTATTTTACATATGTGACCTTTAAGTTATATGTATATACAGGTGTATCCCGTTTTGCGTTCTTTTTAAATGCAAAATCATTGTTCAATAGTTTTTGTTCTATTTAATTTAATACTATATAAAACAGGACAAAATGATCAAAATAAGGTTTCAATAAATAAAAATCCTAAAATCTCTTTCTTCCCAGAATCACACATCAATACATACTTTATTTCAGTATACAATAAGGCTGAGTCAGTCAGACAGACACTTGACTCTAAATCCAGCTCAAATGTGATGGCAAGACTTTTCAGCCTCTTCAAACATGCGTTTGTGAAGAGGTCTGCTTAGTCTGTATGTAATCATGTTGAGTGAGAAAGCATTGCTTGTCCTTGTTTGTGATAAATTGTTACAGTTTGTGATAAATTCTGACTATTGCGATGTGTTTGTTGCAAATTCTTTTATTGGGATAATGATGAAACTGCAGATACTGTGGCATTCTATTACCTACCCTGACCTATGTTTTAATATTGTTCTTTTTAAGGAGGATAATTATGGTTCCAAAGAGGTGGAGAATCTCAAGTCCCTGGTGTCCCACCTCCGTCAGCTCAAGAAATACAACTGCAGACTTTCACTTTCAGTAGGTTTGTCTTTTATAAAAAAAACAACTGTGATAATTTATACTTTGCAAGGCTATCATATATGTGTCACACAATAATAGTGTTTCGTCAACTGTTGCGATCCCACTAACAATCAAAAGGTACTTTAGGACTGTATGAAGTTTGTGTTCACAAGCCTGGGCGAATACAGACTTTTCCAACTGGGCATAATATCTAACCTTATAAAGCAAATGCAATGTCAAAAACAAACAAGTAAAATGTCTTTAAATCTTTCAATTTGTATAAAATTGTTACTGTTTGTGATAAATTCTGACTATTGCGATGTATTTGTTGCAAATCCTTTCATCGGGATAACGATGAAACTGCAGTTATTGTGGCATTCTATTACCAACCCTGTGTTTTAATTTTGTTCTTTTTAAGGAGGATAATTATGGTTCTCTGGAGGGTGTGAGGTAGATTTCTTCTTCTGTCGTCGTCAGATGCTTCAGAGAGTTTGCATGACAACAGGTACAGGTGCATTTCTTTCTTCCTTTAAAAAAAAAATATATATTTACTTTGCAAGGCTATCATACATGTCACAATAAATGGATTAAATGAAAAATACAAAATGAGTCTATTATTTTCAGTGTTTTGTCAACTGTTACAATCCCGCTACCATTCAAGAGGTACTTTAAGACATTTTATTTTACTTTTTTCTTTTTAACAGTTTAGATACTATGCACAGTTGGAAAAGTGTGTGTTCACAAGCATGACTGAATACACACTTTTCCAACTGGGCATAATATCTAAACTGTTAAAAAGTAAAAGGTGTAGTATTTGTATAATTATTTGAAATGCAAATGTTTTTTTTTTTTCATTTTTCCCTTTAAACCGGGAGTCGGAAAGAGGGAAAGAGGGAAAGAGGGAAAGAGGGAAAGAGGGAAAGAGGGAAAGAGGGAAAGAGGGAAAGAGGGAAAGAGGGAAAGAGGGAAAGAGGGAAAGAGGGAAAGAGGGAAAGAGGGAAAGAGGGAAAGAGGGAAAGAGGGAAAGAGGGAAAGAGGGAAAGAGGGAAAGAGGGAAAGAGGGAAAGAGGGAAAGAGGGAAAGAGGGAAAGAGGGAAAGAGGGAAAGAGGGAAAGAGGGAAAGAGGGAAAGAGGGAAAGAGGGAAAGAGGGAAAGAGGGAAAGAGGGAAAGAGGGAAAGAGGGAAAGAGGGAAAGAGGGAAAGAGGGAAAGAGGGAAAGAGGGAAAGAGGGAAAGAGGGAAAGAGGGAAAGAGGGAAAGAGGGAAAGAGGGAAAGAGGGAAAGAGGGAAAGAGGGAAAGAGGGAAAGAGGGAAAGATCCGGGTGGAGACTGGGAGTCAGATCGGGTTCGCGGGAGATCGCGCGACCTCTCGCTCCCCGCCCGCTCTCCTCCGGGTGGAGACTGGGAGTCAGATCGGGTTCGCGGGAGATCGCGCGACCTCTCGCTCCCCGCCCGCTCTCCTCCGGGTGGAGACTGGGAGTCAGATCGGGTTCGCGGGAGATCGCGCGACCTCTCGCTCCCCGCCCGCTCTCCTCCGGGTGGAGACTGGGAGTCAGATCGGGTTCGCGGGAGATCGCGCGACCTCTCGCTCCCCGCCCGCTCTCCTCCGGGTGGAGACTGGGAGTCAGATCGGGTTCGCGGGAGATCGCGCGACCTCTCGCTCCCCGCCCGCTCTCCTCCGGGTGGAGACTGGGAGTCAGATCGGGTTCGCGGGAGATCGCGCGACCTCTCGCTCCCCGCCCGCTCTCCTCCGGGTGGAGACTGGGAGTCAGATCGGGTTCGCGGGAGATCGCGCGACCTCTCGCTCCCCGCCCGCTCTCCTCCGGGTGGAGACTGGGAGTCAGATCGGGTTCGCGGGAGATCGCGCGACCTCTCGCTCCCCGCCCGCTCTCCTCCGGGTGGAGACTGGGAGTCAGATCGGGTTCGCGGGAGATCGCGCGACCTCTCGCTCCCCGCCCGCTCTCCTCCGGGTGGAGACTGGGAGTCAGATCGGGTTCGCGGGAGATCGCGCGACCTCTCGCTCCCCGCCCGCTCTCCTCCGGGTGGAGACTGGGAGTCAGATCGGGTTCGCGGGAGATCGCGCGACCTCTCGCTCCCCGCCCGCTCTCCTCCGGGTGGAGACTGGGAGTCAGATCGGGTTCGCGGGAGATCGCGCGACCTCTCGCTCCCCGCCCGCTCTCCTCCGGGTGGAGACTGGGAGTCAGATCGGGTTCGCGGGAGATCGCGCGACCTCTCGCTCCCCGCCCGCTCTCCTCCGGGTGGAGACTGGGAGTCAGATCGGGTTCGCGGGAGATCGCGCGACCTCTCGCTCCCCGCCCGCTCTCCTCCGGGTGGAGACTGGGAGTCAGATCGGGTTCGCGGGAGATCGCGCGACCTCTCGCTCCCCGCCCGCTCTCCTCCGGGTGGAGACTGGGAGTCAGATCGGGTTCGCGGGAGATCGCGCGACCTCTCGCTCCCCGCCCGCTCTCCTCCGGGTGGAGACTGGGAGTCAGATCGGGTTCGCGGGAGATCGCGCGACCTCTCGCTCCCCGCCCGCTCTCCTCCGGGTGGAGACTGGGAGTCAGATCGGGTTCGCGGGAGATCGCGCGACCTCTCGCTCCCCGCCCGCTCTCCTCCGGGTGGAGACTGGGAGTCAGATCGGGTTCGCGGGAGATCGCGCGACCTCTCGCTCCCCGCCCGCTCTCCTCCGGGTGGAGACTGGGAGTCAGATCGGGTTCGCGGGAGATCGCGCGACCTCTCGCTCCCCGCCCGCTCTCCTCCGGGTGGAGACTGGGAGTCAGATCGGGTTCGCGGGAGATCGCGCGACCTCTCGCTCCCCGCCCGCTCTCCTCCGGGTGGAGACTGGGAGTCAGATCGGGTTCGCGGGAGATCGCGCGACCTCTCGCTCCCCGCCCGCTCTCCTCCGGGTGGAGACTGGGAGTCAGATCGGGTTCGCGGGAGATCGCGCGACCTCTCGCTCCCCGCCCGCTCTCCTCCGGGTGGAGACTGGGAGTCAGATCGGGTTCGCGGGAGATCGCCGGCGGAAAAATCAGGCGTGAAGACAGAGGAAAAGAAATATACTAAAAAAATATTACTTCAAATAAATCTTGAATATTTACTTGTTATTGCAATGATACAAATAATCACTAACAATATCATCTTCCTCATCATCATTATTGCCATCATCATCATAATCATGGTAAATTGACTTCCTGTCTTCAGCCACTAAAACGTTCCTGTCAACATTCAACACCCGAAGCCGGTCTAAGAAACTAGCACTGTAGACGACACACCGTAGACAGTACAGCAGAAGACAGGTCACATGTTTGTACTGACATGACTTCAGTCCAATCACAAACAAGTAGTATGGGCATACCCTTTCCGTTGAACATTTTTTCATTAACATTTTCAACAGGTGGGTCAACATTTTTTCTTCAAAATTTTTGACAGGTCAACATTTTGTCATGAAACTTTAAGACAGGTCGGCAGTCAATATGTTTTCATGAAAGTTTTCGACAGGTCAGCGGTCAACATTTTTTAATGAACATTTTAAACAAGTCCGCGGTCAAAAAATTTTCTTGAAAGCCTTTTACTTTTTTCTTTTTAACAGTTTAGATATTATGCCCAGTTGGAAAAGTGTGTATTCACTCATGCTTGTGAACACACTTAATATTTGTATAAACTTTAAACCGGTAGTCGGAAAGAGGGAAAATCGCGCGACCTCTCGCTCCCCGCCTGCTCTCCGGGGGGAGACTGGGAGGCAGGCGGGTTTGGTGAGAGATCACGCGAACAAATCAGTGTGGAAAGAAAGAGGAAAAGAAATAAACAAACAAAAATGTAATAATAAAAAAATAGTAATAATATTTACTTGTTATAGCAATGATACTAATCCATCCACAATATCATCATTATTATTGTCACCATCATCATTACTACTATTAGAAACAATTGATGGTTTTATGATATGACATCAAGGGAGTAAGGGAGATGGGGGATGTGCCACAAAACCTCCCTACCTGCTTACCTACCACACTGACGCGTGGCTTTAGGAGCCAGGGACTGAACCATCGACCGGCTCGATTCTCTCCCCCTCCCCTCTGGAGAGTTCGAGCCCAATTTTCAATTTAGAAAGCTTAATTGGTATGAATGTAACTTAAACAATATTGCCAAAGCATCAACACAATACAAAACAATATGAACAGTAATTAACGATGTAGCATGAGTAAAAGTAATAATCATATACACAATTTATTACAACAACAAATAAATAGGACAAAAGTCACAATAGGACAAAACGTGCAGCATGCTTACTGTTAAGAAAGCTGCATGTCAGGTACAAATAGTGTCAACAAGTGAGTTCACATCCTGCATCATAGTTCACATACAGTGCAGAAGAGGGACAGTGTTAGAGTGCAGACATGATATCTGAGATATGAGCAGTATGGTCAGAGGAAGAGAAGAGGTCTACAGAGGACTGATCCACACTAGCTGTGACTCCTTGATACCTTCAAGAGAACTGACCACTCATCTATCTGTGGTGATTGTGTTTGCAGAAAGTCAGAAGGAACCGTGGTGGGATGGCTGCTTGCGTCTGATCTACCAGCAGACCAGATTCCTGTGGTCTACTGCCGTAAGAGACACCAGTCATGAGGGTCAGGATGTTGGCCTGCAGCAGGAGACAGGGACTGGATATGCTCAGTTGTATTGCTTCATGGTGATATCTTCACATGGCCACCCGAGCTGATGATTGTTGACCCCTCTCCCTCACAAACAGGCTGGTTTAGTGAGCCAACGCTAGCTAGCTAACTCATAATATGATATTACAGTTACAGTTGAGCATCATAGTATGTCATCATGTCAGCAACATAGACTCTGTGTTTAGTAATCAGTGTTTACTTACTTTTAAAGTTAGCTTCAGGTGAAAAGCTCCACTTGTTGGTGGACGTTAGCTACTGTACGTTATTGTTTACAACATCATTGATTTTCCTCCTGTCGGATATCACCCCCCGTTTACACATAAGCATTCACTTATCCGTGCACAGAACAGGCTACAAACACGACATAAACACAAAGATTAAGAGCCTATCCGCTTGCCATATGCAGCGCGTTTCTGTATTTGCTGTTGTTTTCTGAATGTGTGTGTTTTTGACTTAGGTTTCGTTTTCTGTACTTGCAGCGCGTTTGATACTTACGCAGTTGTTTTGCCTTTTTGCAGCACGTTTGTTTGTTTTGCAGCGCGTTTGTATTTTTGCAGCGCGTTTGTGTCTTAGCATTTGTTTTGGGAGTTTGCATTTGCTTTTGAATGTGCAGCGTTTCTGAATATGCTGCACGTTTTCTAAATGTTTGTAGTTTCATCAGTTGCCGAGCGTTTGACCCCTACCGGCCACCGTAGTGCAATGATTTTAAAGTGATAGGGAGATTGGTGGAAACTTCATAGTAATATCTACATATTTTGCCCTATATTAGCTGCATTAAATCTCCCTTCTATTTCTTCAAAGTTTTTCACATGTGTTCATGTCATTCAGTCTCTCTCCTGTGGCTTCTTAATCAAGTTCCTGCCCATACAATATGTCTCCCATTACACATCTAATTGATTTCTGCTAAATTGCAAAAAAGAGCACTAATTAAAGCCTGCTTCACAAACATATAGGGTTGGTGTGTGTCTCTACCACCCACTCATTTCCATGTCAATTCAAAGGCACATATTACAAGGCTCTTGTCTTATATTCAAGGTGTTGAGTATATACATAATAACAGTATTGAAAAAACCTTTTAACCCAGCTGACTCCTCCCCTGGGTGAGGAATGTGTAATGCAAACACACAACCACACCATTCAAAGTGAAATATTTTAATAACAGCATTGCCACACATGCTCAACAAAACACTGACACGACCAATCATAGAGGCTAAATGTAAATGATGATGGACAAAAGGCCTGGCGGTGCTTCATGTTCAGCAAGGGCACATAATGGGGATAAATTAGGCTGTTTTCTTAGTCAAATGACATGGGGAGTGCTGGTGATTTGAATGGCTGCTGTTCCTGAGGCAATGAAAGATGGAAGGTGAGGACATGGGTGAGTGGACTGTGAAAGGGAGGATGGTGTTGGTGGAGTCTAACCCTTTGGATCCATCCTCCTCTCTCTTTCTTTCTTTCTTTCTGCCTTTCCATAGCTGACAGACTGCTGACTGAATGAGTGTGGGAGATAAGACATGGGTTCATCGCGCTTTGTGTGGCCTTGGGGCTTTTTTTCTCCTCATATAAGATGGCTTATGTGCTTGTGTTGCCGTCTTAAAATGTTGTTTTACAGCCTCACCATTTTTCTCTTTTATGACTGTGACCTACTTGAGAGCAACAGCTAACCTGCTTTACCTCCTTTTATCTATTTACTGTGATGTTTGCGTTTTATCAAAGGAATTTAAAGTACATTAAAGGATTTCTAAAGACAGGGCAACATCCAATGACTGGCTTGAGGTTGTATGTTATTTGACTGCAGTGTATTTATAGATCGTGTCCAGAGCTTGTTCTATCGATTATTATTTTTCTCCCTCTCAAAAAAGACTAATGAGCCCAGCGAATTCCACGAGAAAGGTTAATACAATATTGAAATGTCAGGAGATTAATGATATTGTTCTTTCTACCTATGGTCCTGCAGGAGAGGGTGACAAATGTCTTGCCCTTTTCACTCTGTTCTCACCTATTTGTGATCTTTTTCTCTCCAACCTCTCATTCTCTTTGTTGTAGTGTCTGTTTCTCTTTTATTCTCTATCTCCCTCCCTTTGTCTCTTCCTCGTTCTCCTTCACTGACCATGGTCTCCAGATACCAAGGACTTATCCCCACCACTGCGCGTAAACGCTGTAGCCATACGTGGCGGAACAACACTGGAGATGGGTTGTGCTGTACACTGTGTGTGGCTGTCAGTAGATGAATAGCATTGATCCATCTACATTAGGAGGCGGTGAGATTTCATCGGAGGAAGTTTGCCTTCTGTCAGGAGCAGAAACTCTTTCTTATAAACCAGACCATCCTCTGCATATTGTTACTTTCCTGTTCAGTCATAAGGAGTGAAACACTACTTCTTTCTGTCTTTTGGTCCTGGTGGTGCGTATAATATCTGGTCATATGTGTTAAGGGGCCTCCAACGGTGCACATCTTGACTCCTCCCATGCTGCTGCAGCACCCTGGCATGGGGTCCAAGTTTTAATCAACTCTGCATAATTGGAGTGATTCCCTGTCTTGCTGTATATTTCAATCCATCTGTATAATTACGGTGAATTAAAGTCTTCGTCAGAAGGAACCGGGAGGGAGAAGCCTCACACAGGCAGAGACACAATTACCCACCGTCTTGAGACAAAGAGGAAATTACCTCTTTTGTCATCTCATCTTTCATTGGTGGGGGCTAAACGTGCAAGAGCGTCAACAATAATTAATGCATCACAACAACCTGTGCATAGAACATCCCCTATAACCATATCAATATCTCAGATTAGGAGATTAGCTTCACACATGAACTGTTGTTTTTAGGTAGAGTTGTTCTGAAATCATACCAGTATCAGTATTGGCAGTTGATACAGGCCTAAATGCTGTGTAGGACAACAGCAATTGTGCAAGTCAATGCAATGATCGTAGGGTTACATCGTAACCTTGGTTCTCTGAGTGAAAAGACTACTGTATCTCTCCAGCCTCGTACATATAATGTAACAGGGTGGAGAGATAGTCTCGAGACGAAAGAGAACCAATATCATAACCAATCAAAAAATTAAATAAACTGGTTTTGGGTCAGTTGTTTTATGATGAACAAACAACAACAACATTGTAGTGTTAGTAGGCAAGGCAAGGCAAGTTTATTTGTATAGCGCTTTTCATACACAAGGCAGACTCAAAGTGCTTCACATCATAACATGTCATACAATAAAGTGAAATAAAATGCAAGAATTTAAAAGACAATTTAAAAAACAGAGAATAAAAACATATTAACAACAGAAATTTTGGAGGACATTCCTTGGCATTTTTACTACTTTCAGACCCCATACTTGTGTTTGAAAGACTCACGTGAGATTTTCCCTGAATCCTGTAGACGTCTTTGCAGGATGCGAATTATTATGGTTGTACGCCAAACCAGACAATCCAATACTTAGGATTGAAATCCAATACTTAGGATTTCCGTAAGATTAAGGCTTAAATCTTACTTCAGATACAGTAAATGCCAAGTTCAGTCCCAAATGTATGTTTGTCTAAAAACAAAGACTCTTGACTCAATTCAACATGATCCAAACAATACAATAGACAATAAACAGTGCAGAAGTTAAAAGTGCAATGTAGGTAAAATTTAGCAGAAGGCTAAGGTGAACATAAAAGTTTTCAGTCTTGTTTTAAAAGTGGTCAGAGTTGGGGCAAGTCTTAAATCTTCAGGAAGTTTATTCCAGCTGTTTGTTGCATAGTAACTAAATGATGCTTTCCCATGATTTGTATTTACTCTGGGAATCACTAACAGATTGGTGTCAGAAGATCTTAGTGATCTTGAAGGCTTATGTAGTGGAAGCATATCAGTGATATACTTTGGCCCTAAACCATGTAGTGATTTATATGTGAGCAGTAGGATTTTGAAATTAATTCTCTGACATACAGGGAGCCAATGTAAGGATTTAAGAATTGGTGTAATGTGTTCACATTTTTTGGTCTTTGTTAGAACTCTAGCAGCAGTGTTCTGAACAAGCTGGAGCTGCCTGACAGTTTTTTTTTGAAGACCTGCAAGGAGACCATTACAATAGTCTAGCCTACTAGTTATAAAGGCATGTACAAGTTTTTCTAAGTCTTGAGCTGACATGAGCCCTCTAAGTCTTGCTACATTTTTGAAGTGATAGTAGGCCGATTTTGTTACTGATTTGATGTGACTCTCGAAATGTAAATCTGAATCCATAATAACCCCCAGATTTCTGGCTTTATTTTATAGTAGAGAAAGTAACGTTCAAAAAAGCCAGCAAAATGTAAGTTTTTTTATTGCGCTATTATATGAGTGACACTCAGTATGGCCGAAAAACTCATCAGAATTGGTATCAAGAAGGAAAAAATAGTACCCAAACATCTGTATTCTCTTCAGTACAGTATCTTCTGCTGTAGGACTAGTGTTTGAGGAAACAACAAGGGATAGTGGTCTTCCTCTTTGCTGTGGGGCCTTTTGGCCAGCCATGCCTCAGTGCAGTAATTGCATCGATGAGAAGAAAAGCAGTAGCTTGCAGGCGAGCATGGGTCATCATTACTCTGTGTGAAGCTAGCAGCCCTAAGGTAGGCCATTACTGCAGTGTGTCAATAGCCAATGCTGTTCTATGATAGAGGTAGGACGTTAGACCTCCCAGGGTAAAGTGACCACTTCCTCCAGGTTAAAGGTACAGGCAATTACAGGGATGCCAATTTATCATCTGTCTATACTAGGTGATGCTTTGTAATTGGTTGAATTAGATCTTATTGTGCAACAAAAATGGAGATGTAACTCTCATGTCTTCCCTCTACTCTCCATTCATGGCATGGCTCCCTTGATAGCATCATTGGCATCCTAGTCATAGACTGATCCCTGGTCTGTGTCTCTCTCATTTCCTCCTCTCATCCATCCTGCAGCAGACAGCTACTATCTCTTCCTCTATATGGCAGACATCTGCAGAGTACGGACAAATCACTTTACTCTCCCACAGGGGGACAGTCCTCCAATAACTTCAAACCTCCATCCAGGAAGTCCTGCATTAACCATGAAGCTAGTTTGCCAAGTCATAAGGTTTCATTCATTTTATCAGAGCTGCCAAATCCTTTTGAATAATTGCTATTCTACAGAGGGGCTCTTTCCTTTATTGTTCTGAATCCAAGCCAGTCTTTGTTCAGCACGGAGGTTGCTGTTAGTGTTTATGATGTAGATCACAGGAGATATGCTGTACAAGTGGAACATTTAAAGCACTAAATACAATAGCACAATCATTATGAATAGGAAATTGAGCTGTAATTCTTTGTAGTTGATTGTACTGTAAATGTATTCCCTAATAGGAATCTGATAACCATGCTATGTGTAGCTGTCTCTGTCCCTTACTGAATCTGCAATCATCTTCCAATCTCCAGACCTTGATGAGACATTTAACACTGACCTTAGCCTTTTCACAATTTTCACCTCACTACCTCTCACCTTTTGACCCTCGCCTTATCTTCCCCTCTTTTTCATCTCTCCATCATTGTCACCCTGCCTCGAACTTTCCAGCAATTGGAGCTTTTTGTCACGCAATTCTTCCGACAGCCAATTTAGACCATGGCAGGGTGCATCTATCTCCCAAAAGGCTGTGTGATGGTGCTTTGTCTCTACAGCTCTCTGACTCACTCACAGTCGTACCTGCAGCCCTCGGCTCTCCGTGACTCTGTCTCAATGCTTCTTCCTCTTGAGAGTTGGCTTTGAATTTGGCAGGTGTAAACTCTAGATGCATAGACCAAGAGGCATGTCACAAAGGCATTTCTAAGAGTTTGTGACTTTCTTCATCTAGGACTGTTGATTCTTACTTACTGGAGCTCAAATTTGGCCTACAAAAGTCTTTTTCATGTTGTCAAAGGTGGGGAAATAAAATGAACTCAAGGCAAGAATATTTGAAGGATAGGAGAGGGAAATGTATTTTTAGTTCAGAAACAACTACAAAAATGGTTAAAAATTATTTAACCTACCAACTTGTCTCTGGTTCTCTCCATTTTGTCAGTCAAATATCTGCATTTAGTTTTTTAGTTGAGTATAACCACACTACAATGCAGGAGCAACTGTACAAACTAAAGCCCTGTTCAGTCACGATATAGACGCACCTGTGACGTTTCACCTTCAATATGAACGTCACAGAGGCATAATGGGGTAAGTGATCCCCTCTCTGTCTTCAGAGGTAATAACAGAGGCGTTTCAGGGGAGAGACAGGGTCAGCAGAGCCAGCAGGGGAGAACAGTGTTGTGTTTGTGAATGTCTGTGTGTGTATGTCGCACCTGCTATTTCTCTACAGGTCGTTCTTCCACAACGTCGTAGCGCAATGTGAGTTCACAGACTGAGACACCAATAGTACACCGTTGAAGAATGTATATGTACTTATGATACTTAATGATTGCTGTTTCTGAATCATGTTTAAAAAAAAGCATGACTTGAATCCTTCAGGATTCATAGTTTTCAAGTTTTTTTCCGGGTTAAATTATCTTAAGAGGTCTCCTACTCAACAAAAGCAATAACCCAGGTGATTAGAACCATTAACCCACCAAATAGAGTTGTTTCATTGTAAGTTAGTGTTTCTCAGATGTTCTAGAGCTGGCGCAGCAGAGCCGTTAGCTGGGATTTGTATTTGGTACATGACACTAGCTTGTTTAAAATTACTGTGTTTTTTAGGTTAGGATTTTTTTCAGTTTTCATCATTCAAGAGACAACTATATGCTTACATGACTAAAACATCCATAAAGTTGTCAGCTGGAGGTGTTTTAATGCCCGGAAGAGAGTCAGTGCTTATAGAAGTCATCAGGTCAAACAAGAATCAGTAAGGCTGATCTATGATTCGTTGCAGCTGTGATCTAAAAATACAAGGAAAAAATAGTCAAATTGTCAAATTGTCTTATTGACAGCCAACTCGATTGGAATTTAGAATCTGGTACAGCTTTTATAGTAGTGTTTGTTGGACTGTAAGGCAGACAAAACAAGCTCCATCTCTCCTTGGCTCTGGATATTGTTATATGAAGTGTCATCATTTAATCACTATCTATAGACTCAATTACCGATTCAGTCATCAATAAAAAAAAATCATTAGTTTAATAAATAATGAAAATAAGTTAAAGCCCTCTTAGTGAAATTAAAATAAAAGATAGTAAGAACCACCTGAAACTTATAATGTGCCTTTACATCACTCATATACCATCAAGCCCAATGTTTTATAGAGTCAGCCTCTGTAGGTCGGGTCTGTCCCTCAGCTGCTCTCAGCATTAAGAGCACTCATTGGATGGGATGGGACATGCAAAAGTTGTACTCTATCATCAGCTTCACCACAATCAGCCCTGACTTCATGGCTAAATATCCTCTGAGTCCAGGCAAACGGCAGAAACACAGAAACTGTAGAGAGCTGGTGCAGCAGCAATAAAAGGAAAACAAGCTGTAAGAAGAGAGCAGCAGTCAGTTTACACAGCGTTATGATGTCTTTTAAGAAGTCTGTTTAAACTTGTACTGGGTCTTTGTACATTTACACAGCTCTTCAAAGCACTGCACTATGTTTGATAACCTAATGTGCTGTCTTTTTCTCTGTATATCTTTGTAATCAGTCATGTAATGATCCACGCTGGTACTACAGTTAATATTAATTAAACATCAACCCAATTAGACACAGTACATCCATGCTACAGCTTTATGTGATTACAAGACCAGTAGAAAGATAAAAACTCTTCACATTTTAAAGGAGTAGGCTTGTTTCTCTCTGATCACTTATCGTCTCGAGGACACTGAGTTGAAGTAAATTAGTGCAAATATTTTTCTTGGAAAGATGACAAATCACATGGTAGGTTTTTTTGTCACAAGCTGCATTTTTCCAATTTGCGTTTGTAATTAGGGTGTGCAGCGCCCCGACATCCAGCGGATAATCTGGCCTTTCTGTATTAGACGGGAAGTGGACCGTGAAAGTAATTGGTGAGTGTTGCACAAATTGGATCTAAGCGTGATGCCATTTTTATATCTCTGAGGCAATATTTGCAAAGCGATTAGAACAATGCTGCTGCTGCACATTTCCAAAAGCTTTATTATGTACCTGTAATGTTTTTATGACCGAATGTTAACAGGTCCAGTAATCAACCTGAGGGAGGGAGGCAGCGTGTGACTCTTACAGTCAACAGTGAGGAAAAATGCATTTTACAAGCATGGCTTTGGCTGCTTTTAACAAGGAAAAAATAAATAATAAAAATAAAATCCAAATGGTTTTCATCACTCAACTGTTTCAAACTGTTCCAATTAGGGTTTCGATTAGATGCCTCAGAAATGAACTGCCAAATCAAGCAGAAAAATATGGATTGCAGAGTTGTTTTCTGAAGAGAAAAACCCCACAGTGAGACTTTGAGTTTCTGTTCCTGTTGCATATTTAGCCAAAGTTGTGTGAGACACTAACAAATAATGGGATTAGGGACAAAATGATTAGCAGCTAGCACCATTTGGTAATGAGATCTTGAGCTGGAGTGGGTAACCACCAGGGGTTCAGTGAGCCAGCCAGAAATCATGCTGGCGTGACCCTGGCATGAAAAGCAGAAAGATTGGAAATATCTGCAGTCTGTGGACGCTTTGCGCCGATAAATAGGGTTTTATCACTTCAGCAGAAACCTGGCCAGCATGCCTATCTGAAGACTGAACAGGATGACTGTGTGACTCAGGAGTGAGGACTGATGGGAAGAGATTTACTCTGAGTAGAGGAGGTGTGAGAGAACTGATGTCATTAGATTCATAGAGCTATTGTGCCAACATAGAGATGGTAAAAGCTCTGTTATAGATACATAGAGGCACTTATGGCTCTCCATAGCGCAGGTTTCAGATCAACAAGTTGCAAAAAAGGAAGTCGAAATTGTTTAACCTACAAGTATTTTCATGATTGTTGATTATTTATTTGATGACTTATGAGAGAAATTACTAAAAAAAGAAACTACTATCGAAACAACAGGTTATGGTCAAGATAGGAAATTCTTGTTTGAGGAAACCTGGAGGCATTGGGATAAAGTTGTCACCAAGAGAACAATGTTTTTAAACGGCGCCCAAGCAAAGTGAGAGATAGAATCATTCCCCATCTTTCACTGTCCTTGTTTCCCCTTATTGTTTAGGGTGAGCCATCTTATAAAGGCCTAAAGGGCCCCATCCCTTAACATTTTAGTTGTTTGCAATATAAGTAAGAGATCAGACAAAGCAAGAACTAAAAAACTATTGACTGGCAAACAAAGGAAGCCCTTTAAATAGCAGGACATTAAAAAAAGCAATTGCACAACTCTCTTTGATGAGGAATATCTTTCGAACAATTAAAAACCTCTCAAAAAGCTTTATGTTTTGGTCTTTATTTTCATTCTGGGAACTCAATTATACAAAAACTGAGGATTAATCATCATGGCGTAATTTTTAAAACTGGCAGCAGAGTCCAGTCTTGGCATAGTCAGTGACGTCCTAGCTAAGTGTCGGTTTGGCTCCTCATTAAATAGCTAAGCATTGTCATTATCAACACTGTTTCCAAGCTGCTAATCTGATTGTTAGGGGTTAAAACTGGTGGGTTTCCTCCCAGTTTGCACTGCGTGCCTGTGGCAGTAAACCCCCATCAATTACCAGCTATAGTCTGCATCATGCTGAACACAGAGGAACGTGTCAACAGCCCGAGATACCGCTCTGCACACACATGAAAGCCTGGCCGTCCAAACAGAGAAAAAACTCCTGACAGCATAAATTACTGGGCGGAAAAAGGTGAAGGGACTGTACATGTATCAGGCCTTGTTTGCTGTCAGAGACGGGAGACAGGGAAACAAAGGAACTCACTGAGGCCAAGGAAGGAGGAAGCAGAGAGGAGCAGGAAATGTAGATACAGGAAGGGCAATGGACATAAAGTTGGGCAGAAAACAGGCAAGAAGCATCTTCCAGGCAACTGTCAGGCGCTGTATGAGCAGCATGGTGAACAGGAACAGAAAAAATAGCCTTCAGTCTTGTGTGGTGGCAAGACAAACAACCGGCAGCGCAATCCAGTGTGCTTATTGTGTAGTTTGTGGAAGAGGGGCTGTGGAACTATTTGATGAGGGATATGTCTGGGTGCCTGTGCTATTGTTCACCACAGTTGAGAACCATTTATCACAATAGGAGCACCTGGTGTTCAGAAAAAAACAGCTTTAACAGAGCGGGAGCTGGAGCACCACAAGCCGAGCGTCTCAGCGAACAAAGAGGGAGAAAATAGCAACATCTTTCTCCGCATCTATCGCTGTTCCCCTCCACGCGTCTCCCCTTTTCCCTCCATGTCTCCAGCTCTTCCCTCCCTTTCTCTGCTGCTTTTAACATGCCTCCATCTCCTCCTCGTGTTAATTTGCTGCTTCAGTGACACGCATCATTGGGGGAGTCATTTCTAATAACCCCGCCAGCCCCCCCATACAAGTGCCTTTGAGTCATGCACAGAGATGTCATTCAAATTATTAAGCATAATGGTGACAATGATGCATTTCTAAAGCCTGCTTCCTTCCTGACATGACTGCAGTTAGCTCAACATCCTTCCTCCCCCCCCTTCTAACCACAAATGAACCCCATTTCTCCTTTTTGAGGCAGAGTACGCACTGAGCTGCTGGGGTGAATCTTTTCATTTCCCTGAGCATTTTGTCATGTGGAAAATCTTTTGATTTCTGCCAAATCCCAGCATGTCAAAGCCTCCTCAGTGTCAGCGTCTTATCACATGTCATGATGATGCGAGTACCTGTTTGAAAAGCTTTCAGAGTAAGAGGGGTTACAAGCTCCTACGTATACTACCCCCCCCCAACCTGAGTCAAAGCAGAGTAATTATTCATTCATGCCAGGCCATCAGGGATGATGCGCGGATGACATTTTTTCCTCGGCTGCTTTGTTGTTGCAGATCCAAAAGCAGAGAAGATTGTTGGAGTCTAACATCTGCTGTTTTCTGCTTTAGCCTTGGCTAGGTACAACACGTCACACACGTCTCAGTGTGAAGAAAAAAACTGAACACAGCCTCAAGGATTCGCTCTCTCTTATTTATAGACTTTCAGGTAAATGCAACATATGGAAAGATGAAAATGTACCCTGTATTATTTTAGTAATGTTTTATTGTTGGAGCAACATAAGCCTTAGTGTAGGCTTGTAGGTAACGTTGTATTTTATTCTGATATTTTACTTCTTCAGAATTACAAATGAGGGAACATTTTTGTTTTGCTCATGTTCTCTTTCACAAACATCTCCTTGACTTCCTGCATGATTCCACAGTGTTCTGGGTTAAAAAAGCAGAAAGCAGATGCCTCGGTTATTAAGACAATTAAACCTGCAGCTGCACCATCTGCTTTTGTCCGTGACCGAAGTAATGAGAGGAAAAAAAGAGGAATTTTCAGAAGGTAGCCAAGTGCAGCAGGTAAATCTTTAGCATCACTCAGGACCTGCAAATGCACGGCATCTCAGACCTATATAATATGTAAGATAGCATCGCTGACATTTAACTCGACGGACACAAAACAGATTATAGATTCAGGATAATATGACATATCTGTTTAACATAATCCCCTGCATGATCCTCACCCCTCCTCCTGCCTCCTGTGTGGCTGGGCTGCAGAAGATAAGTGGTCGTGCAGCGTGTGTATACAGTGACCTCGCCCGCCTTGGGTTGACGGTGCTTCAAAGGGTGGTGACATTCAGGCATGGAGACCAATATGGTCCTCCTCGCTGGATACCAAGACTTCAGATCACCAATGTGCTTCATTTCGGATGCTGCTACAGGAAATCAAGCATATACAGCGAGCATACAGCCGTCACATGGACTTATTATCAAAAGATCTCTTAAATAACACGTGCAGCACACTCTAAGTACTCTGATTGGATTTAAGCAGCCTGTTATTCTTAAGTATAAAGTTTATTTTATGAATAACTGTGCTATTGAATACAGACACAGCCTTGTAACATTGAAAAGATGAGGGCAGATTTCTGTACAAGTCCTTGATAAAGACTTCTTTCTGCAAAGCTCTGCCAACCATCACATGTTGAAGTGCTGCAGTGTGAAAAACATGATCAAGGCTTCATAAAAGTTAGGCTTTTGATTCATATATATATATCAGGTTTGTGTCTTATCGCTCTGTGTGTGTGTGTGTGTGTGTGTGTGTGTGTGTGTGTGTGTGTGTGTGTGTGTGTGTGTGCGTGTGCGTGTGTGTGCGTGCGTGTGTGCGTGTGTGTGTGTGTGTGTGTGTGCTTGTGTGTGTGTGTTTGTGTGTGTGTGTGTGTGTGTGTGCGTGTGTTTGTGTGTGTTTGTGTGTAATAGGCAGAAAAGGAGAGTTTGCATATTTCACCCCTCTCCATACAAGCAGAGACAAAAGCTGGCCTTCACAAAGCTGCTTCTTCTTCCCTTCAGTGTGGTTTTCAAGCAGAAGGCAGAGCGTGGGTTTAAAAAAGCCTTTTTCTGTGGATGAGATTTGAAGGACGTGCAGAGGGACACATGTAGTTTGGGCTCACAGGCAGACAAAACGTTTGTGAATTCATTTGTGTTACTCGGCTCGATATAAAATCTTTACTCATGGATAAATCTTTTTTTTGTTTCCATCAGAATATTTCCCAAAATCGCCCTTTAGATAATAAAATATTAACCACAACAGTGCTGCTTAATAGCTAGCAGACAAACATTAGTACTCTTAATGATTTCTGTTAGTATTTCCATGACATTATTCGGCCTAATCCAGTCCCAGATAGTGCACGACTCAGCCTTTAATTAACGATAGGCAGACGAGGTTTTGGGGTGTCTCCCACTGTGTTCCTTAACACACATCATTAATCAAGAGAGGGGGGCTTCCATTAAGCGGGTCACTCAGGATCATGCTAAACAATTAAGCTTTGATTAAGAGATTGTTCATCAAGCCCACAGGAAAATAGACACCTAAAGCTCTGTGCTCAGAAACACTCACACACTCGGTCCGTATGTGACACACTTGTACTTAGAATAAGACATGGTGTGTGCTGCTAACAAACACACACACAAATACACAACCAACTATTCATGTCAGCAGAGTAAAATCATGCACACACTGGTTTTCTTTTCAACAGCTTTTACCGTCCCTGGATGTCATTACAATACCTGACAATCAATTCTGTTTATTTCTGTGAACACTTTTCTTTTCTCTTGAATAACATCTCTCTGCTTTCATGAACATTTTTGCCCTCAGCTTGTATGAAAAGTCTCTTTTGAAAAGACTGACAAGGTGAAATGCAACGCCTCCGCACGCTCTACATTTATCACCGAGCGATCTGTCTATCAGCAGCTAGCAACAGTTACAAAATGACTTAAAAATAAGCAAAACATAATCTAAAAAAGGCACATCATACAACCGAATGACTCTCTTCAACAACGTTTCTGTTAGGTTGATTGCTAATTAGCAGCACTTGTTAACTTTCAAAGAGGTCCAGTAATCAGAACTCTAATGAGGAGGTTATAAAACGAGCATAGAAACACCAGGTCATCTTTACCTGAGGTGAAGACTTCACAATCATTTTTACATAAACTGATAAATTCACATCACACACAAGCTATCACCCAGCAGACTATCAGTATGACGGCACCACTCACACTCTTTGGCTAACACTGAGTCTACATAGGAGATGTGAGCATCAGCATGAATCCCTTTCTTTGTGTCTAAAGGTTGTGTTCAGGGACAACGCTACAGTCTTGGTCACCTGTGTTTTAGCAGCGCTCCGAGCCATAAGCACAAAGTGAAACTTTCAACCACCTGTGAATCACCACAATGAATGTAGTATAATCCTAACACACTGAATTTAGCTAACAAGATTCTAGCAGACCCACAGCATCCCCTCAGGTCTGAGTACTCATGGATTCTCTGTACTTTACTGAACTTACCACACGAATCCCTTACATGTAAGCATGCATGTATTTAAAATGATTTTAGGTACATGTTTATCATGTGTTGTGCTGTATGGTTGTTGCTTTCTTTGTTATTCATGGCTTTTGCTTTTATGTCCTTGGTGCAAGAAAAATTCCCCTTCTGGCAATAAAGATTTCTTGAACATCATATTTCTTTCCTTCATGTAAAGCGCAATAAAATCCCAACTCCGCCCAAGCTTGACTGAAATCCCACCACGTGAAACGACATTTCCATTTGTGTGCGCATGAAATTGTGTCTTTGACTATATTTGTGTTTTTCTTGTTGGTTGACCGTTAACGTGCAAACGCTCAGGAAGTTAATTTTTGATAAAGACTATTTTTAATTATCCTGAAGCTAATTTATGTGCTGTACCAAGTTAGTTATTCAGGTAGGAAAAGATTAGAGATGAATGAAGCAGTTTAGGAATCGATCAACGCAACATTAATCAGCATGAATCAATGGAGTTAATTCTCATGCAGAATGCAGAATATTTCAGGTTGTGGTTTCGAGTAGAGGACTTCATGCTATCCCTTTTTTGGCTTAGCTTATTGGAGACATTTAAAGACACTATGTCTGAATACTGGAAACTACAAGAGTCAATTTGCAAAATGTTAAACGTTAATAAACCCGCCAAAAAAGAGACAATAAAAGTCCTATTATATAACATTAGAAACAAGTTAGTTAAAGCCAAGTTAGAGACAGATGTTGTCCAGCTTGGCCTATACAATTGTACTCTTCTACCCTTGAACCTGTATCATGTTCATTATTGTTCCCTCACACAGTCATTAAGGACTCTGCAGCACAGGGATGCTTCTCTCATCAGAGAAGAAGTGCATTAAACCATCTCGACGAGTCCCTTTGTCTGACAAAGCTCAATATATGGAAAGTGTTGCTCAATAACACCATGTTTTCATCCAAACAGGTGGAAAATGATGTGTCTCCCAGAGTCATTTATCAAACGTGGAGCAATGACGGAAATATATAGAGATAAAGGCTGAGGCAGACAGAGAGAGAGAGAGAGAGAGAGAGAGAGAGAGAGAGAGAGAGAGAGAGAGAGAGAGAGAAAGAGAGGGATGAAATGCTAATTTCTGCAGTTTGTCCCCAGCAGCTGCTCTGGCTGTTTGACATGTGTGATGAATGGTGTTGCATTGGTGCTGCTGCCCTCTCACCTCCATTCATTGTCACCAGGGCAGAGACAAAGAGGAGGAGAAGCACAAGGAGGAAGAAAATCCTGCAGGAGGAGCAGTGGATGCTTCCTTCCATCAGCATACACACATACCCACACAGCAGCTCGTTCTCTCCCCGCAAAAAACAGACTGTTACGGACATCAAAGCAAACACACACACACACACACACACACACACACACACACACACACACACACACACTCATGCACACACACTCCGATAACTCAAATCTTACTGCAGCATGTATTTGCTGAGCAAAGCTCATTTCCTCCTGCCTCACTCTTCAGACCATTTCCACCAACATCTGATGCAACAATTGCACTGCTGTGTGAAAGCTTCTTCTGGGAGCATACACAGAAACATCTCAGCAACCTGCATATTAGCTGCACACTCAGGCGGAGGTGAGAAATGAGGAAGAGGTGGATAAGTATGCACTGGTAAACAGTAGGACATAAAAGATGGGAGCGCAGAGGCAAAGTTGCTTTGTTGGCAAAGAGTGGAGCAGTCATTACTCGTCCCGCCCCCCAAGGCACCGGCAGAGGAAGAGGTGTGAAATAGGAGCAGCTCCTGCCTCGTCTGCACTGATGGGTTTGTTTAAAGGGTCAGGATTGATCGCTGAACCTTTGCAATAAATATGAATCCAAAAAAGCTTTCAACCGTCTCAAAGAAATATCATGAAAATGTGTTTTTCACACATGAAGCCTGTGTGGGTTGTTTTACATTCCATGCATTAACGGTCCTACAAAAAGGTTCTACCCTCCACTGTCTGATATCTCTGCTTTAATCTGGTTTCCTTAACATCATGGAAGTACATCTTTTCTAATTGAGGGAGGGGGTTAAGACAGACAGTTCAATTTAGCGAGATTTGAGCTGGAACATTTTAATTTCTTGGTCATGTAAAAGATTTAGGATTGTTTGTAACCTGCATGACAAAGATTTCAACAGCAGGAGCCCAAACCATGGTAAGAAATGATCCTTGCTTTCAGCAGTGATGTGTTGTATCCAAAATAATTAAATCCAGCTGAAATTAAACATAACACTGAGGTAAAGACAGGTAAACAAGCTGATTTGTGTAGCTCAACAAGAAGGCTATTTTTACATCAGACAGTGCAGTAAAAAAGAACTTAGACTCCCTCTCTGACTGCAGAGCATGCTCTCCCCCTGCACCCACAGTTCAAACGTTCTGCAAGATAAACAAATAAACGAGTGCATAAATAAACTCTCCTTCTGTCTCCTACAGCTTGGTCCAAAAATAAGAAGAGACTTAGACAAGAGCCATGGAGAATATGGCTGAAGGGAGAAAGTGAGTATAAAATAAATTAGCTTTACACATGTCATTATTCAGTCATGCCAAGAACATCTCTATTTTTAAAGACATGAAGCGAGTAAACTGGTAACCCTTAAAATCATAGGGTCCTCGTACATACACAGTCTTACTACAACCACACGAGAAATGACTAAGCTTCAGAGAATTACAAAAAACATTGTTCATTGTCTCAAATACAGACGCAGGACATACAGAAATCTCAATTTGTTTTGCCAGAAATAACATCACCACATATATCTGCCACACAGGACCTACGTCTGGAAAGAGAGAACTCATATCTCCTCTGGAAGAAGTGTCCCACAGCTGATGTGATTTAATCAGAAATTCCAGCAAGTTCTTTCACAGTGACTTGAACTACAACAAACAGTTGGATTGAACTCTGTCCCAGGTCCCCTTAAAAACAACGCAGAGCCCCCCTTCCTTTATAAAGTTGAGTGAATGATCCCATGACGCTAATTGACAGCACCATGGGCTGTATGGACAGCACACCTTTGGCAATGAATATTTTTAGACAATAGTCACACAACCTGGTGAGACTGCCTTTGTGATAAAACATTTTAAAATGCCAGATTGTCTCGTGCTGTAAATCCTACCTCACCAGGTCTAAATCCAACAGTTTGAAACATCTTTCCTTCTGGGGACACCAGGGAAGTGACGAGCCAGTTTAGCAACTATACTGTATGTTCCCCATAGAGTTTTTTTTAAGTACTGTATGTTTGTTTGTTAACTGCTTTCCCGTAGTCAGTCCCCAAACCTCAATAAACACTGAAGATGTTTGATGGAGAAAGAAAAAAGAAAAGAACAAGCACTTTCTTGTTCATTTCTATTTGCACATGATGCTGATGCAGAAGCCCTTCTCGTGTTTATAGATCGCTTTATAATGTGAGCTCCACGAGGAGAGAGGTTGAAAGCACACAGTCTGTCTCTGTGATTTAGGAGATTTGGATTTGTGTTTGAAGCTGCTCCTCTACCAGGATCAGGGTATAGGGATTAGTTTGACATAAAACGAGCCGCTGAGTCAGGAGCTTCTTCACAAACACACACATAAGGATACACACTGCTGAAGCAAGTATTTAAACACAAAGCACAAAGTAGCTGCACACATTGTTGTCGAGTCAAACACTATCAAGATATCAGAGGGCGCATTTTTAAGACACCGTCCAATTTTTCATTTCCATAATGTAGCTGCCGTAGCTTTAAGTATTTTAGACCCCAAAAAAAGAATGACTAGTTTTCATTGGTTTATTTTTTAAAGCCTGACTGTCCAGAAGCATTTCTATCAAAGACAGACAGAATTTTAAGCCTTTTCATTTTTCAAAAATATTTTATTTGATATTGATCCAGGTACAAGGAAATAAAAGAACATGGATTTATCTTACAGAACATGGGAATGAGACTGTAAAAGTTTATTTTCTTGATTCACTCTCTTCTTGGACGAGGACATGCAAGTGAATACAGAAGGTGGTTTACAGAAAAAGAAACAGAAAAGCAGGATGTACTGTAGAAATGGCATAGGATCAGGGTGTCACCTCACCCTGTACTGTACAGAAAGACTTCACCCAACAACTTCCTCTTTTTGTTGTTTTTAATCCTCTTTTATAGCAAAAAGGCAACACACACAGAGAGAGGCTACAAAGAATCAACAATATTGAGAAAATGAAAAAAAAAGAGGGAGTGCCAAAGTACTTCCATCCTTCCTCAAAGACATTTTCTCTATTGTCTCCACAAGCAAATTATGAGTGCTTTCACTCCTTGTGTTCAAAAAGGTTTAAAGTTTCTTCAGGTTTCGACATGAGAGGAGCAGTGTGGTGAACATGCAGGACGAAGAGTGACTCAGACGACTACTGACCCGCCTTCTGTCGCCGCTGTGTGCCTCCCATCATCACCTCCTTACAGCCCAGCTGCTCACTTCTGACAGCAAACTTTACAAGGAACATAAAAACACATCTTATATTCCACCAATCTTTATGCATATTTCACAATATACTTTTATTATCATTTTAATAAATACAAAACGACACTGTGATTTGAAAGAAAACAATGAGTATTAAAGAGACACGGAAACGCATTAGACATTAGAAATATCAATCTTAATTTGGTATGTTCTTTTATTGACATCTTGTCTTAAGGTGGATCAACCAGCACGTTTTACTCAGAATCAAAATCCACAGCAGAAAAGAAGAGGGGACGACAGAAACGGGCATGACAGGGATACTTTAGTAAATGAAAACGGAATGGCATAATCAATTGGAGATGCGTATGGATATATACACATATATACACATACATAAACATCACCAGAATGTAAAATAACCTGAGATACTCTTTGCACCTCATTTCCAGAACACTGGCCACTGGGTGGATGATAGAAAATGACGATGGCATGACGACAACAGTACAACAGCATCTGATGGCCTTTAGTTTCCACCCCCACTTTTTATCAATATTAGCAGTACAAAAAAAGACAAAACAGTCATCGAACCACAAAAATCCTGAACATTAATCTTGAAAACATTGTAGTAAGCAGCGTTTTTGGAGTCCATAAAAGGCATACAAAGAAACAAGCTTTTCATTTAAAAAAAGGACAACCAATAAAAAAACATTGACTGAATACACAAAAATATTGAGATCCAGAGGCTGAGAAGTCGAAGCGGCAGAGGAGAAGTGTGTGTTTGTGTGGCAGATAGAAAGTGATCTGCTGCACAGTGTGGCTGTAGACATGGAGGCAGTGAGACCTGCTAGTGAATAGTCAAGGCTTTTCTCCATTGTAACTCCACTGTCTGCTTTCAAACAGTAACTCAAAGCTGCATTGTAAATCATACACATTTTTTAAAAAGTAATTCACACACAACACTGTGCAGATTATAGTGTGTTGGTGACGGAGGCACCAACGTTAAGAGACCCTAAATTTAGCAGCACTTAGCTGGACCACACATGTCACTGTTTTCTTACAACATAATGAAACAAACATAAAACAGTAAGTGCTCTAAAAAAAGCAAACCATATTCAAATGGATGCAACTGAAGACATACATTTTCAAACATTAAAGATGTAAACAAATTGTGTTGCTCCACTGATATTAAATGGAGATGTGGGAGTATAATTGCTACCAATCATAAGAAACACTCCTGCTTACCTGTTAGATAAAAGAATCATAAACCAGCCTGTAAGTGCTGTGACTGAAGACAGCATGTGCACAGATTTCACTGACTCTGTTTTACTTTCAAATGTTTTATGCTTCGTTTGCCGTTTTTCTGAACCTGGAGCGTAAACGTAGTGTAGTACATTTTTAGGCAGTAAATCAAACAAAACTTGAAATGCTTGCAGACTCTCAAAACTAAAAACGTCCAGTCTGTCTCTGTAAATATTGAAATGTCTAAAACACGGAGCACTTTATGTTTCTTGTATGAATTAGGAATTCTTTTACTCGTTCAGCTACAGCTTTGTGTCCAGTTCTTCACGCTTCATATCTGCCCCTCAGACTCTCAAACCTTGTGTGTCTGCCACCCAATGGGTCTAACCTATGGGAATGGGTGCCTCATTAGTCAAAGCCTTACTCTTTAATATCTCTCTGTACATAAGTATATAATTTTCTTCTCTTTACTTTACAGTACAGAAACTCCTCTTCACATATTCTTCCGGTTCTTCATGTCAGCAGGAGCTATGTTTTTGTGCTTATCACCAAAAATTGCAGTGCAAAAACAATAATTAATAATAATAATAATCATGATAATAATTAATGGTAACTATTAACAAACAATGGACTATAAAACAATTATTTTATGGCACAACAGCCACTTAATTCACATATAATACAAATGACCAGATAAAACCCACTGTTCCTGTTTATGGAAATAAAAAGTTCAAACTGATTCAGGCTTGCATAGCAATGCAACAACAACTCAAAGAATATATTTACAGGAAACAAAATTCCCTTTACCCCCCCTCCCGCCCCCCAGGACAGTTACCAGAAAAGTGTGTTCTCATATAGATGTTTTCCTTTTTTTTTTTTACTTGCCTTTTTGTAACAAAAAGAAAATAACAGTAAGGTAGGAGGTGGAAAATATTTTCTGGAGGACAAAAAAACATAGTGAGATGTACAGTATGTCTGTGTCTATACATCACATTTACAGTTCTGTGACACTGCGTTTCTCGGACGTGCCCTCTGCTGCTCCTCTTCCCTTTGAGGGCACACAGAGAAGGACAAAGTTCGTTGCCCACACTGGAAGGGCGTCTTTCCTCCGAGGTAAGACCAACGTTTTTTCCAGTTCACATCCCCGGCAGATCACTCTGCAGAAGATGGGGGAATAAAAAAGTTTAAACTTGTTTTTGCTGATATGCATGGATTAAAAAGAAAGAGTTCAACATTTTAGGAAAGGATTCATTCCATTTATGCCCAAAAACTAGATGAGAAAAATGATACTAATCTCATGTCTGTGCATAATGGAGCCAGAGCTAGCTCACAAAAGTTCTCAATATATGCAGGACAGAGCAGAGGACACATTTACTCTACACACTTAGCTAAACACAGACGCCGCATCAAGCTAAACAACTAAAGGCTAAAAGATGGAAATAACAGCTAGCATAGCTCTGTCTAAAATTAACACTATTAAGCTCATTACAGCTTCAAAAACTCTCTAATTAACATGCATTTTGTTTGTTTTACATCAGCCAGAGGCACTGACCCTGTAACTGTGACGTGAGGAATCCAGTGCTACACAGAAGTACTCTGCAGATGGATGCATTTGTTTTTTCCAGGAGCAGTTAAAGTCATATCAAGGCCAGATAATTCAACATTAAATCATGACTTTCTTCACTATGCACATGCAGTGGAGTGTAATGTTAATCAACAGGACACTCACATAACTCTCCCGAGTACTGTCCCTGTCCGTTGGCCCCCAGGAAGTCAGCGTGCTCCGAAGCCGTCCACTGCTGTGGCTGTCGTGGACCCTCGGTTTTGCGTGGCCCCGTCGAGCCCTTAGAGGAGGCTGTGCCAGAGGAGCTCTGACCGCCGGGGGAGGGGAAGGATGGTTTACTGTATGGCAGGCACCCCTCCTCTGCAACACAAAGAGGATTTGGAAGGCATTCTTTAAGTTTGACACAACATGTGACTTTTATTGTTGAGGTGAAACACATTTGACATCTGATGCATGCAGACAAAGAGCATTTAGAATCACCCCCTCCTCCTGACATCTGCAGAGTGGTCGTGCCAACAGGCGATGCCAGGGCGCACCACAGAGAGGAATCTCAGCCTCACACATGGCCCTGCAGCTCGCAGCCTTATGAGGGGGTAAATACAATAACATAGGGACCTCTGGCTGCTGTGCCCACCGACTGCTGCAGGGCAACACAACATTGACCCTCAGCAGCCTCCATCTTTGCGTGAAATCTCATCAAACTGCTCCCCACTGCTCAGCTAATGACTGTACTGGAGCCTGCCCCGACCTCGCAGGATTCTACTCTGAATCACTCAGCTTTCTGACACATGAGGGAATTCACCTATGGGTTTTTTTTTTTTGCAAATGGCTGATTGCGGCACCTGTCTTTGTCTCACAGTCTCCGATGAACTGTCTGACAAAGTCCTCGCATAAAGAGGGCTGATGCATACAAACAAATACACGCATGAGCACAGAGACACACAGATGGGGTGTGGAGTGGCTGCTGTTTGTGTGTGAAAAGAAAGCTGAAGCGATTAGAGTGCATTTCAGTTGCTGTGTCCGCCTGCTTTAGTTGGAGCCGAGCTGGCCAACTTTGGCAACAGTTATAGTGGCGTTGAGGAGGCGGGGAAGAGGAGGGGGGGCATTCTGGAAACCAGAGCAAGTGGCAGACAGTGCAATCTGTTCATGGGAGCTCAGTCTGATCGCAGAAGGAGAGCTAACTTCAACACAAGAACAAGAACTGAGAGAAAAATCCCACACTCTTAAATCACAGCAGCAGCAAAACTCCAGAGTCCTGCTTTAATTAAATTAATTACCTCTTAAATTAAACAAATCCTTTAAGTGGGAACAGGAAAGTTTCAACTTGTTGAAACAGTGAAACCTAAATGTTTTGACTGCTTTTTTAATGAGTAGTTGTATGTTAGCAAAACCATTTTATGGATTTTGTTGAGCTGTGTGGTCGAGCAGAACATTGGACGTTATTTTGGGAGCATTTCATTTTGAGAAGTAATTCATGTTTCTGTTGCCTGAAGCATCAGTGCAGTGCTCTTTAAAAGTTATTTGATTGGCTTCCCAGAACAGTTGTAAACATGCTGTTAGCCTGTTAGCACAGCTACAGTGATGGGGATGTCAGTCTTCAATACGTCTCTGCATGTGTCAATTCAATACTTGATTAAACCGGGTTGACAACAATTATGTGAGATGCCTAAAATTGATTAGGAACAAGTTTGGTCTTCTTCATCTGACTTTTGATCCCTTCACATGAATATTTTATTTCACTGTCATAGGTAACGACTTTCTGCTTTATTTGATAAATATGTTACATCTGCTGAAGACGAAAAGATTTTAAAGGTCATGTGAGAAACTTGTAGTTTGTGATGATTTTAGCGCTGCCTGTGAAAAAGCAGTACTTTAGATTTTGTCCCTTTATATGTGTAGGTCAGGCTTTTAAAAAAAATCAATCCACCCACTGTCTGTGAACTGTCCATTGTCTCACTCTTTGAAAAATGTTTAAAAAGAAAAGTATGCAGTATGCTGGTATTGACTTCATCTGACACCGAGCCCTCGACAGAGGTTTAAAGCATTCAAAATATCTACTGTGTATAGAAATAGTAAATCTTGATGCTGACGGTCTCATTTGCTTTTGTAGCTCATGGAGACATCAGTATGAATTTTAGTCTGTTTCAAAACCAACTAAAAATCCTCCATGAGCTTTAACTGAATGCTTTTTTGCTTACATGAACGTTAGGATGTAACATTGTAACAATTACAGCTTTAAAGGGCTGTTTTCCCTGAGTACGAGACTAAAGAAGGGTTTTGTCTTAGTCATACCTGTTTTGTGTCCCCTGCGTCCATCATCAGCTCGGTCCATGGAGCCCAGTCTGTCTTGAGCCTGGCGATGATGGTCCAGAGTCGTGCGCGTCTGTCTGTCCATGGAGTTCTTTATGTCATCAGACAGGACCCCTGAAATAGGCGGGCGCTCCAGAGATGAAGCCTTTCTATCTGTGGGGGGTGCCATGCTGCTTATGCTGCGGGCCCCCTGGATACGGCCCTGCCCCTGACAGGGAGGAGGCTCAGGAGGAGGAGGTAGGTCTGTATTATGATTCATATAAGCATAAGTCATAAGTCTTTCAATAAGAACAACAGATGTTTAAAACTTTATAAAAAAACGTCTTAAAACATGTTTCATTTGATGCCTCACCGTCTGCACCAGGATCTCTCCGGTGGGGTGCTGTGCCCTGGCTTCGGGGTTTGCGTGTGGGCCTGGTGGCCCTCTGGTGGCCCAGGCTGTGTGTGCCGACTGTGCTGCCATCTGTTGAGAATGGGCTGCTGGGCCGGGCCCTGTGGGACAAGCCTTTACCTGCAAGACGGAGACAAGAGCACATGCCAGCTGGTTAATAAAGGCACTGATGAGCCAATGCCAAGACAGTGGAGCTGAAACTGTCATCAAGGAAGGGAGAGGTTATCAATCAAGACCCCAAACCTATCAGATAAAACAAAGGTTTGCATTAAAAAAGAGGAAGCTTGAAAGAGTTGCAAGGATAAAATATCACCCAGTTAATAACAATAACCCTAAAAATTGAATTGCCCCCCGGGGATAAATAAAGTTTTTTGAATTGAATTGAATTGAAAAAGCCTGATACTATGAAAAGTCATAGTAGTTTAAGAGAAGCTTAGTAAAAGTCAAGGATAGAGAAGTCTGCAGTTCAGCCATTTAAACAGGTGCCATGCACAACCAGGGCACAGAATCCACAAGCAGCTGAGAGGAAATCAAGAGCCAACGTCAGCCAATCGATGGCAGGAGGAAGGTTCAAAGCAGAAAGGAACAAATGGTCTGCCACCAGTAAGAGTTCCAGTCCAGCAGAGAGGAGCTGATCTCCACACCAACCTCTCTTGCTGAGACTTGTGCCATCCAGGCGGTATCCCGCCTTGTCTGCCGCTGCCACCAGGGCTTGGGCAAAGCTGCAGTTAGTAAAGATGGAGCCATCGGACGAACTGCCCAAACTGGACCTGTGGCTGGAGAAATTACGGTCGTCCTCCGAGGCTGAGCCCCACCCATTCACCATGGACCCTGAGGAACACCACAGACTTCAGCAAATGTGCCTATGAGTGTGTTGGACTGCTTGTGTGAATGGATTCTTTCATACTTCTCAGCTCAGTGGCCATAACCTTTATAGAAATATGTTCTGACATTTGAAACATCTGTGCTGTGATTGAACATTCAGATGGATGAATGTATTGAGTGATCTTATAAAAAAGAGGTAATATTAGCGTCCTCGACTTTAATGATTTCTTGTTTGCTGCAGGGCATGTCTATTCTTGCAGCTGAGTGCTTCTGTGTAGTCATTCTGTTCTGGCCTGTCCTCTTTCATCCAGCACACACATGAAGAATATAGGATGCATACACACACACACACACACACACACACACACACACACACACACACACACACACACACACACACACACACACACACACACACACACACACAGGTGCACACACACACACACACACACACACACACACACACACACACACACACACGCACACACACACACAGGTGCACACACACACACACACACACACACACACACACACACACACACACACTGTAATGCACACAGTGTAATGCATACAGTGAAACAGCAGGACTGGCATCGACTGATTTGCTCGTCTTTTGACAAAGAACAATGAGCACACCTGTGCTGTGCAGACTTAGCTACAAAACTGCCTCAGGTGACACAGATGAAGCATGCACAAAGCAATGTACTGAATCCAACACCTGGCGGTATGTTCCTTTTTAAAAGTGCCATGCCATTCTTGTCTAAAAGATGCACAAACTTTAAGAAAAGAGAACTTTTATAAAAATAAGTCAAGTTCTTGTAGCTTCTATAGTTTTAGACACCTTGACTCAAATATCATACTTTAAAGATGAGTCATAATTGGGGGATGAAATCAGTCAGTAAAAGATAAAGAAGCTTTTGAAAGTACTGAATCTGCACATGTAAGATGTGGACATATATCACAAGACTTTTGGACGTATATTTGTGCTACTGTTAGTACTTCTTCATGCATAGATTTTTTTCTTTACATAAGCAGCTAGGCCAGCACATTAAATATAAAAGTATCAGTCTGCCAATAAAAATATGCCACTTTGGCAAGCAAAAACACAGCGAACAGTCGGCTAATGTGACAGCTTTCAGTGGGACGGGTTTGGCAGACTTTGCTCAAGTGGCACAAACCCAAGTGCTCCGCTCTCACACACACACGCGCGCGCGCGCGCGCGCGCGCACACACACACACACACACACACACACACACACACACACACACACACACACACACACACACACACACACACACACACACACACACACACACACACACACACACACACACACACACACACACACATACAGTGTCTCTCCCTCACACAGAACACAAGAAGAGTGATGTGATTGAACAGACTGCTGTAATGGAGAACTGGGGAGGTGTGAGAGTAAAGGTTGTAAAAGGAGCGATGGGGACAAAAAGTTCACAGCAGGATTTATTAAAAGGTCAGTGTGATACAAAAGGAACCATAAACCTTGGCAGGATGGTTGGCAGAGTTCAGAGATTCAAATCAACACAACTTCTCGATTTATTAGCTGTCAAAATAAGAGATTGTGGTGCTACTTCTCTTTGAAATATCACTTTACACATTTGAAATCTTTCTTTGAACTTGGAAATATGATAATGTACGGTTTAATAATCCTGAAACACTGAGAAACAGCCTTCAAAAAGCTTTCTAACCTCTCTTCACCTTTTGTCTCCAAAAGGTTGTTACTCAGTCACTGGTAGTGACTTCAGGGAATTGCACCTTTAACAGCCAAAGTTGCAACAGCTTTTCACTCGTATTGCAGTGAAATTCCCTCCGATTAATGGAAACTTCTGTAAAATATAAGCTTGCATACCCCTTACACAACCCCTTTTTACAGCGCTAACTGAAATCCAAGGCAGTAGCTACTCCGAGGCCTCCATCTCGCACAGCTATTTTCTTTGAAATTCTTTTCAGAGAGTTTTTCTCTAAAGAAAGAAAGACAGCAATTCCGCTGAGTCCAATCCTCCCACAAAGAATAGAGCAGATATTGAAGTATAGGCATGCCAGCCAAAGCAGTGAGGCTTCCAACTCCTCCGGCTCGGCGAAGGAACACTGCCTCAGCAAATCACATCACAGAATGACTTTTCACTTGCACTAACTGCCACTTTCTACTGCTGAACCTCTGGAGCACTTCTATTCTCTGACATAGCAGACCAATCAAAGTGTGATCATTGTAACATAATTTGATAAAAAATTCAATCAAGTTTTCTTTTTGCCCTAGAAATGGGGGCTTTTCTCTTGTAGCTCCAGACCCAGCTTTGCTGTCATTTTATCATGTCTTGAACCAGAGCAATGGTCCAAACCATATACTCTAAAAACCACTGGCTGACACCTCCCGAGCACCACGCACTGATAGAGCAAGGCCAGTAAACGGGAGCTGGTTTGGGGGCAGTAAAACCAGCCCAGGCCTCCCCTGCCACTAAAACTGATTTATACGCACGGAAACTCTAATCTGCATGTCGTTAAGATGGAAAATCATTTCCCCTGACGAGAAGGCGTCTCTACCTGCCGTCAAGAGACGTGACCTCGCTCCTCACAAACGTGGAAGGCTTTATGGGAGAGTAATCGCCCAGAACAGTCCAGCTTTCAGCTCACTGTAGGCATACCAGCCTCACAGCTACAGCATCTCAGATTTACACGACCTTTACCGCCTACACACAAAGCCAGGTAATACCTTTGTGTTCACTTCATCTCTCCGGCTCAAGCTACACATGGCTTTATACTACCAACTACAACATCAGGATTTACATTTATCCGTGAAAAAATGTGCTGTATTATCTCAGAGCATAGAATAACACATTGGGAAGCCAGGGCAGACAATCTGCTGGCGAAAAATGGTCCCTGAGGAGAAGGTGGCTCTTTTATTCTGGGGCATCAGTGAAAGTGTTTGATTTACTGGCCTTTGGTGTACCATTAAGAAAACAGACCTATTTCCATATTATTAAACAATGACAAATCTATCAAGCGAGGCTCGACCGGGATCTTGCTCCTACCCTCCCCTATTTGTATAGCCTCAAAATGGTGGCGGCAATAAATCTGAGCAGTTTCTCCTTTCCTCCCTCTCTTCCTTGTGCTCACCCTGGAGCTTAAACCGTGTCTGTGTTGTCAGCGGATGGGGTGTGAGGCAGACTTGCAGAGAGATAAGAAGAAATAGTGCTGTCTTCAGAGTAATACAGTGGAGGAGAGATGCAGTAGATTAGGGCCCAGTTGCTGCTTTATATTCCTCTAAATACATCAGCAGTAGCATGTGTCAGCGCTACCAAAACCACTGTTCCATCATCCCATGGAAAACTACTCTTTAAGGCTGCCTCTGACAGGAAGGACCAACAAACAGCACTCTCAACCCTCTTATTCTCATGCTCTCTCTGTTACATCAGATTCAGAGTATTTTTCTGCCTGCTCCTTGTTTCTTTTCACCCATAAATGTACCATTATGGAGTTTAGTTTTGAGTTATCACAGCCTTTTTAGGGAGACTTGAAAGTGTCATAGGGCTAAACTAAAAGCAATATATATTTGTAATCATCATAATAACCTGCTGATTATACTGCATGATATCCCAATGCCACACATCATTCAGACATCTCCCTCCAGTTTTGACTCCATAGTCTACAGATGGAGAGGGTGGCCTGGTCAGTGTGAGAGCAGCAGTCCACAGCCCAGCTCTGCAGCTGCAAAGACGTGCCCTTCATATGTCCCCTTGACAGACGGCTGTAAAAGTTTTCAGTGAGTTGTAAAAATGGAAATGGTGCCTCTGGTCTGGAATGGAATATGCCGCACGTGAAATTTATTTCAAATCTCCTCGGGAAGATATGGGCGGTGCTGGCTCCTGTGTGCGAGTAGAATCACAGTCGCTCTCCCATGCTCGCTCGCCATGCCTTTCTCTCTTCTTAATTTCCCTCTCACTATCCTGTTTAAAATTCATGGACTTTCTTATCTCTTTTTTTGGGGAAATTATAATTATAATTCCCCAGAGTCTGCCAAAAGTGCTTAAAAATTTTGATTGAGGGACAATCGGTAAGCGTGTTCACATAAAAAAACGTACGCAGAGAAGACTGATTAGGAACAGCAATCCATCTAACGTCGGACAAGATGTGACAACAATAGGAAATTAATGTTTCCCCACTCATAGTCATTTTGATCAAAAGAGAAAGTCCAAATACATTAGTGTCTAAAACAGTGAAATAGAATGCTATTAATGGTACAAATACTGTATGTAAATGGGAATTATACAAAACCAACAGGGATTTAGAATCAGATGTACCTGTTAAAGAGCTGTCCAGGTTGTCCATGCTAGACCCTGGTGTGTGCTCAATCCCACGGGGATGCCTGGCTCCATAGCCTTCATCCTCCTCCTCTTCCTCCTCCTCCTCCTCCTCATCCGGCAGGTCAGTCTCCAGGTCAGAAACCATTGTGCTGGACACGTAGCCCACTGGAGGAGCTGGAGCCTGGGGAGGAAGGGAGCCAACCTGCATGTGCCTGGGAATAGAAAGAGACAGCATGTTACTCAAATGAACATGTAAAATTTATCAAGAAATGTGAAAGAATAATGAATACAAAGAAAATTAAAGGAGTATTCAGTAGGCTTTGTTTTGCCACAGGATGGAGAAAACGTTGAATGTGTGTAGAGCTTTTTTTAGGCCTTTTAAAAGTAAACTGCTGAATAGCTTTGGAGAATTCTCCATAATTCTATGTTGCTCCTTGCATGCTAACACAATGACCTACTAATTGCTGCTGTAGTTGGTACAAAGGCACGCTCTCTAAGCCCGTCGACACATGGTTGTCACCTCAGTGGCAGCCCGCTTTGCTGACAGACGCGTTTGTTTGAGGAGTGCAATGTCTTTGACGCTTTTTGCAGTGGGAATTGGTTGTAATTACTGGCCCTCTGGTGTTGTCAGAGATGCTCTCTAACCAACATAGTCATTACTGGGTAACATGACATCTACTGCCTGACAAGGCTTCCCTGTTCCCCCCCACACATACACTTCACTATTATGAATGAATGCCAGTCTCTCATTCTTTCTGCGTTGCTGACAGAATGAAGCATGGACCTTCATCTGACTTGCATGAGAACAACAACAATGGAATGTGCCGTACGGGTGTGGAGGGGGGTAAATAACTGTGGGTAAGAAATTGTGTCTCTTAGAGGGAGCAAAGTACAGTAGTCAAAATTGGTAGCATGGGCCCATTAAAATGAAATGATTAATGGGTTTATCTCCACTGCACACACAGTTGACATGAAGAATGCTGCAGGACCAATGTAAACCCTGGGACCAATGCATGCAGAAAACAATATACAGTATGCATTTGTAAACGACAGCAATGCATATATTAGAGACAGACAGAGAGATAGAGATAGATGGAAAAAGGGATAATTAAAGAGAATGGATGGAGAGATAGATAGAAAAGTATCATATATAAATGTTAATATACTAAATAAAAATATGTTTAGATTCTGCAGTTTTTACCATGTCTGTTTTGCCATGTCCAGTTGGTATGCTCTGGTCAGTTCATCCAAATGAGACTGGAGCATGGGCTGCATTTCATCTCTGGGAGAAGGGGTAAGGGTGGCGGTGGACTGTTGTCCAAAGGAAACAGCAGCAGGGGAGGAGGCAACCCCTCGGATGGGTGGAGTGGGAACCCTCTCCTCCTCTTCCTCCAGCTCATCCTCCATACCTTGGTGAAGATAAGTCTGCACAGGCATGGGTGGGCCCCAACCATCACTCTCATACCTAGTGAAAGATGAGAAGCATTGTTATGCTTAAATCTAGGGCAACAACACACTTACAGTCATAATAGATAGATTTTTTAAAAACAGGGTATGAATATTAATGACTAAGAAAAATGGATGGATAGATACTTTATTGATCCTGAGGGAAATTCAAAAGCTTTGTGATATAACAATGAAAAACACTATAAAAGGAATTAACAATGAGGATAATAATATAAACACTAAGAATGAAAAACCCTACATACAAACACGAGGCTGTTTGACCTCGTCAAACTTTAGTAGGATTTATTAAACAACAGGTCTGAGAGGAGTTATGGAGGGAGTCAGGCTTCACTTCCTCATGGCTGTGCTTATACATCCTGAAATAATACTGGCCATAAAGAAAATGTTCATTAAAGAAATTTGTCAGTGCACACCCCATAGGACATAACTGTTTTAATCTGCTGCCATTAAGAGCCGCCTCAGATTTACAGTGCAGGAGACTCTTCATTTGCCAGATAGCCTATTAAAGCCGATGACTCTCGCAGATTGGAAATTGGAGTAAGAGGACGTAGCACCTACTGGACCAAGGAGAGAGACACACTCATACTTAACTAAGCTTCTGTTACTTTGTTACTTCTGATGAGTATGTTTGAGCCTCTGTTGGATTCACTTTGCTTAATTAAGTGTTAGTTGATAAAAAAAAGGGCATGTATAAGTGGAAATATACACTAAAGAAAATGTTGTAGACTCAGAGGTAGATCAAATTCTGCTGATATAAAACCCTGACTGTCTCTGAAACAATGCAATAATTTTTTTCCACTGTGAATATCAGCAAATAGATTAATCTGAAACCATCTGTGTTTCTATGAGCCAGTAGCAGCAGGGGATTGCTAGAATATTGTTGTTTTTTTCTTCTCCCTTTATTTTCCTCTCATAAAGTCATGCTGTAGATTGTAGGCAGGATCAGCAGATAGTTTGATCTGGAGCCATCTGTATGTGAGTCTTCATGTGGGAGTCTGTATATGGCAGTATGTGTGTGAGTATCTGGCTGCCTGTGGAGCCCATACACACACAGTGATCCTTCACTTTTCTCCAGATGTACAGTCGTACAGTAATTAGCTGCAGAGAAAACAGTTCTAAACCCTGTTATTACACAAAGCAATGTGTGGTGTTGGTTCTGTTGGCAAACACTGCCTTGTTTGTTCCAGCAAGAAAGACTCGACTGCTGAAATAGTCAGACCAGGAAACCAACGACTGCATGGTGGAGTCATTGTCACAAACAGTGAGAGCACTTTATGAATGATCGCTGTATTCCAACGCTTCACTGGTTGTGTTTAGTTTCTTTCTACTCCCTTTTTTCTCATCATGAGTTCATCTTTAAGTTCAGCAGCCCACAATATGACAATAATATTTAAGCTTTTTACCTCCATGAATTTCATCTTATACATCAATTACATTTAAACTCACCTTTAAAACAATACAAAGTCATAAAGGCTCAATGAAGTCTAAATAAAAGCTAAGTGTTGATGGCTTGGATAAGTAGACAGGTTTGGTTAGTGAATATAAAACAGAAGGTGCCAACAAAAGGAATTTACAAGTCAGTATTTCAGTGAGCCATATCAAATGTTTTCTTTAAAGATGGAGGTTGTTGATATAAGGTAAGTATCAATTAAAGAGAAATGATGAAAACATTGAATTGCTGTCTTTACCATTTTGTAAAAATAAATCCTACAGCATGAAATGTTTGATTTTCATATCTCTTAAGGGCAAATGATCTTCAAATAAGGTAATGCATCAGTGATGATTTAAATCCCTGGTAGACATACCCTGCTCCTTCATGAAGCTCATTGGGATAAAGGTCCATCTCAGTGCCAGGGAGGGGGTGAATAGGAGGAGGGGGCAGGGGTACATTGGCCCAGTTGGACCCATTAGCTTTACTGGGTTTAGAGCCAGCCTTGGTCTTCTTCTTTTTCCCTCCCTTTCCACCTTGAATGAAGAACAGAGACATTTAAGAGACACAGTCGTTGAAAATGAGATTATAAAAGAAAATCAATTAAAAACTAATAAACAAGTTGGATAGCATTTCAAATTATAGTAGCATCTGTTGCCAAGTGACAAATGTATCTTCTAGAGAAACTCAATTTAAACCACACACGCTCCTAAGATTACAGATCCATCCGGACTCAATTTCAACATGCCCTTGGAAAATCATACACAATTTCAAAGCCAACATTTCAATGGGCTCCTGCCTGTCAGTGCTTACATAGAAAAGCTCAAGGTTGCCTGATGAAAAGCATGCTCCCATTGATTAATTGCCTGAAAAGCCTCAAATCTCCATAGTAACAGGAGAGAACGGCGGTAAACGAGGCTGAGGCAGACCTTTGTGCTCCACCCATCCCTCAGTGTCCCCTTTAACACCAGGCTTTGGGCTCCACAATGAAATATCTCACTTCACAGCATCATCATAATGAATGGCTTGTGTAGTGTCAGTGTGTCCCTAATGGAATTTACTGAGAGTCTATTACTACTTTCATTTCTTTTATTACACCGGAGAGCCGCTAACCCCATCCATTTCCACTCATATCCCTCCAACACCAGATTCTCCTCCGACCAATCCATCTTTATAAATCTGCCAGCCAGGTCAATACTGGGTTTTATACGATTTGGTCACTTCGAAAGAAACAATTATTTCCTTTTAAACACATTTGACTTCAAGCCCAAATCTGTTTTAAGGCAAATAAAAAGCCACATGAATACAAAGACATGCAGATAGCAAATCAAATCTCAAACATTAAAAAGACTATTTGGTTCTGTGGTTTATAAGATGTTATCTTCATTTTCTTTGACTAAATTTCATCATGCATCATATTTTTTTATAAAGTGAAACGATGAGGAAAAAAAATCTTTGTATCTCATGTTTTTGAATGAATGCTGAAACATTTCTTACAAGATCCAGTAGCAATCCTAAAGAAACAAATGATTCAAACTGAACTTCACTTTTGCCTTGTCTTCCTTCATACTCTTACATTAGGGCTGCAATCACAGTCATTGTTTACCCCACAAATACATCATAATGTCAGCCAGCTTTGGTCTATAAAATCTGAAAACAAATGAAAAAGTAATCCTGTAAAAATGAAGAAATATTAATTACTAATTACAACTAATCAACTGATCAATACACGTCGTCAGGGCTGCATCACTTATTGAAAGAAAGAGTAAAAGCAGCTAAATATATGAGTTTGCTATATGTGCTTTCACAACTAATGGTTCAGCAAAGTACATGAAAATAATTAAAGACAACATTTATTTATCCAGAAGTATGAGACAAGGAACCCCTGTCTGACCAAACACACTGCCTCAGTACTGCCTCAGTGGTGCAATCATTTTTGAGTTTGTAAATAAAAATCTTTTTTCTAATGCTGCTCAGATTGGGCCAATATAAAAGGAAAAAAAGAGCACAAACTGTACCCATCTATAGATCCATTTGTGGCAGAGGGAATTTCTTCTCCACCAGTAAGAACCTTAAATCTCTATCATGGAAATAACCCAAACTGACGTCAGCAGCCACACAGACTAGTGAAAGACATCTTGGGGAAACTCTGTTGAACACATTTGTATCTGTCATCTGATGGTTAGTGTTTGCTGCCAAAGGCCTGTAATCACTTTTCCCCCTGCCACAAAAAAGCTGCCAACATTGCATCGTGTGCAACGTAAAATAACCCACTCTTAAGTAATCTAATAAACTGACTTTACTCACAGGCAGTAAAAAGTAGATCACTGCCATCATAAGGAACTTACAGACGGTCTTTTGTTCTATTGATTATCATGGAAGCCACAGGATGGAGAAATACAAAACTCTGAAATGAGTTTTGAAGTTATTTTAAGGCTTTTAGAATCAAGAAGAACAAAAATAACCTAACAATGAGAATGATAATGCTAGGGCAGACGATGAAACATTAGGCATGAGGAGATAGAAGGGGTGTCAGTAAAAGATTAATCAAGAATGGAAGTAATAAAAGAAACAACTGTAAGCCCAAGGCAGACGGCAGCACAGTGTAAGTATAGTCTGAATGTAATTGGGTTTCCTGATCGCACCTCTGGGCGACGCTCGACTTTTACCAATAAATGGGGAGCTGACGTGATTGTTCAATCATCCTTAGCCCTTCACACAAGACCAGCCATCAATATTGTAAATGAGCCTCTTCTAGGGAAGGATGGTCTGGCACTGAAGTTACAACAGCTTAGTCCAAATATGAAAAATACAGAGAGAGGCTGTGGCTAGGAGCTACACAGGAATTACACAGTGAAGCCATCTCCTGTGACAAAACTAGGACTCTCTTCAAAGGGGAACACATACTAAATATAGACTCAGCTCCGGGTATTTATACTCTAGGTTTGGGCGCTCCCAGCTTATAACTGCAGGGCTGCATAGCCTTGAGCTTACTTTGTTTTCATTGGATGCGTCAGTGCTGAGGGGGGAAGCCACAGAGCAGAGACTCTTAAAGGTCTATACAGCTGGATATAATCTTTGAGTGGGAGAATCATTTCAAAATGGATATCAAAATAACACAAAGTCGTGAATCACATTTTTTTTGTAAAAAAATATATAAACAGGTTACATAACAGGGTGAGATGCAACATAGGTGGAGAGTGCAGACAAGACACAGGTCACACACAAACATGGACTTCACATTATTGGGGACTTTGCAGCTTCCAAGAGTTTGAGAGGAGTGCAGGAGTCTGCAGGGTCTCAAACTGCCTCAGAAAACATCAGCTACCTATTCTCCTCTACACTACGAAAGCTTTTAATGAGCAGTTTCATGTCCCCAGTGGAGATCCATGCTGCCATGAAAGCTGCTCTATTTCTGTTCCTTTTCATCCCGCTCTCCTCCTTCAGACCTGACATTCATTATTCCTTCCATCTCCTTAGAGGCAGAACAAGGCCCTGTAACTTCAACTCTTCCCCCCTTCAAACACCAAATTTACTTTGGTTGAAGTCTGATAAAACCTTCGCTTGTGCTGTTTCAGATCCATCCCTGTTTTAAGGTGTAGAATACAGTGTACATCATAACTAGAATATGTACAGTTTATAGACAGACACTGCTTTTATTATTCATCTCATGATCAAAATAGCAACAGGTGTAATAAACATCACACATTCTGTAAGTAAATGATTAAAGTTAATAATGTTATAGCACAGTTTTAACAGATTCCCACTAACTGTCTCTTTAATACTTATTTAGATCTTTTGCTAGCCTAATACTAAGATGCAGTAAAAAGGCAAAGTCACTAGTGTCTGTTAAATATGAAGCTACAGCCAGCAACCAGTTGACTTAGCTTAGCATGAAGGCTAGAAGCTGGAAGACATAACTAGCCGGCTCTTTCAAAATGTGATCAAGTCCACCAACCACACCTCTGAAGCTCAGTCACTTATAAATGACTTCTTGTTTGTTGAATCTGCTCAGAAATTGAGGTTTAGAGGGGACACATTATGATGTCACAAGGAAGGTTCAGTGTTAGTCTGGCAGATTATACCTGTGGGCAAAGCAAAGCTAAATGTTTCCCAATTCTACAAGTCTTTATCCTATGCTAAGCTAACAGACTGCTTGAATGCCGTATTTGATGTTTTTTAGGGAATATTTGTGGGCTTTTTATGCCTTTATTTAGAGATGGGACAGTGGATAGAGGTAGTAATTGGGGGGAGAGAGAGAGAGAGTGGGGAATGACATGCGGGAAAGGAGCCACAGGTCAGATCCAAAGCTGGGTCGCCCTAGGACTATAGCCTCCATACATGGGGCGAGCGCACTAACCACTAGGCTACCGGCGCCCCTGGATGTCACTTTTTAACCGCACAGAGGAGAGATTGGTGTCGATCTTTTTGTCAACTTTTTACAAGAATGTGAAGAAGGGTATTTCCCAAATGTTAAGATATTCCTTCAAAGCATATTTCTTAACATTTTCAAGAGGATACACTGTTAAGCTAATATTTGTTTTCTTCATCTCATGAAACTACAGCATAAAATAGCATGTTTAGGCCCAGGCGGAGCCCTGAGTAACCTGCGTGTCTATGGGAAGAATCTGCCTGAAAGGCATGGTCAATTCCCATCCTTCTCTCCAGCCTGCTGTGTGCCAGAGCATTGAATTAGAGACCAGTTAAGGCAGTGGATTGTAACTAGATAAAAGAGAAGAGTGCAAAAGAGGAATGCAGAGGGCTTCCTTGGCGTCCTATAAATGACATTGTAATTCTCTGAACATGGGTTTTAGTGTAGTCAGCCACCATTAGGCGAAGAGGGAAGAAGGGAGGTATTTTTGCCACTTTACCCAGCCAAGCATCTCTAATGGTGAGTGTGTGTGTGTTTGTGTGTGTGTATGTAGTCCACTCTGTCTGAAAGACTCCCTCTGCCCCTACTCCCGTCTGCTCACTCATACAGAGAGAGACAAAGCCTGCACAGTGATGGCAGCAAACCAGTGTTAGCACTTGCAGCTATACTCTGTTAGGAGATGATCAGCACTATTCTTTCTCTCTGATTTAAATGTTCCCTTTTCTTTATGCTCCAATAAGCTGTCAACTCCTATCTTTTATCCCATAACGGCTATTGTACACAGTACCCTGTATAACTAAAGAAATTACTTGAAAGCATACACATGTAATGAACTGTAAGAAGCGAAGGCTGAGTGAGAAAAGCATCTTTGGTGACTGAGAGGGACTGTGTTTATAAAATTCCTCTTAGATGTCAGGTTAGCACATGCAAATAACAGATCAAAAGCGCAATTAGGACATCAGTCAATCATAAAGTCAAGCGGCAGAACCCCCGAGAGTGTCCCAGTCTGATTTGTAAGATCCTCTGCTGCGTAAACCAACCTGAGAGACTGCCGCTTCGCTCTGAGCTGTTGTGAGAGCTGGTGGTGCTGAAATCTTGTGATTGGTTGTGTGGGATTCTATTAGACAATCCATCGGCCAATCGGTAGTCAGGAATGAAAAGGAGGGCTACAGTGGGGGTTAAAGGGCAAAAATCACAGTGGCATCAGGTGACTGGCAGTTAGCACAAGCACATGCAAACATGCAGTTAGAGCATAAAGCAAGCAGGAAATATTCAGGGTTCAAACATTCAACAAGGTGCACTTGGGTAACTTCTCTTTGACCTTTTTTATAATTTGATGCACGAGACAAAACAGTCGTTAGAAACGTCTGCTTTGTTGTCGATTTAAAAATAATAATGCTACCATCAGCAACACTTTATTTTCATGAAATTGAAGATTTGATTCTATATTGTTTACCCTTTCGAGCTTTTCAACTTTTTTAGAAATAATGCCAGGGAACATAAGAAGAGGTTTTTCTTTTAAAGAGCAAATGCACATCAGAGACTACGCAAAATCTATTACGAATTTGTTTAAGACTGTTGGAAAATAAGATCAATATATCATAAAAACACAGCCAAAGAACATTTACTACACCTTAAGTATGAAACTCCTCTTACTTCTGATAAATCCTGCGTCAAATCCACGGTAATTCATTTGGATTATTTTCTTTAATTTTAGTCAAGCTAAAAAGGATTAGCAATGACTCTGAAACTGAAGGAGGAGTGATGCAGATACAGAAACCCAGCAAGAAATAGATGAAACTGAACCCCTGATTCATTCATGATGTGTTTATTCAACCTTGGAGAGTAACCAAGATGAGGTCATCTGGGGGGTGAAATTACTCTTTTTAAGACAACTCCCCCAAACCACAGCAGGTTTGGAAAGGCTACAGAGACCTTTGATGGAAAAGTTTAAATTCAAAATAAAGGTCTTTTTATAACTGTAAATGTGTGGCTTGTGATCTACTTTGTCTTTGATGTTGCAGGATGAGGATTATCTTTTGGGGACTCGATTATACATACATAAAAAACATTTGATGGACCTCACACAGAAGGGCAACCGGTGCCTACAAATTGCCTTAAGAACATTTACTTTTATGTCTGACTTACTGTTGTTGCAGGAGTTCTTGTCGGGCAGGGAGTAGCCCAAGCTGGCCATCTCCTGCTTGGCCTGGAGTGAGGCCTTCCACTGAGCCTCGGGCAGGTCCACAGCCAGCTCGTGGATACTGCTGGAGTGGAGAATCTGGGTGGTTGCGTAGGGAGTGGCTTGGGATGTCTGACCAGGGCTGTTGTAGTTGGCTTTGGTGGTGAAGTCTATGCTGCTGTAGATGGCTCCATCAGATAGCATGGTGCCTGTTTTATCCCCTTGACCAGAGGGGAGATCTGGAAAAGGGGGAGGGAGGAGGGTGGTTAGAGGGCATGTGTCTTCTAAAATACATGTTTAGCTCTTTTGTAACTGGAGCAATTAAATACCACTTGTGGTTTGGTTTTGATGCAGACAAGAGGACTATCCTTCTTGGTTTTGGTCATTTCAGTATAGTTCAGAGCTTATACAACTGCACTTAACAGGCTCATCCCATTAAAAAAAAGCACCCCAGTTATCATATATAGCTTCTCTTGAAGACGTGTGAATATCTCAGTCTCCTCCCTCCTCTGTTTGTATACATGAGAAATAATACTGTTGCTCCACTTGTGTGTTTGTTGGAGGAGGAGGGGAGGGAGAGAGAGAGCCAGGGAAAGAGCAAGCAGACTCCCTCTGCAGTGCATGGCTTGCATGCCCAGTGAAGGGTAGATGATGTAGAGCCGTGGCGGAAGTGTCCGCATCTGCGCCAGTCAAGCTGCGCCTGTCCTTCACGACTGGCTGCTCAGGACCATCCTTTCAAAAACCCATCCACCCCCTGCTCCTCTGCCTCCTCTGCCCGTCTTGTCTCACATTCTCTTGCTGTGAGGTATGGGCTATGACAACAGGCTGGACTATTTGCCATTACTCAGACTGGTGACAGCAGAGGCCCTGCTGTTAATGTTCTAGCTGTCCTCAGATGTGATATATAAATATATACCCAAACACACGTGTGATATGCATATATGTAAACATCATGCATGCATAAATAAACATGATGAACAACAGGAGATGTTGAAGAACAGAGAGGAACGCAGGCCATCATCTTTCATCTTTATTGTCTCTTTACCAAAGCCTAAAGGACAGCATTAGGGCACTCACCTCCTCGGCTAAAGTTACTCAGGTCATTTGGTCCCCCGGAACTGCTGTTGACAGGCAGGCTGGTGGCCGGCCAAGAGTCCGCTAACCAGGGGTAACCTGGGTCACTGGCATTAAGCAGGCCCGGCCGGCTAGGCAGACACACAGGATGAAAAGCTACATTCAACATAGGCTGTGAAATTACATTATTATCAGAGCTTTATGTGAAAAACATTTCCAATTACTTAGTATGCATAGTCTTATCCACATTATGTTGGATTTAGAAATGATGAATAAAAACATGACAGTAATCAGCAGTGAGACAATGGAAGGACAAAAAAATCAAACAAATGTTTAAATGTAAGAATGTGCACTAGAATGTGTGTTTGTGTGAGATAAGGCTGCTTTAAGCAACAGACGCTAATGAAAGCATTCAGAGATAGGGAGAAATACTGTACGGATACATTTCTTCTCCTGCAAAGTTGAAATTCCTTCAGGCAAATGCAGCCCTTTATCTCTCTGTTCCTCCTGCTGTGTCTTTGTCACATTCCCTGAGTTATTAATGCAAAATCACACTTTGCAGACACTAATGCATGCATTTGCTCTCTGCACACATGTACAGCATTACACAAGGACACCCACATGTGCATGTTTCCTTATCCATTAATTTCCTGTGCATTCTGCTGTGTTTTCCCATCAACCCCTTGTGGTGATGTCCAGACAATCTAAATCTTATCTGATGAGACGTCAAACCTCGGCCACAGACCCAACATGTTGCCCCGACCCACTTGTGGGATGCCTGTACAGTATGTGGGAGAGGGCAGCTCCATTTAACAGGTGTTGTGTCCCTCCTGAGAGGGTGAGACCCATAAAAAGCAGCCATTAAGACTTTAACCTGCCATGGGTGACTGCTGGGAGGCCATTAGGGCCACTTTGCTGTACAATCACGTCTCAGGCTCGTTACCATGGGTAACACAGATGGAGTTAAATGAGAATGAGATGGAGCTAAATGCCTTTTTATATGTGTCACTTTGTTGACACATCACACTGACTTTACATTCAAATAGATACAAAAATATGATTTTCAATCAAATCTAAGAATGTACAATAAACAGGAAACGTCAGCAGAGGTAGGATAAAAAATGTACACATTTTAAGCATAAAAAACCCTGTCAAGTTAAATGTGTACAGTGCCTTCGGAAAAGTTCCCCTAAAAAATCAGTCCCTGCTACTGGAAGTCAAACACCACATGTGATGAAGGGGATGGCATCCTCAGAAAAACAGAACACCCTGCTGTCAATACCAGGCAGAGCTAAATGTAGCTGCAGATACACATGTGCATCCTGAGAAGCTGCAGAACTCAGTAGTAAGCAGCCAGGCTGTGTCTTAGCTCCAGTGGTGTGTCGTGTTGGCTTTGAGGCACCGGGTAAGAGTCAAGCCCTGAGGACAAGGACAGGTAATGGGTGTGTTGCAGTCAGCCTCTCGCTCAGCCACAGGTTCTAATGAGAAGAGCTGGGGGGGGGCGGTGTATATGAACTGCAGCCCTGGCAAGCTTAGAGCCCTCGCTGTGGTTCCTGAATGCCAAAACAGGCCCTCGGGGGAGACAAGTCATTCAAATTGATGGCTGTGCATCAGACAGATGCACTTTTATAGGGTAATACATCTCTCCCTGTCCTTCCTACCTCTGTTTGTTGCTGCCATGTTCCCCAACTGCCATCATGCTCTCTCATCATACCATATTTCACTGTTTTCCCTTATTTATCCATCCTACACCTTTGCCTCATTTTTCTATCCATCCTCTCTACCTCTAGTTGTAAGGTATCTACCAAGTAAAAAAAAAAATATAGTGATAAACCACGCCTTTGTCTCACTTATCCTGTGGGCACCACCGAGTCCTCACCAAGCCCACTAAAGAAAGAACATTTGAAGACATGAAGCTGACAGTGGCTGCATTGTCCTTGTATTTATCACACAGTTTTCGTGGTTAGGATAATTAGAATAAGACTGATTCCTATATTGGATATTTGTTCCAACTAAGTACATATATGTGTGTAGCTGTATGTGTTAGAGTGTGTGTCAAATGGTTTAGTAATGGGTAGCAGTTGAAGGGATGGACACCAGGTCATACATCTAATAAAAAGTCAACACATAACTTTTAATCCCTGGCCATCCTAGGATGGATGGCAACCTTGGCAGATAGAATTTGATTTGGAGCGTTTCCTCTCCCTGTTAGGCACTTCAGTTACTTGTGATGGGTAGGAAACCATAAATACTGCCCAAGATGCCTGACACTGAGCCTCCTATAAATAAGCCCAGTGAGAGATATTAATTCCAGAGCAACTTTATAAATCAGGAGTTTATGGTCCTACATACCAGTGAATAGAACTTGGATACATCTAGACATTAGCTAACACTCAAGCATTGGGAAACAGATTACTTTCTAGATCAACTCTCAGGCAACATACAATCATTAAGCATTCAGATCCAGGTACCTAAAGGAATCTCCATAGCAACAGTGTCACTGAAACCTGTTCACTGCCATGCTCTGCCCATGCTTCCCGCCAATAGGAGAGAATCTGCTTTGCTAAAATATTGATCAGTGCCAGGATAGGAAGTTATTACTACCTCCTAATTACCATCTCCCTATTGGCAGGGGGATAAGGAATGAGCCCTTATCGGCTTTTATCAATTTCAATTGAGCAGCCAAGTCAAGTCGTGCAGGTCTACCAATCTGCAGCCTATTCATCTTCCATGAATCATTTATTTTGTGATCGATTAAGTGTAATTGTTCAGTCAGGGCAATTTGGTAGGAGCCAATGAGAAACTAGAAACAGACGCGGCTTCATTTGCTATTGTCTAATTAATGCAATAAACATCTCATGTAACAAATGAACACATTTTCCTCTGATACCCTGCTGCACATTTCCACTTTCAGGGCAGATGGGCAAGTTGCAACATCTGGGATTTGATGGCACCAAAGTGACTAACAGATCAGAGGCTCTGGTTGGAATATGAGTTCCAGACTGCATCCTTTTTCAGTGTTGGGGAAATTGTGGCAGTCGCTACTACTGACTAAAGATATGACAAATATAGAGCACCAAAAATACAGACATTTCAAATCCCATTCGCTGGAGTGAGAATCCGAACCACTTATGTGGAAAATTGAAGGAAAAACACTACAGCAGAAAGTAGATGAGAAAAGGCTTGGCAAGTGGCGTGGCTAATTCATTGAGAGCGTGCTGGAAGCTCACAGAACAATATAGGCAAATTCTCTGTTCTGGCATTCAGTCATACCCACACAGTAAGGAAGGGGGGGAAAGCATAAATAAAAAAGCTGCAACCAGACCACAGAACAGACACATTCCCAAAAGCCCAGAGACACACAGGGTCAGATTCAGTTGGCAATCTCTCGCTGAGTGTTTGAGCTCTGGAGGCTTTACCTAGTCAGGTGTGATAAGCAGTCGGTAGACAGAAGCCCAGAATTCTCAAGGGACTTTCTTGAATACCCACAAAGGCTCAGTAACTGGTGTCATTGAGATGTGCCCTATTCTCTGCAGCCCCTCTCGCTGTCACCAACACACACTGACACAGAGCAGGCTGTATGGGGGTGCAAGTGGGGTACCTCCACACACATCTATCCCCTGGGTAATTATTTTTACATTATTACATGTGCTCAGATCCCAGCCGCCCACGCAAGGTGACAGGCAAATTTATCACTCCGAAGGGATCCTGGGTTGCCTGTAGCCAGCAGCAGAAGATAAATGACAAAATAAAAGCACTCTCTGCTTAAATTGTTTCTGTTAATTCTGTTGAGGAGATTTACGAGTTCATCTATCGATGCATGAACAGAGATGTGGAAGAAATGTGTATTTGCACTCCAGTTTGCATGGCAGGCACACAAACATATATTGTTTATCTACTGTATCTATCAGTGATTTATCAGGGTTATAATCAAATGCATCTCGCTGGAGACTTATTGCTTGACTCAGGAGGAAAGGTTGTGTTGAAATGTGTAAAGCTCAAGTCACAGAGGATGAAATCATAAAGATTGAAGTTTTGTATTTGCTTAGGTTATTGAAGTCAATAAATGATGGCTGTTGGGTTGTTGTTGGTGGGAAACTCACCTTCCATTGCTCATCAGACCACCGTCGACCCTCTGGAATGTCACTAAAGTCAGAAAAGAAAGAGAGAAGAAAGGGACAAAGCCAGATCTTAAGTTTTATTAACAGTATACATAGCAAACAAACAGGATTTTTTCCCCCACAGTTAATAAAGGATTCATTGTCTTTTCAATACTGTCCAGTTTGCCCTTGTGCTGCAATGCTATATTTTCATCTGTTCTCTTTTTCTCACACACTAGACAGTGGATGGAAAAACGAAGGGATGCAGATGTCCCCACTGCGTCCAATGCCTTTGATGAAAATTAAAAAAAGAAGTGCAACGATGAGGATTAGATATTGCTCGGCTTTGCATAAGTGGAGACGTCATGTGTTCCTCAAGGACAAGATGCCTTATGAGAGGCAAAACTCATTTCATCGTTCTTATTTTGCAGCAGAGTTATTATCAGATTTGTGATTAAATCTCAGCCCAAAAATGATTAGAAAAGGCAGAGGGCTCATTAATCACGTGGAGTTCTCTATCTGCAAGCGTTGAGGCTGAGTTACTGATCCTTCAGCAAGCAAGGCTCCCCAGAAGCCATACATGTGGCCTGTTCCATTACAGTGATCTATAGATAACAAGGGCCGCTCTTTGTCAGTGGCTAGTAAAACTCTGTGGCTCACAGAGAGAGACGGCTGTGAAGGATCCATTTCATCTCTGCTCAGTGACCATGATGACAAAGCAGCATCGAGACTTCTAAGCATGTAAGATCTTCAATGGATCACACAGGAAACACAGAAAAGCGTCAAGTTTTGGAAATCACCTCATGCCGATGAGAGGAAAAAAGAGAGGAGGGGAAAAAAAGAGAGCTGGTTTACCCGAGAGAGAGAAGGAGAGCTGTTAGTAATTTGGCTCATTTGTTCCACAGATGGAGATTAAAGAGAGGAGGAGGCTGAACATTCCTCCTCTCTTTTCTGTTTCATTCAGGTTGATTCCACAACAAGCCCAGGCATGGACCAGAGAGGGGGCTTTTCTGTGGCTGATGTAGTAACGCACATGACAGGGAGAGGAAAACTCCCACAATAGATTACAAAGGATGCTAACAGGACATTTTAATGCATCATCAACATTACCTAAGCATGCTTAATCCAATTTTCTCTCTTGGGAAAATATTGTAGGATTTTAACAAGAGAAACACCGTTTGAATTTGTCTGGGGTTGCTTGTCAGAACAGTTTGTAGTTTATTTGCAGCATTAAGTAACTGAAATGCAGCAAATGGAATTCTTACTGCTAAAAAAAGTTTGAGATAAAACCAACATTGCAGGTCTGTCTGAATTATATATGGCTTTGAGACAGTTTGAGACAGAGTTGGTATTCATTTTTTTGAGGAAAAGCTAAAGCTGATTCTCTTTGTTCCACCAGCAACAAACTTGCATTAGAGTATTTTCTGTCGTTTGAGGGAGACGACTGACGGTAGGAGGAGGTGGAGGCGAGGGGAGGCTGTGCAGCGGGAAGGCCTCTGAAGTCCCTATCTGTGCTCAGGCACATTTCTGGGTTGCTGTGGAATACTTTCATGTTAGCCAGAGTGACACGGCGGCATTGCTGTGCTTCTCGCCTCCGTCTTCCAGATAAGCACTTTCTCCAATATGAATACAGATTAATCCCTTTTAATAAGCATTAAGGGGGGGTGGACGTAATCAGCATATAAAAATTCCATCAAATCTCTTTCCTGCTGGCCGTGTGCCTCAACAGTGTGGTGATTTACCTCTCCTGCCCTGACAGCTTTAGGGGGCTGAGATAGGACACTCTCGATACATCAACTAATTGTCAATACAGGGAAGAGCAGCGCTGTAGGACTCTTCAGACACACTCTGGCTCATGTTCTAAATATCACCTCACTCTAATGTTATAATCTCTCCTACACTTGACCTTATTTTGTGTTTGCCCCTTAAAACTTTAGTGAGATAACATTTGTCCTTTCTGGCTTCTCTGAAGTGTAATTCATATTTTGAAGCTGATGTTCCATTAAGATATTAGTGTTTCCTACTTCCTGTTGATCCAAAAAGGACAGTGTAAATTGGATTTTTGGCTGAAGATCCAGAGGGAGGACATAGCTACATGTATATTTCACCAAAACATGTTTCTGTTTAAGTTTGTCAGTAAACTCAGGAAACAGAGAAAAGGGCAGTTTGCAGACCCCTTAGTTATTGTAACACATCTTTCAGATAAAAAGATCCTGGACCCTGTAGAGGCTTCACAGTGTGACTTGTAACATTTTAATCTAAAAGGCCTTTGTAACTTTTTACCCCAGTGTCTTTGAGATGCTACTCTCCATTGAGTCCACTCGAGCACCAGAGTGTAAGACACACTGTAACAGTTCCTCTAAAGTTTTCTTATAAAGAATCATAGCATGGCTAGTTAAATATATTCACAGTAGTGGAGGATATTGTCACAATAAAAAAACACATAACCTAAATTGAAGAAAAAGGGGAAAGAGTTCATCAAACAGCTGCCTTAAAGACACCTACGGAGAACAAACAGGGACAATACGACAGGATCTGAGACTTAAAAAGACAAAAAAAAGAATGAGATCATTAGAGGAAGAGGTGAGAGGACAAGCTTACCCTCTACCACTGCCACCAAAGAAAGATACACGAGACAGGATGAAACTACATTCAAACCAGGAGCCACAACAAACATACACAGAAATACAACACAAAATGTAAAGGAAGCTGCAGGTTTGGCAGGAATAAGGCCTTAAGTTTGCAGGGCTCTGGTCATGGCCAATAGCGAATCCAAATTTTTTCAGTGGTTTATCGGTTATGTTGGCGTTATGGCTACGAAGTTAAGATCAGTATAAGCCATGACCATAAGTCTGACAGTCCAAGCATATATACTGTTAGCGGGCAGGAGATGAATCTGCGTAGAGGTGGAGTGAGGAGACAGGACAAATGAACAGTACCTGCAGGGGTGAAGGTGAAGGACTGAACTGCAAAACAAGAAGACAGAGAAGTTGTGCGTTAAAAGCCTGCAGAGATAAGCGGTGCTTTAGGGGTGTCTGCACACTGGGCACGTTGTTGAGCAAAGAGGTGGTGAGGGTCATTACATGTATGACCTCATCGTCACCCAGCGTGCAGAGCTTCAGCCAAGAAAAGCAGCCGGCTCAGAGGCCACAGAGGTGTAGAAATGGTGGCAAAACAACAAAGAAAACACACAAACACATAAATGTCACAAACAGAAATGAAGAGCAAATTATTCAAACCAGAAGAGCAAAATACGGCGCATGCTCTTTTGTGCAAAAGTGCTTAAAATAACAAGTAAGCAAATGCTACATGACTTTGTTTCACTTAAATTCTGCTTTTTAATAAGGCAAAAAACTAATTTAAGAATTGTGTGTAGCACTGACTGCAGTGCTAATGTGTGTCCGCTCATTACCATTTTCTGCTCTCTAATTAAATCCTGTACACTTGGCGGTGTATGTGGACTTGGTGGTTGCTCGTATCGACCAGGGGGTCACTTCGTAAGATGTTAGGGTCAGTGTGTGGGAGGGGAGCTGGACCAACTCCAGCCTCAGTGACCAGAAGAGAGTCCAGCCTGCCCACTCAGCTCAGCCCACCCTGGGCTATCAACCAACACTGTGGGTGGATTTGTCAAAAAGTGTAGCCTTCTGAAAATGAGTCACACTGACATCTGTCTGCCTGTTGAGCTTTAACACCACAGCCACCTTAACCAACTGCTAGCAGCTTCAAAACTGAAACTAAAAATAATGTACTGATTGAGAATAAAGTATGATAATTCAGTTGAGAAATGATCTTTCTTTGGCTAGGAAAAAAATTGAATTTCCATTGTTTTCTAAGGCACCATAGCAGAATGTCAAAGTAAATTTGCATTAGTGACTAAGAGACTTTGCTCAGGCTAACCTGCGTAGTTGCTCAGACCCTTTCTCTTCTTTCTTCTCCAGTACAGCCAGATGCTGAAGCCCATGAGGATGACCCAGCAGGCCCCACCAATACCGGCAATAAAAGCAGGCTGTTTCACCACATCAGTAATCTGCTCTGTGATGCTGTTGTTCCGGTTCCCATGTATAATCACGTCCCGGAACTCTTTACCTGAAGGCACAGGGATAAACAGGCAACATTAGTGTGATGCTGGTGGATACTTGCTGGAGAGAAACAATGAAATAACAACATAGTTATGGTCGATATGCTGCTTCAAGGTGAAAGCTATCACAGGTGCCTGTGAAATAAGGGCTTGAGAATGTCCCACTTTTTCATTGTGAAGAAATAACACCTACAGACACATCAAGTAAGGGGTTAGTGCTAGATTAAGCTCAGAGAAGGAAGATATGATGAATTTCAGCTGAGATATTGACCAAGGGAGCAGGACATAGATCCAAAGGATGTGCAGTGAAACATAATGTACAGACTGAAAAAGGACAAAGCCTAAAAGCTTATAACAAACCCCCCAGGTGAGCAGGTTGTTTGCTTAGCTCAGGTCCTAATTCACTCTGTTGCCGATAAAACACACCATGTGAAATGAGAGGAGAGGATACCGGTCTGTATTGATCTCCAATGGCAGCTCACCCTGCCTGCTCTACTTGACACTATTTCATGGAGCGTGATAAGACTCAAAGCACAAGCAACTGTTCCCACAAGCTGACAGGAACAAATACACACTCATAAAGATAAACACACGCATATTATATGGGTTGTGTATGCATGCAATATTACACATATGCTCTGAATTTCTTTTTATGACTGTGTTACCACAAAAACTACACACCCATTTCCACATCCACAGACAAGCAAACACACAACATATTATATCAGCAAGCTCGGGGCTCTGCTCTCGGAGATGGATTATGTGAGTGACACTGGGGAAATAAGAACATGCTACAGGCCAAGCCATCAGTTATGGGTCAAATCAGGCACAATCTGCCCCAGCTCCACATAAATCACATGTGGTCAGGACACATATCAAAAAAGGAGTATTTTAACCACATTATTCATTTTGCACTTCCTAGTCTTCAATGGAAACACTGGCACATTTTTTCTTTGGCCTCAATCATCCACTAACACTGAAATACAAACACTGATGTCAACACCTGGAAGAAGTGAAACTCGATGTTAAAAAGTTTGGCGTGTTTTTATCAATGAAACTCACCGATGATAATAGACTGAGGTTCACTCTTGACTCCAACCCCAGCACTTGTGCTTGCAGCCACCTCCACCCGGTACACCACGCCCACCTGCAGCCCGCCCACCACCACTGAACGTATGGCTGCATCCACTGTCTTATTTACATGGAAACGTGTCTCATTCCCCAGACACCAGATCTAAAGCAGAGAAGGAGAAAAACCGAGAGGGGATTCATTCCATTTGACTTAGTGTAAGTTAGATGAGAATCCTGGTTGAGGAGTGCTTGCTGTGACAAACCTTGTACTCCTGGATAATGCCGTTCTGGTGGTCTGGTGGAGGAGGGTCCCAGGAAATGCTAATTGAAGTGCTGTTCTGGTTTCCCACAGTCAGGACTGTTACCTGCTGAGGAGGGGCACTTGGAGCTGAAAAAGAAGGCACACAAAACTGGTCAACAATTACATTTACTTTCCATGCAGCAGAGTAGTTTAACACTTAGAGACAAGAATACCTGCCTTGCAGCGTTTTACAACTGAATGTGTTTGAACTAATCTGCACGCACAAATGCACATACACAAAACAGACCCATACTTTTTCAAAGAATGTTATTCTTCAGGGATAGCAAAGATGGCTGAGGGCTGTCAAAATGTCTCATTAGAAGGGGGATTTACATGAAGACCAAGACAGGTCTGACATGGCTATAACCTGTCTTTAGAGCTTCGCTATGATTTAATATCTCATCCTCTGCTACAGCCTGGTGGATTTGCTCAGAGAATACTGGTATTGATTTGTGGAATGAGGCCTGGCACAGTAAGGAAAGGGCTCTCAGTCAAACTAAGACTCCCTCACTGGCCGAGCCAGGGTGGCATGAGGGTCAACAAGCTTATAGGATGAGTCGCAGACGAAAAGGAAATATGAAAAAACATACATTTACTGTAAGAGGAAGGAAACAAAGTCTGAGTCAACATATTGACTGATTTCAACGATCAGCCAGATGAAACTAAAGCCAGTCGGTAAGGATCAGAAAGAAGCTTCAGAGTAAGGCACAACTAAATGAATCGGCTCCATCCACAGGCAGACAGATAGTGGATAGAAACAAGACAAGTCCAAGCTTTCATACACCTCACTATGTTGTTATTCTGATGGCAACAATATTCTGACCCCACAAGGGGTAACCGAGGAAAAATAAATAACATTTGGCCCAACTGGAAATAACGTTTTAAAAATAATGTTTTCTCATTTCCGCAGTGGCTGGCAGGGGAGCGGCACCACAGCAGAATACTGACAGGTCAATTACTCCTGTGCTGCCTCTCCCTCACCTCGCCGCCATCCAAAATGGCACGTGTCACCCTGTAAATCTGTGCTCATCCCTCAGCGCGATTGGCCACACCGGCCCCCAGAGAGCCAGGAGGCCCTGGCATGGTGAAAGATGAATGGGTCCAATGATGAACCCAACACCTTGGCCAGATTAGAAACAATCTACCAAGGTAGCATCTGATCAACCATCATGCTAGAGGCTCTCCAACAGTGCATTACATCCAGGTGACAAAGTGCCGGAATGGTGCGTGGCAGCCATCAGAGGCAATGTCGTTCAAAGTTAATGTTATGAATGATTTAGCAGCTTATTATCATGCATATTTGGACTAAACAATTCAGATTTTTCATTAGAGGCCTGGGAGGCTGTACTAATAGAGCCATTAGCAGAATGATGTATGGCAGGCAGAAATGTGACCCCCTGTCTCTCATGCACGCATAGCGCTGTGCTACACGGTGAAGGAATACAAACATGTCATATCCACACACAAAGGAAGCCAATAACCAACACAAAGCAGTGGGTGGTGAGGGAGGAAACCTATGGACCCTCCCCAGAGATATCCATCAACATGACTGCAGATTAATCCAAAATAAACTAACATTTATACGAACATTACTTGTTTCCTTCCCTCCCTTGTTTTGCATTTAAGATGAATTTAAGAGCATTATTTAGTAAGAATAAGATGGCAATTAGAGTTTATTTGCCATGACATGACTGTCCAGATGGAGAGAAAGAAAGATATGTGAAAAAGGAGGAGGACGACAAAGACGGAAACAGCATGGGCTGATCTTACTGTAAGCATCCGTCTGGACCTGCTCTCGGGATACTCTAATTGTGTTAGCTAATGGACTACCTTAGTTTTAATCACCCTCTAAACGGGACTTCTCTATCCATCTCCCTGCCCTTCTCAGTAGTCCCAGGGTCTCTGAGGAGCCTAGAGCTGTGTGTGTGAAGGTGTATCAGCTATGACCAGGCACAACGGCGGGATTGTAACAGAAATAGCAAGGGGTCACTGCTCACTGAGGGACCGGGATGCAGATAGAGCAGAAGCAGGGAGCGTTATCAGCATTTGTAATTGCTGGGACATGCGGATTCTGAAGGCCAGGTGGTGTGCAGGGATGTATGTGTGTACTGTATGTGTGTGAGTGTGTGTTTTTGGACAGCTGTAATGGGATGGCAGCTTCACTACAGCAGTGTGCAGACTGGCTGGCCACAGGAGATACGGTCCCTCTGAGGAAGGGAAAATAGATGGGCCTGTCATACAGACAGGATGTGAACTGTCTCCTATACATGCAGGCCTAAATATGTTGTGGCAAGATGGGCTTTGTCTCCAGTATAAAAGGTCTGTGTTTGTCTTTTTGTCTTTCTTTGCTTCAGATCAACTCATTGTTAAATTTCAGCTCTTAGACTTGAAAGCTGAAGTGAGGCTGCGTCTGTGAATGTTGGATGAATTTCTGCTTTCGGACAGGTCAAAAAGTAAATTCATTCAAAACCAGACCTGTGTGTGTGTCTGTGTGGCATGTTGGTTTATGTGTGTGTGTGTGTGTGTGTGTGTGTGTGTGTGTGTGTGTGTGTGTCTGTGTGGCATGTTGGTTTATGTGTGTGCCACATAGCCTTGTCAGAGCCTGTCTGAATCAAGCTTTGGGCGACAGACCATATTCGCAAGAGGAAGTGTGTGCTGTGTCCAATCACAGCTCAGGCCTGTGGCTGCTGGGTGATGGATTAGAGGAAGGTTGGCACTAACACTCCCAATCATAAACGAAAAAAGCACAGCAGGAAGGACAGAGAGACAGGCACAAACATGCATGTCCTCACACATGCAATCACACATATACCCTCAGTTTTCAATATGAAAGGAAGTGGCAGCATCGTCTGTGATATTCTGACAAAAAACACCTTGAAAGCAGTCTATGACATGATGTGTCACCTGTCATTCTTTGTTCTTGTGGATCTACATGTACTATGGTTTGACTGACTCTGACATATTGTACCTAATTTAATCTAAAAAAATACAGCACGTTCTTCATACCTTCCTCAGTTGTGCGAGCTGTTCTTGATTCACTGTCCATGCCTTGGAACTCGTTGAAATAAGGGCGGACTTTGATCTCATACACAATGCCCTTTTTCAGCGAAGAAAGGACAACACTGCGTTCAGAAGGGACCTTAACATCCTGCGTCTGCCAGGGTCCTGGTGAGGGGAGTCCGGAGGTCTGCCTGTACAGAACTCTGTAACCCTGGATGAACTGGGACTGACGATCCACCTGAGAAAGTGAAACAAGATCATAGATATATATATATATATATATATCAGTGTAAAAAGACCTCTATAGATGAGATTGGGAGATGTTACCTTGGCCCAGCCACTAGACAATATAAAAGGACATGTTTTAGGAAATGTGTTTACTCCTAATACAGGATTGGATTCATGACACTTTAGAAGCTGTTACTGGTTTAATGGGCCCTTCATCACCAGCTATGACACACTTAGCTCAATTAACAGCCTGACATTACCTCATACACCCAGCTCCCAGCCAAAGTGTTCCCTCCTTTATTAAAAAACACTCTGTAATGCCAACTTAAAGGACATATGCATGTCTCATATGTATTATGAATCCTAACTAGTAGTCCTAGAAATCAGGTCCCAACACATTTAGGATGGGCTATAAGTACGAGAATGTCATGCTGCTGCCAATGCAGACACCGCGGGGACATTAGGAGAATACACAGCAGAGGCTTTAACAGCAGATCTGTCCCATAGAAAAGATGGACAGACTAGAAGTGTTATAGCCGCATGCATCCCACAGAGGCCCCCTCACTTAAAATTTGTGCCCATTTAACCAGACAGAAAAAGCTGAATTTATGCAGAGCAGAAGCAGGCGCATAACTCACTGTAATGGCTTGTTAACAGTAGAAGAAGTGAGCAGGGCTTTCAAGTGGGATATTAAGCAGCTGTTTTTCTCCAGTGTAGCTAGAGTAAATCAGCAAAATGGATGTATGACTTTTATTAATGGAAGGATTTGGGAATATAAAGCTCTCTGAGAGTAGCCCCGCTATTGACTGAAAGGGTCCCTGATTGATTAGGCAGCCATGTTTGTGTTGTACATTACGATCATAAAGCAATGCTTTAACATTAAATTAGCTACCATGTCTTGGGGTGAGACTTATTACAGGGGTCAATAAACATGTCATCAGGAAAACTGCTTATGTGGTTCATTTGAAAATGGAAACAGAAAGCCATTGCCACAAAGTGAAAGGTGCATAAAGTAAATACCTGCACCAGAGTAATGTATATCACACAATCAAATAAACTAGCACATATACTGAGTAAACACCTTAGCTTTCAATAATATAAATATGCATTTTGTCCTCATTACCATACAATTAAAGCAATCCCATTAAACCATGACTGAAGCCGTGTATCACATGTAATAGAACTGTCTCATTTCACATGACGTGCTGATTGATGTGGTGAGGCGAACAACACAAAATATGCATATACGTTGAAGAGTGGAAAAGAAAAATACTCACCTCATTGTTGTTTAAAAACAAAATCAGGAAAACTCATATTCATAAAATTAAGTTCAACCAGCGACATTAATTTCAATCAGACAAAGTGAGTGCTTTAAGAGGGAAGCAGCTGAAGACTTATGGAAGAATGATGAACAACCGGATGTCTCTGACATCTCGTTTGATGTTCAGTGTGGTTAAAAAAACTATTTCCCTGCTTTTTGATCTCCAGATACTGTAAAGTAACCGTTAACAATATTTCAAAGCTGCAAACTTAGGAAACAACCTTACTGAAATGTCCTTGCATTAAACAGGTGGTAGCCCCGAGGGGCACCTTCCTGGCTTCAAAGAGGGATTGTCTGTATCAACTAGAAGGGTTTTATGAGTCAGTTTGACTAAATCAAAGATGAAAAAGGAAGAGATAAGAAAACCCAAATATAAATCAATCAATTAACCATCCAAATACTTTCTGTCTTCAAATGCAAAAATACTGTGCTAATTTTAGGTGAACTAATACTTCAATATAGTAGGGTCCTGTTTACCATTATGAAAGCTGCACTTACCGTCCATGTGACCTGAATAGTTGTGGGACTCAGGACAACAGGGTTGTGCAAGCGAACTATCACTTCTCCGAGCTCCTTCTGCACGTGCCTGTGGTCAACACCCTGAGCTGGAGGACTTATATCTATGAGAGATCAGGAGAGAACATTTAGAAAAACAAGACTGGATAACAAGGTCAAATGTTGCTCAACTTGGTTTTCACAGAGTTTACTCAGTCTCTCATATTAAACCTGGCTTTATCACCATCAGAAGTGCAATGGTAAAAGAGTGACTGAATAGACCAACTGGTTCACACAAAGAAGCTTCAACATGGTGATCACAAATTCTTTAAAAAAAGGAGAAACCCCATCTGCATAAAAATGACCTGATTCCATTTTGTATAATGGCCCTTTTTCTGGTTTGAAGAGAAGAAAGGAGACCTGGGCTGGCAACATTGTTTTACATGTGTGACTTGTCTGCACTCACTGGGGCCTCACAGAAAAACCCTGTCGAAGAATGGACCGTGAATGTGAGACTGAAGACATACTAGCTACAAGATGAATGAACAATCGGATACTATTTTCAAGCTTATTTCTCATTCTGCACTTGCATGTGTTTCAAGTTACTAGCAATACAAAACTCCAGAGTATGAGATACTGCGTGTGGTTGAATACGACACATTGTGAGTAATTTCCTGAAAGGAAGAAAAAGAAATGCAAGAGAAAACTATAATTCAAAGATCCTTCATTTAGACAACCCAACACAGTCATGAATCTCAGGAAACACTAATAGAGTAAGACAGGCCAAACAATGTTAGAAAGAAGTGAAGAATCAATTAGTCATCGATGCGTGCCATCATCAATAAACACATCCATATATCATCTCAAGACCCTCACCTCACGATGAGAGATTTAATGAAATTCACATTTTTTAAACACACTCTTGGCTTGCATTTGACAAAGCTTGGCCAGATGTTGCTCTTTTTGTTTTTGGTTGCTGGCAACGTATCATATCAATGTGATCTGGAGTCTGTGGTTCCGGTCCGATACCATAATCAAATCTTCTTTGGCTTTAAAGGCAATTATTTTCTCCCATTGTGATCATTAACATAGCAGGGAGCACTAACCCACTTAGGCCTCCCAAAAGTAAAAATTCTAATTTTCCATAATTGCTTAAGTGAGGCTTTAATGAGCTGGGCTGAGATGGAGAATTTGACCTCTGAAAAGTTATGCAGTGTTTCAGTATAGATGTTTGAGAGGGGCTGATAAGTATCACACCCTGAAGAGGAGCACACTGACCTTACCCTAACAGTAGGAATAGAATTCTAACACATAAATAAAGTTAAACACACACCAACAGTGACAGATGCAATGACAGATTATGAAATAACTATGACAATGTAATGAGATCTTTTTACAATATTGTTACGTGAAGCACCTTGTGTTCTGACAGGTTCAGACATGGGGCTTGGATCACTCAGGCCCTGGTTGTTGACTGCTCGCACCATGAACAGATAGATTGTGTTGGGACGCAGACCTTTGACGGTAAACTGGGTGGTTTTGATATGATCTGCCACTGTTTGCCAGCTGTTGCTCACTGACTGACTGCAATGCAAGAGAAAGAAAGGAGATTTTTCAATGTCTCTCGCCCAGTACAAATTAGTATCATGGCAATGAAATAGTAAGTGAGGAGGTGGAGTTAGTTCTGACCATACCTGAATGCTTCAATGACAAAAGAGGAGACAGGCGATGCTCCAACCATCCCAGGCTGCCAGGATAAGGACACACTGTTCTTGGTGACATCAGTGACCTGAGGTTTAGATGGAGGCCCTGGGAGCTCATTCTCATCATGGTTCTTCACGACCAACACACCACCTGATTCTGAATGGATGGAGACAGCAAAACAAGGGTTTTCTTAAGGATAACGACAGCTGACATGTTAAATAAACTATATGGAGTCAATACTCGATTTCATACCTTTGACTTCCAAAAAAGCACTCCATGACGTTTCACCACTGGAGCTGGTAGCCACACATGTGTAGATCCCAGAGTCTGAAAGCTGGTATACAGTAGGACACAAATGCATCAGACACACATACAAACACTGAGCTTAATGTCTCCACTAATAACACTTTTAGTGAGAGGGCCTTTTCACTTCACACAATCTGAAAGGAGAAGCAGTGACTGTATACTTACAATCTTATCGCTGAAAGACTGATAAAGGATGGGGGCGACTTCATGCATGCGCTGGCCAAATTGTGTGTCATTCGTGAGTGCCTCAAAGTGCTGACGCTAATTTCCTAATGAATTCCATTTTCTACTCACCACCCTTCCATCACTTTTCCACTCCCCCTCCTTATTTCCCCACTGTCCTGCCGACCACAACAAAGCTACGCTAATTAATTTAGGGAGGGCCCCTGGAACCCGCTGGACTGATGACAGCTGGCTTGTCTCTCCATCCCTCTTAGGAACTTTGTTTGTTGGTTTTTGTCCCTGTGCCTTCCTTCCATTTATTAAATAACATGTCAGTGGTCGGCAGCTCTGTCAAGCGTAATAGATATTCCACTGAGGCCTCTGAGTGGGGAAAGGAAGAGGAAGATGTGAGCCTTTTAAATTTAATCTACTCTAAATGTGTATGTGTGTACACGTGTGTGTATATGTCTATAAGTACATACATGTTTCTATGCTACATTTGGAGTCCATCCAATCCTGCACAGCTGAGCCCAGTTGATGCTGTTGTGGCACTAAGTGATACCATCAAACAATTAAAGAAAAAATCAATGCTGCCTATTCATCTCTTTAAAGACATTATGGTACCTTGCTCATAGAGGTAACGTATAAGCCACTTCCAACTGTGTGTTAATCATAACAATGCATTTACTGTAACTACAAAGACATCTAAAATTAAGACACATAATCTAAGCTACTTAAACAGCGTGAAGCTTTAAGGGAGCTAACAGTTCATCATCAGCTGGTCTCTAGTTCTAGACAAAGCTGTTTGGAAGAGTAACATAATCTGATTAGTTGCTATTTACACCAATAAGACCACTGGATCCTTTACCTTGATGCTTTTGATCTGCAGGCTGCCCAGCTCCTGCAGAGACATGCGTGGGTCCTTTCCCAGCAGACTGACCCCATCCTTCAGCCAGCTGATGGAGGGGATAGGGTCTCCTGACGCCTGGCACTTCAACAGAGCCACACTGTCCACCGCTAGCGTCTGATTGGACGGACCTTGGCGGATGATGGGTGGCGGCCTGTCTGTGAGTACTGCAAAATAAAGATGATCAGAAAAAAAGTTCAAAAAAGATTTCTTACTTTAAAAGAAGCTGAGTCACAGCATTGATCATAAAATGATCAGGGAGTTGATGTGGGTCTCCATCATAAAATAGACTTTTTTCCCTGCAGGTCTAGTAATTGCACCGCAGAACAATGACCATATCCTGTATTTCCAGGAAGCAGGGAAGGAACAGCTGAGTAGGGTTTTCAAGTTTAATTGATGTGGCAGAGGGATGCTAAGCAGTTTCCAGTTACTGCCTGGGTAGCCTTATTTTTATACACTGCTCGAGACTTGTGGTGCAGTTTGGCGGTTTGGCTTTTAACTCAGTGTGGTGCAGATAAATACTCCATTATGTGCAGTGTGGGGCACAATGAAAGGTGAGCTTCAATTTCTCACTGAAACCACCTCATGACACTCATATAAGGTATGAAACAGAGTGAAGAATACGGTTACTATTAAGAGGAGACCGTCATTTCATAGTTTGTTCTGGTTTCACTTTGGAGATATGCTATGGATGTGATGAATTTCATTTACATGGGCAAAAGCATTTGTTATAATGTGCCAACAAAAAGCCTTTGGCTTCCTTCAATGAAATAGTGTGGATGTCAGAGGTGATCTCAGAGAGAGTAAGCACTCTTGCACACAGTCAGTTTATATATTTAGAGTTGAATAATGTGGAGTCCCCCTGGCATAGCAGAAGCCACATTAATTAGAAGGTATGGATTAATGATGGCAGACCTGCAGGGGCTAATTACCAAGTCTACCTCAGTAACCTCTCAACACATTATCACACCCTCATTTTCGACCCTTATTTTCTCTCCAGCTACAACATCTGACAAAAGGAAGTGATTTCCAGTAATACACTTTTGCTCTGTTACATTCAGCCTTTGCTTGCGGTCAGCAATGACAGAAAAAGAAACACTGTGTAGAATATTAAACATCAGTTTAAATCATTAGATTTCACCTTTTGTTTTAGGCTCGGGGATGTTTCAATTTGGAGAAATTCAATCAAATGAATCAAAGGTGAGGTCCGCACATTTTCCAAGAGAGGATTCAAACCATCAACTACCAGCCAGGGACCCATCATGCTGAAATATATCTGAGCTCAACAAACAAGAAACATGAAACTGGGGATTTCTGTCTGCTATTACCTTTCCCTGAAGACTCCCAGTTATATAATAAACCAGGACAGAGCATTTTGTTTCAATACTTAATAGCCAGAATTCTGCCTTACATCCAAATATGCATTTTAAGTTTATTATTCCAGTTTAATATATTTGAGAAAAGCCAATAAGCATTGACACGTTTTCACTGAAGCAAGTGAGAAAGCACAAGGACTTGATAGGTCTAGGGATGTGAGTTGTCTGATGTGTGTGTTGATGGCATGAGCGAGTGACAGAGGGAGGAGGCGAGGCTCAGTGAAGGCCTTGGGTCTCTGGATCAGGAATTTCTCATTACAGATCTCCTTGAACTCCACAGACTGTTGTCAGGGCTCGGGGCAGTAAATCACACAAAGACTGTGGCAGGTGTGGCCATGACCTCAGCCTGGCCCTCCTGCACTCTTTCCTCATCTCTTTCCCTTTTTTTTTGACCTGCCTAACACTCTTGTTGCAAACATACCTTTGTTGCAGGATTCAGTAGAAGAATTAGTTGTTTTAAATGATAGAAGAGGCAAATAGACACAGTGTTTAGCTTAAATGTAGCTATATTTTAGTCATGGCTCTTGACAGACATACCAATATTGGATGTGCAGCAGGAAAATTACTGACTCAGATTTAATGTTGAAAAAAAAAGTGTTCCTGCAGTGTTTTTAATCTTTCTGCTAGCAGGTACTTCAGCAGACATATGGATGGCCGTCTATCTTCCCATCACAGCAGCTGAGCAGATTAGATGCTCCCACACCTCGCAGGACCACATAATTCATTCCACAGAAAACCACTGTCAGTAACTCACTCAATCATGTCCCCCCTCTTTCTCTCTCTGGCTCTTCCTCTCTCTCACACATACTTGCACCTTGCCCACTCACCCAAGCGCTGATCATTAAACTTGAAGGAACTCAAGGGCAACGCTTTATTCCTTTGCAAAAGCAGAAGTAGAAATTTGTAATTGAATTTGTCGCTGCAAATACACAGTAACTGAAGGTCATGGGCGCACTTGCATTTCTCAAATGAAAACTGAATGTATTCCTGCACATGAAATAACAAAAACTAATCACCTTCGCTTGTTTACGTAAACTTTCAAGGGTGTTAGAGGCTGAATTACCATTTTAACTCAGCCAAGCAAGGACGTTGTAGCAGTTAAAAGAATAACTGAAACTAAACTAAAGTAAAATCAGATGTACATTCTGATGGTTAAAATAATGTATTTGTTTAGAGGTGAATGTTTTATCTTAATCAGGAGAATCAAAGCTGCATATTAGAAGTATATCTGTTTTTACACCAACTTAACCACATTTGTAATAGTGCATGATTGGTGCTGGTGTGTTGTACGGTGCTGGTGTGTTAAAAGGAACACGTTAGTTTTTCCTCACCATCTGTGACCTCCAGTTGAGCCTTGGCAAGTATACTGCCTGCAACGGTCAGGGCCTGGCAGATATAGTAACCAGCATCTGCCCGCTGCACAGATGAGATGGTGAGGTCTCCGCTGGGCGACACAGAGAAGCGACTGTTGGGCTGCTGGGGTTGGTTTGGAAACAGCAGATTCTGCAGGAAGAGGAACAAACGGGCAATTAGAAACAACATGGAACAAGTACATTCTGGAAAAAACGACAAAACAGGCACACGCCCAACACCAACTACAAGATCACATAAACTGTACACACTCATGGACACACAGATCAGCTATTACTGCAACAACTCATTCGATCATATGGTCAACCAACCTCACAAACTGCCCAACATCAGAATCATGTGATGACTTGGTTTACTACTTGTTCTTGAGCCAAGCCAGAGGCTCCACTTTGCTATAAAGTAGACTTTTGCTCGTGTTGGCTTCATGAATGTTTTTCCTTCTGAATCAGTTCCACAACTGTTTTAAGCTGCTCTCTTTCCCACAAAGACCCCCAACTCCCCCATCCCCATACGAGTAAGGCTACTGAATATAATATCATTCATCTTAATACTAGCTAGACTAACAGTTAATGAATCCCACACACTCAAAAGTAAATACACAGGATCAGAGGACTATGCTGAAAAAACATGATCTCTACATCTTTTTTCCATTAGCTATTCATCCACTCTACCCCGGCTCTTTTCTTTTTGTATTCTTTTTCTTATGATCACCAAAGGTAACAAGCAAACAAATTAGCAGGATTTAATTACACTTAATCACTTTAATGCAACAATTTATGGTTTTTTTTATTACGCTCAGAGCATCTCCAGCACATGAGAGATGCACACTCCATTATCCTCAAGTGTGAGAAAAAGGTCTTTCTGTCATTTAATTGCCACACTGAGTTAGCTTTAATTTGTTCTTCACACCTTTTATACATTAGTGTGGGTGACATGGAGAACGCACAGATAAACACAAGGACAGAAACGGGACATGTAACAGCTTGTACAAAGGTGTTTGTAGTGCATTCATTTCAAAGGGCTCATCTTTAATGACAATGTAAGACGCACGCCGGATATAAATCTGCTCTATCAGAACAAGTTCACAACATTATTCAGTGTGACTGAGTCACATGCTTTGGGTCATACAGTGGTTAGAGGTAAAGTGGGTGAGAAGTACACCAAATGTTTGTGTGAACAGGTAAGCATGTGTCTCACTTCTGCTCTCTTTGTGTAAAGAACTTTGCTGTAATTGTTGCCCTGCAGGCTTTGTGTGGCTGCGTGTGTGTGTGTGTGTGTGTGTGTGTGTGCGTTTGAACCTTAGCCAGAGCTGAATCATATCTCTGGCTCATCTACAAGCCCCAACAGGCTCCTAATTGGCACTGTTGTCTAGCGTTGTGAGGACACCCAGGTATTTGAATGGGTTATCTGCTTGAGTGAGGGATAGGATCGTTCTTATCAGTGCAGGGTCACAGGGAACCGATTAACACTTTGCCAGGCACACTGTCGTTTGGCAGCTCCTAAGAACAAAGGTGTTTCTGTGTCTGCTGTAAAGATACTGATGACAGATAGTGTACTTTCAAGTGCTGCGTGTATGTATGTATGTGTGTGTGTGTGTGTGTGCGTGCGTGCGTGTGTGCGTGTGCGTGTGTGTGTGTAAGGAATCATAAATACGCAATGCAAAGGGGAACTAAACAAAGTGCTGAGTGTTGATAACATGAGATGCAAAGAAGATAACAAAAGCTGCCAACTGAGAGAGCAATATGTTGTGTTCCTTTGTAAGAAATAATGTGAAAAGCAATAAAAAGATAAAACTGTTTTCCACACAATGGCTATAGTGAGATTGTTTGCTCTTACCTGACTGCCTTCCTTTTGCCAGAAGACGGCAGGCTGAGGGTTTCCTTTGGTTTCACACGGGAAGGTGGCAGTGCGGCCTTGGGCCACGATTTGGTCCCTTGGGCGGATGACAAACTGAGGAGCAGCTGGAGTCAAAGGGCAAAAACACAAGTGTTAGAAGAGCAGTGGCATAAAGTGATACCAAACATCAAAGCTGGAGAGTTTGATGTTTCTCAGGGGCTCAGGGATCTCAGGCAAAGACAAGCAATAAAGAACACGGTCAAATCAAATAGGAGTGCCGTACAGAGCTTCCATGCAGCCATATTTAAGTCTTTTGCTCTAAAAGGCTCTAAACAGAGGGAGAACACCAACAACTATTAAGACCATCATCGCCATGGTAACCATGTTGGCCATTCATCCAGGTAAAGCTGAGGCTGGATGAATGACAGTCACAATGGCATTCACACAGGGAAGCGCCTTGGTCACAATGGCATTTAGATCTGAGACAACACGGCACACCCATGCCTGGGAAACATCCAAACTATGAACGGATACAGACAAAGAGGGGTTAACCACGCCTGACTTTCCATATGAAAGATTGATTCTGCATCGAAATGCATCTCATAGAAAAGTCAAGATCTGAAGTGGCTCAGTACTTCTGATCAAAGTTGTATCAAAAGGGAGTGAGAGAGAGAAAAGACTATTCCTGTTTGCCACACTTGGAGCTAACACCTCTCCATCAAAGAGAGAAGAGGCTTGAAAAGCTATCAAACTTTGAAATCGCAGTGTGAAGATTTCTCAGTCAATATTCACGACTCCATCAGCAGCCAGACCAGTTGTCACACACTCACAGTCGAGACAGAGTGAGACGTTTCTGACTGACAACTTGGCGGTTGCAGTTCAGTTGGTGTGTAGGGTCACCTCTCCTCACTCTGACCATTCGCTGATCGTTGGTTAGAAAGGCAGGATTTCAAATCAGGCTCCCCCCAAATGTACACATTTTAAGGCAAAATGACCAATACTTTTTACCAAACAGTAGCAAGCCAATACTGATGAATCCCAGTTCATAGTTTTGCTAAAAGCTCATTTTAACACCAACAGAGATTATAATATTTTAAATACATTTAAATTTTGTCATCTGTACCATGTGGGTGAAAATGCATTGTGCATTGACAAAAAAGTATCTTCACATATAAACTCAGTTTCCACATGCTAATCAAACAGTATATACTGTACATCATTTTCTGGGCTGCAAAAGTAAACCAGATCTCCTAAAACGTCAGAACTTTAATTGGAGATAATTTAATATTTTTACCAAAATCTCTATTAGTTATTCTTTTGATTCAGTCAGTTCAGTCACTTTGGGGTCGTAGTCCTGTGTTGATACATTGCCTTCTTTGCCAAGAAAAGACAACTACTACATTTCTCTTAGGGGAGGAAACATGGTTTCTGCAGAGATCATTAAAGACACCAAATGAAAGACTCAGGGAGTCCTTGCTATAACTTCAAGCAGGTGCTTTAATGTAGTATCTGACAGTTATTTTCTTTACACAAACAATACAACAAACTGTACAATGTATAAAGTTTGTTTTAAAAATGATAATGTGACAAAGAACAAATCTGAATTGTTGCAATGCAACATCTTGCACTCTTTCTGTTTCCTTTGATTTCTTTGTGATCCTTTCACTGACAAGCCAGCTGGTTCCAGTAAGGCCAAACCCTTCCCATTTGGCTGGTTTCTCCATGTAATCCCTATTTGGGGGTGTGTATTTGTCAAAGATACACACAGTTGGGAATGGTACAGATGGCTACAGATTTGCTGCCTTCACAGTTGGCTTTCTGCAGCTTGGATATTTCGTGGCTCTCACACAGTAGGTCTGATACAGAGCTCCTAAATCATGCTCTGGCAAGGACTTGACTCCCTACCTTTACTTCACCTGCTCTGTTTGATACTTCATAGTGCATTACTAACTATTTGCTAAAAAAATGGTTTAACACCTTGCAGACTGGCCACCAGCACTGCATCCCACCACCTCTTATCCAGTCTCACACTCTCTCTTCATTTTTCCCTCTTCACGCTTCTAAGTCAGCTCTTTTTAAAAAAAGGGGTTCACAAAGTTATTCCAAGTAAGCATTGGATCTATGAAGTGATAAAAGGATTAAACAATGTCACATTGTGCTTTAATGTTTACCAAAGCATCTAATAACTTCAAAATCAGCAGACTGAGGAAGACGATAGGCTCGCACACTTGCTAAAATGCCACAAAAAGTTTGAATTCATCACAATCACAACGTTTCGACCAGAGGTCTTCTTCAGGTGATAATTTTTGAACAAAGGAGGGGGGCCACACCCACATATATCCTCCATACCTTGCCACCACTTTAAAACATGGACAAAGAAATAAAGGTCTAAAATACTTGTGAAAAAAAGTAGGAGGGTGGACCTCAAAGAAAGAGTGATTCCTACAGGGAAATATAGATCAAACACTCCAACAAATCAAGAGGAAGTCAGTATGAGGTGGTTTCACAGCTTGGCTCAAGGCTAACTCACACTGGCCCTGTTTTGATTCAGAGACCCTTAATGACATGTGAGAGGCTCCTTCCTGTCCCCTCCTAAGAAAACAAATGATCAGGTGCCCATATTTAATTCATGACACAGCCACATCTTCCTGGTTTGAAGAGGGCTTGACATAAAACAGAAGTCAGGGCAATGAGAACAAATGGACAGAGAGACAGGCATACATTCAGTGCACCAGGCACACAAACTGTGAAGAATTTCCTCTCCTTTAAAATCCCACGTTCATCATATTTTATTCAGAAGTCGACAGCAATTACTGTCTCTTCCCACAGGCAGAGTGAATGTGTAATTTCCTCCATCTTCTTGAAAGCTGACAGTTTGACAATCATAGAAAAGCTGCTGCTGTTTTGGCAACCCAAGTCCTGCCACTGAGGCAGTGTCTGGGTTTTTCTGCCAGTTAACGCCTGTCTCGACACATACTTCTGCCATTATTTTCCTCTCCCTTCTTTGTCCTTGCACCTTCTTCTTGTACCTGTATTTCTCCTGTTTCTGCCCTCAAAAAAGCACGCCTTGCTCTCCAGATGCCCCTTTTTAATGACTTATTCTGACAATTTTACATCATTAGTGTATCCTATCTGCTTCTGCCTTGACCTTTTTCCCCAATCTATAGGGAAATAAAATGAGATCCCAGCTCTGCATTGTGGGGCTCAGAAGGAGAGGAACGCTTCCAAAACAAACAGATCTCAGCTTTGTGTTCCAAAAATTCACAGATGGCCAAAAGACTTGCAAGTCACACACGTCCTGCACCATATGAGATGACAATGTCTGAGACTCTCAGTCTGCCAGCCCACTCAGTCATTGTATAAGACAGGGTGTCCAATCTAAAGAGCCTCTACTTGGAGCTCCACTGGGAAATGAAACTTTCAGTAACAATAGTTGTGAAATCTGTGCTGCTGGGAAGGGTTGTCAAAGGGATGGATTATTTATTTTCAGAGTTGGGGTAAATGTACACTATTGGAAAAATTCACAGCTTTTCCAAGCCAATTAGTTTTAGCACTACTTTACACACCACCTGAAGCAGACCAATCTGCTGTTTGGGTCGGCTCTTTTTGAAAGAAACAAAAAATACATCCATGCCTAAAAGTTTTAACGACGATTATAACACACCTTTTACTTTAAATCCTAAACAAGATCAATCAGAAACTTGTCAAGTTTAAGTGATAGAAATCCAGACCTACAAAACCTATGAGCATGTGTCAAATGTTGTGGCTGTTTTTTTATCATATATGTTTGAATTACAAAAGCATATTCTAAAAAATCTTTCATTACAAAGTTAGTTACTGTGACATCAGTAAAGACATAGTTTGTTGAAATGTAAAGGATTTGAAGCTTATTCTAGATACTCAGTTGATTAAGTTCCTCATGAAGAGAGGCACTCAAAACACATAAAGCAACATGAAAATAGACTGTTCCCTTAGAGCTCCGTCAAGTTGCTGCAACCAGAATATGGTGGCTAGCTGCAGTTATTAGTCTGTTTTATTATCATATTTAATAAAACAAAGAGCTGTTGCAACAATCCAATAATGTTTGTTCATGTTACTAATCCTAGAAGAAATGTGAAATCTACGTAGACTACATCATTATGTGCAAATAATAGTTCCAAGGATAAACAATGTGATGTAACACCTGTGTTAGCAAATACAGAAAGAATAAAGCAATGCTATTTGATTGTCAAGCAGTCATATGCAGAGGTCTGTATGAAGGGGGCATGCAGGATGGATTCAAATCAGAAGGATGGGTACTTACCGACAGGGCGAGCTGGAGACACAACAATGGTGGAGTGGATACACAAACGAAACAAAATCACGACACAGACACACAAACATATAACAAGAGAAGAAGAACAGAAAAAAAACAACAGAATGAAATAAGACAAAAAGAAATCAAAGTCAGAATGAATGGCATGTTGTGTTGGGGATAACACATTTGTTTGCACAGGGTAAGGATGGCAGAGAGTATCCAGTAGCTTCTGTCAGCTGGACAGTTTTTATTGAGAAGCTCATAGCCCCCGTTTCTCCAGACAACTGGTTAATAAAGGCAGCCTGGTATAAGCGCCCCCTGGTGGTCAATAATCGTGAATTGCATTAAAATAGTTTCAGGTGCAGCCAACTCTACTCAGCAGAGACAGAACACCTACTGGATCTTCACTGCCTGCATTTAATGAAATCCACAGGTCTATGTGCTGATGGACAGAGCAGAGAAAAAGAGCGAGAGGAAGAGAGAAAGCATTTCAGAGAATAAGTGAATACAGCAAATAAAATTGAGTTTTTGACAACCCACTCTCTATTTGGGAGAATTGGTGCAGGCGGTGGATCCCCAGTGTGTCCTCCACATTACCGAATGTGTCCTCACCATCAAGTGAAACACCAAGATGCTACTCTCCAAAACCCCCTTACTAATGTAAAATGAAAAGCCAACCTTGTTTTTCTCCCTCTGACCCCCTGTGTTGCTCCAAAGCGGTCCACAGAGACCGTTAAGAGACTTGGGTTTAATGGGAAGAAGAGGGTTGAAAAGAGGGGAAATTATTGTTCGAATGTTTTTATTAACCTTACAAACCCCAGGTGTGGGACCGGCGGTGTGCACCAGTAATCTGTGAAATGGCTTTGCTGACTGGATGGTTACGGCATGAAGGGTTGCGTGGCTAGCAGACCACCAGGACGGGGGGAGGGTGGCAAAGTGTGTCACGCTGCACTTGGAAATGTAAATAATTAAATAGATTCATATACTGTGTACATCTCTCTTTGCTGTGGGAGTCAGCATTCTGGATTTTCATTGGATTAAAGCAGACCCTCTGGAGTAAACTGCCAACCCAAACCTCATATGGAGTACAAAAACAATAACCTCGGGGGTTCATGACTTCTCAAAGTGGTGTTAAGAGCTAGCTAATGTGAAAAGATAACAAAGAATAAAGGAGTTTCCTACCTCTGACTGTGAGAGTGGCGGACGCCTCCAACTTGCCCACGCGGTTTTCTGCAACACAGGTGAACGTGCCCTCGTCGTTAACGGAAGCCTTCTTCACTCTCAGCACATAGTCGTCCTTGTCATACTTGATCTCGTACCTGTCAACAAAAAATACAACATTATGAAACCCCAGCTGCCTTTTCAGCAATAAATGCAAAAACCACAAAGTCCGATACAAAATGAACCCTCTGAAATAATAGACTTCAGTTTTTCAGCCATGGCTGTTGAGTTGTCTGCCAGTTGCAGTGGAAAGTGCATTTCCTCTTCGAGGGGTACACTGAAGCACAACTGTTCATTGTGACAAATGGAGATTGCAGGGAGAGGGATCAATTATTCAACAATGACACAGAGTACACAGAGAAGTGTGCGTTCAGTTGGAACCCTCAAAACTTGTTCAATATTCATGAGATGTTTCTCTGTATGTGTGTGGAAAGCTTTAAACCAAACTCAGAGCTTCATGTGGATGTCATTGTAGTCTGCTACATATGTTTATATGCAACATATGTACACAGGAACACACATTCTTATTGTGAAGCACCTGACTGAATCAATACAGATTCTACACAAAGACAAGTCTGACCAAATTTCAATTCCACTGCAGTAGTCAAATGTTTGTGTTTTTATGTGTTTGCCGATAGTTGCCTGTGTGCTTAGACCTGTATGAATTGTATGGCGGTTGACAGAGGGATAATGCTGGCCTGGTTTGTTGTTCCAGGCTGTAATTGAAGGGGGTGCAGGGCTGGCAGTGTGTGAGCAGTGTGCTGGAGGGAATGGTGGAGGCTCTATGATAGTGGTCTGTCAGCTTGACAACCGTCTGCCGTCCACAAGCTGTCACTCACAGACACTGAGAACAGAGATGAAATGAACTGACACAGGGCCACTGTATCAGTGCTTGACATTATATTTGCCTCTGTGCACAAGTTCTTTATTCTGAATAAAAAGAGACAATTCAGTTGACACTGGTGCAGTGTATGTGCAGCATTCGGCCTCTCAATGTATCTAATGCACTCCGTTAGTGTCTTTTTTTAATACTACCACTGGAATCCCCAAAGTCAGAATGTTTCAAACCCACAAAGGGGCTTTAAGGGACAAGCCTGAAGTTATATTATCCTTTTATTATAGCTTATGACTCTGTTCCATAAAACTCCAAACTTGTAGTCCAACAGCTATTAAAAACACATAAAAGAACCGAGAGCAGTGATGTCTGCCCAACATGGAGCTAATCCTTCAGAGACTGAAAATGCAGTCAGAATTGTTTTAGAGCAAACTACACCGGTCATGTTCGGTGTAATGGAGAAACATTCTACCCACTGCAACAGAAGTACTCTTTTATGTGTTTTTAATATGTTTTGGATGACATCAGCGCTCTGTGGCACAGAGGAATAAGCTACATGGGATTACACAGATGATACTTGTTATGAGGATACATTCAGTTCTGTTATTTTGATTCTGTAGAGGGGAACAGTTAAAAAAAAGTTAAAAAACAATTGTTCACAGTGGATAACCGTTTACTGTGGATAATACATTGCACAACTATATTGGGCAAAAACCCTTGGTGTGAAGCAATAGTCTCTGGTAACAGTATGTTTTGGTCCATTTCCCTCAGAGTGGGAAAGACCCCTCAGCTCGACCTCAGGTGTTCTGATGGCTGCTTGCCACGAGCAGCTGCAGAACTAATCTGTCCTGTCTATCCATGTCTTATTTTTTTGCATGCTGTTATGACATTTCCTGAGCAAGCTTTCAAAGGCAGCTTTATTGAATCACATTCCTCAACTTTGACTGCCAGTTCCTCGTCTCTGCACAGGTACTTAAGGAGCCATAATGATTATTTGACTGAGTCATGACTGAACGCTTTGTTCTACACAGAGGGGATGTACAGTTCAGGTAATGGCTGAGGATGTGAATAAAGCATTTATTGTTGCAACAGAATGAGTGGCATCCAAAGGAATGAGACAGCACCTTTTGGGACTTGCCTGTTGTCAGATGAAAAACAAACAAGCCAACGGAGAGAGAATCCTCCCATACCCTGCCCTCTGGCTGAGATGGGTAACTCAACATGAGTACCTGACATTGTGAGGGAGGGTGGAGAGGCTAACAAGCATGGTAGGGACAAGTCAGGGCTTAGGGGGAATGCCATGACTTCCACACTGAGATACAGTGAACAAGTACATTTTCCCAGTACTCTCAATCAAGCTGTCCAAACCCTTTCTTAACAAGTTGATGATTACGCAAGAAGAATTACATTTTATGTCAGCATGCTGAATTGCTCACATTATCAATGCTAACATGCTAAAGGAGGTAATACACGGTGTTAATTTTCAAGGTTTACTAATCAGTGCTAGTGAAAGTATGCTGTCTAATGGAAATTAGATTGTCAGGTAGCAATCAGATAAAGTGAAAAGTCAGACTTAATTTTTTTTCATCAATGTAATACTAGCTAACATCATGTTGTTAGCTAGCCAGGTGCTTATTTTGTTTTCTATGACAGCATATATCGGGAAAATTCAGTACAACTATCAACTAACATTTGGCTTGTATACTTATATCAGGACAGGCTGTACATGAAGATCGCATGTAGATCCCATCAGTTGGTCACTGGTCACATGATATAAATGTCATCACCCCTGCTGCCCGCTCGCCATGAATTGTTCTGAATATTTCCTGCTGCATTCACACATCAGCTCACCCCAACTCTGCAAGGAAATGTTACTAGGGGGATTGCAGGAAAACTTCTGTGTAAAGCAGGGTTGGAAAAAATCCTCTGTTTGTGTTCACACATGTAGCTGACTATGATTTTTTTTTTTGGTTGGATAAGCGTACGCACCTACTGAACAACATGCTTATTGTCTCTTGGTCTAAATTCCGTCAATCTCTCAAACACAACCTCAGGCTAGTTCATGGCTAATTAGTGGGAAACATGAGCCCAATCAATCTGTAATCAACTTCCTATATGGAATCAGCCTAGATGACAAGATGAGTGGAAATACTCAGGGATAAGAGGTAGTTGTAGCCACACACACATGTCAGTACACACAAAAAAGGAACAGTAGCTCTTTATTGAGACTGGATTGGAGTAGAGCTCTGTTCTCTATTAGAGGAGGAATGTAATTGCACATGTAGAAGGGCTGTGTGTAGGATAGCCGAGCCAAGCTCACCCCGACTGACTCTACCTCCTTTTCAACCCGAAAAGGCACCCTGTACAGTGGGGTTCACTCACACAGAGAACAAAGTATATAATCATCTTACACATATGCACACATGTGCATATGTGTAAGATGATTGTAAGTCATTCCCTCGTGCAGGGAGATGAGGAGTGATGGGAATGTTAGCAAATGCCAAGACAAAGCAGCATTTTTCTCGGTTGTCAACTTGGTGTGTTTGATGTAAGCAGAAGGCTGTGAAGGAGATGAACACTTTATTGGACAAACTTTAAAAGCATTACATCTCAAAAATCCTCTTCATCATCTGAGAGGATTTACCTTGAAACCGTCTGTCAGGAACACACTCATCCATGTTCCTTCTTTAGATTGTTTGCCAGTTCCCTTACATTCAATGAATCTTATCTCTCAGTCGATTGAATGAGTGTGTACACTTAACCGCAAAATGACCCAACCTGAGAGGATCTTATCTGCGGCTCCCTTGTGTGTACATGTGATGTGTGGCTGCGGTAGGCAGAGGGCTTGTGTGCCAACTGTGAGCACATGACTCAGACTGAAGATACAGCACTACAGGACTAATTCCAGCTGGCTCTCTGGCCTGACTGCTTTGACACAAGTACCCTCTCTGCTCCATTTCATTCTGACAGTCTGATCCACTTTCACACCATCTGACTGCTACTTTACCTCATCCTGATCAAAAGAGCTGGCGTCTACCTGTCCGGGCATTGTCACCCATGAGAGGGAATCAATTAACCGCTATCGCTTCTCATCTTCCTTTTGTAAGGCCCTTAGCCAGGACTGCACTCCCTCTTGGCACGTCCCACGCCTTAGTGGGGTCAGGGCCTTCCCATCAGTCTGTCTGAAATTAATCACCTCATCCTACATTAATCAAAGAACAGTTTGGCAGGAATTCAGCCCTTATGGTAAGGCGAGGGGTTTGTTAGAAGAAAATTGATCCTAAATTTGCCTTTTAAAAAAGCTTGTCCTTTGTGCCACAGCAACTACAGCAGTACAAACCTGTTCCTAATCAAAATGGTTTGGAGCGGACACCATGGTTGCCCTGGAAAATGTTGTGGATTGAGAAAAGTTCAGCTCATTGATCGATGTCTGGAAGCAACTCTATTTTCTTACTTTCTGAGAGCTTTTGTGTAAGATACAAAGGATGCACACACTAAGCCTGGGAAATGTCAAAGGCTGAGGTAAAAACTTGGGATTTCTTAGTAGTTAGGGGGTATTTTTCTGTTATTCATGAAAAAAACTGAAAGCAGTAAGGCATAACAGATCTGCACATCTTCTGGTGAGACAGGTTCCTATATTCTCTATTATAAAAGGTTAGTTATCATTTAATCTAAGTTACTCTGTTGCAATACATCCTCACTTATCCTTCTGTCATTCCACTCACCAGCCTCCTCAGACATGCGCTCTCATCAACAGCAGATGTATCCACTTATATATCAGGATGGAGGCAGGATGGAGACAGGAACCATAGCCTGCCGTATTTGAATTCTGCTGAGTTGTGGAGGAGAGAAATCACTGAAACTGGATGGTCAGCACAACACAGGCGCTCCTGTCACACCAGCTTTAACAGCTCTCTCAAATAGAATGACCCAAACACCTCTATCATGCACACACCCACACCAGCACACACGTACCACAGAGGGATTGAGTCAAAAAGAAAGGCTCTTTCTGCTGAATGTTGCAGGGGCTGTGCTTTGGAGGTCATTGGGGACATGGGGGGCTGAATACAGATAGACTGCAAGACCAAAGGGGCTCTGATAAGGCACAGGAGAGGGCACAAGGGTCCTCAGCAAATGAGGAGGGAGCGAGAAACCAAAGGAGGGGAAGACGTGGGCCACACACTGAGCTCGTAGGCAGTGAGAGATAAAAAAAGAAATACTGCTCAAGTCTTCTCGGATTCAGAGACTGTGGCAGAAACTCCTCAATATGTAGACTCAAAGCTCTGTGATGTAGGAGCAGCTTTGGTGCTTTCCCCAAGATGTTGTTGAGATGCTTCACAGACGGATAATAATCTGATACTTATATTAATCCAAGCCAAGACACTTTCTAATAAAACAAAGGCTTCTTGATGCAGCACTGAATGTGGATGATGTCAATTGAGCAACATTTTGGAAAGGCATTGTAAGCCGTATACACCATACATCAACCCTTTCAGCATTTTTATAGATTTTGGAGAGGAGGAGAGGAGACGCTACTCTTCAGTCTGAATCTCATCTAATGTGTACTGGTAAAAAGTATGAGCCCCATTTACAGCCATGTATGCAGCCTGTTACAGCTGCTCCTGTTAGTTGTCTTTCTTTCAATAATCCAACTGTGAAATTCTCTCTGCAATAACATACCTATGCAATTCTCTGCAATAAAACTGCCTTTTTACAGTTCACTCAACAATGTTCTTCTTCAACAATATTGTCATTGAATCTTAATTATACATTCTGGCATTTATATCTAAGTACCTCTTATCTCAGCATTTCACCTTATTGGATGCATCGCTCATATTTTACATCTATTGCTATATTTCCTGTCTATTCATAAGTTGTATATATTTTGATTATGTAAAATGTACATATTTTACATATTTGAACTTAAAGTCCATGCTTTCATTCTGTACAAGATCAATTGCAATGCTTAAACGTACAGTATGTAAAATCCGCCGCTAGGGGGCTCTCAATCAAAACAATAACAAAAGATGACGTCGAGGCTCGCGGGGTATTATGGGAGAAAACGAACGAACTCCGTGTTGAATCGATAAGAACGGGCGAAACCGACCTGAGAAAGACAATATGTGTACTGACGATGTATCCAAGTATAATTTACATGACGTTTTTATCACAGCAGCACATACAGCGACAGAACGGCAGCTTTCAGTAGCAGCTAGCGCTAGCTTATGCAGCAGTCTTTGACGTAACATCCGGTGTTTCCTTGACAACGATCAACATTTCCTGTCTATCATGGCGGCTCATGATGGCGGCCGCCTACAAGACACGGTCCGTTACAACTATTAAATTACAGATTTCTCTGGCTTTGATAACTTTTGGAAATATTTGAGGTGATGTAAGTACTCAACTAAAAAATATATATAACATGGGTTTAGTCCATTTTTGATTTAAGTTAAATATTTAAATGTAAACATTAGCATGCATTTCTACATACTGTACCTTTAAATTTCCCCCCAAAGATGAATAAAGTTTGTCTGATTCTGATTAGAATCTAATTGAGTTCTCTAGGGGAGGTTGGAGGATTTCAATATAACATGCAGGTCAGTGACTTTAATCCTGCCTGGGGCAGATATATATGAGAATGTTCTCCTCCTCTCCTCCTTCCCTGGTGATAGCTCAATCTTAATTACCTTCTGTTTGTTCTCATAACTATTGGTCCTTTCATAAACCCATCCTGAAAGAGACACCTCAGTACCTGAGCACAACGTTTACAGTTCTGAGTAACAATGAAAGAATTGGTGATGTCCTTTTTCTGACCTGATGGCAACCTACTGTACAGTCCTATTGGAGAGCCTGGATGATGAAGGAAATGGAATAGCCATTATGAAAGTAAGAACCCGCAAGCTCAACAAATAGGCTGATCTAATTTAAGCTACAGGTAATTATTCTGTCTTGGCTAGTCTGCCTTTTATAAGTAATTATATGTGTGGTGGGATACGTCTGTTGAACACTTTCACCTCACAGACACAGTGCTCTCCTTAAAGTCAAAGTATAAAAGTAAACAAGACAAAAGCATACATACACCTATATTCATAAGAATATAATTGTATTTTAAATCATTTATTCACCTGCAGTTTTGATGCACCTGTTGTTTCTTGAAATACTTTGAACCTGATTCTAACAAGTGACAGTTTGGTTGTTTTCCTATTGATAACTCTGAAGCTTTCTTAAAATGATCTTTACAGTTTATAACATTAGATTGGTACTTTTTATTACGTTACAGTAGCAAAACCTGTTTTCAAGTGCCCTAGAGTAAAGTAGCTTGTTTGGTGATTTTGTTTCCACAGTATAACACCCACACAGAGGTAAAAGAGCAGCACCATTGTCTTTGTTCTCTAATTGAAACCATTCTTGTGTTGTCTCTATCTCCTCCTCTATCCCACTGAGACTGAAGCCAGTGCCATCCTGGCGCGCTTCATGTCTGTCTGCCTGTATGTGTGTGTGTGTGTGTGTGTGTGTGTGTGTGTGTGTGTTCGTGTGTGTATGTTTGCCTGAGAGTCTGCTGTAGCCACTGAGCATATTAAAGACCTGTTTACTCAGCTGAGGTTCCTCCTACTATAGAAGTTGCACCCACACAAACACCTACAGAAGGTCACTAGCATGCACAAAGCGTGTAAGGGGAGCAGCAAAGACAAGGGAAAACTATTTGATGGTGAAGGAGCCGCCTAACAGCTTATCATAATAATAAGGACAGTGTAACCTTTTTGCATAAAGAGTAAACAAAGATCCCTCCCCAAGTGCTTGATCTTTGGTCATCTTTATTCCTACAGTGAAGACCACAGCTGATCGACCGACAGATGTCCATAGTGTAATGAAACAATGGCTGCGCTACAGTAGCTTCCTTTTTTCTTTTCTTCCTTTTATAGTTATCAGCCTGGAAAATATTATTTGATGGGCTTTTCAAACACTCCTTCTGTCAGTCAGAGACAAGCCCTATTTGATGTTTATTAAGTGAGGATAAGCAGGAAGCAGGAACAGTCGTTTAATAATACCAGGACTCTTCTTATTGACATCAGAAAATGTCAGAATTAGAATATCACATTATACATGCTTGCTTTCGTCTTGAAAGAACAACTAAAGAATTAAATATAGCGAGGAAAACAAAGGAGCTTGTGTTGTAATTAGAAACTGTGCAATGTTTATTGCTTATTCATTTTTACAGTGTCTTCTTTTAAGTTATTTTGCTGTATCCAAATAAGGCCAAACTTCAAAGGGAGGATACATTAGACAAGGCTTCATCCTACTCCATTATAAATCTGTTAATTAGTGTACAAAATGAACTCATTTCTAGAGCCAACTCCCTTTCAAAGACATGAGTGAAATACTTTTATGTGTTTGCTTTGGCACCACACTTACGTCCCACTGCCCAGTGAACCAAATCCTTATCGGACACAAACAAGCCTCCCACGCTCTGCTCTGCAGCTAGCCTTGAGAGATGTCAGGTCCACAGAGTGTATGTTTTTATGAGGTGATCCAAGGAGTGTGTCACTTGTCTGTTGGCTGGGGAGAGAGCGCTTGTCTCTTTGAAGTCCACTCCTGACAATGACGCTGCTGTTGACTGTGGGTCCAGTGACTCACAGTGAAGCAACAGGCAAACACACAGGCCACGACAGGAGCAATATCACTATGTCATCAGTGGCTTTTTTTTGACAGGATGTGAGACAGACTGTAGCTGGTCATGGTTTGAGCAGTAAATTACAGAGTGTCAATGCTCTTTCTTTCATCAGTTTCAGTTTTTGGACTGTGGGTGCATGCATGTGTCATATCAGCCAAGTTACTGAGACTGACCAGAGTTCAATGAGCAGGGGAGGGAGTGATTATCTTTCGGGTTTCTGTGCCAAGATTGTACCTGAACAGCTGCACCTGTACACAGACACAACGTCAGCTGCTGTTCTATGTCTCTTTTTATCTCCTGTCATTGTTTCTGCCTGTCTCTCTACCTGTCAGCCTATTTTTCCCCTCGTCTAAGAGCCTACCTTTTAGCTCACCTGCCCACTTACCTGTCACTCAGTTTTAATTGTATAGCTCAATATCTGTTTGTCCTCATACTGACCCGTTTTTTGACATGAGACACTGTCACTTTCTGTGATGGTCCTCTGGGGCACCAGAGGCACCTGAGTCATTTTAGTCTGAATGTATAATCTGCATTGAACACAGCCTAACAGAGCTCTTTAAGCCCACTGATGGCAGGCAGTCCAGGGGAGAGCTTGCTGTGTGTGTTATTGTTATTTTGAAACAGCCACTCAGATTGAACTCATGCCTCCACAGCTTCTTTGCGTTAAGCGCAGCCTGTCACACAAGTTTTACACAATTGTACTGGAATGCAGAGAAACGCACAAATGCTAAAAGTGGAAGCTAATACAAAGTAACAGAGGAAAAGACAGCTTTTTATAAATATTCTCATAGATGCACCTACCTCCCACGAGGAACGTCCATGTCGTCTTTCCTCCAGCGTACATTTGGCTGAGGGTCTCCTTGTACCTGGCATCGGAACTCCACACTCTCCTCTTCCAGGACCACCTGGTTGATGGGCCTGCGGAGGAAGGTTGGTCGCTCTGCAGGATAGACAAAGATAACTTGTGAAATTAGGCCAACAGAATAATTCTCTTCTCTTGAATTTTCAGTTTCCCTCTGTCATTGTCTTGGTCTGTTTTTTAGCACTCTATGATCATTTGCTATCTCTTCTATGATCATTGTATGCACATAGACATAAAGTAATGACACTAAACAACATCATTAATGATATATTCATCCCATAAAGGACAAAACAACACATAATATATAATGAAAAAGAAATGTTTGTCAGTTTGTCTGCTCCATAATTGTACCAAAAATGTTTCTGGAAAACTGGAGTAATAAAGCTCACCAAATACTGTGACTTGTGCTGTCTCGCTGTCCCTCTCTCCGACCATGTTGGTACCCACACAGATGTACATGCCAGCGTCGCTCTTTCTTGTGTTGGAAATCATTAGCTTTCCTCCTCGAATCTAAGGGGGGAAAAACACTCCTTGAATACACAATTGTTGGTTAAAAGTGCAGCTAAAAAGTATGACTCATTACTGTAATCAACACATTAAACATTTTCAATGGCAGATCATTACAGCAGCAAAAGGTTTTTTTCTATGCTCTAACACACTTACAATAAAGCTCCCAGTAGATCAGAACAGATGGTACTGGTACTTACAGTGATCCTGTCATCCTTGTCCTCAATTCGCACTTTGTCTTTCTTCCAGTAGATGGTGGGTTCAGGATGGCCTCTGGGAGGAACACACTCCAGGATTGCTGGCTCTCCTGCTGCCACCACCACGTCTGTCGGGTTTTGTCTGAAGTCATCTCGCAGCACTGAGAGGAAAAAACAGTTCAGGGTGAGTACATCGGTGTAGCATACTTAAACTTAAATTGCTTCAAGTAAAACTTTATTTTTCCCTGTATGTACTAAGTTGTGTGCACAACACAGTATGAATGTGTGCCGCTTTTATCCTGGCTATTGAAATGAGATGTGCAGCTTCATCTGACAAGGCGAGCACAAGTGAAAGCTAATTGGAGCTAATGGAGGTCCCTGTGGATGTAGCAGAACAAACACAGACAGAATGCCCTGAAGCCTGGTGTCATTCACATGTGAGAGCTCACAGTGGTGTTGCACTGCTTCACTTTGCTGGCATAGGGACACACACACACACGCACGCACGCACGCACGCACGCACGCATGCACACACACTCACAGATATGTGCTAACACACAATGACAGTGGGTGGTCTGGTGAACAACTGTGGCCTTGTATCTAATCACCCCCAGGTAGGCGTTTCATCACAGAGATAGCCTCTCACTCTGCATAGTGTTCAGTTAAACAGCAGCTCATTATTAAACAAGGAGAGCTGCTGTGAGATACAAACACATGTAGGATCAGACAAACGCAAACGTGAAAGCACAAACATACTAACCTATCCGTTAGGAATTCAACTCTAAGAGCAGGATTGGTCTTCAATAACAATAAATAAATAGAAATCATACCTAATGTACATTGAAGTTTAAAGGTACAAACTAAAGGTCATGCTGCCTCTCCTGCTGTGTGTACTCAAAGATATCTTTCTTCATTTGATCTCCAATAAAACTAATCCGTAGAGTGGGACATAAGGAATTTCAGCTGCAGGAGTGTCCATCCGGCCAGCAAGAGATGCCTTATTCCTCTGAAGGATAAAAGGACTAAGCTTGTTGGAGGATGTTTGAAGATGCTTGAGGAGGGCTAAATTAAGGGCAACACCACAGGTCCTTATGTAAATTCCACATGGCGCTCGGGACAATGGCGGGGAGTGCCGGGATTATAAGAGGGGATAACTGGTCCCTGCGCTCCAGGCTTCTCTCATCTCTTCATTCACTCTTCTTACCCTCTTTACAGAAAGCAGCACAGCCATTGTCTTCTTATTTATTTATTTAGACGAAGGAGAAGCGGGCGCAGGCAGAGGGGAAGCTTTCAACCCAATTATCCTGGGGATGCACAGGGGTACAGAGTGGGACTTTTGTGTGACATGAATTCAAATGAAACCTTTACACAGGGGTAAAAGGAGAGAATACAGAATAGGTAGAAGTAGAGGTTTTCTGTCTTTCATGCAGAGCTGCCCTCTAATCTAAAAAGCCAAGGTAATTAGCCGGCTTCAGAGTGGCCGACCCTCTGCCTAGGGTGGGTATATCACCACTGTGCTCATGGTATTTGCATTACAAACGGAGGTCCTGCTGTTTAAAATCATAGCCTGGTTGGGACTATACACTGCCTGTTGTTTCCAAGATCAGGTTGGATTTAATTGCTCCCCTCCATTCATTGCTAGCACCCACGGGATCTACCCAGAATCGATTTCCTCTGAAACAGAACGGTGACAAAAGAAACACACATTTCGTGCATCATGTGCCATTCTGTCTAATCTAATCTCATACTGCAAAGTGTGTGACAGTAAAGGCTCCCCTGCCCTATAGTCTAAATAAATATAGCACATGTAGAAACAGAAAAAATACAAACAGAGGAGCCACACACTAAAGCAAATAAATAACGAACGACACACTTGTTGAGGACAGGATAAACACAGAGTTACAAACAGCTACAAGTGAACTAACAGATAACACAGCACCAGTGAAGGGATTAGGCCCTGTGTGTTGGTTCAGGACTTGTTAATACTGAGGCAACACAGTGAACAGATACACTTACTAAGCAAATGAGGGCAGGGGTCAGTCCAAATACTCTTTTGTACATAATTTAATCCAAACAACAAGGCCATGGCCGTCAAGGTTCACCTCCTACAGTTTAACAATAAACACACAACTCAAATATTCTTCAGTTTACTGTCAAATCTGCCCGGCTTTATTACAGTACGAGCATGTATCTCTCCCGTTGTTGCCTTCAGGCACCTCCATGCACTAGTCCACACTATGCTTGGGATCATAAGGCAAGTCATTGCACTTATATCAGTATCATAACATGACTGCAGTCTCCATTAATCTAAGCATCTGATATGTGTGTATCATTAAGTAGGTCTGTGCATTTGCTGTCAGAGACACTTCTCCAGCCAGCTTTGAGGCCCTGTAGGCATTCAGGGCCCGAAACAGCCGACAGACGTAAGGTAATTGCCTTTCTATCCCCCTGAAACACCCAGCTCCTCTTCCACTGAAAATATCTCACCTCCCATGGAGTTCCAGCAGGCCCTAAACTCTGCCTTGTTGCTCACCGCCTTATTAATATTTATATATTTTTTTACATTTACACCCCTCTGTTGGCAAGTGCTACATCTGTCAATCTGGCTGGAGGCTAAAAAGAACTAATATCTGAATAATATTAATCTGCTTTTGCCTCTCGTATCTCACTTATTTATTTATTTCCCAAATATCAGAGGAGTGGGCTGATTTTTATGAAGGAGCATCAGGCAGGGGGCAAAGCATGGCAAATTTGCAGCTCTTTCAGCTGGCACTGATTCAACACCTCAAACTTAAAGGGGCGGGAGTCAGGTTGCAAAGTTGCGCTATGAAACAGCCAAGGGGCTGAGAGTGGGGGTCTTTGCCAAAATAAAACACAAAGGAGACACCCACGCGGTTGTTTTGTAAACCAGATTGTCCTACATTGGCAGGGGAGGCCTGTGCCAGCAACCATTAGGGGAGTTTCACCTGTGTGTGTCTGTGTGTGTTCTTCTCTAAGATAGACTCAGCAAACAAAAAAACTTCCTGCCACAGATACAAGACAGCACAAACACCTAGCATCATAGCACAGAGGTGGCAGGGCAAGGACAGCATGAGGAGAGATATTTTGTACAGTGCACCTTCTTCTCCCACCTACGATATTACTCACAGCAGGGTGACACGGCTTGTCTGTGAGATTAGTGGGGAGCCTTGGCTGAAGTGTCCGGCCTGCATACTGAGATAAGTGCTGACAAATGCATTCACCTAAAGGAGCGCACCTAGCTTTGGATCACAAAGGTTGCTTTCACATCCACAACACCACAGACGGATGTAGAAAATCTAAAAATGTTTGTCCTCGATTTCAACATTCACATTACTTTGATAGACATACACCACACACATCAAATCTACACACACATCCCAGACAGACTGTGAGACATTTCTTGAAAGCCGCAGGGCTTGGTATCTTTTTGTAATACTGCAAATTTGAATGTTTGTGTATGTTTGTGTGGCTGTTATTACTTTCCCCTCCCTTTACCAGAGGGAAAGACCTTATATGCTTTTATAGATATTCTCCTGGGTCAGGGTTTAAGAAACACAGAGAGAGATTACAACAGTGAGAAGCCCCAGGCCATACCCCGACACCCAGACCCACCACCTTCTACCCACACTCTGATTAGAAAATAAACCATGCACACACACACAAACTGGGAGAGTGTTTGAGATGTAGCTCCAAGCTATAATATCATTTTATTCGAGTGCTTTTTGCGCTTCACCCGGCAGAGTGCTATTACAATACCGCCATTTTCAATTCTACCCTAAGAGAAGAGAGACAGTATATATGTCACTTGACAAAACATACCAAAGCCACTCTATGTGCTGTCATTGATGTTTTGTATTACTGTTGATGCTGAAGGCAGGAGAAGGATAATGCTACGCTGTATAATGCTACACCATGAAAGGAGATGTGCTCCATTTGTCTGGATGCAAGCTTTTTCTTCACCCTGTCTCACTCATTTGCCCTCCCACTGGACGGAGCTAACCTTTGCCCCCCCATCCAGATGCAGAAATTACCCCCTCAGCATGCAGGAAAGCAGCAGGTTCACCTATATCTACTATATGCCTCCGCTGAGGGGTTGCAGGTCAGACCAGAGAAACAGCTGCAAAAATATGTCCGTCTGGCGGTGCCCAAGGCTGCACCTCCTCTGAGAACTGAGCCGAGACTCTCATCATTAGCACAACTCATCACCATTCCTCTCTGTCCGTCTTATTCTCTCCTATCACCATCAGAGGGTCATCCTCTGTCTTCCTTTTGGCTTTCATCTTCTCAGTTCATCTTTTCTTCCCAATCCTGCAGCGTTGTCCCACGCGTTGACTCTTACCCCTTTACTCACTCTCACCGGCTCGTCAGGTTTTCTCTCTACACCAACTGAAGATGAGATTTTCACAGATGAAGCCATACACATGCACACCCGCCTATCATTCTCCGTAGACCATGGCCAAGCATGATATGATCTCCACCACTATTCTCCCTATCTCCCCATCCAGAGCTAAGGGATTGTAAATAACACTGTCACTTAAACCGATAAGATGCAGGAAATATGGAAAAGAGTGAAGGTAAAGAGAGTCATATGGCTGGCAGTGATACCATAGTGGTGGGAAATCACAGGTGGTGATATCATATGAAATGTGAACCTTTAATAGAGCCTTGGATTGAAGAAAAGAGATGTGTTCTATAGTGACAAAGCCTGGAGAAAAGAGGGAACACATATCCAGACACAACAGGGAATGACGAGAGGATGTCTAATCAAGGTCAAACTGAAGAGAGGAGTACGAAAGGTGCTGATAGATGGGGGCGGACTGTGAATGAATGGAGAGCATTCCATCAAACTCATACCACATACTGTGCTTCGACCTCTGATTCAGTACATAACCCTAAACAATCATCCTTATTTAAACAGCAGCCTCGTTCAATGCTCATTTTTCAAACAGCACCCCTAATTTGGCCTAACAAGCCCCTGGGCAGCACAGTAATGACAGGAGGACCACAGTGAGCGAGTCTGCTGGCCAAGTCAGGAAAAATGTGTGCTGCCGCTCCCGAGAAACAATATAATTAACTCTTAATGAACCTATTTCCTTTACACCCCTTAACAATACCAACACACATATACACATCTACGCACACACAATTCAATTTGGTCTAATCCATGCTTTATGGTAATGTATAGCTCATTAAAATGTTAGTTAAAAACTCATTAAAATTCACTTGAAGAAGTAATGGCTTCATTACAGTAATATTCTGAAAAGCAAAGAAAAAGACAAGTAAGGACAAGGAGAAGAAAGAGAGCAGAGAGCGACAGCTTTCTAATCACTTAATTGTGTCTAAAATGGAATACATTTGCATAATAAATAATGATGTGCTGTATCCTCCTCTCTATCTTTTCCAATTCTCATAGCACTCTGTAATTAACAGGCGCTACAATTAAAGATGCATTTTGCCCTAGAATGATTTTGGTGGCCACTCCAGTTTTCATTCTGTTGTCTTGTTTACAGTCATGAATGTGTTTCGGGGGCTTGGCAGATGCAGACAGTGCGCTGAAACTGGAGCTGGCTGATACTGACGAACAATGTGCCTATGGGCCTTTGTGCCGGCTCTGATAAGGCATGATGTTGTGCTGATGCTTGTGCTCGGTCCAGGATGGACGCTTTACAGCCGGGAGGGGGAGTAAGACATGAAGGAGGGAGAAGAAGAGGGAGGGGTGAGGGTTGGAGGGGTTGTAGATGAGAGCGGGATTGATTTTCTGCCAATTCCAGCACAGAGACAGCACAGACAGAGGTAGTGAGGCGTCATGATGGAGCAGGTGGGTCTGTTCCTGCGTCGGGTAAAGGTAGAGAAGAGAGGAAGTAAAGGGAGAAGAAGAAGAGGAGAGGAAGCGGTGCACTCAGGCAGACGGGCAAATGTCTCCTGCTAATGTCTTCCCTCTTAGTCTCCTATTGCATCAGTCCTATATTAACATGATCGATAATATTGTGTAGAATCTGCTGGAATCTTTTGGTTGGGAGAGCAGTAGCGCTGTGTAAAGGAGAGACTGAGTAAGCATATTAAAAGTTGAATGGTATTTTTTAAAGACATTGACAGCTAACTTTAGCTGCTGATGAAGTCGAACACGTTAGACATGGTCTACTTTTCGTAGAGGATGTAAATTCCACTCTGGCCTCAGATGTAGGCTGACAAGTTACTTTGATCAGCATTCTGGAAAACCCACAAAGTTAATGCCAAGGACTGGCCTTTTTGGTTATGAGTCAACGGCTCCAATAAAGCCTTCAGCCTTATTAAGTGTATCCACAGGAACCCACAGGTGTTACAACCAATAATCAGAGATAGAATATATCTAGAAAGAGAGAGAGAGAAAGAGAGAGAAATATCCACATTTCATGTGCCTGTATAACCCCCACAGTTTTCTCACAGCTATTTAAGTGTTACAGATGTCACAAGTGCAGCTGTGACGCACTGACGCATGCACAAGGAGTTATTTTCTATGAAACAGAAATATCGTTAGAAGCTACTAAAATAGAAATTAGCTCGATCGAAAAAAAGCATCTTGATTGTACTGATTGTTTTCAGCATACTTGTGTGAGCTCTGGCCTAATGACATTGAGGTAGTGACCTTCCACTGGGAAAGATAATCCCTTGGATGCTGCTGAAGTGTGTCCAGGCTGAGGGAACTGGGCTGGATTTCCTCGGAGACCACACACACACACACACACGCTACTTACACAAGCATCTCTGGTGGAAATGAAACCCCTGCAGCCTAGTTCTGCAGTCCACTGAGCGAATCTTCATATAATCTTTAATAGCTTCCCCCTCTTTTACTTTACGCCAGCCTATTTGCTGCAGCTCCTTCTGTATCTATTTTATTGTTTTAGTCTATAATTGGATTGGCAGTAACGGCGAGCACAGAGCCGTTAGGAGCTTGTAAAAAGGTGTCACTCTGCGAAGGCAGAGCCGTTTTAATTAAGCTCTCGGCTGGAGTTGAGCAGCTTTTATCTGGCTTGATCTGATGAGCCCCAAGTGCAAGTGAGCTCCACCACACTGTACTGCAGGACAGGGAGAGGGAGGTAAAGGAGGTGTTTACAACAGCTGTAGATAGCCCAGTTTACTGTATTCAACAACCCTCCCAAGACACCAATCCACAAGCCTGGACCAGGAAGATACTGGGAAACATCATAAAAATTCAGTGTGCTTCTGTGTGTTTGTGTGTGTATGCCATTACTGTGTCTCCCTGTACTCATTGTGACAGAGCCCCACCCATCAGCAGAGTGCAGTCATGTGTGCATCGGTGCAGACGCAGAGCCAGCCCCACAACATGGCGGCACAAAATGGGAACAAACAAGAATCTAAACAAACACAACAGTGGACTGATCACACGCTAAAGCTTTAAATTCCTACTTTACTGTCCAGCTGCCTGTGTGTACATGTGTGTGGCAGAATCTGCATGTGAGGCTGATGTATAGGCAGTGCTGCATTTAGCATAATGATGAGAAAGGTGTTCATCACAGCCCTACCTCGCCAGTTCTCCCCTCCTCAATCCTCCTAATGGCCTCCTCAGATCATCTTTCCTTCAATCAATACTGCCTGAAAGGAAGAATCCCACACCTAAGGACACACTGTTCCCCGCTGTAGATCACAGGTGTCACATTTTCCATTCCAGGAATCATCCTGCAGTTCTGGATCAGAACCTTACAGAGGACTTTTGAACCAGTTCTGATATCAATCAATGATAAAGGTCTGGACATTTTTAGGTGTGTAGGGGGTGATAGAGCTATGATTTGTGAGCAGAGGAAGGTTGAGATGTGTCAGTGTAGCGAACAGAAACCAGGCAGCAGATGTGACGGGGTGTTAAATCACATGCAGCCTCCATGCAGAGACATTTAAAGAGATTTATTGATCACTTTATAGATCTTAACTCTTGAGGAAGAGCAAAAATTAAACTGGATACGAGGATGACCTTTACAATAGCCTCACCCACGGATGGGGATTTTTTTCCCCCTCTGTCTCCGTGTCCCTGTGTGTATATATGTGAACTGTTTATGATTGAGGGGGAAGAAGCAATTCGCCATTTAGTCAGTGTGCATCTGAAAATTCCCCCCTGTACAAGCAGCAGCACTATCATCCCAAAGACTTGCTATATACTTTATGTGTGTCTGCTGAAGCATGATTGAATGCTGCACATAACATCTAAATACTTGGAATAAATTGTAGCCGTGCTGCTGCCTGCTCAGCAAATCACTGCTACATTAGGCTCACCTAAGTACCACACTCTCTCTCACACACACATACAAATTACAATATTGCGTGTCTGTGCTGCAGACAGTTTCAGTTTGTATGGGAAGTAGTTACCTAGCACATGGCAGAGCAATGCCCCAATCTTGCTAATAACACTGATCACTACGCACTGCACTGGAAAAGCACAATATAAGTTCATATACAGTCAATAAGACCATTGCATTAAAAAAAAAACATGGGCGCCAACAAACATTGGAGCTGATCCACTGTTTGTGCAATATACTTGCAATGCAAAACACTTGAGCATGTGTGCTGAAATGCTCTGACATTAACTAGCTTAGTGGAGCATTTAAATGATTTATCTGAGCTATAGCTTCTCCGGCGTCAGCGTGGAGGAGCTCCACATCTTTAGAGAATCCGCATGACAGTCCGGTTGCTTATTTCACAATCCAATTCATGTTAATTGCATTACAGGGGGGGTAATTGTGTTAGTTCCATCTGTAATCAGCTTACTGCCTCTGTGCAGCTGGATATACCTGTACACCAGGCTTATGTAACCTCCCTGCTAATGGGGGGAATTTCATTCATTTCAGGGCATGGAGTAAAAAACCCTGGATACTGGCTCAGGTAATCTGGCCTGCTGGAACCGTCAGTCTGTATGAAATATCCCTGGTGTGTGCATGTGTGTGTTTGTGCGTGAGTCAAACCATGGTCATATTATCATGCAAATAGAAACAATCTGAAACACACCACTGGCTGCCATGCTGAGGATCAGTGCAGGGAGCTGTATCTAAACCATTCCTGTTCTGCCTCTCAGCCCTCTTTTTTTTAACTTCTTCATATCTTTCCTCCTGGTTTATCTCAGCCCCCCTTAAATATTTTCAGGCACCAAATCAAGAAGGCGCATTAAACAGCACAATTTCATACTGTGTTGGTACAAGAAACTTGTCCAATTCATCTGTGTAGGCTGTAGCTATGAGGTTAATCATTTAGGCAAAGGAACACAATTAATGAGGCAACTTCTAATCTGAGGCTATTTGGAGTTCTGTCAACAGTATTGACTGCACTGCAGATGGGATAAGATATCGTTGGAGGGCACTGATGACCTACATAGCAAGGACAAGACAGTGGCTCAACAGCAGCACAGCACAGTGATCCCACAGCTCTCCAGGGCACAGAATCTGCAGCAAAGACACAACGATAAAAAGACACTCTCTGTGTGTGTGTGTGTGTGTGTGTGTGTGTGTGTGTGTGTGTATCTGTGCGTGCACATGCGAGCATTTTCCACTTCCTCCCACGCAGTGTTCTTTATCTTTACAGTCCCCAGCTTTCACATCACCCTGTAGGAGAATCCAGTTAGCAACCAGCTTTATACTACCATTACCACTAGCTGCTGTGCAAAACACGATCAATACTGATTCCACCTGGCAATTAGCTAATAATTCAATGAGCTACATCTACTGAGCCGGAACTGCTAAAGATAGAAAATGGGAAGGGGGGTAGTGTGGGTTTTGCTATGTCTGAATGATGCTCATGAGGGTTTGATACTGAAGCTTAGTGCACGATAATAAAATCAAGTGTTATTCTCTGGTGTGTTTCAACCACAGAGAACATTAAGGATGTTTGCTGATAACAGGCGGCAAGGCTTAACTACCCTACCATTATTAGGATGCAGATGAAGTAATCATGGGAAATCTATAAGTGAGGAATTAGGGGTAATGCTTACGCTTTTCAAATGACTGTGTACTAATTACAAAGTGAATAGAAAGTGTTAAACTTGCACACTTCCTAATACCTCAGAAGATGAAGAAGAAGAATACTTCAGGTCAGCTGAGGTATTCTGACAGGAGGACCACAGTGGGAAATATTTATATTTATATAATGAATTTGTGTTACAAAGACATAATTAAGACATTACGTCTCCAGATTCATTTAAAAAATATTTGTCATGGTCATAAACACAACTTTTAAAGAAAAACCACTGACTATTTAAAGAGACAGACATTACAGTATAGACGCAGCTTTCAAACTCAATTCAATTCCATCTAATACGTGGATCAAAGGTGACTACTCCTGCCATTTAAGGCAGAAGGCCATTTTTTCTCTGATTAATTTCAGGTTCATGAAAGGTCACCGTGAAACGATGACATTTGAAATCGTCATGTCTAATCCCAGAAAGCAGGACGTCGGGGAGCCTTTAGGGAGGGAATTTTGTAGTTGTTTGGGACATTTTGTGTGACTGCAGACACCACTTGAGCTGGGGGTTTTGTTTGCCTCTGCTGGAACCCCTGATTGCACATGAGCACTGCACTCTCAGATCAGTGGGGGTGGTTGACACACATATCTATGATACACACACACTGATGCTGTAAAGCCCCTGTATTTCTGAACACAGACACAACCAGACGCACTGTCCCCTGGGTAATGAGAGAGCATTGTACACTGTGGCTGCTGTAAAACCCAATTAGTGTGTGTGGTTTTATCAGTTCTCTCAGTTAGAGCAACACATACTGATAACAGCCTCCCAATGTCTGGGGTTTGCATGTCTGGTGTTCTGCCCCCTGCTGGACAAAATCAAACAGGCTGGTACATGAGATGAATTAGAGTGGATGGTGATAAATTACTGTCATCATGTATTCTGGGTTAATTTGATCTCCATAGGAGGCTTAATCAGGAATGTAAAACAACTATGTGTCTGTTTAGGCAAAGGCTAATGCACAATGCATAAAAACAGAAGCATCCTTCCTGAAGGGAGCTACAGCAAAGACAGAACCACATGTTGTATTTTCATCACACATTGTCAGGCATGCAGATATCAGGTGATGCAAGAAAACCCTTACCCCCCTGTATTACATACAATTAAACATAGATCAGAACTGTTCCCTAGTTTCTGCTCTGCATGTTTCTGAGCTGGATTTTTTTCTTTCATATGATAGCTGAAGAATGAAGCATTGGCTGGCAGCGTCACAACACCAGCCTTATCCCTGTCTTCAAACACCTCCATCTCCCAGAGCCACATAAAAGAGCAGAACAGAGTGGTGGCAATCGCAGCCGGCGTGCTGTGCAAGCCTCTGCTCAACTGCAGCCGTAAAAAGGAGCTGCTTCTGTATTCATGTGCCGCATCATTCTGGGCTCTTTGATGGCACAGATCACTGTCAAGATGCTATGGCTTGCACCGAACACGGTAAGGCTTGAATATTGTGTAAAACGCTGCATTCTGTGGGAATACTTGTGTTACTGTGCTGCTGTGTGACACTGGCTCGAGGAATTTGATTAGTAAAGATTAGCTAATCATTTTCTATTTGCATTAGCATTATTGAATATCAAATGACATTATGGTGACTTTTCTCCCAATATTATTGACTTTGCTGAGGCTGAGAGATGCCCAAGCTCAATAGGAGTCAAGAACTAAGTAGCAATCCAGTCAAGAGACAGAGACAGAAACAGGGAGTGAAGTGTTTTCTTCGCCATCTTTCATTATTCAGCCTCAAGCCATGAATAACTGAATAACTGAATCCATGATAGCAAAGATGGAGGGCTGTACATTTTCATATAGCATGTCTGAATGTGGGGGGAAGCAGAACAAGCCACAAAAAAGCATCCTCCTCCTCCTCCTCCTCCAAAAGAGGCCTTTAAATGAAGAGCTAGGAGCTCCACTCATGCATGACCGCTTACTCTACATCCATTTCAGCGTGGAAGACCTCTGCACCCCCGCCCTATTTTCACTGGACGAACTAAAAAAATAAAAATAATGATGCTTAAAATGTCTGCTACTTGCATGCTACTTCTAAGACGTGTCTTTCATTAATGAGCTGTTGATCTTGATTTGGGTGGTTGGCATTATTATAGACGCTATTAGGAAGGAGCCAAAATTGTGGGCCTGACCCAGTAAACCACAAACAGTTGACAGTACTTTATACCAAAATTAAACAAGAGCGAGGGAGGAGAGAGACAGATAAAAAAAGGAGGTAGATAAGAAGAGATAAGGCAAAGCGTCTCTGTTTAAATAGCAGAAAGGTGACATGTGAGCACTCTGCCGGGGAAAGGGACCCCTGACCTCACCGTGCCACAGTGACAACCAGCATTTAGCATTCTCCACAGGAGTCTGAACTCACCAGGTAATTGTTGCATGTTTTACACCAACATGACCCTGCAGGAGCCCGCTACTGACAAACATGCTCAAACAAACAACACATTTAAATTTGCTTTGTCACATCATAGAGCAACCCTCGTTGCCCAGCTAAAAACCTGTCATTAAAGCAGATAATTCAAGCCCACTCTACCCCAGCGCACTCAGATGATTGAAGTCGATCAACTCATTTGAGAAAAAAAAGCAGTTAAATTGCCTTTCGAATTCATCTGCTGATTACCATAATCACTTCATGGCTGACAATACAAAGAAAATGTGTGTGCTATTAATGCCAGCAATTATGTGGGCTAAATGCAAATGTGCTGTCAATGTGGACGGACCCATCCATGTGAGAGGATACAAACACAATCTTGTGTTTTCCGCTGTAGAGTGACCCCTCATTCTAGCTTCATCATTACACTCTATGAGTTCTGACCAAGCAATTGAGGAGGAAAACTTTGCTGGTGTTTCCACTCTACATGCCGAAAAATGGGCCCTAGACCAATTTATCGGGGTAATTTTACTGTGAAAATGGATTCATTCTGAGTTCACAGTGAATGCCTTCTTGAAATGGAATGGCTGCTCTCTTCTACACCACTCCAGCATCTGCCTCCAGACTGTGCCTCAAGCTGTAGATCACTCTCCCGCGAGCCCTCACTTCACTGTCAGGCCAGCGAATTCCACCTTCATTAATAGCAGCCACTCATGTCTGACTTAAATTAACGTACAGGCTATCAATTAGCCCGGCCAAGGCAGGCTAGTGTACTCAAGGGGAAAGGAGAGAAGCTGCCTGGATACTGGACAGTGGAGACAGATGATACTGAATCTTTACCATCATTACACCTGTTTTTTCTTTCCTCTTTTCTCATTATTCAAAACTATTCACCTGTTTGACAGCATTTTGTTCTTTACACTCCAGTAATTGACCTTCTTTTGGACGGGATTAATTCCTCTTTCTTTCAAGCTGCATCACTCAAAGCAGCTGCATACCGTATGAACATGCACTATGCAGGATGAAATGTCCACACTGCACGACGCTTCTCATTTGCATGCATGCTTCTTCTCCCACATCAGTGTAGAACAGGTCAAGAGTAAGAGGTTCATTTGCATGGGTGACATAGTTAATTCATGCATTCATTCACAAATAAACAACCTTCTCACCTGACGATACCTGACTGAATTATTTTCTGCAGAGCCTCAACCTTTTTTTCCCCCCCTCTTGATTATTCATGCATCCATCCATCTTTCCATCTTCCGCTTTTCCATGATGAGTTAATTTCTCTCCCATTGCCTGTTGTGTGAGTGACCCTGACGACCCAGGAGAATCTCCTAACAGGCTCCCCTTACCCATCAAGATTGATCGGTCCACAGCACCCTGTCAGACGCGATCAATACATCATTCCTTCAGTAACGAGCCCTGCTCGCTTGCCGCCTCTTCCTTCCCTACATCGCTTTGCTTCCATTTTATTATTATTTCTCACAGCGGATCGATGCAGGCAAACAGGCCCACTGTAAACCACACCACAATTAGAGCAGCGTCTGATCTTCTTGTTGACTCCATCTCCTTCACAACGGCCAGCGTATAAAACACAAATTATAATGAAATCTAATGGGATTCTGTGGAATTAAATCACCTGAACAATGAAGAGAGCTCGGCCACAGTTCTGAACCAATAAAGATCCTGAGCGAGGTATACCGGTCAATATCTTATATGCACATAGGCTTAACAAGCCAGAGGAGCAGCGACTCTTTGTGGTGATGCATCATTTGGCCTCGAAGCTTTCAGAAGGTAAAGGTGAAATTAGGTAGTTTTCACAAAACAACACAAACATGTTAATACTGTATATAAATACCAAGGTACATTTTCAAAAAACATGTAATAACCTACATCTTAGAAAGTGATGACACACTTGAGTGAACACAGTCGGAACTTTGGATCTATTTTCATCCCATTAAGTAAACCTCAGCAGGATAAAATTACATTTCTAATATCGAGCGCAGACAATGACTTGCTTTGTAAAAAGATTATTCAATGAACTCCAGTCTTAATTAAGCTAATTTTGTTAGGGGAAGCACTAATGACATACTTAAAGTTGTATCGTCAGCTTTTTTTCCCCTCAGGAGCTCCAATTACATCATATTTCTTGGACTTTTTCTTTGATATACAAGAAAAGACTAAATTAAGGTTAAAACTTTCAGTGACTGCTAGAGAAAGTATTCCTGCAAGTCACAGCCTTAACAGCTGGTTTATGGGGAGACAAAAATAGGCATAGAGCTAATTTGATCATTGAATTATAGATTTAACACGCCTGTGTAGTTTGGCTTGGGTTTGAGGGTAGGGCCTGTCTAAGAGAAGCAATGGTTAAGCGAGAAAAGCTGTCTGCTCGGCTCAGTCGCTGCACAGGGCAGCAGCGTGGAACTGCAGGAGTAATTAGCAAATCGGGCCCCTAGCTCCCTGTGAAGTCCGGCCTTTGAAGGAGGGAGCTCAGACCGATCAGTGGCCCCTCTGATGTATGTTTGTGCATCTTTCAAGGGAGTGAGAGCTGCTAACGAGGCCTCATCTATTACCATTTGAGATGTAATTAGCGTTGTTGGAGGAATGGAGCAGGGCCAAGCAAGAGTGGCTCAATCTGGGCTCTGTGTGCCTCCAAGTCCCACAGGGCAGCAACAGCAGGAGGATGAAGTGCGCGAGTGGAGGGAGACTCCCTGGAGAGGAGACAGGGCCTCAGCAGTCCTGACACATAGGCCAGCCAGACACATAGCCACCATACTGGAGCACATGGGTGCATTAAGGCTGGCAAAACACACCTCTTTGTTGGAGAAGAAAAGAGTCTCCTAAACAAACATATGCACATGTTCTCAGGGCCCAATTAATCTGTTGCATATGTGCGGTTGTTGTTCCTACTGGTCAAAGATTCAACTTTTTAAATGCCAAACCAAAGACAACATCCCAGAAATTATATTTACAGTAACATTTTTGATTATCTAAATTTTTTCTTGGGTCTTTCAGTCAAATGTTGAGTTAGTATGGTGCATCATATGTGTGACGGTGTTGCTTCCACACCAATGAAAGATTCTGATAACCTCCACACCCCAGAGGGACAGTGAGATGACAGCCTTTTTCTCTCACTCTATCTGTGTCACAACACCTCCAGTTCTCCTCCCTGCTATTTACAGCAGCAATTCACTATAGCCTCCTCCGGCACTCATAATCTTCTATAGGGCTATGTGCTGTGAAAAAACGGGAGAGTCTGAAGTGACAGATTAGTGGGGATTCAAAGTGGCAGCGATTCTTTTCCTCTTAGGTTACAGCGGGGTCAGGTAAGGTGTGACTCTTGCACCGTTAACTGTTTCAGCCGACCCTTAACCCCTTAAGTTTTGGTTGTCTGAGCCCCTGGGTGTCCGGAGGGGCCATGAGGGTCATGACTGTTTTCACTGAACATCAACAGTGATTAAGTGAAAGCTAATGAGCCATTAGTCTTCATCAGGACTCACTTTTACAGACATACCTCCAATACATTACAAGCCTAATGTATAGTGGAGACACCTGCTAAACACATCTCTTTGTTCTCAAGCTTTCTGTCTAAACACATAACTCTGAGATGACTAAGCCTCAATGACAGCTGGTGAAAACTTAAGAGACCAAAACATGGACCCTAAATAGTGCAGTCACCTCTCTGGAGAGTGTTGGTGTAACTGGAGTGGGAAGCACAGCAGCTATTCACTGGAGACAGTTATCTGTGTCAGGCCAAGACATTTTTTGTCCCCATCTCCCTCAACGTCCCTCAACCCTCTTGGGTGGTTGAATGAGGGCATAAGTCATCAGTATGCAGCATGGAGATGGTGAATCAATGGCGCCTGGAAGGCTTTCCACTCTTTCTCCACCGCAGCCCAACTATTAATGAGAAGGAACCAGGGCCTGTTCACTCCCCTCGTGCCCAAACGCTAAATTGCCAGTCATGAATCAACACAGCGTTTATGGGCGACCGCATATTAAAGTGGCTAAATCTGCAAGGACAGCCAGACCTTGTATAAACAAGAGGATCACAGGTGAGGCCTAGAATGGGACCCAAGAAATCCAATAACTGTATAAATTAACAGAAAATAAAATAAATAGAATACAAGGGAAAGTCGCTTCTTCCAGTTCTCAGTGGACATATTTGGTCTGGTGTTAGGATCAATGGTAGACTCGTATAAATGCCAGGCCAAGCACCTGGCTAGGCATTCATTCTTATCAGAGCACACAAACACAGTAAAAGAGAGAAACAAGTGAGATATAAAAGAGGAAAAAGGAGAGACAGAATGATATTACAACAGACTGTATAAGTGAGAGGCATGGTAACATAATAAATAGCTAAACAAACAGGAAAGCTGAAGGGGAAAAGGCTTTTAAACATTTAAGCACAGCGGCGGGAGATGCCGCAGGATGACCTGTAATGGGAGAGAGGGGGAAGCGGAGGAGTGGTAAAAGCCTGATAAAATAAGAGACTGTAACCTCACTCCACTTAGCTGTCAGACAAAGAGATGCTTGAGGGAGTGCATGAGCAATATCACCATAAAGTCACAACATGCTGTGTGTCTGCAGCTGTCTCTGCACCCAGTCTTCTTATCTGCACGCAAAAATGATAAGTAAGAAACACCTCTCTCAAAACTATGTTTTCTGAAATAAATGTTTAGTTTAAAAAGGAAGGGGTAGAAAACGTAGATGCATATTAGATGTCTAGCAAGAGTGATATGGAATGCCAATAGTTAAGTATGAAGATGATCTCTTGAGTAATGCCAAACATTATAATCAAGAGCTTGAGAAGAGGGAGGGCGGTCCTGAGATTAACCTTGACATGCATGTTCCAACAAATGCATAGCCCCCTTAATCCCATCTCTGAAACCTCGGGATGTAGCAAAATAAAGTACTATTGGCAGAAACAGACGTTTATCCAAAGCGTTGTATACAATTATTACAAACCAAAATAGGAAACTGTGCATTATGTAATAGGACAAACAATCCAAAAATCATTGGGGAGTGGATGGAGTCTGACCCCGGCTCAAGAATCTGACTAAAACCTTACTCAAATAAAATCCCTGTATCTGAGCGACACAAGGTATTATCCCCACTGTGTAAGGCAATCAAATGGATTGGCTTACTGGAATTGGAGCAGCTGGTCTTTGAGTTGGTGCCAAATAGAGGTGTTTAGATAAAATAAAGAGCCACTGCTCGCCTGATTTAATGGGTGTATGACTTTGAGTATGTGGCCCCGAGCTGAAGCTTTGCCATACCTTTTTGATGGAGAGTACGGCTGTTTGTAGGTCATTGTGCTTCTGACAGTGTGTCAGTGTGTGTCAAACATTAAACGCTTCAAAATGGGCCTCCACTAAAAGTGCCTTGGGACCAGAGCGCTCACCCTCCTTCCATCTCAGCAGTGACAGTCCAGCACTGAGGGAGAGACAGTGTAATTTCACTGCTGGCTGACGTCCATTCAACGTGAGTGATGAGAGAGCAGGCCCTCACGCAAACGTGTGCACACATGTGGCCAGAAACACACACCATAGCACATGCACACACAGAAAATGATACTAAAACAGTAAACTCAAAGTAAGGTTGGCTGTGTTGACAGGCCCATTAACTCTCCTCTGACCACCATTCCAGTCTGGTCTCTCACCCACCAATTCCAGGGAAATATACTGGACTGGTCTGCAAAGCCCTACTGTACGCTCCAGTGCACAACATCCCCTCTGAAGCAATCCTTATCCAGTTCACCCACCTCTGTTTGCACTTCATTCTCCCTCTTCATTATCATGCTGAAAACAAAACTGTTTCAGAATAATAGGTTTCCTTTGTGTCTGCCATCAGATGCTTCTCAAGGTAAGCGTTGATGAGAATATGCATGGACCTCTCAGGGAACCTTAGACCAAGTGAGTGAGACATGACCAGAGATGGGGGGCCCCCTTTGGGGCTAGGAGGCCTCCATTGTGATAGACCCTGATGAAGACAAATGGACAAGCCCAATATGGCCTCAATGTGGTGGTGCATCATCTACAGGAAAAGGGGGGGTTGGGAGGTGGGTTGGATGATGGACATTCAGCCTAATTGCTGACCTGCAGGGTTAGAAGAGCGGTGGGGAGGCCTCTATACTGACTGAGTGGCATGAGCGTCAATCTATCCTGAGCATGGGTCAGATGTCAAGTGATCTGCAGAGAAACAGTTCAATGGATGGGGATGCATGTTTGAGAAAAAGCCTGTTTGCTACTATCAGAAAGATCAACAGAACAAAAAAGAAATGGCAGGAGTAAAAAATTGTAACTCTGCTTAAACTGTTTAAGGATTGTGTTTGTAGAGAGTAAAACAAAGAGAGTACAGAGATTATGATTCACAGGAAGAGATTGCTTTCTTTGCATTAAGTCTGTCTGTTTAGTTCAGTAGTGAATATTGCGTCTATAGAAAGACAGAAAAAAAGACATCTTGTTGAACATTAATCCAAAGCAGGATTTCAACATTGCCCTCTGTGTTCAGTTCTTCTGCAGCAGCTGGAGGGAAATCGATCCCACGCCTGAATTAATACTTAATCATAGCACCCCAGATGCTCTTAGCTGTGTCCACTGCTGGGCAAACATGGGCAGCACAAAAAAAGAGAGAAGGGTACAAGTAAAGCACTGAAGTTAAGTGCATTACAGAGTGGAAAAAGAGTGGAAAAGACTTGAACAAATACATATAGATACACATCACTATGCACAAATGAATGTATGCACACATACTTGGCTCACAATCATAACTACAAGCTGTCAATGTCACATGTAAATACGGTTCATACAACCATAGGCTAAAAAGATGATGTCCAACAAGCTACATTTTCTAGTGAGCTGACCAGACAGTCTGTCGTTTCATCTGCTTGTCTGATAAAACCCATTTCCATTCAAGAGCCTTAGTGTATTATTATCTGCTAAAATAATATGGAGCTCAGCCTTAATGGACAGTACAAAGACTGACAATAACCCTGTGGAGAGGAACGTCAACATGTTTCCTAAATCCACATCACTAACGTGACAATACAAAAGAGGATGTGAATATGAATGGCTCCTCTGTCCAGGCTGCTACTGGAGAGCTTCCACCCCAAGTCTATTGAGACAGAAAACTGCCGCGCCACTGTGTATGAGGGGCTTTCACCATTGACTGACATGGCTAATCACACTGGCCTCTGATTGGAGAAGAATGAGACAGAGATAGCCATTAAGGGAATCCATGTGAGAAATGGTTTTAAAACCCTGTTATTTGCTACCAAGGCAACAGATGGGAACACATAGTTGTGTCACTATAGACAAAAATAATGGCAGCCCAAGGACAGTGTATGACAATAAATCAAAAAACCTTTGTATGCAACCCATGAAAAAGATGATGAATAGTATCCCAATGAAAACCACTTTGCTTTAGAAAGCTTCTGAGAGAGTAAACAGGGCAGAATAATCAATTATATCCATTTGTTTTTAACACAATTGACATATTTCTTACTCCCTGAAATGTTCTCTTCAGCAGTAAGTACAGCAATCGTTTTGTTCTCTTATTCTGATTTGATAAATGAAAAATGCCTCTATTAAAAAAGCATGAACCATTTTCAGATATGAATGATTAGTTCTGTTTTGCAAATAATTCATGTAACATTTCAACACCAGATTTCTCCCAAAATTATTTCCATGCGATAACTTAGAATAAAAACTGTTATGATTTCATTTATTTCTATTGTATCTGACCGGGTCCTAAAAATGATGCATGCAGAAGAAACACATAAGGCTTCTCTCTGCTCCAGGAGGAGGTAGAAAGTACTGCAGCGATTACAGAGACCACAAAGAAACAAAAGAAAAATGAGACAGAAAACGAACCCATCTGAATCAAAACGGCTTTGGGGGCTTTATCTGGCGGCACCATGTGGGAATGATAATGACCATCTTGGATCCAAAAGGACAACCATTCATCTTAACCCTGGTCTGCCTGGCAAAACTCATAATCCCCCTAACACCCACGACCCACCACTAGACAGACAGCAGGAAAAAAAAGGCACTTTGAAGGCCGGGGTAAGACAAAACAATACCCGTTCCTCCCAGTTCTCTTTAGACTCAGCATGATTATTTAACATTCCCTGGAATACGCTCCATCTGCCAGGCGGCATTAATTCCTTCTTTTACCAAATCTTCACCTTTACACCACTGAGATTATGTCACTCTCTGCCCCCCTCTTTCCTCCCCTCCCACTCTTTTACTCTCTTTACTGGTCATTCAATCAGACTAATACCTTTTCCCTTGTGATGAATCATTTTATTCCTTCTTTATTCCATCTCTCTGCAGCCACACAAGCATCAAATGCTCCGGTTTCTTTAAACATCCTCTATCCATCATAGCAGGAAGCCTGGCCTGAGTCCCCCCCCCCCCCCGCATTTTCATACTGTCGTCCTCTCCAGCTCCCTTCTTCCTCCTTCTTCCTTTAAAACGGCCATCAGGAAGAAGGATGGTGAAGGTTAGATAGCTCCATTTTAACCCCCCCTGGCTTCTGACCCCCTCCCAGCTTGCCCCAGGTGACATTACTAAATACTGCTGTCTCCGGGGGGAGTTAATAGTCTCTGCCTTTATTTTCAGAACGACTTATCCTCTCCCTTCACAGCTCTCAGTGTATATGTGTTTGAACATGTGTCAAGATGTGTGTATTTCTCTGTATTTGCAGCACAAAACTTAAACAGGATTTATTTAAGCGTATGATCTTTTAATTGGGAAATAACTGTTTTAAATATGAAACCTGTGAACACATTCAAAGCCACTTTATAATTTTCTAAATATAGTTTTATTCCCCCACGTCTAATCCCTGAAAAGTCATGTAAAAGCATGACCAAGTTGTGTAAATATCTGCTTATATTTGTGTGAGATAAGGGTTGAAGTTTCTGCATCTTCCTTAATGGATTGACAGCCCCCAGGGTCACTGTTTGTTGAGTCAACTTCTGGTCTGTAAACAGCAATTAGATGAAAAACATCCTCAAGCATCTAATGCATCAAAGAGGATGGAATTCATGACCTAAATTACACCACTCTCGTGTTATCAGAGTCACTAAGAGGAAAACAGTAAAGAACTGACTGCCACAAAAAGAGGAGACAAGACAGATTGACAGTTCCAAATAAACAAGCGTTAAAGCCACAGAGAACAAAATAAAGACTCAAACAGTCCTAACAGCGTGGTAAATCTGATTAAGCGTCAGAGCGAGGATGACAAGCGAGGCTAAGTGACTGAGTGAGTGAATAAATAAAGGAGGGAAGATTGTGGTGGCCGTCTGCCACAGCGGCACGTTATGTGAGCAGCCTCGTGTGTACACAAGCCAGGTTGCTACGGGCTGAGTTTTCACACTCAGTGCAATTACTCAGGCTACGTTCTGTAGCGGTGAGCTAATTAGACCTTGGCGAGCCTGGGACCAGTAAACTAGAAGATGAGTCGAGTCACTGGGGATGGAGATGGAGGTGATAGCCTGTTTTCCACCTGAAGCCCTCACACACAAAGGGTAGTTTACACCGCAGACTGTAAACGGGAAATGGCCCCGAAAGGAGAAGGAGTAAATGTGGCGGAGAAAATGGTTGAGCTGTGGCAGTTAAAGCGGCTGTGCATGCTCCCTATTTCTCTTTCTTTCTCTCTTATTCTATGTGTCCCTCCCGGGCAACACACATAAACACACGCCTTGCTCCATCCTGTGCCACCAGAAACACCCAGCTGTCCGTTCTCTGCCCCCATGCTAATCCAAGTCTGCCGAGTCTACTCCCACCCCTGCTGGAGTAACCCAATAACGCTGTGTGTACTTAAACAGCAGTGCTGGCAGGCCTCCTACAGTCTCAATCTCTGCTCGCTGCCAACAAACACACAGAGCTCTCTTTCAACAGTCCTCCACCGAACTCAACTCCTTCTGAGAGTCGCTGTTTAAACAAACACTCCCCACAATGCAGCTCACTGTGGCATTTCTTTCAACGATAAAGAAAAAAAGAAAATAAGAACGGATGATTGCCCGGCCTCTCTCAAGGCATTATTAGGCAATATGTTATAATTAATTGAATTGTGGTCTTGTTGGTACATGAGGGTTCTTGGCGGCTGAGCTTTCTCATTAGCTACACAGATTCAGGCCCTAACCTAATGAACGATAATAATACTTGCCGGTTGAAATGTGTAACAGAGATGAAACCTGATGGCCTCTGCTGGTAATTGGGCTTCTTCCACTCATTAAGGGGAGGAGAGCAATAAAGAGCAATAACACTCTTGAAGTGCCATCAGAGGAGGAATGTGGCACTTTCTTTTTGACAATTCATCAGGAGTGAAGCCCTGCCTATTAGCAAGATGAGAGCCCAGGGCCAAATAAACATCTCCCACTCGGCACAGACTGTTTGATGGGTAAACAATCTTTGATGTGCTCGCTTCTAGGCACTGATATTCTATGTGGACATGACCATCAGGGCAAAGAGAGGACCATGGGAGAACTTCTGATGGGGTTAACTATTACAGCAATATGGTAATTCAAGGTCTGCAGTGTTTAATTTGACTGCTTTGTGTGTTCTTCTTAACCTGTAGGTTAAACTCTGGAAAAATTGTGGCAGTGTGTAGAGTGGGTAGGTAATGGCGGACAAACACTTCGATTCGTTCCCACTCCTATCAGGAAAGATAAGATCAGGAGTAACATTGACTGGAAATGGCTGCAGACCCCCAGCTGCCAGTGAATATTTAGGATTTAGCTTACTAGCTTGTGTTTGTTAATGATGCTCAGTGTGTGTCCATGTGAGAGGTATTTGTATTTGAGCCGTCCATATGAGGCAATTGAAATACACAGATCTGACTTTGACTTCTGCCTGTGTGAGTTTACAAAGGAATGTTTATTGACAATTGTCATTGCTCTGTACCGATTTAACACGCAGAGTCTGAGCACAGGTTGTGCTTGAAAATCGGACTGTACAGTGTGAGCACATAATTCATGTGCTTTGGCTGTGCGTCGTAAACAATTCCCTTGTACAGTGTGAGTTGACATTCCACCACAACATTTATACAATCGTACAGTGTATGCTCTGCCTAAAAGTGGAAAATATTTCAATCTGTGTCTACAAGTGTGTTCACCCAATTGCAGTATTTCTGCACTGCCAAGTTCTGCACTCCAAGCTCCTTCATCAACCAATTTCTCTCAACAGTGCTGCTCATGGTAATTTGTTTTCTGAGAAATTGACAGGAGGAAGCTGTCATGGACTGGAATATTCATATAAACAATTACCTCTGACTGGCTCTGGAAAAAATGACAGGAATGCTACTACTCCCACTGTGTGTTTCAGCTTGCCTCTTCACTAAGCCTGTGGCTTTCAAGAAGTGAAAGGAGAGGATATAAGTCAAGAGTGACACACAAGTCATCCTCAGGTCTCGTTCCACCAGAGCCCTCTGTCTGGTCCTGACAGGGTTGGCATGCAGGCAGTGCAGAGTTCCACTGCAGCATGGCTAGGGAGATAAAAACCTGTCTAAATGTAACACCCTCTCCTGCCCTCTCCATCCGTTGAGGCGTAGAGGGATGAGGAATCAAAGCCAGAAGAAACAAAGGTGATGTTAGCCCAGGAATTCCAAAATACTTGTGGAAATTTTACGGGATAATTTTCAACAGAGAAAGCTGCAGTGGATTGGCAGAGATGACAAACAAGTATATGGTTGAGCTAGCATAAGTCATCTGAGAAGGAAACTTTTCAGGCATTAAGGAGTGAGAAGTGTAAAATAGAGAAGCATGAAAAAAGGTGGAAAAGGCCACTGCATAGCCTGAAACTTAATCTCTTTTCTCCCTTATCTGTGTGCTGCATAAACACCATTCAGAATCATGAATATACAGATGGCCATTAAGTTTAGACTTATGTATTGGTTTGCAAATATTCAATGCAGAGCTGAACAATTTGGCACTAAACGTCCCCCCAATTCCCTTAACTTAATTGAGTATTTTTAAATAAATGAACATAGTGTATATGTTATTACATTACTTCACATAGTAGCAATAGTATGAAGCTTAAATGGGCATTTCTGCTTGGAGGAGCATTCATTGCTTTTTCTTTAGCTGCTAATTCACTGTATCGCAAACATGCAAATCAAGTCAGGGACAATTTTCCAATTAGAGTACCTGCAGTGTAATTTCAGTTGAGCAAGCATGTCGACCAGCAAAACAGGCTTTATGAAAAGCTGTTTAGAGGGTGATTTCACACTCTAGCTGTAGATCTAGTCAGCGCTGGTACAGCATGACTCTTGATTGTCCAAGGTTTCAATTCAAGCTTTATAAACACATATGTGAATTTTTTTTTGATAGCATGCACAATATATTATAATTTCATATCCACTTGTTCCAATGCAGTAGTAGTAAAATAATCATGATTCTACATTCAGAATGCTGCGATCCAACCCAAACACACACATTGACAGAAACACAAACACACACAGGGCAGACTTAAATCTCTCAGACATCCAGGCTGGGAGAATCCCTGCTGGCACATTTGGACAGCTTCACTGAGATACAGGGTGTCAGCCTGTCCAGAAAGTCACAGAAGAAATGGAGATGGCCATTAAAGACGTTCTACAGACAAACCTCCCTGCCTTCTCCGATAATCACCACAGAGCAGATGAAACATGCCACTTTTATGGATGGCCATTTCCTCTCCCCCTTTCTCTCACTCACTCTGGTTATGTCATCATGTGCCTCTGGAGAGATGTAAAAAAGGTCAGACTACATAAAGCCTCTTATCCATTGTGCATGGCTTCCCAGAATAAAATGTTTTGTTTGTATTCACTCGTTTTATTTTGTTTTGGTTGTTGTTGATTTTTTTTGCTGAGGAGTTTATGAATGTAAGTGTTACATGCTCATGGTGATCCAACATTCTGCTTATTGACAGGAATTGTTTTTCCTAAACACTGTGGGCTACCTCGATTGTTTGTATTTACACTTTACCAAAGAAGAAATGTTTCATGACGCATCGGCTCCCCTAGCATGCTGCTGCTGTCTTATCAGGAAACTGTCAGCATACAATCTGTGCTGGATTCAGACACCTCTTATACTGCATTGCTGCCTGGTGACTGAAAACACCTGCTGTGGTCAACCTTCCCAGTTAAAGTTTAGTATTATAGACATGATGAAAGTATGCAAAGAAAGTCATTACACCTTTTAAAACATCTACTACTTTTGTACTAGTCCACAAAAATAAACACTCACATTACACCCTCTGTCATTATTTGTTTGTCTGAGTCTTTGTCTGCTCCCTGTGTCTCTCCCTCTCTGATACAGAAGGTCATTGGAACAAAGGAGGGCCTCACTCGCTGCTATCTGCCTGTGGTCCAACAAGATGGACCCTGTCTAGATCACCTCCCTTTCCCCCTGACAGTAACCCTGGGAAGATAACACCAAGCCAGTAGGAATGTTGTTTTCTGGTTGAAAGAAATTAGACTGAGAAGCTGAGAGGAGTGTGATATGCAACATGTGGACAAGACAGAGAAACCTTAATATGCATTTGTAGAAAAAGGGGTAAAACAATAATGGTAGTAAAATTTGGGTGGAAAAAGGTGGATTTATAAAGAGAAAACCCAAGTGTGCCCAAGTGGGAGAATCAGCTAAAAATATGTCAAGATTTATGGCAGACGAGAAAATGGAGTACTTCCTCTATGGGAGTGATGTATGTTTTATGGCTGCAGAGGGGCTGGTGACCCTGCCCTTGGCCTCTTTGTGACCACGGATATCGTCTGCACCAGCTGTGGAGGCTAGGAGTATGACTGCAGATGAAAGTTTAACAGCCCTCCCAAGGCCTGTATACCTCCGCCCCCCCCTGACGGAGCTACATGTAGGAAAAGCTGGGCCTCGCTGCCATCTCTGCACAGGGCCTCGCTGGGGCTCATCAGACTCCTCAGCTGCTCCTCACTCAGGGAGCCCATCTGGTGCCAAGAAACCCCAAAGAAGTGGCAACACTAGCAAGTTGCTGCCATGCCTTCATTCACACACACACATACACATATTTGTACAAGTGCACCGTTCCAGATAACCTCACTCCACATCCGCCCCAATTTCTCCTGTGCCGTTTTAATTTAAGCCAATTAAGCTGATTTTCTAGATGTTATTTTCTCTTCAGCGTCCCGCTCTTGCTGCCTCTGCACTCACCAGGATCCCAGCTGGGCTTAAACACACACAGACGGGTCCTCAGAACAAATATTAACTGCTCAGCCTGGGAGGATTGTGTAGAATCCATGTTTAAGTGTCTAATTTGGGGGGCATGAGAACACATGTTGGAAATCCTGTTAAAGGCATTAGTGTTAAAACAAGTGGTGCTTAGCATTTGTGCTAGCTGTCATGATCTCTGTATCTCTATCAACATCCATATCGATTGATGTTCTTTCTGTGTTGCACAACATCAAAATGTCTTCAATCAACAAATACATTTAAAAAGAATATGTTTCTATTTCTGTTTCAGTTTCACTTACCTAATGAAGGCAAAGCAATTGTTGACAAGGGCACAGCAACGACAAAGGGATTGTCAGGAACACATAAAAAAAGAAAGAAAACAACATGTTAGTAAGAAGCAAACAAAAGCAGCACCAACCTTCAGTAAGGAAGAGAGCGAAGTAAACCTTGCAATTTACAAAGGTCTAAGAGGAACTTGTGTAACCAGGGGTTACTTGTAGAACGCAGCCTCAAACAACTATCATATTCCCTAGTCTTCTTCTACATGCCCTCTACCTCTTCTCTCTCTCTGCCCCTGCATCACCCCATCCTCCCAGCTTTCCTTCTGACATCTGCTAATCCCCAGACCTCTGACCCCAGGAAATTTACTCCCTCAACCTTGACCATTTTCTTTCCCTTTTCCCTCTTTATGCCTGGCGGATCACCATTATCCATTATCATTTGAGGCCAAGAAAAACAATTTAAATTCCCGTGGACTGACATCCACTTGCAGGCTAAAGGCGATGGTGGTTAATAACAGGATGTTGGGCTGGAAGGTGGTATCTTGCTGTGGTTTGATAGCTTGGCAATGCAATTCTTTACCAAATACTATAATAAGCTATGTATTGTGCCTTTGGCCTACCAGAAAAGAGCTATTTATTACATATTTTATGGCTGTCAAAGACATCCTTCACACTGCCAACATACATTTGTGGAAATTACATTTTACTTAATGCCTACAGACAGCAGGAACTTTCATATGCATAATAGGCCCAGATGAAGCTTACACAGCGTGTTAGCTTTGGCCAGGCTGGGTGCAAGTAAAGGGTGTCAAATTTGGTGAGACACCTGCTAGAAGGGAAATGTATGGCTATTTATGTAATTTTCCACTAATTTATCAATATGCTAGACTGCTAGAATGACTTTGACACTTAAAGAAGCTGGTTACAATCATGGGAACATCAGGATCCTTCTATTGCTTATATGTTGTCTTTTCTGTGCTGCACTGGCACCCATCCAACTGTTTGGACTCTGACCCCCGGGGCAGAGAGGCCCTTATACACCCCGCTGTTCCTGCCCAGCCTAGACTCCTGGCACCACATGGCACACTCCCACATTAATTATTTATCTACTTCATTACTGTCCACATTTATTTACCGCCACACTGATGTTGTTACTGGTGGATGGGCATTAAGCTGCTCCTCAATAGAAAGGTGGTAAGAAAGATGAAATGGAAGATGCACCATCCAGTGTCATTTCATTCAGCCTCCTCCCTCTTGAAGCAAAGATGACTAAAGTGAACAGAAGCTGGGGACTGAAGTGGAGTGCTGCAGCGAAGTGGATTTGTGTGGAAATTGCCAAGAGGACGCTGGCCTCATCTATCTTAGGTCAGCATGCTAAGCGCTAAGAGAAGCTCGGTCATTCCTAAGTAAGGATATCCAATCAATTCCAATAGCCCCCAGGGCAGTCACCAACCCGGGACTCTATGCGAGTGCTGTCTTTCTGCCTCCCAGTGCCTGTAGGCAGGCAGCTTATGTGTTGGGCTGAGCTCAGTTAATTGCATGAGATAGGACCCTGTGTGGTTTGTGGGAGCGTTTTTAAGGGTTAGTTGTTGTGGTTGGAGAGATATTCTCTGGCTCATAAACTAGAGATTAGCCTCTCAATGGGAAGGTATACAGCACGACTTTCCTGTAGGACTAAGAAGATATGAGCCCTCCATTAGCACAGTGAGGGAGGCAGCAGATTTAGAGTCTCTGCTACGGGTGTTCTATGTGCAGCTGTGTGTAAGGAAGTGTTTGTGTGTGGCACAAATTTAGGCTGGATTTCAGAATATTTAGAGTTAAAACTGCATGGTGGTGCACTGGTTAGAGCTGTTGCCTCACAGCGAGGAGTTTCCTGGTTCGACTCCCCGTTGGAAAGGAGCCTCTCTGTGTGGAGTTTGCATGTTCTCCCCATGAATGCATGGGTTCTCTCTGAGTACTCCGGCTTCCTCCCACAGTCCAAAGACATGCTCGTTTGGTTAATTGGTGACTCTAAATTGCCCGTAGGTGTGAATGTGAGTGTGGCTGGTTGTCTGTCTCTGTATGTCACCCCTTTGATTGACTGGCGAACAGTCCAGGGTGTACCCTGCCTCTCGCCCAATGACAGCTGGGATTGGCTCCAGCGACCTCAAACAGGAAAAAGCGGTAAAGATAATGGGTGGATGGATGGATGGATGGATAGAGTTAAAACTATGTGTTTCTGGACAAGACTAGAGGCATTTGCAAAGCTACAAAGATACATCTTTATCTATTCCTTTTCTATATTTATATCCAACATCATGTCAAGAATTTTAACATCCTTCTGCCAACTCTCTTGGCTGAAACAGCTGAATTAAAACAAAATTAGAAAATGACAGACTTAAAAAGAAATATGATGTTATGATATGATAATTACACTCATTTTCTATCTTGATTATTTTTTTCCATTTCTCATAAACCAGAGAACTGTGGTGTCCATGTTTATTTTGGATACCATCATAATAATTCAATGTGAGCGCTAACCCAGCCCCATAATGATTTCCCTTTTCTTTGCTGCTATTTCTGTGCAACTGGCCTGTGCCAGGCTGCTACAAGGCTCAGCTGACCACAGAGGAGTAACTCTGGTCTGGTTGTGGCTCTTGGACCAAGTTCCACATTGGGAGTCCATTTCAATTCCAGCCATTTTCCTCTCCTTTCCACCCTTCACTTCACGTGGTCAAGAAACCAGCCCTACTCCTTTGGACTGGCTTTGTGGAGCCCAAGCCACATTGTACTCACAGCTAACATTATAATTTTCAAAATGAAGAAACAGGCAAACAAGTAGCAAATGTATACATACATATGCACTCTCCGTTTTCTGTTTATACAATATCTGCTGTGCACATCTGTGTCTGTGGTGATCATTAGCACACACTTGGAGTACCCGTCCTAAAACAAGCAAAGTCCATCTCTAAATGATCAAAGCCTCTCTGCTGTGGTTAAAGCAAAGCAAAAATCAAAGCTGAGCCCAAAGAAAGACACACAGAATGGGACGTTTCTCCTGAAGAAAGAGAGGACGCCAGATGACGAACAAAGCTAAAAATGTGAGAATTTAAACTAATTTGAAAAAGCATTATATCATATAATATTCCAGAATAGGGCCCATATTCAGAAGAGATGTCAAATGTAATAATTCAAGGGCAATCACTATTTTGTACCCACCAATGTAAGATTGAATTAATAAATCGGTTTCTGTTAGGTTGCTTAATGCCCTGAATACTTTCTATTGCTGCTCTCCTTCCAATAGCAGAATACATTTATCAAAATAACAGGGATATTCAGCCCTTACACAACCGCAGGCTGTAAAGGTCAAAGGTGAGGAAATGCATAGGGATGAGAGTAGGCCTCCATTAATTGCAGGACTATACATTACAGCAGAGTGAGTCAATATGTACACATTGTTAATCGATGTATGTTAGGACAGAGATTGACTTGAGTAGAGGCATCCCAATGAAAAGTAGGGGCATTAAAATGACCCATAGCTACATACATCTTTCCTTGACAGTTTAATGCATTACATCTTCTCACCTTAACATCTTTAACTTTCCTACTTTAATAAAGCTTAACTAGTCCAAGAGGAGGGATGTAGTCTAGCGCACATATTTAAAATGCGATATAGAAAAAATATCTTGTGTAATTGTCCTCCCTAGAAAGTGAGAAAGCAATGCAGTTGTCATTCCTCCCACTCTTAAATATAATATGTACTGCCCTCCTGTGGGGATAAACCTGTTATGTTGTACTATAGCAATCTTCGCTTCTAAACCTTCAATTACCTCCCCAGCCCCCAATGCCCAAACAGGATGCACAGCTTTTGTTAGGCCATAAAGAAGAGATCAACCGATTGAAACCCTCAGCATACAGTCACACTGGGTACAATTATAGACCACTACCCGCTCGTCTGCCCTCTTAGCCCTACCCACACACGCACAGGGGGTCATTACCTCCACCCTCACCATCAGGCTGCTGGCATCCAGTTGGCCATGCAGCATGCGCTGTGGTGCCTACATGTGGATTGAGGGAGAAGCCATGTGCATTTTGTGAAGCTAAAATGGCATCATGTAACACCGCAGCAAAATGTTCCAGCAGTCCTGCAGGCTGGAGAGCCAATTAGATTAGAATAGGGCAAAACTGTGGTTTCAGGAAGTCCCAATTCACTTAACATCTGCTGAAAGAATATGAGGCAGTACGTGGTAAACTTCATCAGCAGACAACTGATCAATCATCATAACTCAACCACGGAACATAAATAGTGAATACAGTGAATGGCACTAAGAGCGCAACCAAAATGTGTCCTTTCAAAACAATGATAAAACAGGATGCAACACCCTGTCATTCACTGTGTTAGGCTTCTCGACAGCTGAACCCATTTTTCCTTGGCTCCAGAAAGAACCTCCAGCTGCGTCTTGTGCCACCATATGCATGAAAAGGGGCCATCAAAGAACATATTTCTTTCATTCGAGGCAATTTCCCTAATCCCTGATGAGCTGCAGGGGAGAGGAAAACATTATGGATGTGGGTTAGCAGGTGGTGGAGAAGGGATTTTGTGGGTGGTGCATGAGTGTGCGTGTTTCAATGTGTGCAACATGAGTTTATCTGAATAAATTTGCATTATTGTGAAGCCTTGTTTAATGACTGAACTTTTATTTATTTGGTATTCCTGTTTATTCTTGTGTTTGTGCCTGTGAGAATGTGTATGTGTGGGTATTAGACACACACAAGCCCCTGTCCCCCTGGAGGAGGGACTGAGGAGCCTCGAAGTAGCTCCCAAGGATTAGTTCATCCAATCTTCTACTAATCGCAGATAAATTCTTTCCACTAGCGAGTTCTGCACAAGATTCATCTCTCTCTTAAGAGTCCTCTCATTTAAGCTGAATGAGAGAGGGCAGAGGAAAGTAGCACAGATGCATGCTTCCTTTCTTAAGCAAATATTAAAATCCAAACACTGGTTACTGCTGCATCTAGTTAAGATACGATCGCTATTGTTTCTGTAATATTACAGCAGGTGATGGTCCAGTGACTAGTGGCCCTTCTCTCATATTTCAGGTCAGGCACAGCAGGGGGGGAAATGCCCTCCAGAAAGCAGTCAGTCCAATTTCCCCACTTCACCACCAGCTAGCTCCTGACAGCTCTGAGATGTGGGCTGCAATAACGAGGAACAGCAGCAGCCCACAATGTCAGCATTTTCCTCTTGGTGCTTTGAAAAACCTCTGGTGCCAAGGGCAGGCTTGTTACAATTTAACAAGTGTCATTGTGGGGCATTATGTCAACTGCACCACAACGCTGCAATTTCTGAGCCATGCATCTGCAGTCCTTCCATGGATAATCTTTGGGCAGCAGGGTGAATTTCGTTCTTCAATCTTTCATTTATGTAGTGGTCAACTGAGAATGCCATTTTTTTCATTACCTCTCTGCTTTGCATTCACATGGAAGCTGCCCAGACTACTACTGTTTGCAAACAACAAAAAACACAACTGGGAGTTCAGGTCTCCATCTAAGTAGTGGTTGCAATATATTGCTCACTCACTTTCTCCACCCATATTTCCAGAAACGTATGGGAGTCAAATTGGGGACCTTCCTGTCCCAAGCTGACTTCCCTTGGTTATTCTTACTCATTTTTTGCCAGAGATTTATGACTACGTCTATAGAAAAACATAACAACCATTTCCGCAATTCCACGGAGTCAATCCAAGGAGTATCTGGGTGGAATATAGAGTGCAAATGTAAAGTACAGCCAATATATAAACAGCAAAATGTTCCTTTCAAATGGTGTCAGATACAGAGGAGAATTTCATTGACTCTATTGCAGAAAACCATTCACGTTGTGCATGTAAGACAACAGCAATCAAAAGTGGCCTTTCAACAAACTCACTCTTCTACTACACTATTGGAACGCTAGCTACAAGGGAGTTTCCATTACTTTCTGGCAAAAGATCTTGGCACTGACAATAAAAGGGGGGAGGGGAGTAGAGGGAGTCAAGAAAAAAAAAACTGTGAAATCTGACTGGCTGACTTCCAAGTCTCCTATTCTTCTTTTTATCTGAACCCTGCCCTCACACTCTGCCTGGCTGCCTGCCAGAGAGACTGTTTTATTATTCCTGCTCTTTTTTCCACTTCTCTACATACTGTCTTCCTCCTGCTTTCTCTTTGATTCAGCTCTAACCCTTTTTGCTACTGGGTTCTTTGCAATATTCCTCAACACACCTTCCACAACAAATGTTACTCCATTAGTCACTTAGTCTCTCTCTGCATAGTCCCAACATGCATCATCCTACCACACTCATATCTTAAACTATTAAACTAGTTAAAACTCTAAATGTGACATTTCCCTACATGCAATAACAGAGCCATTAAATATTTGACAGGGGGAAAGTTTAACAAATTGTGCCCTGTTTGATGGATTAGATCAATTTGCACTTCCTAAGGCTTCAGTTGTGTATGAGGAGGATCCCAAGTGTGGGACAGAAGAGCAGCTGGGGGTGCTTAAAGAGCACTTCTTACACTGCCTGCCAGTTTCCTTTTTCAGCATACGACAGAGTGCGGCAATGATTTATGAAGCAAACAAATTTGAAAATGAGCGCACACCACTTCAACATGCCACACCAACAAACCTGCTGATGAGAGACAAAAAGAGCAGAATGTGCAGCCTCATAGACACACACACTGCTGTCTCAAGGGGTCTATAGCTTCTATGTACCATGTCATTCTCCATTAAGAAGACAAAGTTAATTCAAGCTTGAGACAAAGACTCAAGCACATCAGTGTGGCACAGGTGCAAGGCCACAATGATCACTGAATGCAGGTGCTACCAAAAAAGAGCATAAAGCGGAACAGGTAATCATACTAGCAAATCATAGAAAGAATAAGACAAAGATGATTCACTGAAATTATCATGTCTTAAGCATATATCATCCCAGTTAGTCAGGTTGGTTTTTTGGTAGTTTTTCAAACCCATCATATCATGCTGGCATCCAGCAGGAGGGGAACACGTGAAAAGCAGGAGACTGTCTGGTGGGTGGTGTGATGGGTGGGAAGACGAGGGTGGAGCGGGTGGCAAGAATATCAGCTCTGTTTTTTCCCTCAGGGCTGAGATATGAGGAAGCAGCGGGGAGGGGAGAGCAGGTGCATGGGAATTCAGAAATCATTGCATATGCATGTTACTCAGACTGATACAGCTAGCTAGAGCTTACGGAAAAACAATGCACAAGAGGGTCAGGAAGAAGGGGATATGAGCGATTGGAGTGGAGGCAAATTGTATTTCATTTGACCCAAGTCTAGGCTTTGCAAATCCAGTCTGTCTTGCTCTCCAGACTAACTGAGACTTCAATGGGGCCAACATCGCACTACAAGCCACACTGGTCCTTGTGAGTCGTCCCTCATCAACACTGGAACTAATGTGCTTGAACAAGACATCTAATGGTTTTTGCCACTATCAAAGCCCTGCCCCTGGAAAAGACCTGCTCCAACAGGGGCCCCGCCGGCAACAACATGGGGAGACAACAGGATTGGGGGCTCCCTATGTGTTTAGATCACAGCACAATCACACAGGGGACACAATAGGCTGCTATCGTGACATGAGCTAAATTGAGGCCCAACAGACCCCACATTGAGATCGATGCAGGATATTGTAGATTTGAGTTTTGCCGGGACATTTAATTTAAAGAATTGCGGTCTTTTTACTATTGATCATAGCCTTCAGAAAGTATACTAAACTGTGTATTAATGAAATCTAGGACAGTCAGCTGAAGCAGAGAGAATCAACAAATCAAACAGCTGGGAAAAAATGCGGAAAAGATGTCTCTTCTTCCCCACCAGGCAGTGTAATAACCTTTTAAATCATGTTTGACATTTTTAAGTTGGCAATGTGGAGATTCTGGCAATATCCAAGCTCTGATATTAAAACCAGTTACTGCCGGTAATCTCATTGCTTTGTTTGATGATTTGCAATATGACACCCATCCCCCTTGTCCTCAGCCACCACGTAGCCTCTCGCTCTCCCCCTGGAGACGATCCCTTCCCGCCCAGATTTGCCCTTGCCCTGACACTGGTTGCTAATGGTGCTGCTGTCAAGGCAAGGCCAGTGGCAACAACAGGATGAAAAGACCCGTCTGTTGAGCTTCTTTTGGATATTCACATTTTATGTTCTGAAGGGACGAGATGAGGCCTCTGTTTCTTACAGTGCAGTTAATAAAAGCCTGTCACTATCTAACAGCTGCTAGACATGACTGTTGGAGTGACTGACTAGCCGTTGGAGTGTCTAGTCGGAAACTTGCATTCACCCTGATTGGTCACACAGCTTAATCAAGCATACAGATGAATATCGAATCACAACAGTGTCAAACAGCTACGCCGCAATGTTTTACCCACTGACAGGCTGCTCTGATAGATTGTCACAGGGTTTCTGATTTATGGTTGCTCTTGATAAGGGTGAAGTCAAATTAACTGTCAACACTTGTGGGTTGTGGATGTGTAGCCGTAGTGTGAAGTCCACAATCTGGTGGCTGCTACAGTGCAAGGGCAAACGTCAGGCTGTGGGAGCAGGTGGGAGACCACAGCCTGGATGGATGCAGGGACATTAGAGGGAAGGATAGTAGAGGTTGAGAGGCACCACAACAGGTTTGTTAATTAGTGTAACACAAATGTCTTCATAATGAGGCCTAATCACCTGAGCATGGCGGCGACTATACTGCAGTGCTATGCTAGCTGACTGGTCCATGCTGGAGCAGATACACACGGGAGAGAAACCTAGATGGAGAGGGTTTCCATAAAAATGCAAAATGAAAGAGCAGGAGAGTTTCTGTGACTGAAAGGTGTATGACAGCAACCGCTCTGTGTTGCGTATGCGTCTACTCTCTAGTGGCATAGTCAGGTGTTGTACCTCGGATTAGAGACTGGTCTAATTGGCCCACTGGGCAAACAGGCAAGGGCTGAGGAGAGAGCTGCTGTGACAGCGATTTCCTCAGCAAATAAATCATCTAGTCTCTTTCCTCAGCAAACTGCGACATCTCAACACATTTGTCATTATCGCCAAGCCCGCTCAGCTCGAGAGACATATTTACCAGCGTTGATTTGATTATGGTTATTATAGATGGAAACACTCCGCAGCACCACCCCACATGGTACACAAATCTCCCGAGGTAGATGTTACTGCGTTGCAGCACTATGTGGTTTGGTTGGTGTTTCATAATTAAGGGAATAAATTGATCTCTATAAAAAAAATGTACATCTGAGATTTAAAGCACAGCAAATAGAGATAAGTAGCGCCTCTTGTATTCTGGTAAACAGTAGTCACACAAGCAGAAGCTATTACTCCCACAGGTGTGTGTGCATGTTGCCATGGAGAGTGATTTGTGGTAAACTAGTGTCTAGCAGGGACAAGAAGAGGCTTGTTCTTGTCTGCCAGCATCATTTCCTTCTGTCTCTGAAAAGTGGCTGTGGCAGGAGAAAGACCACAGGGATGTCCTCAGCTTCTCCCTGAACTGAACCCTCTCATCACTGCTAGCTAGATAGCTAAGCTTTAAAGAGAACATCCCCACTATTTGCCACTTACTCTTTCCCGGATTATGCCACTGAACAACCGGCAGCAGCATGGTGCATGGAGCACAAGACGGAGGGTCATCACATTATGTCATCAGAGAAAAGCTGCCACGCACAGACGGAAACTGAAGTCCGCAACCTACCACTTAGTGAAGAGGCACGCTGAGATTTAGATTGGATGGGTTGAAATTATACCCAAGAGCTGGCAGCTTAGTTAGAGGGAGGATTAACATCTACTTCACGTCAAGAGCTTTCTGGTTGTAACATCCACAAGAACATAAAACCACACACAAACACACACACGCTTTTATTTTAGTTATCCTTAACAGAATCAGAGCAGGGCCAATGGCAAAGCTGCTCACTATATTAAGACTAAAACCCATTTCATAAACCCACTAAAAAACATTTGGAATCCAGGCCACAACGTCCAAGGACTCCTTAGGCGCCTGGTGGATGGTTCAGAGAGCTGGTGCATCATGGTAATTGTTATAGTATGAACTGAATTTTGAATTATTAGTTGTCAAAATAATGATTTCAACAAGAAGCAAGCAAGCGGGGATTGTTTTCAAAAAGATCACAAACTGGTGAAGGCGATGAAAGCTTAGCTAACATAAGCTGTGCACACTTTGGTGGAGTATAAACGAAAGCCTAATCTCCACAGAGTGCCTCATAGGGGTTAAAACAGTGAACAGTAAACATCTTTGGCTTCTTCGATAATCAGCCCCGCCCCCCCTCCTCTCTGTCTCTCTCTCAGAGGAGCTGCCACTGCCAGGGCCACCATATTGTCATTAAAGACCATGCCATAGCAAGGGAGTGCAAGTAACCCCAGATCCACATCTCAGGAGGCCTGACTGCTCCGCTGAGGACGGCTCTGAGTCCCAGCAACAGCGATGCTCACATAAAGGCGCAGATAAACAAGCAGAAACACAGACTGCCAAGCAGACAGACATATGTGTGCACATTCATTATATGCTTCTTCAAAAGTGAAGACAAAAAAAAATCTGTTTTTAAGGTTTTTCCTTTTATCTCTGGAGACAGACTGTAGAATGGATCAGTATGCTATTTAGCTCCTTATAACACCTCAAACTGGATCCTCAGCTGCACATTTTCTTGGAAAAAACCCAAAATGCTAAATAAAGGGTTTTCAACTAAAATCCCTCCCGCAGGCTTTTTACCAGGAAGGCTGGAGATTAATTGATTTCAAGCTGTATAGTCCGCTAAAGAGAAGGGTTTAAGCAGCAATAGAACAGAGCCTCTGTCTGCCTTGAACTATCAGTAGGATCTGTCTCCAGTGGATACTAAAAAAACTGGAGGCAGGGCCGTAAGACAAGGAGGACTATAATCATCTCCTGCATATGTGTGATGTGCGGGAGCTGGGAGATGGGGCGACGGCAGAGTCTGGGTGGTCGAAAGGGAGGAGAGAGAAAGATACCGGGAGGGTGAATCCAAACGAGGGGCTTTTCTGCGGACTGAAAGCGCCTGCGTGTCTCGAGCAGATGGACTATTGTCTGTTGAGTCCTGGGGAGTGGGTGCTGAGAGTTTTCCTGTGCCCAGGGTGGCCCATTCTTTGTCCCATACTTCACCTCTCTGTCTCCCCCTCAGCCTTGGGCTTTGTTACACTCGGTTTTGTTTGCTGTTGTTTTGTGCCTCACTATGTATATCACTTTTGTTGAACTTTTCTCATACAAAACAGAGAGATTGCCTTTTTTCTGTTTTGCAGGGAGGGGTCATTTTTCTCTGTTCGGGTTGTTTTCTGAGGAACAAGTTGGAACGCCGGTTGTGACAGGAGAAGAATGCTGAGTCGAGCTGTTGCAGCCTGTTCGGTGGCTGTCCCTCCCTAAGGACTGAATGTAAAGACCTGCACATAAATCACCAGCCACCCAAACAGGCGGGGAGGAAAACAGCCACCAGACAATGCAGTTGATTACAGCAGGAACCATCATCCATATGCACCACCATCACCCATGCATATCTGACTATCTTTGCTGCCTTTGAAAATCCTACTACTGCACAAGTAAAATATCTTAAGAACGACAAGGAGAGACAGTGGAGGATTTTCTTTTATCAACGACTAGATACAGAAAAATATAGCCTCCTCTTTGCTAAAAGCTTTGCATGTGTCATCATGTCCAACATGTGTGTCCTATTTTTTCTCAGCACATTATAGAGAGGTCTGTCTTTACTTTTCCCATATGGTAACATTTTCCTGTCCCTTTGTGGTTTTTCTGTCTTGCGCTGTTAGAGTCATTAATTACATCACTATTCTAAAGACAAGTATATCAGCAACATTCAGAGGGATCCCTTACCGCACTTAGAAACATTTCCAGTAACACCAAAGACCCAACATCCTTTAACCCCCCTCTACTACTGAGTCAAACATCCCAAAACTGGCAGGACTTGACAAGATGTTCTGACATCATGTTGTTGGGTAACCCCACAAAATCCCCCATACCCGTCAGAAAAACTCAAACCGGCTTTGGGGTTGTCTGCATGAGTGGGACGTTATGGGGTTGAATGAGGTGGGTGGCGTGAATAATAAGCCTAGGTCTCCCTGTGTTACCTCGAAACAAACCCGGAGCAGGGTAAGAAAAGGGTAGAGCAGAGAAGTTGGCTTTATAAAAAGGGCCAGGCATTATTTATGACTCCCTATAAAAGCTGTAGTTAATTACAGTGTTTTAGACTTATAAATTACAGATTGTGAAGCTCCTGTTATAATTAGAGCAGTGGAGGCAGGGCCTGGGCTCGGTCTCTGGGTAAGGAGGTGGAGAGGAGTTGGAGGCAGGGCTGCTGGATGAGGCATCTTGACTGATGTGGTAAAGCCAGGCCAAGGAAACATCCCCAAACAGGGCCCTGCCTGCTGCATGTGGGAACACTGAGGCTACTCTCTCCAAAAGGCTCTCTAATTCTTATACCTCTCTGTCTTTCACCAAGCTGGGACCACCATGGGGGGCTGCTGTACAACATGCAGTGTGAAGTCTGCATGACACTGGCAATGCACTACAGGCTTTTCATTTTGTTTTGTTTTTGTGAGCAAAATAAATGCTTTCTTTTGCTCAAAAAGCCTTTAGTGGTAAATCAAATCAGTAGCCCTGTGTGGCATATCTGGGACTATTGATTGTTTTTTTTGCAGCAGCTCAGTGAGGAAGAGCCAGACAGGCAGATAGACAGTGGGATGCTAAAGAGGGTTAATCCTAGTTGTCCCCTTACACTCATTAGCTGAATTATCAATGGCCTTTTGCAAAGCCAAGCTGCAACATGTGTGGACAGAGAGTGGACTCAGTGTATTATGGAGATTTCCCAACAGCCAGGGTATGCCCTGAGGATGTCCCTTATGTCAGAGGTCAAATCAATGGCCTGCCATAATGCACTACGTATTGTCTACTATATCATTTAAGGTATTAAGGTGATTTTGATGGCCCTGCAGAACTTATACTCAAAATGCAGAATGTTTCAGTCCCATTTGGAAATAATCTGATGTTGGAATTATTGTTCACTGTGTGAGTAGAATAAGCATGTGCACTAAATCTATGGGTAGCTTAGTCCATCTGGGGCACAGGAGCTAGTAGGGAGTTCAGCCTTGCCATTTCAGGTTTGCACACATTTGGCTTGAGTGCTTGAGGAAGAGAAGTAGGTGTGATGTTACACCATCACCTCACACTAATGCCGAGCTGAGAAGAAAGTCCCTCAGGTGGGAGTGAGTGCGGAAAAACTACTCAGGTCTACAGGGCATCTTTAGAGGCTTAGTATAAAATGAGACTAATCCCTGGGATTTTGCCTTGTTTGGAGAAAATGTTAGAAAAAAATACCTTCACAGAAAGCTGTTGATTGTGTGCATCTGTTTGAAATCAATAAAGAAGCCACTGCTTAGTGCCAATAAATTATAAACATTAGAAGTCATTCCAGCTCCTTTATTTTATGCATTCATATTCTTTTCAATCCAGTTATTCAGCATGGGGTTGTTACAGCTGAATTTTGAATCAATAAGCAGCATAATTTAGCACAGCTGAGACAGCGGGAGGACATTGTGTGTCTGAGTGAAAAGGCGTCAATCCTCACACAGTCTAACAGCCCCAATCAGTACTCCTTTACAGCAGAGTGGATGCACATCTTTCCTGTTTCCACATCATTTCTGTACTGAGGAATTCAGGACGGATGCTGTGAATTAGCCATAAGGGCAATGTCACTAAAGACAGATGCCAGCCTCTGTCACCACAGGCCCCCCTTCATTGCTGAGTGCGACCCCCATCCCCTTCCATATTCCTTTCCAATTCCTGAACCTGGCCCTCGGCTACAGGCCTTCTCTCATTAGGGGCGCTGACAGACCCTGTCCTCACCCTGATCCCTCATCATTAGAGCATGTAAATCTCCCTGTCACACATACAGGTACACACACACACACACACACCTGAGGATGATGATGGGGTAATCACATTCACCTGAGAAATAGGAGCCACTAACCCCAAGACCAAGTAGAAAGAAAGGTTCATGCAAAATGATAAATGTGAACGAGGGAAGGATTGAGACAGGAAATATAATTATGTGCAAGTTTAAATGCAATCATGCTAGATAAAAATGCCCGCATACAGACAGTTTTTTCTCTGATCCAGTGGCATACACCATAAATATCTAAAAATGTTAAAATAGGCCGCCCACATAAAAACACAAAAAGACAATAGAAAAGCACAGATACTACAAGTGCTTGTAAAGAAAAGCAAAAGAGACAAAAGCAAGCAGTGAATCTGGAGGGCAAGCATCTGGTGGGTCTCGCCTGGATTGGTGGACTACTGCTGCTGCATGTATAATTCAGACTAGCCCTATCCTATCCTCTCTTCTTCGCTCCTTTCCTCTCCTCCAGCTATGTAAACGAGCCTAGACACAGCATATGGAGACAAGGATGGCAGGCGGAGGAGGAGAAGAGAAAGCGAGAGTAAAGAAGATGGATAGATAGGTGTGTGTGTGCGGGGGGGGCTATGGAAACTAGGGCTAGTTGGGGAAATGGGATGCTAGAGGCAGGGGGATATGTTAAGGAAGATGAAAATGAGAGCAGGTACCTCAGGTTGCAGATGAGCAAAGTTGCAAAAGAAGAAAGTGAAGGTGGTGTGGAAATGGGGTGATGTGTTTCCAAAATGCGAGCCTAAATCTCTTGTTTTTTTTCCACATGTATTTCACAGCACAAAAACGGGGCTCCATGCTGACAGTGTTTTTTACTTTGCGCTCTAAAGAGGCCGTCAAAGGAACATCACAGTTATTTCAGCCAGAGCCCCTGGGACACTTCTAGAACCCATTAGCTTATTCAGCGAACAGTTATGAGTGTAGGTGTGACTGTGGTGTGCATGTCTTCATGTTCATGTACTGGATGTGTTTACATGCGTCTATGTGTATTTGAGTGTGTTAAAATATAAGGGCAGTGAGAGCTGCATAACTGCATTTACACCTGGTTTGTAGGATTTCTAATGAGCACAGAATAGACCTTACTTTGTGTCAATCAAATCCTGGAGATATTATGAGTAGTACACTTTAAACACAATTAGTTGTGTACATATTTTCCTACACATAGATGACATTTCTTGAAAAAGGCCCAAAAAATGACTTACCTGAATGATGAGATTTGGGTAAGGCAGCGTCAAAGGCAGGACAGCAGGAGGAAAAGAGAAAAGACAAGAGAGAAACATTAGGCAGAGTACTGGGGCTCAAAAAAATTAATAATTTGACATTCCTGCCACAAAATAGACAACAGGGGAAAAAAGACTCTTTTTAAGAACTTTCATCAGCGTGTTTAGCTACCATACAGATGTCTATCTAACGCTGTAGATGTAAGGTGCACACTTAAAAACAGCCATGGATTGGCTCAGATACAAAGAGATAATAAGAGTAAAAAAAAGAGATAACAGAGAGGAGCAGAGGAACAAAGCTAAGAGGCAGAGAGAGAGAGAGAGAATGGAAAAGGCAGAGCAATCATTAATGCAAATGGGCCCAGGAGCCAGATAGACTGAATTTATCGGAGGTTACTGCTGTTTTTGGAGGGTGTTAATTGTTATTCATGATGCTGGGACTGGGGCCGGTTGTTTTTGAAGTGCTGGATCAGGGAGGGATTTATTGACCATCGCTGCTGGGGGTACAGGCCCACAGAGGGATGTCAGCCAGAATGCAGGAGGACTTTTGGAGAGGGGGGGGGGTCAGGGCTGGTGGTGGGAAGGTCAAACATCCAACCCTGCACCTCATACCTGCAGGTCTTCCTGTCTGTCTGTAGCTATGCAAGCGCACCACTTGTGTACACAGCAGACAACAGGGGCATCGGTGTCTGCTCCTTTTTTTACCACTTCATCAGCACTTGACCTGCAGACTTGTTGCAAGAAAGGACTCTTGAAATAGCAATAAATAATAATAAATAACCACCTTGGAGTAAAAATATCACTCAGCTATGGTACTTCAAGAAAGACAGACTGCTGAGATTCTAGAAGAATTCATCAATCTTTTTCAGGCTCCCAGTTGTGTATGTGTATACTGGAAACACACACTGGCACATATCATTGCCTTATGTGTCTACACAAATAGTCTACATGCTTGGAACAATGCGTGCATGTATGCATGTGCACAGACAGGGGATGGATCATGGAAATACCATTGGGTCTGTATGATGCTAATTGTAGAGTGACAAAGCTGAGCCCCCTCGCCCCCCTTTCAAACATACACACATACTTGCATGAGTACACACACGAGGACAGAGTCTGTCAACAGGCCTGTCAGAGCAGAGTAGTCCTGACAGCCACTCACTCACCACCAGTGCTACTGCACAGCGCTAACAGCATTATCTGCATATTAGCATTGCTATCCAATAATATTTCCTGTCCAAGTCTCCTCCTGCTTTGCCCACTCCAACCTCCACTCCCAATCATTTTACTACGATAGATAGATAGATAGATAGATAGATAGATAGATAGATAGATAGATAGATAGATAGATAGATAGATAGATAGATAGATAGATAGATAGATAGATAGATAGATAGATAGATAGATAGATAGATAGATAGATAGATAGATAGATAGATAGATAGATAGATAGATAGATAGATAGATAGATAGATAGATAGATAGATAGATAGATAGATAGATAGATAGATAGATAGATAGATAGATAGATAGATAGATAGATAGATAGATAGATAGATAGATAGATAATACACAGAGCATACACAGAGGAATCAGAAGGAATGACCTCTCCCTGTCTATAAAATGACCTACTTCAAAGGAAACAGAGTCAGAGGGAGAGAGGGAAGACATGAGCAGAATCTGAAAGGATAGGCGGGTAAATAAATAAAGAGCCCTGCTGGATGATAACATGACAGTGGCCTCAGTGTCTTTTTAACCACTAAGCAAATATACACAGGGACAGGCAATGTTTGCTGGCAGGTAAGGCAGTTAAAAGTCCAGATAAGAGTCCTAAACTAGATGGTATCAGGGAGCATATTGCCTTAGCTTGTTGCCAGTATTATCTCTGCTAATCCCTGTGATCCACTCGTCTTAACGGGAATTTCGGCTTGCTCAATGGTTTTAAAGAAAGTGGCAACATGAAATTGCTTTAAATTGTGTGTGTTTTGACAGGAGTGGTATTTAGAGGATAATGCACTTTTGTTGAAAGGGGTCTGATCTGTTCGTTTTTGCAGAACAGGATAGCCAAAACATGCCAAAATGATGTCAACAGTCTGCTCTGTGATGAAACCATTGTATTGTGATGATGCAATGTGGTAAAATGACAGGTGAAATAATCTGCAGTGCCTTTTTCTTTATTTTTTTTGTTCCCTCCTTGACTCTCTGTGTCCCGCTCGCCACTTGACCTTGCCTAACCCACCATTGGGTTTTCCTCTGACAGAGGGGCAGCCAGGCAGAATTTATTTGTCTGAGATCAAAAGGGGGAGAGGAAAAAAGAAACCAATGGGTGCAAGCTGAGGAAAGATTGCATATCCAGGCGTGAACCCCAGGACAGGCACACAGGTCAACAGACTTCCAGCACTGACAGCTTCCATTCAAGCACACTAAGATCAGTTTTGGGCTACTTGTTTGAGTAAAAAATACCATTTTGTAACACAGATATTTTTCATATAATGTACATATTGTGACTTTCACTCAGGCATCTTTAGCTTCATCCTGTCCACTTGTTTTTCTGTCACTTACCACATAAATGAACGCACAGACTCAGATGCATGCACACATGCAGCTCGGACTCTCATCTTTACTACACTGGTCTCAGGGGGATCCTACTGAGGTGTGAAGAGTGTGATGGGATCATAGCTAGCCGTAGCCTCTCTCCTCCAATTACTCAACAATCTGGCCTTGTCCTAATCTTCTCTTGAAAACACCTGGTTTGGAAATGATGCAGAAAACAGCAGGTTGCCCACCAGGCCACACAAGCTAATCCCGGAGCACTGGAGTGTGTTCACTCTCTTGCTTTTATAAATACTAATACACTTCTGTGCCTTGCGGGTTCATGTACACATTTGGCGACACCCCCTCAAAGGAGGCGTAGATTCTATATGAGTAGCTTTGTCCAAAGCTGTGTCCGTAGGTTGAGTGGTCTATCCTTAGGCCACCTCTTAATAGGTCAGACATGAGATCTAACCTTTTAAAAGCACTACACAAAATGCATAGTAAATGATGCACAAATAAGAAAGCTTTTACAATGTAGAGTGGTTAAGTGTGCCATGACTGGAGAGTTTTCAGCGTTTACTGTGCAATCTTTTAATGCAAGTACTAATGCCAGCAGTATTACTAAACATAAAACCAAATGAGCCTGCAGGATGTTAAGTTTACCTCGTCATATCGCCTTACTGTAAAAAAAACAAAAACAAAGCATACAGGGTTATTAAAAAAATCAATGGAGAATCAAATTGAATTTCAGTCAACATCACCGTACTTATGCATCAGTCATCGTCAACCCACAAGTAATCTAATGAGAATTAACACCTCAAAAATAGCTTGTGATTTCCATAAGTTAATCAGGATTGAAAATGACTGATGGCTTTAAAGGCAGCACTAAAAATACTGAGCAGCCCAGAGGCCTGCCTTTGATCCCAAAGCTCAAATTAAATTGATTCTAACTGTTTCAGACAGCTTCCTCTGTGTCCTTCAGATTCAAACAATGATTTCATCAGGCTCTCATCACACAACTCTGCCTAAAGCTATCTGGATGGAACCCCTGTTTCTTGATCCTTCCTGTGCCAGGAGGAGCAAAATGTCTCCGTCTCTCTAAGTATAAATAAGTGAAGAGTGAGGGTCGTCCGTCTAGAGCGGAGCAAATAAATAAATGATAAAAAAAGGTAAAGTGAATGTCAGTCAGCAGGAGTGTATCGTTTCAGATGGCTGCAGTGTTCAAGGGGCTTCTTGTGGTTCGGGTTTGTTGGGTAGATCCCTGACCAATCAAACTCTCCCCAAATTGTAGTCTTGGTTCAGCACCACATACGAACCAGGATAGCCTACAATTTTGGATGCCATCACTACAGCTTGACTAACAAGGAAATGAGCAGAGTATTTATACCCAGGGAATGTCATTCCAACTCCAAAGCAGCTGTTCTTCATCCTGTGGCCGACACTCACATCTGGTGTCAAGGCCCTGAACAGACTCAAATACAAAGGCTGTTCTCTTACACAGAGGGATAGGCATCTTTTGACATACAGTCATTTCAATATAGCCTCAGGGCTGCAGTGACCTCCCATCATTCCCTCAGCTGAGCACCTGTCTTCAATGTATCGAAGGTGCTCCCCCAACACTAAGGTGAAATGGTATAGGTCTTTTTTATTATGAGGATTAAGAGCTCCTTTTCCCCCTAGATTTTTCTCAACCACCACGCCTCCTGCACTAAATTACTCCTCACAGCATCACCCTGGCTCCCATTAGCCCTTTCAATCTGCCTGCCTTCAGCATGACGAGCCCTGGAGCTATAGGGGATGGTAATGATCTGTGTACACTCTACAATGTACAGCCCCCCCCCCCTTTCTTCCTCCATCACCCCTCTCTCAAATATCTACCCTCTCATGATATGTCCCACCTCGAAACCTCAGCGCTGTATTCAAGATTCGCCCCGGTATATTTGGTAACCCCATGGCGTGGACTAGACGCGCACCAAATTAAAGTGGGCTTTCTTTATCTGCCACGGTGGCAGAGGGGGTCTTCAAGAGGCAATCCTCCAGCCCTATCTCGAGACCCCGCTCAGTCTCTGAGCAGACACCCCCATCCATTAGTGACGGAGAGGGGTGGAGACCCTGTAAATTATAGACGAGTTCTTCACAGTGAACAATGGTGCATCCACTCTGCATTCACCCCCACATCTGCATTCCTCTACAGCCCAAGACTCAACCTTTCAGACGGTTTTTCCTTAAGAACCCAGCAGAGATATAAATAAAAGACAAATGGTTAAGATGTTGTACGATCTTTACTCTGAAAGCAGATCAATCGATCGTCTACATGAATATTGATTGACTACAAGGCATAAAAAGGATATCTTTAAGGGGGCTCTGCACTAAAAATAAGACTTTGCGGTGGATTCTTTGTGCTTTCTTTATTGTTGACTATAACAGCTAAAAAGACGGATCAGATATGTCTGTACACACAGCAGGTTAAAAAACAAGAAGTCTGAATCATCCTCAGTTTTCTGCTTCATGTCAAAAAATGAATGGTGATTATTAAGACTCATCTCTCTAAACTAGCATTAATGAAAGCTCAAGATAATGACTTGAAATATTCTCTGTCACCCTCATTGTCATTTGCAGAATGAGGCCATTATAAAGCCGCCATTAGCAATAATTCTTCCAGCATTCTATTTAATCTTGAAAAACCCTCAAATTCATTCAAATCAGCTGAAGGAGGATTGGGATATGGCTGTGAATAAGGGTGTGTCCAGCAATACCTGTTTGGAATGGAGCTCAACCTCTGTAGCCATAGCCATGCTGCTTTATTCCCAGACTGTGACCAATCGATTGTCTCTCAGAGAAAAGTGAATTTAGGATGAGGAAAAGTGAGAGCGATTGAAAGGTAAACACAGCATGAAGCCGCTGCTACAGAAGTCCGCAACATCCCTCCACCCTGAATTCCCATCCAGCGCTCTCTTCCTCTGTGTGTCCGTATGATTCATCACAGACATGTCATTTGAATCAGTCTCCTCCTTCTGTCTGAGCTTTATACTGAAAAAACACACTTTCTTTCTATGCATTGCATTAGTCTTGATTATGCATTGTGAACTCTATGACCATCAGGTGAGGATGTAGTGGTGAAAGGATGTTAAAAAGAGCAGAAATGAGATGCCTTTACTCCCCACATCCCCCCTCTGCCTTGTTGAGTTATATTCCCCCTAGATGGGCTTGCGTCTAATCCTCAAACACTGTGTACGTGTGTATCCATTAGTACTGTGGCCTGGAGGCCTTTCTATTGCCCCTTACCCAGGTGGTATACCCCCCCCCCCCCCATACTCTCCATTGGCGAGATCAGGTTCATATTATATTGGTAAGGGAGACAACATTTCTTATTTATTGAAAGGCAGTCTAGCATGAAAGAGTGTTTGCAGACAGGCCAGTGGAGTACCTGACCCCACCCCCCCTTTTCTATCAGATCACCCCGGACCCCAATAACTTCACGTTCTTTTACTGTGAGAGGAGGACAAAGGAGAAGATAGACAGCAGCTTTCTTAACCTCTCAATTGCTTCATTGACCACTTTGACACACTACTGTATCAGTGACCAAGGAAATCAGTACAGTTAACCTGAATATTGAGGATTAAAAAGATGAGAAAGAGAACTGGTCAAAGACTTCGAGGTGTGAAATTTGAATTAAAACCAGGTATCTGGAAGCATCTTATTATTATTTGTATCCCTATTTACAAAAACATGTTAGAGTTACCCCTGTGACTTTCTTTAAAACAGTTTATCTTCATTTCAGATTTTCAGTCACTTGGCTACACATTACGACTTTCAAATTCACATTTCTCAATCAAATCCATTGTGACTTATTTACCACCGAACCATTTTTCCACTTTAGTCATTTGCCACTTATTTGCAACTACCGGTACTAGTCTTTGACATTGACAAAGAGAGGGCAGGGGCCATGCTGTCCATACTTCAGCAATTTACAGCAAATAATGTTCTCCTTTTTTTTTCTTGGGAGTTTCAAGGGTCATCGTGGACAGCGTATTTGAGACGCACAAAGACAAGAACTACTTGGTCTGACTATTCACTCGTGCTGGAGGAGAGTGGAATGATGAGGAGAATGAAGGAGGACAAATGGGACATCTAGAGAGATAAAGGCGGGAATTTATTCGGGAAATAAAGGAGACAGAGGAGTTGGGTAAAGTAATCACGACCTTGAGAAGACCAAAACATCATTGAGCAAAACTGTGTGAACAGATTAAGACAGAAGTTTTGTGTGTGATGAAGGGTTCTCGTTGAGTTGTTTTTATAAGGTGTAAAACATGACTGTCCTTGAAAAGTATGAAAACACACAGAAGCCTGTTCCCAGGAAGAATAAAGCACTCCAGAGAGGAGACACATTATCTTATTAAAAGAGCTAATCAGAGGCAGATTGCCTTTAACAAACTCCAGAGACAAACAACAGAATGTCAATGTAGTGCTTCTTCACTTACTGTTAGCATTAAGGGCTTTATCCTGTTGACTATTTAAAATGCATCCTTCCTATCTGGGCCCTCACAACCCATGAGGATGGAAGCAGTCTAAGTGGTGCCAACACAAGGACTCTCTAAATGAGTGTGTTATGGTGCTCCTGGCACTATCAATCACCTACAGGGGTTAAAAAAGAACTAATGAGAGATTGCAATGAGATCAACAGTCAGAGGATGTTTAAAAAAGATTGGGAGAAGGGCTCTGCTAGCTCTCATGTTACCATGTATTATGTAAAAGCACTTACTCTGTCCTTTCCACTTATTTCAGAAGCACAGCTGGTTCCCCTTCCCTCCCTGAGAGTCCCCGGTTTCAGAGACAAACCAACAGACCTGACTTCTGTTTCTGCTCGACATGATTCTTTACCCGTTCTGCAGATCTTCACTCGTAGTCCTTTGTTCAACAGAGCCACTCAGCAGAGAATCAATGCTGAACAAAGAGAGTCTGGAAAGAAATGGCTGCAGGAACACTTTTATATTAAACACCCCCTGCCAATTAAATACTGTTAAGAATTTGCATGTTGAATTTCAATGTGCTGAGCAGGACCGTAGGACACCGAGCGATCAAAGCAAAAGCCTGTAATGCTGACTACCACAGTGCTGCACGCCCCGGCTATATTTCAGCTGTTTGCAAGAATTCAATTTTGATGTTGATAGGAGCAAGGGCATTATCCACTTAGAGTTATTAATTTGGCTGTTCTCAGGAGGAGCAGGGGGGATGTTGATGCTTTCACACTGCTGCAGATCCGTGGATATTCACAAGCTCTAATTGATTCGACCAGTGTGGATTCTCAGCTGATAAGATATTGTGTTGCAGGCGAGGTATGCATGGGCAGGCAGCTGTGCAGTGTTTGTTTCTAATGGCTGAGGGAGCAGGGATGGGGGGTGGCCAAACACTTCTCACTCCTGACCCACATATTTACACCCCTTTTGACAGAGCCTCAGGCTGAATGTGATAACAGCAAGTAGAATATTCAGATTGAAGAAGGCAAAACTGGAGCACTCTTCTTATTTTGGTAGTGAATTACATTTGTAGAGAGAAAATTAAAAAGATAAAGAAAAACACGTCAAGAATCTTAGGGTAAAGATAAAACAAAGGCCTAATGAACCGACTCTGCCACTTCAGTCGAAGCTTCTCTGAACACAAATAAGGAGGGGGCCCTCTTTCCAATTAGGGTTTTTGTGTGCACTGTGGCGGGATGATTATCATGTATTTTTCATGTGCCCCCTCCATCTTCACGCTTGGCCTGCAGGTCTAACATACAACAACACAACATCAGCATCCGCAGAGCCTCACTTCAGCATGTGCACACACTCACACACATATCACACAGATGTACTCATTCACAAACCCCACATGTATCCAGTTAGGCAAAACCAAACTTAGAGGCAAAAAGGGTAACACAATCATGAAGTCACATCAGATAATAGCACTAGATTTTGATTCAGCTGTCTTAAGAATATTAACAAAGAATGCAAAGTGTACACGCACCCCAAACCTAGATAAATAAATAAATTAGGTAAAGTGTATTTTGACAGTGAGGTAGTAAGAGAGCAGAAGCAAGAGGTACTCCTGAATATTTCAACAGATAACAAAAAGGAGTTGCAAACGATGCTGGCAAAGGCCCGCCAGATGTCCCAGGATTTAATGGGGGGTAAATGGAAATCAATCCTTTTCACTGCTCAAGACGCCCAATCATAACACATTGTTTTAATGGTCCCACTGGATGACATCCACATTATATGTGGAAGGAAGACGGCTCCGCTGCTGACTATTATTATACCCAGTGGTTTCATGCAGAGACTGACAGATAAATGAGGAACACACTTAGTGGATAACTACGAGACTGACTATGTGCAGGTTTAATGTCTGTCCCTTTTTTTTAAGAGCCTATTGTGTATGAAAGGAAGTGAATTATTGATTTCCTGCTTTATCTTGTGTGTGTGATCATGAAGTCAAAGCAATTTAATGTGAGAGGAAAATAAGAACATGGAAATGAGTGTCAGGGCCAAATATGAGGGAATGATGAAAATATACTTCCATCATTTTATTTCTTGTATCCTAGCATACGATCTGCATATGAAGTTCAGAATGGTGTCAGAATGCAGAACTACGCCCAAATGCTATATCCAAACATATGGTGTGTTGCATGCCATATGTGCCATAAAAAGGGAATATGCTCAGACTTTCACTGCGCCTACCTGAGCTCTTTACTCCTTTCGTCTGAATAAAGGAGTCAAAGAAGAGCATATAATGGGAGCCGACACTATGGGGAACTTCATGTCACAAGAGACAACACAGCAAATTAGCTGATAATTAAATTTTTCTCCATTAGGGAAAGAGCAGAGTAATAACTCACACAGTAGGACTGCCAGCTCCATTAATGTCTCTATTCTCCTCATGTGGGAGGATAAAGAAGCAAGATGGGGATGTCAACAGATGAAAAAAAAAATCAGGCAGGAAGACAGGAGGAGATGGAGGAGGTCACATCCTCATACAACCTTAATGACTGTATGAACAGTGTGACACGGAGAGGATTTTGAATGCTCTTTGTTTTGTTCCTGGAGTGCACAGCTTTACAAAGAAAGAGTGAAGAAGTCGGCTAGCTGTGCTATTGATTATCACAGCACTAGCCACTTGTGTCTTTTCAGTACAGGTAACGGTAATGCATGTGTGTGTGTGTGTGTGTGTGTGTGTGTGTGTAATCACCCAGCTGTTGAAGGGGCTTCAGCCTCCAGCTGTTAGCTGGGTGATGACAGCGGTCCATGGCCCCACCTTCATGCTCACTGATCCGGGTAATTGCCTCGTCCATCTGACCACCCTCCCTTCTAGATGCAACTCTGCTACCACCATTACCACACCACTCTGACCTATAGCTGGCTGTCACAACTCCAAGAATGGAGGCTCTATGGATAAAACCATGACACTTGATACAAGTCTATTTTAAAGATAATCATCTCTGCATGTTAAACTTGTAATATTAAGGCGAAGACAATAGAGAAAAGCAAAAAACAATATTGATGTCCGATATTATAAATCAATTTCTGAGGGAAAAAAAGGAAAGAGACATTTAAATTGGAGAAATCTCCTCTGTTGGTGCTGAGGTAGATTCTCTGCATCCATGGCCCTGAGACAATCTCTGTGCCTGCCTTCATTAAAGGATGTGGACACCATCAGTCTTGGCTGGAAGATGGTCCTCAACACCTGATGACAGTGAAGAGGAAGATGGGTGACAGGGAACACATGCTGAGCCAAACCTTCCCATTCTTTTCTCCTCTATTGCTCCTATCTAACAGTCTCCATGGTTCCTCTCTCGGTGAGCAGAAACAAGAAAACCTGGATGATCAGTAATTTCACAGCTGACAGACTTTCCTTTCCCTGATTTGATATCATTTGTATAAAGAAGGTAAATCTCACCGCTCTACCTCTCTCCCCACTGGGATAAATGCATTCTGTTCATCTCATTTTCTGGAGAACTGGGAGTGCGCAACAGCAGGCCAATCTCGATTGGAGCCAGCCAGGAGGGGTAAAGGAGAGCAAATGGGGGGAAAGTGGGGAATGAAATTAAGACAATAGCTGTGCATCTGCCCCCTGAGCTCACTGGTGTGTGCGTATACAGTTTGTGTGTTAAAAAATGTAATGGGAAGCAACTGTCTAACTGCAGCCCATGTGAATATAATTAAGGCTTTACTATCAGCAAACACCTGGACATCTGGCCCTGATTCTCAAAGTCCTATTTCTCACAAAATTCAGTTTCGTCCAACACGACATCTTGTGTTTATATGTGTGTGTGTGTGTGTGTGGATGTTCAGCTGTGTGTATGTCTGTTTGATTAAATGTACAGTAAAAGGTGATTAGTATTCAGAAGCAACACTCCACAGCTGTGTTTCTCCTCACGTTCCCGCCCTGCACTTGACTGGGTAGCTTGGCTGTGTCCCAGTTCCCCCAGTGACCCCTCCCTAACCTCATTCACCCTTAAGGGGCTGCGTCAGCCGGACTGGACTGGGGATCAATGCAGGGAAACAGCCTCATAATGGGCCGGATTAATGATGAAAAATTTGGTGTCATCCAGTGAGCTCCTGGATATTTATCACTGGGGACGGCTGGGTTGCCAATAGGAGCCTCTTAGCACCCTCCTGACCTGGGAGGCTGGTGGCAGGACAAGAGTGTAACTATGGTTGCTACTGTCTCCAGCTGGGGCCCTAATGGAGGTGCTCTCTGGGGCATTTGCCCTGAGGAGGATGGATACTCTTAAACGGGTACTAGAGCTGTTGCTGCTGCTTTTTATAGGCCAGTGATGGAGCCGCTGCTGCCGCTGTTTCTAGTTGAGAATGCAGCTTGCATGGATAAACTGTCTGCAGTCAATCTCACGTGTAGGGATGCTTTGCATGACTCAGGTGCTCTCACCTTCTTTGTGTAATAACCATTTAAAGGACGGAGGGAAAAGTGCAAAAAGGGCACACAAAAACCCTTTCTCCCCACTGAGAAGCTTAATAGGTAGAGAGAATACAATCTAAAGGGAAAAATGCAATGAAACGCATCAGGAAAGACAAATGTCCATCTTTCTCCATTTTGGGAAAGACTGATAATACACAGAAACAATCTTTTATAGGCTACAATCATGGTCTCCTGAGAGAGTTCTTTTGCAAGGCCTTGAGGATGGATTGGCTCAAGTCTTCTACTCTCCTGGTGACTGAGAGACAAGGCTATTACAGGCCTGTCAAGGATGGAGTGGTCCTGAGGAACCTACATCCACAGGATTTCAAATGGTTCTCCAATTACGTTTAGACAACCCAAAGTAATGTTGCCTTCGAAGAAAAGACCTCAACAAAAGCCTGGATGGAGCTACAGCTTGTTGGCCATTGCATCTCCCACAGGAAGAGAAACAATATCTAATGTGATCTTCTCTTTTTATAGAGAGTTTGATTCAGGGTAGTCTTTCTTACAAAAGAAATAGCTCGAGGAGGAATTTGTGTACTGAGTATCTTCTGTTGGAAATTATTCTTTAAACTAAAAGAAAATCTGTCTTTGGCCATACGCAAATATAAAATATGTGATCAAAAAAGCAAAGTGAAAGGTTTACTTCGGACAGAGCAAACCTGTGCTTCCCTTGTGTCATGTGCATGAGGGCCCGTTGTTCTGTTCGCATCCTCTTTAATGTGACCCTCACTCTGGGACTGTCTGTAAGGCTCTGTGTGGACATCACATCAATTTGCCTCCATGCCTTCTGTTTTTATTTGTTTTATGCCTCCTTGGTGGTATGCTAGCTTTGACCCTGAGCACTTGGGATCCGTCAGTCCTGAAAATCATGAGCAAATGTCAGCACTCCTTTTCTTCTGCACTGCAAAGACGAAAAACTCTGACCTCTTCCTGTGCCCGAAAAACAAAACCCCTCCTCATGAGTTCACCAAGACGACAGCTTCCCCTGCCTAACCAAGCCAGAAATTTGATTCCCAGCTCTCATTGCAGAGCTATAAATCCGATGCAGCCATGGCACTAATGGACATAAGGCCTCCATCCAGCAATGTGAGGCATAAGCAGATATCAGGCCTAAAGCAGGGGTGGGGGTACGGGGGGCAATTAAGTATGTGGTGCAGGGAGGAGTGCAGGTGTGTGGACTGGTGATAAGGACAGTGGTGCCGCCATTACTCATCCCCCACCAACAACAGCAAATAGACTGCCAGCAGATGACGAGTCTGCTCTGGCAGCGTCCAAAAGCTTTTCCTACGCTGCAGAAGAGGGTGTGTGGCGGAACAGAGGGGATAAGGAATAGATAGCACCGAAAAGCGCATTTCATCACACCGGGAAAGACAGGGCGAAATGTGGTAGTATGCAATTTTGTCAAGGGAAGAGCCGTTTAGAAAAACGAGGTGATTCTGCAGGCTGGCTTGTTTCAAAGCAATTAAGATTAATTAAGTGTTGCTGGTGGCACTTCATTTTTGAGATACTTGGTTTTATTAGCGCTGAATTGCTGCATAAAAGGGCCACACAGAAACATAATTTAAAGAAGAATGTATTTACCAATCTTTAGAATATGAAAGATTATACCAGGAGTCAATAAATCAACCTTCACAAGATGGTACCAAAGAAACAGATATCCCATTTTCCCCCATGATTAATTGAAACCAGTCTAAGCTGTAACTGATAACTCTGGCTGCCACTAAGCAGAGGTTAAAGAGTTGCAAGCATATTTTTTTTGTACAAATTAACAATGCAAAGACACATTGCTTACAATAACAAAGACAAAGTACTAAATCAATATTTAAATTAAAAATAAAACAGAAGGGAGTTGTTCCATTGCAAAGCTTCTTGCTCACACTTAATTAAGCAGGTACAGTTTGATATCTCTTCTGAGGTTATAACTTATCTGTTTGACTAGTTATTATTAAAGTACAATGATATATTTCTGGTCTTCTAAAAGAATGGATAATAAGGAAAAATGTAAGTCATCTTTCAGCATGGTTACCTCTCGGAGCTAACACAATCCCTACCCCCCCGATGCATGCACATTCCCTAAAGAGAGTAAGTTGGTGAATAGCCAAAAGGAGTCAGTTTGAATATCACTCTGCTGATGTGCTGACAGAGTCTACTTTGTCAACTAGATACAGAAGTTCACCCACAGTCACAGCAGTGCATCAGTCTGCCCTGGGGATCTTGGTGGCCCGTTTCTCCCGGTCAGCAGATCCTCTGTTGTCTCCCTGGCCTTGGGGCTAAGGACATCCTGTCTGCCTGTCTACTAGGGCAGCGGTGGAGCACGACAAGCAGATGCATGCTGTTTTATGTGTAGCAGCATGCATATGGATGTGCAGGTTCAACCACTTGACAAGGGATTGAGACCTGTGAAGAGAGTATCTCTGCTGAGGGACTGAGGGAAAAGGGCACTTTGTCGTGTGTGACATTTATCATTGTCCGCTGCATATCTGTGTCTCATCATCATTTCACTGTCTTGCTTAAACAACCTTGTGGGTGGCAAGATGTCACACCAAATGGAAGCATGGCTAAGGATTTGTACCGGCAGCCAAAAAATAGGGGGCATTTCACTTTTTCGAAGGAGAAAACGGGGTGGGGGGACATATTGCAGCCAATTTCAGTTTTTACAGAAATAAATCTATAAGCTTTTTTTTCCACTGCAATTCTCCCTAATTTGCCTTTTGGATGCTGATGTCAGCATTTCCTTATTCTCAACTGTAGAGCCTGGAAATCCAGCCTTCTCCCTCTCAATGGCCTCCGGCAGTCTTGTAGTGAGGGCGAAGCAAAATAAAAAAACTGGGTCTATTTAACCAAGAAGAAAAACAACTTGGCTCAGTAGACAAATTTGAACTTGACTGTACAAACTAAAATTCAAATGAGCACAGTAATAGTACACAAAGACAGCAGGCTATTTGTGCAGACTGTGGCAAGTAGAGCGAAGAGGACAAAAAAGAAGTCCTGGCTTGCAGACAGGGACTGATGCCACCTCACTGTTCCATCCCTCCGTCACCTGCTTGGCATCGTCTCTGTTTAATTAGCTGTTGGTAATCAAATGGTAGGAGATTAAGACTCTTAAAATACTGTAGGCAGATGATAAATCCTCAGGAGACAAAAAGGTCTCTCAGAGGAAAACAACACTGAAACTGTTTATTATGTTGAGTTGGAGGGAAGATTGAACGAGACAGAAGGCAAAGGGAGGAGAGGAGAGGAAGTGAGACGTGCAAAGGAACACAAAACAGAAGCACACATGAGTTACTTGCCTTTACTCTTTCCAATACACTCGTCTCTATAGCATATCTCCTGATCAAAGCCATGTTTGTTTTTGCTTCATGTTTTACAGAAGTGTGACTTCTGAAAGACACATTTATCAGAAGGAGTGTAACACATCTGTCAGCCACATCTGCCCTCTGGTAAATTCTTGTGGGCTGATGTGAACTACTACTGGTAGTCATTATCATGATGTGTTGCTAATGTGTTTGTCAATGACAATATCTGCACCAGAAGCCTCAATTAAAGCACAACAGTTACGTTTACAACAAGAGCATTAGTATTAAAAGAATCTCATCACGTTATTGCAAACAAGTGGATGCCTATAAATGTGTTAAGACTGCACATGCATTCATGAATGTGTTGGCGCATGTTTGTGCACATGAAGTTTGTCCCGGTAGCGTCTGATCCTCGGTATGCCGTTCTTATAGATGGGTGGAAAGTGGGGCTTACTGGTCTCTCCCTCATCTCTTCAATGGAGCTCAAACAGGTGCAGCAGGGATTCTCTATGTATGTCTACCACACACAACCCAAGTGTGCCTGGACACACAGCCAAATGCTCATACACAACCTTGACCTTTTCCCATAGAAATTGGAGGTGTGTGTGTGTGTGTGTGTGTGTGTGTGTGTGTGTGGTGGGGGGGGGGCAAGGAGAGACATTGGGGGAGGATAGTGATTGCAAAAAACGTGAGGTTGAATTTGAGAAGAGAATCAAAGAGGCACATCAGGAAACCGGTACCTTCTAAAGAGCAACAATGTGAAGGGATAGATGCATTGCAGAGTTGACTGATGGATGAAGAAATTTGTGTTGAAGTCTTTAATATACACATTTTCTATGTTGTTCATGACTCTCGAGTATTCATGACTTTTAGCCACAAATTTTTATGGTTAGTCACTTCTTCACAAAAATCTAGGGACTATACACACTGAAAGACATAAAAATGATGTTGTCGTTTGTAGATGTAACTGTGGTATGGCAATATGGAAAGAGACTTATGCTGTGGTGTTTCTGCCTTTGTTTTAGCTAGGAGTCAGTGGGCGAGACAGGCCTTCGTGGCTTTGATGAGTGTAATTATGCTTTAAAGAGTGCCGCAGGAGTAAATTCATTACCCAGCCAGCTAGCACTGGTTGCCTGCTCTCGCTCTCGCTCTCTCTCTCAGTCTCCCCCAGCTCCATGCACACAGACACGGCCTGCAGACACGCACACACATAGTAAGCTCCCCACAGACCAGCCACCGCTATAGGGCTACAACTCTGCAACCACAGACCCCCTTTCTCATCTCAACTCTACGTGAAACCTAGTAATATTGGATGAATATGTGGAAAGAAAAGATGTGCGCTTGCACACACACACACACACACACATACTGATACAACTATATGCACACCCTCCTTAACACCCACCCACGTTGCTTTGGGCGGCAATCTCCACTTCTTTCTCGATGTTGTGTGTAAAAAACTGTGCAATAACAATGACCCCAATTTCCTCCCACACACATCAACACAAGTGGAAAGCACAATGAAGTCCGCCTTAATGTCCATAGCAAATAAAAAGCTCTGTGAGTGTGACATACATTAACAACTGGCACGTAAATATTTGATAAGCCCAGTTTATAAAAGCAGAGTCTATGTGCTAAAGTCTTCAATGACTGTGAAGCTAAAGCTGATCAAATACATTGATGTGATTGATTCTCTGGACCATAGTTTCTATCACAATTGGAAAGGTATATGTAGAATCAAGTGGAGGGTCTCAGCTGATTGGTCGATGGCCAGTGGCAATTGACCATCACAGTTCTAGATTGATGTGAATCAGAAGAACCCTCAGGACTCTTACAACAAAACAACACATGGCAACAGCAGAGAAATGTGAACTGTTTGCTGCACTGACTTGTGTGCGTGTGCATGTTTGTTTATGGTTAAGCCCTAAGCCATGTCTTATCACTCTGACCCTGGCTGAGATGCTGCTACCCCTCTTCTCCTTGTCACTTTTTTTCCACTCCAGGGAGCCTGTCGATTTAAGACCTCACAGCGGGGGAATACTGAGAATTAACAGTCCATCTACACAGGGCAATAGCTGCCTTCCTACTTGTGTGTGTAGGATACAAGAGAAGGAATGATGCGTTTTTGAACAAATCTTTCATTAACTTTGCTTCCTGCAGTCTTGCAAATCATTCATTCATAATTTTTCAGTTTCTATCTCAAATGTGTGGCTCAACAAAAAGCTGCAGCCATTTTATAAGACCTTCATTATGGCTGTCAGTATGTCTGTCTTTGGGAAAAAAATGTCTGCAGCCTCTCATCTCCTCCCCTTTCTCTGCATGTCGGCCCGTGTGTCTGTGAGGATTCATCATGCATCCTTAGGAGTCGATCAAGGGGAAAACACCTCCCTCTTTCTCCCCCGCTCTCCCTCTTCCAGCTCCTCTTGCCCTCATCTAACATTAATGGCTGTTGGTTTTTTAATGAGGAAGTGGGTGTCCCTGTGCTGCGTGTCCGTGGAGGGCTTGCAGAGGGGGGAGGGGGAGGGGGAAGCAGAAGAGATGTACTGGTGCAAAACACATCCCCCGGCTGTGAAGCTCAAACGCCAGCCTAGCAGGGTGGGACCGAGGGGGGGCACTCTCTCAGTAAATATTGCCATGCCCTCCTTCAGCCTTCAAAGAAGAAAACAAGCCAACTGCAGCTCTCTGCCTCTCATGCTCTCCTCTCTGCACTGTGAACAGGCTGTATGCATTATCATAATAGACATCCCTGTGTAAAGCTGCAACCAAGTGTTTTGTGAATCAGAAAGGCCTTTGTAAGTGTAACATAATTGCATTCTCCCTTCCTTGCTTCACTTATTATTAAAATACAAGAGTTGTCTTGTCTAATTAGAAGCAACACATTAGACTGTGTGAAAGATGTGTTTCATGAATTAACATAAAAAAACATTTCTGTGAACTCTTGGATGCCGATATAAAAAGTTCTTTTTTTGTGTTGTCTTTTTCAATTGATATTCTGTTTGTACAGAGCAGAGCACGACTTCATGTAACCATGTATTTTCCAATCTTTCAAAGACAAAGTAAGATCATCAAAGTGCAGGTCAATGCACTTTTTTTATGTTGGAAAATCAGCTTGTACTATCGTTCCTGACGTTTGTTCTCAGGCATGTGACTTCATCATTACAGATCAGTGATAGGTTAAGAAGCATTTCATAATATTGTGAGTAACACCTAATCCGGCTGACAATTTCACCAACAGTCATGGTTTTTGTAAGCAGGTAGCTCACAAAATGAGTTGGTTACCAGTGTATAACAATGACCCTATTAGCTTGCAGTTTCCTTTTGCTGTGTATACAATGAACAGGGACTACAGTGCATATAAATCGTTTGGTTAACAATTGTGAATGGAGAAATATGTTCACATTAATGCAAACTCATTCATTTGAATAACGGTTAAAAATGGACCTGGTTTCTATGGATGTAATTGTTCTCTTTGTGTTGATGTGTTGTTTAGACAGAGCATGTTCTTTTCCCTTCAGTAACCCTTTCCACTGCCTACCTGTGGACTCTGCTAAGCATTCACTGCTACATGTTTCTTAATAACACTTGCATATTTATAGTCTCATAGTGACCCACCCAGGTGTGGACAGGTAATGGGCAGTTCCCCTTATTTCCAACCTACCTTTTGTTGTCAATAGAAATGACAACAGCTACAATTGCAGCTAAACTGAGGAAAAACATGGATGACAAGAAAAAGCAATCTATTTGGGAAAAGGTGAGGTGACAGTGGGTCACAAAAAACAACCAAAGTTGCTGGTTGATTGCTTCAATAATTCATCTTTTAAACTTTAAATTGTTATTTTCAAGCAATCCACAAAGAAATGTTCTCTGAGTAGTAATATAATACTTACCAAGTAGTGATTGTTATTAATTTATGAAAAAATAAATTAATAAGGATGAAAAAGGAAAAATAATACATAATAATAATAATCTATAATTGAATGGTAAATTCAAAGATGATTCATTTTTGGAAATGGTGCATGTTAGAGTTAGAGGTTTATTTTCTCGATATTGTTCAGGCTAACAGTCATATGCTGCATTCAGACACAAAAGACACTTGTTTGATGTGTCCTAGAGCTCTCAGCTGTACCCTTTTTCTGCACTCTGCTGGCTAAAAGAGTGGAGCAGGCACAAATGCGAGTCTGAAATGACATGCAACAAAGACACTGAGATACTGGCAGCCAATTAAATAAAGGAAATGGCCTTCATCATTGTATGATTAATGGAGCACACCATTAGTGCCCCCGCCAATATCTACCTGTGTGAGCATTCGGTGCATTTGTGTTTGTCCGTGTATGTGTGTGTGTGGAGATGAGAAGGGGAAAGGGAGGGGCGGGGGGGTTACCAGAATCCCCAGGGTGTTGTAGCTGGTGGTATTCATCGCTCTCTCTCCTCCCTCTGAGTGATAATTCTGGTGTTATTCAGGCAGGAGTGGGACGGCCAGTGCCGGGACTGTGATGAAGCACCCTGCCCTTTAGAAATTCATTTCCACCCAGCATTCATCCCATATCCATTCAAAGCCGGTCTACAGGCTGCACTCCCACCCAGACGCACAGAGAGAGTCATTACAGAGCCATGATCCGTACTCAAAGACCCGTCTCTATCCACCAATTATAAAATAAAAACATCACCGGATATGAAAAAACACAGCATCAAGCAAGCACCAGAGCCCTTCTTGCAAACTATGTATGGATTAGAAAAGAATAGAAAAGAATAGAACTTAATATGACTACAATGAAGAAGAAAATGTCTTTCTATGAATGTATAAAGAAATGCACCAGGATGAAGGAGAAAGATTGATGGGTATGAGAATGAGAGATTTCTACACTTGATGTTTGTTTCCAAAGTACCAGAGCATATGTCCAGATCAAAAGCTGTCAAGAATCTGACAGTTTTTCAGCCAAAATGAAAATCTCCAATCTGCCTTTTTGCTGTGCACCGGAGAACAGCAGACAGATAGGCTAGAGATGGCTTGGGATGAAGAGAGTGCTATAATGAACATACAGCATCATTTCTCACGTCAAAGTTAGATGCCTGTTGACCAAACAGCTCCAGTAATACAGTGCTGAACTGCATAAATAATATTCATGTTTCAAGTCCTCTGATTATAGTAAACGTAGTACTACATGGAACAAAAAAAAAAGGGGTTAGCTCGAACGCCCTGACCTCTGATAGAGGGTAGAGATCAATCCCAGATGTCTTGTCTGGAGCATCACCTTTAACATTTTCAGATGAGTAGCTTCAGAAGGGCAGCGGGCTCAACAACAAATGTCTTCTCTATAGTCCCATGACTGCCCTTCACTGCCTATGTCACACCCCCTAGACAAACATACACCCCTAAAACATCTGCTCACGCTCCATCCCCCCATCTGTACAGAGTACACCCCCAACCATTTTCACTTAACAACCACACCCCTACACTGCCTCTCAATGTCCACTTAGCAGTCTGTCCACACTGAACCCCCCTCTCCTCCAGCAGATACTTGCACACGCAGTCAGACTGAATGAGCCTGGCTCAGCTTGGCAACCAGCCCCGCCTGTCCGTCTGTGTGTCCACCCCCTGAGCCAGCGCATCAGGATAGCCTTCCCTGAGGTGAGGGTGTTGGGAGGTTGTTGTGTTGGCTCTGCAACAGTACCACAGAAGTTTCATAGTGCCTCCATTGGCAGGCACATTGATGGGTCCCCAACCGCTGATGCCTGCCAATGGTGTGCTCCATTCCTACAATCACAAGGCCCACAACTAGCATTCAGCAAACTCTGGGAGACATCATTAATATAGAAGTGTTAATAGGTGGAGCTACACACTAATTGCACACTGGAACGGTACCGTGTTTAATATTAGAATCCATTACGCACCGGCTGTTGCAGTTGGAGGCAAATGAATTAAGACAACACATTATTTACTCGTGCACAGGGCAAATGGAGACTGACAGCAGCGAGAAGGTTGACACTCAACATGGCAGCTGTTACTCACATCTGTTGGCTCCCTGATCTGCAGCGCTCAGCGGCCCTTTGATAAGAGCTGCTCCTGCAATTAGCTGACTTGCCTCTGTTTCTCTGCTCAGCCAAATCTAGCTGTAGTGGGCAACACAAAGATGCAACTCTACCGCAGAGCCCAGGGTTGATAACAGCTTCTTTTCAGTCGGCGCTTATCTGTAGCCTTTAAACAAGGTCAGCAATATGGTAAATGTAATTACAGAAGACCTGGAGAGTGGTGCTATTTGACTAAAGCTTAACGAGCTATTGTAATGATCAACATCAGCAATGCTAAATTAAGGTTTTTTCATATGCTAAAATAAAATGACTGCTGGTAATAAAAGACGTCTACCTTCACCAAAGGTCTGGATATATAGCTTTAAAAAATAAAAACAATAGAAAATTCAAGGACAAAGTCATAAAATATCAATGACACATTTATTCTCCCATCTCTCTTTCCTTTCATCAAGTCCCTAATGAGCATGTCGCTGGCAGAATTAATATTGTATTGTTTAATTGATCCCCAAACAGCTCTCATCCATCATAGGTCCGTCCAATATCTCACTCTTTTAATCTCTGTCTGCCCCTCATCATAATTCTATAGCACAGGCCATTACACATTAAAAGAGCGCTCACACTGTGCTGTGGGCATCTTTAACACTACCTAAACACCAACGCTGACACACCAACATACTCATGCACGCACAGAAGCACTATACAGTCGAATCAATTCTGTTTCTATTAAATATGCATCCAAACAAGCGCAGCAGTTGATGCTGCAGTGGTAGAGACTCCAGCAATGAGAGCTGGTGCACCAGGGAATCCATCCAACATCTGTTTTACATTAATGATTCCTACTGCTGCTCACAAGCTCCTGTAATATTCACAAGGGCTGTGAGATCGCAGACTAATTGGGATATGTTTAGTATGTCTTACTATGTATTTCAATCTTAAAGCCAACAGCAGGCCTGCTCGCACTTTTTTATCTTAAGAATCCCAAAATATGTACTGTAGGCATTCAGTACCAAGTAAACAATCATGTCGAGAAGTAATCTTGTTTGTAGCTGAAAGATAAATGCACTGAAATGGTTTGAACAATACAGTGTAATGTGTTTAGTTTCACAAGAGCAGCAAAAAGTATTTACTTAGCTGTGCAACTAAAATGAATGATGCTTACTTTGCTGGCTGTGTAACAACAACTTAACGTTGATTTGGCCACACAGATTGATGCTTGCTTGGCTGTGCTACACAGTAATAGTGGCGTTTTCTTTAGATGCAAGAGAGATTGTAAGAGCCTTGTCATGTATCAGCACCCAGTGACGAGCCCATCCCAGGGGCGGCCACTGCACCATGTCCTGTTCCTGACACGCCAACATAATGAATGGCTCAGCTAATGAAGGCTTACTAATTGATTATGGAGAAAACAGAGTATTACTCAACCAATGATGGCAGCTCCAAGGGGTGCTGAGACACTTTGTCAATCCTCTGTTTTTCCAGCCTGTCCAGCCCAGAGGGTCTTTATATTGACCTTCTGACCAGCATAGACGCTTACACAGGATGGAGTGAATAGCTTTGATAATATTTCATTATCCTTTTACATGTTTTATAGCACAGATCATTAGGTATTTTCTTTTTCATGCATCCATTAACATTAATTCAGCAAATTAATGTGTTGTACATCTTGCTGCAGGCATACACCAAACCCAACCAGGTGTGTCCGCCAGGGATGGGACTGAATGGGGATTTTGAGGCTTTACACTCTGAGCCGTTGTTCAGTGAAGCAGACAGAAGCTGCTAAGGTGGGAGGTGTATGTAGAAGGCCATTTTCTTTGATTAACTAATTAGCAGACATTATCAAGACTAAACAGAAGTCATTACCAGTGGGGTTTAGTGAGGAGGCTCTCATTTCCCCACGGACCTCAAACCGCTGTCCCCCTCAATTCTGCCCAGTCCGCCACAGCCCCGGTCACTTATTAAATCTATAACAACTAATTTTGCTTTTTAAATGAGGTTCTAATTGACTTTCGTGTGAAGAAAAGGCAATGTGAATGACCCAGCTTGTATTATCTGAATCACTGACTGTATCGCTGATTGAATGTGAATCAGTGATGTGGGATTGGGTTTTCAGACAATGGAGGCCAAGCTATGGAGACTGCTGACCCGACTGCTGATGCTGCTCCTCCTTACACGCATACAGGCACTCATTATTAGACACACAATAATTTATTCATCCGTAATATCAGCCCAGCCATTTCTTGGTTGGTGAAATTTTCTATCTTTTATCTCAGTCTTCGTAGACACACTTAAAAGCATCAACTCTGACTGTAAACTGTAGTTGAGGACTTACAACATTTCTGAAAATACTGATCTGAATGAAAAAATATGTACCTGCTGAGTTTCCATGATGTGCAAGATAAAGAAAAACAAGTCAAAAACAAGCAACCTGCTGCAGATCCAGCAGGTTGCACATGCTCCCCGTTGCCATCTTCTTCCACACTCAGACAAGGAGTGTCCTCAGGCTCACAGGCAGGGGCCAAACCATAATCAAGAAATTATCATAATTCACTCTAATCATAAGTGAAGGAGGGCAAAATGACTGAAATTAAATTCTGGGTTACTGCCTTAGACTGCAAGGATCTTACAGTAAGTGCTATTTTCTGCCAGTGTTTTAAATATACCCGTGCTGTTCTCGTGCTGCCAATTAAAACATTAAGTCAAGGAGAGTGCCACATGTTTACTGGTAAGCAACACACACATACATACATGCATACACACATCCTGGTGTGGATTTATGCTGCTGGTGTGTAATGAGAGGGGCAAAGGCTGATCGATGTGATGGCTCAGAGTGTTTCATAGCCGGGCTACCCTTCCTGGGCATTAGGAGGTTTCACAGCAGTGGTAGTAGCATGCTGGGAGAAGGAAGGAGGCAAAATAAAGGCCTGGTCAGAAAGGGCCGTTCTGGTCTAATTGAGTCCTTTGGGCCGAGGCTCCACTGATCAGAGACTTGTTACAGGAATCCGGTTTCATGGTTTCCAAACAATGAGATTTCAGAGGAGGGATTTGTAGTCCTTTGGAATTCCCACCTAACCTTTCTGATATTTTTGTGGTTCACTCTTGGTTGTCTGCCCTTGTGTTCCTCTGTTTTAAATCCGATTACTATAACAATATGGAAAGGCTGCGGTTGAGCTCAGCAAGTGTTGTTCACGTATAAAACATTGCAGTGATGCTGTCCAGTGAATGTGAATACACTTTTTGATGTCTACAGCATGGGTTCTTAGTCAGATTTGGTGTCTGTTTCTACATGACCAGAGCCCATCCAGCTTCCATATGGATATCTTGCTTTTGATGCTGACTCACCAGAGCAATCACAGCTTCTCTGGCTATTGGAGAAGAGACACACAGGTTGAAAGATCAAAGTTAAAGCCTTTTTTCGGAGGTAGCATGAATCCTAAAGCCGTGTTTCAGACCTGCTGTCCAGTTGATTAAATATTGATGGGGATTGACAGGGTTGTACACACATATGGTGTTGGCAGAGTTTGAATTACAGCACTTAAGATCCTTAAAAGATAAACAATTTAAAAGTATGAAATAATTCAGTACTAAATTAGTTCAGATTTTGTACGATACTTACATTTAAAACTTAGGATAAGACAATCCACAGCTGTTGTTTAAGCTAAACCGAGTGAAGATAAATCTCATAAGAGGTCCCAAAATGGAGAAACAACAAAGAACAGTATAGCTTTCAGTAAAACAGCCCATATCAGAAACATTCACAACATCTATAAAAGGATTCCTGAGAGAGGCACGTTTTCTTGTGCACTCATACTCCCTCTCACTCTTTATCTCTCTTGCTGTCTCACTCTCTAAACAGTCCCTGGGAGACAGAAAACAACAAAGACAAATGACTTTGGCCTTTTAAAAGAAGCATCAAACAAGTCCCTCCAGTGGGCAGAGGATCCACAGAGGTGTCCATGTTTCTCGCTAACCCCCTGCAGTGGCATTAACTAGCAGAAGCCCTAGATGAGCTTCCTATAGAGCAGGAAAGGCCAGAACAAACAGACGCTGTGCTGTTTTTAATAGGCCTTAGGCCCACTCAAGTGTAGCAGTTCATAAATTAGAGAAGAGAGCAAAGAGAAGAAGATGGGAGACGGAGCAAATACAAGCAGCAAACACATGACAGAGAGTGTCCTGCCCTCTGGATCATCACTCACTTCAGCATAATGTGACAGAGAAGGAGAGAAAAGAAAGGCCAGACCAAGCGTGGAAATAGGGACTCTGGAAAAAAGGGATTTTCAGAGTCTTCAGTGAAACTAGAAATGAGCTTCCAGCTGCATGAAACACAAGCGAGACCCTAGTCTTGAGTATGTGTTTTCCTGTTGTCCAAAGAGAGATTGAATGGGAAGGAGGTAAAAGGGGGACAGGCGAAGCTCCTCATCCACCTGATGCCACAATGCTGCCTTGCATGACTTCCTTTTGTAGCCCAAAGTGCTGGGCAGAGGAGAATGGCAGACACAAAGAACAGACAGGACTCTCTGCAGGACACGCTTTGTGCCATCGCCACTCACAGGCGGCAGGACAAAGCCGTCAGCTGCCCAGACACCTCGTTAGCCCACTCCCTGCAGCTCTCACATGGCACAAGACTGACTGCGACCCTCCTGCTGTGACTGGCTCACTGCTAAAGTGGAGCTTCAGCCACAATGTGGGACTGAAGAGCATTAAAGACCAAAGGACAAATACAGTGCAATAAAACACACCTGTTCTCTAGAAGTTTCAGGGCCCTCCTTTCACAAGCCTTTTTTAGTTAACAGCATTAAATTACAAAGGGCAAGTTGGGAAAGCAGATCCGAGCACCTTAAATTGCTGCATGTATCCAAGCTGATTTGCAAAGGAATAAATTCTTCCTTACATTTTTTAGCTCTAGAATTTTCCACTCTCAATGATCTAAAGATGGTTTGAGCCTGTTTTACGACGACCAATAGGCTGTTCCTGTTGCCATGCCCTGGAATATTAAGTAGGGAGAGAGCTTAGCTTGCTTAGACCAAGCCAGATAAATATGCGGGAATTAGTTCCAGCTTCATATCCCTTCAAAATAGGATCCACCAGTCAATGCACCAAAACAACCCATTCACCACACTTCAACTCATTCTGGCTGCAAAGAAGAGCAAAGCAAATTTCACATTGACACAAATAAATAAATTTATGCTGGGTGCTTTGAGAGGACAGGGAAAGTGCTAAACATGAATGCAAGGCAAATAACGGCCCAAATCAGGGATTAACATTGGGTAGGTCGAACAAACACACAGCCACATACTGTATTTACAACCCAATTATTTATGTTTTACCTACAGTGCTTTCTTTTGCATAAAATACTGCAATATGACAAGGGTTTTATTTTGAAAATGATATGCCACAATATAATATATAAATTTATGGATATGATATGTATTTATGTCCATGTACAGTATGTGGAGTTTTCTCCACCTAACCCCCCTGTTTACCCCTACCTTTCCAACAGGTATTTTTTCCTCAGAATTTCATTGTTCCTGTGTAATTAACTACAAATAAGAAAACATGTAATTCTTTTAATCAATCTTTGAGCTCACTCAGATGGCTTCTGAAGCACCTCTCATGTCTCATAATCAATGAGATGACACCATGTGTGACCTGTGTTGGGTGATGTTGCTGCAATTTTGTGTCAAACTACTTCCATGTTGCAGTCCACCATTGTACAAGTAGCAAACTTATGTTTTCTTACTTGTATGTGTTGCTTCTGTACAGAATCATGTAGAAAATTCTTAATACATGTTGCAATGTCTTTAAAATCTCGATGTGTTTTTTATTTAAATATATACTGGTATTATGATAAAATATATGATATGGCACAGCCCTAATGTATACAAAAAAACAAATAATCAACCTCTCCCAGTGCTCAATCATAGTAGGCATAGTCTTTACAGCCATTACGAGGGATGATGTACCAGAAGGCAGCAATCAGTCAGCCTGCCTGTGACCACCTCCCATGCATCAGTCTGTACATCCTTCCCATTCAACAGCTGTGGACTCATATGTTACTGTCCGTCTACCTGTCATTGTCCGTCCACAACCACACCATCCACAGCAGACATCAATCAGCCCACCCCTGCTGCTTTTTAATCTGTTCCCACCCCCAAGGACAGTACGCTTGAAAATTACAGTGAAGGAAGGTCACCCCATCCAATTAGAACATCATCAGGGATGCACACTAGAGGGTCATTCCCTGAACCCTTGTAGCACATCATAAATCCTGAGCTGCCCAAGAAGGAACACCCACTCTGGTAGAATCAAATGGCTGACTGATTTCAGCACTGGTAAATGAGAGGCTAAGATACATACTTACATGTACTGTAGGGGGGAAATGATATGAATTGTTGTTTGGATTGATAGGAGGTGTAATGGCATGTGAAAGTGCACGATAGGCCCATTCCCCAAAGATGGACCATGTTTTCATCATTCCTTGTATTGACCCCATGACGACCCCAGGGCCCTGATCAATCAGAACTCCAATCAGGCTCAGATCAGGCTGCCCTCTGCATCCACTCTCATCATTCTTGATGCCTGCTACTAGCAATATCTAGCTCCATAAAAAGAAACACATACAGGCAGAGAAATTGACAGGCCTGTAAGAACTGGAAAGGGATTTTGGATCAAACGGTCCAATGGTAAGGGCAATGCGGAGACCATTGTTTTAGCTTGGCTGAGTAACAGGAGCTAATGAGAAACGGGTTGAGGGAGAGAGAGGAAGACAGAGAGGGTGGGTCAGTGAGCTTTGAGCCTCTTGCGGATTGATCTAAGCCAATTAGAGACAAGTGACAGCTCAGCTACATGCTCATGACACAACTAGACCATGGCATGGCTCTGAGCCCCCACACCCCACAGTTCAAGCATGACTTGGACCCCAACAAGCCTTTCACACCCACCCTGTGAAGGCTTATTCCTCAACAGCAATCCTCATCACTCAAAAAAAAGCCTCATCACTGCAGTCAGGAAGAGGAAGAGTTTGCTTGACAAAAATGCTGTTCTCTCCCCTTCTGTGCTTTTTCCTCCGCTCTCCAGCAGGAAATGTTCGACCAAGCAGAGCACCCTGCCTGCCTTCGTCATGGTTGGCCAACTGTCTTGACATCTGATGTTGTGAAGAGTTGCCTTGACGACCTGGCAAATCCACTGACCTTTGCCCTGGCGGTTCAAATCTTGTGAACCCAAGAAGGGAGATAGCCAAACAAATCTTGGTGGGGGATATGTGAAGTGAAGAGTTTCAATTTAAAGGGGGCTGGGTTCAAGTGACCACTGGCAGCTGTCATTGCTGTGTTGCCTTCTTCCTGGGAGGAGATAATGATGCACAGCCTTCCCGGCATACAAAAGGGGAGCTAGTGGGCCACCAGGTTGTGGCTTGTCAGGGCTCCAGCACAGGGCTTGTGATTAATGAGACAGGGCGTCGAACCACAGGGAGCTCAGCAGCACGTGCCACACTGGTGGTAACAACAAAAACTCTTGACACTGTGTGGTAAGGGACCCTCCACACTTTTAGAAAGAGCCAGTGTCATAATGGTTTAACAGTTAAACAGTTACATAAATGTAGACGGATTTACCCAACACATACCAAAGAATAACTACAAATTGTGAACATCAACAATCATGTGGCACAGGCCTGACATTGAAATTGAATACACTAATGCACCCGCTCATTCACCCTTGACTGAACATCAAGTGTATGAAATTTGGGCTGTTTTGGGGGGAGAAGAAACAAGAAACACAGAGATGGATGATGACAGGTAGGAGTGATGGGGCATGAGGGACACCCAGCAGGGGGTGGGACAGGACAGCCCTCCACACGTCTAACGTCTGCCACTCAAGAAAGTTAATGATGCCACGTTCTTGGGCCAACCATCCCCCTGCTGAGTGTGAGAAAAGAGACAGACAGTGAGAGAGGACTGACACTGGTGTTGCTGGCACAATGATGTAGTCAGAAGAGGTGAGATGATCTTGCTTGAGTGAGGTGGGGGGTGGGGCGTGTGGTAGAAAATTGAAGGTCCAAGAATATTTATGACAATCAGAAACCCAGTTTGCACCATTGAGTGATGTTTTGATGAATGGTCTAAACCCTGTTTTTCCTTTCCCCCTGTTTAAGGGAAAGGAAGGATGGGACTTGAGGAGACGCAAGATGCTGAGCAGAGATAATGCAACATCCTGCCTTGCAAAAAAATGTAAATAGATCGTGCTGGGTTTGGTTTCAAAAAATGTCTTACAAAGCAGAAAAGGCTTTTTGTACTCTAAATGATAGAATGTGTCGTAAAGAAAGGGTATAAAGGTTCAAGGATGTCAGAATACCGCCGGTGGCTCAATTTGTCATAAAGTAGGTAATTTGTTGAATCCTGTGGCAATCCAGTTTTGAGGATACTGCTGTAACAACATAACTCGAGTACTATAAGAATGAATAAGCTGACAGATACTCATATCCCTTAGCCGATAATTGAATTATTTGTGCTTTCTTCCTCTGACACAAGAATAACCCTGCCTTCCCAGGCTATTCCTACTTTCATACATCTCCCAATAACACTAGGTTAACTATATTAGCAGTGTATGTTAGAGATGCTCTCCAGACTGCCAAATGGACCTGTATGCAGCTCTGTTTCAAGCAACGGGGTCAGATGATGGTCAATCGATGGTCAGTCAGAGGTCACAACCAGAGCTGGGCAAAGGTCAGCCTATCTGAACTCAGAGGTATATCTGGCCTATCAACTCCCTGTACTGGTGTGAAAGAAGCTAAATCATGTGGACAAGTCCCTGCTGTTACGAGTCTGAGGATGCGATAGGAACAAATTAGCACACCCTCAAATTTAACATTTAGAATAAGATGAGTCATCCAGGGATCATGAGACCAATTAAGAATGTGTCTACAATACTTCTAGATTATAGTTCACTTTGAAGGTTCAGGTTGTTTTTCACGGAACGAGGGTGGGTATCAGAGAGGAGAAGTGAATTACCAAAAACAGGCAATTATACTAATAACATATTAGTTGCATAAACCAACAAACAACTAATTGCAGATGTATCCCACTCAACATGTTTTGAATAATATGGCAACCTCCAGTATAGCAACAGCAGCCAAATCAATATTAATGTAGTGTCAGGGTTGTAATTCTTGTGTCCGTTCCACAGGAAGACCATAGAGACCTTTAAAAATAGGGACAGGAAAAAAGCCAACATGTAAATTTCACAGTTAATGCCTGGGTTTGGCTTATGTTGGCCAATTAAGCTGTTCGTTTCAGCTCCATTACAACGTGGTATCTAGGGGTTCATTTTCCCTTACTCTGCCATTTAGGCTTCAAATGGGCAAACGTTCACTGTGCAAGTTGGACGACAGAGAGGGACTTTGGAATCTGTTACAGATAGTGTGTATGTGCATGGGTACTGGCTTGTGCATATGTGCCTGTGTTGTGTATGACTTCCAAACATTTATGTGCTGCTGTGCCTGTGTGCCTCTGTGTGTGCAGGCCCAATATGTGCATGAAACAGGAGAGTGTTAATGGCTTTTAAAGATCGGTGGAGTCAAATGAGCGCGCTCATCAGTCAGCCACACACCCCCTGGTGATCACTCACTGTCGTTAGATTTCATTTCCTGTGGAATAAGAAGACATCGTGGTGAATTCAAGACAAATCCCTGCAATTATAACCACGCTTAAGATGATGCACTGCCTTCATTTCGGTCTCCCTTGGTGGTGTACTGTTGTGAAATGCACCATTGAGTTTAGACTAATACATCAAAAGTAATACACTTAGAGTAAGATACATTTCTTGAAATTTTAGAAAGCAAAACCAGCCCATGAATTTAGAAAAAAAAAAAACAGCAAAAAAAGGAGAAACATACACACAACTGACCTTAAACCTATCAAAACACACATACAATGAGACAGAGAAAAGCATGGGAGGAACGGCATTTTGGTTAATAGCTTTGCCCTGGACAGTGTAGAGCATGGGAGCCAGCAGCAAGAGGCATGGAGATAAGGTTCTGCTTAGCATTTCAATAGGGTGTTCTGATTTCTATTCAGTTGGCCTTTGGCCAGGCTAGTGCTTAAGTGGTCTAGGCGAGTCTGTCTGGGCTATACTGTGCCAACCAATGTGCAGGCTCATATCTGGCAATGTAAGATGTCTCTCAGTGTCCCGGTCTGTCTGTCCTTTTGGCTGAACCGGTGTCTGGCTGGTTAATAATCAGCCTGGCTTGCCGCTAATCATCATCCCAGCTGCAGAAGCAGGTGGCCACACATACCACAGCTCCCAGTCTCATTCACCATGTGATGTCATCTCAGCGCACCTGGTAATACTGCATCACAGATAACTGAGGTAGCCAGTTTCTCTGTATGAAATCATGTGTCTCTGCTGGTCCTGACGCTGACAACGTTGACATTTATTTCTGAACTCAGTGGATGTGGTGGATCCTGCTGTGAGCTGGTGGCAGCTGTGCCCCTTCTTTCACCTCGGCCAAGCCTGAGACTGATCCCAGTGCAGGCCAAGGCAGCAGTTAGGACACACTCTACATCAAAATGGGAAGCTATTAACTCTGCGATACACAATGTCACCTTCAACTAGACACAGCACCCACTCTACTTCCTCTGCTGATACGCCCATTGGATGCAGAGGTGCAGTCATGTAAAGGTCAAGCTGTAAATCTGAATGGAACCACAGCTGTGTTAGAAACCACACTCTGAAACATTTGATCTTGTCCCCCTTCACTTTTGAAAGTGATCAAAATGCTTTGAGTATCACTTTCAAACAGCAGAAGAGGAAATGAGAGAGAAGGGGGGTTGAAAAAAGGAAAGAGGAAAGAGAGTGAACGAGAGAGGGTTACGTAGAGAGAGGGAGAAAGCAGAACTGGATGATCAAGTTTCAGCTCTGGTCTGCAGCTGTTCAGAGCTCTGATGGCTGATAGGTGTCCCTTACAGCAAATGTAATCTAAGCCAAACACAATATCTGTCTTTGCCATCAAGAGATCACCAAGTCATAACACATCCGGGCCCACAATAACTTTGCTGTGGCCCAGGACCTAGCGAAGCCGAGTAACAGTGCAAGGGTCAGCAGAATAAAAGATAAACAATATTATTTTTATTTTCTCAAAAGCACTAGACTGGTACATTTTTATGCAATGAACTTTCAACTTCCATGATCCAGTTTGGATTCCACATTCTCCTTTTACCTTCCCACAGAACTGCACTTCCTTTTCATCCGCACAGTTCAGTTGAGAATCAAATGAAGCTGAAACTCTGTGTCTACTATATTCCCAAAGGACTACTTCAAGGAGGGGCCGTCCCCAATGTTTGCACAAGCACAAAAAGTGCTCCAAAAGCCATTTGCCTTTAGTATTTCAGTGTGTGTGTGTGTGTGTGTGTGTGTGTGTGTGTGTGTGTGTGTGTGTGTGTGTGTGTGTGTGTGTGTGTGTGTGTGTGTACTTGTGTTGAATAGTGCAAAACAGCCTTCAACAAGACATATCACTCAGAGTGTCAATGTGCAGTGTGACAGTTGTAACCTAAAACAAACAGACTTAAACGTGGGTCCTGCTGAGTCCTGACCCATACACAAGATCAATTCAGAATTGTGAACCTTAAAGTGTTGCACAAAGGCATGTGCCAATGTGAATGAACGTGTGTTTAAGGGTGTGTGAGAAAGTAACCAAGGAAATAATGGGCATTTGAACTTGGAACATCAGTTCACAAATAACACCGCATTCCACACATCAGAGGGTGAATCAATTTCAGCGACATTCGATTCGAAGCCATATCAGCTAGCGCCTGAACTTCAGCCCCACCACTCTGTCACCTCCCCCCCCAGCTCCGTATGATGGATTACCATCTCTGGCAGTCTCGGAGGGTCTCAGAGAGAGAGAGAGAGAGAGAGAGAGAGAGAGAGAGAGAGAGAGAGAGAGAGAGAGAGAGAGAGAGAGGAAGGTGGGTGGGGGAGGTCAGTCACTACAGAGACACATTCATTGAGGGGAGCTTTGGGTTAAGGAATTATGGTTTGACAGAGATCTGGGGTGGATAGGGGAGGGCAAAGGGTTCTCCAGGGGTCAGAGGATCCAATCCCGGCTGGACTCAATGGCAAGCCACCCTCAGTACACAGGTCTACAGGGATTTCACTCAGGGTCACACTTTTCGATTAATATTATTATCACTCACTTGTCCTGTTCGCCCACTTGACAGCAAATAGAGTGCTATCAGACATATTCATCTAAATGTTGGTAAGCATCCCACCTGTCCCACCCCAGCCTGATGAACTGATTAATAGACTGATAAAGTAGTGAACATAAATATATATTGTAAGATATTTTTTAATAGTCAAAATAAATGTTATAACTAAAAACTCCTAGCTACACAGATCTTGAATAAATTACAACCATGAGTCGATATAAAACCAAAAATCAAAGTGCAATCCAGCCGTGAAAGCAAAAGCCTCTGAGCCTGTCTGTTTTAAAGCTGATCAATAACCAGCCTGCAGACAGGTTTCAATAATTTACAGCTCAGTCTAAATTCAAACTATGTGAAGAGAGTAAAAGAAGCAGCGAGACAGGGTAAGTTTATCACAAAGAACATGATTGTCTCAAGGTGCTTACTTTTTACAACAGTGATGTCAAGCTTATACAATTTAGGGACCACATTTTAATGCAAAGATTTATTTATCAGTCGCTGCGGAGCGAGCACCCATAGTGTGAGGCATGGTTGATGAGACTCGTGGGGGTGGAGGGAGCGAGGAGAAACGAGGAAAGAAGAGGCAAAACACAGGCAGGCAGGGGAGACAAAGCAATAGACCTGCATTGTCAGAGTGGAGAGGCCATCAATAACAGTGTCACTAAAATAGAGAGAAAGAGGGAGAGAGAGAGTGAAGGAGCGAGAGTAGGGTGTATAAAAGAAACACAACAAAACCCCTGTGCGACGGGTGCTTCATCTTGCCGGGCACTAATGGGCGTGAGAAGCGGCTGGCTCAGCGTTCTTTGCCTGATGGCTTACTTCTCTCCTGACGGCATCCATGACAGAGCGCCACACACTTGTTTAATCCAGTTTATACACTCGAAGGTGACACAATGGTGAAAGTAGAGAAGTGGAGAGTGAGACAAAAAGGGAGAAAAAGAGAGCGATAAAGGGCTGGGAAGATGGTCAAGGGTCATGTCAAACTTAGATCTCATTACGTCCTGCAACTTTTCACAATGCTTTCCATCTTTGCGCTCAGCTCTCGATGTGCTACTCCATCATTGCTGTCATTATTAAGCCATAAGGTGCCTAAATCTAGGTGTGCTATATTTCCCATCTTCAGCAACAACTAAACTTGCTTCCTCTGAGGGTAAGAAGGTAATGCAGACAGTCTATTTCCCGTTGTGGAGCTGGGGAGGTCAGAGCAGGGACACAGGGCCCGCTGAGGATAGTAAAACTGCTGTCTCAGGACATATCGTGTGTGTGTGTGAATGTGCTAGTTTGTGTGTGTGTGTGACAAGGAAAGGTCAGAGTGCTGTTAGTGACTGCAGCATATTTCGATGATTTATCTCCCTGTGAGAATTTTCCAAATTTCTGGTCCATTCCTGCAGGCCAGCGTATTTCCATGCACTGCAGAGGATCTGGGTTGAGGAAGAGACTCCTCATTTACCGTGGCCATCTGTGGCTGATAAACGAGAGGGCAATCTGCATGTTGCTGTATATGGCTGGTGAGAACTCTGTTTGTGCAAGTTGATGTTTTTTTAACACTGTGTGTGGACATTGTGTGAGTAAATCCCAATAGATAACAACAGCAGTTTACAGAGGTCAGCAAACTCCAGCAGTGCAGACCCAGAGCTGACAAATGTAATCAGGGACTCACAGATTATCAGGGGAAGATATCCCCCACACCTTTCCTTCTCTTACCATCTCTCTTATCGCAGGAAAACAGACTCACCTTTTGTATCCTTTGGTAGAAATATGAATATGGTAGTTAAACAGCCACTACAGTCATTCTGATTATTTTTACTTGATATCAAAATGAAAAGTAGCTGCTACTTGATTTATAGAGTATGCCAAATTGTGAAGGAAAATCCTATGCTGTCCGAAACATGATTTCTTCAAAGTAACTTTTCTACTCTACAAAATGTGCAAAAACAGATCCACCGTGTAAGAACCTCATTACTGTGTTGGACACATCCCACCACATAAACAAGCAACACCAAATAGACACACTCAGGGTACTCTGAGAGTAAAACAAATGAAACTGAGCTCTTATTTTGAGTCAGTGTTTTATTTCCTAAATGTGGCGTGCATCATTAATGTGCCGTAATGTTGCATCATTCCTGCTTCCTTCATTACCCTTCATTATTTCTCAAGGACTTCGGCTCAGATTAAACCTCAGCCTACTGGGGTTTATACAAGCGTGTGGGCAGGTGTTTGTGTGCACATGTTCTGCGTGTGAGCGAGCGTATCTGTTGTTTGTGTGCACTATCACTCCATTCTCTCACTGCTGAAACGGAATAATGAGTCCAGATGAGCTTGTGAAAGCCTGGGCAGTGCAGCTCAGCCTGACTCCCCACCTGGCCTGCTCCTCCTGGCCTGTCCCTTTATTAGCTTCCCCTCATGCTGGACACAACAGGAACAGCTTGGTGCCCTCCTCCTCTCTTCTCCACTCACACCTCTCCCAACTCTATTTTCCTGCTAATTACCTTGTTGTACGAGCACCAAATGCTACCTAACGATTCACTTAATTGCAGAAGTGGTACATTAGATGATGTCAAAGGACCTTTAGTAAAAAGTCATCCAATCCCATTCCAAGCTGCATTTAGAACCAACCCCAGACATCTGTTTCATTTCTGTCATTTGCATTTTTAAAGGTTACAAAGTGAACACAGCAGCAAAGGATACAGATGTAAACCTCAAGATCCTGTGTCTTCATTCCTTTGCACTTTGTTTCCCCTGAGGCACCAACACATATAACCACATACACATCAAAGGACCAGAGTGACACTCAATTAAAAGTGCAACTGCTCAACCTGTGTGCTTTATCTGGAGCACTACAAACCTGTGCTATCCATCCCCCTGAAAAGATAGTGCTCATTAACATTTTCTTTGGGATCCTTTCGCCCCAGGTGTGCCTTGTCAGACTTACATATACACAGATATCCGCAATGCTAGCAATTTATTCAGCAGTGGTGGCTGCAGCTAACGTTTTTGACACTGGCTTCACAATGATTTATGAACCTGCTCATTGACCCAGTTTATTCTGAGAAGAGGAAAGGGGGCACATCCCCTCATATATGCTGCATATCCATCCCATGTAGCTGGCCTGCAGTCAGTTTTGGAAGACATTGGAGAAGGAATAAGATAACAACACAAACTGCTCAGATACCTTCCAGGCAACGTGTTTTTACAACTTCTCCATCTTCTGAAGTACAGGACAGTGATTAATAGCTACAATTAAATATCTCCAAAATGCAGCAAAGTGCATGATCCTCACACTCTGCACATTCACCACAGACTAAAATAACACGAGGAGAGTCATGCTCTTGTCCACCCATTTGTGAACAACACGTGTTCAACCTCCAACACTCAAATAAGACACGTTTGAAAGACTAAGCCGAGTAACAGCACAAGTCCACCCAATCTGGCCCATATTAATAATGCAGTGGCACCTCTCAAAGGCCTCTTCCCCCTCTTCCTCTCTGCTCCACCTTTCCTCCTCTGACAGACAGAGTGCTGCCCAGCTTGATGTCCAGCACGCAGCAGAGCCACTCCACCCTGTGGACACTGAGTTCAATCTGTTTCAGAGCTGCAATTCAATTATCTCACCAGGTTCCTTGCTCAACCACTCGTAAACAGAAGGGGGCAAAGGTGTGTTCAATACGATGGAGGGGGGAGAGGGAGGTGGAAAGTGAAGGGGGGGGGGGGGGGGGGGGGGGGGGGGGGCACTGAGACGTATCATAAACACAAACCCAGTTCAACATGGTTATGGATTTAAATGCTCCTTTTTCTTGTGCGATTAGCTTTGGCTTTACAATCACTAGACGGATGTCAGGACCTGATAAGGCTAATCACTGCAGTAAGCCAATGCAGTGGGATTAAGCACTCCATCCCCCTTCTGCTCCCCCAGCGCCCCCTGAAGACCTGGCTGAAAGAGAAAGCCAAAAATGCCCAGGGCCTGAAACAAGCTGGGCATGGCCCTTTCTCCACTTTGGGATCTATGATAGTCTAAGTTCAGAGAACCACGAAAACAAAAAGAATACAAGCAGACAAGCATATTTTTTTGTCTGTTAGGTATACTTAAATGTAAATAACATTCACCTTGCTTTATAATTTAGTAGACTGATTCATACTGTATATTTAAGAGCGTTGGAGCTACAGTGGTGCAACTACACTGCACTGATTCTGTCCCTCCTGTTTCCCGAGGCCACCTACTTGATTGGTTCTGACACCAATCCTGGAGATCCGCTCGGGGACTTCCAACTCAATATCTCTTAGATTACTTGTCATTAAAGTTGCAACAAGTCATTAATGCCTTAATGTAATATCTTACCTGCATATTAGTTCTTTCTCCTCATCCCCTCAGTTTTCTCTCAGGGCTTTGGTAATCAAATAATTCATATAAATAATATTCTACTTTAATAAAACTTCAATGATCTGTCACTTGATGATTAGACCAGTGTCCCTGTTGGACTGCACTTGACCCACAGGCACAACCGTTTCTACAGCCACACATCATCCCTGTCAGGCCAACACTGCTGTCATTTCCAAACTACAAGTGTCTCAGGTCGGATCAGGTCAGGTCAGTCAAAGCAAAACTGTGTGAGGTAGAGTTTTTCTAGTAGCAGTGGTTCTTCAGGCGGCAGCTTTTTTTGTCTGTTCCAAAAATATGGACCTGGTTGGGTGCATCAGTGCAGAACACAGGTAGAAGATGAACAGCAAACTATAAAGGCTCATAAAATGCCAAGATGCTGCACGCTTGTTTATACCTCCAGCTCAATGCGAAGTGACCCGTGAATAGAATCAAGGTTACAGGGTATATACAAGGTGTTTTTTTTATGCATTGCATGGATTGTGTACTTTCATTTGGCCTGTGTATTGTTTTGCCTAAAGATGATGGTGTACTTTTTGTCAAAAGATAGACCCTGTAGTTAGATAGAGGTACAAGATGCAGTTCTGTTTTCTTTGTTTACAGAGAGTGTGGCCTGAGGCTTTGACCTAAACCTCTCTCTCTCTCTCTCTCTCTCTCTCTCTCTTTCAAACCTAGTATCACTGCTAATACTGTTCTCTTTTTTTTCTTCACCTTTCCAGCTCTTTCTTATCCCCTCGTCTCCAGCCCTCCTGACGTCTCATCCCTCACCTTTAAGCCACTCAAGAAGTCAATGACTTCAACTCAACCCCCTCCTCTGCTCACCCCATATTACATGCTCAAAAGTACTGAAAATAAAGGCTAAGTAACAGTATGAGAAGGGAAAAATAAAATAATCTTGAGGCTTCATCAATTTTTCATGAATTTTCATTCAGACGGGGAGAGCCCTCTTACAGCGATCGATAGATCAAGCTGCTGTCACGCAGTTAGCACCTTGGGGCAGCTGGAAGGCCCTCGGGAAGGCAGGGGACCGGATCAGAGGCGGAGACCAACCCCCTCCTCTCAAACACAAAAAGTCAATTTCCCAGGATCACAAACCAACTAGCCATCCTACTACCACTGGTCAGTGTGGTGAACCTAGATATACAGTCTCAGGAAATTATTTTTTTCGTTTTCATTTTTATTTTGTTTATATTATGTGTATGTTGTAATGTGCCACCTTGTTTGAATGTATTACCTTGTGCTTTAAATGCCATAGTCCAAGACACATTTCTGCCTTTGAATGAAAAAGTAGAAAAAGTATTTTCAATTTATTCCTACTCTTTTTTTTCTATCAGAAAAGAATAATTTGAAAATATTTGCTTGTCTGTCTTAAAGGGGTTTGAGGACTTTTCTTATGTTCATGTCACATACAGTATGATTTGGTCTCTGAAATAACACAAATCAAGAGAAGCATCAAAGATTAACACTTAAAAGCACATCTCATGAACATACTCCATACATGTTACAAAGAGTAGCACCCATTTAAAGAACATCAGGACTTCTGGGAGACTATCTACTCCACCTCCATGTCCAGTTGAGGTGCATGGGAGCTACTCCACAGGAGGCTCATTCTGAGCCTGCTGGAGGGAAACTCATCTTCAAAGGTCATCTGATCCACAGCTCAGGTTCTGCCAGCTAGTGTTCATCAACACAGTCCAGGCAGCCCGTGTCAAATGTCCATGAGGACTTTGATCTGTGCCAGAAGATCAACCCCGCACCCACCAACTTGTGAGGGACCCATGTCTGCCATCCCATGGGTATCCTGTATAGTTTGAGCTCCTTTTTGATAGATGTAGTTCACATTTATCTCGAGTCCTTGATTGACTCATTCTCAACAACTTCTTTGCCCACCAAACAATGTCATACATTTACGAGATCACCATGGAGCTAACCCTACAGGAAATGATTTACTGGTTGTAAAAAGAAAACAGTGAAAGCAATAAGAAAAAAATAGTGTAATTACAGTTCTCATATCAAACAATGATTTGTTTGCCGTTATACCCCACAGACTAGGCAATTTTCCATTATGTACAAAATATGATTTTGAAGTTGTTGTTTATAGGAAATATTTCCCCTAAACTTTCTGAACGTATTGAAAATCCAGTCCTTTCATTATGAGCTATTACATTTAGAGAACAAAATCAATTTAGCAACACAGCAAAGAGGAGAAATCCAAAGGAGAGGAATCAAGTCCTGACTTACATGCTACTTCCAAAGATGCATTACGGCTCACAGCTTCTCCCAGGTAGTTCCTTGCCACGCAGACGTAGGCTCCCTCGTCTGGTTTGCTCCGTCGTCCATGAACAATGCGTAGAAAGAAGAGCGAACCACTGGGCAGCAGCATGCGGTGAGAACGTGGGTCATCCTTGTCCGTTTCCACCCGCTCTCCATCTTTGTACCACTCCACTGTAGGGGTCGGCCGCCCCTCTGCTTTACAGTTGAGGGTGGCGGGTTCCCCTTTGGAGACAATCAGGTCAGAGGGGTGCTCCACAATCCGGGGTGGGGAGTCCTCCTGGCGTAGACGGGATCCTGAAGGAGAAAGCAGAGATGCAATTAAATATAGAGGACCAGGGAACATTTTTTAAAATACTCTTGGATCAACACAAGGAAATTGTTATCCTCACTTTAATTACAAATGGGTGATTTCTGCCAATGATCCGAAGATAAGGAAAACTTCAAAACAGGTGGATGAAGAAAAATGTTACAAAAAGCTGATCTTACATAAGAAACATGTTTAATGTATATCGGAACCTTTAATCCCCATTGCAGACTGGTCAAAGAACAGCAATCTGCTCTCCTCAACCCTATCTGCAAGAGCTTGTGGGTAATTGGACTCAGGGGTGAACAGTAGATAGAGGCCTGCAGTAAGCCTACAATTGAACTATACACACCCAAATTATATATTTGGCTTTTCAGAGGGATGCATACCAGTAAAACTGCTGAGTCCACTGCTGTGGAAGTGTAGATGTGATGTGAATATGAATGGTGGAGTCCAGACTAATGTCAAATGCTAATCCCCTGTGGCTGAAAACCTCGGCCCACTCCATTTTATTAGGGCATGCGGTGGATGAGCGCTGGGAGTCTGGTAGCAAAGATAAAGCTCCACAAGTCAGAGTGCTCTGTATTTCTGCGACCGGGTCTTAACCACAGAGATAAGACGGTATAGGCCACACACACATATTTACACCAAAGAGGCCCTGGGAACCACGCACTAATCAAAGAGTTTGATCCAGCATCAAAAAAATTAAGACAAAGGGGAGAGGAGAGTATTGAAAACAGCTTTCTTTATCCTCTTGCTTTTGAACCTAATTCAATAACCCATTAGTAACTCTGATGCAGTCAGCAACCAAATGTTAACCAGCCAGTGTTGTATTAAGAGTGCCCGGCTCTTTGTCTTAAAATTAGTTGTTGCAGGTGTGCGTGTGATGGAGCTGAGTTGATGACTGTGCCCTTCCCCGGGGCGGTGCAGTTGGGTAATAGGACAAGCCTGCTGCACAGAAGAGCAGTGTACCACATAGGTCTTTGTGATTAAGTAAGGGGTAATTTTTAAATGGCACTGAGGCTAAACAGTGGAGGTTCCAGCTCTTTGTTTGCCTGGATTTGCACATGTTCCACTACTCCCTTATTCTGGAGTCTCCCAGGGGAAACCGGGACACGCTGTACCCCAGTCTTTTCTGCTCAAGAGTGTGCAGAAGGACAAGCATAGTGAGAAAGCCACTGATCAGCACAAAATACACTTCAAAGACTCTGAGTGTGGTGAATTGGTGTGTGCAGTTTCAAACACACATACACACATTGAGTAATGTGTACTAGTGCACCGTTTGTGTTTAAAAGGAATCAGGCAGCCTGTGGAATATTGACCCATGAACAGGAGGTAGTCTGTACGCTCTTCTTCCTAATTTGGGCTAATTCCCTCCATTTCCCTGTCATTGATTAGGGATCAGGCCTGGTGTCTTGCTCTAACAGGGACCACAGATAGGGGTTTTGTTGTAAAGGGGGTCTTGATACCCTGCTCCTGAAGTGTGTCATCTCATTTTATTTCTGTTATGAAATACATCTAAGGATGGGCTAAGGGCTGGGAAAAAATCGATTTCAACAATAATTCCGGTGTTTCAAAATCTGGATTTTCAAAAATGAAAATCCAGATTTTCTCTTCAACTTGCTTAGCAGCTCCCCTTGAGTTCCCATAGTTCAGCCCCCCCAACAGATGCTCTGCCTCTTCTGCATTTTTACTGTAGCCTAAAACTGCATAGTGCACCTTTTAAGGACAAGCTTACAGCTTTCACTTTCAACGTAATCATATTTAATGTGATTGATAAAATAAAAGCAAGGGTTAGTAATTTCTTTGTCATTAATTGTTTTGTCTGGTGTAAAAAAATCAGACTTTTTTTTTCAGGCCATATCGCCCAGCACACAATGTGCTATACATGGTAGTGGGGGGGGGGGGACTACAGTATGCTTTTTTCAACAGTGGTAGGTACCAGTAAACCAGAAAAAAAGTCTGTTTCCCTGTCAGCACAGAGGCAGAGGGGCAAGTTTGTATCCTGGCAGTAAGTGACTAAATAAATGAAGCAGTAATTAACACCATGACATTGATAAATGGAGGGCAAGATAAAGGACGGACATGGAGACCCCCCTCTCCCTCAAATGAAGTGTCAAACACACATTTATTCTTATCTCATTGGAGCATCTGCTTCCCTCATAATCCACAGACCCTGCGGTGGCTTTTCCACTATGGCCAGTGCGCATGCACAGCACTAAACTGCTGCGACTCTTCGATTTATATCAGTCTAATTTCTTTAAATCCAATTTGTATTCCAATCTACTGCCTTCTAATCACTTAAACCTTGAGTCTCCATCTGCTCTCCACTTTCTGGTGGAAATGAGCACAGCAGATGCCTCTACAATTGTCCTTTCCCTGCCAAATAAAGCTGAGCCGGGTACACGGAGGGCCGGACGTGACTGGTCAGTGTCCTTCCTGAGTGGAGGTGGTCAGGTGTAGAGGTAAAAAAGGTTAAAAGCACATCCATATGCCATGGAATTTGATTTACAAGACAAATATATTATGTTTGTCTCTTTAATTTACTATGCCCTCTTGTGGCTCTCATGTCCTCAAGATGCTGTCCAAGAAGATCAAATAAAAGAGCTTATGTAAATTCCCACTGCCAAGCCACAAGACAAAGCTCCTAAAAGAAGAGAAAGTCAATTTTCAGCTTCCAATTGGGCCCCCTTTCTCAGTCTCTTTACGGTAAATGGGCTTTCTGTTGCCCTTTTAATGTGATCATTGGTGCTGTGCAATCAAGTGCTCTCTGAGCTGGGGCGAGTGCACTTCACTGGGTCTCAGGGCACACGCTCCAATCAAAATGCTGTGTTTTCCCCTGTCTGCAATAACACCACCATTACTTTTCACCACCGCTGTGCAGTCATCCTCTCCTGGAGGAAAGCAGGAACCAGAGAACAAACAAACAAGCACACAGACAGAGGATGGAAGCAGAGAGAGATTACTGAACCAGAAGCTGATTCTTTTCTGCCTTTTCCTTCACTCAACTTATGTCAGCTTCAATGAAATTGCAAGCAATTTTGTCAATTTCCAAGAAAAGTGGCATTTTACAGCATGTTTTGTCCATTTGCAGTATTTTTTCTGTCTAAAGGAAAACATATCACACATTTATGTTGGACATAACCACAGACAGAAAAGTGAATTAGCTAAAAAAAAGTGTTCCTTTTTTCAAATCCAGACAAAAAACACCAGAGGCCATTATAACAGCTTATTTTTCCCTCCTTTTACCACTGACCACACACATAGAAGGTTTTTTTCTATTATCTTTGTCACATATTTATTCATGTGTGCAACAGAAGGTCAGGCCTTTGATGATCTTTTGTAATTATTTTTATTAGCTCCCAGGAGAAATTCGAGCCCACCAACCAAATCAATACCCACACCAGTCTCAGCCAGAGCATAAAAGGAAGGGCTCCCCAAAGAGATATTAGTTATTCTGCCAGCAGACATGTGCACTGATCATAGGTAACCAACAGCAACCTCGGACCAAGGCAAAAAGTTCCAGTCATTGAGGCTCCATAAAACATCAAACATGAAAACCAAGGTCCCAGACGAGATGCAGTAAAAGTGTAATGTGGATACTGAGATGGTGGAGACAGAAAGTGCTGAGACCCAGCAAGCTGATTGAATATAGAATTGCACCCAAAAAAAAGTAAATAAATAAAAAAACCTCAAAGAAATTTCATACGAAATGCATTATGCATTGGATCCATGTTGTCCATCCTGAAATATATTCTCCATCTTCTTCCCACTTCTCAACAACCTCCCACTCCATCTCTTTCTCTCTGTATATCTCAGCCTCTCCCTCCCAATATCTCTCTGTCTCCTTCACTTGCTCCCTGTCCTATTACATCCTGCCCTCGCTGTGAGGGTGACAGAGTCATATCCGTCATGTCATCAGAAGGGAAATCTGAGCTAGCAGCAGGGGGAAACTGGGGGTGGCGATAGAATGATGTTACTGGCCAAACGCACCTCCGCCATGGCCCGCCGTGACACTTGCAAGCAGCCTGTTCTGCACCCAAGATTTATCTTCTTTACGGGGGGGCTGTCAGTGTCGTCACAGCACTTGAGCACCCCCAATACCAGACGTGCAGCTCATCTCAAAGAGGTGTCACTTAAGACAACCTGCTGTGTCTACTGGAGTCCATCCTAGGCTCTAGAAAATGGCTGGAATATCCCAAGAAAACACTCACAAAGAAGATGCAACATCCAGGGATGCAGGATAGGGAAAGAGTTCAAGCTATAGCTTGCCTTGCAGGCAAACATGCTGGGTTCTGTTCCACTTCCCTGCTCTGCATACTGCCCCCCTTTCATCATCCTCCTAAGATCTATACTCTGAAAGCAAACACAGGGGTAATTCTAGGAGCCGCTCTCAACATCTCACTGCATCCATGCTTGCCTCCAACAAATATCAGATAGAATTGCAGTCTGAGTGTATTTCAGGCAGTGGTGTAGTGGGGTAGTATTGACTCTGCATCTGAGTATTTGCCCCCTCACCCCCATGCAGTTGGAATATATAAATAGATTACGGTGGGAAACAGAATATCTGATTTTGCTGTGAAAGGCTGATTCACACAGCTTGCATTTCAAGCAGTTACCACCTTGTTTTTTTCTTCTTCTCACTCTTCATTCTGATATCACTAACAATGAACAGAAAATGAGTGATAACTGTTTTTTTTTCCGGCAGATGGTCTGTCTTAGAAGAGCTGAGACTGCTGGGTTGAAACAAGGGACTAGAGAAGAGAAAAAAGAAGCAATGAGACCAGCTTAGGAGTCTTTATGGTGAACTGCAATGTGTTTATAAGGATGTGCTTGCTGTCTCTACATAGGCTGATTTGTGTGCGGAGTACAACACCAGCTCTGCGCAACTGTCAACCCACTGGTAGGGACACTAAACTGTGTGATGCAGATTAAATGATTTCCGATGCCAAGGCCACTCAAGCATGTAGCTCGCTGTGCAACCCCACCTCCTTTACCCCTGTCTTTTTTCCGATCCTTCTGAACAGCCTCTGCTCAGTGAATTTTCTTGCCTCTACTTTGCATGAGAGTCGCTTTGATGTTGAAGATGTACTTGTATAGTGAAAATCAACGAATTGATTCCAAATACATGAAGTAAAATAAGTAGCCTGGGAACCAGACAAATCCACAAGCTCATATTTTATGTGCTTTGGCAGATGCATCTGGTCAACCTCCAGCTAAGACAAATTTCCAGCTGACCTGGCCCTGATCAATACAATGTACAGAGGAGCAGCAATGAGGAATTTAGTGAACAACCAAGATGGCTGCTGCTGAAGTCTAATGTTCGAAATCCACTGGTGTGAAACCAACTTAAATGTAGGTAACTTTACGTACAATTGCAGAGTTTTGGCTGCTAAATGATGCCATGCAACTCATCTGTTGATTTTATAGAAATAGATACCATATGAATTATATGTTGGTACTAACTTTGGAACATGACCACTTGCCTAAATCAGGCATTGTTTGTCAGGAGACAGCAAGTCTCTGGCTATTTGAATGTCTGTAAATGTGCTTTAAAATTTGATTTGCAAGCAGTAGTGATTACTGTATGTAGTTGTATGTTTAGTGTTGGAAATAGTATGCACAAAATTCACATCAACAATCTTCTCCTTTCAAGTGTGGGCCTCTCGAAACAGTTCCTACTCAGGGAAGTGCAATGAAATGATTGGTTTCAATTGATTCTCCCTCAAGCATTGTAATCTCTTTACCTGCATTACTGTGCTGCCTTAGCAGATTGAATAGGGCAAAATAAATAAAATGCTTTATTGCTTTAGAAATGAAGGTGGAGAGGAGGGGAGGACGGGGGGAAAGGCCTTAAGGTATCCATGATACACTGTTTTGAAAGATGAGTGGATAATTGGAGTTGTGCTCTGGGTGCTGACCTGTAGTGAGCACTCTACAGTGTCCCTGCATGTCAATGAGAGTCATCACCTCCAGCCACTCCACTCAGCTGTAGCCCCACATATGAACATGAGGAATGAATAACTCAACGGCATCCACACCCGTTCAAGTGATGGACCCAGAGAACTGAGCCAGGTAATCAAATGGCACCTATAGTGCACTGTTTGTGTTTCTTAAGGTAGCACTTACCAAGTCAAGAAGAGATTTATTAAATTTCTATTCCATGGGACACTTCATCTGGTCTGGCTTAGGGCCGACAGGGTCAAGGGTGCAAGCAGTAAGTGGATGAAGGACTTGTTCAATTTACTGAGGCCCATAAATCCATGCTAACACAAAAAAACAATGGGCTTTGATGGTTATTAATGGTGCTCACAAACACATTCACACCCACTACATTTCATAATTCTAACACTGGCTGCATGCTACCGAGCTCCGAAATGACAAATGCCTGCGAGCAGCTCTCCAGAAAAATCATCACCATCCTGGAAGTGAAACCGGAGAGTTCAAACGTTCAAGGATGCGATTAAGGCTTTCTTCCTCTCCGCCGCAGTGGTTGTGACACTTGGCTTGTGCCGTGTTCCACACTGAGACTTCAACCACAGAGCCATTCTCACCAGGAGCCATTATATACAGTAAATCAACTCACTGCTGGCTATGGTGGATCCGTTTGCAAAGCAGTGTGGTGCCATGTTGTTTGCCACAGGGACAAAACAAGGACACATTCCCACAGCACTGACATACAACGCTCACCATGTTACTTACCAAATATGACGTTGTAATGTGATCAAATGTCTTATAATAAAAAAAATGCAGTCAATTAGCTGCCTGGCTTGTCAGGATTTTTTTTGCAACTGAACAGATCTGAAACATAAATTAGCATTTCTCACCATATTACAGCATATATTAGCACATAGAGACACTGATTACACAACAAGGTTATTAAGAAATACACCGTCAGGGAGCACTATGTCTTATTACCAGTTTATATAACAAGGCATAATAATTGCATTATAAGGTATTAGCAATTCATAGAATAGTCTCCCATATCAATGGTGAAGTTAGGCAAAGAAGTCTGCTTTACAGTATTTAGAAGGTTGAAATTCCACCATTGACATGCAGGAAGACATCGATCTGTTCAAAAGAGGTCAAGCAAGCCCCACAGAGGACCTCCAGGTTACATTAGTTTCCACCCAAAAAGGTGGATTGCAGGGTTTAAAGTCTATCTACTCCTATAAGGTTAGATTCCTTGGTTAGTTACGGGGAAGTAAAGGCGCCGAGCTGTCATGGCTGGGTGATCCACAGACGAAGCCGGGGATGGAGATGGTGGAACCAGACACTTATTCACTGGCTCCACCGTTCTGAGGGGCATTAACGCTGTGCTGGACTGCTGCTGTGTGTGACGGATGTGTGCTCGAGTGTCATGCTCGGGCTGTCCATCTTCACACGTCTCACACGGAGACAGCTCATGCATTTTTATCAGCAGGCCTGACCTCATCTTCAAGGCACTCAGCTCAGGTACAACTGTCAAACAAACTCTTGACAAAGGAGAACAAAGAGAAAGACAACTGACTAAAAACAAATAGAAAACAAGAAGGAAGGTGATAGGAAATATAAAACATGTTGATATATTGATTTAGCTATCAACAATTCAACATCGTCTATCCCCGCCATCATTTTCAATATATGTATTAAGAGACTAGGTTGTTGTTTTTTTCAATGTTCAGACAAGCTGAGTAGTAAAATTGTAAAGTCCCATTTTTTGTTGTTTTCTGTGAGTTTGTATGAATGTGATTGTTTTCAATGATTTTAGTGTTTTACGTTATCTTCACAAACATCGAAGGCAACTGAATTATTTAAATCAAAACCGTATATGTCACACTTCTTATGTCAGCAAATCTCAAGATGAAACTTTACATAAACAGGGATATGAATAAATACACCATGTGCCAAAGACTTTTTGTTAGCACTGATGCACTGCCTCCTACTTGTTCGTCTTGCTGAATAAAGTCTTACAACCATATTGCCTTCATGTGTGCTAGTATGCATTTGAATGCGTCTGTGTGTTAACTGTGTGTTAACAGTGTGAATGTAGGCTTGTACCCATGAGTATGTACAGTTATTTTGGTTTGATGTTCTTTTTGAGTCTTTCAAAGAGAAGATTTTTGCTGTTCGACAGCCATCCAGAGGGCAGAGTGAAAGCCATGGTTCGAGAAACTCTTCCCTAGAATTCACACAACTTTTCAGTACAGCGTGCAACATAAATCACTGACAAGGCAGACATGCTGTCTCTTACAGAAAGTTTAAAGCACCAGCAGAGTATGCTGTACTCAATCCTGTCTTTCACTTTGCATTTTGGAATCTTCTTGAGAAAATACATTGTTTGGGGGATAAGCTTGCAAAATAAGATCGACGTCATAAACAGAGGCAGTTCGACTTACTTTCCATAAGTTTCATCCATTATCACGTAATCATCAGAGATTATGTTGTCAGTCATTCTGTCAGCCTCTAAGTCTGAATCGGAGGCAGTGAGAGAGTGAGGACTATATTGGTGTCTTGGGGCCTAGAGGGGATAAGCACAGGTGTGTATTCTGTACATACAGGTGTGTGAGACAGGTGAAGGTCCTGACTGCTTTCTTTACATCATAGTCAGCACACTCAGTTCATCAAAACACTCCTCCCCCATCCCACACTCCACACACACATTCCCTTTATACAGCCATCACAGGTGTACAACAACCCCCCCAGTGTTTGAATTCCACCCTCATGGACAACGCCAAAAACTCATAGTTGTATGTGTGTGTAAGAGGTGTGTGCATGAGAGCGTTAGCAAAGGGGCAGGTGTGGGGAAAGAGCCTTATCCTTTACTGCCGCCTGCTTGCTAGAATTAAACTTCTATCTCTTCCAGCTTTAATCTCACATCCTCTTTTTGTTTCTCCAGGCAAAAGCATCAAGGAATCAGGCCTTTTCTGCTCTGTAAATGTCAGGGGTATGCTTGGCTGATGCTTAATAAAGCAAAGGTAAACCAGGGGAAAGTGGTATTACCTCCACTGCTTTCTGCTGGTGTTACAGCAAAATCAGCCATGTGCATCGTCTGATGCTGACATTTTCTCTCCCACTTTGCACTATGAAAATCTAAAGGCATTAACCAACATGATCCCAGGATATAAAACTGCTGTGAATGCTGTTAGTTTTAAAGATCACATGGAGATATTGTGTATTTAAAGGAAGTCTCCAGAGCTCAAAGTCTATCCTTTTCAATCCTAAACGTGTGGAGCCACGTGTGCTGAAAGGTGATCCACAGGGTAGCCGGTCTTGGCTGCTAAAACATCATAAGAGTTGACAGGCCCCCGTCACTGGACATGTTACACTTTTTACTCAGATGCATTCAAAGGCCTGTACGCTGATTTTCATTGAACAAGTGCTCACCTCTTTCTTTGTTCCCTGTTCATTCACTTCCTCTTATGATCACCACCTTTGACGTTATTCCCCAATCATTTTTGATGTTAATAAGAGAACAAACAGTAGTGCGCTTTTAAGACGAGGAAAGCGGCTTCCTTGACATTGATGAGACCGTGGGAGACGGTGGAGAGGAGCTTCCTGTAGATCCTAGATGAAGGTTCATCGTTAAAGCGGCCCCCATTCCAGCAAATGAACCGCAATTACAATAACGCTGCCTAAACGCTGCCAACTCAAGCAGAACAATCACATTTAGGGCGAGACATTGCGATGACTCTTACACAATGACTTCAGCCCCCCTCATCATTCACCTACACTATTTTAATCTGGGCTTACTTTCCATTATAGGGCAGTACTTTCAACTGCTCTCATTTAATCGTGACCATCAACAGAGCTGCACGTCTTCAGGGCGATTTTGTTGTATAAATTCATCTCAGCCATTTCCTCTTAAAAGATTGCGTTGTTAAACAACTCTTCTTTCAATTTTTATATTTGATTACACTCATTTTGATTGTCCCTCCCCTCCTCCTCTCCCTGACGCAAACACAACCATTCGCTGGGTTTAAGTTTCTCTTGACTCAGCGTTACTGTAACCACAACCCTGCTGGAGAAAGGACAGATAGCTGCACAGTCTACACCACCAAACGCCTCAAGTGGTCGTCTCCAAAGCCGAGTACATTTCAGCACCTCTTGGTGTGTCTCCCAGGATTGATGTGATGTCACCAGCTCCTACATCAGACACAAACATTCAGGAGACCTCAGAATAGCACAGGGTCAGGAGTGCATGTCCACTATGCAAAGTATGTTCTAATCCTGCTTCAGAAGCATCATGGTGGACTTAAAAGAGATAACTAGGCAGCTGCTGGCTTTTGTATTCCTGGAAATCTCTTTTACTGCAATCAGCCTGATTATTTTTAAAAGTGTTGTAACAATGAATTCATGTCCAGGATTTATTTTTTAGGCCTAAAAACATCACACCCCTCACACTTTTCTCTCCTCTCCTACGCACTAGCAGTATTAATCACAGAACACTAAACAGTGACTGACGCCATTCACAAGGTTTGGCTTTGTTGGCGGTGCTGCCCAGAGAATACAACTCCAGACCTTTTTGTCTGCCTAAGTGGACTCTTAGAGGAAGCTCCTCCCTCTCCAAGGACCCTCAGATTACCTCTGAAAAGAGCCGGGTGATGGGTGAGTTTTGCAGGGATGGAGTTGAAGAGGGAGAGAGAGCAGAGGGGGAGGAGGGTGACAGGCAAATGATTGGGAAGATCCACTGCTCCCTGGGAGAGGTACACCCTCTCCCAGTGGACTGCTAGCAATGCCATCCGCCACTGCTTAGCAACCAGTGGGTTTGGCTGAGCAGAATGAAAGACACAAGAGAAAAAAGGTATAAGAGAAAGGAAGAAAAATATTCAAATCCCAGCCGAATAGAGGCTTGATTTGCTAACATCAAACTGCTGCACAGCCAAAACTCGCAGCTGTGAAGAACAAAAGCAGGAGTTGACAGGTGAAAGCAAAGAAAAATGGAGACTCGCAGGCTCTTGCATTCACTGACAACAAAACCCTGGCTTTACATACTGCTGTGCAAACGATACAAAGCAAACACATGCGTGAATCATCACTTACAACATAGTTCTGATATAATGTCCCTATTGGTGACTGGTCAGGTGTATTATTTTTACATTATATGATCATGAGTCTCCCTTTATCTGTAAATGTGCATGTGTGTGTGTGTGTGTGTGTGTGTGTGTGTGTGTGTGTGTGTGTGTGTGTGTGTGTGTGTGTGTGTGTGTGTGAAAATCACTAATAGGAAGGTGTGCCACATTCAAAGGAACAATACATCTAATCAGGATTCAGGTTTGTGCATTTAAAGTAATACAACTTTAATGCATCCATTCATTCCATCAGTCACAGGTTGGACCAATCCCAATCACAGTTTCTGTCACCTAAGCCCTCCTATTTGGATGATTGATGTGAGTCATCACATTTACTTTGCAGTTGAAGCTGTTTTAATTCCTCCATTAAACCAGTTTTCTTGTAGGCCAGTGAATCCCATGAAGCCGTGTAAAAATGTTTTTTTTTTTTAAAGTGCTGACTTAGCACTCAGCAGCAGATTGGACAAAAAGGGCTGAGGCTTTTGGCTGCAGGAATTAAATAGTATCCATCTCATTTGCATTATTATTAAAGTTTAATCAAACAAATGGGCATAATAAACCTGAGCACTGGCAAAGCTTGGATTTAAGCCGCTTTACTCTACAGTGCACAATTGCAGCAATGAAATCCTGAAGCAAAATGACCACAGAAATACCATCCACTACAGAGCAGAGGCAGGGCGTTCACTACATCAAACACCTGCAACATACTGAACCTCCACAGGTCTGGTCATAGAGTGCTTTGTCTCTCATCGTTACCATCCAAATACAAACAAAAAATGAGATAATTAGTTACAAAATTCTTTATCAAAATGCTCCCTTCACCTATATGCATTAGATAGAGATGGACACAATCTGTGGCCACTGTTACAGATCCACAGAATTATTCATATAACAAATATTACACTGAGAGTTTCAGAGGGAGAGATAGGACACAGCAAACCTGTTTATCTGCTTCTTTAAATCATAATATATACCATTCACTAATATTTAAACGCAGTGGCAGCATGCTGTTTCTTCTATGTTGAGTTGGGAAACGAAGAGATGGGAATCAACTAATCTCTGCCATGATCTTATTTACTGAAGGAAACAATGATTGTGTATTAAATACTGAAAGATTAATTTATTAAAAATAACACTATGGGGGAAAAAATGCTTTTATTAGCCTACACAAAAATGTAAATCACAACTTCTAGAGTTACTTTTGGGTTTCCCCCCAGTTTAAACTGTCGCCTACATTTCCTGAAGTATCAGTTGTGAAATATCAAAACTTCATGCTGTAAAAATATGGCATCTTCCCAGCAAACCAGATCCCAAAGACAGAATTGTATGATATTTATTGTGGATCAAACCTGTCAAAAAAAGATGAACGGAGTGGCAAAGACAGATTCTGTCTTCTTAAAACACACCTGAACATACATGATTCATAAAAGAAAGTTTTACGCAACAACTTGTGTTTGTCAACTTACCATCAACTTGAAAATACAGTAATCCACCCACAAGGATGAACGCTAGCGGACCCATACTAGCATATTAAACATCCGCGGCGGGCGCGCAAATCCTCGATTTCACTGCAGAAATGATGTCCAAAATGACTTCAAGAAGTCGACTCCGTGTTTATGAGAGTTTTGGAGGGAACCTACTTACTGACACAAGCCAGTTTCAATGTCCAAAAACTAAAAGGATCCATTTCACAGCAGGTCACCCGGAGCTGCTCGGGGTGTTCATACCCACCAAACCTTAAAGCCAAACTCTCCGTGTTATCCCTGCTGGCACCGCGAGTTCATCCGTAATGTCTGCCTCTTCACCAAGATGACCCACAACACAAGCTGAAGAAAACAGAGCCAGAGAGAAAAGAAATTAAAGTCCACAGTTAGAAACAACCACAGGCTTCTCCGCAGCTCCTCGGCTCCTTGGGACGCTCTCCGGCACCTCTCAAATCTTCAGCGATGTCTCCACACTTCAGCGCATGGCTCGGCTGATTCACTGAACACAAACCAGCCCGAAACTCTCGAGCATTCCCCAAAAGTTGTTTTGTTACAACGGGAACCAACTCCCAAAAGACCCATGTGCCTTTCCTGGGATAAAGCGCTGGAAGTGTAACATTACAGTCATAGTACAAGTCAGTTAGACATCCTCCTGTCCCCTCTCTCTCTCTCTCTCTCGCTCTCTCTCTCTGTGTGCTTGTTGGTTTCTACAGCGCAGCCGCTAGGAGCGCACCACCTCTGCGCACCCGGCACAGCACCACACCAAAGCCTGACACCCTGCATGAAACACTGGCCGGTGGAAGAGGACCGCAGGGAGAAGAGAAATGAAAAGATAAGGAGACTGAGGGAGGAAAAGTCGAGGAGAGCTTGGGTCTTGGTCCAAATATGTCAATGAAATGAAGTTTAACCCAGGTAGGCTAAGGTTATCATTTAAAAGGGGTGGAGAATAAACCAACATACACTCAAAATACCCCCCTTTAAATAGCATGTATACATGTTGAACACGTACCAGTTGTTTACCATGCATTGTGAACAATCCATAGATTTAAAAAAAAAGAAAAAAGAAAAGGTAAAACGCTTTCTAACCATTATGCAATATATGTGGAAAATTGTGCAAAAACCAACAGCCAACAGGTATCAACTTTACTAACACAAGAATAGCATTCAATAAGTGAACACATCATCAGGGGAAAAACATGATAATAAGATGAGAATCTGATGAAATGACTAATCAATAGCCTCCATATCTATGTTTACATATTCAAGAGGAGCGAGAAAGGTGCTGAATGATAAATGAATGTTAATGTATTGAGATATTGAATCAGAATTGTAAATATGATCTCTGTCAGAAATCAATGACTGATTGAGCGAGCTCCTGCACCAAGATGAACGCAGAGGAGGCCTCCTCTCTGCATACCAATATTGCAGACAAAACGCATGCATGTGTTATTCAGGCCAAAGTGTGCACACAGACAGACAGACTCATGATCACTACATTTTTTTATTATGGAAACATATTGGCGATATGATTGGACACAGCAGTCAGGGGCAAAGATATGCTGAGGTGCAAAGATGGGGGGGGGGGGGGGGGGGGGTTGTGTATGTGGTCAGCACTGCTTCCCTTCTGCCCAGCAACCTTCCACATGTCATCTCAACGCTGTATTACTGAATAAGCTGTGAGCTGTGAGCTCCCCCTACTGGTGACAGATCAAGAAACTGACTTGTTACCATGCAGCTTTCCTAATCTTGTCCTATTAAGTGATGTAAAAAGGAGACATCATATGAATCCCTCACACAGTTCTTTTATAATGTCATAGCCTGGCATGTAAAGTCATTGATATATTATGGATGAACCATAACATTTTTTTGTAGAAGATTGAAGTAGATTTGATAAATACCACAACAGAAGAGCTCACTCAACATGAAATGATTTCTTTTCAGGTATATTGTTCACTACATGAGGCCCATTTACAGCATCACTAGAGGTATGAAAGAATCGTTTTGAAAAACTGACTTCACTTACAGGATTTAAAAAGCATTTCAGTAGAAAATAAATCTACATATTAATTAATAAAAGAAAAGATAAGGTATAACCAAACATACACAAAGAGGCGTAAGCTCAATCTAGCAAGTAGTCACCTTTGTTTCGACCTGAACAGACGTTAAACTAGTACAAAGCACAACCTTAAAGGCTCCAATTTCCCACTTTATGACTTACATCAAAGTCCACCATAGAACAAAGCCATCAAAACTGGTAGTATGAGCCCTGGAGGTGTCTGTGAAACCCATACACACTCCCAATAAAAAGATATAGAGACTAACACTATGACAGGATGGCTTTGGCAAAGGGAACCACATCTATTGCCTTTAATAATAGCTTTGACTGCTCGTGTGTTTTTTTTTCCTCCTTCCGTTTGTTTGTCAAGTTGCATGTTTGAGCGTGCCCTATAAAGGCCTTACTGGGAGCAGCAACATGTTGAGAGTTCACTCGCTCGCTCCTATTGCAGGCAGCGCTGTCAGCTGGCCAGACGCAGTGATTTGTCTTCATATTTTAATATGTTTGTGGGCTGCATGCAAATGCTGTCTTCTCAGTTCATAGTGTCCTAGATTCTAGCAGATGCATACACACACGCACACACACACACACACACGCACACACGCACACACGCACACGCACGCACACACACACACACACACACACACACACACACACACACACACACAAAAAGCAGAGCCAAACTGAAATTTATTGTGTCATCAGTGTTGCTGACGGTTCAAGGCAAATAAAAGAGGGGAAAAAAGGGAATTGGAGAAAGGTAATTTACTAAGAAGAAAAGCCCACTTCAAACATAAACAATGGAGAGTATGGCTTCATTGATGAAAAAGTAAGTAGAGTGTAATTCTCCCGCAAGCCCTGCCTTTTATTCCCCACTTTCAATCACTGTATCTGTAGTGGAGGCAGTGATATTCCCCGGGTTTCTAAATATCAGCTGAATGTGGATTTATTTTAATTAAACTGGAGGCTGTGTTTACTCAGGGTAAGGCATGTTACATACAAAATGAGATGGTGAGGCTAGGCCATGGACTGATAACTCATGGAGGCTTTTATCCACGCTTGTGCTTCATTTGACTGCTGGAGGAACCCTACTGATCTTTTATTACGGTGACATTTATGATATTACTGACAAACAGGGATTTCTCAGCTGATTAGTTCTTTCATTTTAAGAGCTAGGAGCATGCAGATGAGCTGTAACCACAAACAAATAAGTGTAACATCACTGTGGGGGAAGAAAGGCATGAGTGGTGGTTTGGAACGGCTGCATCAACACAGATAAACCAAGAATATTCAAAACATGTCCAATTCCTGCAAAGACTATTTCAGTTTGCTAGCAGATGCCGAAATGCATCGTTTGTTATAACCTAAACTAATCATGCCACAATTACTGTCACGTTTTTGGGCAATTACGTGTTTTAAATTGAATGTAAACTAATAATCAATCACATTATTTCCCATTATTGTCCTGAGAACATCTGCTCATTGATGGATCCTGGGTGGAGCCGTTCATTAGGAGGGTTGTTCTGCACGACACACATCCATCCTCATCCACTTCTAGAGTGGGATGACTTCAGTCGGTCAAGTTGATTACCAAAGTCCACTGAATTTTGAGGACAAATGTTAACAAAAGGTATAAAGACATCTCCTTTTATGTACAGTGATCAAAAATCTGCATAGTGTGAGAGAGACAAACTTGTAGCAGTTAAGATCTGAAGTGCTGCTTTTTTTCCTCTAAGTGATAAATAGGTTTTATCTACTGGCTCATTTTGTAGTGAAGCAATGTGTACTAAAAATGATGCAGTGGTGGTGTTGTTTTTGTGGATAAAAGCACAGCTAAGGATCAATACAGGGTCCACAAGTGGGGAGTGTGATATCTACAAGACAACCAGGAGTGTCTACAACAGCACCAGCACACACTCTGGGGGTTTGGATGCACATTCCAGCAGACATTTTCTCTTTCTTAATTGCATGAAGCTAAGGTCCAATTCAAATGCAAACTATGAATCAAAGGCAGACAGTGACAGAATGTGTCGTTTCGGAAAAGCTGCATCTGCCTGCATGCATGTGTCTGTGGGGAGAAAGAGAAAAGTGTTTTTAATTGTAAGCCGGGTCAGAGGTTCAGGTAGCAACATCACTCATGATCAGATCAGAGTGGTATTTGGGGAGCTCTTAGCTGGAGATCTTTCATGGCTGAGTATCCCTTTACTGGGTTTGGGTCTCTGTGTGGGGATGATTAGGAGCTGGATGTAGGGGGGTGCTGGTGTGCAGAGGGAGGGTGATGTGTGGAGAGGTGATTAATGTAGATGTCAGTAGCGGCCCTCCCTCCCCAGCATCCGTAATGACACCTGGGGAAGGCGGAATGGGTCTACCTGCAGCCCAGGCTCCCTCAGCAAGGCATGATTCTTCCCCATGATCCTCCTCTGTCAGCAGTCCTGTCACTGGGCTTGGATCAGGCCTTTATTAATGGGCCTCTATGTCAAACATAGATATTAAGCTGTGCTCTGCTCCGCGCTATCCCCGGCAATAACACCCACATAGGCACACGCAGTGACACAATCATTTCTGTACAATACAGAGACGAACACAAACACACCCACACACAGCAGTGTGTAGCACACCCATAACTCCTAAACACATTACTACATGAGCTTTAACATTCGCTGAAATATTACTTTCTTATTAAGCACTTTTTAAGGTTAGAGCCGAGCTTGACAGCATCCACAGATCTATAAGATATCTCTGTTCCTGTCCTCTGTTCCCACTCTTTTATGTACACAACAGAGTATCACATTATGCTGAAAGGGGTGACAAACCTCTCACTATGATGTATCATCCAACAATTCAAAACTACAAGCAGCAACAAAACGGGTTATATGGCTACAAACTCAGTGAAGTTTCTGTCCACAAAGGAGGATGGCTGAACACGAATAGACTCTAAATGTTTTGGCGCCGACTCAGCAATCTGAACCACATTTGCTATTCAGGTTTGTGGCTTAATATATGATACATGGAGCAGGGAGACATTAAAGAACTCAAGTTGTTGGAGCCATAACACAGCAGATCTGGGTTTATTCAGGGCAATAAACTCTTCAATGGAAGTCAGTGGGACACAAGTTTAAGTCCGTACTCTGTGATACTCCCTCAGTGCAGGCTATAAGAGGGGGCCCGTCAGACGGAGGAAATATGGAGGACACGACACCTGAGCCTCATGTGGAGAGAGGCTTCTATCAGCAGGACATAAAGTCTGTATGTAATGCATCGCCCCGTCTTCCTCTGCGCTCACTGAAAGGCACAGGAAGTGAGATAGGAGCACCCTATCGAATGTTGAAAAACTGGGGATTACTGTGCAGAAATTCTTGCTTTCCACTTTTGAGTTCAGCTCTTTCTGTTTCTGCTTGTCTCTCCCGCTTTCATGCAGAGCAAAGTGCTGATTTAACTAGCTTAAAGTGTGCTTTTATTGATGTGAAATCACGGATCTATGGGACATTAAAGAGCAAATGTGTGTGTACACATGTTCACTAATTTGTAGAAATGGAACTTGGCATTTCTTTGCTCGTAATACGGAGAGGGAATCATCAAAGCTTCGTTAAAACATGTTATCAAAGGTTGAGTTGTCCTCTATTAAATATTCATGGTTTAAGAAGCAGAAATCAGAGTTTAAGTTGGGAAAAACAAATCCTCAGATATTTTTATAGAGAGTTTAAAACTCAGTTTATATGTTTTATCAAGACTTTGTTGTTGGTGTATGAATAGAGATGGTCTGAAACAGAAGTAAACAACCACAGGACTCATAATATTTGGATTCACATTTAGCTAAATATCCAGATTGTATAAATAAATATGAGCTCACTTCAATCTGACGGAGGTAGTTCACGTACGAGTCGACCAAAACTTGTGTTTAAACCGTAAAGCAGGAACATGTGTGCTTTGATAAAATCTTAGAAATCACTCAAAAGTGAAGAAAAACATTTTGATAAACTTAAATAAGTAAAATGTAGAACCAACAAAAATATGATGATGCTGCAAAAATGAAAAAAATAAAACAATACTGTGCAACAACATGACATTTTACATGACGTCCTTTACAGAGGTAATGTTATTTATGTTTCCATTCATCAAAGTAACTATTAACAAAGTGACTATTCATGTTCACATGTTTATGTTCATTAATGTGCACTCTCCCTGTTTTTAAATTTATAAGATAAATAAATATATTTCAGCTGCAGGGTATCCAAAGTTTCCTCAGCAGGATGATCTTTCTCCTCCCTCCATGTTTTCTACTTTATGTCAGCCTCGCTCTTCCTCCCACTCTCATTACATATTCCAGCCGCTCTTCTTCAACCACATTCCTGTCACTTATGGAATTTCCCCGTCTAGGTGAAAAACAGCACACTCCCAGGGTCCTCAGAGCTGAAGCTAATTAGCTGGCCTACTTTTTCCCCTGAACATGGCCGCTTTATCTGCCTCTGTGGAAACTCATCACAACTGTCATCCCCCACCTAGGGCAGACCTTGATAACAGGGTGCTAGTGCTCGTCATGACAGGACGGGGTAAACAGTTTGAGCCAGTAAACGACGGGCAGCAGCTGCTAATGAGTGAGAGGAGTGAATACTTGAGCTGTGACGAGTCAGACGGGAGAGAACGAGAGGAAGGGAGGATAAGAGATTCTCGAGTATCTCTTCAGCCTTCTTATCAGTTAGGACATTGTCCTTCCTCTCTGCAGTCCTCCTCCTCAGACTTACAGCTACAGACATCATTAGCACGGATCTAAACCGGCTCGGTTTCCTCTGATTGTAAATCCCTTCATCCTGAGCCCTCCTACCTGACTTTATAGACTGATAAGACTGGTTTCATTTATGGCATGAAAAGCCAATGTCTCAATTGTGTTTACAACAATTTCTATGAAAGTAGGAAGATATTTATTTTATTATCCCCCGCAGGAACATCTGAAAATGGCACAGTTCTTGTAAAAAGGCAAATATCTCAAACAAATGGACTTTATTTAAGCTATCAACATCATTTATTCACAGTCATTTCCTTCCCCCTCATTAAAAACATTATTGCAAAGAAAGTCCCCTCAAGACTTGGCGCGGGCATCCTCAATCGGAGCACAAGAATTTACAAGTCACCACACAACAGGCAGCAAAGCACAGCTCACTGTCAGAGATACTTCAGTGAAGTCTACTATCAACTTGTTAGCTTTCTTAAATGATTTCAAGAATGTAGAAGACAGTAATACACCGTGCATATTTACAACGCTGGTGTTTATTTTGGCTGACAATTATCTACATCCCTATGTTTTTAACGGTATTAGTGAGAGGAGAGGTTTTCAGATCAGACAGGAGTGTTAAAATGATTGATAGCACTTAGCTTCATGCCAGCATCGTCACACTTACATTAGCACATATGTGCTTGCATGTCCACAGTGTACATCTGTAATCGGATGTGTTGACATATTGTCATTAATTGCCTTTGCATTATTCCTTCTGATCTGCATATCACAAGCAGCCTATGCTGTGAATGTGAATGCCTTTATCCAAAGTGATTGAACTGGTTTGATCAACTATTCCTGTTGACTTTACTTGAGATATATCTGTGTATCAGCTGCGGTAATTCTTATTCTTTGTTAGAGGACGCCCAGTGGGTGTGAGCATGAGCTAAGGGTTTAATTAAATCTCCTTCTATAGTGGTGGCATGTGATCAATAAACAGTATTTAAGGATTGCTGGACTACCCAATTGTTGGAACTCATGCAATTTATTTCCTGTTAGCAGGTAGAAAAATGTGCGGTGAAAATAACATTTAACTGCAATCTTCACAAAGGGAGTGCCTCTCTGTTCAAGGCTGTTTATTATTTATATGGTTTTGTTTTTTTTGCTTAGGTGCTCATTATTTCCTGTTTGCCTTCTATGTATCTGGAATGTGAAACAATTATTTTGCAGACCAGCTGCTCACACAGTCATGGAAAGTCATTATTTTGTACTTACATTTGTCAGAGGCTAAAAGACTTGAAGGATTGGTAATGTAGTATTAGTAATGGATAAAGTATTTTTGATGCAATGTTCAATATTTTCACATTTTATATCATATTTATGAGCATTTGTCTTGCAATCAGTAACATACAGAATGTACTGTATTTACTGTTTGGTTTACTTTAGCACTCTTTGTATTTGACAGAACATTATTTTCTATCTATTGCAGCAAAAGTCAATTATCAGGGGATACAAATGTGTATCAACATTTTCTAAAATCTTCTATATAATCTTACAAAGAGCTGTTTCATATTTGCACACAGTCAAGATTACACTGGAAATATGCACCCCATTACACTCTCATCTATGCACTCACTTTTGGAAGAGAGCCCAGAATTAAAACTGCTCCTCTCATTGCTTTTCTCGTCCCTACTTAAACATTTGCAATCGCCCTGTCCCCTCTGTACACAGTAAACTGGCTGTAATGATGACTAGAAAAACAACATTATCACCCTGCGTCCTTTGAATTGTCTGCTTGGCTGCTTACCTTCAGTCAGTTGTTAGGAAAGGGAAAACATTCATCTCAATATTTGGATTTGTTTACCTGTGACCTGGGACAATGAGAACATCTGCTCATTTTTATCACACATTCAAATTTGTTACACACTTACAGTGTGTCTGCAACACTGTTGTTCAAGTTTCACGGAGCAGCTTAACATCATCCAGGAAAATAACCACTTTGTCTTACAAAGTCATTCCACACGATCCACTATAAAAGTATATAAAAGCATCTTGACTTCCAACTGTGCCAAAGAATTGGAAATGTGTAGTCTGATGCAGTTGCTAACATTTGGCTCTTGTTTATCAATACCTTTTGGATTTGACGTGACCACTGCACCGAATAACACACATTGACTCTAAAATTGAGGGGTACTGCACTTAAACAGACGGCCCCGCCCCTGAACGCTGAGTGCTATCGACACAATCAATCGAAGGCAGGGTACATCAGAGGCTCAAACTTAATTGTCCCCCAAATGGAAAGTGATTTAGAGCCTAAGGTCAAACTCAGTCCCAAATGGCACATTAGGGCACCCCTTCCCCATACTCGATGAGGGACACTATGACCCTTTGGGGGGGGAGAAAACTATCCAGACATTGGGGGCCCTCGGGCAGCCCCAACTGCAATAAATGCCTCAATGTCACCAATCTGAGCTGAGTGATGGTCTGACACAGATAATGCTGGACATGAACACGCTGGCCCTTTAATTATTTGTAGGCATCAGCTCGCACACACAGGCACAGAAAGACAATAAATGCCAACAAGCAGCAGGTGGTGATGTTAAAGAAAGGGCTAGCAAAAACGACTCTTTGTTAAAGCACAGCACTGAAGGAAAGATTGATTCTGTCTGTTATGACAGTTGAGATGTTTCCTGACAAAAGGCTGCAGCCCTGCTGTATCATTCAGACTTATCTGCCCTAAACCCTATGAACTGCTAATAAAACAATGGCAGCATCTAAGTGGATTCCACAGGGTGTAAGTGGATTTCACAGCAAGCAACTTTCCACAGCCACTCCTAACCTGTGACCTTTTTTCTGTGTTTGCTAACTGTCTCCCACAAATAATACTAACCCCCTCAGCTGAATGAATTACACAGACAGTATGGATCGTCATAGTCTCTTCAGGCTCTAATGAAACTGGGCTTGTGCCCCTGACATTTCCATCCCCCAGGGTATGAGCCTCACACGGCTGCAGCCTCGTACCCTGGCCTTGCCACTTCACACTCTAATTGCTGCCTCATAAGCAAGCAGCACTGCAACAAATCCAGTTAACGACAGTGCCACATTGATCGGTGGCAGTCAGTCAGGTAGGCAGGCAGGCAGGCAGGCAACACCCCTGTCCCAAGGTGTGGGAGGAGGGGAGCTATGGCTTTTACAACCTGAGGGATAGCCTGCACCCAATAAAGAGCAGGTCCCTGTGACAAAATAAAAACCAAAAGAGGGTCAGAGTGATACAATTACCGCTCGGCAGCTCTGACCCTAACTGCAGGTGAACAATAGACTGCAAGATGATGGTAGGAGTGCGGGGGGGGGGGGGCAGAGAAGAGGGAGCCCTCATTATAGACACAGGCCAGAAGACCTGTTCAATTTGCTCCATTAATGAGCGCTGAAGAAGCACTTTCATTCTGTCCCAACAGAGCCATTACAGGCTTGGTCTGATCGCTGAAGAAGTCAGATTTCGCACTGTGCCACAAACACTGCAGCACGGGGACATAAAGCCAAACAGAGCTGAAAGCGATGAATACACAGAGGCTGTTCAAATAGCCGCCTGTGAATCCATGATGTGTCTTATACGTGGATCCTGCAGTGGTAATTAAAATGCTTTATAGTTACATAGGATGTTATTCATAACTTCCCTTTATTGATTGTGTTTTATTGTATTTTAAATAGTGTTAACAACTCTTAACATGTTACAGTGTATACTGCCTGGTTCTGCAGAACTTTGGGTGTTTTATGTAGCAAGCAGGGGGCCTAATTGGAAAATGAAACACAGCATATTAGTCAAACTACTCATTTACATACTCAAATGGCACGAAGAAAAGCAGAGCTGCATTTGCCTCTAATTTATTTGTGCAGCAGAGCGCAGGAAAAGGTGATAGAATGAGGCCAAACAATAGGAAGCTTAGTGATTCTGCTTAAATCTTACATCTATCAAAGATGTTATTTTTCACTGATAATGATAATGTCACGTGGTACATTGACTGAAGATGAGAAACATCAAAGTTGTAAGCAATCATCAAAGAGCATTTTTGCACATTCTGTAATCTGTATTAATGCAGCACTAAATTACTGTTTTCCATTGCCTTTGTTGTCTAATCTGGCTTACTTTCAACACCCACACCATCGTACCGTCTCTCCCTCTAAGAATAGCTCATTCAGCAGTGTTAAGCTGTTACAACAGACTCTCTCTTTTATTCCAGGCACATTATAAATTCTGCCTCAAACATTTGTTCTACTTACTATAGTTACTAAATCCATATTTCACAACCAATGTGTTCATGCAGATTTCTATCAGATGTTAAATACTGAGTAGATTTGTCACATCAGATTGTCTTAGAGGATTTCAGTGAAGACAGAGCAGCGCTTGTTTCTGGATTATTCTGCTCAGATAAAACTGCCCACTGAACCACTGACTGTGCGTCAGTGATTCACTTTTTGAAGCTTGTGTGGGCAATGAAAAGTCTGTTAGTTGAAAGCGTGTAAAACAGACCTCCTATACTGATTAAATAAGACACTGATTCCTATGGAAAACTCTCTGTTACAACATAAAGCAGACTCAGCAGTACAAAATGGTTTCTGGCACCATCTCTATTTATCTTTCTGTGTTACGTCTCCCCCCTCCCTCCACAGTGTTGACCCACAACTTGCCGATGGATCAAACAGTTCTGAGTTGCCCTGTTGATTTTTGGCATACAGACACTATTGTAAAAAGTTGAAATATTTTTGATGTAGCTCTAGCAGAGCTGGCTATTGATTAACAGCTGCATACACACACTTATATTTCACCACCATGACAACCTTTTGCCTTTAAAAATGCTCTGTCCATCCTTCCCAAAAAGTCTTAGTGAACCTTTTTCATTTATTCAAGGTTGCAGATGCTGTTCAGACAGACGGCATAGGCTTAAAAACGTTTTCCTTTATTTATTTGCCAGTATTGCACAGGCAGCTTTCTCAACAACAGGTTCATTTTCATTGTATGCATATATTTATTTATCTTATTCCACGTTCATTTCGATTTTTTTTGTCAAACTGTACCAGAAAAAAATGAACAGTCAATTGTGTCATGTCTTGTTTTTCTTTTTTTCTTATGCTGCTTCCCACTGTCACGTGCCTTTCACTCAACAAAAAAAAAGATGAAAAAGGTGACAAAAAACACGAGGCAGTGATTGTGGACATAAATCTTACTCTAGATGCTGCACTTTTTTTTCGTTAGCAAAGCGTGGTGAAAATAACACCCAAAGAATGTGCAGCTGTTCATACAAATATTAAACAATGCATACATTTACTCATTCTCATGGCAATAGATTTAGACACTTTGATGCGTAATTTTCCTTGTTTTGATCTACAGTTAACCCACACAGAGGAAAAAAGATAAGCCTGAATAATGTCACAGTACATAACCATAAATTATGAATGCATTTCCAGCAGGAGTGAATTCAGTTGTTTTATTTCATTCAGAATTGGGGTCAGACTGAACGTACAACATCACAATGTGGACACATGGGAGTGAATTACTTCTGCACTGATGCTATGACTCATAAGCTTCGACCAAAACTGTTTAAAATAGGAATGAGCTGTTTGAAGTGTAATGACCAGCCATGTTCAGGGTGTTTCCACTGCAGCTGTGGTTCCTGTAGCAGCCTTGTAGGAATAAAAAACCCCACTGTGTGGGCACGCGGCCTTGGGTCAACAACATTATTTGGATTTTACTACACTGGCTGTGCTGTGCAATGCTGCTGGCCTTGAGACTTTACTGTGTGCCATTAAGGTCTAACACATAAAACGGAAAAGGTCATTTCTGTTCCAAAAGCGTGAGGTTGTTACTTTTACAACAGAAAGAGAGACAAAGATAGAAGAGAGCGAGAGGAGGTAATGGAGATCTATATTTGCTCAATTTAAAACAAAGGATGGACAAGTTGTAAGAAAAGGAGAAAATAAAAATCTCTGCAGTTTTATTTGTGATACTGTGAATCAATATATTGATGTTTTTTTTCTTTCCTTTCTGAAGTCTTTTCTGTTGATATTTATTGTGGCTGTATGATAGAAGAGCTGATGGTTTGTTTTGTCCTTATTGTGTGTTAGCTGTAAAAGCAGAAAATTCTATACAGTCTCTGGTAACCTACAATTACAGCTGATGGTGATTGTTCTCCCACTATCTACAGGATCAAAAAGAGGATATAAGAGAAAACAAGAGAGGATGTGCGGGACAAAAGGGATAGCAACAATTTAAACGTTGTGAGCCGTTTGAGCAGAGCTTAATGATTTCTGTGAGACAGTGTCATCCAAACACCTCGCAGAAAAAGGACCTGTTTTAATAAGGCCCCTTGTTCTGAAACTACCTATTGATTTTCACTGTGGCAGGTTGTGGGGCAGTGACCTGCTCCGGTTCCTGGCTCCAACAAAAGCTAAATTGAGCCATTTAGAAGCTGGGTCCGTCTTTAGAGACTCCGGCACAGCACTGACTCCCCGGGCCTATTTATTTCCATCAGGTGGAACTTTTGTGTGGAGCTGCAGAATACCAGCACAATGGACCTTAAGATCCTGGCACTCAATGTCCTACTTCTTTCCTTGTACCAAGTTTGGATCTGAGCCCTTTGCTTTATTACAGCTGAACATTTTACACAACTCTGACCCAGCTGCATAGAAACAAAAGGCTCCAGTTTTCTTTTGTTGTATTGCGACTAAATATTTTAGCCAGCAAAAAGTTGGATCAATACTCTTTTTTGGCTGCCAACTTGACTCCCAGCAGACCGCCTAATCTATCAGCGCATCACAGCTGGAATGCACTAACATGTTGACATGGCAAAAAATGTAGAGAGCACAAAACAGCCATCAGTAGAAGTAACAATGTGACATGCACACAATGAAGGAATGCACATTCCAGTCGCTCACAAGTCTGCCCATACGCACATACCTTGCATGACCTGATAGGTGGGACTAAGGGTTCAGGGTTCATGAAGAAGAAGAGTTTTTACAACAGGAAGAGTTTGGTAAAAGTGTTACAGTTGGAAGGCTTTTAGTTGGCCTGCTGTAGAATTCACTTTTTTCCAGCATGAACTTATTCACTGATTATGAAGCTGTTCAAATAACTCTGGTGTGTGAGGGGGGGGTGAGGTACTATAAGCCATATGTTTGTTGTGTCTGAATTTTTAGGCAAAGTGGCTGCTGGTTTGCTGCACAATCATGTATCATCTGTTTTTTAAAGCTACTTTTGACTTTGTGCTTTTATGCGGTCCCTGCTCTTTAAGTATCTGTACTGGATACCTTTAAGATATGGACAAAAACAAAAACCAATCATTTCAAAACGTACCAATGTTTGATCGCCACAAGCGTTATTTAGTTCAATCAAACACATGATTGGGATACATCTGTGTCTACAACCAGCACAGTGTGCGGTTTGGTAAAGTCACTCATGATGTATTTGATGTTGCTGGATGCTAGCAAAGCCTTTGAAAGTGTGATCTTTGGCAGTAATCCTCACTCTCTACCAGTGAACAACAATTTACTTTGCAGGAAAATAAATCCCATCCCTTGCACAAATAACAGTTAACCACAGCTGTTGCTATTGTAAAGTTCATGGCTGTCTGTAAAATTAAACAGCCAGCTGTGGCAGGGATCTTTCTAATGTTGCTACTCATGAAGTTATGAGGCATGTGATGTAATGAGCGAGTGAGGCTAAAACTACTACAGCTACAGTTTGTTTACCACAAGTGTCCAAAGAAGGTCAATATTAGAGGGGTTTCCATTATAAGAGGCTTATATGCAGCTGTCTCTGCTTGCTGCATTCTGTAGCCACCAAAGTGTAAAGTAGTGCAGCAGCGCACTATTGAAATCCTGGTCAGGGATCACATACAAGCACAGCATACTTTCCATCTGAATGAACTCTTGCTGAAGGAGCTAAAAAGATGAAAGGACACAGAGAAACCTTCCTATAAATGATCTGAACTATAGATCAAACAAGAACTGCTTGATATAATTTCCTCTATCATAGGAATAAATCCAAATACTATTTTTGTTTGTGAGAAGGCATGAATAGAGGGTGTAATTCAGGTTAAGAGAATGTGAATACTGTAGCATACTGTAGGTCACTGAAGTTACAGCGTACATGAGGATATCAGAAAAAGCCATGAAACAGTGCTCACAGGCAAAATGAGAAAAACTGATATGAAAGTACGAGAAGGGGAAAAACATTCAAGGTCACCCTCGCTCTTTTCCCCCACGGCTGCAAAACATTTCAGCGTACAGTGCTGCAGCACATTCATAGCTCAAACCAATTTTACCAGAGGAATCAATATGGCTGAAATATTGGGCTTTTATGAGCTGCTACATTCAGCTGGGGGCCGTGTGAGCGAGCTAATGTGTTCAGCTAGATTACATTTAAACAGCCTGGACATTGAGAAAAGGTGAAACAAACTTACAAGTGAGGAGCAAAGAGGAGAACAAAGGCTATGATTATAATAATTATCATTAATATTTTCATTGATTGTTGCATCAATACTGTTCTGGAGCTGGTGTTCATTACATTTAATGGTGGAATGATGTACATGAAGTTACAATCTGTAGTTAGAACCTATTCTTTATTAGCGTGTGATTGTGAAATTGTAAATGGCTCGAAGTAGCCATATCTTTGTGTTACAGTTGTAGTGTTTGCTGCCTATGAGCAAACCATAATTGATTGTTATTCATATTTTATGTTGTTAATTAAAATAAACACAAGGCTCTTTTGCCATTCATTATTTATTTAGACATGTTTCATTTGTGTTAGCAAATTGCTGCAAGGCCTGAGCTTAATGATTCATGGAGGCTGCTGTACTTCTTGAAACGTAGCTATTTGCCTTCTTCTCAGAAAGGCATAAATAACACCACGCAAGCTGACTGTATTTCTAATAAACGGCCCATTTGTTTATTACGTAGTATTTCAGTAATATGTTGTATCATTGTGAGAAGTCAAATATATCTAATGAGTTACTACAACCATATTTGTACTTCCAGTTTCCTTTGGGCCATCATGTCTGTTCACTTTGTTACAGGTGGATCTTGTGTGTTCTGACAGCAGCTTCTTTGAGACCTCTAACGTCTCAGAGGTGTGGAAAAGAACATCATGTCAGCCATGCTGCCACAGAGCCACTGCTCACCCAATGCCTGAAAAAAAAGAGCAGCTGAGGAAGCCATTACACAGCCATGATGGTGCCAGGGAAAAAAAAGGGTGGGCCGCTGGGGCCCCCTGGCAGTGTTACAGTCATTAATGCCCTCAATTTGCCTTAATGGCTTTCTCAATCCCAGCCCTCAGTTCCATTCGTCCCCACGCCAGACTGTATTTCGTTTCCTCTCACTGCCTGTAATTAATCCATTCATCTCTAAAAGATCGGATCAATGCTGTCTGGAATGAGAGCTGCCATGCCATGGGAGTATACAGGGAAAACATGTAGACCGAGGTTTGGGCAAACACTGTTTGCAATTCTGTATCTTCACTAAAAAAGAAATTATTGATAAAACTGTAAATACTGGTGAGCTGTAACTGCATATAGTAATACATTCACTGTGTAATATCAATAAAATGTGACACAGAAATAAATATTATTCTCACAGATGCTATAACAACCCTTCAGTGCTTCAATACATGTCTGAACTCCCACGGCGAGCTATTACAAAACTCAATAGGATCATACAGTGAGCATTCCTACTCGGGATGATTTTCAATTCCATTCCCATCATATTACTTTTCCGTGTTAAATGTCATGCACGGTATATATAAAAAAATCCATTTTCAATTTATGTATTTTAAGGAAGAGATGATGTGCTGCGGGAGTATTTCATATGAAACCAGATCCAGTTCCCATCACATCTATCAGGATGTTTTGTGAACAGAAAGCTTGTTAGAAGTACATGTCTGGGTTGTAATTGGTTCATTTTAGGTAAAATATGAAAAGGCACAACATGTACATGGATGTGTGTGTATTTATGTGAGTGCCTGTGTTTATGTGTGTGTTCATGTTTCAGGAATGCTGGCGAGCAATCAGGCACCACGGGGCCCTCCCACTGACCCCACCACTAAATCCCCCTCCTCGGCCTGGCCTGGGATCAATAAGTAATTTTTTGGAGCTGATTAGTTTGCAGCAGGAAGGTGGTCACTGTCTGATCTGTCCTAAGGATATAATCAAGCACTAAAAAGTGGCATTACTGCTCCTGCAATGTTAGCAGGATGGTAGTAATAGTATGATGTGATACGTGTTTAAGAGAGGATGTTGATTATGGACCATGAGCTGTAAGTGCTACGTGGACAGGACACGGGTGAGTAGAGTCTTAACACTGGGGAAACTAAGCAGAAATTGAAATTAAAGGCAATGGGCCTCGTTCATCAATATTTTCCAAAAATCTACCTGAATTTGTTTTTAAAGGAAGAATGTGCGACATTCTACACATAAATATAGCAGAAATCCAGTATATCCTCTGTTAATGTCTCTCTGAGTCATGACTGTCTACAATGAGTGTGACACACGAGTCCCACTGTGATGTTGTCTGAGCCGTATTTACATCATGTTTACATGGACGGGACGGCCGGCCGGCTCAGCACGCACGGGATCGAAACAGAAGTTGAGAAGCATCTGTAATGCTCATACAAAGTCTTGAAACGATTGTGCACTGGACGCCAAGTTAGTAATACTGAAGTAGTCCTAAAGTGAGTGTAGTTCTACTCCACACAGGCTGATTTAACTACATTATATTCTGTAGCATCAGTAGTGGATACAAACTATACATAAACAGATACACCAGATAATTCCACTAGTTCAGACAGGGCTGTCATCAGAAACGATGTATAATCAAAAAAGAACGCACACCAGATGAAGTAAAAATAGTTAAACCTGTGGGAAAATGAGACACCGGCCATACCTCATATTTTTTTAAACTGGCTGACAGAAGCTAAGAAAAAATCCTAGATCAGAAAACTTTGGGGAGTGTTAAAATCTGCCTATGTGAGTTTTAAAAACAAACCTCCTCTTAAAGTAAAAATACGTAGGTATTCGGTTTGAAAGCTTTGGCGCCCACCAAAGGTCTCTAAGTACAACTGCACTGTTGTAAAACACAGTGCTGTGATTCCTCCCCCCACAGACAACCTGCATTTGTAGACAAGCAGAGGGGCGATGTTGTGAGAAGCCAAAGACCCATTGCACAAATATGACTCTGCTAGCGTCTACAACCCGATGTACTGTAGAGTCGACTTTTGGCGTAAAATGTATTTATTTATTTATTTGTATGCAAGCCTGAGATACTGTTTAACTTGCTTTGGAGTACTTTCTGCACCCTGTAAACCTGCTAAACATGAAACAAAGATTGGCCGCCGGATGGATTAGCAGTTATGTTGCGTGTCCCATGTACAAGGCTATAGCTATCGTCGCAACGGCCGCAGGTTCGAATCCCACCTTCAGCTGTCCTATCCAATAAATAAAGGGGAAACGTAAAAAAGCCAACAAAAGACATGAGACAAAGATGACAATGAAAACAATCCAGCTTAATGTTACGGCGCAAGCTGTTACAAATAACATCCGCAGGAATGGGTGTACACCCTGCTTCTAGCGCGTCACTCTTCCTAGCTTCATCCGTCACCGTCCTCTTTCTTTTCTTAGCCTCAGCCATTGTATCAAACAGTACAGAGATGACTAACTGGCTAGTGCTATAAAGCTGAAAGCACTTTTCGCTAGAGTTAGTGCTATAATCAGTCGACCAGGTTGATCTGTGGACATTAGAGAGACGCTATTCTGCCTGTTGAAATATGTTGTAAAAGAGGGTGGGGTCCTCTGGCACTGTGAAGAACAGTTCTTCCAGTCAGAATTTTAAACATGAGACACATCAAGTCTTAATCTTGAGGCAGGATAAAACAAACAAAAACAGTTGGCTAAATAAAAAATGAATATTCAGTCTCAATGAAACTGCCAAGAAAAAACAACACTTAAAGGTGGCAGTGAGACGTCTTCGGTAATTTGGACATGAAGAGAATATTTGTAGTAGCAAGGTTTTCTGAGAAACAAACAATATTTCACCAAATAAACACAACAACACTTTCATCACTCGGTAACCAAACTGTGCACATAATGAAAACTTGAGGTTATTATTTCAGCTTCAGGATATTTACTGTGTTCCCTCTGAGAATCAGAATGCACCACTGAGCTCCCCTCAGGTTGGATATTTTTCATTTAGATAAGAAAATGATTTTTGGACATGTTCCATCTTACAAACTACTTCACATTCAAGTTATTATGTTTGGCACCACTTCTAATGCGTTTTTTTTTATCGATGTGTACTTGTAGCGTCTGCACTCTCTCTTACTCACAGCAGGTTGTCTTTCATGTGCTACGTTACACAGGCTCTGAGAAGCATGTCAACACATGAGGCTTTCCAACTCTCTGATATTACTTACTACACAGCTGAACAGTCTTATCTCCACTTACATCCAAATCTACAATAAACGCTCTGCGCTATTTCATATAATACAGACAGACACTATGAAATCCTGTGTTTGTATAAATTATATTCCTGTGTCAAATTGCTACTTTGGGTACAGTTTGGTACATGATGATAGATTTTAAAACTATTCCATTGAGCAGTACAGTCTCATCTGGATTGCATGCTAGACCCTGATTCAGCCTCAGCAGAGAATATTTGTAATACGTTGTTGTTAGTAAGTATAAACTGCAATACTGAGATTGTTTTGTCCATCATAAAAGCTACACAGAAAGCAGATTAAAGAAGTGTAAAGGAGGAACGGTTGTTATATTGTGCTATTTAAAAAGACAGTTATGACTACTTCTTACTGAAAAGATTGGTTTATGAAACACGTCTTTCTTCTTTCTCTCTAAACAAAACAAGTTTGGTCTGATATGCCCTCTTTCTATGAAAGATTTCAGATAAATAATTTATTGTAACTTACAAAGGTCATAGAAAAGTATTCTATACATCTGCCTTTGCAAGCTGCATCAATTCTAAGAGCTGCAACCCACACACACGTCCATTTCCAAAGGCCCTGGATCTCCTCTAATGGATGCCATGAACTCTGAGAGCCGAGATCTCCAGACGACATTTCTCCTCTATGAAAAGCAGCACAGTGAAAGTTAAAGAAACCAGATGACAGCTTATTCAAGAGGATTGAAACACACATATTCTGAGGGTTTTCAAAGTTCAGAACTCTTAATCTATCCCTGAGTTTGAGCATTGAACTTTTAGGCTTCATTTGACTGTGAATGTGTTGTATTTCTGCTGTGTAGCCACAGCGTCAAGCCTTTCTCCCTTGGGTGTCACGACGGTGGTCATAAATTGGGTGTGGGTTTAACAGAAAGGTGGCCGAGCTTGTCACTGCACTTCTCTTACCTTACATTAAAGGTAGGTTCATAGCATATGATTTACAATCTGAGCATTAAAATGCCATCAAGGAAAAGCATGATGTTTCAGAACATGGTGCAAGTCAACCTGTAAGTGCAGCATTTGACTTTTCTCCCTTCTTTTTCCTCACTAGGCACACCCACCAGATGGCTCATTCCTCCAGCAGAAATAACAGGTTTGTCAAAGCAGAGAAAAAAGAACAATGGTAAAAAACACTGATGATCAATCAGCCATGCAGCATGTGGAAAGAAAAAGATGTAAGACGGTTTAAATGTTTTATAATTCTTTTACCCTGTCATGGCTGCAGTTTAAGTTCAATATTTGATTCTTGCTTTATATTCACTCACAGCAGAAAAGGAGGAGAGAAGGGAGTTAAAACAAAGTGATTTAAAGCAGCTAGTAAAATGTGCCCTCTACTGGATTCTGGCAGTAATGTTTAAGGAGGACACAACAGACAAGACCACACTGTAGTGATACAGATGGTACAGGAGTCCTTCATTTTAAAACCTCAGTATGAATATACAACATAGTATGAAGATGCCTAATTTACTCTAAGGATGAACTGTTAATAGGATTAACGGTAGACATGTTGGATTTGTTTACTGTGCAAAATATGTCCCGTGAGAGAAGGGAACCCTACCTAACAATAGAGACAGGAAGCCCCCTGACTGCACTGCCATTGTCCTTTGAATGAAGACAAATGGTCAGACTGATTTTTTTGACAAAACCATCCCACTTTATCCACCCTGAGAACAAAGAGACGTCTCTTTTCCAGGTAAGAGGAAGGACTTATATCTTTGTTTGCAGAATCTTGGAGTCAAAAGACTCCTATTATATCACTTCTAAATCAATTCATCACAGCCAGTCAGCCATCAAGTAGATATATTGTATTTTTAATTTAAAGTTAATGGAGCTATACAATTCTTAAATGCCAATGAAACATAGAAACCTGTTACTGATCATACTTATGTTTGTGATTTAACTTTGGGGTTTTCCACATTTAAAGTTCGTCACGGACTCTCACATCAAAAATCCTTCAATAACAGCTACAAGAGACATACTGCTGCTCTGACTAATGGAGTACATTATGCAGAAGAAGGAGCCTTTTCTTTTTCTCCAAACATGACTCACTGCAGCTGCAGTCATCAAAATGACTTCCATTACGCCTGTACTGAATTTAAAGCTAATGTTAGACATATTTTCCTGTAGCTTTGATTGGAGATTTGTCTTCTTTGCAAACAGAAGTAAAGATGTGGTTGGTTTTGCAGAAACTGTCCCAAAACAGTTCTCTTTTTTTTTATAATGTTTATTCTGGTTAAGCCAGATGTCTGTTTCTACAGACTGTTCCTGATAGATTTTGGAGCGGCTTGTAAACTCTTGAATAAGAGAAAATAAAGATAGCTTTTTACCACTGAAAACCCATTGATAGATTTAGAAATGTCAGAAGCAGTAATGGTAATACAAACAAGCCTGAATAATCTGCTATTAAATGTGAATTCTCCACGCCTTAACCTGAACACTGAACTGTAACAAAAGCTACGAGGGGTGCAGCAATTTACAAGCCAACATTTAAACACAGTCAGAGCTGAGGTGTAACTGTTGGCCAGAGGAGCTACAGAGGTGTGGTGGGAATGCATTACAGTAGCATTACCACTTACGCCTCGCAGCACACAGAGTGATCTCGTCCAGGGTTTAATCTATTCCATGTCAAAGGATCAGGCCCCAGGAGACCCAGAATACAAGGTGTTTTATGTGGTGAAATCACAAGACAACCACAGCACACACACACACACACACACACACACACACACACACACACACACACACACACACACACACACACACACACACACACACACACACACACACACACACACACGCACACACACACACACACACACACACACACACACACACACACACACACACACACACACACACACACACTCGTGCAATTTGAGTTTTGTGAAGAAGGAAAGGTTTTCCCACCCGTCCATTATGAATAATTGCAATCTAGTGCCACTTCAGTGGACACAGGTCTGAAGGGAAAAACTCCCTCCTGCTAACCAAGCTACAACAGTATAAAAAAGGGGTTGGGAGGAAAAGATGGAGATGGTCTGAAGAGCACCACCACAGGTCCAGTTTTACAAGCAGGATCCAAATCAAAGCAATTAGACCATAATGTGCTCCATAAACCTGGAAGAGAGAGAGGGGCCACTGTGGGGAAAAATGGCAGAAATACATTGCCATGCCCATGACTTTAAAAGGACTCCAAGCTGTATGAAAGACAAAATGAAATTACTAGCCCATAGCTTAGGCACTACATCTTAAACCCTCTGCTTATATGGCGCTGTGGCAGCCTTCATTTTCCCAAAAGCACACACACTTACCCCCTCTCATAGTGCATTACCGCTTCCCTGTTGTTTTCTGATAGAAACCACAGGGGTTTAAATGTGACCAAAAGGATTTCAAACAATCCCGATTGCCATTTAGAGGGGTTAATTGGTTGGTCCGGTGCCAAACAGATCCAAAGAAAGCTGAATCTGAGCCACAGCTGTAAGACGCACTTTATCTGATATACAGGAAAATGCCATAGCAGTTGTTCTTCAATCAGACACTGGCAAATATCCACAACCGTGATCAAAACTGCACTTCTTAACTGGGAAAGAACACAGAGGGAAAGGTCAGCACACTGAAGTCCAACCACATCACAGATCAGGTATGGATAACAGAGTATAACTGCACTGTAGCAACACTGAGAGTCAGTGCTGTTTTAACAAGCTCAGATTGATGGCCAAGAAGAGGTTGTTTCCTTTCTGTGACTTCACCTCGTCCACTGACTAAATGCAGCCATAAACAAGGCAGACCTAATAATGATGACAGGGCCAAAGACAGTCTTGCTACAAAGCCTCCTATGAGCTTGTTAAATACGAAACAGCTACAACTAAATATAGAAAAGCACTTATGTATCCTTAGTTGAGCTAGAACGACACATGCTGTAAAATGCTTTATGCTGCACAAGATGTGCTGTTTTGCTTACTATATAAATCCAACTCTACAACTCCAACAACTGTAGACACATAAACAGGATGTCCTCAACCCTCTCTAACCTCCCCCAAGTTACTACAGTAGGTACATACATAGCAAAACTCCTTCACAGAGGTATTACATTTCCCCTAACCTAATCGCTCGCCCGCACAATAAGAACCATAACAGATAGGGGCCACATTTCCTTCATGCCCCCATTCTGGACTGGACCTTATCTGCAGGGAAACACATTTCAGCTGGGGCTTGGCCTCATGCAGGAGACTGGCCTGCTGACGGTGGGCTCTGAAGGCTTAACCTGAGCTTACTACACCTCCTCTTCCCCTAACAAGTACTCCCAATCTCTCCCAGCCCCCTACTCGGCTCCAGATTCAGTCCATGCGCCGGTCCCTACACAACGCAAGACACTAGCTCTGCACAAAGGGGTATTTACAGAGCCTGTCAAGTTATTAAACTTTAATCCCACTAAGAAGAGCATATTCTGACAATGAATTATAGATGACACAGGTTAGAGTCTCCTATATGACCTCCATTCCACCAAACCCAGCATGGTGGGTTTTAATAAACTGTATTATCAACTGAGTGAGGATGCTGCCTGCACCTAGATGGGGTTTCATATATATCATATGGAAAAAATATAGAAGAAGCATGAGGGGGAAATCTAATCCTGATGTGAATTACAGCTATGGGGGGGTCAGGGTAAGACTAAATCTGTGTGCGCAGGATGGCAGGGTGTATCGCGCTGAAACCTACAGCACAGATTCTAGAGCAATTATGAAAAGGGTGGTGTTAATTCAGTCACAGGAGCCCCGTTCATGACCCCTCCATATTTCATTTGTTTAGTCTTCAGGGAGCCAAACAAAATTGCCACTTTCCCATCTGTCAAAAATTGGCAAAATACGCTAAATGAGTTTTAAAATTCAGCAGAGACCAATTGTCCTTCCTTGAAATTATTTTATCAGTTGCCCCCTGAGATGAGCTATACAGGCTGTCCTCCTGACAATATCACACACACTGTGATTCAGAGCGTAGTCCCTTTTGGAAATGTTTCTTTGAAAACAACATTTGTTACAGATATCTGCTGGTCTGTTTGAGATTGTTTTACATTCAAATACACTGCTTTATGCCACGTCAGACATTTGGTGGTTACTTCAACAATGAATACTAATTGTGTATCTATGATTTCATCTGCTTTATGACATATTGAATGGCCCTAGATTGTTTAAATGTAATCAATACTTGCACCTTATTAGCAACTTAATGATTATTGAGCTCAATGCACAATCTAAGTAGTCTTAAAAAATTAGAGTTTAACATTTTTGTACCCACAATGGATCACAAGGCTTCTGAAAATCAGTGGGATTCAGTGTAACTTAACACATGTTCATTTATTTTGAGATTATTTGAAATATAAACACAATATAATTCACTGATCTTCTTAATTAAACAAAAAAATTGTCTTTGTTTCTTCTAAATTTAAATATGTTTCTGAATTTGGAATTAAGACTCAAGTAAGCTTTACATCTGGGTTTATATGATCTACTCTTTGCATGAATAATTGAAAGCTAAAATATTCCCCAAGCCTCCAGTTTTAGGTTTGTAAAGCTCTGTCTATAAGCAGACACTATGGATGGACAGTTTGAAGCTGTCACACTGAGGTCAGTGTGTTAGCTGTGTGACCTGGAGTCAGGGTGACTTCCTGTATCACATGTCTATCCCGTGCAGCCCAGACCAGGGGCCTCTCATTACAGACTGGGATCCTGCTTCTAAATTGCAGGGCATGGATGTTGACTCCCTGATTTTGGAGTAATGGAATCCAGGGTCATCATTATCAAGTACACAGGACCTACATCATAGAAGTTTTTATGGTCTTCAAACAGCTGCTGTTAACCCCCAAAAAACCACATTCCACTCCCATCCCCTTTCAAAGAACCTCCCTTCCCCACAGTGCTAATCCCAGTCAGTTGAGGAGCCTTGTATTTATGGAGAAGCCTGAAGTAAACATCTTACGGCTGTGGCCATGCTGTGAAAATGTGCCGTCTACCTGAGTCGTCCTGTGTTTCTTCCAAAAGAAAAGTCCCTAATGGTGTTTCAAACCCCGACAATTTCACGGACTGAATTTTCAGTGTAAATAAAAAAGAAAAGGGATGTTTGGAGTGCACATGAACATAAAAACAAGATGTGATGCATGTTTTTCTCTTTAGGGTGCTTAGGATTCAACAAAATGATAAACAATAATGGAGAGGCGCATATGGCATAGCTGTAGAGCCTTTGGAGACCCAGCAGTAGCTGTCATCTTTGGACATGACTATCAGCATGGTGGAGACACAACAATGTGGAAGCAAACACAGTAATTACCTAGTCACAGAATAGGACTGTTTGTGTGTAAATGGCAGGTGGTTATGATAAGTGCTGAGGCTATTGTGCCAGCAGGCCTTGCCTAGCCCAGTTAAAGGTGGGAGTCATGCAGGAAAGAAGATTACTCCTGCAACTCTGTCTCATGGGCTCCCTCTGTGTGCAGACCTCATGGAGAGAAAAAAAAGAAGCTTGATAGCTGCCATTATCTTTGCAATAGTACATTCAGAGGCAAAACACACCTTGAGCAGCCTCTCCTCACAACACAAAAGAGAGAAGAAACTCAGCATCAGTAATTGCATTAGCAAAAATGCATGTTTGACATAAAAAGTCTCAGTCCTCTCATCACAGTGGTAGAGTTTCACAGGGGTTATAATTGTACAATTTCCATTTAAATGAGGTTCGCAGAACACTGTTGGAAGCTAGAGTTGCCTGTGCTTGACAGTGTGTAGTGCATATTAACAAAGGCAGAGAAAAAGCTACAGTGAAGTGAAAATAAAATAGAATGTAATGGTGTGACAAATACAAAGGGCAGTTTTTAAGACTAACATCACCTGGGGGCATTTTAAGGAGAGTTTGGATCTAATTCTTTCTTAATACCGTATCCCTGTAGACCTCCAGCCTCTGCTCCTCAGGAAAGTGTGGCGGCAGGGTTGTTGCAGGTTTGTGAACAGCCCCCCTCACAACATGCTGTGTGTGGGCGGTGGGACTGCTACAATTGGTTGTGATCTAAACCCCGAGGGGCCAAACCAGAGCGTGATCCACGGGTCAGCAGTGCTCTCTGGTCTATTCTCTGCTGTGCTTCTTTCATCCAGCTCGCTCAACTAGTCATTACAGGGGTTCCTCTTAGGTGGAGGTAGCCTTTATGTGGCCCTGTTGCTGTATACACGTTCTGTGTCATGGCCACTGCTGAGGCAAACTGGGAAAGCAGGCGAGCACACAGTGGGCTATGTGGGCTTGTCATAGGCAGTGCAGGAAAGTGGCATATATCCAAGTGATAGATTGAGGAGGCAATGACAACTATATATTGGCTTGACTTCTTAGCCTTAAAAGTAGGAGAACGCATAGCCCTGAGGAACAAATGGAAAACTATAAAGAGGCAACAAGTATTCATTTTATGTGATATTAGAAGGGGTGGCTGATTGTTTATAGAAACATGTTGAGTGTACATACTGTCATGCAATAATTTCAGATTTTAATGCAGATTTTTTTCTAGGATAAACTGTCTGAGGCTACCCTTTTACATGTTATGGTCAATCAATCATGAAAATACTGAGATGCATTTACATACTGACAAAAGGGTGGAATTTTCTTTCAAATGCATGGCCTCTTCAGGATAAATGCAAGAACAACAACGATATTGGAACGCACAGGAACACTTTCACAGCACAGATTCATCAGGATCGTCACTACACTGTGTAATTGATGCTTTAAATGTAAAACGTCACAAAAGGGGATTTACAAGGCTGGACTACTAACACAATAAAGGAGCGTTCTGGATTCATGAAGCTGTCACTATGTTACAAATCTAATGACTATTAAACTTGAAAACGAGGGCTCCCATTTTGCTGCTTTCAGCAGAACCGTCTAATGGAAAGATCGGAGGATAGGTGATGGAGAATGGTGCTAAAAGGGCCCAGTGGCTGCATTGGTAAATTGGAGAAAAATAACATAGAGACCTTAAACCAGTTATTTATCTCATTAATCATTCATCATGACATATGTGTAACCTATGTGAGACGTGGGAAATGTCCATCCTTTGCCAATAATCTTTTATCAGAAGGCAATAAGGCTGTGTTAGCCCGGCTCCCCAATGCTGCCCTCTGCTCCTATATTAAAAACTTGTGGGGGTTTTATCAGAGCCCAATGAGCAAGTGAGCATATGCCATGGACCCCCAGCGCATTTCTTAGCCACATTACCCAGCATCCACCAGCACAAATTTCATTATTAACTCATTACTAGACCGAGCTCAGCCATGAGAGAGCAGCACTGAATCATAAAGCGCTCATTTAGCACCAGATCCAGCCGCAGATTACCCGCTATATTGGCCTGAGCTGCACTGTGAAAAATGGGTGTTTGTTTCAACTGAGCTCAAACCTGTATTACTTATTAGCAGGTGTAATAGAATATGCATTTTGTCTTTATGTATATACAATCTTTAATTGTTCATTCTTATTTCAGAACTATAAAGGAATGATGTATTTCACTGAATACGTTTGGAGGTGCTCAAAATCAGTGATGGTATGAACTATGTAGACATCAACACACTTATTTTATATTGTTTTTTTACAGTGCTTTTTAAAAGAGGGCCTAAGAAGGAGGTAGACCAATGGTGGGAGCCAGTCAGGAGTGATTCATTACACTGAAAAAGACTGCAGTCCACAAAAGCACAGGTCCTGCCCTCTTTCTACTCTGATATTAGATCAATTGAAGACACACGTCCAATGTGTCCTGTGATGTAACACATATCAATATTTCTTCAAACAACTATAAAATATAGTAGGTATATTTGTGCACTTACCTGGTTGGAGAAAGGTCCACCAAAGGAGTCATCCGGAGGCAAAAAGAAAGAAAAGGAAAGGATAGTGTTAATGTCATTATTAAGGCTTCAGGCTGCATTCAAGAACTGTGGGACCACTCTACATTTCTACTCCTGACAGCATTGTAAGAAGCGTATTCAACTATTTTTTTTGCCAATATGTTTCTTATATCACAACAAGAGAAAAAGCTGCAACACCTTATTAAATTGGTGTAAGCAGGAGAAAAGATGATTAGCCAGTTTTGTAAGTAGCATCACAAGTAGATCCCATGCAGTTAGCTACAATATAAACCCCAAGGGTTACTTCTTGGCTTGGACTCATGATTAGTATATTTTGAAAGCTTTGGAAAGCTTGCATGTATTGCCCCAGTGTTTTGTTTGAGTGGATTGCGACTGCTAAGTCGGCATAAACCACAGCAGAAAAAGTCCACAATCAGGAGAGAAAAAAAGCTATTGGAAAGAAAAGTATCATGTGTCCAGAAGCTCTAAAGTATTACAAATAACGGATAAAGATCTGTGATCGGTGCAGCTTTGAATGTGATTGGTGATTGTTGTCTACAGGTCTTAGCCTCTCAGACAGCAATCCCTGAAGATTTTTGCATTGAACTGTGTAATGAATGAAATAGGGGAAATATCCAGTGGCTGGTTGTATAGGCTCATAATAATGTGAAGTTGTTTTCCTGTTGTTCTGGGAAAATGGCAGCAATGTTGCATTACAATGGCATAAAAAAAACCTTAACCCGTTGTTGATTGTTGAGGACTTGCTAGAAAAGCCAAACCTAACTTACATCCTGCCTCAACCTTTTCAGGCTAGTTTAGGGCAAGTATTGGAAATGTGGTGAGCGAAGGAAAAACAAAAACAAATATGGTAGAGTAAATTGAAACAGTAAAATGAAGAAGACAACCCATTGTCAACCTCCGATCAGAACATGACAAATCAGCAAAGAATGAAGAAACAATCGTCTTTTATGTTAGCTGCCATTTCCCATTTCCATTTTTATAGCCGGAAAAGATGTTTAAGAGCTGCTGTCTGTTCTAATGAGATGTCTCTTGATTTAGGGTCAGGCCGCTTGAAGGCTACAGTGTTTCACGCAGGCTGCTGACGGTCAATAGAAATCAATACAGCCGATGCAATTATTAATACAGTGCTAGGCAGTTAGATGTGAATGAGACAGATGACATTAGGCCAGATTGATCTAGAGGGAAATGGATTTCATGAAGCACTCAATGCCTTCATTATATTCCACACAATGGAGAGTCTGGGGGAGCTCAAAAGCATGCACGCTGCAATTCTATGCCTCCCGGTGCACTAACATGAAGGGAAATTACACTGGTGAATCTAAATGTTGTATTATAACACACTGTTGTTACACCGGGATACTCTTTGTTGTTTACCTTGTCCTCATGGCCTCAACAATATTGCTGTTTTTAAATATTAAACCACAATATTTAGCCGTCGGCCTTACTATGTCGGCTTCATAAACAGCATTTCTTAATAATAAAGCACATTTCTACAGAGCTTCACAGACAACAACATGGTATAAACACACACGTGAATAATATTAATGAATGTGTTCATATTTCACTGAAACCATGCAGTCAATACTGTGCATCTATCACATCTATGATGAAGAATGAGGACGTGCTGTGGAAGAAACAGGAGAGTCTCAGGTGTCAGTCTCAGAAGAATATTCAGCGTGCAGAAGAAGTGTGCTCCCTGTAGGCCAGTGGCACTAAATAACACAGCATTAACGCTGGTAAACAGAAACAGAGCTTTGTGTGTGTGTGTGTGTGTGTGTGTGTGTGTGTGTGTGTGTGTGTGTGTGCTTTAAAGGCCTCTGTTTGAATAACCTCGACCACTTCAGCTCAAGACATAGTCTAGTAATAAAGTCTGCTTATTGTCCTCAAATCCCCACAGCTTCATTAACAATCATATCTAATAAAGACGTTTATTTGATTTTTTTGTCCCTCTCTGTGTGGATGAAGTAGATATATTAGCTTTAAGTTTGTTTAATGTATTAAAACCTTAAGTCCTGGGAGGGACAGCTGTGAATGTCACTATTATCATGTTTCTGATGCAATTAATATGTACATATCACTTTTATTGGAAATGGCCACTGCTGATAAATACTATAAAGACATTACATGGCATGATCCAACAGTGTCAAAACCTAGTAGAGAAGTTGGACTTGAAAAGTTACAGTATGTGAATCTATGTTCTGAAAATATGTTTTTAAAAAACATTTACCCTGCATAGTCTCATTCTGATCAAACCACGGACTACAGATTCTGTAATGTGGGTGGGATGACTTGTAGTGATGACCACAGAAAGATTACTCAACTCTAAAGATCCAAACGTGGATCTTGACGCCCTCTTTGTTACAGACACAGGCACATTTTTCTGATAACACAGCACTAATAAACCAACGTTATGATACCTGCCCGACTCAAAAAGTGAATAGACAACACTGGAGACTAGCAGGTTCAGCTCAGAGATAAATACGTTTTCTCAAACATGAGTTCAAAAGATGTTGCTCAGTGTCAGCTAGGTGGGTTAAAGCAACAGTTTTTTTAAGTGTTCATCTATTTAAGGTTATCATCCCCCGAGGTTATATCAATTATCTATACAACAATCATTTTATTCAAACAACAGAGACAAGCTTTTTAAGACACTGAACAATCGAAGACAGTTGAATTGTTAAAAAAAAACATTTTTCAGGTTCTTCTTCTTGAAGTTGAGAACAGCTCTGGCACTATTGTGAAGAAATGAAACTGTGGTGTACTGTGCCCTTTTATTATCTTTATTTTCAGTGATGTCAGTTTGGTAACCCATGAGAGAGGTGAAAAGCCCCAGGAGGTGTCTGGCCAGTGAAGGGTATAAACTGAGTGAGTCAGAGTGTGTCCTGAAATGTGACAGCAGCTGGTGTGTGAGCCAAGCAGAGACTGCTTCTTCTGCCATGGCCGGGCAAACAAGACAGCAAGGCTGCCAGGTCTGTGTGTGCACAGGTAGAGTGGAGACACAAGGCCACACATACACCCATTCATACACACAAGTGCACACACATACAAGTTTTTTTTTTCCCAAAACAGCTGCTCCCATGCTACCATCTCTGCAGTCACAAACACACAAACAAAATACACAAAACATTTTTTTTTAAATGTTTGCATTCCTGGAAATGTTTCCAAGCTCCTGGCATTTCCCCTGCACTAATCCAGCATTAAGTGTGAGCAGCAAATCCTGTGATGCTAAAGCACTATTAATGCTCAATGATCCCATTTCTGCTGAGTCTTTTCCCCCTAACCCTGTCCGCAGAAAGGATGCTCAAATCCAGACCAACACAAGCCAGTCGACTCAGCACTCAGCACTGAAATAATCAAACATTTAAGGAACAGGTCTGTCTCAGGGGGATTCTGGGTTTTTATATTTAAAATGTCTACACTTTTAGACGTCGCCACAAAGCTATCACACACACTGTTAAACTTAGGTGCAGTGTTTCTATTTATACCAATAATCATTTTGGTACACACAGTAAGAAAAAAAGGCCTTTCATCCCTGTCGCAAACAGATATCAGTAGAAGGATTTTACTTTGGTTCCTTGTCACAGCAAAATGAAATTAAAGGAAGAAAAAATAAATCAGAACCGACTTGATAACCATCGTAATGAAATCTTTATTAGATCAGCAACCGGATGGACATTATATTTAAGGACAAGGTTAGTGATGTAAATATTTTCACAACTTTAACTGAAAGTGAAACAGTCTTTCTTATCTGTAGAAATAATGATCCATAGATTTTCTGTGTTTCTGTCTAACTCAGAGGTTACCATCTATCTCCGGTGAGAATAGTGAAACGATAGTAAAGCTCAAACATGAACAATTTGTAGTGAACTGACAGTAGTAGTATTTAAATGAGATGCTTTAATGTCAGCAGTATTCTAATTTCAGTGATAGCACAGCTGTGATTACATATCAAAGTCTCAGCTTTATAGATTAAAACAAAAAAGGCTCTGCATAGTTTTTCTTTTTTAATCACCAGCGTCTGACTACATGTGGAACAGCGCTAATAATTCTTTAATTAACATGTTGACTTGGAATAGCAGAGGGCACCATCACTCCCCTCCCCCTCCCCCTGCTCTGGCTCATGCTCGCTCCGCCTCACACACACATTGATACACAATCACACTTACATTACATGCTCTTTTGTTCAAAGAATACAAGAATTAATTTAAACATTATGTTGACTTTAGTGTGAGGTAGACTGAGCAGCCTTTCTGTTTGCACTTGGCCATGAGCATTGATCTCACATAAACTCTATAATGAATGTGTGCAGCTGCAATAAACACACTTTTATCAGTATCTTTATCACCTGTTTTGTTCAGCAGTAGAGCTGTGCCTGGGTTGGCAGAATATTGGAGGGAAGCTGTGACACTGAGGTTATACTGTAGCGCACTCAGTCGTGTTTGGGCATACAGCAAAGGTAAGCTATAATTACTGGTTTGTAGTAAGCACTCCCCCTTCCCCCACCATTTCCATTGCTCTGAGACCTTCTGTCACCATGACTGGTTTTAAGGCTTTTTTTTTTTAGCCCTGAGACAGCGCTATTGCAGCACATTTCAATCTCCACCCCTGCTCCCTCTATAGATGGGAGCAGAGAGCAGCTGGTGAAAAGAGATAAAGTCATGTTCTGAGTGCTGCACCCTTCCAGTCTTCCTTGCACTGCTCACCCGGGTGCTGCGAGGACAATGATAGAAGTGAGAGAGGCAGAAAGTAGATTAAAGAAAGTAGGCGCTCTCACTCCCATTACTGCCCACATGAACACCTTGAACCAGTGAGGTTCTATACACCTCTGTGATTCCAGCGGCTGAATCATGTACACACTATCTGATTTCACTCAGCCGGCATGCTGTGTTTCGGTATGAGGGCCTGAAGAACTATGTATTGATCATCTTGTTCTTCTCTCTGAAACACTGATGTAGTCTGTAATGATATAAAATAAGCTCTACTCTGAGGCGACCACAACCCATCCCCCATTTCTTAATGAAATTAGCTTTTGCCTCACTGGAAACATCGCCGGTGGCAAAGAGGGGCGACAAAGAAGATCATCTTCAAAGGTTACTCCCCACTTCTTTGTTCTTATCGCCTTTTCTCACACAATCAGTACAAGTTCATCTCTGTCCTGAGGCCATGATCAAAACATTTCAGCGGGGCTTAAATTACATCAATAAAACTTTTTCATATAATTCCAGCACATGAAGTGAATATTGAGGATGGTATAATTCCTCAATAATCACTTTGCTGTTTTTAATATTTCATGATTAGAAGCCATGAGAGATTTGTCAAACCATCTAATGCAGTGTTATTACCTGGATAGATGTCTGTGCTCATGGATTAGTTATGACGTTAGCAATGAGGTTTAGCAAGATACAAAAAAGAAAGTTGTTGACTGTGTGCTGAATCAAAAAGCTGCATGATGCTGAATATTTGTGGGTTAGAGTTTGAAGCAGAAGTGTCATGAATCAGTTTTATGGCTTCTTACCCATTTGATCAGACAACACAGCTACTCTGAGATGACAACTTTCCCCTGCACCATAGATCAAGTATACTAATCTACCAGAAGAGCTCGAGGAAAAATGATCCATACTGCTATTTGAATTGTTATTGATATTAAGAAGAGATGCATCCAGCAGAAAATCATCACTGAACTCAATGATCTCAGCTGTAGTTAGTGTTTAGACGTTGCAGACAGACAATGGAATCAGCCAAAAAAACAAACAACCAATCAAACTCAATCAAAAACATTCCCCAGAAAACGTAAACTGTCAAACATATTAAAATGACAGAGCTGGAAAAACAAAACACCTTCATCAGTCTTCAGTCCTCCTAGCAGGTTAAATTCCACATGCTCTGAATGTGGTTACACATTGCTTTTGTCAACATGCCAGTTTAATCCACATCTTATGTTATCTCTATTTTCTAGATCAAAATACTGCCAAACCCTTCTGTGCTATGAGATGCCATCCATCCACTGTGCTGGTTAACACCCGGGTCGTAAAGCATTGTGGCGGTGTGGCAATGGTCATTACTGAGAGACTAGTAATTCTGGTGCAGAATAGGGTGAGTGATGATGTTTAATCGCGCACACCCCCTAATGCACATTGATAAAAAAATGGAAGAAGGACTTCAATAAGTCAAGAAAAGTTCTTTAAATTAATTTATTTACCCAAAAAATGTATTTTAATACTTATACATGGACGTTTTGAAAAATATTAATTTCAAAGCATCTACTCCAGTGTAACATAATACAGAGCCTGTTGTCACAACCCTGTTGGGTCTTATACACAGATAGTGTACAGTGAGTTATGGTCAGCAGTGCTGTGTGGTTTTTTCTATTGCCCTCCACTATCCCTCCAAGCAGAGCCTCTTGATCTCTTACTATGCCACTAAAAGCGGTTTGTTTACAACAGAATGGTGTACATGACATTAAGTTGAAAGTCTGATGCATCTCAAGCTGACGCTGAAGGTTAACTGATGCATCTGTATTTGCTGCTGAAGTTTAGAAACTTGGCAACAGCAGAAGAGGGTACGTAATCAAACATCTGGTCTTGGAGCTGCCATGTTGGACCCAGTGGACTCTAAATGACCCAGTGTGAGATGCTCTCCCAAATACAGCCTGCTGTTCATTAGAGACATCCAATCACTATAGCAATCATCTTGTACATTTGAATCCAGAGGTGTTATTGGAGTGATCAATCTTGTCCTGAGTCCAGAGGGTTATGTGGTCACCCGTCCAGTTGGCAGCTGTTCTGTACTGGAAGCTGGCACTGTCTTATATCAGGGTGGGGGTGATGTGCCGAGCATTGAGGTTAGTGAAGCAGATGTTGGTAAACAATCAGGTCATGGGTGAAATAAATCTAGCTCTGTATACAGACATAATACCTCGACCACTGCACATCAGAGCACTCATAAATCTGGTGTCAGAAATGAGCACATGTCGTAAAAGAGCCAACATGTGGCACTGTTAGAATGAAGTGTTTCCATGGCAACAAATTACTTATCAGAGGTAACAGTTCAACTCCCCAATCATTCAAATATGCAAATACAAAAAACGAGAAGAACTGTATTTGGAGAACATATATATCAGTTTTCAATTTCTGCAATTATATGACCAGCAGAAAATGAAAAAAGGGAATATTCAGCTGTAGGAGATAAAGCAGTTAATAAAGCATAGACAAATAATCTAACACACCCATGTAATGAAAGCTGGGATCAGGATAAGATGTGTTGCTTGCAAAGATACTCCACACTCTCAGGAACACACTGTAGATATATGTATGTAAGCACAGTACAGATAACCTGAGGTATTTGTAGGTTTGTTCCCTGGTTTAACCCATTCAAGGGTAAAGACCATACATCTAAACGTCAACTTTAATTCCCTCCTCCATATCAATATAATTATGCACATGTCAAATAATGCTGCATGTTTTGCAATGTACAAATTCAGCTTCTGTGAATATGTCATTGTGTGCCATACATTAATAAAGCTACAGTTTCACTTGTATCAATCAGCCCTTTACACAGAAACATTTGCAGTGACAGTGTTTGTTTTTTGTCCCTCGTGGATGACACAGTCTTCGTCTCTTTCTCTAACCAGCTGTTTGTGTTAATTGCTTCTCCTCTTGCTATTGTCAATCTAACACGGCACCCTCCTAACTGCTTATGAATTGATGACAATAATGGAAATCAGGGGAGACAATGGAACGAGATTACACCCTGAAAAGGCCATCTTTTCCTCCAAAACAGGAGCACACAGAGGGATCAGAAAGGACTGTGTCTCTTAAAATAGACAGAGCCTTTTCATTATATGCTAAACAAACGAACAGCTGTACAATTAATCCTAAATGGAGAATATAGCTTACACTTAGACCATCTGGCATGGTGGGAGGGTATTCAAATGAAGACTGAATTGTCCTGACTGAAACTGATGCGTGCAGAGTGAGTGAGTGAGGAAGATGTGTCTCTGTTTGTCAGCACTGCTGTTTGGGTGGATGGAGATATTGACCACAACCTGAAAGCTCACTGAAGTTGGCTTTCACTGTGGCCATTTTAAAGAGGTAACAATAGGGTCCACTGTCTGACCTGCCCACACAACACCTTGTCTCTGCAACGATTCCTGCAAAAAGCCTCAAGTCGAACATACAGTACATGTACAACACATGGATCCCAAACAAAAATGGATGCAGCTCACTCTGCTCTTAGAATTTGCAAAGCAGACGGATGTGACAGTTAGATGTCTGCTTAAACAGATGAAACCCAACAAAGAAGTTGAATAGAACAACAGAAGAATGAGTCCATTATATGACTGTGATGAACGCAAACATTCTAGCTCAGTAATCTTTCAAAGTGTCAGTCTTCAGCTTGTTGTTTTCTTCTAAAACCCACATCTCAGTCTGAAAGAACAAAAAAAACTCTTGACTTTAAGTTACCTAACAGGCGAGCTTGTAAGTCTACTTCATAAGAAATGAATATTTCATAAGATGTACTTCCCTCACACAATGTTGCGCTCTGTTCCTGTTCTCCTCCCTGGCAGGCAGACACAAAGAAGCAGAAGATTGGGTTTGGCCCATCAAGGACATAATGGTGCTGGTGGAGGAATATTAGATCTCAGCTACAGCTGGGGTACAACGAGCATGTGGCTCCTCCGCAGGGACTAACTCCTTACACCTAATGCAATCAGGCCCACAAATCACACATGCGTTTGTGTGTGTGATCATGTACTCGCACACGCACATGCAACACAGAGCACAAAGACTTCTCAGCATGTCTTGCCGTAAGTCAAATCATCATCACTCAAATGTGATTTGGGTCCAGAGTGTTCTGACTGCAATTTCCTTTATTAAAGCAGTCAGATGCACATTCAGCCCTGTTCGGTGCTTCTGGGTCGCACAGCAGCCACCGACTGAAGGGCAATCTGAGGGGGGGGGGCTGCTGGAGCTGGTGGGGGTGAAAGGCAGGAGATGTGTAATTGGCAATCTGTATAATGACAGTTTTAATGGTGACAAACATAGCTCAGGAAGGCCACAAGTGCACACAATTCATTCTTTCTGTTGGTATAAAGGACAATAAATGAGTGAGTGCATCTGTCAGTTTGGGATTGGTGATGCAGTTATGCTTGATCTAACAACGAGAGTTAAGCTGTCTTACACTGATATCTGGGAACACACTCACTCCAAGATTTTGAATTATTAATGCTGCTGGCGAGAGTGCTCAAATAAATCAGTAAATAAGAGAGTCTCTGCTGGTACAAAATGTAAAGAAAACAGTTGAGGAAACAAGAAAAGCACAATTCCTTCTAAAACTGTCTAAATGCAAGCATCACGTTTGTGCAGTTTCTTCACTGACCACTGACCTTCAGAAAGTGTCAAATCTCATATTCAAAAAGACTCAAATAGAATAGATTTCCAGGGTAAACAAAACAGAATGACCCCATCACTTTATAATCATACAAAGCACACAACCTCCTGTGGAAAGTGACAGCATTTCACATGCATCCAATCCCATGTGCCAGAATGCCCATCTGTTGTTGTAAATTATGAATGAGCCATTAAATTTTTATCCACATTAAATGTCTTCCATTTTTTAATTATGAGACATTGGGGTGTCTCGTCCTCAGAAATGATTTGTGCAAAATCTTTTTGCATGTCTTTGTCAGGCTATAGGGGTCTTTATAGATGAGTGCAGGAATTCAGATCCACTGCAGCTCCTGCCTATTCTGTACATAAATGCTGCCACCTGGTGATATATCACGGACATGTGTGTGCAGTAAAGCTGCTGCGTAAATCTGTAGAGGCATCAAACAAAGATCTGATCCAAGCTTTAATGGCATCATCATCACGTGCAACATTTCCATTTTTAATTGGAAAGATGACCAGCTGCATACAGACCAGAAAGGTCATAGCAATAAAGACAACCGTGGGTTTAAATACACACATACAAACACACACGCTACATTCACTTCTGCTTGCACATCAATCAAAACGTCTGCTTTGGGAGGTGGGGTTAATGGCTTTATTCGTGATGCCAACCAAGGATGTGAGCATGCGTGCCCATCGGACGTGATGTCTTTATTAGCAGACATGACAGCAGCCAACTCACCAGTCTGTCCTCCATGTGGAGCAATGCCAACCAGTTAAACCCTCAGGGTTGTTTAACTAACACGCAGACAGTCTGAACAGTAACTGAGGCGATACAGGGACTACGAGTGAAATCTAAAATGGTAAAAACATTATCAATGCATATCGTTGTAAGCATTTCAATTGACAAAATATGTTTTTGTTTTGTGATATGTTGAAGGACAAAAAGGTTAACAGAGTTCTTAAGTCACCCAAAAATGTAAAAGTTCATACAATCTTTGTAAAAAAAGAAAGATTATAGTAACTTTTCTAGAAGTACTTTGAAATCAAGCGTCTTCTGCGGTTTTTTGCAAGTTTCATTTAATATACTAGACAAACAAGTTTATGTTGATAGTGCAAAAAAACACAGTGACAGTACATATCAATAATTTTCACAATAAACAATAGTTTGTTTGTTTTTTGGTTAACATATAATTAGGATAATACTCCCTGTTGGTATGTTTTCTCTGTGTTACGCCGAGGCCTTTCAGCAGGGTTGTATTTTCAAATGGGATACTGTATACACACATTTTACACAAGTCTATGAAATGTATTTATAGCTGCTCCTTATGTTAAGGGTTGTTATTCTAGCTCTTTGTTCATGAATGTCATGAATAGGACTGCTATACATCTGCCTGGAAAGCACTTACCAAAATAATGTGTCAAAAATAAACAGGCACAGAAGAAGAATGCCTTATTTGAGAAATATGACTGAATACAAAGACGTTGTTTAAGAGCCAACACTATGGATGAAAACGCTTCCTGAGACAGGAGTGAGATTGCACACCGGTTATTTACTATCCTCAGGGTGTGTTTTATCAAGAGCGAGGACATCAATTTGTTTTCCATTGGAAAACCAAAAACAGGAGCACAGCTGATAGGAATCTAGGAAGTCAGAAAAAACACACAATCTGTCATTTGCTTTATGGCTAAACTGGCAAATAATAGATTTTTGCATTCATGTAAACAGTGCATTACCATAGAAATGGTCTATTATATGCACATGTGAGGGCCAAAGTGGTTGAGTGGGGGATGGAGTTGTTAATCCTGTTAGTTTTCCTTTACCTCGGTGCTTCTCCTGCCACCAGCTGGGTACAATAATAACTCAGAGACACTCAGGCACTCATTCTAGAGTTTGAGAGAATTCTTACTGCTGCAGGCTTAAAGCCAGGCTGCGAAACTTACATCTTATTCCTTCTTGTCAATGTGCAACTCTGTATTTTCACCTTTCCCTTTTTAATGGTAGTCTAGTGCAGTATAACGAATACTGCTGATTGCTCCATCCTTGAGTGAGAGGGAAGCAGAATACATATTGCAGAATTTCAAATCGCTGTCAAGAGGAGAAAATGAAATCTGGGAAACTGCCTACAGTGTAACAACTTTTAATGTTTCAATATGGTCCCTCCGGAAACTTGAAGCTGTTTTTTCCAACTTCTCTGTAGTTGCATTTTGAGCATAGGTAGAAAAAGACCCTTTGATTCTGCCATGATAACAAACAGAGACAATTCATGGAGCAGCTAAATTAGATAGAAAGTAATATGTTCTATGTCATTGTGCTGCTCCATGAATAATATTATGATTGTTCCTGACATAGAAAGTTAAATCAATAATAATAACTCAGCTAAAAGTTATAATCCCTGATCTCTCTGAACCAGAAAGATTGACACCAGTCGACCACAGCATCAGCTGATCCTTGGAAAAAGGTTTTGTAGTAAAGAACCAATAAAACGTGTCACACAGGAAATCCCAAGGGATTTATATTGTTGACGGATCAATCCGAGTGCTGTCATTTAACACAGGTACACACAAACCTTGATATAGAGCTCTTGTTTTTCTGTCAGCTGTCTATGTCATGGCACACAACTATCTCCTACTTCAACTCAAATGTGAGATTGACTACAAGCTGTCCATCTTTTAAATTTACTTTTTTTGTGTCTGTCCAAGTAAAACATCACAACAGAACCCGAGCCTTTCCAATCATTTCTTAAAGAACTGTTCATCACATTAGATGCGTCTCAGTCATTTCTTGATGTCGATGTGTTTCCTACAAGCACCGTTAGTAATGTTATTTATATCAGCATGCACATTTGCTGTTAGATGGATTGCAAAACCAAAGCCATTAGTTGATAATATGCTGTCTGTTTCTTGCTGTTACTCATCGCCAAATTGCATTAATGTGGCACGCGGATCAGGGAAACTGTTTGTCTTCCTGTCTCCTGTATGTGTGTGTGTGTGTGTGTGCGCGCGTTAGTGTGCTTGCCGATTGTTCAGCTCTTTTTGTTTCCCCTCTGGAGCGGCTGTGTTAATATGTCTCTCCTGTCAATTTCATGAAAGTTTATGTCAAACTGAAATTCCAGTTGAATATTAAAGGTCTCAGCGTGAGCTCATGATTGAACTGCTTCCCAAACAACGTGTTTACATTTCCACCCCCATTACTCACCTCCAACACAGCCTCAGGGTACAGGATATCGCCCACATGATGGGATATAGTAGCCTACTAAACAAGAGGAATGCATATGACTATCAAAACCTATTAAGTACAAATGCACATCTTCTGGGTATGATAATACATGTCATTAATTCTGTTTCTCTTCATGTTGCAGGGAAATATCTAAAAAAAGCCGTATAAAGGTAAACTGTTATATCATCCATTAAAACAGTGATCTCACAATAAGTAGCATTATGTAACTCGTATTTCATATGGATGAAAATATAAAATAAAGGTTCTAAGAACAAAGGTTAGTAAATGATATCTGTGCCTGTTTGTTCACAGACTGTGTGATGAAGGCAGTTTTCCCATCTCCCCCCATGGCTGCTGTGCTGCAGACTGAAGACATATGGCTGGTTATGTGTCCTCCTACCCCACCCTGTGGTCTGTCTTTGACATGCTCTTACTGTCTCAGCAGAAAGGAAGCCAGACTGAGCGGGAAGAGAAACAGGGAGGAAGGAGAAAATGGGCTGACCCTGACCACACCAGAGCCACATTCACTGTAATCTCTGCCCACCTTGTGATTTATAAAGGCACAAGAAGGTGATGTTTTATTGTAATATATCTAGGTTAATGTTCCAGCTTGGGGTCCAAAGCATTAAGGCAGGCATGAATCCACTGAGTTTGTTTTACCAGGTCCTAATCAATCAGGGGCATTCAGTGGGTGGAACAGAAAAGAGCTCTGTTCTCATTAACAGACGAATCACACATTGCATATTATAAATGACACACCAACCCTAGGCTCAATTCTCCCTACCATCATTTGCTTCAGAATGATGGGATCACTAGCAAATATTTGGTTTATGTTAAAATGTAGGCAATATGAAAAGCCTGAATGGGCAAATGTGTTTGTAGGAGGCAATATGAAAACATAGAGTACTCTTTAGACCATTAAGGTCTTCGTTATGAAAACAGAAGGCTTGAGACAAGAGAGCCTCAGGAGGAAAAACAGCCTGCCACATAATAAATGATACAACATAGAGGAAATATAAAACGTCATGAATAGAATTACATTTTCACTTTGCAAATGTATTGCTTTGCACTGCCTCTGCTATCAGTTGGACAGCCAAACATAATTTTGCAGGCGCTTTCCTCAAAGCAATAACAATGATACCTTTGTTTTGTGAGAACCAATAAAAGTCCATCATGTTTGCCTCTCTCTTAGTAAGAGGCTTATGCATGTTAAATGTAGTCTCTGACAGGAGAGGAGACAAAAAGGCTGGACCTGTCATAAGCTGTGCCTCATCAGAGTCACATAATGTCTCAGAAAAGAGGAATTACTCACGTTCAGACGTGGTGGCAACATTTTGTGTTCATGTGAAATCATACAAAAAGGTCAATCTCTCCTAAAACAGATCAAGCTTGTCCATGGAGTCTGAACACCAAAAAAAGAAAAACCTGACAGGCACTGACATCGTAATCAATAACTTTTTCACTGTTCGAAGGAAAAGCTAATTCCATTTTGTAAAATTATTCAACCACATCCTTCTCGCCCTGACAAACTTGACATGGGTTATAATTGCACTCAGTGAAACATACTTTCATTCAGCTTGAACATCTAAGAAGCAGGGTCTTTCACCTTACAACAAAGATCTGACATATTTTGTCAGTTTTTACTTTGCTCAAGCTGACACACTGATCAGGTAAAAGCTGGGCTCCGTGGTCTCAGGTGTCAGACAAGTTATTTAAAAAAAAGTGTGTTCCTGCAGCTCAGTCTTTTACATAAACGGCTGCTAGCGTTGTTTTACCACATCTGGTAGGCAGTAAAAATAAAGAGGCACCACTGTGTGTTCATTTAGAGGTCTATCTATCATTGCCAGACAGTAAACAAACAAAAACAGTATAACAGCAAGCTTAAACTCAACACATAACACACATGCTTTTTTTTTTTTAACCAAAAGTGACTTTCCGACGGCTAACCAACACATAACATGCATACTAGTGGAAGTCAAAGGGCAGATGGTTTCCTCTTCTAAGATCATGTAATGCTAACTGCTTACATGACACGTCATTAAATGATCGTCTGACGCATTAAACTGTGTTGTGTTCAAATGTTTGCTGAGCAGTGACTTTATAATCCCCCCCTCTCCACATCCCTGCGCTTACTTTGGCACAGGAGTTCAAACTCAGCAGTGAGGAAGCAGGGAATCCAGCCAGGGACACGAGAGGAGACGAACGGTGTAGATCAGCTGCTAACATGACGTTAAGCTTCGTCAATCATCACATCTACAGACCTCAGCTACATTTTTTTCAGTCATGTAGGTAAGAGAGAGAAAAAAAATCTTGGCAAACCTTCAAGCTTGTACAAGTGTTTGATAGCAAAATGCTAAGCTTTCGATGTAAAGTATGCAAAAACACGTCTGCTTAATGTGAATTGAAGTGTGTGTGTGTGTGTGTGTGTGTGTGTGTGTGTGTGTGTGTGCGCGTGTGTGTGTGTGTGTGTGTGTGTGTGTGTGTGTGTGTGTGTGTGTGTGTGTGTGTGTGTGTGTGTGCGTGTGTGTGTGTGTATGCTCCTGCTGATGTGTGTGTAAGTTCATAAGACTTCTTTTTTTCCCTCCACAGTGCCAGTCAGGCAGTAGGAGCAGGAGACTGCTGTGGAGGAAGGGAGCTTGTCAGAGCTGTCTCACTGGGTGATGTTAATATGGCAATGTTAAGCTGGCACAGGACTTAAGCAGCTTACAAAGTACAGGGAAATAAACTTGATGATTCCACAGCAGTTTGCAAGACTTTTTAAATCCTAAAGAGTTTAAATACACATCCCACCTCATGCTGGTCGTATGACAACTTGGCCGATGCACACTTCATCACAAATGTACATTTGGCTTATGCATTAGTCAAGATTTTAAACAGTTTAGGACATAGTCAGATACATCAGTGTTCCTTTTTTTTTTCATTGGCTGCTTCAATGGCCTGTGAGAGCAACTGGCCAATTGAAGTCTGATTTCCATTAGGAATCAATATTCATCTAGGTCATGGCAAATCCCTCAATTAACTCAGGGAGCAACTCTGTATCAGCGTTTGTGTGTGTTCTCTTTTATCTTTTCTCCTGATGGAGGGTAAAAAAATAGAGCTGCCTCGAAGTAGAGGATCAAGGGCCAAACACCTGATCAATAGGAATTGGCAAACACATCTAAAATACCAGCTGTGCTTGTTGCCAAACAGTAAATCACCGTCACACACCCAAAAGTGCGAGGCCATAAGTTTTCTCAGCATATAACAGATCATCTCGCATGCCATGGATTCACACAGATTGCTATATAAAGCCATCAATCACTCAAATAGCCCTCGTAGTTCTGATGAAATGTAATTCCAAATATTGGGTACTATATGGAGAGTACTGTATGTCCATCATTGTTCAGTGATCTGATGTCATATTGGGCTGTAAGAGCGGATGTTTTATTGTTTAAGCGTTACGGTTTTATGGATTTTCTGTCACTTTGTTGGATATCAGCAGCGACCTGGACATCGACCTTGTCAGAACAGGGGTCCACTGATGGCAGTTTGCTGAGCCGACCCCGTCTCTGAATTCTCACCCACCCTTCCACTACTCTTACACCCCCCATTCCCTAACCATCTGCCAACATCTGAGTGTCACTGGTTCCCAGTTGCCCACACTTCCAACCAAATTTCTCCTGCAATGAGAATATCCCCAATAACAGTCCTAATCCCAGCACGCCGCGCTGCTCAATTACAGTCTTTAGGAGGATGGGATTAGGAGCAGAGATGGTGGGAGGGGAGGGGGCAGCAGGAGGATGGAGGAATGAGTTGAGATGAAGGGTGAGGGTGGGGAGAGAAGGGAGAAAAGGGATAAGGGGGGGCTGCTTTTTACTGCCATGAAAGGCTGCAGATGAAGAGACAGGCACAGCAGCAGTGGGTAAATCCCAAATAGCCTGTCACCAGCCGACAGCGCACTGGAGCGTGTAGAGCACAGAGCAGCACGGCAGACTGGCAGCCCGGGTTGAGCCCGGCTACGGGGAGAGGGAGGAGGTTGTCTGGTGGGGCTGTAGGAGATGTTAAGGGTTGGCCAATTTGACTCTGGCATGGAGACAGGAGGTTGGGGAAAAATACATCAGGTGACGGAGACGCGGGACAGGGGGGCTTGGGTCACGATTTCAAGCTTGGCTCATAAACATTTCTTTTTGATTGTGTCGGGGGGACTGAGGAAGAGGAAGCAGAGTAGAAAACTGACAGGGAGAGAATGAGAAGGAGCATGAAAGGGGGAGTCGGCGAGAGAGAGAGAGAGAGAGAGAGAGAGAGAGAGCAGAGGAAGTTGAGCTTAAAAATAAGGCATGGGGCTTATGCATCCACGCTGGCATTTACAGAATCCAGGTCCAAGTAAACATCCCTCTTCCTCATCCCTTTAGTCGTGGATGTTGATTGAGGGCGCTGGCAGGCAGATGAGCCATAATCAACTACCCATCACAACAGCAGCTATCTCACACAGTGACACTGGCAGCCGTGCGAGGGATTCTGCAGCCAAGTGACAAATCTGGGTTTGCGGAGCAGATTATATTTACACACGTCAATGTTCACAGTGTTTCGGTAGTCGCAGCACGTTGGTAAACTATCCAAAGGTAATCATCATTTGAATATGAAAGTAGTAATGATCCTGTTTTACTAGACAGAAGCAGTCCCTGTGAGATATCAGGACATCCACTGATATGGATGAAGATGGTCATTTATAGAATAATACAAAAGGTTCTTAAATAACAGCTGAACTGACACAAGCATTTCCTAAATGTCTAAAATAATCTAAGATATCATTGAAATGATTATCTTGGGGTATTATCTCTGTAAAAGCATCATTTGTATTCTCACATTATGCATCTTACAGATACGCTTAACAAGAACCAACTGCTGTAAAAAAAGAAAGAAAAAAGGCAAACACAAATAATGTATGCCATGGTGAAATCTTTGTTGTCTATTTGTACCACAGATGTTTTTTTAATTTCATTTGGATGTGTTCTTTTCTCCAATGACACAAGATAAGTGCTGCTGAGCTGTTCCATGTTTGTCCTTCATTTTTGTTTATGAGATGCTGCTATTAGTTGCATTACCCTCTGCTTGTCATCAGAAAAAGTAACACAACAAAAGAGATGCACAAACGATTTGAATTGCTCTGATGTTGATCTTTTTGACTGGCCTGATAGGACCTTGGCAGCCACTAAAACCACTTGTGTTTGTTATCAGAGCTTTTTAAGGGCTTTGTTTTAAAAGGGCCGCTCCTTCAACTCAGGAGAGACAACTGCTTATAGCTCTACAGCAGAGACCTTTACCACGATTGGTTGTACCTGATATCATGCAGGTTCCACTAACCCTGGAGTTTGCACCTCTCATGAAGCATTATAGCATAACTGTCTGCCTTTACAACCGGACACTCTTCTTCTGAGAAAATGTTGTAGTCTATAAACCACAGCTACATAAATCTAGCAATGTCAATTAAGACATTTTGTTAGACTTCAACGGCCTCAACCCAAGGACACACCAGACATTATACAGCCGTTTTTACTGCCCATTGTACTGACTGGTGAGTTGTAAATTGACATTGACAGTAAAATGAGTAAAATTCCCATTTAGTGAGAGGACATATTTTGCATACTTAAGAAGAGCAAACGTACCAAATGGTTGGTCCAAATGGAAACACCTCTTGTTTCGTTTTCTGTATTTAATTGCAAAAAAAAAACACCAACACATTTGAGATCCACGGCACTGTAGCAAAGCGACATTGATAGGCCATTTGTCATAACCCATCAAAACTCAACCGGGGGAAAGAGCAAGAAGTAACAGAGGATCACACAAACACTGAATGAGATGTTTCCCCCACAGAGAAATAGTCTTTTTTCTGTCTAACCTCGTCCAGAGGGAACCTTCGTGTTCTCTTGTCAAGTTCTGTTCCACTGATTCTCCCACTGATCCTGCACTGTCCTCATGTCAAGCCCAAAGTACACATACAGACAGGCCCCAGTCAACAAAGCCGTGGCTACCAAAGCATGAAGTGAAAAAAGAAAACAACCCCCCCCCTTTTCCCCCTCTCCCGGGCACTGCCTGGCCCCTGTGAAACAGCAGCACAGCACCTGATGAAGCTGATAAAGTGGCCTGATCGGCTACCAGTGATGGTCACTGGTCCGAAGTAGCTACAATGCTGTGCAGAGGGAATGTACACTTACTGGAGTAAATCCACACAACACTCCAACTGCAACTGGCTACGCAAATGGAACAACTAGGAGCGACATGGATTGACACAGTGGATAAACAGTGGGTCAGTGTGTGTTATTTACTGAGCAGATTATAATTACAAGAGTAAATGTTTTCAACCATAGACTGGATTTTCATATTGAACACTTTCTTGCTTTTGCATCCAGATATAACAACTGTCAGCACCGAGAATAAGCTAAATGTATATTCCATGTACTTTTTTGGTTTTCTTTTTACATTTTTATGTAGCTTGTCATATTTGTACTCAGTTTAGGTATTCTTTAAAAAACCAAGACCAAAGATGTAGCGCTCTGATGAGAGAGAAAAACAAAACATAGGATTTTTAGTTTTATACGAATCTGTTTTTCAATTTAAATCTGTAATAAATGTAAAGTAAGGCATTTCTTTCTCACACTGAAGACATTACTGCGTACTATTGCAAAGTGAAAATTACCTCAATTTCCTCAGGTATCACACAAGGTGTTTCTCTTGGAAGCCAATAGTAACAAACATAGCAGGGTTTGGAATATGAGAAATCATCTTCATCAATCACCCAAAGAAGTTTGAACGCTCACCTATTTATGAAGAAGAGACGCAGATATTTAGGAGAAAACTGTGTAACCACATTTTGGACAAACAGCTCTAAAAGATGTTTGAGTCTGTTCTCTGAACTACCCTGATAAGATACTGACTCTTTTTCAGGCTGCTAAATGTAAGCGAGTCACTTCAGGATAATTTATCTGAAGCTACCAGCTCCTTCACTAGTTCATAGGCTCACTTTGAACTGTAAAAAACATCCCCAGATCTGGTCTGAAATGTTTCATCCAGCTCTTTTAGGCAAACTGATTGAAGTAGTTCTCATAAGACAGTTACTCAAATAAACAACTGACTTATAAGCCATACACCCTCAGCAAAGGAGGGGGAACCAATCAAATTAGTGGGTCACTGTAAAAAAATTAGTGGCCAGACTGGAGCACACTGATTGAGGTTGATGAGAGGGAGAGCATTCAAGGCATTGGGCCTAATTAATCTACAGATAGCTCTGATCCTACACAGTGGGAGGTCACTGGACATTAGCATAGTGATGTCCCGGCTGGGCTGCCTTGATTATTTTCCAGCAGATTGTTCTATTCCTGCACAACAGCAAAGCATCAACACAGTTTAGAGTGTGAGGAGCAACTGGTGCAGCATCTGGCTCCCACGTTTACATGCAAGGGGACAAGATTAATGGAGTGGATTAGCATATCTATGTAAGGACCTAGTGTGCATTCTAATTACTTCCACATCCAACACTGCCAACACCAACTAACTCCTTCTGTCTTACACTGAGCCATCTTCTCGTGTCGTTCTGACAGCGGAAGAGAGAAAGAGGGTACCTGGTCAATGATGTCAGCTGTCTGGTTTAGTTTCAGAGTGAGAACATCATGACAATTACAACGGAGATCAACAAGGAAGCTTAACGCAGGCCCAGAGACACAGCCCAGTGACGACAGTGCTATTCTTAACATCTGTAACTCCTACACACCGAGCTCTACAGTCCCCACTTTAGCAGGACATCCACAGAGAGAGAGACATCAGCCGAGGTTTGTGAACACATCAATCTTACAATTCCGTCCGAGCAACACGCTATGCTACAAGGACAAGTGGTGTCGCAGGTTCACTGACAGCAGGATTATGAAGGACAGACAGATGGATTGGCTGTCAGTGGGATCAAGGGTAAATTATGCAGCCGGTGTCATTCAGTTATTACCTGAGTGGACCTGTGCGTGCAAAAACAGGATGGTTAGAAACCATCTTTAAGCTGATAGAGAGATTGTGAAAGATACAGTTGTTCCTCATGAGACAGAACACCTGTTGTCAACCCAAGAGAGGAAACATCTCAACATCAAGACCCACAAGACAAGCAGTGAGTGCATGTGTGTATGTGCGGTGTTATGTGTGTAGAAGTGGGGGTTTCTTTAAAGAGAACAGACAGAGGAGCTACTTCACATGTGACGACATGGCTCATTACTGGAGGATGCAGCCAGTCTATGATGGCTCTGAACACTTTAAAGGGTCCTTTACAGAGAAAAGCTGTCAGTCAAAATAAAAAGGTCAAAACAGCTTCCTCAGATCGAGAGTGGAAGCTAACTAAACACAGATAACACTTAATCTACAGGTAGAGCCAGGGTGAGGAAATTCTATAACATACGTGATTGTTTTGCACAAATGTAATATTATGGCTACAGAAAACAATAGACCATTGCTTTACACGTGAACAAAATGCTTTAACTTTGTCACAGTCATTTCAGCTTTTCTGACAATGGTAAACTCTCCTTTTTTGTCAGATCTGTTATAAACACACAATTTGAAAGACCTCTTATAGTCTACTCCCAAACTGCCTTGATACAGAACTAATTGAAGAAACTCTTCTAATTATGTTATTATTACTTGTTATTTTTAATATTTATGTTTTTAGGATCGTTGATTTATCTGTCAGTCAGTCCAACACCTCGTCTGAAGTTAAGCCAAAAGATTTAGTGCTCCAAACTCTGACTGTCTGCAGTATAGGTTATAAACCCGCCTCCTCCATGCACAGAGGGGACATGGGTCAGAGTTTGAAATCAACACACATATATTTTTCTAAATCCAGGTTTCGTCATTTTGATGATTACATGATTTTGGGTTTTTTATTGTAAAATGCCATTATTAACAGTTCTGATGACAAATGCAGGTTAGCAGAGTGGACGAGGAATGGTATCATAACGTACGCTAACACAAGAGTCATTGAACTTTCCATCAACCTTTCTGCCAAAAACTGACACAAAAATCTGTTCTGCTCTCGAATGTGCCAGGGATGTTTGATTTCATTAGGGAAAGCAGCGCAACGTCAATACCAGCTCTTCCAGCCAATCCTTAAAACACAGACTCTGGCTCCAAATGTGCAATATGTTAGCCCCCGTCTAGTATTTTGGCTTCATCTTTGTACAATGGGAGAAGGGATGAGGCAGGTTGTCCATCTTTATACTCAGTCCAACGTCTGAACTTTGATGGTGACCCCATGAGAGTGGGCTAAATGACATCATTCAGTTGTTTCAATGACAGGCTGAATGCGTGCTTGTAAATACAGCATGAGTTCTTGTAGAATAAAATAACACAAGGTCGATCACTGTCAGCGTTACATTTAAACAGTCAAAGTGACTTTTTAAAGCTATAAAAGCAATAATGGAAAAAAAAAAAATTAATTAAAGAGAATTTTACATGAAAATGGACATGCTCTCACACAGTCATAGACAAGTCTCCCAAACCCACCGCAAACACTGCTCAGTACAAGGCGTACCTTTAACTTTCCCCAACACTGTTGACAACCACTGTGCTTGAATACTCGACTGAGCTTTCAAAGGGCTCTCTACATTATTGAATACCTTGGATTTTAAATGAAAGCATTCCTCATGGTTCTCTCTTCGCCTGGTTATCCAACCACTTCCTTTACACAGTTCAGGTCTTGAATCATCCATTAATCATGAACTCACTTGTATTATAAAGATGTAGCTTCTCTTCAGCATCTATAGAAGCTGGAAAGGTATGCACACCATCTTTAGTATTGAAGAGGAATATAGTTACTCATTTGATATGGAAATCATATGGAAAGGTTTTGTTAAGCTGCACAGTGCATGTCACAGGTACATGCATGCAGAGATGACGTTGTCTATGCATGCATATGTGTCCTTGTACAACTTTACACGTATGTGCACACTTTGAAGTGGAGAGCTAAATTGAAATAAATGACGTCCATGAATCTGCCCCACCCTGTCCACATACCTGACGCTGTGAGAAACCAGTAACTGGGTCAGCAACATAAACATGCTTAAACACGAGCTGGATCCTCCATGTTGCTTCCAAAGACAAGATGTAGAGTGACACTAGAGATACAACCCTGAAATATGGATGCATTGGGACACGGTTCATAATCCCAGTACCCAGAAATGGTGTCTGTGTGTGTGGGGGTGAGTACATGTAGGGTTTTTTTATAGCTACAGTAGGGATGATGGACGAGAAAGAAAGTACCAAGAGTGAAGGATGTTATTAGGATAAAAGAGCAGATCAGGTGACTCACTTGGAGATAAAAGCACAGCATACACAGAAACCGAGGACGTTTCCAAAAGGTTATTAGCTTTTACTGTATGATTGAGCTTAGATTGTTTTATAACGCTGTCAAAGATAATGTTGTGACGGTAAAACATTTTCTTTAATCTGTGAAAAAGAAATAATGGACTTCAATTCGACAGTCCCTCTGAATCCACGTTACTAAAAACCTTTAAAGCTACACTTTGCAACTATTTCATCTTGAAAAACAACAGCTTGAAATTACTTTGATGGGGGACTGACTTTTAATCCTACTCCACGTCCAGAAATTGTGTTCCCGCATTGTGTAACTTAGGTTGAATGGGTACAATGTCCCACGAGTAGTGCGTAATGCTTTAAGGAACAGCTTTCTGGCAGAATGCCTGTAGGCAAATTTCTCCTGTTATCATCGCAGAAGCAAAGAGACTGGAGAGGATGTTGATGGATGGAGCTAAGAAGAGAAAAAGAGAGTGCCCGAGTAAGAGGCCAGAGAAGAGAAAATCCAGGATTGACTTCCAAATCTATGGCGAGACAGAGAAAACTCTAGGGCGTCAAATAAAACGTAACTATTCCTACGATATTACTGTATGCTTTAGTATTTTATATATTTTAATCCATCTTTTTAGCATTTCAGAATGATTTCTTTTTAAATCTCAGGCCTGATTGGGGATCAAGTATAAATAACAGTGACATAACATCCACATAAGGTCTCCAAAAAATGAAACACAGATGTAACTAGTGATATTCTGACAATAATAAAGCCGTTTTTTAAATCATCATTTATTGTACTACTAAGAGGCATATGAGTATTCAACCTTTGCTCTCGGTTTACATCCAGTATCATTGTCCTGTGGGTAAAATAATACTAACATGAGTTTAATATTTAATAAATATGCACAACCATAAAATATAAACAGACAATTTAATGACATGCCAGTGCATTTTGATGAATAGTATGAGTCCCTTCATCTAATCTCACATTTAACAATAAAATCAATACTTACATTAATCAGGTTCCAGGGAGTCATTCTTACTACACAGTGTGAGGTACAAATGATGAAAAAATGAATGAGACATGAGAGCTAGACGCAGGCAGGGATGCTAGAAACATCCACACAGGAAAAACCTGGAGGTCATGCAACAGGACGATTTCCAACCAAGTGAGATGCTTAGAGTGACTCAAAGGTTCAATGTGGCACAATGCAAGTTAGCAAATGGTGCTAACTTGCTAGTAATGGGAGTCAGTTTTCCTGCCGCTCAAAAGCAAAAATGTGATTTGTTATGTCTCTGTTGGAGCAGAATGCACAGAAAACAATAATCTGGGCAGGAGAGGCATGATCTAACAGGAACAGCGGGCGGAATAAAAGTGAAAGTCCTCAGGAATCGGTTGAATGGAAGACCTCCGCTGAGCATACACACTATTTCAATATCCTGCATGGTTATTGCCAAAGTTGAAATTGCTTTTTAGCCTCTAAACAGTGTGAGTAAACTCGTTAACACCACTTCTCCACAAATCCATAATAATCATCCTCCCGTTGCGATGGGAATGCCGAGGTAGGGGAGGAAATAATACCTCTATCTCCAAATATCTCCCGAAATAGTCTGAGATTTATGAAATGTCAGATTAGCTCAATTTCTCCACCAGCAGCCTTCAAAGAGAGGAATAAATATATAGTTTGTCTAAGGTATTTATAAATCATTTTCTACACATACGCCACCCCTGTGTGGCAGATTTACATTTTTATGAGCTTTAAACTAATCTAGAAGAGCAGATGTTTAAGATTCCAAACAGGAGATTGAGGCCAGTTGTCCACATTTTCAATAATATGTCATTTCAATGCCGACAGGGCTTTAACTTCTACTTTTAACAGGCAGGTGAGTATTACGTATTCTCATAGGCAACCTGCCTTCTAAACTTAGCATCTACAGTTCCTATATTTCCCTGCAACATTAATGGGCATATGGTGTGTTTCTGGATCCAGTATAAGAAACATTTGGCACTTGGTTGGTAGAGTGATAAATGCATCCATAAGAGGAAGTGTCCATCAGCCTGTAAAGATTAACTATAAGGTTGAATTTTGGCTTAGGAAGAAGAAATGAGAAAATAACAACTCTTGCCCCATAACTAACCACATCTGGTGTAGGGCAAGAGAAATGTTCAAAAGGTGCTTTCCAATTAGGCATTAATTTGTCACACAACCTCGCACTTTAATTAAATGTAGCACATCAAATGGAGATGTGAAATGTGGGGTTATTAATGCGATGACCGATAATGGGTGTTGCCAAGCAGGGGCCTTCATATCCAGTATAAGCCTGCACCCTCTGAGGACTGGTGGCATCACAGCTTAGCCTTAATCCCTCTGCCCGTCAAAAAGACACATTTTCCTAATTGCCTCTTAACTTATATGAAATTAGCGCCTACGTAAGACAAATTATGATTGCATGATGTGGATAATGGAGATTGGGGAGGGCGGTTTCTGCAGTGATAGGCTGGTTGAGCTCATTAATTATTGTGTTGCTGGGGACGGCACTAGGGAGCAGAGAGAGAGCTGCAGTAAGGATGCGAGGATAGCGCCTCTCATGGGGGTGATCCGGGGGCATTAGCCCTCTCCTCAAAGGATTATCCATGCAGTGTTCGAGGCACTGCCAAGGGAAACGTGTCCTGAAGAGGATTCCGGATCAACTCCATAGAAGGAGTAGGTACCATGAGAAAGTCTACTCAACCTACAAGGCATGACTAAAATGGTCAAAACGTAAAAAGAATTAAATGTATGTTATCGAATTATCCAATAAATCATTGTGATCCATCTCTGAGCTAAATAAATCTTTTTAAATGAATGAAGATGACCTAGTTGATAGCACCAGATTGCGATTTGGGTCTTTACATAATTTGGGATTATCATTTTGAGGGGAATTATTATAAAGACCCCATTGTAGTCTCTAAAATCAGTTGAAGAATAGCAGTTCTTAAGAGGTTTCATCCAAGACAGGCCCCAGGTTATTGAACTTTTTATTATCAAATATACAGTCCATACCGTTTTCTTGTATAAGCACGAGGGTCCTATTTCAGTTGCTGAGTGTAATGGTTGATTGTCATTTAGATTGGCCTACATCTAGTGATGCATGTTTCTGACAACATTTTTAATGACAGATGGCAGAATTCCCAAAGTGATAGATCAGTCTGGCAATAAAAACTCATCAGTGAATGGAAAATAAAAAGAGCTTTGATTGGTTTTGCATGATCTGTGAGGCATCTGTTAAATTCACAATCAAATTCAATCATAAAATGTGGTAATACTGGAGTGGAATATTACCATAAATACAATTAAACTGTTCAAAGATGTATTCTTCTTATTGTATTATGTTCAAGTCTATTTACATTTTACATAGGCTGGGTGTAATTTGTACTTTGGTATGTAAGAGGGATCTATTTGTTTGCATCCTCACATCAAGACTAATGCAGCGAACAAATACCTTGTAAAGGAAATAATAAATATGAAGAGTATTCAGATTAGCTTTGTTGTACACAGAGCAACAGAAACATCAGACTTCTGTCACTCCGGGCTTATCGTCCTCTCCACCGCCGTTTCCTTCATCCCCATGGCAACTACTCGTCTCCTTATCCTAATCACTACAAGTTAACCTTGATATGAAACAGTGCCCAAGGGACCACTCACACTTTTGTGTCGGCTTCTGAAGACAGACACCATTTCTAATAATAGCCATAAAAGACATCGCTGTCTGAATATTATGGGAGGCTGAAGATAAATGATGAGCTTAGCAAGACAAGTTGAGAAGTGTCAAGCAGAGAGATAGTTTGTCGTAGTCAACAGAGAGCGGAAGACTTGAAAAGGATGCACTTGAGGACAGAATCAACTATGTTTTCAGAAAATATGTGTAGTCTGGAGAATAAAGCCGCATTTTTTACTGCTTGTGTTTTTTTTGTGAAGATGTTCATTGAAAGGTTTAATATTGAGCCATAATGGTGGAACATCACTGCCCTGATCCACTGACACTGGAAAGTATTTCGACCTCAATTTTCTGACATGTGAAACACACAATTACTCTCTGTTTTCCCCTTTGCTGCTATTTGTCGAGCCAATTTACTGTGCAGAGCCCATAATCCTGCAGGTTGACTGCTGTAAATTAGAACTATATTGCATTTAAAAGAAACTCTGCCCTACTTTTCATATAAAGGTCTTTGGAAGCTTAATGCTCTAAAATACAACACAAGGCATCTCCACAGCACTTATCCTAATCCATCAAAGTTAAACTCATGAACCTTTAAACCTGTCAGAGACTAACCTTTTGTTACATAACACCCGTTTGCTTTCACGCTGATAGAAGCCTGCTTTGACAGGATCTGCTATTATGAAAAAAGTCCAAAGGTTTTTCAAAGAGATGAATTGCTGAAGTGTAACATAAGTGTGCCTGGATGCTTCGTGTGAAGAAGTTTTAAAAGGAGAACATGGCAGAGACAGTATTCAGTGACACCATGATGCTACTTCATGCATCAGTAGTTTTAGAAATATTCATAGAGAGAAAAAAAAACACATGCCTGACTCTTCACTGCCCAGGGACACTGCTTGGTGTTTTATGGAAGCACTTTGTTGAGGGTCACCGAACCCATTTTAACTAGCACTGTAAAAAACGTGGTCAAGAAGGCTGGAGATTGAGATGACCCCTCTGGTTTTTATTGAGCCCCCAGGCTGCAGGCCGGCTAATTATGACTGACCCAAGGTACGTGTGGCCGCTGGTCACCTCTGGCCTTGAATGGCCTTAAGTGGCCCTCCCTCTCCCATTAAACAAGGCCAAGACAGAACAGTTTATGAGAGCGAGCATATACACTAGAGGGTAAAATAAATAAAAAAGGTTACACACAATATGAGAAGTGACAGACTATTTTAACGACAAACAAAAGCGTCGTCAATGAAGATTACAAACTCCGTAAGAGCTGCAGCAACTCACCATGATTTATGTTAAGGATTGATGTGTCAATGAATCAATAAAGAATAGGTAATGGTCATTTTCCAGAGCGCTAAGCGACATCTTTAAAGTCGTTTTAGCCTCAGATGACAGAACACTTATCTTTAGCCTGGTTCATTTTGTATCTGATACAATAAAATCTCAGCTGAAGGTTACTTTGTCATCATGTTTCCAATAGATTCCATTTGTTGTATTTGCAATGACAAACCACACACTTTAATCTCCACAACAAATGAATTCATATAACTTCCATAAATGTTTTGTTCCAATTATTTAATGGTATTTTGTCATGATTATATAAAATCTATGAATTGATCTTATTATTGAAATGGAAAAGTAACTGGTTAATAATCATCTCTGCACACTATGGTTAATGAGCAACCTAATGACCTGCATCCAGAGAAGTAAAAGCAGTGGGGAAAAGGCTTGCACCAAACTGCTCTTTGCTAATAGAAAAGACAGAGGAGTTAGTTAACACAACATTAAGATAGTTGGAGATAGTTGGAGAAAGTCTTTTCATTAAAGACACAAACCTTTTCTCCATTTCAAACTTTCTTCTCATGGCTCTCTTTCACTTGAATAGACATGATTACTTCAGCTACTGATTGCACTGAGATAGTCTTATTTTCAAGGGCCAGACGAAGAAAGTACATCCATTGCGTGTCTACAACACAAAAAGAATGAAAGGCTGTAACCACTAAAGTAAAACTGAAGGGTCAAAGTATATTTCACATGTTTGAATAGGAAACAATCTAGTGCACGATTCATCTCCGTGATCAGTGGGTGTGATGGTACAATGGGCTGACCTGCTAATTCTGGGAAACACAATTACGCTGGCACAGTAATGGCTCATGCAGGACGTGATGGTATCATTTAGCCCCATTACATTTACAATTCACAGGCACATAAAAAGAGTAAAATCTTTTCTAGTTGAAAAATATGAGACAATGAACACTTAATCACCACATTAATGAGATCAAGCACCCACGACTGCCGCCTCTGAGGCAGGAAGAGTGATATGACCGGGATAAAAAAGCTTCGCCTCAGTGTTTACAAACTCTGCCACCTATCTCCTCAAATCCCAAACTGTTATTAATTCATCCTAAATGTGTGGGTGTAACATGTAGAATAACATCATTCCAGGAACACAAGTTAATGTGCTGCTCTAAAACATAAAAACACACAGGGGGTCAATGTGCTGTGTATCTGAGGTGTTTACTGTGTATTTGACCTCAAAACATAATTTTCAGCAACCCTCAGTTCATCCTAATTGCACACACAGCACAGACCCATGTTTAAAACCAGGCTGTTAAACAGAAAATAATCATCCACCAGGCTAGGATATTACCCCAGAGTAGAAAAACTCTGAGTAAACGTTTGCAGCAAAACATCCTTTTCTGATTTGGCAAATTATACCTTGAAGCAACTTAACAGAAGTGAATAGGAGCGGTGTGTTTCCAAGGCAAATCGTTATCGCAGCTCTTCAAAGAGAAGCAAAATAACTCCAGAGAAGGGAGGAAAGAGAAAAAACGAGACCGAGTAGGAGGGGTGTGTTAAGATTGAGAGGGGAGAAACACTATGGCAAAGAGAGACTGTGTGAGGGTGTGTAATGGAGTAGACGAAGCATTGAGAAGTGGCTCTCTCTGTAAGGCCATAAGGTAAACTCTGTGGGAACTGTGACTCCAAGCCAGAGGTATTGAAAAGTCAGGCGATAGCAGTAATGAAAGAAATGCAATAATAATGCAATAAAGCTGGTTGGGTGAGTCAGCTGGGCCTACGGCATTGTGCAGTAGATGACCTGGTTTCTCTCCCCTGTTCCGTCCCTCCACTGCAAACACCGGGCCAAGGTGCTAGCCATCAATAATACATACACACACTTACCGTTGCCACAAGCCCCTGAGCTGCACGGGGCTGAGATGGAGGCTTATTAAAGTCCCCCTCTTCTGTTATTGTTTAGCCCTGAAAGAAAGTGTTATTATGAAAAATAGGACAACAAAGAAGAGCTCGGCTTGGCACAGCGTCAGAAACATGCACTACTAAATTGCCATTGTCCTTGGGTAGCAAATTAAGGCTGGGCTGCACACATTTAGGCTTCATCTGTCCTACTGCATGTTCCTTGTTGTCATGGCACAGAGGAAGTGCGGACATAGCCAGAGTCACTTTTAATGGTCACTTACTCACTCAAGGATGCTGAGCCAGGAGACAGTTCATGTCTTTCTGTTCTAGGGCATATTATCACACCTCAAAACTCTTCTGAAATGTTTCCTCAGCACAAAGAGTTAAAGACCATCAAATACCTATTATTGAGCTCCCCGATGTGTTTTTGCTTATATCGATGTCTTTTCTTGGAGTATTGAAAAAAGTGCAATCTAAGCTAAAAGGTTGAGTTATGCTCAAGGGATGATGTTTTTATGGTAGAATTAAAACTCCAAGGGATTATATCATCAAAATAAGTTACACATGTTCTCTATTGTAGTCAATGTTTTTATTGTAACAAACAATGACTTACTTAAAGGTTTTCAAGTTGAGCATAATGCTGTTAGAACCTTTCTGAAGCTCCTATCTCTTACCCCGGATCTACAATGAAAGGATTGAGAGTTCAATAACTCGGCTAATTTTGTAATGCAAGAGAATAAAGTGGTTGAACAAGCGACAACTATAACCATTAAACTCAATCTGAAAATAAAGACTGACATGGACGGCTGTGGCTCAGTTGGTTGAGTCGGTTGTGTCTCAACCGGAAGTTTGGGGGTTCGATCCCCAGCTCCTGCAGCCACATGTCCGATGTGTCCTTGGGCAAGACACTTAACCCGGAGTTGCTCAGACTGCTTAGTCAGCGGCGTATGAATGTGTATGAATGGGATTAGTTACTTCTGATGGTCACTTCACATAGCAACCTCTGCCATCAGTCTGTGAATGTGTAGGTGTTACATGCAGTGTAAAAGCGCTTTGAGTAGTCCATTTACCATTTACATGCGCTTGCTTCTAATTTCACGGGTCTATGCAGACAGAATAACTTTTATTGAAGGTGAGCTAATGTAGACCCTAAAGTCTGATTAGAAAAAAACACAAATACATGTATATATTGCTATATTGCAGCAAAAGAATATCATTATGTAACTTTTTGCTATTTAAAGCTAGGGTAGGTAATTTTCGAAAACTAGCATAATTTTGAAAGTAGCATTCTCTCCGCGCTCCGTCTTCACCCACCCCCTCCCCTCTGTGCTCCCTCAAAAGCCGCGCCCCTCACTTACATGCAGTAGCGCCATTAGTCCAGAAGCGGATTTCAGCTCATGCTTTGAGTGTGGGCTCGTGCATGCATGGGGTAGAGAACGAGCAGGGAGACAGGGAGGCATGATTGGTTTATAAAACTCCAACCGAGTGCAGACATTTGTCGAAGTTTTTACGAGTTTACAACTGCTACAGATGACGGATTTTCTTTGTTCCTTTTCAGAGCACATGAATTATTAATTTCTGTCATGACCTAAAGACAGTTTCAACCAAAATCTTAAAAGGTGTATCTGGAGGAAATTACCTACCCTACCTTTAATCCAGCTCCACCACAGACAATGACTAACTTTTGGAAGAGCCCTGGTCTTAAACAGGCTCACTAACTTCTCCTGTCTGCACAGGCTCTGTGCTTGTTAGTGGGTCCCTGATGCACTGAAGCAGAAGAACTTGTTCAAGGTCTGATGGACTGTGGCTTTAGCACGTCAGCACATCAGGGACAGACAAGGTCCTGCAGCACACCTGACAAATGAAACTTTTCCTGATGACTTCCTCCTCCATACCTGCATCATGTCCTGACTGTCCTGCTGGTGTCTTGGCTTGCTGTAGAAGGTTAAAATCTAGCTTGTGTGTTTGTGCAAGTGTTTTCTATGGCTGATGGCGATCTCTGTGGGAGCTGTTTGTCCATGCATCCACTCTGTAATCACTGCCATAAAAGAAACAAGAGGCGACGAGAGACAAGAAACTGGCAATAAATGACACGTCCTCCCAGCGGTGTAATAACTTCCCCATCCATCAGTCAATCTCTGTTCAGGCATTTCTCTCCCTCTCTGCCATTCGACTTGCTACTCCTGTGCGGCTCACTACAGCTTTCCTCTCAGGGGAAGAATTACTTGGACGGACAAAGGAATTGATTGAGCTTGGCCACAGTTTGATGTTTATTTCAGCTTGAATGAAAATGTCTTGTCCCCTCAATAAACTTCTGGCACAGACATGCTGGTAGGAAAGAACACAGCCACGTGATAAATTACAATACGATATCACACTTTAATATGTTCTCCCTGATTCAGACAGGCCCCGAGTTCGCCAAAAAAGACCTTGAAATTAATCCACAGCCCTCCCACCAAAATTTACTGTAGCAGCAGGGCTCTCCATGAGATCGATTTTCACACCATATTCCTGTAAATGATTGCTGGCATGTCAAAGTCCCCTGCTCCCTACTGAGAGAGGGGGCAAAACAAAGACAACCAGAGGTGGGAGAAGAACAGGGGAGAAAAGAGGATGGTACACGATATTAAAAAAGGAAAAAATTGTGTAAGAATAAAATAAAATAAATAGAGGAAAGCAAACTGGAAAGACAAGCAGAGAGCTGTTTGAGAAGTCAAAAAATAAATAAATAAAACAAGAGTAGGAGCTAAATTTGTTCTTTCACAAACATGCAGGGGTGAGGTGATGTCTACCCCAGAGCACCGCTTATTTATCTGCAGGGAAAGTCGCGTGTCACCCTTCTCTCTGCTAGCCACCGAGAGGTCATAAATTACCTGTCTGTAAACCGTCAATCTGCACCAGGGGCGACAGCTAACCACAAGCTTACACTCAATCTCACACACCAACACCCATGTCCAAATATGTACAGTACACACACACACTGGCCTGCCTGTGCTCCACTGGCACAGTTTGCATTTCACCAGCACTCTATGCCCAAACTTTCCTCACTTGCAGATAAACATTCCCCGACTTCACAAACACCGATGGAAAAGCTTTTTCGAAATCGTGGCAGCAGAGAAAAAAAATTAGACTGACTTTCTGCAAAGCTGAGTTAAAAAAAATCATTTTGATGTATGTAGTCTCATTTCACATCTTTTATACTAGGGAAATAACCAGGTTGCATAAAATGATGCCTTACAGTTGTGCAATTTTTTCCACTCTTCAATGTGGGACTCAACGATTCAAATATGCTATCAGTTCATGAAGCAAACCCACACTCACACTGGCACTTTGATGATTTTTTTTTTCAGCAGGAACGCCAGCAGAAACTTCCAGTCACATCCAGTTAGACCCCTTCAGCATTAATAATGCACGAGCCTTTATCTTCCTTCTCTGACCTCTTAAATCACTATCACAAAGCTGCTGGTCATGAAGTTAAGACCCCCTCCTACTTCCCTCTGCTTTGCCTCAATCCATTCCTCTTCATTACCTATAATCTTATCTACCCTCTGTTTTTTCAGAGGAACCACGAGAATCACCAGGATTACTTATGGGAAGAGTATCTTTTCTCTTCGTAGCCACATTTTCCAAGTTACAAATGCCTTGTCTGACACCATTAGTAAGAACCAGTAAAGAAGTGATGGATTTTTCCAAGAAACCGTCCCTCTCAGTGTGGAATAAACAGTATCGGTGACAAAGATGCAATGTCATGCTATTGTGTGGAAGATTTGCAAGATTTCCAATTTGTCAAGCTTACAATGTGTGTGTGTGTGTGTGTGTGTGTGTGTGTGTGTGTGTGTGTGTGTGTGTGTGTGTGTGTGTGTGTGTGTGTGTGTGTGTGTGTTTGTATGAGACTCAAAATGAGAAAGAGAGGGGGAAAATCTGATGAATTGTCTCATATATGGAAGCCATCAGCAGTCAAGTGATTTATGGGGTTAATAACCGAGTCTATTCACAAGCCTGCAGTCCTGTTGTTTTCCTGTTTGTGGTGGGATGACAGAAATACTACAGCCAAACCACCCATTTGCTCAATCCCATCCTCATTGGAAAACCCATAAACCAAGTCCTTGCGCGCATCTGTAACATTTGGCAGGGTGGGCAGGGCCATGTGCACACATGTATTCAAATGGTGGCTCTGTTTGCATTTGCTAAGGCAAACATAATTACAAAGCTAAAATTATTCTCCCAATGTTGTGTTCAAGATCTGAAAGCTTAGGACCAACAGGCAGGGAAATTTGAAAATGGGGAAAAGAGGTTATTTAAAGAGAAATACTCTGCAAAGGTATGTGTGTAAAAAACTGTGCGAGGACTGTAGAAGCTCGGACTGTAATGCCTGTGCCTTGTTATGTAAAATGTGCACATACCACACCTAATCATACAATGATAGCAGGTAAACAGGGATAAAGACAACACTTTTGGAATGATATGGCTATACAGCAATTCTTTATACTTATAGGCCGCATTGTATAACCGATGCCCTACCGCCTATTAGACTTCAAATTGTATTTACAGACAGGTCTCAAGGTTCTCAAAATCACATATCATCTAGATAATATGGTAAACACTGCAAACAGGTTTGCCCGACAGATAAAGAAAATTGCTATTATTTTATCCTTGACGCTATAGCAGTGAAGGAACACAGTCATCGTTAATTTATAATGTTAACCATGTTGATAGAGCCTGTGAAAATATGCAGTGTTATTTGTAAACTAACACGTTTGACAGTGAATCAATCATTTCAAATGAATAAATAAGAAGATTGAGCATGTTATCAAAAAGACATCAACTGGAGTGTACAATAGATGCACCTGTTTCAATGCTGTCTGGGGTAATGTAACCGTGTACATCTTCTTGAATGTTATAATGGGGGCAGTCATTATACATGCAGAGTAATGAAAAGATAATTATGAATCCCCCAACCGTGTTCTGTCATTTGGCAGGCTCTTTAACACAAAGCATACGTTCCAATGAGCCTCTGCTAATCTTCACAAGAGAAGAGGAAATTGGCTCTCTTCAACCGACTCCATTCCACTTTCCATCTGTGGACTTGCCGGTTTTGAAATCAACATGAAAGATTGGAGGATGAGGGCAGAACAAGAGCAGGAGAGCACATGAAAGCAGAAAAGTAGAAGCGAGAGCCACGGACGGAGCTGGAGAAGGAGAAACAGAAAGGAGGAGTGGGGGACTAGAAAGAAATGAAAGGGGGAGGAGGGAGAACAGCAGCAGTGCTAATATGTTTACCTACTTAATGCTACTGAGGCACTGATTGCTTTATCAACCGAGTCAGCCTGGATATGAGATGGAAGAATTGCAAACAGGAAGATAGATGAGAATAGTGTGCAAGAAATAGGGTAGCTAGAAAATCAGAAGGATGTGTAATAAAAAGAAGAGAAAGGGTTGGAGAAAGAGAGGAGGTACAGAGAGAAGTATCAAGCTGAGCTAGTTATTGCCTCGTCTGCTGAACCCTAACTGTAGCTGTCACAGCAGAGTACAGGTTACAGCATGTGACTGTGGCAACTAGCCTGAGCTGGCAAGAGTTAATGGGAAGCTGCAACCTCCACAGCTCTCTAATTGCTGTATTAAGTGGTGGGTAGGCAGATAAAAGGGAAAGGTGTGGGGCTAAATGTATGAGGACTCATAATGTTTGAGGCGCAGACGGAGACAAATTAGCCTGTTGATAAAGGCAGCCATGGAGGGAATGATTGTGTGTTTGGAACATTGTCGCAGGTTGATTGATCACCATGCCACAGTGCTGTCTGTGTGTGTGTGTGTGTGTGTGTGTGCGTGCGTGCGTGCGTGCGTGCGTGCGTTCGTGCGTGCGTGTGCGTGTGCGTGCGTGTGTGTGTGTTTGTGTGAGTCTACTTTTGAACAAACAAAAGGAGCCTGTGATTAATTACTTCTAGCATCATCCTACTCTGGTTAGTGGGACGCAATTAAAGCTGAAAAGGAATCAGCAGCAAACATTGTCTGAGTTATACAGTTGCATAGAATGTTTTGCCATATTGAGGACACGCTCACTAAATCAAAAGCAGACACTATCAGCAGGTACCTGAATACATCCATCAGGACACAAAACGAACAGGAAATTCAAATAGCCACAAGAAATAAGTTTTGTCAGTTTTGAAAAATAAAAGAGCACAAGAAAGGTGTTTGCATTACAATTTGCAAAAAGTGCTAGTTTGGATTTGATAAAAGACTCTTTATTCCAGTGACGGTGCTTTCAACAAGCCTTGAATGTCTTTTGTCATACTAATGCAATTCTTTTTGACAGGCACTCTTTTAGACTAAAATAGATCCATCAGCATTCTCTGAATATATTCAGCAAACAAAAACACATTTTCACTTGTGCATACACATTAAAACAAGCATGCACCATGAAGTTAAACTGCAATAACAACAGCCATGTAGTGTCGATAAAGCCTATACACACACACACACACACACACACACACACACACACACCCACACACAAACTCAGACTTATAAAGAATCTGCAGCTCAAGCTAGAGGCCTTGATATGACAAAGACACAGCTCAAGGATAGAAAAGCACTTTTCCCTCACCAAGGCCGATTGCTGTGAAATGGAATGGAAACAATGATACCTATAGCGAACAACAAGCGGGCAGATAGACAAACAGAGGGAGCGAGCTAACATCACATCAGTGCCGCTGCCACAGCCTCGTTTCATCGACAGTCAAAAGCCATTTATACAGAAGCTGTTAGATGGCCGGACCCAGGGCTGCTGCTCCCCCTCTCTCCCGACGACTTCAGAGGCCATATTTATCTGCATCGGGGATTAAAGTATGGGGACAATCAGATTGGAGATGGCTAATTCCACAGCTGTCTACCCGCAACACAACAGTTGATTATTCCTAAGACTTATCTGTGTGTGTGTTTAGATGAAAGAGCTTCTTGTCTTTTTTCTCCTTCCCCTTGTGTTTTCCCATTGCTTGTTTATCACCCAACCTTCGTAGCGCACCCCGACTGGAAGTGGCTAGGTTCAAACAAAATGCCTTCCTGCTAATTATCTGCAATTCCTCATCTTCATAAGACCACTCTCCCCCCACTTTTGCAATTGAATGAATTTGAATAGTAATGACTTCTTGGCTCACAGCAGTGTACATAACTGGCTGCTTCAGGCTAGTTGTCCTAATTTCTTTACTTGTTGAGAAACAGGTTAGGCTCCTAAAGGAGTTATTGGTGGTTATTACTGGTGCCAGGTGGAGTGAACAAGGCCAGAATCAAAGTACAACTGTTACTTTGAATATTTCTTTGTAGAAATGCCACAAAATTAATGAAGGACACCCAAACTATTTGAACACGATGATAAAGAGCGGCGATAAAACAACATTCATTTAAACACAACAAACAAGATGATCCAATAAAAAATAACTTCCTCAAAGACCAAATCGACAAAATGGATTGCTAAATTATCTAAAGTTCCTTCACCCGAGCAGTCAATAATTGAGCTTTTGGTTTTTGTTCTGTATTATTGTAAAGTGAGGGTTGGCCTGAAGAATGAAACTCACAGGATTAAGTTTCTGACACTTTGGGTCTCTCTATCAAAAAACATAAAGACAAAGTTTGATCACGCTGCCAAACAGCTAGAATCATAGTGAGTTGTTGTCCTCTTAACCAACAATGAGGATAAAAGCCTGTCGCACTTGACTCCAACAGAAACTACTTTGAGCCCGGACATGGTAACGTTTTAAAATGGTAATCCTTTTACTTTGAGTCGTATTAATTAGACTACAAATAGCATTAACAAACTTTGAAAGTGACATGAATACTTTCCTTGCTCTCTTGCATAAACTGCAGGGCAACAAAGTGTCCCGGGAATAAAGGAGACCGGTTGAAACGCACAATAACCTTCAATAATAGTCTGGATTTCTTTATATTTGGATATTTTTGGAAACATTTTGGCTATTTGTTTTATTGGGATGTGTTTCAGAATATATACTCAAAGCAATTTGTAGATGGTCTCTGAGTCATTCTGATGAACTTCTTAATTCATTTCATACAGTAAACTTATATCCAATGATGAAGAAACACATAAATCATTTATATAAATAACTGTTGGCTGCATCCGTAATGGCATTCAAACATCTGGGGTTTCATTTGTAGGAGGCAGGTGCGAGTGTTAGATCCATCAATGATTCAGTGCTGAATGCTTATCTTACAAAGAATTTCAGGCTATTCATAAATCACTGCGTCTTCATCCTTGTAAATTGAAGGAGATTATTCAACAACATGTAAGCCCACACTCTTCACCCTCTTCTTCAAAGCATCATACATTTCCGTTACTCAACATTGACCCTCTCACCTGCTACCAAAAAAAAAAAAAATCTTAATTACTTTCCTCCCACTTCTCTTACTTACACGGTTTAAGAGCATCCTTAATGATGGACTTTTTTAATATTTCTCAGTGTGCAGTGGGGTAACTTGTAGACAGGAATAAACAAACAATACAGTTTCTCTAAGTTTAATGTGCTGGTGACATGAGGGTACCACTGGCAGAAACACGCCAGCCCTTCCTAGTCATGTTATTTATGAACCTGACTCCTATTAACGGGTGCAAAGAAGACTGATGGGCTCATTCACCAATGCACACACACGCACACACACATAAACACACACACACACACACACACACACACACACACACACACACACACACACACACACACACACACACACACACACACACACACACACACACACACACACACACACACACACACACACACACACACACACACACACACACACACACACACACACACACACGGAAAGAGCAACACATACAAGATAGATGTATTTACCATTTTGAAAGTTCACCCAAATGTAAATAATGTCGGTAAGGTATTTTTTTTCTTACTGACTGACATTAACGATGTCAGAAGCAGAGAAAAATGACAAGTCGTTTTTCAATATCTGCAGTGGTGGATTTATGCAAGTGAGAAAATAATGATATACTGTGAACTTAAATTGATTCCAGTCTACAAGAGATCCACTCTTATTCAAAGAAGTCTTTGTCTGTTGTCATATGTATCAACAAAATGGGGAATAAAAAGGAAAATAAGGCTTCTGCAATAAACGTGTTCTATTGGTTCTTTAGGTAAAATCTAGGCTCAAACCATCAGATCTGTGATGACTGATATAGGCGCAAATTTTAAAACTCTTCAATTGTGTCACATCACAGAGATAAATACCAACAAGATGGAGGAGTAAACTGCAATCAGCATTAAGAGGAAGAGAGGAGTAGAGAGGAGAAGAGAGGGGGATGTATCTTCAAAACACTGACAAATATTCATTTTAAGACCTCTTGAAGTTACTTGCTTTAGTACACATCACTGTGGCACTCTAAAGCTGTTAAGAAGAGATACATTTGAGAACAAACTGACAGGTCAGTAAAACTTTTGACAAGACTACACTGACACATGAAGGCAAACGTTCCTCCTCCTTGAATGTAGCAGCCTTCAGAGGAAGCACAGATGATAAATTGGTCTGCTCTGGCTCCAGCAGGGACACTACAAACTCTGGAGGCTGCTGAGCTCTCATTCTTCCTTTAAGGGAATCCTTTATTAGCCCCAAAGCTCCATCTCAATAGCAAAAGATTTAAGCCTATCCCTTTTTTGGATTTCAAGCCCCACATCTCTGTATTATTCCTCTTTCCCTGCTGGCCCTGATGAGAGCAGTCCACCCTCCCTTGGCGCTCGGAGCCCCTTCTCACCACTCTACAACCTCCCACCCAACTCCACTCTTCACAGTCCCTTCTCTCCTCTAATCTGTGATTCAAGCTCCGCTGTGGGTTAATGCCATTGGACACACTCCCACCCGATTCCGAAACTTACCTCTGAAAACAGATGAGGAGCATGTAAGATGGTTGGGGTAAGTTGAGAGAGAGGAAGAGTAGGGTGGATCTAGCTGTGTGATACGACTCCACAGCAATCGAGGAAGCACTGTGCAGATCTACTGAGGAGTAAATCAGGATTACTATGGGGAAAACACCCTCTCCCTGTGATATGACAGCTGTGGGGATAAATACTACGCACGGCCCACGCAAGCTTTGTGTGAAACAGAGAACAGGTGACTGATCACACCGGTGCAGCAAGATGGGGGAGAAACCAAAAAGAACCCCTTTGAGATTAACTGTTGCAGGTAAGAGGATGTGACAAAGGAAACGGTCACCTCAATTGAGTCAAACCAAAAACACTTCAGGAGCAGCTGCCTCTTCAAAAAGGAGTCTACAAGACCCCATATGTCTGAAATACACCGTGATGTAGCAGACTCAGGTGCAGACTAGGGGCCTGTGGCATCATGGCTTGAGTCTAACTCCCTGCTTGCACTGCAAGAACTCACTGTTCCAGCTGCAGTGCCCCAAGAATAAAGTTAAAAAATGATAGCAACAAACTCAGCTGGATACACACATAAATCACTGCAGGTGAACAACAAACAATACACTAAACAACATGAAGCAGAAACCTTCCAAGGCTTGAGGCAACTTGCAAAGGGGCCTCACTTTTAGCTGTTGTTGTTCGCTTTGGCGTGGGTGAGTGGGAGTTTTTGCCCAGAGGGAATGTTTCCTACCTCAGTTGGGGACTAAATCTCACATAAATCTTCTTAAAACTGGGACACCGCTGTTTGGAATAAGACCATCAACAACACATAAGGTATAAAGTAAAACTTCTTAATGGAGGCATTAAGGGAAAAGCCTAAAGTGACAGTATAAGTATTTTTACTGTCAACAAATGCTAAAAAAAGACCAACAAATAGATCTTACTTACAAGCATCATCTGTTCATTTCACATTTCTTTTGTGCAATGTACTCACGTTGACCAAAAACTATTAAAAGACATCGAATAGCTACATATGTGCTCTCTATGACATGTTCTTTTAGAACAATAACGGGTCAGCCAGCAGCTAAAAACTGCCCCAAACAAAAACATTTATTTCTGTTTGAAACTACACTGCCCAGCTGTTTTAGCAAACAAATGACCCTTTTTTATTATTATTTAGCTTCAGCCAGGTTAGAGATGTCAATAAGTGTTCAAAAATAATTACACAACGAGTCCTTACCGAGAAGATTAAAGAATCATTGGAACTTAATCAGCATTGATTTCTCATACAAGGTGAAATGAGTAGTTTTTTTTGGGAAGAGGCTGCATATTGTGAACGCTTTGTGCTGTAAAACTTGTCTGAAAATATCAAGGGCATCTTGTTCCAATCAATAATAAGAAAGGTTTCATAAACACTGAGATAAAGTCTACTATAGAAAAGGCGAGCTTGTAGAACAATGGCATGATACGTGCAAATGTGTTATGTGCTATAAGGATCAGTCACTGCTCTCATGGTAATTGCACATGACACTTAATTGTGAGGGAGCTGTGCTGTTTAATCAGATGTATCCTTGAGCATCTAATTAGTCTTCCCCAAGAAAAGAAATAAAATTCAAGAGCAAACAAGCCCCCGTTTGTTTGGTGGTGTTTAAACACAGTTCATCCTTTTATATTTGATGTGGAAGAATCATTGAAAGAGTACTTTACCTCACTTAGTGTGACTGAATTGATGTCTGCCTTCCTATATGAAACACAGTAAGTGTGTGTGTGTGTGTGTGTGTGTGTGTGTGTGTGTGTGTGTGTGTGTGTGTTATTAAACGGCATCCTGTTGAGCTTTTTATTGACATCTCAACCTTGCAAATGGAAAACTTCTGGCTGACTCCTGTCCACATTCATTACCAACCCCCTCGATGTTTGACTCAGTCTCATAAAATGACACTCTCGAGGGTGAAAAAAAAGATTTTCAGGACTTGAGAAAGGCAATTAACGTCAAGTGTAAAATTTCCAACCCTGTTCAAGCCTGGAAAGTATGGCTAATATCCCTCATTAGTATGATAAAGGTTTTCATTCTCCTTCAATCTCCATCAGGGCACACTTGCTCTTCAATGGTCATAATATGTATTATCCGAGATTGTTCAAGTCAATCATGTGGTCCTTTCTACTAATGTGCCCAATACATTTCCTACAAAAGTACCTCAAAACTGTTGGAAGGTATGAGATGTTACATCCACCGTATGCTTCAAAAATAGCAATAATATTTAAGTTGTGCATTGTGTTTGTCTAGAATTGGAGTTCCAGTTCAGCCATGTCTCCTCGACATTAACATGCAGCTCAGTACAGGAAGTGCAGAGGCCCATACCTAATGAGTCATGTTCCCTGTCCTCCCCATCGCAAGCTGATGTTCCCAATGAGCTGTGGCTCCATTCCCATCCCCTTCTACCCACTCCCACTCCAAGGACCTCAGCCCCTCTCCTCCACTGACAGCCTTCAGCAGCCCCCGCTGCTCACACGGAGCTGCTCATATCAGCACCACCATAATGGAGTGTGAAGTGTGAAAACATTTAACTGAGAGGCAGGTTCATTTGAGCTGCATCGTTTCCAACCTGTCCAGACAGGAGACGTGTGGCTTTCATTACACCTAATGTCCAAACAGACATGCAGGTGCTGAGTGCCAATTGCGGCTTTTCCATTTATGTTTTACCTTCACATAAATAAGAGCCAGGGGGCTCAATAGCTTCAGGCATTGTGCATTCATCGCTTGGTTTGATAGGTCTGCAACACCCTGCTTTCAAATCACCTGTATTAACTTCCTGAACCTTTATTGTCTACCCACTTTATCAACAATGACCTCTTGAACCTCAGTGTTTATTTCCCTGCACCTCTACTGCATGATGACTTGTGCTGTATTTTAATCCTGGTGATGGCGTGTGATCAGAGCCTAATGCAGCAGTGTAGCATTACATTATTTGGCTGGCGTGTGTTTATACCTTCATTTATCCTTATCCTCTTGGAGATTCTTTATTGTACATTGCTGACCACAGGGACATTTTCACTGAGCGTAGCAACCTGGTGTCCTCTTTGCTTTTAGCAAAAAGCATGATCAGCGCTGTCATAAGGATTTCACAAGAGCCTTTTCATTATGGAATCCCCAAACTCTACGGTCAGCACCCTTGCTTTTTCACTCTTTTTGATGATGTCACCAGGTGGGCACCCCTCCCCCCCCTTCTGCTCTGATGGTCAAGTTCCATTGCTTGCACTTCAGAGAGCCCTTCTATCTAATCACTGCTGCCCTACAGAGTCTCTTCTCTGCCCCCAATCCCATCCGTATGTCCTGCTCCTAAATTACCCTGGCTAAGCACCCTCTCCTGCTCCACTCAGGGCCATTACGCGCCTGCCCCTCCCTGTTTGACTGCCAGAGTTTCAACACTGTATATGCTGTGAGGGTTGCCTGACAAGCCAGGGGTCAGACATCCAGTATATCCTCTTTCTCAAATTACAGCTACCTGCCAACACAGGCCTCACAGGCAGCGCACCAAAGGGAAGGCTTTCTTCCACTGGTCTCCAAATATCACAGATTTTTATGGCTTGGAAGATATGGTAGAACAAAGAAAACATCAAAAGCAAATTTAGAAACAGAACACAGAAACTGGGAAGACCGGCCAAAATTTACAAAGGGATGGAAGTAAGACAAGTATGGGGAAGAGGCTGCTAGGGCTGTTTTTTAATCAGGGACTGACACACTTCCCTGTAATGTGCGTTTTTACTGTCACACTGCCCATGGCATCCTAAACCTTGAGGCTATTTCAAGTCAGCTTGTCAACCATTGTAGAGCCCAGCCTGATGGTTTATGACTGCTTTAATATTTCATCCCCTCATGGAGAGATACTGGCCCTCCCTTCTGGCCTTTTAAGCAATGGGTGACGGATTAGAACTGGTGGGGATTCTGGGCCCTAAGCTAGCTTCTCTTTTATGTCTGCCTTATTGCAAGCTGTTCCTGGACTTTTGCAAAGCCCACTGTTTTTCCTCTTACTGTGCTAATTTATCTAAAAACATAGCACCCTGACAGCCAGAACCCCAAGCTGCCTTCATGGTTTAGAAGGGTGATTCTTATCCAAAGACACTTGGCCCATCCATCTGCTTGGCCCTGCAACCTAGGCATCTGCTCACTGCTATTGTTAGGCTTCGTCAGATGACAGGCCAAGCCCCTCATGGGGAACCTTGGTCAACTCTCTTGCACAGTTATGTGTATGTATGCATGCACATTGTGTGTGTGTTTGTGATTGCCCACAAGAGCCAGAGAGAAAGGCCAAGTGCTGGCTCAGGCCACTGTCTTTGTTATGGTGGCCGGCGGTGGAAGCAGTAGTGGCCAGGAAGCATGCTGGGAGCCCTTTTTCCATCCCAGCAGACCTTCCTGAGTGACCTCCAGCCACAGCAACAACTCTGTTTCTACAAGTCTCTGTCAGACTACAGAAGATTTCAAAGGTGGAGGTCAGGGTTTGGCACTGTTTTTTACCCTCAGATGGACCTTCAGAATACATAAACTTGAAACAAATTTACATGCACAACACAGTGGAGTGGAAATGCATTCACTGTTTGTTACATTCTGCTGTTTAGCCAAATTAGAAGCCAATAGTAAGAGCATATAGCTTTAACATGAACACCAAGAGCTAGCTGTCTTAAAAAAATGTAGCCTTTCAACTTTTACAACAATTTTAAATTGATTAAAATTATTTCAGTTTTATTCATTCCAAATGTGGCATAACTGATTTTATGTCTACGTTTAAAAAAACAACTAAAAAAACAATTATAATGTCTGCAGTAATTGTACAGGCTATGATGCTATAGAGTAGAAAAACACAAATTCTACACCAATTGTTACAATAACTTGAGTTTCACTTTGAGCTGACATGAGCACCAAATAAGATCCTTTGACCACTGATCCAGCTCAAAGATCTCTCATGCTCTTCCTGGGTAGTTCTTTTCCCCCATCCCATCATCAACATTTATCACGTTTTTCAACCCAGCTCATTTGCCTGCTGTATGTTTTTTGTCTAAATGATGTAAAAAAGTTCAGATATAAAACCCTACTGTACATCTCCACATACATTTTGCTTTGCTTGCGCTTGTGTTCTGCCTTTTTCACATTTAACTTTTCATACATTTTGCAGTTTTGAATAATTAAGAATGTTGATTCCCACATCATGAAAGATTAATGTGTGAAGGATGCATAATTAAGTACTTTAATTCTAGGCATTCTGACGCATTCCTTGTTAAATTATCATTTTGGGGGGGAAGGGTTGACTATAATAGGAGGAGACAGACACAATTCATCTAAACAATGTGACCAACCCAACAACAAAAAAAGACTCAAGGAAATGAAAGGATTATCTCATGAGTACTGCTAAGTGTAAGGTATGAGAATGATCGCTGATTCAATAGTTCACAATATGTCATTGTATGGAAATATCTTATTGTTAAAGGGCAAATCCTGTCTCTTTAAACACTGCATTACGTCACTTTAAGTTTGTCTTTTCTTACTGAAATTAAGTACCAAACAAGGACTTTAATGATTTTTTTTTTCCAGAAAAGCCTTGGAGCCAAACACCAGGGTCCAACAGCTAATTTAGCTCATGTTTTCAATGATGAATGGTGGCCATTATGCAATGAATAATAGGAGTCAAGAGGATTTATTACACACAGGACAGTAAAACTTCAATAATGCATCCAGCACTCACTATACACAAACATTAGCAAACAACTTTCTTTATAAGTGTCCGCATTCTGTATGTGCTATATATTCTTTACTGAAGCCGCCATAGACTCAACATTTTACGTAAATCAAGAGTGAATCAATTATCCTGTGTCTGCTATTCGTAATATTTACACCTCTTTGGCCTTACATACAAATATTGTACATTCATATGAGCTTCTGCATGCATTAACACTAAATCACACAGACAGTGGATACACTCTTTAAACACATATCAGGTTTGCCAATCAAAATGATTCGATCTGGTGTAATGATTATTCAAAGCAATACACTGTGTATAATGTCAGTCACAGAAAGTGTTAATAATGTCACCCAAAGGTGAATTAAAGTATATTCAGTTCTGTCAAGTTTCTTCCATATAACAGAAAGCAGTCTTCTGCGTGTTGTAGTCAATTGAAGCTTGAGGTTAAATGACACATTTTGGAGAAATTGTCCCAACTCAGCAAATATGTTTATATATGAGACACGTGGAAATATGCAATATGCTCTTTATGAATAAAGTTATTATTTAGTGAAATGGTTGCAATTTCACCTCCCAGGACAGCAGAAAAAGCTGTTTTCCATTCAAGACAAATCGTGACTGATTGAGACCAGAGGAAGGATGTGAACACTAAATTATAATTACATTGCTCTGGAAAAGAGGCAGCTAGGTTTCTCCTATTTTATTTTAGTCTTCACTTTGGTATATTCTAGTTTATATGCGTGTCAGTATGTGTTTGTGTCTGTGAGTGGGGAAGAGTGAGATCCAAACTTAAGTAGAATAAGAAAGAGTTGAGACAATAAGGAAAACATCCAGTGTGAACATGAGGGACTGAACGCGTTTCTGCTTTCAGGTGCTTTCAAAAGAAGCGTCTTCTGTCCTGGGAGGAGCCATGGAGACAAACTGATGCTGCTAATATGTGGCTGCTGGTTAACTTCTCAGCCTCCTCCACACATTAATTAGTACCCAGAGGAAAAAGGGAGGGGGACTGGGACAGAGGAATGGTGCGAAGGATGACTGGGGGTTACAACTGGGATCCCCCAATGGCAGGTACAGAACAGAGAATACTCCAGAGGACACATTAGTGATACATAGATGAAGTTCTTGCTCTAAAATATCATGTTTTTTGTTACTGTTACCCGGCAGGTTCTTTTATTATTCACAAATATTCAGTTTCCTCAGTAATAAAGAAACAAAACAAGTTTGTTTTTAAAGGTATGCATGTAGCAAAATAATAAAAACAATGATATAACTAATAACGATCTAACAGGTCTCTTAAAGAGGATAATTCAATGACTTTTCAGAAAGTTTAGGCCCATTCAACTACTGTATTTGCATTCATCTGAGAAGTGAAGCCGGATTTTTCAGTCATCAAATGATAGTTTTGACAATATTTTCTAATTTCACCTTCTTAACTGCTCGCCTTATTTCTAGCTACTTTAATTTATAAGCTAATTAATGACTTGAAAAGTACATTTTTGGGCCAAAATACTGAGCATCCCTGCTTTGCTTCCTAATTACAAACCTTCTGAAGCTGGCCTGGCCGTTCTTCAGAGAGTTAAAACTTAGTGAGCCAGCTTTTAGTGAGCTTTTCTGAGCACCACAAATCAGAAGCAAAAGTCCTTCAGATCTGACAACTCTTCGAAATCAAAGCTGGAGCTGGATCTAGTTGTCAATGCCTTTAACTAAATTTGGGTCTGTTTATTTCTGTCCTGTATTTGAACTGAAATGGCACTACACTTTTGTGTTGTGCAGAACTGCTCAGTGGATAAAGGTATGAGACTCTGTATTAGGCAGAGTGTGTGTGTGTTTCTACTCCTGTGTAAATGTGTGTGTAAGTGTGACTGCACGAGTGTGTGACAAGATGATTCTTTCATGCTAAGTCAACCCACGAGTAACCCAGGAGCTATTCATGATCAGAAACACAGAGTGGGGATAAAATAAACAATACGCCTGACAACTGTTCTTTGCATGCTCTGAAGAGTACAGCAATTACTTGCCTTAATAAATACACTATATATTTATAATGCAGCTTTACACAACCATATTTTATTGAACTGTCACTTCATCCACAAACACAAGACTCGAATTCTGTTCCCCAAACCATTAACATACAACACAACTTCCAGAACAGTGGATTAGTGGATTAGTAAAAGAATCAACGTAAAGAAGACTAAAGCTTTGAGTTGGTATGTAAAACCGTTTCTTGTGTTGACATTCTGTTTGATTTGTAAGTTTAAGTGAAACATACACATGTAAGTATTCACGTGTGTCTCTGCTGTGTTGTTAAAGGTACAGTATGTAGAATTGCATGCTAATGTTTACATTAAAATATCTAACTTCAATTAAAAATTGACTAAACCCATGTTATATATATTTTTTAGTTCCGTTCTTACATCACCTCAAATATTTCCAAAAGTTATCAAAGCAAGAGAAATCTGTAATTTAATAGTTGTAACGGACCGTGTCTTGTGGGCGGCCGCCATGATAGACAGGAAATGTTGATCGTTGTCAAGGAAACACCGGATATTACGTCAAAGACCGCTGTATTAGCTAAGCGCTAGCTGCTACTGAAAGCTGCCGTTCTGTCGCTGTATGTGCTGCTGTGATATAAAACGTCATGTAAACTATACTTGGATACATCGTCAGTACACATATTGTCTTTCTCAGGTCGGTTTCGCCCGTTCGTATTGATTCGTTCGTTTTGACTCCCATAATACACCACAAGCCGCGACGTCATCTTTTGTTATTGTTTTGATTGAGAGCCCCCTAGCGGCGGATTTTACATACTGTACGTTTAACCAAAACAGAATAACTTCTTAAATGTGTGAGTTCAAGATGCTTTAGTGATGCAAAACAATCAACAATATATCATTTAAAACATTTAACAAAGATGTTATATTATATATTTCATAAAAACAAAGTCAGTTACAACAGTCTTTTGTAATCATTAATGAGTAATATGAAATTAATTATCTTAAAGTAGTTTGAGAGCAGCCAATTATGATCCTTTTTACCTAATAAACAAGGCTCACAGCCAGCTGTATCCAGTTCATATGTATCATCAGACACTTCTAAGCAGCTTTGATCATGAGTCAAACCCAGATAATGTTCCAAACAATGCCAATCTGTGACACTTCAGAGTGTTTCATCTAAACAGCAACATAATCTGATGGACACTGTTGAATGGAGAACGTAAAAAACCTTTCACATCACAAGCCAAAACATCAAATACATTTCAAGCCTTCTATTAAGTGTGGAAATATTACTAAAAAAAAAAGAGCACTGTCTGCTTGTGTGCATCACAGTGGTTTGTGTATAGGAGGTTTCAAACCAGTTAATACAGATAATGACAAACTGTCACACTGATTGGACCTGTTCAAGTGATAATCACGGAGAACATCCTGACACAGATAAATCTCAATAGTTCTGTGTTGTTGAACACCAGAAAGCTTAAAAATGCTGAATTAAAGCCATTAAAGACTGTGGGAATCTTGCGAAGGCTTAGATGAAATGCTGGAGTCGAGATCATCAGTCGCCCATAGGCAGCATTTATTTTTCGGGGAATAATTAAGCCTTACATTATGAGGACCAAGGGTGTATCCCCGGTAATTATCAACCGTCAGTATTACATTCAGCAAGACTGCATGAAAGCATCTCGCCTAATACGCTGGTGTTTTAATATTCAGTCTTTTAAAAAGACACCCAAATGGTGAGATGAGCCTAATCCTGTCATGCAAAATTGACACCCGCGTATGCCTTCTGTTTAAATACAGTAAATCTGGTTTAACATAACCGGCTCATTATGAAAAGCAAGTAATCCTGTAAATTGGGGCAATGAGAGAGACCAATATCTTGAAACTCAGTTTCAGAGCTGAAATTTCATCTTGGCGGGTCGAGCTCCTGTGCAACCTAATGATGCTTGGTATAATTTTTTGTTTGATGTGTTATACGGATTCAGGTAGAGTTTTCATTAAAGTGGGTCACTCGACATGTAACTGAATCCTGGATGTGCTTACAGTAAGGCGAATAAGTGCGGTGGCAATAAAGCAGATTATTAGCTACCTGCTGCCGATGAGTAACTGCAAGCACCAGAGAAAGAGGTGAACAGAGAGGATGGGGGTGTTCAGGGATCCTGCAATTTATTATCCTCTGGCAATTAGCCAGGAAATGCTACAGGCTCTTTGATTGTGGGATGTTTAAAAATGGGAGAGATAAGAGAGAGCCACAGATGTAGCAGCCCTTCCTCATGGTAGACGCTGGCTACAGGCGCAAGAGATAGCAGGAGCTCCGATAGTCTCCCAGTCAGACAGAAAGGCCCAGATAGGCAGTGCTGAGCTGATCCACTGGTGATAACTCCTGTCAATCAGGCCTTGGGCTTGATTAATACATGAAGCTCATGGGAAAATTAGGCCAAATGGGAGGTTTGATGTGAGGGGTTAAAGAGAACTGAGTTTTGGAGGATGAGTAGAGGAGTTGCAGTACGGCTGCTAGGCTGTGTTTCAGCTAATGACAGCGAGGGAAAGAGAAACATGCCACTTAGGTTGAGTCTTTGAGGGAGCCGAGAGCTTGTCATGGGTGAGGCATTGTGACTGGCTCACCCATCATGTCAGCTAGGGTCAAGGTCACAGTGAATCTGTCACTGTCTTATGGTTTCAATCAAAATTTTGATGAGGGACTTGCTACTGTCCATAGCCCCTGCCCTTCACTGTCATGTTTGAAGTCCATCTTTTTGGACCCTGGCCGCAGGGACATCTGCACTCTTCCTCTTCTGCGTGGACTTTTTTTTTATAAAATGAAAAGCATTCGCTTCTGTTGGACTGACAACTTCATGTGAGAACCACGACGTGATCAAAAACAGCCTTTCATCTCAAAAAAGGTTAAATTTTACTGCAATAAAGTGATTCCTATGATTCACCCCTAACAAGAAAAAGACTAACTTCATTACGTTATTTAAAGTCTGGAAAGTATGTATGCTCTATATATATGGAGTCAGATCAGTCTCAATATTCATGAATGCACACAGAAGGATTCACAAATGTATTTCAATGCACACACAAATAGGTATCATTCTATATAAATGTAAAAAAAATCCACAAATAAAAAAAACAAGATTCACAAACGTATTTCCGATTCACACACAAATAGGTGTCATTCTATATAAATGTAAAAAAAATCCACAAATATATGATACATTTGGATCTTGTTACATTTGTATACGAACTGTTCTGTCTGCATTTACAGACTGTTTGTCTTGTGTGAAGCTCATTGCATTTGTGTGTGGGATTTTTGAGACTCCCCTGCCGTGGTTCGATTCACAAATGCATTTTTTTCAACAGGGAAGTGTCTGTAGCCTATCGGATGTCTCCTTCCTGTTCAGCCAATCACAGTAGTGTAGATTCGAGGGTATGTTTTAATGTGATCACTAAGCGTTACATCTGCGCAGACAGCGATCCAGAAGTCAAATCATTTCCAGACCACGTCCAGATGTGGGGTCGGTCTCTCAAAATCACTTTCTAAGTCTAATGCTTACATGTTTTTTTATTTGCATTAACATGCTTTATCGTCCTTACTCAGACAACATGTCCAGATTCAGATTGTTTGTAAATACTGTTTATTAACAGACATGAATACAGAATATCCCAAAGTGATCTGATGTCAGTTCAGACTGTTGTGTACATCTTTAGCTTCGTCACAGCTCATTCTATCCACGTCCCCACATCCCTGACGAGCTGAACCTGCCACAAGCGCTTACAGTGTCAGATGTTCCACTGGTTACAGTAAATAGGGAGTAAGTGTTATGTACTCACTTAGTCAGATGCCAAGAAAATAATGGAACTGACTTCTAAACAAGAATGAATGTTAAAGGATTTTGACACATCTTAACACAGAGAATTGTACGCCCCCGCAGTCTGTGGTGAGGATACGAATAAAGCAAAGTTTCCAAGTTATGAAATTGACATTTAACAACAAAACAGCACTGATTACACAGAAGCCCCCTGACATCAGAAACAAAACAGACACTGCTGTTAAGCATAGTATTGATTCCTCTCATGCTTATTCCTCCATGTTTTACCAGGTGTATTCAATTCAAGCTGTCCTTGAAGTCATGTACTTCATACAGAGACAAATCTCTCCTACATCCCATCCTTTCTTTTCAGTGTTAACCCTAATGACCCCAGTCAGAGAGGAGCGAGAAAAACTAATTCTGTGTAACTTTTTAATGTCTGCTGCTGATTAAGATAAAGCCAGCCTGTCTCGTCTCCTCGTAATTCTCCTTCCCACTCCCTTCTGGAGCCAATTTTGTTTGGTTGGGAACAGTGGTAGATAAAGCTGAGAGCTGGCGAGTTCTCTAATCTGAGGAGCAGTGTTGGAGCAGTTGGGGTGACGTGGGGGAGTATTGTGCTCTCACAGCATGGACAGATAAAAAAGGCAATGATTGAGATCAGGAGTTTGATGTTGGGTTTGAGATAACAAAGGCAGCTTGTCATCCCAATGGGACGAGGGTGAGGATAAAGCCGCCCCCTCTGCCTCTTGTCTAGATTTACTGAGTAGGGGGCTTATGCCAACAAGAGTATTGTGATGAAATTGGAATTTGAAACAAAAGGTGATCTTTCGCTCATCCTCAAAATGTGCTTTTCAGATAAAACATTTAATTTCTCGAGGAAAAATATACATGAAAAATATACCGACATGTTCTGTAGTTTCAGGCTTTCAGACGAGTTAATGCTACAAACAAGGTGCAACAACAACCACAGTATCACAACATTTACACTAATTTATGTGGCCATGTATCGTGAAAAATGTTGGTGGCCAAGGCAACAATCAAATTATGCAATCATTCAACATTTAAAAGAAGTGGCAGTAATCTCAGGGTTGGAAAATTCAAGCAAATGCATAAAGGGATTATATTTTCATTCTGGACAGCAAGTAGGACGCACACAGTGCAAAAAAAAGTTCAATTGGACATATAAAAATGATACTATCTGATATATTGCTTTAGTAAAGCAAGCCTTTTTATTGGGGTTAGGGTCAAACTAACAGATTAGAAGTCTCTTTAAAGCAGCATGTCGATCATTTTGAAATATTATGGCCCAATTAAGAGTATGTCATATGTATAACTGTATCAGTAACGTACGTAAGGGTATTATTTAAGACATAGCTACCTCCACATTGACCTGTCAATCAAACTAGAGGTGTTGCATGCATATTTACCCTCTTGTTCAAATATGGTCACAACTGCAAAGAGCTTGTTCAACAGTGAAAGAATCAGATTTGAACCAAACATAAATGTGTTTATGCCATTATCTATTTAGGAAGAGGTTTCGAATGCATTCAAGATGACTGCAACGACAGACTCGTAAGCTTAGTGAGGAATTCTTCAAATGTCTGTGTTTAGAGACACAACTTAGGACTACAAAGGATAAAAGAAAAGACTGCTGCTAGAGACGCACGAGTACTTGTTCTGTTATCTGTTATACAATTATAGGGTTGAGAGATTATACACCACTATTTAATGAGGGTTAACCTACAGAGCAGCAATGATTGCTGTGTACCAGGAAGTCAAAAAAAAGAAAGAAGCTCTTCCCTTGAAGCTCACTAAAGTAACCCATTACAGCACATACAATACAACATTCACACGTGATCATGATGGCCTATTTACAGTAGCGTCACACCTTTTGCATTCAAGCCAACATACAGTACAGCTAAGTGGATGAAGAACATTTAGGCCTCATTTACCACAATAAGCCACTCTGTTACCATCTGTTTGGAAATCTGCTGTTAGCTTAAACCACAGTATGTGTACAGTAACAGTCGAAGTGTGATGAATATGCATTGTGCCCCTGCATCTGCTTAATAACTATTATGTACTGAGCTTAACCACAATAATATCTGAGGCTAAGATATTCTTAACTGCTCTTTTAAGGACACATCCATACTAACCTTGGCAAGCGCTCAATTTGAGCATTTATTATATACAGCATATTGCAACAACATGGTGAGGCTGATATAGACGGACAGGAAATGGAATTGAAATATAATCAATCCAACATTTTGTTTTGTTTGTAGGCGCTGAACTTTTGAACAATGACTTTCATTGTTGGAGGAGACGCTCTTTTATTATTCCAGGGTGTAAGTAGGTTGTTTTTCCATAATATCCCCATCATGAGATTCACCTGTGGTCGCACACTGTCAACTCACATCTGCTCATTCATCTGTTTGAGTCAAACTCTATCCTCTCAGCTGTTACTGTAGGCTGCCACCAGGCACAGATTTGGGGCATGTGTGGGCATGGGTGAAATTATCTTCATTAATTGGAACAGTGCTCAGTGGCATAGTCTTAATCACAAACGCATGTCGACTGTAAAAAAGATTTCCACGGGATCGACAAACTGGATAACTGCATCTCTGAAGCCGTCCAAGTAAGTGCTGGAAATACTTCAAGCATTATTAGCAACACAAGTGAAACCATTAGAGTTTTTGTGGCTAACAATCACAGTCAGCAGCCACTTGAGTATCACAGAGATTGAACCTGCTTGTCAAATTGCAGCTTTGCAGTTTCACTTCTCGGCTCTTTGCAGAGTAACACCTCTCCTGAGCTCCCGGTTTATAAGCAGTGACACTTTCCAGCAGCTTTTCATGGCTCCTTAGAGACCCTTATTTGCTATGCTAGCGTGGCAGAGCAGCAAGTTCAGCCTCCAATGATTCTGCATGATAAGACATGAGGTGCCCTCCTTTCTTTTGTATAAGCAGGTGTTGTTCAAACTAAGACTTGCTTGTCAGGGCCTAAAATAAGACGACAATAAGAGTGTTGACAGAATACAGGATCAAAAATGATTATTTATAGCCAGGCAACGTTATTCAGACCACCAAGAACAGAACAGAGAAACACAAACACTTTAATCTCCACCAAAGGGTCCAGTTTTGTTGGTTAGACAGAAAACAAACGTTTATTCTTTTGCAAAAATACTAAAATTTGTCCAAACAGCACCTTATAGCACGTTAAAATCTTCTAGCTCTTTTCACCACTGAGGCTACAGAAAAGGATAAGAGCTTCTCAGGGAGCCAGACAGCCATTCTTCTCCTAAATTTGCATATCCTACTGAGACAAGCTTGGCTTCAGATTCAAAAGGACAGAATAAGAAACAAACACGTACAAAAGCAAAGCTCATTCACCGAGCTTTTGTATTTGAATAATCCAAGGCTCTCTGTCTCAAATATTTTTCCTTGGCAAGAGAAGTAGGCGTTTAATGTATAGAAATATGAGATGGCTGGTATGGTGGATATTGAGAATGAATGAAGAGATTAAGCATGACCATTTTAGCAACACAGTCTAGGACATCAGCAGCAGCATCTCGGCTGTTGCCGTTGTAATTGAAAAAAAATTGAGCAAAGAGGTGTTTTTGCTGACTGATTCATTCCTGGGCTCTAATGCTCTTAAAAAGAGCTTGCAGAGTTGCATGTTGTTGCTATCATGGCAGTGATGCACTGGTGCTGATCCCTAAATAAGATTTCATCCCCTGCTCTACGGATTAGAGTAGTGAAAAGATTCAGCTGCAACACATTATCTACTCCACATGTGGGAAAAAAATGGAGGGGAAGCCACAGCTTTGAGACGGTGATATGTCTGTTACAGTCTTTTACCGCTCTTCCCATAGTCTCTCAAATTTCAAGGTCTGTTGTAACAAATGAAACCAGCGCAGGAAAGGAGTCAAGAGCAATGACACACTGGGTTTACTGACTTCAATCAAGTTTGGAGACTGTGTAAGCTTGCTTCCTTGATCTCTGCTTTCTCACACCTTCAACTAGCACCGACAGTACTAAACAGTATAGTGGCATCTGATATCCCACCACACAATGTTCCCGAGCTCCTTCTAATAATAGCATGCGTTGGAGATGGCCACCTGACTGTATTCTGCACTGTTTTCTGAATTTTCTGCGCTGTGAAGCAAAATGGATTTTAATCTAACATAAAAAATCCATCAACTTCAGTTATTCGAGTGTCTTAATTTCAGCATATTTTACCATGCTTGCGGCAGCTTGCCTGCATAAGTGAAGACGTGCCAACACACTAAAAGCCCCTTTTAGACAGCACCTCCTTTGATGCCGATTTGACTTGTCTACCTTACATCTTAATAACTTTCCAAGTCACGTTTACCTTCTGTGAAAGTCAGAATGGCAATAACAGGAATAGGTCTTCAATGAATTCAGTCAGATTAATGTAAAGGTCAAACATGCTAAATGAGAAATCAATTGCACACTTTGCATTATTTAGAGAACTGCAATAAATGTGATGATATATCGTGTCAGATCAGTGACTTTCCCTCATGGTATGGCTTAAAAACAAACCCCTTTAAGACCCCATCATGAGACCTGCACTTCCTTTAAACAAAGAGAAATGTGATAAACATTTTTGAACAGGATGTTATATGAAGCTAAATTCTCTATCTAATAAATAATGAATGTGATTAAGGGATTCACTCACGATGCTTAAAGTCATGGATTCAATATTCAAACAGAAGAAGTAGACAGTGACAATATTCCTCTTCCTTAATAATATTACTTTTCAAATCTCTTGCGCTCCAAATGATATCCCTCCTCTGTCGTGACTGCATGACTGAACTAAACATTTATTTATAGGTAACTTGTGTCTTAAGAATCAAACACTTTATATTGACAGACACAAGCAATGTTGCATATTCTGTGTCTGCAAGGCTAAAGCTTTAGCACTTAGTAATGTGTGAGTGTGCAATTCTCTCTCACACCTTCTGGAGCATTACATATAGGTAATGGTGAGGTGGTTCATTAGGCTGAGCTGCTGGCGTGGCTGTAACGGTTTCTCAGCTGAGCAGTCCGAGTGGAGGGCTCTGATGGTCTTCCCACACAGCACAGCTGGAGGCGAGTGGTCAGGCGAGGGGATTTTTCAAAGAGCTGTGTTGCCAGCTGCCTGACCTGTCGTCTAAGCAGAAACGGGTGAAGCTATTCTTTGTGGCACCTCAATACTTCCTCCAGTGTGCTAAACCGCAGTTATATGGTTATTGCTGTGCTGCTCAGTCACAGAGGTGAGGTCAATAGTGTGAACAAAGAATTTGCAATGGAATTAGTGGTGGTACTTAGTGGAAGAATTAATGTACTGGAGTGCCGGTATTCATTTGCAGGACGAAAAAGCAGATGAAATTCACATTATCGTGCTTTTGTCATCTTTACACACACACAGAAAGCAGGGCATGCACTTGCAAGCACCAAAGTTAAGATTTCCACATTGATATTAGCAAAGAAAGTCACTCCAAAGACTGTCACTCTTCCATATTTCCAGCTCAATCCAGCCTCTGGACCTGCCCCTCCTTTCTCCTCAAATTAGCTTTTCACCTTTAATTACCCAATGTCTGGCGTGGCAAAGTGTCGAAACAATGTTGCACACACCCATTAACACAAAAAACCTGTTTGGAGAAAACAAATGCCTTCTGCTTCCCTTTTTGAAGTTCGTTTAACAATGTCCTCCAGCCACCATTTTCCAATGTGTGAGGAAGTGCCGGCAAACAAGACATCCATCAAATTGACAGACAAAACAAATTACAAGGCAAACAGAACCTTAATGTGTCACCAGAGCTAATGGTGTCAAGGCGGGTTGGCAGTAGACCCAGACACTTGCATGCTGCTGCTGTCACACTCTTACAGCCTTGCTTTCCAACTCGCAAACTGAAATGGAGAGAGGGATGACTTCTGGATAACACTCAGGTATCAACACCCTACACACTATTAACAATGCATCAAACCTAGATTCATAAAAGTCCACTAGACTGCTGCGAGTCAGAACAAGAGGCTTTCATGCAGGTTTGATCTATCGGTGCTGTGGCCTGTGCCCACAAGTGAGATTATTCTTTAAATGAATGATGCAGTCTCCCTAAAGCCAATAAAAGTGTAATTACATGCCTTGGGCCTTGGTGACAAAGCCTTTGCTGGTGACAGTTATCTGGAAATGAGGAAGAAAGGATTACCTTCACCTCTCATCTAGCTTTGGCATGATCATCTCTCCACAGGGGTCACCTTGGACGAAATGCCACAATTTTACCAGTCATTAAACTCTTAATCCAGACTCAGCGTGCAGACTTCTATCTCATCTTTCAAAGCATCCATGTTCTTATATCACTTCAGGCAGCCATTGCATCATAACCACCCATCAGGACAGAAAGCAAAGGTGAGAATCCTCCGCTGGAACGGTAACGACACAGACGCGACCACAGATTGAAGTTCACAGTGATTCAACATTTTCTCATTTCATACATTTTACGGTCTTAAGAAGAAAATGATGCTTGGCAGGTATAGCAATATCCTGAGAATTACTTTGTTTTACGCTCATTGCCTTCAGGTTAATATTCGACAAGTTATTTTGGTCTCTGCAGGAAATCGTGCTCTCGAACCTTTGCGGGGCATCAGCTGGGAGATTGCAGAGGCCGCTTGCTAATATTCGTCTTGCTGTATTTGCAAAGCAGAGCCATTACATATTCAGAGATAGGGAGATATTTTTCATGACAGGCGAACTGAACATGATAAATTGGACAATAAACAGCCTAATACAACAACACAAAAGTGCACAGAGGCATAATGCTGCACTTAATACGACTTTACAACAACAACAACGTGCCAGTCACAGAGGCACAGCATGCACAATGAATATCACGCTCACACTCACACACAGGTGTTTATTATACAATCGCTTGTTTTTTATAATTGAAATTTATATAGCGTAACAGCTGAGATTGAGCACAAACTGTTGGATTTCTTACTGTGACGAACATAATAAAGGACTTTCTTGCACCCAAACTGCCATTAGCCATTAAGCTTGTTTACATAAAACAGACTTATTTTATCTGCACTTCAAAAAGGCTTCATAGAAAAACCTCTAAATGCCTAAAATAACTTCATAACTTGCTTCAGTGCATTCAGACGCTTTCGTGCATACACTAATATTAGATAGTGAAAAATCTTGTTTTGTGCTCACAACTTGCTTTTACAAGTTTAAAAGCTAGTCTCCAGAAGTTCAAACAAATATTGCATCTCTTTTAATAGTCTTACCGCAGAGACCCGTCTTGCCTTTCTAAGAGCCTGGGTGTGTGGATTTGTTAAGACATTGTACAATGTGTTTTTTTGAAAGCTTATGCATGTCAGAATTGAGGCTTCTTTTAAGATCTTTCACCCGCTTTTTCTGCCTCGCTTGTGCGGAAACTTTTGACTGGCAGCCTGTAGAATTTGTATTTGTGTAATGTTCTGTGTGCATACTGTATTTGTCACTGTTAAATACCAGAACACAAGTCTTTGGATTTGAATGATACTTAATCCAACAACATGACCTGACCTCTTATATCCTCATTTCAAATGAACTGTATTAAAGAAGTTACTGGGGGATCATCTCTGACAAACAAACATCTGAAGTCCTGATGTTGACCTCAAGGTGCTAGAAGCGTATTCTAATATCCTGGTGTGAAATTCTTTTGAACGTTTTTTCAACTGGCAGCTTTACGATATTAAACTTTTGCAACTTACTCTGACTTTTAAATTCCAATGGATTCCAAATTGCTTCATGTGTCTGCTCTATCAGCATGAGGGGAAAAAAACCTTAAGAATACTGAAAATGGTGCTGCCGGAGTTCACTGCTGGTGGTAACTCAATAATGGCAGCTGGCTGATAATATGGTCATATTTAAACATGACCGATAAGGCAGCAGTGATTTTAATCAATCAATCTTAGTAATGAGAACAGGAAGTTAATCCATTGTTATGCATTATTCGTCAGTAAATTAAGGTCTTTGGGGTTAATTAACTAGTGGGCTAAGGACAATGTTAATAATGCAGCACTAATATGGGGCAGGTAATAACACACTTGAGAATATCCTTCTCAACTCCTCCTGCTTTCGGTTCTTTTCCAAGCAGAAAGGCAGATATATCCTGACAGCTCTGTACGTCTTCTCACAGCAACAGAAACGAACATTGCTTTAGGTCGCTCTGAATTAGACGGCAGGTTGTTTTAATGGCACTTCCTTCCTTTCTTGAAATGAGTTCCACACCATCTAAAACAGTGACTTTCTCCTCTTTCTAAAACAAGAAGCAGCCCCCTTTGATTATCAGATTTTAGCTTAATCACCCAAAACATATTTCCAAGCACCACCGATTCAAACCCTCATCATTGTCTGGGTGGAAAAATGTATATTAGTTTGAAACCAGCAAAAGGATGACATGACAATTAGTCATCAGGACAATTTCTTCATTAATGACTGCTTCAGAAGCAAAAAGGCAAGAAATGCCTCTATTCCTGGTTTGAATGTACATTCCCAAGCTCAGTTGCTTCTCCTACATTTTATTTTCAGATTTGAGTTAATGTTGTTACACTCCGGCTGAACTGTGCACATCCACACTTGACCTGTTGACGCAGAATCTGAAAATGAATTTCCTTTGATGCACCTGAACAGTGAATGAGCTCACACATCTCACATACTCCTGAGTATCAACCACAGTATGAGAGAGTTTATCCTCATCAATCATTATTAATACACAGCTAATAAGGATTGTGCTTTTATTCTCACAGCTGAGCTGTATACAACAGCTTTCTCAACAATTATTAGTTCAAAAAGTAACCATGTGTAGGATCTGTGATTCTTTCATAAATGACACTAACCTTTCTAAAGCCTTATTTTTTTTTTTTATAACTTCAAAGAGAAAATCTGGATAAGAAACATTGCTCGTGCAAAATGTAAAGACGGTCTTTGTATGCACCTTCATCTGGCAGTGAAAATCCCTTACTTCAAATGAAATTTGCACTGACATATTTCCTACAAAGCCATAGCTTATTGCTGCATCTCCTGGGGACCAAACTGACATTCAGCAACGGGTTGGACAAACTGTGTACTGCGAGGCAAAAGGCAAAATGTAACCTGTTTTACTTTTAATGGGCCTACTGTATGTCTGACCTCAAAAACTGCCTACAACTATTTTATGTTCAAACCCTAATGATGCATTAATGATGTTTTGCAATCACTGTGGGGAAGTTATTCATGTGTTTAACAAACGTTGTGTATGTCAGTGCAGACAGTGTATGCTTTATGGATCACATACTGAGCTGCTGATCCCTCTCCTTCCTGTTGAGTATCTGCTGCTGGAGTTATTTCTCAGTGTAAAGTTTGTGTTTCTTCTTCAAGCAATTATATATCTTATAACAAAGATATCAGTCTGGATCTGTTATAGCTGGGAGGTTTAGTGAGGATTTAGACAGACAGCATAAGGAAAAGTCTTCAAGTTCAAGTGCAGTTCATGCCTCACTTTTCACAACACTGTCCTGATGGGAGATCCTGACTGACTCACATTTGACACTTGGAGAAGAGTGACAGTGGTAACTTTGCGTTCATGGTGACATCATGTATTTATCCACAAAAATATTAGCGATATCTTCTTCTGTATTAATGTATAACATCCAGTTATTAAATAAACCTAGCAATTTATTGTATACACCAACAGAATCTAAGAATGTTATCTAAAAGTTTCCTTGATAAAAGGACAGAAATGTGAAGGTCAAAACAAACCATGAATCTTGGTAATAAGGAACTGAGGAAAACAATTGCTCAAGGTCTACTTTGAAAAAGAAAGACTTGATAAAAACACAGTTGGTAGAAAAGTGCTACCCGATTATAAGCTTGCAAAGACATTGCATTCTGACTAAAGCATAAAGCTAGAGTTTTTATTAGCTGATGGCCAATATCTATTAAAGACGACAATCTCTGTTGGTTAAGATAATACCAGTATGTTCCTGTAAGCCATGTTGCTGCATTAGACTGTTCCCGTTCTTTTTTAAATGTGCAGCTCCATCCAGCACAGGCGGCCTTATCCGCATCCCAGCTCTGCGCTGGCACAGGGAGACGCTGTTGCTTGACACACCATATTGGACAAGACAGTAACATGGAACATTTAGAGGAGGATGGAGAGGGTAGCGTCGCACCAGGCTTGCCAGCTGTGATAATGATGTATAATTTAATTGAAGGCTGTGCTTCTATCCTCCATAGAACTCAAACTGCTCTTCTCTTGTCAATGCATTATTCAGACTAATGGTGACCCTGAAATAGAAAAAAGCTTCTTATCTCTTTAAAGTTTTATTGCAGAGAGCAAAGAGAGGTAAGGAGGTATATGGAGAGAAAGTGAGTTAGACTGAGGCCTAGAGTCAGAGATAAGGTAAAAAAAAAAAAGCTTACTGAGATATACTTCTTTCTACTGACATGCTTTTTGAAGGATTTTTGTTTCTGACCATTACAGCGTCATCTTCTTGGCAACAGCTGAAAAATTCAATTGGGCAGAGACTGTGATGATACTCTAGCCTGAGCTGCTGACACTTCAGAGGAAATAATAAAGATCTCAAAAACAGGAAATGCCTCTGACTGCAAGTCGAACAAACAGCCTTCCTCACTCTTCACTGTACTGTACACGTTTTGCCGCTTTACAAATTTCGAAAGCACTGTTTTAACCACAAAACTCTCGTTCCATCACATTCATCAGCATGACCAACGTCATCATCTCTAGTGAGCAAAAGAGAAAGATATGGAGCGCAGAAAGGCAGCCATGCATACAGTATTACACGTGGACCCGTCTTCACATGCCATCAGGCTGATACAACTTAAATGTAGCCAAGTCAGGGGATGACAGGGTGAACGGGTCTTCGGCAGTAAAAGCCCCCCACCTATATCCATCACACTAAGTTGTCATATTTACAGTCTGAAATCCACCCATAAGACACTGTTATTGTAAAGTGTAATTTCCAGTGTAATTAGAAATCAGCTTCATTAGAGGACATGTGAGTGGGATGTTGCAATTATACTGCGCTATACGGCAAGTGGGTCGGGGGCTTGAGGAAGGAGGAGGAGTGCAATGCTCAGAAATGTTTTACATATTTACTAAATCAGATGCAACTCTTTTGTACTTCCCTCATATGGAAAAGAAGAAGATCTAGGTGAGACTGGTAACAGTGTGAAAGTAGAAATATTAGGACTTGAAACTTTCAATGCAAAATGACAAAACAACAATGAAAACAAAAGACAGTTGAGCGCCCGGCAAGCTGTTATTTAACAATATCTAAAAGTTAAATTGGATAAACTGTCATGCTAGATTATTTTTTGTTTAATGAATCTCTAAATGTTGTTAGCTTAAAGACCTTCATAGTGATCCTTATGGTAAATGGAAAGGTAAATGGGCTTGAGCTTGTAAACCGCTTTTCTAGTCTTCTGACTACTCAAAGCGCTTTTACAGCGCATGTCACACCTTCACAGTCACACACTGATGGCAGTGGTTGCTATAGTGAGACCATCGGAAGTAACTAATCCCATTCATTCGCATTCATACGCCGCAGACGAAGCAGCGGAAGCAATTCGGGGTTAAGTGTCTTGCCCAAGGACACATCGGACATGTTGCTGCAGGAGCTGGGAATCCAACCCCCAACCTTCCAGTTGAGAGATGACGACTCTACCACTGAGCCACAGCCGCCCCTTATGAAATGTTTCTTTATGCTTTTGGATTTGTTGGAAATGTAATCCTATAATTAGGCAAAAAAAGACTTTATAGATGATATCAAGAAAATTAAAAAAAACATAAATGATACATTCAGGTGTGAAATCTATTTCAAAGTAAACGTAGCTTTATAATAGAAATGTTTGCTCTTTAATTTTCCCAGCTAAGATGACATCATTTAAACTAAACTGTTGTCTGGTTTTAAGCTGACACACATTCTGGTCAGTATTCAGTTGTTTGGAGGAAGATTACTTTTTGTGTTTTTCAAATGAATTCATGATATGTTAATGTGATGGTAATGATGTGTTCAGGATTCACAACATTTGTGTGCTTGTGTCTTTAAACGTAGATGTTTGTCATCTTCCCCCATGTCTTGTATTAATACTGAGCAATGTTTAACACAGTCAGATCATATTTAGTTCCTTATCATTGGATTTGATTTGATAACAGCTCTCTTCTGCTCTAAATTGAGCAGGAAAAACATTTACCTGGAATTGACTCAATCCTGTTACCACTATATCTCTAATCTCGCCCACACTTTCCAGCCTGTACACATTACATTTATTTCTAACAAGATGTAGGCGTACAAAATGATAGCTAGTACATTGAAGACACTGAGTCTCCTCAGCCTGCTGTGGCACAAAGCTTAATGATCTTATTTTATTGAAGGAGGAACAGCAGGCGTATTTTCTGCCTTTCTAGTCCTTTTCCTTCATTATTGAGTAATTATGAGGGAGTTAAGTCTGCTTTGTTATAGATGTTCTTGTTGGCTGTCTTGTAAACATTTTATTTTTAACATCAAGTGTTTGGGAAAACAAGCGATTTGGCCTACATTTTGACATAATCATATATGGGATACGAAAAACTGTTTTTTAGAGTTCCCACCAGTGAACCCAAAGTGAGTCAGAGTTTGTCAGCAAAACGTCACAGAACAGATAGAGAGTGATTTACCCCTTGCTCTATGACAGCCATCACTGTGTTCCCTGCCCCAAGACACAAGTCAAAACATATTAATTAAAAGTAATGGCAGTGATGTCATTTTTCTGTCAGGCCTTTGCCTAATTTTCCCCCCATTAGTTGAATAATATTTCTATCCCTGCAGCTAGGTCTGGCTTAATGCTAGGACAAGGACATGAACAGCACAATGGTGGGGTCTGGGGGGAGGTCTATTTATAGTAATTCTACATAAAGATAAGACTGACTCATAATCTTTAAGAGTCTAGTCTTCAGAAAATGATGCACACCATGTTGTGATACTAAAATACTAATATGTCAACATGCTGTAAGCATCATCATTTTCCACCAGACAACGAAACACAAAGAAAAGGTCTCGAGCCACTCAAGGCAATCTTTTCCCCAAAATAAAATAAATATAAGAAAAGTTCATCCAAGCGGAAGCTGTCAGAGCAATGATCAAATTAAGTGAGAACTTAATTAGTCCGTGATGAAATATTACGTTGTGTGCACACACTTAAAGAGATACCAGCTATGAGAAGAAATCTTTACAGAATAAATAAGTTCATTTAATGTGGGTCCAATTTAAAGCACCTGAAAATACTGCACAATGCAACATTACTCAACAAGGAAAATTGAGCAACAAAAACAAGCAACCCAAGACAAACCAGTAAAGCCATATTATTTGCCACTCCATTAGAAAGTAAAAGCACACGGCATTCTGTTCCACTGCAGAGCAAAGCTGTGTACAAGAACAATCAAAGCAAATTACTAAGACAAAAATGAATCAGAAGTTCTGTCTGTAAATACGACACACATTCAAAACGAGCAGTTTGGGTAACAATTACCATTTTAATTTCATTTAGACTTTGCTGAGTGGGGGCTTTATTTTAAAACTTTTATGGTCACGTGACTGCGTGTGTTTCCTGCTGTGTTTCACTTATGTTTAGTGGCGTCTCAGCAGCTACTTTAATGTGTACAAATTAAAACAATTATCCTTTAACGGTATAAGCCTCTCAAAATTAGGGTGGCCAATAATGACTTGATCATTAAATAGGGATTTTAATTAGTGGAGGTAAATTAAACAAATTCAATTAGAACTAAGGCAACCTCAATCTAGTAAATGTTGTAAAGAATCATTTTCAGTTCAACTTAGATGGTTGCTTTATTCTTTCTCGTGGTCAGAGCGGCCCTGAAAAGCACTTAATTGCACAGTTATGCTGTACGTGCAAACACTGTGATGAACTAAGCACTTTGGGCTGTTGTTCTGGAGCAGGCTACTCTATTCCTGTGTGAGTAGGAAGTGGTAGTATTAATTTCTGCACACCTCTCCTGGTCCATAAATCTGATACTCTCTCACTCCCATCCCAAACGGTCACACACACACACTGCAGTGGGAGATGTAGGAGGGTGAGAGGTATTTCTGTAATACGTGTTGGTCACTTCTTTTAACCATTACTCTTACCGACTGCCTCAGCAGGCCCCTGTTTAGTAAATCAGTTGTTGAGAACATTACGAAAAATGACCCTGTTTCTAAACCTGGGCTGGTGCACATATCGTTTGTCTTCAGAGCTCTCTGTGAACACCGCCAGGTTTCTCTCCACCTGGTTCTGTCTGCACATTACCATTTATTGTAGTTTGCATGGATTGTAATACATCCAATTGGATCCCCCCCTCATCGCCCTGCGCACTTCAATCTCTGCTGCCCCTGATCTTGGCGCCTGTGTAATATTAGTCATGGAGACTCTCTCTGCAGGGTGCTGTAAGAATATAACAGGAACAGTAATTTGCTGGATTCTGGGCGATGTCATCATGCAAAGGAAATTCACAAAGTTTGTGGATCAGAAGACCTTCAGAACTTGTGCTCCTCTCTCTAAAGATAGGATGACAATAAATAACACTCTGTTGCAACTTTCCCCATACTGCAGCTGTTAACACCTGGTGTTAATCCACTGACTACCCACAGTCAGCATCCAAAAAGCTTTGCAAGGTCAGCTAAAAAGTCAAAGTGAGCCACTGTGTGGTGCCACAGAATCATAAAAATACAAGAAACTTCTCTTTCAAAAATATACGTCTTTACCACCTATCCACCTTTTGGGGAATTTTTGGTCTTTGATACTTTTCCTGGTGTGAAAAAGTGAACATGACGACATGTGGACTCCCTTAGTGCCTGAAAACAGCAGAAGCAAAGCCTGTGCTTCATATATATTACATTAACATGCATATGCAGCCAGTTGGCTGAGAAGATCTGCTGTGCAATAGTTGTTGTTTTTTGTCAAATCTGAAAACAAGACAGTGGGGTTTTGTTATCGGATACTGTCTTCAACTTTGAACCAAGATGTAGAACATCATAATATTAAGTGAGTTAGTGATATGTAACATTTGCCCCCCACAATTTTGCCAGTGTCATTGATAATAGTGCATAAGTGTTGAAGAGGCCACTCTGCAAACTGTCAACACTGACTCAAAGTGATAGAAGTATACAAGTACATAATGACAGCACAAGTGGAAGTTTTGTGTCCCTCTTTATAGCTCAGTGAACCTTCTTTGTGTCCTAAGGGTCATTCTGTCAGGCTGTGCATGTATTCAGATTCATTCATTGTTTTGTACAATTTGATAAACATACAACTTCATTCTCTCATTTCACAAAGTGGACATTTTCTGCAAAGGACTGGGCACCTCTTAAGGTTTAACTTTTTGCAATCTTAAAAGTGAAATAAACATCTGATCTGCATGGATCTATACTTTTATAGATGCAATGTTATGTGAAATTGCAATGTTTGACTTAATGTTCTAATAACTGTTCCCTCCTAATATTGTTATAGAGGTGATGACACAACATCACTGACATTTGTCAACCTATTGCAGACTCCTTATCTTATTCATGGAAAATATTACCCTTCTTAAACGTGTCACATAAAACAATATTCAACATGCAAGGTTACATTTCAGAATATTGCTGTGGAACGATTTGTTGAACTGTGCACAGTTAGGATGGAGTCTATGGTTTAATTACACAAAGGACGCTCACCGCCCTCCATTTCACAGGACGCCACTGATAGCTTGAATTTTGTACTCTGCTTTTACCCTTGGTTTGCAGATTCCCAGTTATGTATTCCGACAAACAAATCAAATTGCAACCTTGAACACATACTTGCTCATTATTTTAGGTGATTCAGAAATTGGACTGAAAGTGTTCGTTGCTTTTGTAAACGCTCGAGCAAAATCAACCTTAATTTCTCTCGTTCAATATATGCGTGCGTCTTCTATTACAGGTTCTTATATCAACAGAAATGAATGTTTATGACATATTTCCCACTCTATGTTGACCCTTAACAGTTTGTATAAATGTTAAATTAGATATATTATCATAGGAAAAACTTGACATCAATAGAGCAATTGTTTCAATTTGCTATATTAGTAGTGGGTAATATCAATTCAACTTGAGATCATGGTCAAAGTCATTCAGTTGGAACTCCTGTGTGGTAATGATGCATGTCCATGAGAAGTGTGAACACAGTATAGGGAGGGGTCAGAGAGATGCATCTGAACAAATGTACAGTAGAGAAAGGATGAGACAGAAGATGAGCAATAGCAAAGTGTCAAGGAATCATTAAAATAGATCGCGGCGGTAACCCTGCCTCTTTGAAGACACTCACATCCCACAGAGCGTGAGCCTCGAGTGCTAACAATGCTGATAGGCTGCAGGGAGCATCTCTCAGCCTTCTCACTGAGCACTAGCACTAAGATTAGAGGTTCCTTTAATCCGACAAAGGGGATTAAATGCTACAAGAGAGGCGAGAGGACCGCTCCCACGGAGGGGCTGAGATGAATTATTAACACCTCTCTTCAAGACTGATGATCTAAGTCAGTCACTAAACATCACAGTTCTGAGACACTGGTGGAGGCATGTCCTGCCAACCAAACATTCCAGGAGGCACCAAAAGATGTGATCTTGATCCACACACCCTGACACTCATAGCGGGCGGTGTGTTATGAGTCGAATTTCAAGGGGTTTCAAAATCAAGCCTTATGGAACAGTGTCAGAAGAGTAAAGGGGAGATGAAAACCCTAAAATCTTTGAAGAACGTTAACTATATAATGTTCAGTGTTAGATAGCTGTGCATTAGCTTTCATCGAAAAGTTAGACCAAACCAGCAGGGGAACTTCCTTTGAACACCTCAGCTGTTAAAGCTAATCATAATAAAAATAAATAAATAAATAACACGGTGGGAACGTCATGTGTGAGTCAGCTATTTTAAATACATCTAAATATGCTGTCACTTAACAATCAAGGTCAGTCTGTGATGAGAAAGTTTCAGCAAAAATTGAACCCCGACACATCCAGTTTCACCTGAAAGTGTCCTTTAAATCTTCAATCTTTAAAAAGATTACAGGTACAGCACATTCTAATGTCTCAAAATCAGATGTATAAAAATATAACAGATGTAAGTCATCGTTGCCCGTTATCACTTACCCCCCCTTGTTCCATCTGCCTTTAGTCCTTGCCTGATAGGTAAGTTGGGGACAGCCAGACAGCACCAAGACAAAAAAAACAAGTTCAAACACAGAAAGAAATCCAGACTTTGCCCTGGAAAACATGTCCAAGAGTTGCTGGCAGCCGAGTCACTTTCACATGGCTATGTTTCCTCCTAGAGCGGCGCGGCTGTGGCGCATGGTAACCCACGCGTGGGCTGTCATCATCAGTCACGCTGGTGTCAGCAGTGGGTCTTTAGTCCTACCATGCTGCTGTGTGATGCCCCAGGCAGGGTGCTGGTCTTCACTGATGCTGGAGCTCCGAGTGGAGCCACATCTCTCCCTTCTGTAAGCCCTGCCTCAGCAGAGCGCACGGGAACCAGAGTGGAACACACAGCTTGCCACGCGACGGCACGGCTCAGCTTCAATCGGCACAGTGCATAGGAACTCGCTCTCACTCAAGCTCACACACACACACACACACACTCCCTCTCTCTCCGTCTCTCTCACGCTCACTGCTGCCACCGCTGTCGATGCCGACGCTGCTGCTGAAGCTGCTGCTGAATTATTTCCTGCCCTCCTCACTCTGGGTTTCACAGGGAATTCTTTCCTCTGTGCTAAGTCTTTTGCTCAGACCTTCACATCACAGAGGAAACGAGAGATTGTAGCAAAATCTACCTTTTGCACTATAGAAAGGCTTCTATAGGGGTGTGATGGAATGAAGCTGTTTGGTTACAACAGGCAAGTAAACAGGGCAGAGGGAGTCAAGGTTCATACTTGTGGAGCTGTCCTTTATCAGGCAGACATTCTCATGGAAATTGCATCCCTCTTGCCAAAGTAGGATGCTTAACTGGGGGCAATGGAGCAAGGAGAGAAGGAAAAAGAGAGTGCAGGACAAAGAGAGTAGAAGATCAGAAAGAAGTAGTCTGGCAGGGAAAGGGAAGAGTTCCTAACTAGTTACCCATCCCCCTTGCTGTGACAGCTCATCATGAAAGAGTGCTAAGTATCTCTTTACCAGTGAAGATAAGCCATATAAGATTTGTACATTTGGAACACGTTTCTTAAAACATCCAAAATGTAAAACTGACATGTAATCAGAGAGTGTCTAAAAATATAGCACCTGAGTAAGCCCACCCTCTTGATTTCATTGTTGCGAATTTAGCTCGAGTTGAAAAAAGCAAAATGTGGTTGCTTTTCCAGTATCAAAATGTGAAATAGTCAAATTCAGTTTAATAGCAGCAAACAGTCCAAAACTCAAGGATTTCATTTAATCATTATGTGGATATAAAACTAAGAAAAACATGTTGTTGAGCTGTGGAAAAGCTCAACTTCTCGGATAACAAACTAGAAGAGAAAAAAACAAAACATGTCAACAAACTTAAACGGTCCATATTACAAGATAACTTGAAAAGCAGCTTCTGTTCGGACATGAAAGGTACCAGCAACAGTGCTCAAACAACACCTCAAGGTCGTTGTGCTCACAAGTTTATAAAACAGGTAGTTTACAAGCAGGAGTATGAACAGGCTGTCTTGTACACACACCATGACTTTAATGTCCTAATTAGACATTCCGAGGAAACCCATGATCGAGTCCATAATTTTTTACATACAGTGCAAATCATTATCTTGAATCCTCTCGTAATCACGTGTCACTTGCAGTGCCCCCCCCCCCCCCCCACCCCCCACACTCCTTCATAACTACCTGAACATCAACACAAGGAACTATAATTAAGCTTTCTGCACATGTGGAAGGAAATGTGTATTTTTTCTTAAACACCAGCAGGAGCATCTGTCTGCAACACACGTTTTCAGTGACAGATAAACAAGCACAATGTTTGCTTCTCTGGGCTATTACACAGTAGCTAAAGTGCATAATTATAAAGTATGAGTCGTGTGTTAATTGAGTTTTGAAATTACAACGCAGAACTGTACAAGACAAGGTAAATTCAAAACCTCCTGCTGCAATATATCTTGCTGCATGTCTACACCTCTAAGTAGGAGTTTTCCTGAGTAGCCTGGAGCTTTTTGTGTTATACAGTAATACTCAGAGGTTTTTCTTTGTGCATATAAAGAGCCTGGTGCTGTACCTAGGGCTCAAAATTTGAATGTTGCAGGCAAGGCTATAAACTAGATAGTTAAGTTGCAAACGAATAGTGGAGAAGGACCTGAAAATACATAGAGCACGCAGTGTTACTGGTGCTTAATCGTTAGTGGTGTACAGCTTGTCTATTTCTCATGCCTGTGCTTCTTCATGAGTCACAGTTGTAGAGCAACAATATTGGAAATAATTATTGCTGCTTTAAAGGCAGAAGTGTTGTCACAACAGCAGCACACTAACAGGGCTTCCACACATGCAGAAAACTCCTGAAAAACTGAATATTTCGAGGAGATGTGTGAACGCAAACAGCTGAATTTGTTCGCTTTGGATTCACCCAGAATTTTTCCTGCCAGACCCCTAGTATTTTTTCCTCACCAAAACCTAGTGAGCTGATGTGAGAATGCAGCAGGATATTATCCGGAGAATTCACCTCGAGCCAATGGGAGACGGGAGTGACATTTATATGTCGTGACTGATGCACGGTACATAGAGTGTATGCATGTGACCACTACGATCCCGTTGAATAATGTTTTCTGTTCGTTTTCTGTTGTCATTCAGTTGAACTACACGTAGCATTGATATAAATGCAAATATTCTCGTCATAGCATCCACTACTTCGGCGTCGTTTTTCTTACGTCACATCTTACCTCAGGAGACCCCCCGCCCCCACTCACGTCTGACAGGGATAATCT